>JAVMKO010000001.1:189307081-191707081 GCA_032164245.1 Sternotherus odoratus | reverse complement strand
GTGATCCCACCGGACAGTGCTTGTTTCCCATGCCCAGAAGCGGCATTCCACGGCCATGAGCATGTCTGTTAATGGGACAAGCAGTTTCGGGTCAAATGCATTCGTCGGCTTGATCTCGACTTCAGACCCATCACTGTCACCTTGCATGTCAAGGATTAACTCCGCTGAGCTCAGAGTTGTGCTGGTGACACTTGTCAGCATGTTCCTCAGCAGTTCCAGATCCATTACGCACACAAAAATGGGCAACGGAGCGCGCCTTGCTGAAACCGTTGAAAGATGGTGCCTGAGGTGGACGGAAACACAGGGATTGCTGGGATATGACACAAAGCATCACAGGGAGTTTGAACAAGATGCAGAATGCCCCACAAGTGACACCCCCTTCCCACAAGGCATTGCGCCAGATCAGGAAGAGGTGCTGTAGAAGTGTCCTCCCCTCTCTCTGGACTTGGGGTACAGAGAAGAGGGACTCTTCGATGCCAGACCAACTAACTCCAGCTGCTTCCCAGCTTAAGTTAAGTCTTCACACCCCCACACCTCCAGACTATACCAGCTGGGAAATTGGGGTGCCCCAAGCTGCCACCATCTGAGTAAATCTCCAAGGCCCTGGAGAGGGGTATTCGGACTCCCCCAAACTCCGTCTCTCTCCCTGAGAGCCGGACACTCAGAGGGTGCTTCCCCTCCCCCTCCTCCTTCTAGCCTGAAGGTAGAGAGAGACAGACTCCACACTTCAGCTCACACCCTGAGCTTGTCCTTATACCTACTCCCCTTCCTCCCTCCCTTCCCAGTCTGAAAGCAGAGAGAACCTTAAGGGAAATAAATCAAACGCTCTTTATAACTAAAAAGATTTAATAAAGAAAAGAGAATAGAACATAGACTACAGTACAACTTCACAATCTAGAGTTCTCTAACTTCCCCTCTGAAAAGGATAGAGACACCCTAAATAGGTACAGAGCTTATGGAAATCAACATATTATACAGTAAAACCTCCATTTAACGGACTAATTCGGGCGGGGGGGTGTCCGTTAAATGAAAAAGTCCGTTATTTAATAATAAAAAAAAAAACCAAGCTGTCGGAGCAGCAGCCCGACCACCACAGGGTCGGGGCGGCAGCTCCGCAGCCCGCCCGCTGCCGGGACCCGGGCGGCAGCCGGGAGCCGGCAGCCAGCCCGCCCGCTGTCGTGACCCAGGCAGCAGCCGGGAGCCGGCAGCCAGCCCGCGACAAATGGATTTCGGATGCATCAGACTTGCTTAGAAATTTTGTCCGTTGCATCCGAAGTCCGTTAAATCGAGGTCCGTTAAATCGAGGGTTTACTGTACTTACAGAACAGCTAATTAGAAATATAAGAGGGAAAGTAGAGTCATTCTCCATAGCTAGAGACGAGCTCCGGAACCCTTGCCCAAGCTGGCACGGCAGGCAAACTGAAACTAAAAACTAAACTCCCTCCCTCCCTCGTGGCAGGGAAGCTCTTACGTCACTTGTTCTCAGGTAACATTAACCCCATACTGGCAGAATAAGCCTCTCCAGTACTTTACACTTATGACAGGTGCTCTGTGGGATACCTGCCCTAATGCGCTGCTCCTAATGCCACCTGAAGTGCCGCGAATGTGGCCATGCTCTAGCACTGGCGGGTCTAAGTGTGGACACGCTCTATCGCAATACCTATTGCTGTATACGGGGACAGCTATCACCAAAAGTGCAATAATCCTGTATGTGTAACCATGCCCCTAGTAAGTAGGCTGGTATATGGGCTCTGCCAGGATGCAAGGAGAAGCAATCCTGCCTCCTGAAACCATGGAGTAGCTGTAGCAGAGCTTTTGCCTCTGTTCTTATGCATTTGTGAGAGACAAGGCCCAATGGTCGTGTAGTAGCAGATTCATCAATCCCAAACCGCTGTTTTTTCCCCTTCAAACTCCACTATATGGGGTATACAGTGAACTTAGCACCATGTTATGCAGGATGTGCAGACCCACAACAAATCCTCAAACCTGATGCACATTACACATCAGAGCAAAACTAGTGCCAGGCTGTATGGGGCCCTCTACTGCCATGAAGATGGGACAAGATTTGCCACTTCCTTAAAATCTAGATTCTTCCTTATTTGGGCAATTGGGTTTTATTTTTATTTTTTTATGGAGAAGATGTTGGAAAATACTAATTAAGCTGAGAGCAAATTCCATATCTTCTCCCTGGCCACAGAGGAAAGCTGCTTATCTTCACTGGAGAATAAGACCCTTGGTGTACAGTTTAGCATTCAAATCACATGTATTCCTTAAATACATATTGCATTTCATTTTAGAATCAAGAATTTAACATAAGAACATGAGAATGGCTACAGTGGGTCAGACCAATGGTCCATTAGCCCAGTGCCCTGGCTGTGCCAGATTTTTCACAGGGACTGAAAAATCATAAAAGTATTAGTCACAGGGGCTACAGTCATGAAATATAGCTATCCCCCCATTTCCTATTTTGATGTTTTGGTGTTTTAATCCCAGCTTTTGGCAGTTTAATGACCACAAGATACACTTTAACCTAATTAGACTGCTACTTTGTAAAGCTTTCACTAAAATTCGTCAGTTAAATGAACTCAAGAGTTTTCTTGCTTCTGTGCTATAAGTGCCATACGTCTGAGCCTGATTCTGCTCTCACACCAATTTTACAACCCTCGATTGGATTTGATCGAGTTAGTCCTGATTTACAGTGGTATATGAGGGAAGACACTAAGGGTGAAATCCTGACTCCGTGGAGCTTTACCATTGACTTCAATGAGCCTACTATACCTTTTCCTAATTCTTGCTTGGTTACTGCAGAACCACATAAAGCTTTCATTAGTGAATAACACCAGACCTGACTGAATCCCCCATCTCCCTACAAAAGGACTTTTCCACATATGCCTCATACGCCTCCCACTGCTGTCTCTGTGGCACTGACCCTCCACTGAGCCTGAGGAGCTGGAGGAGACGGAACAGTGACAACGAGTAGGTTGGGAGGCCTGACTGGGGTACTCTCCATAGTGGGGACCAGCCTATGAGGAGAGTAGCTGATGGCACAAGAAGCCATGACACTGCAGCTTCAATGGAATTGTGTTGCCTGGGTAGTGGGGAGGTTGTTGCCAGGAGCAGAGAGACAAAGTGAAGATAGGCCTGGCCTACTGCTGATAACTCAGGATTTAGGATACTCTTTGTATAAGCAGTTATGTAGCCCCCATCATCATAGCAAAGGAGTGTCTCACTCACATTAATGAATGTGTATTTAGACTCATCACAACACCAGGAGGCAAATAAGTGTTGATATTGCCACTTTACAAGTGAAAAATGGAGGCACCAAAATTACATGGGAAGTCCATGACAAAACTAGAATTTAAACCCAGCTCTCTTGCATTTCAGTCCAGGGCATTAATCATAGAGACCATCCCTGAGATCTCATGTGCTGTTTGTAGGGAGGGCAAACCTCATCCCATTAATGACAATGTTCAGGGGGAAATCTCAGGGAGGAGAACAGTGCAGATATTTCTCTCTGTTTAGATCCCTGCTTTGGATTTTCTCATGACAGGAACCAATGTGTCTCATAGTGGCCAACCTGTGTTAATTTCTAGTGAGGCTTTCTGTTCTGGTTTACATTACAAATACTCGTCTGAACTGCATTTTATTTCTTATATTTAAATAAAATCTCCCCCTCACCTCCCTCAGGCAACAGCAGTGTTCTGCAGAGCACTACAAAAATAGGCTGTTTATCTATGTGTGTTCCACAATAGAGTGATTCTGATCTGCATTTGTTGAAGAAGTGCCCAATGTGGGGCATCCAGTCAGGCCAGGCACTCAGCTGAGGAGTCACCCCTAATAACAGGAATTTGGCAAATGAAAATCTTGTAAGATCAAGCCCTTAATCAATAATGCCTCAGCAGGAAGATGAAATATGTCATGTCGAATATTGAAATAAAGTCAACCCATTCTCACTTACAGTGGCAGGCAATATTTGCTTTTTATGTCCAACTCTTCAGAATATATCTGAATAAAGTACATGTGTGTGTCTTGAAATTAAAAATCTGGACAACATATTTCAAAGACTTTGCTGAAAGTCACCAAGAGCCCGATCCAAAGTGCACTGATGTCATGTGGAGTCTTTCCATTGATTTCTATGGACTTCAGACCAGATTTCATGCTGGGGAGGAGAACATACAATCCTTCTGAGCAATAAAAAGAATTTCAGAGAAAGGTCTACAACACTCATGGGAAAAATATTCTATCCAGCAGGTAAACACTTCCTGCTTTTTCAGATTATTGTAAATGTGTGTCTGTAAAAGAATTCTGAAAATCCTTCTTCCAGGATAAGGCAAAATGTACATCAGGAAGCAGTTTTCTGCTGCTTTTGACTATTTTACTTATAAAGGAGAAAAAAGCCACCTGCAACCATACCACCAGCTCTCAGAAGCTAAGCTAAGTGCAGTGCTTGGAGGACAGACCATCAACACATATCAAACTGCTTCAGGAAGTAGTTCTAATGATTCAGTCAGTAGATGGCACTGTTACCTATGAGTTACTACTGAACTAATGCCAGTAAGATGTTAGGGCGCATTGTGCTGCTGGAGGGGGCTATATTTTGGATGAAAGATAAAACTGAGCTCCTAACCACCTCTGGTCATTAGAGGCCTACTGGTACGCTTCATCAGAGGAAAGGTGTTAACCTGCTGGCCTTGTCAAATTCCATTTTGGATAACTGCTTGATGCCTATTGGATAATTGCACTATGTTAAAATCTGCTGTAGTTTAATTCGGCCTTTCCTTTCCTGTTCTAGTCTAGTTTACAGTATTGCTTGCCCTGTTAAACAATTACCATGTTTCAACACAGTACCTGCTTTAAATGATAACTGAAATGATCCCTATATCTTGTATCTTTCAAATCCAAGGTAGGTATAAACTATGCCAGTGATGACTATGTATAATCTGGAATAATGTTAAGCTATTGGCACTGGTTGAGTGGTATGAATTCTGCTGCTTTCATCAGTTTTGTTTTGCAATCCTTTTATTGTGTTTTTAAAATTATGCTAGGGGATACTCTTCGCTACAGAAAGAATTTATTTGGTGCAGAGTTTTAAAATATGAATAAATATAAATATACATACAAAAAGCATGGCCTATAATACTTACTATATTTAAGGAAGTGATTTTCAAAAGTGTTTACTTAGCATTGGCTTATTTCTGGGTTTTACTACAGCTGGTTGGGAATTTTCCAGCTAAATGTTTTTGGGTGGAAAATGGTGATTTGTCAAAAATGTCCATGATGAATCGTGGAATCATAGAATAACTATAGTGACTGGAGAAAAAAAGCTGCAAACCCTTTTAAAATGAAAGGGGTTTGAACTGAAGTGTATCTAGAACTTGGGGGGACAGTTTCCAGGTGGGAGGTCATCGTGAACAGCGGGTCCTTTCTATATGCTGGGTACACTGAGAAACTGTTTTAATGCCATAGGTAACTTAATAGAAATGGAATTTTTCTCTGTTATGAAAGTGTAAAGCCTGAGGTTGTGTGTTTATATTTATTTTCCGTGTAATTTGGATGTTTACTTTCCCCTTATTGTTTCATCTCTGTTTTTTTCCCCCTCTTAAATACAATTTTTGTTTAGTTTTATCCCAAGCAGGTCTCTGGTGTGCAAACTGTGGAGTGTGTACACCAAAATGACAGTCTTACTTGGGGAGCTGGTTTCATACCTTGGGGGTGACAAGCCAGAGGGAACAATTCAAGTGTCTGGTAGTTAAGAACTCAGGAAGGACAGATTTGGGGAGACCCAAAGCTAGAAGGACTGTTGATGTCACCCTCCAAAGAGTAGTTAGGCTGGAGGCAGCCAGGGTGAAACCTTGGGCTGGCTGCTGGTGTTAGGGAATTTAACCATGACTGTATAGCACAAAGGACCCCAAAGTCAGAGGGCAGCTGGTGATGGAATCCCATACTGGTCTGTGTGGATCCCAAAATATCACACCCAGGTTTAAATTCTAAGACTTAGACCTATCAAGAAATGGAGTACCCTCTCTACTAGCCTTCAGTATGAGTATCATCCCTCCTTTAACTCTATTAACACCATTCCACACAAACACCTGGCTTACTTTGTATCTGTTACCATAAAAAAATGTTTGCTCATCAAACTGAGGTTACAGACAATGGCACACTATTCCCACATTGTTTAAAAGTTCCCCATGTTATTTGTTTCATTTTCTCTTTACTTTGATTTTTTTCCAATATTAATGCAAGTGACCAGATCCTCAGCTGGTGTACACTGGTATAATCCAGTGTGTCAAACTACTATAGTGAAATTGAAAACTCAGACATACTGTGTCTCTGAACAACACACAACAAATAAAACATTAAAGACAGAGATGCACTAATGAACTGTTCACCAACTTAATTCCAAGATCTCACAAGACCCAGTGAGGAATACTAAACTGTGGAAGCAGCAGCTGTCAGGCCAATTTATATCAATACACTGCCTGAGACAGCAGTGAGCATTTTTGTGTGATCCATCCTAAACTGAGACATGCTCGCTCTGTTTTTCTTCTCCCCCGCACTCAACCAACATAGGATGATGAGCCAGTAGCCAGTGATTATCTCCCTACAAACTAAATCTGAAATTTTAGCTCCCAAACCAAAACACTGCCACTCTACCTTGAGAGGGACAGATCAGTATCTTTAAAATATTGAATACGTCTGACAGATATAAAGCTTCCTATTAGGTTCAAAGCATCATCTCCACATGGCTGCCCTCAAGTTCTTCCTGTGTCCACATTAAAAAGCCTCTCAAAGAAGACATAAAATGAGCAACATTTCCCCTGGGAACCAGAAACAACAGGGTTAAATAACAGAGAAGTGTTCCCAGTCTATATTGTTTGTGTTCTCCCTACTGTAGGTCAGTGAGCAGTACCATTTGGTAGAGGGGAGCAGTTTTGTGTTCCAGTCTTAATTAAATTAGTTACAGTTAGAGTTATTCTGTAACACTATCATGCTATCTGGGAACCCAGCTGATACTGCCTGAAACTACTTGCTAATTGAAGGGCTGGTTTTGAATGAAAGCCAGGGCTCGGATTTTGAATAATCACTACATTCACAGATGAGATGCATGAATAGATTGTTTTGGCACTTTAAAAATATTTTAGGGTCATAAGTTGGGTCCTGACTGAAATGATGACCCGCCATATTTATTATCTTTGTTCTCTAACGATGCACTGCCTTGTGTGTAAGGAAGGTGCTGCTGGAGTTGAAATTCATTTTATTCCATTTGGTTACGTCTGTGAAATCCAGCCTCTTCTATAGTAACTCAATGTAACGTTATGCTTAGAAACAAAAATCCTGATATATATCACGGTGAGAAGAAAAATCCTGCAGATTCAATCAGTGTTCAAACATCATATTCTTCACAAAAGAAGATTATTAATAATACTATTCCTCACATCCCAGGGGTTAACCACTCAGGGTCGGGGGGGGGGGGGGGGGAACAGCACATGACACTTTAAACTAAAAATACACTGCCCCTCTGAATAAAAACCAGCACTTGTTACCATGTAAATAGTCAGGACCAGCTTCTGTTCCCCTTACTAATATTGAGTTGTGCTCTCCTGCACAAAAAGTTGCAAGGAAGCCAATAGGATTGCTCCTGGAGTAAGGTGCTATTTCATGTGTATACAGTATTGGATTCCGGCCCTAAGACATGACAGGAATAGCGCTCTTTGTTTCAGGCCCTTTTCAAGCTTTAATGTCTGAAGTCCCATAAGACCCCAGAGAGAGAGACAGAAGTATTTATTTAAACTGTGAAAAAGAAAGGTGAAAGGGGTACGTGAGCAGTGATGGACACCGCCTTGTGCAAAACTCCAGTTCAAGGGGCCTGGGTCAGTCCTTGACCCAGGCAACAGTGGCTTAAATCAAATCAGCTTAAAAAAAAAAAGAAAAGAAAAGAAAGAAAGAAGAAGCATAACACAAATAAGTCAAAAAGCCCTTCGCTCCCAGAGCTCCCCTCTACTTTCCTTGTACTTCCAGGGGTTCTTTCCAATGGCTCATCTACACTTGAAATGCCACAGCTGTGCCATCGCAGCACTTCAGTGTAGACATTCACTACAGTGATGGGAAAGGTAGTTAAAACATCTCCCTGGCATGTGGTAGCCAGGTCAATGGAAGAATTCCTCTGTGTGCTGACTACACTGGGAGTTCGAACTGGCCTACGTCTTTCAGAGACAGCCTGGTACTGGTTCCTTGACATCCCAAGCTCTTCTGTCCCTTTTACACTTATGTCTCCCTCATTATATTTTACTCTCATTAGTTACAGCCAGTGGGACATGTCTCTTCATAATTGACATTTCTGACAGCTGAGCTGGGTAGAGCTGTTTTTACTGTGTGTGCAGGCAGGGAGGGCTCTTAACCCTTTCCTGACTGTGTTTAATGAGATACCTAGTCATAGGAAGGGATTTACCAAAGTGCTTTAGGAGCACAAGATTTCTGTTTTTAAATCTAGAGCTGATTAGAAAATGGAGAAAGTGAAGGTGCATTGAAAATTTAGATGAAAACAAACAAGGAAAACCTGAAAACTAGACTGTCAGTTAATTACAATTAACTTACACGATTACCTCAAAACAAATTAATTTTGATTTTAAAAAGTAATCCTGATTAATCACAATTTTAATTAAATTGTTAAACAATAATAGAATGCCAATTTAAATTTATTATAAATCTATATATTGTGATAGAGGAAGGTCAGAGAGCTGTGGCAGAGTGTTTGAGGGGAGATATATCAGCTCCAGATTCATTAGGGCATGGCTCCCTGTAGACTAGGGAAGCAGGCAGCAGGTTAATTAGGAGCACCTGCTGTCAATTAAGGCCTTAATAAAAACCCCTGCCTCAGGCAGACCGGTGTGGGTGTTTGGAAGGAGTTTGGAGGCGTTGGAGCAGAGAACAGTTTGGAGGCGTTGGGTCAGAGAGAGTTTGAAGAAGTGCTGTGGTGAGCTAAGAAAGACCCAGACCTTAAGTAAAGGAACACCTGGCTTGTGTAGAGAGAGGGCAGGAAGCCCCCCACAAGCTGAAGAGTAGGAGAGGGAAGTAGTCCAGGGGAAGGAGTAGCTAATCCCAGTGGTTTACCGCTATCCTCAGGGCCCCTGGGCTGGGACCCGGAGTAGAGGGCAGGTCTGGGTCCCTCCCTCTCCCCTTCTCCCCTCTAGGATATTTGTGGGACAGTTAATACCCTGTTCAGAGGCAAGAAAAAGGCTCCCTGAATTCCCCCACAAGAAGAGAAAGTGCAGGACCCATCAATATCGTGGGAGTAATTTGCCACAATATATAAAAGTCAAATGGTGTATGCGTGCGTGTATGTATGCGTGTATGTACGTGCACTTACTCCTTCCACACCGTTTCAGCTAGAGACTTGAAATTTGGTACAGTTATAGGTCTTAGGGTCCTAATCAGGGTAAGAGTCGAAAAATTTTCAAATCTCACTTCTGACGCCCCCCAGGGGTGAAATTATAGAAAGGCCAATCACATCAGCTGGGCAGCTGCTGTTCTCTGTGACATAGTTATGATGTCATAACCCCCCACAACGGACCCCGCACTCGCTCAGCTCTCTGCCCCTCCCCACCTCCGACGGACCCGAGTTGGGTTTGGTCAGAGGGTAAGTGAGGTAGGGGTGTCGTTTTTGGTTGGAGGGCGAGGTGGGGGTGTCAGGTTTGGTTGGGGGGTAAGTGAGCCGGGGGGTGTTGGGTTTGGTCTGGGGGGTGGGAAGGTGTCGGGGTGGGTGAGGGGTGAGGTGTGGGTGTTGGAGTTGTCAGGGGGTGTTGGGTTTGGTGGGGGGGTAAGGTGGGGGTGTTGGGTTTGGTTGGGGGGGCGAGGAGGGGGGTCAGGGTTGGTCGAGGGGTAAGTGAGGTGTGGTGTCGGGTTTGTTTGTGGTGGTAGTTAGGGGTGTCGGGTTTGGTTGGGGGGAAAGTGAGGTGGGTGTGTCAGGTTTGGTCTACGGGGGGTGAGGTGTGGATGTTGGTCAGGGGGTGTTGGGTTTGGGTGGGGGGGTGAAAATGTGAGTCGGGGTTGGTCGAGGGGTAAGTGAGGTGGGGGTGTCAGGTTTGGTCGGGGGGTGAGGTGGGGGTGTCAGGTTTGCTCTCTGCCCCCTCCCCCCTCCAACGGACCCCGCACTCGCTCAGCTCTCTGCCCCCTCCCCACCTCCGACGGACCCAAGCAACGCCGGGTATTTTTGCTAGTTTATTATAAATGTTTTTCTATATTTTCAAGTATATTGATTTCAATTACAACACAGAATACAAAGTGTACAATGCTCACTTTATATTATTACATTTATTATAAATATTTTCACCATAAAAGAGATAAACAAAAGAAATAATATTTGTAGTTCACCTCATAAAATACTGTAGTGCAATCTCTTTACTGTAAAATGTAGCTCTTTTTTGTTAAATAATTTCACTAAACCCCAAAACAATGTAAAACTTTAGTGCCCAAAAGTCCACTCAGTTTTATTTCTTGTTCAGCCAATCGCTAAGACAAATAAGTTTGTTTACATTTACAGGAAATAATTCTGCCCACTTCTTACTTACAATGTCACCTGAAAGTGAGAGCAGGCACTTTGTAGCCAGCACTGCAAAGTATTTACGTGCCAGATAAGCTAAACATTCATATGCGCCTTCATGGTTTGTCCACCATTCCAGAGGTCATACTTCCAAACGGGGGACCCAGAGGAATGGTCTCGGTAGCGGGACCTGTGGGGGGGGGGCAACTCTAGCCCCAGACAATGTGGAGCTTGGGGGGGGGGTTATCCAGCCCCAGCTGTGGGCAATGCAGAACTTGGCGGGGGTCAGCCCCAGTCACTGGCAGCAAGGAGCTCTGGGGGGATGGGTCAGCCCCTATCCCGGGCAGCAGGGGAAAAGGGACAGCTCCGGCAAGCCCCAAGCCATCTCATTTTTACTTTAGGAAATACGGTCACCCTAATTATAATTAAAGAATAAGAAAGGGAAATCTACGTTCTTTAGAGTCAAATGGGAACAACTCTGTGTAATTAAAAAAAAAGCTGACAGGCCCAAAAGCTGAAATGCTTGAAACTATCACCTTTTCACTCACATTGTCCTTCCGTGCCTTGGAAATCCCTCTGTCTACAGAGTAAAGTTTGAAAGAACTTTGCTGGGTGACTGTACAACACTGTTTTGAACTGAGTCAGACCTTGTTATGGGTTTAGTTAAAACCTCATTCAAACTGATGTGTGACTGTGCCCTGCTTTTACAATTGCTATAAGGAATACTTTAAGGGGCCATGCCTAAAACAAGTCATAATGAAGTTTGTCCAGAAACAAGTACCATATAGGTGGAAGGTTCCACTGGGAATTGTTCTGACCAGGTGAATGGGCTTCTGAGGGTGTAAAAAAAGTCTAACTGGAGGGCAGGACATGCATGAAACTGGCAGAGGAAGAGAAATAAACTAAAGCCAAGCACGAGCATGTAAGCACAATGACCCCAATCCTTAGGCACCCAAGACAAGTTTTAAGCTTCACTTCAATCCAGAAAATCCCTGCTGAATGCTGTAGGTGCATTCAACTCACTCAATACCTATATTTTCAGGGTAAAAGTTCCCTAGGCACCTATATTTCTGCCTCTGGGCATGTTCACTGCTGCCTTCCTCTAGGTGTTTAGGCTCCCATCTCCTGCATAAGCCCCAGCATGATCCAGGAACCAGGGAAAGATAGGAAGTCCTCTGCCTAACTCACATGTGAGGCCTGGTCCAGTGAGTGAACTCAGAGGCTCTTTACTGTGTCAAATACCATTCAAAGTCTGGAGGAGGTGAGGGTGATCTAAGGTATTCCACTATGTATAAATTAAACAGTAATTGGAGCCGTGAGACTGGACCTCCCAGGTGGGTGTGCTAAGCTACCTGAGTCACTGCAACAAGTACCGACCTCCAGGCTGAAGTACTGCAGGTTATTAAACCTAGATACGAGCACTCCAATATCCAAACAACTTCTGCTAGTCAATAATACAGCAATCTTCCTCCTCAGTGACACTAGCTACTGAGAGCATATCACCTTGATGCTCCACTAACTACATTGACTTCCCACATAATAAAGGTTCAAATTCAAGTTCTCACTGTTAATCCTCAAGAATCTCCACTGAATTGGTCCAAGATAACTCAGAGAGCACCTCATGGTGACTTCCCCCAACAGCTATGTTCCTTATGAACTATGAAGCAGCCATCCTCAAGTCTGTGCAACTTATCAGACTGGGAAGAAGAGCTTTCTCCACAATAGGGCCAAATCTCTAGAATCCATTATTGGAAGAGATCAGAATGACCACACAACTCACTGTCTTCAAGATGACAGATAAATCTCACTTCTTTGATTTAGCTTTTCCACTGTTGCATTAGAAACAGCAAAGGAGAGAGAAAGGGGAATCGGAGGAAAAAGAAGTGATGGCAAAAACAATCAGAGAGCAAAGAAATGGAGTAAAAAGATAGAAGGAAAGAAAAAAGAAAAGAAGCAATTTAATTGAAAACACACCCTCGTATAATCTTGATAGCCTCTGTAGGATCTCAGATACTACTGTGATTGCCGCCATTACAAAATACTACTTTAGTTGATATTTACTTGAGCAAAATGAATCAAGCTTCATTGATTTTTGTAAGAGATTGAAACCAAACAATATCTTGAAGAGCTCATTGTGGCCAAACCTCTTAATCTTCCCCTCCTAATTCACCAGCCTTCTTACTTTCTCAGCCACTGTGGACAAACCCTTTCCCTCCTCCAGCACCAAGACTCATAATATGGGCATTATCTTTAACTCTGACTTTTTATCTAGAGCCGCACATCCAGGCTGAGTCTAAATCTTTCTGCATACTAAGATAGGGCTTTCTCTATCCATTCACACAGATAAAACTCTTGGTCAGGCTCTCATCATCTCACATCTTGTGCAATCTTGCCCCATTCATATCCACTGAAAATACTGCTGTAAAAACCATTTTCTCCATTGTCTCAAGCCTAAACTATTTCTCTTCACTTTTAAAGCCATTCACAGATTCCTGCTGTATATATAATCTCTACAGGGTATGAGTGACTCCTGCAGTCAGTGATGTTGGCCTTCACTGTCCATTAAAGTTAAGTTTTCAAGCAAGCACCTTCATACTTCCTCTCATGTCACCGCTAATGTATGGAAGGAGCTCCAGTACATATCTGCAAAGCCACCTCATTGTCATTCTTCAAACCCCTCCTTAAAGCTCCGCTTTGCTGTCATGCCTATAAAGAAATGGACAGTGGTTAGACAGCCGGTGTACTCTGACTGCTGTTTGTCATGCTGATAAGTATTGGTTCATTTTTTCTTTGTCCTTCTCTCATCTATTTTCTGTATTCACGCGGTGCCTCTCTTTGATTGGATGTTCTGTGGGGCAGGGACCATCTTTCTGTTAGTGTGCTTCTTACAGCACCTAGCTCAATGGAATCCTGATCCATGGTTGGGCTACAGAAACACAAATAATAAATAACGATACTAATATTAATAACAAGATGGGTTAAGTAGTAGCAGTTCAGCTGCTTTAGCTTGATCTCCTCTCTTGGGGTCAAGCCGTGGCTCTGCCACTAATAGGATGTGTCGTTTTTACCAAGGTAATTTTCCTCTCTGTTCTAGTCCAACCTTTGCCTACCTGCCTATTTAGGCTGTAAACTCTTCCAGGCAGGGACTGTCTCTAATTATAAATTTGTCCCGTCTTTAAAACAATGGGATCTCTAGGAACTACTATAATAAAAATAATCTTTACTGTGAACTGTCTGAATCTGTATGTATATAAGGTTTCAGCTGTTGTTTTACACAGTTTAAAATTATTTATCATTAGCTCCCAGTAGTGCCAACATACTGGACAAACATAAAAGACAACACAGACCCTAATCCAATCAATCATACACTCTAAGACACTACTGTCTTTTTCGTCGGCTGTTTTCTCGAGTTTGTATTGGTTTACTATTTGCCTTAGTATTCAAAGACCACTTTTAAAATCAAAATCAGTCCTAAATATTTTGACACTTTTACACCTACATGTAATTTTCATTGACAAAACATTGATCTTTTAACCTCAAAAGAAGGAAAGAAAGAAAAAACTCCACAAACTGGCACTTTCTCCATCCAATCTGTTACAAGATGGCTTCAGATAACATGCACAGCCTCATTGTAAGCACCATCTTGCTACGGTACTCAAAAAGTGTCTGTCAGATTAGTACTGCTCTCTCAAAGCAAAGTCAAGTTTTTCGTTGTTGTCCTTTTATAAATGAGCTAAACTAGTGAACTCTTCAGATAATAGATGATTCTTCCTACACATCCTTTTTCAAATTCACATATACATGTCTGAATGATGGAGCCACAACAAAATGCTCTTTCGCCACGTATCCACCTCAGTGCTATGGTTTTATGGACCACCAAACAATCAGAGATGGGGTTGGGGGAGAAGGCCTTCTTTGTCTAAACTGCTACTTTGTTTCTCTTCTCTGGCTTTCCACTTCCCTCCCAGAACTACCATTGCCATCAGAAACGACATATTCCGCATTACTAAATAGCAAGAGCCATAGGGCTTTTCACTTCTAATTTCACGCCGTAATAAAATGCAGCAGTTGTTTCAGTGGGGGATCTGAAAAGCCTTTCTTTGTGAGGCCTGTTTGACGGTCAGGTTAAGTACCACATTCTGGCAGCAGGCATCTGAGCTTCTTCATGCAGTCAGGGAGGAAAAGGAAGGGGAAAAAAAGTGTGTGGGGGGGGGGTGCCTCAAAAATCAACCTCCTTTAAAAAAAATTACATTCTACCAAAATATTTGGGAAACTGAAGCCTGCCTCACTGATGTCCCAAAAGATCTATTTGATTATATTGTAAAAGAAAACAAGATCTGTCTAGGTTGAGTTTTTTTGTTTGTTTTTTGATTTTGGGTGCTAAATGCTACACTTATTTCTCTAATGGAAACAAACCAAAATAAAGTCCATGGCTCAAAAGCGGCTTAAGATGATATGAATTTGTTTGGGCAAGAGAAAACAAAAAATGCTGAAGAACTTGATTTTGCATTTCTGTTTTTTTGTTGGAGTGAATAGGCACACTAATCAGGAATAGAAAAGGAATGCTGTGTTCCTAAACAGAATCAGTTCTCTGTTGACTGAATGTGATTGTAGTTAGGTTATGTCTACACTAGAGACCTTACAGCAGCACAGCTGTACTGATGCCGCTCTGTTGCGGTAAGATCTCTCTTATAGCCACTCTATGCCAATGGAAGAGAGCTCTCCTGTCAACATAATTAAACTACCTCCCAGTGAGCGGTGATCAGGGCCGGCGACAGGGTGGTACAACGGGTACAGCTGTACCGGGCCCCGGACTTAAGGGGGGGCCCCCCTTAAATCCGGGGCGGGCCCGGTACGCAGCTGTACCCCCTTGTCGCCGGGCCTGTGAGCAAGGCGCGGCTCCGGGCAGCCACTGCAGCGCTCGTCAGCCCCCTCCCCCGGCACCCAGCAGCCTCCCCTGCCCCCCTTTGCTTCTCCCGGCCGGGTCACGCGGCCAGAGCGCATGTGGGGGCCACGCGGCCAGAGCGCATGCGGGGATTGGGGCCCGCGGGCGGCAGGAGACCGGCCGGGGGGGGGGGCCCCCGCACGATCTGCGTACGGGGCCCCAAAATTCCTGTCGCCGGCCCTGGCGGTGATAGCTATGTCAGTGGAAGAAGCCTCATGCCAATGTAGCCCTGTGCACACTATTGCTTATGCTGGCAAAAATTATGTCATTCAGAGGTGTGTTTTTTTCACATTTGTGGACGACATAAGTTTTGCTGATATAGTGATAGTGTAGAAATTGCCTATTAGTATCACTACTGCTTCTTTCTATAAGGATGGCAGTTCACTCCAGATGATCCCAGTTACACTAAGACCAGAAAATAATACACTATACTGACCTAAAGAGAACTACTTACTAAATGTTCTACACTTAGCTAAATTTTTCACAGTTATAGTCCATCAGCACAAATGATGTTTCTCATTTGAGCCCTGACCCTGCAAATCATTCCTGCATGTAGAATTCCCATTGAGTCCAATAGACGTTTGTGTGCCGAAGGCTTATAGGATTGAGCCCAGGGGTCCATCTTGTCCCATATCTTATTTTCCGCATGCACGCTAAATGTTTTAAATGATACCAAATGATAAATAATAGATCTAATTAAATAACAGTGTTGTCAGTAGATACCCGGTTGTGGTGCTCTGCTCTTGTTCGATGATGATATCAGTCAGCTGCGTGCGTGTTCTCTCTGTGTGCCGTCTCAGCTCTGCAGATCGCTGACACAGCAGACCCCGAGAGAACCCCCAAAGACCACAGACTCTAGTAAGGTACGAAGGCACCCGGCCCAGGTTTATTGTCAAATGAAACACAGTCTCTAACTTCGCTAGATTAGAGATCAACAGGTCTGCTAGTCCCTATGTGCTCCCCAGACAATGGACACAGCTCAGTTAGTGACAGGACGCTCCACTACCCCCTAGGCTGGACAACGATGTGTCCCCCAGTTCCTACTTTTATACAGTACAAGACCGATCACTCATCTCTCCTGTCACATTGAAGTACAGCCCCTTGGCTCATTAGGGTGCTGCCTCCTCTTTTGATCATGCTGGTTCAAACACACAGATCTGTCCATCATGCTGTCCTTTTCACCCTGTCTCTAAGGTGCACCTGGCTGTTCCTTGTTATCTCTGTGAAGTGTCCTTGGGATGTCCAGGTGTGAATATTGTACATATGACTTCTCAGATCAGTGTACATATGACTTCACAGTGTACATATGACTTCACAGATCAATGTGAATATTGTACATATGTGACTTATATCAATAAATTAATGACCAGCTAGTCAATGACCATGTCATCTAGTCGTTAGAGAACGGTATTTAATATAAATAATGAATTTCCCCTCTTTCCCCATTATATTATGTCACAATTGCAATCAGCAGAGGCATGGGTACTACATCCCCTTCGATATAATAGAGATTGAGTGACTGGCAGACTGTGTAAGGCCCCAGGAATGCCCTCCTGCTCCGAAAGAGTCCTATTTGATTACTTCCATGGCACATGCAGGGCCCATTTGATTCCGTGGGCCTTCAAAGGAGGGTCTGTAGCTTGAGATACTGGCCAATGTATTTTGAATATGTGTTGCGGCTTGATAAGAGGAACAGGATGTTTCTCTAACTTTAAATAATTGGATGAATGAGGCCCGGATAATGGGATCTTTTTTTATGCTACATCACAATAAATAAATAAAAGAGTAGGGAAGGGTAAGGCACAGGACTTGTATACACATATTAGTCACGAACATTTTTTTTCCTGAGGAAAATTTCAGTGAAGACAAATACAAATGTCATTTTTCTACAAAAATAGAAAACTGAAAATGTAAGTTTTCTAACTGAAACATTTTCGGGATTTCATTGTTTTGATTAAAACTTGACATTTTCCATGGAAAGCAGATTTTTTTTATTATTATTTTTTGCAAAAACCCAGGCTTTGTTTCTTTTTTTCCCCCAATGGAAATTTTTCAACTAGCCTTCTCTCTCACTTCCAGCAAAAGTAAGGAGGGAAGAAATGCAGCTAAGTAAAAGATAAATTACTATTTTTTTATAATCTTTATTTGCTGTTGTAGAAAATATGTTTAGAATGCTTTGCACAAGTAGAAGCTCAGCCCTGCAGCCCATATTGGTGCTTTACTGTATTCTTTTAGAATGTGAATTGGCCAGTCAAAAAGCACTCTTACACATTTCACTGAATTGGAAGACGTTACATCTAAAAAAACCAGAGGCTTATGGCGGAATATGCAGAATTGCTGTACTTTACCCAGCAAGATTAGCTTGGGAGTTGAGTACTTTGATTGACTTGCCCACTGATTTCTAACATTATTAAAATTAATTGATCCCTCCAATCATAAAGCACATCCCATAAAGAGAAAGACTAAGAATAACACTTTTATATTCATTGTTACATGAACTGGCACAATGTGCTTATGGCAGGGTGATGAAATAGGTTATAATTGAATATTCTGAGGCACAGCAAAACGGTGAAGTGGGAGTTTGGGAAATGTAATGCTTCATCTCGCTTTCTGCCACTCATCTTAATGGGACTCCCTAGTGAGCCCTCAAAGGAATCAAATATGGTAAAAGTGTGGTGGTGCACTGGTTTTAAAACCTTGAGGGGACAATTGTCTGAAAATGCAGTTCCTTGGAAGGCTTCTTTGCACAGCACTTCATAGACTGACAGATGAGACTAGTAACTTTCCTTTATATGTAAATGTGTGCAAGGAAACACTAGTTAATGAAGGATAACTAAAGGGCCACATCCAGAAGTTCTAACTCAAGGCTAAATCCGCAGAGCTACTAAGCACCTGCAAATGCTGTTGCCCTGCATGTGAGGGGTGTGCATACCCCAGAATATGATCAAGTTAATTACAACCATATTTTGTGCATTCAGACATCCTGAATTAATGAAATAGAACACTACATAGGTAAGGATTAATTTGAAGACAGGCTTTCAGAAGGAAGGTCAAAGCTAGCTACAGCTTCTGCTAATCGGAATGAAAGAAGAGGACAGACAAGTAAACAACTGAGACTGAAAACCTTGGTGGTTGGAAACTACTGAATTTAGATGCCTCTTGATATTAAAAGTTTACTGAAAGTTAGAAAAGTGATGCTCCAGTAGGGTTCCTCATGACCTATCTTTTGTAAGGGCTGGTCTCCACTACGGGGGGGGGGGGGAAGGGGCGGGGGGGGAGAGATCGACTGCAGATACGCAACTTCACGTAGCTGAAGTTTACTTATCTGCAGCTGACTTATGGCGGCGGCGGTCGGCAGCGGGCTCCCCCGGCAAGCTGGAGTTCCGCAGTCGACGGGGGCGCCGCACGCAATCGATTTCTCGCGTCTTCATAAGATGCGAGAAATCGATCGCCAGAAGATCGATCTCTACCCGCCGATTCGGCAGGTAGTGAAGACATACCCTAGAAGTTAGTCACAAAAGAGTAGCTAATAGAGTGTACTTTGGAGTTGTCCTCTGAAGCCATCTCGAGAGACATTTTTCCGACACCCTTTCTCCCCAGTGGATGAGTAACTGGCCACTGCAAACCTGCTGTTAATTATTCAATACCATTCCAGATATTAGGTAAATATCTGGCATGTTCTATATCTATTGCTTGTGTCTGTGCACTTAAATCTAATAAACTGAAGTCTTAGACAAGAACATGATTGCTTGCATTTAATCCTCGATCAGACAGAATTCCTGTGTTCCTATTGATTTATTCCTGACACCACCTGGAGTGAAATAGTTATGTTACCCCTGCTGTGGCTTCTGAAAACCCTGGGTAACACTGACATTGACAGAAACAGAAGCCACAGGTGCCCAACATATCTCAGAATTCATGTTTGCTCAGTTATTATCCAAGGACTAAGAAGTTAGCCTATTAACTAAACCCGCAGCCCACAAAGTATGTTATGTGTTGCTGTGGGTATAATACGGCACAGTGCATACTTAAAGCACAACATAAAGAAAAAATAACCATGTGCATTTATCTATCATTATAAGCCTACATAAATATATACAAACTAGCCACAGACCTCAGGCTCCTGGCAAATTGCCACTGAGGGCCTTGGAGTTGCAAAAGTTGCACTCTGAGGACCTGATCTTGCTCCCACTGAAGTCAGTTTTGCCACTGATCTCACCAGGAGCAGGACTAGGCTTTAAGAGGCCACGTGGCGGGGGTAGGAATACATGGGGGATGAGAAAGGAGGGAAAGATCACAAGATAATGTGTAAGAAGGAGGAAGAAAACAATCCTGTGAAGGGGGATGAATAAAAGGGGGGGAAAGAGGAGCAGTCTATGGTGACTTTCAATTACTGCTAAATTTTAAAACGTGTTCCACCAATGGCATAAATCCACTGAACCAATATTTTTGCTTCTTTAAATGAAATTGTCTTCATTACTTTGAACTTGCACAGTAGTTCACTGGGTAAGAGACTAGTGAAAAATGAATGGGCATTGTCTTTTTCCGAAAAGACACACCACTGGTGCTATATAAATATTCATAGATAATTCCTTTTTGGTGACCTCTTAGGTGTTTCCATCACCATGCAAACCTTTCATTACTCAGAGGCAGAACTGTTAAATCTAATAAAGATGTCTGAAGAATGACATGTAATGTAAAATAGACATGTAATTTTTGTTTTAAATGTCAGTTATAATTAAACTGCTTACAATAACCATCTTGGTTTTCTACCATTGCATAGCATTGCAAACAATGCTGATTATTATAAAGAACAGGAAGAGGAGTCTTTGGTATTTCATCAACCATAAAAAAATCTTAATAAGACATAATTATAAAGAAATCCACTACATTCCCTTTGAATTCTGCTGTTTCCTGAAGTGAGACCCTTGCTGATTGAACTGATTTACAGTCTTCATGCATTTTCCAGTTATGCTAAAATGTGCTTATACATACAAAGTAATCACGTTTGTTTTGTTGTTTTTTTACATCAGTGAGGTGGAAATATTGGGTCAAATTCTGCCCTTGGATGAGTGTATCTAACTTTCAATGAAGTCAGTGGCAGACACATATGCAACAAGGAGGGCAGGGCCCTTGGTGTCTTCACAATAACTCCTGTCTTTGGCACAAGTGCTGGACTAACATTTTTGCCAAGCTATTTACATAAACGGTACTGCTCCTACTCACATTATTAAAAAAGGCAGCACCAGCAGCAGCATCGCATTCTCCCAATATTTATTTAGGCTAAGCTAACTGGGTTCATAAGAAAGAATAATTTGTCTCCACCTTAATACAATTGATCTCTTCTTCCACTGTGTTTGAATGGAATTTGCCCTTGATATGTGCATTTCAAAAATGAACCTACTTAGTGTACATTTAAATTTTGGCCATTACAGTTAGCTTCAGGCTTGTCTACATTTACAGTGCCGCTGTAGCGCTTACTGAAGATTCCAACTACATCGATGGGCGAGCTTCTCCCATCTCCACCTTCCCGAGAGGTGGTAAAAAAAAAAAAAGGTTCCGGAATAGATCTTGCCTAATTTTATATTTTTCTTACTACTTGAAATTGACACCAACATGATGAAACTGTGGCACAGCAATATTAAAATTAAGGTATTTAAGAAAAGAAGGGACAAGTTCTAGCTAATAGCAGATATAACTGCTTTCCTGAAAAAAAGTCACCAGCTCTCTAAGGCAGAAATATGAACCAAGAAGAATAAAGAAAATAGTTTGCTCTCAGTCTCTAATACAGAACAATTCATTCACTGCCACTACCATTTTCCAAACCAGTAAACAGCCTTACCAAATGCTGTGAACAGAACTCTCTTTAAGAGCTTTTCTTTTATTTGTTTCATGTGTTGTTTTGGTGCATTCTGTCATTTTCCATTGCTTAAGCAGGACAGAATTTCAAGCAGTCGAAAAACCTCCATGTAGCATCACAGAGAAAAACAAACAAGAGAACCTTTACCATAGAGTTTACTTACAACATTAACAGCTGAAATCTTCCCCACTCACCCCCACAAAACCAACTAAATACACAATTTGTCATGCGCATGTCAGTGCGCATGTCAGGAATTTTGGGTATTTGTTTTGTTTTCTTGTTGGAAAATCCATTGTTAATTTTTGTAAAAGACATGATCTTAGCATTAAAATTGCTTAAAGACAAAAGAAGAAAGACAGCTTTAAAAAGAAAATTGATTTAATTAACTACTTCAAAGCCACATGCCAATTCAAGTCCAGCACAGGACTTGATTCTCCATTGACATGTACCTGATACATTCATTTACAAATGGTTGCAAAATGCTGCCAAATTGGAAAGAAGACTGTGTTTTACAGCTACTTTGGACTCTCTGTTCCCTGATAGACATTAATACACAAAAGGCAGGGCCAGGGCCGGCTCTAGCTTTTTTGCTGCCTCAAGCAGCAAGAGCGCCGAAGCAAACAAAAAAAGGCAGAGGAATGCTGCAGAAGCGGGAAAAAAAAAAGCCCAAGATTGGCCAGAATGCTGCTCCTTATAATGTGCCGCCACAAGCACTTGCTTCCTCTGCTGGTGCCTGGAGCTGGCCCTGGACAGAGCATCACAGACCTGGGGGTTCCACAATACAGGCAATGAAACTGAAGCATGAATCACATGACTGAAAAAGACTAATACACATTTGAAGAAGGACTCTGTCTTCTAAAATAGCAAATAAAGTGACATTCCATTTAATCTTGATTAAAATTGAGGTCTGATTCTCCTCTCCACTTACATCATTGTGAATCAGGAGGAATTTCAATGAAGTTAGTGAAGTTAACTCTGGTGTAAATGTCAGGTAAGAGAGAGGAGAAGCAGGACCCAGGGCTCTTTTTAATGTTAAACAACTCTCAGGTGAGCCATGAAGTATATCCTCTTTTGGTTGTCTCACACAATAATTGAGTTTTGACTTCTTTAGATTCAGCCTCCACCACGCGGGTATTCATTCTCCCACAAGACAGGGCGGGAAAATGGCTTTAGACTGCCAGAGAAAAAAAAGTGGGGAGAAGGTGGTTAGTGGGTTGTTTTGGGGTTTTTTTGTTTTGTTTTTTTATTTAAAAGGCTGGATAGTGCCACCCTCTCTCCAGAAAGAGTCCTTTACAATATCAGATATGTCAAACCCCCTCTTCCCTGTTTCTGCTGGGGGTCTCAGTTAGGGGAGCGCAGGATGTAAATTGGGAGAGATCTGAGACTTCAACTGTGGAGATACCACAAATTCTGAACCAGGGATAGCAGGTTGTTGTACTACCCTTGGAGCAGAGTGCAGACTGTGACTCACTACAGGTTCAAGAATAGCAGCCATGTTAGTCTGTATCCGTAAAGAAAGCCAGGAATACTTATAGCACCTTAGAGACTAACTAGTTTATTTCAGCATAAGCTTTTGTGGGCTATAGCTCACTTCATTGTATGCATACCAGCTGCCCATGGCTGGTAGCAGTGCCCACAATCTCCACAGCACTGCACACTAGGGCCTCACAATCTTCCATATATCCTTCCTGCCCTTTGCCGGCCACCATACAACCCCCCAACTCTGGAGGTTTCAAAGGGTCTTGTGTGATGCTGCTATAGTTGCCCTACCCAGTGTGTGTATAAGAGGAATTTTACCTTGGCCAGCTAAGGGGCTTTCCCACTCTCCCTCATAGCATTCAGGAGCCGGGAGAAGATGAAATCCATCCCGTTGTTCTTGATGCTGTTATTTGAGCAGTGGCCTGCTAAACCCAGGGTTTTGAGTTCAATCCTTGAGGGGTCCATTTAAGGATCTGGGGCAGAAATCTGTCAGGGACAGTGAGATTGGTTCTGCTTTGAGCAGGGGGTTGGACTAGATGACTTCCTGAGGTCCCTTCAAAACCTGATATTCTATGATGGGATGGGGAGAATTGTATTTTCAAGTTCCTATTATAAGAAAGAAGAGTTAAAAATGAAAACTGTAGTCAATGGTTTTCTCTTAAGTCTGAAACCGAAGCCTCCTTGAATCAACGGGATCCTTGCATTTTCTTCAATGGGCTTTAAATTGTGTCATAATTGTTTTAATCCAATCTTGAAAGGTAACCAGTGCTCAAGTACACTGTAGTAATAACTACAGATGGTTGAGAAATTGGGACGTTATTCACAAAAAGTATTCTGTTTTTCAATAAAAAAATGAAATTCTAAAATTTTTACCAGTTCCACAGCTGGTTGGAAAAGGGGATGAATACTTTGCAAATATTTTGCAAAAAAATTGTCCTTTTTAAAGTAAAAACGTTCAGAATCTGAACATTTTTGACCAGCTCTAGTTTTAATTGCTTGAAATACCTAAAGATGAACTATGTACACAGCCAGCAGTCCAAAGGGTGTGATGGAAAGCTCCCACTATAGGAGAACTGCTGTGATTCCATAATGTAGATGGAAAGCTGCTACAGAACAGGCATACACACTGTGAAGAGAAAAACCTCCTCCCTCTGAGACACTGGGATAACAGAGGGGGTCTCACCTATGGCCCCTTAACTATAAGCTTCTTCCCCAGCCTAAGTTAAGTCTTTTTCCCCCCAAAACCCACACTCTACCAGTTGGGAAATGGGGACCACACTGCCACCATTCATGTGAATCTCCAAGACCCCGGAGGGGGGCACACGAACACCCCAAACTCCCCTTCCCTCTCCTTGAGAGATTGGGACCCTTAGACACTCCTTTACCCCTCCCCCTCTCCCTCTTGTACCGGGAGAGATGAGAAAACAGACTCTGAGCACCAGCCACTCCTCCCTGCTCTTAGGAGAGAGACTCAGATACACAGACCAACCCCCCCTTACCCGGGAACTGGGTCAAATCCAAAGCTAGGGTAACCTTAAGGGAATAACCAAACACTTTTTATAACAAAAAAGGTTTAATAAAGAAAAGAGAAAACTTACAATACAACTTCACAGATATAAAGCTTTCTAATCACTCCCTCAAGATTTTACCCCCTGGAAGGTTAGTGACATTCTAAATCAGGTACAAAATTTGTGAGATCAAAATGCTACTTACAATTAGTCTAATCTTAAAAATAGAAGGGTGCTCCATCTCTCCCAAAGCTGGGGGAGGGGAGAAGAGCTTCCATAGCTGGAAAAGAGGTCGAGCTAGCCCAAAAGCTCCGGGACGAACTGAACTGACTTCCTGGTTCTTCCTCCAGGTGGGCTACTCTGATGTCACCCCCCCCCCCCTTAGTTAACCCCATACAAGTAAAACAACAACTCTCAGGCACTTCACACTTATGACACACACTATGCCTAGCAGAGGATAGTTTAGTGCCAACTTTTCGTATACCAACCTGGGCAACAGTACAAAGTTGTGGTCAGCTGGTGCTAGATCCCACATGGAGGTATACAAGGGACAAAGTCCTTCTGCAGGTCTGGGATGGGGGCCTGTGCCCCCAGTCCCTGAATTTCTCCCACATGCAAAATCCATTTCGGGCTAGTCTTCTGAATTTCACCCTCAGTATGTTTCTTGTTTATATAAGAATTAAATGCGGGCTACCTTCTTTCCCTGCAACTTTAAGATAAAGGTTACACTTCTGGTAAAAAGGTAATGCCAATGTATGTAATGAAAAATTACAGAATACTGTTTCCAAGACAATGCAGGGTCAAAATAAAGAGGCATCTGCAGTTTACATTTTGAAATTTTCAGAAATTTTGCTGCAAAATTTTTTTATGTGACTTTCAACATATTTTTTGATAAAGCAGTAACTGGATTGTGGTGAATGTATAAGCATACCCCAACCATTACTGAATGCTGCTATGAATTAGCAGCTGAGTTATTTGCATTAAAGGATAAATAGCAAAACTCCTCTCTCTTAAATCTCTTCTAATACAAAAATCACTATTTAGATTAGCTTCTATACATTGTGCCATTTTTGCCATTGTTTCAGCTTCAAGAATATTGTATCTAATTATTAAATTTGACTATTAAGTTTCATAACTTCAGTGGTCTAACATATAGGTGATGTGTTTGTATATATGTTATACAGAGTTGTTCAAAATGTGCATTGCTCCATCTACATTTCTTGATTGCTCAAACTGAACCAAATTAGCATTCACAGCCCGTATTTCCCTAACAACAGGCTTTCAAGCTACAAATAATTTGTAATTCAAAAAGACTTCTGGTCAATAGATTCTGAGCATGCAAAACATGTTTGGCACTTAAAAATTCCAAGACTTGTTGAACACAACTTATTAGTTCACATTTTCTTTTTTCCTGTTATGTTCCAGTGTAATGTTATAAAAAGGCCATGTGATTTGATAGAAGTGGGAATTTTTATTATAACTTCAGTTCAGAGTAGCTTTATTGATAATATCGCAGGAAAACTTAACCTAAGCTGACCACAAACCCTTACTCTGGCTACAAATAATGTAATGTCCTTATCGTTGAACAAAAGGGAAAGATCTTGAAAAAATAATTTCATATAGAGGTTTGAAAAATACCGGTCACCACTAACTGCCTGTAGGTACAGCTATTGTAATATTCTTATTTCAGTAATTGATGCTACAAGTTTCAAGCTGATTTATTCATTATCTACATTTTATATTTCATTGTTAGATAACACTGAATTATTACACTGACTGCATTCCTTAAAATTATGCTTTTTTATGGGCATTCCTTAGAAAATACCAAATCACTTGTTAAATATAAACAATAATAGTTTCTTGTAATTTCAAAAGGAAAAAAAAGCAAAGGGTCACTAAAATGATACTTTTCCCCCTCTTTTTGGTTATGCATCACAGTAATGTATTTATTTTTACTATTCCGGTATTTTTAGGATGTAAGAATTCTCTGTACATGTTTTGATGAGGGTAAAATAAGTGTTTCATTGTTGGATCGCCTGCACTTACTCTACTTTTCTAAGAAGAAAGTTTAGAAGAAACTTCAAAGACACTTCCAGTAAAAACTCCCTCCTCCTCCTTCTCCCCCTTCCCCTCTCCCAACACCTCCTTTTCAGTTAAGGATAGGAAAAGGAATAGGGGAAAGAAAATAGGAGGATAGGACTGGAGAGGAGGAAGATATGGGGGATAGGGTGTGGAAAGGAGGGATATATGGAGAAGGAATAAGTGAACGTTTCAAAGAGGACTAGATCAGAGTCCATTAACAAACTGCTAGTACATGTCAGAAAGTTCCACAGGGATTGTTAATTCAGCAGGCAAGTGCAGGGTAAAATTACACCCAACTTACCACAAACTAAATGTGCAAGTAGACAAGACCCTAAACTGACCCATCCCTTTATTTCTCCAGAATATCATTTACAGCAGTGTAATTCCACTGATTCAATTAAATTACTCCTGATTTTCAAGGTTATAACTAATATCACAACCAGACTCTAATCTGGGCTTCTAGTTTAGGGTCTGATTCTGCTAACAATCAAGAAGGCAGGATGTAGGGTGGCCATATGTCCTTGAAAATCAGGAGTGTCCTCATCTTCACAGCCTGTTCCATTGTCCCCATCAATGTTTTGTCTCAGCTTTTTTAAACTCCCACAGCTCCCATGAACCCTTATATACAGCAAGACAGCACAACAAATGAATAGTTAGTTAAAATTTTCCATGGAAATGAGACACTGTTAAAAATGATTGTGTGAAAAACTCCATTTTCCATCCAAAAAATGTTTCTGACCAGTCCTAGTGGACAATCTCTTCCCCTCACCCAGTTAACAAACCTCCACTGAGCAAACCTTCCTAACAATCACAGAATCAGAAAATAAGATGAGGAAGACTTTGTAGCACCTTAGAGACTAACCAGTTTATTTCAGCATAAGCTTTTGTGGGCTATAGCCCACTTCATCGGATGCATACAATGGAACAGAAGTAAGATGCATTCATACACAGAAAGAAAGAAAAAAGTTGTACATTAGCATACCAATTCTAAGAGGCTGTTAAATTTGGATGGGTCATTATCAGCAGGAGAAAAAAAATACCTTTTGAAATGGATGTCTGTGTCCGGCAGGAGATAACAACTATTTAAGGTAAATTAACTAGGGAAATACAATCAATTAGTGTAATGAGAGAACCATTCACAAGTCCCATTTAGCCCTTGGTTTATTGTGTCCAATTTGAAAATTAATTCCAGTTCCTCAGTTTCTTGTTGGAGTCTGTTTTGGAAGCTTTTCTGTTTCAGAATTGACACCATCAAGTCTTTAATGGAATGGCCAGGAAGATTGAAGTGTTCTCCTACTGGTTTTTGAATGTTATGATTCCTGCTGTCAGATTTGTGTAGTGTAGGACTGGAAGGGACCTTGATAGGTCATCTAGTCCAGTTGACTGCATTGAGGCAGGACTAGATATTGTCTAGAGACAATCCCTGACAGGTTTCTAGTCTAATCTGTTCTTTAAAAACTTCCAATGTTGGAGATTCCACAACCTCCCCAAACCATCCTCTATGTGCATATTATGACAGGTGCCATGATTTTTCACTTTGAAAAACACCTTAAGTCAATACTAAAACCTAACTGATTTCAACAGGAGTAAGAGCAAGCCCTTCATTCTTTCAACAGAAACTGAGACTTGAAGATCAGGGGACAAGGAACCTATACAGCAGGGATGAAACCTTTTCACTGTGAAATGTTACTGGTGTTAGGGCTTGGCTACACTTGCAGCTGTAGAATGCTTTGGATTAAATCAGCCTTCGGAGAGCGCCCTAGGGAAAGCGATGGTTGTGGCCACATTTGCGGCACTTGCAGCGGCATTGGGAGCAGTGCATTATGGGCAGCTATCCCAGCATTCAAGTGGCTGAAATGTGCTTTTCAAATGAGGGGGAGGGTGGAGTGTGTTGTGTGTATGTGGAGGGAGAGACCAAGTGGATTTTTGGAGTGCTGAGAGTGTGTCAACATGCTATCTTGTAAATTCAGACCCCGGTAGCCTCACTCACTCAGTCAGTAAAGTTTGCTTTGTTGATTTGCCTTGTTGCAGATAAGCTGCTGGCTGTCTGAATAGGCACTTCGACATTCCTGCAGCCGAGTTCAAAACAAAGGGAAGAAAGGCCACTTGACTTAAGGTGATAAGTGGGCATTTCTGGAGGTCAATCAGGGTGCAGTAACGTTAGTACCCATTTACACTGGAGCTGCAGCGTCTCACACAATACGCAACAGCTGTTAATCCACTTGCAAGGTGGAGTATCAGGAGCACTCCAGCCTGGGAGTCAGAGCTCTCTACATGCCTTCCCAGTGTGTACGGGTAGTAAGGTAGAGAGCTCTGGGAGGCTTTATTGAGGTATAAAGTGCCAGTGTAGCCAAGCCCTTGGGGACTGGAAGAGTTTTTCTGAATCTAATAAACTCTACCACTTGTGTTCATAAAAGGTGTGAAAAGGCTTTGTATTAAGTTACAAATGTCCACATCTCTCATTCATCTTCTATCCACTGCTTCCTCCTCCCTATCCCCCCTCCCCCAGCTATTCTGTCTTCTCTCCCTCAACTTCCGAGCCACAAGTGACACCTCTCGTTAGCACATCTCAATATGCACAGTGGATGTGGGGGAAAGGCTTTGTGGCAAGATTCAGAATGATGTACAAACAGAAAGAAAGTTAGTGTGGATGTGGGGTAAAGCTGTAACCAACCTGCCCCTGAAACTCCCTGGCTATTCTGGACTCACTGCACTGTTAATACTTAGAACATTGCAATCCCATTGTTTCTACTACTAATGGTTCAGTTATCTTCCATACACAAGGCCAGCTCCTCCATACAGTATGTTATGTGATGCTTCCAAGAGTACTCAGTGTTGGGAGGCACCTCACTACCACCTTCCATTAGAGTGAGGGTGTCTTTTCTGTGCCTGCTGTGGATCACTTCCCTGAATTCACCATCCTCTGGCAACACAAGAACTCTCTTCCAGGCCTCCACAGGCCTCACTCTCTCTGTACAGGCTGACGAGACACACTCAACAATCCCGGAGTCCTTCAAAAATCCCTCTGAAGTAGTCAGTAGTTCCACTGAACACTTCCAAAACTTTCAGATTCTCTGATCCCAAAGGAAGAGTACATATCAGCTTGCACAATTCAACTCGGGATCACCACTCTACTTAACACACAGCAAGATAGATAGATAGATAGATAGATAGATAGATAGATAGATAGATAGATAGATAGATAGATAGATAGATAGATAAGTTTATTATCCCAGGACAGAGATTCAAGTAATAGAGAGGAAGAATATTAGAAACAAAGAGATACATATAAAACAAAACCATAACACACATTCTAGAGCAGTGCTTCCCAAAGTGGGCGATACTGCCCCCTGGTGGGCACTGGACCGATTCAGGGGGGCGATAGTAGCCTCAGGTGCAATTGGGGGGCATTGAATAAAAATAGGGGGCAGTGAAAGAATAAAGAAAGAGGAGAAGATAAGAAAATTTTGAAAAACCGTTTGTACGTTTCATCTGTTGTGTAACATAAGAAGTTGTAGTGATTAGGTACTTTATTTTCCAAATAAACATACAAAATGCAAGTTGTAACCGATCAGTGGTCAAGTCTGCCGACAGATCTTATCAAGCAAGTGTTGGCAGACGAGCGTGTCGCGCATTGTCGGGAAATCCAGCATGCATCGCCAGGAATATGTGCGTGTAATTACTTGTTTACAATACTATACTATAAATAGACGACATTATGAAATCAAATTTAGATTGTTTCTGAACTGTGTGAGAAGCAGTTAAAAATAGTGCAAGTGCAATAATTATTTAAAATAGTTCTAATAAAACAGCAAGTTACACGTGAGTATATTTATACATTTTCTTACATATCTACCATACAATTCTGTGTCTTCTAGTGTTTACTAATAATAAAATTGTAGCAGGCTTGTGTCAGTACAATACTTTCTGAAGTGTACAGTTGATATATTTGTCAATTTTTTATTACAATATTAACGAAAACAGGGGAATGAAATCGTAAAAAAACTGTTGACCATTAATGAATGAAAATGAAAATGAATTGAATTGAATTGAAATAATTGCACTTTTTCAATTATACAAATTGTTATATTACTTGATAATTTTATACCCTTATTATGATTAATAAACAAATCAATGCTACTTTTTTTACAGATAATATCATGGCTGAACCTAAGAAAAAATGTAGACAATATAGTATTGAATATTTGAACTATGGCTTTATCCAGTCGCCTACAAACAATACATTATCGATGTGCCTGATTTGCCAAAAAGTTTTATCAAATGAAGCTATGAAGCTTTCAAGACTACAAGAACACATGACAAAAGTTCATTCTGATAAGAAAGATAAGGATTTATCTTATTTTCAAGCACTCAAAGAAAACTTTTTGAGACAGATGACATTGGAAAAACTCTTTTCAATAGCATCCAAACAAGATGACGATGGATTGCGTGCTTCTTACAACATTTCGTTACGGATTGCTAAATCAGGAAAACTGCACACTATTGGCGAAGAACTAATTCTATCGGCTATAAGTGAGGTAATACGCACTATGCTACACAAGTCAGCGTCTGATATTACCAAGAAAATTTCTTTGAGCAATAATACAGTGCAAAGAAGAATTGATGAAATGGCTCAAAATGTTGAAGACTCATTATGTGAGTATTTAAAACATCCCGGTTCTCTATACAGCTTGATGAGTCAACTTTGCCAGGAAATGAAGCCTTACTTTTAGCATACGTGTGATTCATAAAAGAAGAAAAAAATTGCCAAGAATTATTTGCTAAAAATTTGCAAACTGATACTAAAGGAGAATCTATATTTCATACATTGGAAGAGTTTTTTAAAGAAAAAGAAATCCCCCTGAGTAATATCTTGTCAGTTGCTACTGACGGTGCTCCAGCGATGATAGGGTGCTACAGGGGTTTTCTCGCATATTTAAAAAAAGCGGTACCAAATGTATTCACTGTACACTGTGTCATTCATTGTCAACATTTAGTTGCCAAAAATCTGAGTGAACGCCTAAATAGGTCATTATATTACGTCATTAAAGCAATCAACAAAATCAGAAGCCATTCATTGAATGACAGATTATTTATACAACTTTGTATTGAAAACGATGAAGACTTCAATCGCTTGCTGCTTCATACAGAAGTTCGTTGGCTATCAAAAGGTGCCTGTTTGGATCGGTTTTATAAACTCTTTGAATCTGTGCTAGAGTTCCTAGAAAATCATGATAATGCTTTACGAGCCAACTTAATTGATTCCTTATTTGACAGACTTGTTTAATAAATTTAATGAAAAAAATCTACAGCTCCAAGGCGATGAGCTGAACTTAATCAAAACAAAAACTGTTATTTCCGCGTTTGTGGCGAAACTTCTTCTGTACAAACGAAATTTAGGACGTGGGGAATTCAGCCAGTTTCCAAATTTATCAACAATAGAAAAACATGATGAAGACATGCTTACCTATTGTCTCCATTGTGACTTCAATCAACAATTTGAAGATATTCTTAATATGAACATACCCGATTGGGTTTTGGACCCCTTTTCGAGTACTAATACAGAAGAATCTCCAAAATTACAAGAACTGATAGAACTAACAACAAATGAGGAATTTAAATTCAAAGATGGTTACCAACAGTTCTGGCTGCAACAGCAGATACCTACACTTTATCCTGGATTATATGCCATAGTACAAAAGTTTTAATTGCATTTCCTTCATCATATTTAGTGGAACGTGGGTTCAGTGCGGTCACAAATCTGTTAACTAAAAAAAGAAGCCAACTGCAAATAACTAATTGCGGTGATTTAAGAATGCTGCTGACAAAGATAGAGCCGAATATTAACAAATTGATAGCAGTGCACCAGGTTCATCCTTCTCATTAGAATTATTTTTAATGTTACTCATGATTTTTATTTAAATATTATCCTTCGTTATTGTAATTTTCTGTGTGTAATGCAAATGTTACTATGGTCGATTTCAATAAATAATTTTATAATTTTAAGCTTCAACATGTCTTATTTACAACAACATCTTTTCTTACTATGTTGTAGGACGTAGGTAGAAATATAGATACATAAAATAATGCAAATTTGTCACTGCATCTTTCTGTTTGTTCACTTAAAGAAGGTAGATTTTCAGGGGGGCGCTGAGTAATTTTTATCTGAAAAAGGGGCGGTAGGCCAAATAAGTTTGGGAACCTCTGTTCTAGAGCCTAAACTGAACTCACAAAGCATTCCTCCTATCTCTTGAAAAATACCTTGCCACAAATCCTTTTCCCAGCATTTTCAGCCAGGCTGAGATCCCTAATTTCATAAAATCAAGCCCACTGGCAGCTTGTCCTCATAGTCTGAAGATAACTGAGGGTTCATCCACACCCAGATATAGTTTCAAAAGTTGTCTTATTCCTAAAGAGAACCCCCTAACCCCCCCCCCCGCTATTTTTCTTTGTTGCCGCAACCCCCATGATCTAATGATTAGCATTTTCCTCAGGTTGTAAATGGGTGTCAACTGTGAGGCATACAATATCCAATTTGCACATGGACAGCCATAGATAAGTGTCTCTTCCTCTGTCTGACAGTAGCATGTGGATCACCTTTTGGTCACCTGTCTTCATTCACTGACCTAGAGTATATTTTTAGTATGTACACATAACTCTTCACATATTTTTCATATACACATTTTTCAATGATTATGACAACCAATGTGATAGGCTTTCAGTAGAGATCTTACATGTCATTCTTTGGTGGACTAATATGTAGATACCAGACCCAGGGGATCCTGTAACTCTTATGTGCCCCTGTGTTTTCTGTCTGTTGGTGTCAAGAGATCCTTGAGTCACATATTGTTCTTATTACAGCACAAAGAGATTGCATTTAACTAAATTATTTTTTATTTAAATGTTACATAACAGCAACAGCCAGTCACGCTTTGTTCTGTACCCTGCAACCTAGACTAGGCAGACCAGATAGCAAGTGTGAAAAATTGGTACAGGGGGTGCGGGGTAATAGGAGCCAATATAAGAAAAAGCCCCAAATATTGGGACTGTCCCTCTAAAATCGGGACATCTGGTCGCCCTAATCTAGACCCTGCCTTCCAAAACCTTTACTGTCTGCTGCCATGCCCCACATTCTTACATACCAATAGCAATACAGGACAGAAGTGTCTGGGTATAGGAGACTGGTGAGAGATTCTGTTTTGAATTTAGTTAATTTTCCATGTAAAATAATTTCTGATGAAGAATAGGAAGACTTCAAATCAGTTGCAAATCAGGTAATGGTAAACTGTTTTATGAAGTTGTAGGATTTTGATAAACCGACAGCAAATATATAAAATATCCTAAATATCCTAACACGTTTGGATCTTTGGATATATTCACCTCAAAATACATATTTTACAGCTGTATTTTCCTTTGTGCACTAATGAACTGAACTGGTTCATCTCTATTCTTATTTAATTTTCCCCCTTATTTACTATATTGTATCCTCTAAGCTATAGATGTTGAGGTTGTTTGCCTATCTTGTATGAAAAGAGAAAAAAGTTTCATAGAAGAAGTGGGAAACAATAACAAGAATTTTTAAAATATTTATAGGTATTGAAGCTTATTCTACAGAAGAAATGTACCTTTTCAAAAACATACTTAAACAAAAACTTTTTTTCAAGAAACGTTAAAAGTAAATCAGATTTGTTATGCTTCCATATCAGTTAATTGGGGTTTTTTATGTTTATCTGTTTTAATCATATAAACTCATTATGTTTGTATAAGAAATAAAGTTTGACTTGAAAATTAAAGGCTCATTTAAAATCTATATTTCAGTGCAATTCGGAAATTTTCTTTTAGCAAGTAGAAATTGCAACAATATTTAAATGGTCATTAATAATCTTCTGATCCACACGATGTGTTTTATAAATTGTCATAATTTCAACAGTCATAGCATCTACTGATAAGTAAATCCATCAGTCAATGAGTTGGCAGCCAACATCACACACTATTTCATTGTGTAACCTCCTTTATATGTTAATTTCAAAAAGCACAATGGCCTCTACAGATGGCTTTTGATGACAATTCTTTCCTCATTGCACCTGTGTTAAAATTGAGCTGCCAGCTGATGGAACACCCAGCCAAAGCAGTATTAATTTCAGATAGATGTATTTAAAAAGTCATGTTGAGCTAACAACAAAACCCCAAAGTGCAATCGTTGCTTTTCATGTGCAGTCATTGCTTTTCATCTTACTCAGCACACTGGAGGTTTTGACATGACCATTTTTCAGTCACAACATGAAATCAACTTTATTCCAACTTGCTGGATGACACTCATACTGTAGTTTATTTGTCTCTTGCACTTAACAGGTAAATAAGAGACATACTGCTACAGAAAACTGACATAATATAATATAATATTTACAGGTGTCATCAAATAGAGTAAGAGTAAAGTATTTGCATAACTATCAATCTATTCTTGTATCTTTTGTACATTTCATGTCCCAAAATAGCAAATAAATACTATACAGTTGTCTGCAGAAATTTTCTGTAGGTAATGCCCACCATTAAAAAGTCAACATTTGCTATCAGTTACCACACAGAGGTTTAGGAGAAAATGGTGGCGTCCCAGATACTACCATGTGGTATCTGCCAGCAAGAACTCACATTTTATTGTCAGTCACTGTAGGTGTTTAATACAATCATCACACAAAATGTCTATAGAAGATCACTATGAAACAGTAATTAAATTTAAAATACCACAATGGCAATTATTAGTAGCTGGGGAAACAGCTACTGATCTAATAACTTTGGTTTACATTGTTTTAACTGTATTTACTCCAGTGGAGAGATTTCTTGGTGTGAGAGAAGAATCTGTCTGTTACAGCTTTCCCCCTATTCCATTTTGTTTCTTACAGCTGTCCCCTTACTCCATTTTGTTTTTGTTCTCCTGTGGCCGCCCCTCCCTGGCTGTTAAATTGTTTACCAGGGCCACTACCCTTCTCAAAGGGAGGGCCTCTTAAGTTGTTTACCAAGAGCCATTGCCCTTCTCAAAGGGATGGCCACTTGTGCTGCGTGCTAAGTGGGACAACTGCCTGTTCAAAGGGTTGGTCCCGTTATCACCTTGTTAAACCTGGGCTCGGTGTAGGGTAGGCAATGTCCAAAACTGTAAGATCAATGTGTTTTTGAGATCCTGGGCATGAGTCATAGGCCTCATGTGTTTTTGAGTCATGAGGTGGGAACTCACACCTATGGTCCAGGACTCTGCCCAGGCATGTCTCTATGCTCACCTGCAGTTTTTCCCTGAAACTCCTCCCCTGTGACAGAAGGAGCCTATCAGCATTATTGGCGGGGAAACCGCCTGAGTTTGCCTTTAAGAACAGGCATTTTTGAAACAATCATCAGAAAGGTTCCTGCACTGCTACCTGGTCTGATCAGCCAGGGGTTCTGGGGGGTCCTTTCTCCGCTCTCGTTTTATTTTTGAGCATACCCCCGTTTTAAACCCCCCCCCGCTCTCGTTTTATTTTTGAGCGTACCCCCGTTTTTAACCCCCCACCCCACGAAGAACGAATTGCTGCCTGAGAGACCTCTTGATTATCAGGACCGTACCGAGCCCTCCTGGCTTCTTCTGATGTTGATTGCTGCTTCAGTCTTTGCTGCTGCCTGGGGACTGGTGAGAATCCCTCTGTGAAACTTTCTATACTTTAATTACTTTAGCTGCTGGCTCTGTTTCCCCAACACACAGACTCAAACCTCTCTTAAACTCCTTGGACTGTGTCTTAAACCCTCTCTTAAACTCCTTGGTCTGTGTCTTAAAAACCTCTCTTAAACTCCTTGGTCTGTGTCTTAAAACCTCTCTTCTGTGAAACTTTCTATACTTAATTACTTTAGCTGCTGGCTCTGTTTCCCCAACACACAGACTCAAACTAAACCTCTCTTAAACTCCTTGGTTTGTGTCTTAAAACCTCTCTTAAACTACACCTTGGTCTGTGTCTTAGAACCTCTCTTAAACTCCTTGGTCTGTGTCTTAAAACCTCCCTTAAACTACACCTTGGTCTGTGTTTTAAAAACCTCTCTTAAACTCCTTGGTCTGTGTCTTAAAACCTCTCTTAAACTCCTTGGTCTGTATCTGTAATCTGTTTCTTGCTTTGCAGCACCTTTGCTGCTAGAAATAAGCCTGTGCCTTCCTGGACTGTACCTGGGCACACACCACTCTGCCCTCTACCCCTAGTATAAGGTGCACCCATTAGGTTAGATTTTGTCTTTTAGTCTAGATAAGTTGTAATTTCATTTTGCATAGCTGTAGTTAAGTTAGGTTTAGGAAATTGCTTGCATTGTACCCTGTAAGTTAGCCTTAAAGAATTGTTGCATTGTGTTTTGATATTTGCTAATTTGTGTAGTTTTGGTTAAGTTAAATCATAGATAAGATTTTGCTGTGTTTTGTATAATTGTCTCTCTGCTGTTTAAACTTACAGCCTGTCTTCTCTTTCTCTTTCTAGCATAAAACCCCATTGGTTACCCCCTTTTCTCTCTAACACACCTCACATTTTACATTTAAACCACTGAGACACATTTTTACCTAAAGTTATTGGTTATTTAACACATTTTATCCATGCTGTTAGTTGGTTATATGCTGCTGTGACACACTCTTTACATAGAAATTGTTAGCTACCTGTTACATTTATACTTCAGTGTTAATTGGTTACCCACTGTATTGTACCCCACTGTATTGTACCCCACTATTGAAACCCCTTATCCCATTTACTAAAAGAAACCCCTCCCCAATTGTCTACTTTAACAAACCCCATACCCCTCACTATTGAATTTTCCCTGTTTTTGCATTTTCTTAATAAAATTTATTTTGCACCCCACCTGTGTGGTAATTGCTCCCCAAGATCCCATATACCTGCTGGCAGGGACAGAATCAAGCCCTTTATCTTTAACTAGCTAAAGTGCTGCAAATGGAGAACTAAATATGACAAACTTATTTCACACCTGTACTCTATTCCAGCATAATTATCTCCCAAAGGAAAGAAACAAGTTCTGTCTCCATTCTCGTTTAATCCAGAGCCTAATTTTAGCCAAGTGAACAGATACAATACACTGTGAAGAACTAATTATTCCACAATTAAACATCATTATATCAGCTATTACTTTATATAAAACCTTTTATGATATTTCAGCTATGACATTATCCTTTTTTTACATATACAGTAGACTCTCGATTATCCAGGATGATAGGGAAAAAATTAATCCTGGTTAATAAAATCCCGGATAATCACCATCCATAGAAAATATGGGGAGGAGGGGGTTGGTTCACCAGCCACCCTGCGCCAGAGGGAGGAGGTGTTGGTTCATTGGCTGCCCTGTGCCCTGGTGGGGTTGGGATTTTTTTGTGCTTGGGGCGGCAACAAAGCTAGAGCGGATCCTGCGAGTTACGTGTATTTTTTTGACATCCTGGTTAATCCACATCTTGGTTAACTCAATCCTGGATAATCGAGAGTCTACTGTAGTAGAAATATAATTGACATTACATATATTTATGTGTGTGTGTATGTGTGTTAGGATAACTTGTTATATAGAACAGTGGTTCCTCCAACACTGCACATAGTGGGCCAGATTCACTATTGCATTATTCTAGTTTATAATGGCATAACTCCACTAAAATCAGATATGATTTAGAATGAAAAATGCAATTTTCAATGGTAATTCATAAGTATAAAACTGAAATTACAGAATGGTGAATTTAGCCCATTATATGTAACTAATCTAAAAGCCTGTGTACACGGGCCAACGGTAATGGCTCGCGGCCCCCCCACTCGCTCAGCTCTCTCCCCCCTCCAAGGCCCCCCCGCTCGCTCAGCTCTCCCCCCCACTCCAAGGGCCCCCCTGCTCGCTTGGCCCCTCCCCTACTCACTCAGTCCCCCTCCCCCCACTCCAAGGGCCCCCCCACTCACTCAGCCCCCCTCCCCCCACTCCAAGGGCCCCCTGATCGCTCAGCTCCCCCTCCCCCTCACTCCAAGGGCCCCCCGCTTGCTCATCCCCCCTCCTCCTCATTCCAAGGGCCCCCCCGCTCACTCAGCCCCCCTCCCCCCCACTCCAAGGGTCCCCTGCCTGCGCCTCCTGCGCCCAGCCACCCTCCTGCCCGCGTTCCCCGAGCCTCTGATCCAGACCCTGATTCCCTCTCGGTGGCCATGTTGTGCTGCCAAACTACATCTCCCAGCATGCCGTTCGTCCGGGCCCTCTCTACTGCGCATGACAGCTTCACAAACTTCCCTAGCCTTTTATTATATAGGATGTTCGAGGAATCCAGACCTAAATAGCAAGTTTTTTCAGTTGTTTGTTATACAAATCAAGAATAAACATATTTTTTCCAGATAGTCTTCTATTGCCTTCCCTTCTTCCTTCTACATAATACAGTGGAACCCCGCAATACCACGCCCCACTAAAGCGCGAATCAGCTTATAGCGTGGGGTGCGCGGAGCTCCCAATGGCGGCGGCACGCAGCACTTTGATGTGGCGTGACCCTGCAATAGTGCGAGCCCGCGTTTACCGCGATCAGGTATTTTTGGATCCCAATCGTCACGGTATTGCGGGGTCCGACTGTATATTATCTTATACCATAATTCTCCTGCCCCATCTCACAGACAACTCATGTGTGCTGTCAAACCTCTGCTATTTAGTCCGCTATATAATTTGCACTATCATCAAGCTGGAAAGTAAAGGGATATTGTCAGTCCTAGAGATAACTTCAAGTTTCTTTCATCCTGACCACAGTAAATCAATCATCCCACCAAAATCAGGGCTGCAACTTCATAGCTGAGCAGTCCTTTAATGAGGACTGAATTTTGTTACTATTATGATCCTACCTGTGACATTTGTGCACACTCATTTCATACCTCTCTACTTTCTCCAATGTGCACAGGACCCTAAGACAGGAGTGGGCAAACTATGGCTCGTGGGCCACATCCGGCCTGCGGGCCCATCCTGCCAGGCCCCTGAGCTCCTGACAGGAGGGCTCATCTGACCCCTACCCTGGAGCCTCATTGCGCTGCGTGGGCTGCGCTCTTGCTCACTGATCATGGGCAGCACTGCAGCAGTGTGGCTAGCTCTGGCGGGGCTGCAAGCTCCTGCCACTCTGAGCATGGTAAGGGGGCGGGGCTGAGAGCTCCTGAGGGTCAGCGTGTCTCAGTCTGGCGGGCTGCACAGTTACCAGACATGCTGCTCCAAGCAGCACAGTAAGGGGGCAGAGAGCGAGGGCTTGGATAAGGGGCAGGGAGTCCCGGGAGGTAGTCAGCGTACAGGGAGCAGGGGGCAGTTGGATGGGGCAGAGGTTCTGGGGGAACGGTCAGGGGATGGGGAATGTGAGGGTTGGATAGGGACCTGGGGGGTCCATCGGGGGCAGGGGGTAGTGGAGGGGGGAGGGGCATTCAGGGGACAGGGAGCAGAGGAGGTTGAGTAGGCGGTGGAGTTCTGGGGTACAGTTATGGTGGGGGGTCTTGGGAGGGGGTGGTCAGGAGACAAGGAGCGGGGGGGGTTGGATGGGTCAAGGGTTCTGAGGGGGGCAGTCAGGGGGCAGGAAATGGGTGGGGGTTGGATGGGGGCATGGCCAGGCTGTTTGGGGAGGCACAGCCTACTCTACCCAGCCCTCCATTCAGTTTTGCAACATCCATGTGGCCATCGAGCCAAAAAATTTGCCCATGCCTGCAATAAGAGGTAGTCTTGCATTGACAGGTACACCTAGCAGTGACACTGGACAGCAAACGCTGGCTACATCCACTGGACAATTTATCCTACAGTGATAGTGACTGCACCTAGATTACATTTGTCACTTTAAATCACATCTACGTCTCTCTTTTCCAAGTGGACAGCTACTGACATGTATAACCTTTTCGTTCCACGCATCAGAGCTTAGAAACTCATTGACCCATGGATGCCCCCAGGAATGCAATGCCCGTCTCACTGATCACAAATACTTTGCAATTCTATAGCACAACTAAGAATCTCAATGTGTTTTGAAAACTTTAAGGAACCAACACTATGAGGCCAGCATGATTCCCATTTTACAGATGGGGAAACTAAGGAACAGGGAGGATAAGTGGCTTGCACTAACAATCAATGGCAGAGCAAGAAATAAAACCCAGATCTCATAATCCTATACAAGATAATTATTATTCCCTTAGGGTGAAAGTCACTTATGTATGATGGGATAACACAAGACACCATATAGCACTTAAATTCCACATATGTCTCTAAAATAGTGCTTAGGTGTGACTTAAATTAGGTACAGATATTGTGCTGTCCCTCTGGCCAATGGTGAATTTCATCCTTGCTGCATACAGATTTTTAAAAAGAAAAGAAATAAAATAGAAATAAGTCCTTTAAGATGCATCTATAATCATGTATTTCATTCATTTTTTACAAGGACCGTAATCACAAATGTCTTATCTATCTTTTCCTCCAGATACCCAGGGCTACTTGAAACCATATATGTCTGTATTATTAAGCACCTACCTCAAAATAGACAAAGAAGACTATAGCTACATATTTTTAGTTGACTAGTAGTAATTAGCTAGAAAAGTTTAATGAGTAGGTTTTCCTCAAGTTGACCTGATCTCTAGTTGATGATTAAATGAGTATGCTCAACAATAAAGCCCAACTAACTGAATTCCAGCAGCCACAGCAGAACCTATGCTCTGCCTACAAGTAGTCCCTGTGAAGACAAGCTTCCACTTCGATGATAAAGGTTAAATGGCAGTCTCCAGAGCAGAGAAGACAACTGAGGGCTTGGTTACACTTACAGCTTTATAGCAGTTTTGGTTATACCTGTCCTCATATACAGCTATTGAGATAGCGCTATAGGGTGTCCACACTGAGACCCGCCAGCAGTATAGCGTGGCCACATTTGTGGCACTTGCAGCGGCACAGGGAGTGGTGTATTATGGGAAGCTATCCCAGCATTCAGGTGAGTGCAACGTGCTTTTCAAACGAGGGGGATGAGGGGGAACATGTTGTGTGTATGCAGAGGGAGAGAGCGAATGGATTTTCTTCGTGCTGAGAGCCTGTCAGTGAGTTTCCTTTGAAAATCAGAGCCTGCTAGTTTTCTCTGTCACACAGCTCTCTCCATAAACATTTGCACTGCTTATCTGCCGAGTTAAGAGAGAAACTCTGAAAACGTACTTCTGCATTCCTCCAGCCGAGTTCAAAACAAAGGGAAGAGACATCAATTGCCTTAAATGGCTCAGGGGCGTCTCCAGAGATCACTTAAAGTGTTGTAATCTTAATACCCATTCACACTTGAGATAATACGGAGCACTAAATATGCAATAGCTGTTAATCCTTGGGGAAGGGAGGATTACCAGGAGCAATATAACTGTGGATTTATAGCGCTCTACGGGCCTCGCCAGTCTGGAGGAGTAGTGAGTTATAGCACTCCTGGAGGCTTTGTAGCGCTATAAAGTGCCAGTGTAACCAAGGCCTGAGTTAGGTCTAATCTGATTCTCTACATCAGCATTGGTTCTCTGATCTTTCCAGTACTAGGGCTAAATGCAACTAAGGAACAACAAGCAAACTGGCCCACCCTCACTGAGAGAGTCTCTCAAATTAATCCCCGGTGGAACTCCATCGAAGCTAATAGGGTCATTTCATGATAGAAAAAGGCCAAATGTTATTTTTAAAAATAATACATTTCAGGAGATGCACAAGCATTGCCCTGCTGATTGATCAAAACTCCCTTATCAGTCACTGCTTCAGAGGCCAATTAACTCATCAATCCTAGCTGCAAAACTCTTGATTGATGAGGACTACTAAAAGAAAGAAAAGAAAAGAAAAGAAAGACTGATATTTCCTTGTAGTTCAAGAAATAGCCTGTGCACAGCTATTAAAATCAATACAACCTTCTTCCCCAAAACCCCATCTTATCTATTTCAACCCCCACCTGCAATCTAAATTAAGCAACAAAGACTAACACAGCTACCTCTCTGAATCTAAATTAAGTACCTCTTCCCTGTTGTTTTTTATTTTTCTTAAAATATGTTTTTCTTCAAAGGAAACATAAAATCTTGTCAGATAAAGAAGACAATAACTGACAGGTTTTTGCTCATGTTTCACATTTCCTTACCCTTTTCAGCACATCACCCAACCCATATAATGCATGGCAAAAAGCGATGTCAATCTTTAAGCCATGTTTGCCAGGGTGTGAAGGATTCCTTTGAGTGTGCCTGGTTGTGTGTGTGTGTGTGTGTGTGTGTGTGTGTGTATGTATGTAAAATTATGTTATTATTATGCATTTATTTCCATTACCATAACATCCACTGGACTTGGCCACATCAGGGTCCCATTTTACTAGATGTATAAGCACACATAAGAGACAGTCCCTGACCTGAAAAGTTTACAGTATAATTTAAGACAAAGGTGCAACAAATTACCGGTAGTGTAAAATGCAAAGAAAGGATGAGGGTAACAGTGATTAAGCACACTCTGTACCTTGCTGCAGAAAGCGGGGCAATTTGCAAGGCTGAAATGACCTTTCGGTATAGAGGAAACGGTTAAAAAATTAGGAGGAGCACTTGAAAGGTTTGACCTTTGGATTTTTATTTTCTGTATTTCATCATATCCTGTTTAGTTTATTTTTAAATACAGATGAGACTATATTCTACCTCATAAATGACTAAGAGATGAGTTTAAAAAATAGGTTCAGGATGTAGAAAGCATTAAAATAATCATAAGGTATTTCCACACTTTCTGTACAATGAACTGGTGATTTCAACACTTTCTAAGTTACCAAACTCAACCTCTGGCTGAACATTACTATCCATAAGTCCATCCAAGTTTATAATATATCTTAGAAAATAGTCTGTTTTGACAGATCTGACTACAGGCTGCAGAGTCCTGCATTATGAGGGCCCAAAAGAGAGGGGAGATCATGTTCAGCTTCTCACTTTTTTGGAGGGATGAGGGAAGGAGTTTATCTAGAATATGTTTTTCCTTAAATAAGTTTTAGGGACTGATGTTCTCTCTCTGTGTGGTTTTATTTCCCCTCCCTTTTGTGAGAATGCCTCATTCTTAGAACGAATTCCTCTTTGCAATAATTTATCATGTCCTTTAAAACATTCTTTGCAATGTGGTCCTTTGTTAAAGTCAGGCAGAAGAATGCATTTGTTTTTGCAATGAGGCACAAATTAAATTTCTCTTTGACTTTCTCTGTGTGGACCACTTTTAGTGCTAAACTCCAGTTTCTAATGTGTCTGGGAAATTATTTGACACCCTTTGATATTATATTTGGTGCTATAAAATTAAGCTGTTGTTTATACTCACATTCAACTTCTGGAGTTAAACTTAGGTTCTGATGGTACCAAAGTTGATAACAGAGTAGCTTTAGCACATGCTAATTTTCTTACTTCTGAAAATCCATTCATCCTCCTCATGCTGTGTGTGTGTGTGTATGAGACACACAGAGAGAAATGTAGGTGTATTTACGTATTTATTTATTCAGAATCTGATTTTTTTTCAACAGATTCTATCCTCAGACATAAGATTGCAGACAGTGACCTTACAATCCTTATACCTGAAACTCTCTTATTATTAAACCAATGGGAGTTTTGTCTGAGTAGGCCTTGCTGATCTGGGTCCAAAGGACTATCCTACTGATTTCAGTCAAGCTGATCGAAGTTTACCAAGCCACTTTTATAACAGAAAAATGTCCTGTTCTTAGTGGTCAGGCCATTTGAACTGTTTCTTGTGTCCTAAAGTGAAGAAACCCTGCTGCTAATGCCCATATTTGTGCATATAAATCTCTAATCTGTCAGTCTAGTTCCCCATGAATAGTCTATTTAGGCTGGGTTTAAAGCAGTGGGAAGTTGACCTACGCAGGAGAGTTCTCTTGTAAAATGACCGGAGGTCAGTGTTATTATCTCTGTAGGCTACCAATGGTGCATTTGTTCCACCCTATGTATGAGTCATTCATTTCTAACAAGCTCCACTGCACTTTGAAAGTGCTGGGAGGGATGGGTATGGAAGCTTATCTCCTGTCAATTGGCTGAAGCATAAGAAGACTCGGAAAGAGATGTTCTCAGTATTTAACTGATCAACTAGAAGATGATTAACTTTGGTATAAATACATTAAAGACAGATCTTAAACCTGAACACTGGTAATGCTATACTATAGATAACCACAATTTCTATTTTGACTTCTACTTTGCTACAGTCCTTTATCTTTTATATTTGTTATTCTCCTTTAATACAGTAAGATTCTTACTGTCAACAATTCTATTTATTTTTAATATTTTAATAACTTATTAAAACAAAAGCTAGTATTAGCAATTAAATCATAACCCAGCTACAGGATCAAGATGTGTTTTTTGTACCTCTATCTTTTATCCACTCCTTGCATGAAACTCTATAATAAAGCAAGGTTTATCATCAGACAGTGAAATAACAATTCAAAGCAAATTCAATTTTCAATTGATTTAAGATAGACCTTTCAAAGGGGGTGCATAAATCCAACAGGGGCTGAGCACCTAGCTTCCATTGACTTCTTTGAAAACCTCAGTCTTAGTCATTTCAATGGTTTACCACGTCACTAATTAGTTGCATTAACTGACTTTTGCAAGTGGGTACCAGGACCATAAGCAAACATGTCCTACACCATTCAACATATTTCAACAATACATCTACCTAGTAGATTATAACACAATTATTTATAAATTATAATACCAATATATTCTTTAAATGTTTACATGTGCGATACTGTTTAAATGACAATCTTATCAATCTCAGATAAAACCCTAGCGTTGGCTTTTTCTTCTTCCTAACTTATTCCAACTTGCTGAGGTCTCTTCTATAAAGCCCTTTTGACCTGTTCTCTTTATAGTATGTGGCATTTTTAGATGGCGGACTATAAAACAAAAGAGAATTTTGTTAAGAATTTCTTAATACAAGAGAAAAAGATGTCAAGAGAGATAAAATTATGTGGCATTGCCCTGAAAAGATACAGAACAATGCAACTTGGCGGCTTGACAGTTCTCCCAGGCTCTGTTTACTGTTCTTGCAACATTCACAGTAAATGAGATCCCCAATCAGACAAGGTCAGAGTGTCACATTATCCAAATGCTGAATAAAATATAATGCAGAGGTAGAGCTCATGTTACTGCAGGTTCACAGAATGCCAAAAAACAATGGTATTAGGTACTTACATGAATATCCACCACTTAGGACATGTCTTCACTGGCAATGTTAAAGCACTACTGCGACACAGCTCTGGGAGTCTCCCAGTGCTCTAAAAAACCCACCACCACTATGAGTATGGTTAGACTACAGGGGGAAGCGCTATTGTTTATAGCGCTTCCCAATTTAGCGCTACAGGTGTTGCGCTAGAGGGTGTCCAGATTGAAGCCCTCTAGCGGCAGAGAGCAAACAGATTTGTCCCGCTTTTGGCAGCAGAAGGAGTTGCGGGATAGGGCAGGTATCCCAGCATTCAGCTGGGTGCAGCCCTCTTTGCAAAGGAGTGGGGTGAGGGGTGACTGGGAAGGGAGGGAACTTCTGGCTGTCAGTTTCATTTCCAAAACTGACAGGCTCTGCACCTCCCTTCCCTAACCATTTATTTGGGGGGGTTTCAGCGGCGGGGACTGGTGCAGGGGCTGTGAGCGCCTCCAGGCTGCCGCCCACAGCGGCGGGGACCCGGCAGCCCTGCCCGCAGCGGCAGGGACCGGGGCAGGGGCTGGGAGCGCCTCCGGGCTGCCGCCCGTAGCGGCAGAGGACCCCACAGCCCTGCCGCCCGTAGCGGCAGGGGACCCCGCAGCCCTGCCCGTAGCGGCAGGGGACCCAGGACAGCGGCAGGGGACCCCGCAGCCCTGCCGCCCACAGCAGCAGGGGACCCGGCAGCCGTGCCCGCAGTAGCGGGCCGGTTTTTCAAATTTCAAAAGGACTGAGGGTGAGGGTCTGATGTGGGGTCACCCGAGGACGGACAGAAGAGTTTTAAATGGTGGCCAGAGAGGATGGAATTTGGAATTCTGGGCCAGGATGCCGGAGGCTGGAGGCTCACTATAACGCAAGGGGAGTACACATTGCATCCCTTGCGGTAAAACAGCAGCGCTGAAAGCTTTATTCCTCTCGTTTTGAGGTATACCAGTACCGTTTTAAAAGGTCAGTAAAAGTGGAAAAAGTGCCTTGGGAGTGTGTACTGGCAGGGCTATTGTAGCGCTAAAGAGGGGTTTTAGCGCTAAAACAGCCCCAGTCTAACCTCACCCTATGTGCATAGTTACAACTGCTGGGAGCCTGGCTCCCAGAGCTGGTGCACTGTCTATACTGACACCTTACAGCACTGAAACCTGCAGCACTCCAGGCGGGGTGTGTGTGTGTTTTTTCACACCTCTGAGTGAGAAAGTTCCATCGCTGTAAAGTGCCAGTTAGACAAGCCCTTGGAAAGACCACCAGCCTTAATTTTACATGAAACAAATATGGGTAAGATGACTGTTAGACTAGGTTTAAGATTTAGAGACCATTTATGGAAAGTGTGGTCTGTTTTCTTGAGCTGTAATATAGGAATATGCAATTGCAAAAATATTTTTTTAAGTAAATAAAAAGGATAAATTCTTGTGGATGATAAACACCACAAGCAAACACATTTATTTACTTTCCCGGTTGTGTGTTTACTTGCAAGTCAGATTAATGTGCCAAATGTGAAGTCACTTGCAAAACTGAAACAGTGGGATATAAAAAGGGGAAAAATAGGTCAGACTGTGTTTGACACCTTAACAGGCTTGTCTTCTAAATGACAGATTTCCCAAACACACTGAGCTGCTTATTGAGCAAGTGTCACAAATGTCTTCATTGTCTCTGCCTAAGGTGTTAAACAGCTCAGTGTTGTTTGATAACCTATCATCGGGCACCAAATGTGAGCAACAAAGAAAACTTCACAAGCTTTCTAGAATGGTAGGATAAAACATATTTAAAAACTTTAAATAAATTTTCCATTACTATAAGTAAGAATCTGTAGAGGGATTTCCATTTTGTTTGGGAGAAAATTGGAAGCCCCCGTAACATGTCATTTTGTAACCCAGCCCAAAGCTTCTTAGTAAAAATGAATCGCCCGTAAAAGATCTCGTCCGGAGTTCAGATTGTACTGATCTATTCTGATGCTCACCATGGTGAGTCATGATCAGAAAAAGTTTTGTTTTAAAATTAATTGACCAATAGCCCCTTTGCACAGTTCTTCGTTCTGCTGTGAATATCTTCATTTGCTGTGGTAAACACCATGTATATTGTCTTTAATGCACCAACTCAAAACGCAATATAGTTTCACTAGTCAAACTTTAACTTGTGTTCTAAAATCAGCTACATTCCACAATGCAGCAGCAATCTATGCTACATTTTGATCTGCTCCTCCATATCCTACCAAAAGCACAGTTACTTACACAGTCATAAAATATATACAATATACTTTTTTACTAAACAAAACCCGCCTCCCAGCTGGCAATCATTTTGACAAACTCATGAGGCAGCCAAGGATTTAAAGCAGTGGTGGGCAACGTGTGGTGAACTGCGGCCACTGGGAGCTGCGGGCAGCCGTGCCTGCAGACGGTCAATATAAACAAATTGTCTCACAGCCCGCCAGAGGATTATCCTGATGGGCTGCATGCGGCCCATGGGCCACAGGTTACCCACCATTGATTTAAAGGGAATTACAGAGTGAGCTGTCTGTTCACACCTAGAAGTTGTCCCTCCTGATTAGCTGAGGTACGTCAGTGGACCAGTATGGGGAAGTTTGTATAGCAGATCTGCACTGTGTACTTCTTCAATGAATTAAAGTTCCAAACATCCTCAGTTCCCAGCTCTTTCAGTTGTGGCCAGAACAGGGTGTAACAGCTGATATCAGTTCCCAGCCTGTTAAGTTGGGAGTTTTCACCAAAAATTCATGCCCAAGCCCAAAAGCTTACTGCATGCAACTGGCCTTTTCTCACATGAATAAGGACAACTCACGTGAGTAAGGCTTTCAGGATCAGGTTTCTAATTACTTTAAAAATGGGAAGACAAATCGAGAAGACTTTAATATATTAATAATATTTTCTAAATTCTGATACTCAACATTGTGATGTGGACCTGGTCTGACAATCCTAACTCAATGGGCCAGATCTCTAGGCTTCTTGCCACTCCCTCCACTCTAAACCAGAAGGCTGCGGGGAGACAAGCTAGCTCAGATGCAAATTAGAGCAGCCCGAAGCTGCTCTTACTTGCATTAGCAGATAATAGTTTCCAAGGAGCTGTTCTGCCAATCATGATTACACACTATACTTCAACACCACCCAACCTCACCCTTGATAAACCAGAAACTGACCCTGGAATATGCTCTATTCTTTAGAGGGTCCATGAGCCAGCCCTATGGTACTTTAGGGTTTTTCTATGCTAAGACAATCCTCAGACACTGTCTTAAGGCAGCTGTAAGTTCCCTTTTTTTTTCTTTTTTTTTTGCCGCAGATGCAGCACAAAGGGAGTAAGGAGAGCTGAATATCTGAGCCAGTGAGTCAACTTGAGTAATGTCCTTTATGATGTCAAAACATTAATACACATGAATAGTTGTTGGAAATGTGTTTTATTATCAACAAGTGTCCAAAATGGAAATGCTGCATGGATTTCTTCAAAGTACTGTATTTACTTTACCCACTTTCAATTCTATTATATAGTAGCCTGTGTAATGCTGGACCCAAGAAATAATGCGTAAATATATCAGTGTTTTCCTGAAGATGATGATGACCTATTTATTTTAACCATGTAAGGGATTAAATCCTTTCTGTCTAATACATTCAAACTGTTATTAACACTAGCAAACATGAAAGTCAGATGTCTTCTCCAGCCAATAGTTACTCTGAGTATGGTATATAGTATAACTTCATGCAGCAATGTTCTCAATTGTTAATAAAGAGAAAGTAATATTGTTTTGCAATAAAGCAACTGCACTTTTTAGTTTTGTCTGTTTCACTTTAACATAAGTTGTTAGAAGGTTATAAAAGGTGATAATCATTTATTAGTCTTTTAATCTGTTCTCAGTCTAATGTGAAACTCTATACTTTAACAATAGATTACTTTTAAAATGCTGAGTTATGAACATCAAAAGTGATTGAAAGACCTGGTGAATCTCAACTTGGAAAAATAGATTTTTATACATTTTTATATATTTTATAAAAATAGATCTTGAAGAACAGATTTTTTTTCTTTTCCTCTATTCATATATTATTAAGAGTATTTTCATGGAAGAGTTAATCTGCTCAGCTAGGTCTATGCTACCAGAAACCCTAACATTCTATTTGTGACATCACAATTTTCATAGAAGATGATTATTATTACACAGAGAAGATGATGACTTCAGATGGTGGAATATACAGAAGGGATAGCTAAACTCTTAGGAAACATAATACTTCTGTCACACAGATGTCTTTGGTAATAAATAATGAAAGAGGGAAATAACCTGGCTAACTTATATATGGGCAGAATGGTTCCCAAATACGACGTCGTCGAAGGTTTTCTCTATGGGACTGGCTGTTCTTTAAAAAAAAAAAAAAATTGGTCAGTCTATGATTTTCTGAGGTAACTATGAGGGGCTGGGGATTGTTCTTGTTGACATAAAGAGTTATTTGTCAGTTGTCTTTGTGTCAAAGAATCTTTTCCAGCTGCAACTTCTGACCCTGCCTAAAATCTTTACAAAAAATAATAATAGATTCTTACCTGCCACCCAGTGAGTGAATAATGGGACATACAGATATCGGTCAGAAGAATGGTCCAGAACCAAACAAAAATTAACAACCGTAACCAGGCCGAGCCCTTCCTGCTGGGTCTAAATAACCAGACCTTCCCTCAGTGCTCTTGCCACCCAGAAGCAAGTATGATTAGTTTTTATATGAACAGTGACTGAGTGAACCAGTTTTGGTTTTTTAGAAATAACGATACAAGGATATGCTTTATACTCTGGGGTGTTTTCTCAGGCTCTATGGAGACCGTTCTAGCAGTCCTGACATTGGTAAGTGTGCAGCAGCACACACACACACACCCGCCCCCCTTGTCAGTAGGACCTGGCTTCAGTCACTTGCAAGTAGACAAATAAGTTGCATGCAGTGAATATACCAACACTGGTACAGGTGGCAGCCATTATCTAATTATTATCACAGTTATTACTGATTAGCAGTTAGGCTCTAATGATGTGTTTGCAGATACGTAAGATAGAAAGAAAATTTCGTTCCCTCCTTTAGCAGTTTATAGTCAAAACGTTGATGAGTATAGGCGTGCGCAGCACATTTCATTAGGGTGTGCACCCTCGTAATATTATTTATTTATTTATTTTAAAGGCGCCACACTCTGCACTGAAAGCCTTTTTTTTGGAGACATTAGGATGTGGCCTGGGCACACCCAGCACACCCGGTGTACATGCCTATGTTGATGAGCCAATGGAAAGTTTTAAACAACCTTCAGATTGTGAAATTCTCAGTTGTGCAGTTGCCTGCCTTTCTGATCATCTTTTAGGGACTGATCCTACAATCCTAGCTCTGGATAAACTCCTCTGAATTTTAAAGGTTGGGTTATTTTTTAATTTCAGTTGTTATTTCTGAGGTTATAGCTACACTATAGAACCTATGCTGGCATAGCCCCCAGTGTAGATGAAGCCTGCACAGACTGAAGGAGTTTTTTGTTAGAGTAAGGATACACTCTCCTTGAACATTAGCTACATAGAACAAAAGCTCTCTCTTCCATTGAAATAGCTGCATCTACACTGAAGGTTTTTATTGTTGGTCAGATGTGTGGTTTTTTTCAAATCCCTAACTGACACCATTATGCTAACATCACTTTTAAGTGTAGACCAAGCCTTTGTCTTCTGTTCGTGGTAGCCATTTAATTTCTTGATTTATTGTATAAGACATAGTAAACAAACTACTGTATGGTAGCTTGAGCCAGACATTCGAATGCAGAAACAACCACTAGAGCAGAAGATGGGAAGTACCTACGTCAACTACTATCCTCACCTTGCTGTTGTAGGAAGTTCTCTGTATACTATAATCTGTTTCATCTGATCATCATGAATGATCCCTGCTTAACCCCACCAGACTCCTGGAAATATGCGCTGCTGGGGAAATTTCCTAAGAACATAAGAGCGGCCATACTGGGTCAGACCAAAGGTCCATCTAACCCAGTACCGTTTTCCGACAGTGCCCAATGCCATGTGTCCCAGAGGGAATGAACAAAACAGATAATCATCAAGTTATCCATCCTGTGTTGCCCACTCCCAGCTTCTGGCAGAGGCTAGGGACACCATCCCTGTCTATCCTGGCTAATAGCCTTTGATGGACCTATCTTCCATGAACTTATCTAGTTCTTTTTTGAATCCTGTTATAGTCTTGGCCTTCACAACATCCTTTGGCAAGGAGTTCTCTAGGTTGACTGCGTGAAAAAAATACTTCCTTTTGTTTGTTTTAAACCTGCTGCCTATTAATTTCATTTGGTGACCCCTAGTTCTTGTGTTATGAGAAGGAGTAAATAACATTTCCTTAGTTACTTTCTCCACACCAGTCATGATTTCATAGACTTCTATCATATCCCGCCTTAGTCGTCTCTTTTCTTCCCAGCCCCAAGTGTGGCAATATGTTCAGCCCTAAGCATATGATTAAGTATCATGATAGTTAAGTGGCTAATCTCATTTATGATCAGAGGCACCAGTGGTCTAGCCATATAGATGTACAGGTATCAAGTAGTTGTCACTTGTTTTCTTTAATTCCAGAAAGGAGAATCTTGCCAATGCCTTCTGAACATTCCATATGTTTGAGAATGTTCAGAAAGCAATGTATTTAGCCTAAAAAATAAATAAATACATACATAAAGTTCCAATAAATGTCAATGGACCAGATTGACACCTTGTGCAAAGTGGACATAGTGCAATAGCAAATCAGAACTCTCATTCAGAATTTCACATCCGTTTTGCACAAATTTAAATGGCTACGCAATGCTGAAGACAGTGGAAAAACTGACCCAAAATGTTCTCCTGTTATTGTGTTAGTTCCATACCCAATTCTGTATGATCCATTTTTGGTTATTTATACACTGCAGGGAGATTATCCCATTGCTACCTTTTTTCTGCCTCTGCAGGCTTAAGCTCAGGGGTGGGCAAACTATGGCCTGAGGGCTCTTCCTAACTGGCCCCTGAGCTCTGGCTGGGAAGGCTGCTCTGGGGGTTGGGGGGTGGCTAGGGGTCGGAGCAGTCAGTGGAAAGATACGGTATGGAGTGCTAGGGGAGCAGTTAGGGTGGAGGGGTCTCAGGAGGAGGCAGTCGGGGACGAGGAGAAGGAAGGCTTAAATAGGGGGTGGTGTCTTGGGGGGGTGCTTAGGGGCACGGGGTCTCTGGAAGGGTAAGTCAGGGGACAAGGAGCAGGCGAGATTAGATAGGGGGTGGGGTCCCGGGGGTGGTGGTTAGGGTGGGGGGATCTCAGGAGGGGGTAGCCAGGGGACAAAGAGCAGGGGGGCTTAGATAGGGGGTGGGGTTCTTGGGAGGGCAGTTAGAGTGGGGGTGTCTCCGGAGGGGACGATCAGGGGACAAGGAGCGGGGGGGGGGTGTGGATGGGTCAGAGGTTCTGAGGGGGGAAATCAGGGGGCGGGAAGTGGGTGGGGGATCAGATAGGGGGTGGGGCTAGTATATTTGGGGAGGCACAACCTTCTCTACCCGGCCCTCCACACAATTTTTAACCCCAATGTGGCCCTTGGAACTCCACCATTGCTTGGTCCCAAGCCCAAGATGTGAAAGGAGGAGGGATTTGCGTTGGGCTAGCAACCCACCATGTAAAAAAACGAATGCTACAGAAACATCAACCAAATCTTCAGCGAATGGAGAAGAATGGTTGGCGCCTTATGCTCCACCAGGAGCGAAGAGGATAAGAAGTGGCCCTTGGATCAAAAAGTTTGCCCACCCCTGCTTAAGCTCTTCGTGCTCCTGCGATAGGTAAAAACTTATGATTAGATTAAGAACAAAAAATGCCTGTTTGTAATGCATATGATGAGAATGTTAGTAAGGAAGAACTGTTAAGGAAGAACAGCTTTCAGATCTAATAATATTGATCTAAATCAGCGGTCCTCAACCTGCAGGGGGTTGCGGAGTGATGCCCGGGGGGTCGCAAGCTCCCTGTGCCGCAGAAGTGCCGCCAAGCCGAACACTTCTGCATTTGGCGGCATTTCGGTGGACATGCCATGCGCTTCACAGAGTCCTCCAAAAAGTTTCTGGTTTCGTCGGCTTTTTGGCGGACACTGTGAAGCGCAAAGCATGTCCCCCAAAATGCAGCCAAACGCAGAAGCATTCGGCTCTGCAGACACAGAGGGGTCGTGGCGGCCCACGGGACACAGAAAAAGGGCCGCGTACCCACAAAGTCTGAGAACCGCTGTCTATATCATCTGGTATCTGCTGATTTTAAGCAGAACTCTTCCATGAAGCCCAAGCAGCAGATCTGCTTAGAATTGGTGGTGTAATATGGGTCTTTGATGGTGCACCTCTCAGAATCATCTCTTCTTTTGGTGGTGCTCAGAGATTTACTGAAGTTGTTTATGTGTGCGCAAATGTAATTAACTCTTTAATGCCTTACTAAACTAATGTGGTAATAATCATTATGGACAAAATCCTGCATTTCTTACTTAGGGATGGACTTTGTGTCACGTCTGTACAGGTGTGTAAGGGGAGAGACAAGGAGTGCCCCTGTTCTTTGCCCCCAGAACTGAGCAGAATCACAGTCTCCACACTCCGTTGAGCACAAGGATGGAGCAGGGTTAGCTGAACTAGGCACCTGAAAAAGGAGAGAGAGGATATCATAGGGCAACTGACCTCTAACCCCTACATCAGGCAGCTGTGCAGGTTAGCTGGAGTGGCCCCAGTCCTCTGTGTGCTCGAGACATGGTGCTTGCTCTGTGCACAATAATAATATTTAATCTCCAGGTTTTTATACCTCACTTATTACCATGGTATAAGAGCACTCCTGTGGTGAAACACCTGAAGCTTGCTAAAAAACAGAATCCTACCTTGAAGCCAATGGGATTTTATTCAGGCAAAACATCCATGAAAGCCAAAGCTGAGATACAGGCAGGTATGTATTTTGGGTTCTGTCCCTATACAATGGCTTGAACATGCCTTAATAAAATATTATGAACAGGGTCAATTCAGCCATATTTCAACTTTGTCACTTAAAGGTGGATATGTGCAACCTAATCCTGCAGCTCTTTTCTAAAAGACAAAAGCAGGATCAGGCATTTCAACCAGAATACTCTATCCTGTTTTGGATCAAGCGATAAATTAGTTTAACACATACCCCTTAGTTTAATAAGATAAATGCAAGACTCTGATCTGAATTGCAAAGATGTAACTATAGGATAATTTTACTGACTTCAGTGGAGTTATTAATATTCACACCAGTGTTAACTGACTTTGCTGACCTAAAAATATTGTTGGGAAAGTGAAGTCCAAAGGACAGCTGCACTTTTTGCATTTTTTCCAATTATGGAGTGAAAATGTATTGAAAAATGAATACTACACACTACGTTAAAGAGACCTGGATAATCAGAGAGTTGGGAAGATTGTCTAAAGATTTAAAGCAGGGGTCTCAAACATGCGGCCCAGGGGGCTGCATGCGGCCCGCGAAGCCCTTCCCTGCGGCCTGCGAAACTTCCTGGCGCCCCTCCACCCCCCAGCAGTTTCTGGGAGGGAGGGGCCAGAAGCGGAGGCTTCTCTGCTGCCTGGCTGGGCCGCTGCCAATCCCCAGCTACCAGGCCCTGCTGCTGTGGCTTCAATGAATGAGCTGGGGTGGCGCTTCCCAGGAGCCCTCTGCAGCGGCGGCCAGGAACGGTAAGCCAGGCTCCCCACCGCCCACCCGCCTCTCTATGCGGGAGGCTTAACGATCCTGGCCGCCGCTGCAGAGGGCTCCTGCGAAGCGCCCTGGCTGGGCCGCTGCCAAGCCCTGGCTTCTAGGAACTGCTGCTGCGGCTTCAGTGAACAAGCTGGGGCGGCACTTGATATTAGGCTGAGATGGGCTGAAATTCCTGTCAGATTTATCAGCACATTACACTTGGAAAAAGCTTGAATCATCTGAGGCTGGTAATTTCTTGTTGAATTAGATTTGTTTGCTTGTGTTTCCAGCTCTGGACTTCCTATATTGCTCGTGCTTTGTCTTCCAAACAGCTGTTGGCGGTGACTAGCGCTTTCCAGGAGGGAGCGGGGAGCTGCGTGCTCAGAGGAGGCAGCGGGGCAGGGGCGGGACCTCATGGAAGGGGTGGAGTGGGGGCAGGGCTGGAGGCAGCGAGGGGGGCATGTCAGTGATGCGGCCCTCGGGCCAGTGCACTAGTCCTCCTGCGGCCCTCATGGTCATTTGAGTTTGAGACCCCTGATTTAAAGTGATAAATTTGTTACTTACTTTGAAGCAGACTTATTGCTAATTTGCCTTAAGTCTCAGAGGCACTGTCTGTCTTGAAAACATCTGATCAACTCTGCTTCACTGATGATTGGGCTACTGTTAGATGCTATTTAATCAACTGCTTTCTAGATGGTAAAGATTTACAGTTGATTAGTCCGCACAGTTCAGTTGTTTTTTCAAAAGGTTCTAGGAAGGGATTATTTTTTTGTGCCCAAACAGCTCTAAAGAAAGGGCTTGCTCAGGGTCTGCAGTGTGAATATCCCAGATTCTGAACACAATGTTCACTGAAGCAGACAAAGCTAAGTTAAAGAAGCATTTAGTGTTTCAGAATGCCAGCCTTAATAAGTATGTTTGGGGGGGGGGGAGGAAGGAGGGAGGCTTTTTTTTTACTTTAGTGCACACATTATTTCTTTCCAGTGATCAGGGACATGCAGATAAAATTGGATATATAAGGCAAGATGCAAATGTCTCCTAAGGAAAGTTCCTTATTCTACTTGAAGACATACAGTGGAATAATTCAGCCGCTAGTGACAATACAGTGTCCTTTCCTTGGGAAAGAGGTCTAATTCATCTTTGCAGGCCAAGTTCAGCCATTCAACTCAGCAAAATTAGAACAACGCAGTCATTAAACTCACTCCCCTTCATTAGCAAGTGGAACTGATACAAATGTCAAGGAGGAGAGCAGATCTGAGGGGGATCTAAGCCATTTCTCTGTACAGGCTGATCCAGTCCCATGAGAAACTGCAGAAGTCTGAATCAGTAAATCTGGGGAGGGGGTAAACCCTCAATGTGATACTTATTTGCCCATATAAAGAGTTTTTCTTTTGCTCCATAGGCATTAGCCATTTGCAGGAAGAAAAAAGTTAAATAATTGCAAGGGGCATTATATGTAACTGACTCAACTATAATCAATTGTCACACAGTAGATACAAATTATGGAATAAGACAATTTAGTGTTATTGCCAAGGGAAAATGCCTGTCTCTCCAAAGTTTATTCTGTGCTTGAAATTGAGAACTATTTTAATTTAGGCATTTATAATCATAAAAGGAACACACTGAGTTACAGTATTACGGAGTTTAAAAAAAATTGAAACCAGGAGTTGGGAAGGGAATAAATTTACGTGCCTCAGGGCATTGTCTAATAGGTTTTAGGAAGAAATTTTCCCAGGTGACAGATTATTCCATAACTGGAGGTTTCCCATATTTGCACCTGAAGAGTCTAAAATTGGCCCCTGTTACAAGCAGAATACTAAATTAGAAGGACAATTGATCTGATCCAATATGGCAGTTCCCATGTTCCTAATCCAATCATTCTTGCCAATCTTTGCTTTTTGATCCCAGAAATATTGACATTTACAAATCTAATGGAGTTATCAACTGTGGGTATAACCCACATTTAAGCCCTCTTTTCAAGAGCTCACTGAAACAGTAACTTTTTTGCTCTATTGCTGTCTTGATGGCTGGCATCACAGCCTGGGTGACCAAACAGCAAGTGTGAAAAATCAAGACGGGGGTGGTGGGTAATAGGAGCCTATAGAGGAAAAAGACCCAAAAATCGGGCTGTCCTTATAAAATTGGGACATCTGGTCACCCTAATCACAGCACTATTATATACTAATGTCTGCATGGAAACAAAAGCTAAAAAACAGAAACATTTCATTACAAATCACTTTCTGTTATTTCCAAATCAAAAATACCCAGAAACTGCAGTCAACCTATTTCTTTTAACCAATTTAACTCTAATCTTCAAACCATTAATTTTCTACCAGCCCTATCTACATGATTGTGGATAAACCCATTACATCTGTCATGATGCAGTCTCTACATAATGCATCTACCTCCAGATTTTTTCATATGGTCAGGATTACTTCATACATTTTCCATTTCATAGTCCGTGCAAATGCCATCAACTCTGACTATACTGAAAGGCTTTTCCTAATCTTTCACCAGATGAAAGAAAACTCCTTTTTTAGGAAAGCAAAAACAGAATTTTCCACATTTTCCTCCTTATTTCCCCTCCCACACACATCTTTTAAAGGCCTAAAATCAAATGCACATTATCTCAATTTCTTATGGGTGGTACTTAAACATGATAGATTTACCTCATGAATACATACGATTTCTCTTAAAACTTACAAAGCAACCCCTCTGTGCTGTAAGTTTATAGTGCATATAACAGTGGCTCTGCATACTTTCCAGCAGAGAGATGAGTTTCTAAGCTAAGAATCCTGGAACGTTCCCGCTACTGCAGGCTAATGATCCTTCAAATGAACACTAATATGTCTGATAAAAGTCTCCCAGCATGAGTGCACAGAACGCTTACCATAAGAATGACAGTACTGTGGGCAGGGCAAATCACTGACATCATTTCAGGCTGAATTGGATGCTAGAGGCACAAATTAAAACAGGGGGATTTCATGTCAGAGGGCTTTGACAGATGGAAGAGTGCATCACATCTCTAACTGTTTAAACCATTAACTCATCTTTCCACCTGCATTATCTCAAGCAAGGACTCTGCTGGAAGCCTAGAACAAGTGCTCACAGAGAGAATTCAAGAGTGCGTGTTATTCTAAAGAAAAATCAGCCTGTTTTTTTGAGGCAGAATGTTTATTTGGCTGCTGCATTTGTAAATTTATTTATCTTGTCTTTCACACATCCTCTCTATTCTGAAAACTCAAAATGGCCTTTCAGCTTCACAGTTGGATCAGTCAGTCAAGGGCTGTTGTCACAGCCTTGGCTGCAGTGAGCAAGAAAGTCAGATTGAGAGTCACGGTGCATTATGATGATTCCCATTTATTTCCACTCCTTGTAAATGCCACTGCACACACAGTACTAAATTAAGCCTGCTGGTCTTTTGAACTTTAACTGCTCACAAATTTTGAAACTTGCAGAATGATCTGTAAAAAAAAAAAAAAAAAAAAGACCTGTACTTAAAGATCCTTTTGAAATGGTCTTTCCCTGTTGTATAAGATACTCATCATGGGTAAATTCTGCTTTCCATTAAACCGCTATAAATCTGCACCAGTTCACCATTTCAGTGAGTCACTCTTGATTTGCACTGGTGTCAATTATTATTAGAGTTTGTTTGTTTGTTTTAATTTATGGCACACCCACCATTAAATGTTCAGCACTTTCCAAATACATCAGAAAGTTGCTGCTTTGAGGACCACCTCACAATCTAAGAATAGGGGAAAGGGAACAGTAACAGTAGGCAAATTACATACAATCTATGTACAAATCAATTGGATTTGTTGTAAGCAGCATAGCAGAAGTGGCTGTTATGGGGGTTTATATAGTGGTTTATGTGGATGAGCACAGAGAGGCCATACTATGCATATGGGGCAAAGGCATAGTAAAAGGCAGGGATGTGATTGGATGAGCAACAGACAAATGAACTGGAAGCACTGGCAGAGCAAAGGAGAGGGGGAACAATATGAGGAGCTTGAAAGGAGAATAAGGAGGGAAAGGCAGATTTACATAGTGCTTCTAAGTTTAAATTAGATGTGATAGATGAAAAATCAGTGCAAGTGTTCCAAGCAAAATTTAGAAAGAATCTTGTCCTGTGTGCAAATAAAGCCACTTCAGGCCTGATACTGTCACCCTGTTGAGTAATTCTTCCTCCACAACTAACCTCATTTGGTCAGATTCTGATAACCTGGTTCAGACTGAATGACACAAATAGTTCAATTGACTTCAATAGGACTATTTGCTGGGATGATTTAGTTGGGGTTAGTCCTGCTTTAAGCAGGGGATTGGACTAGATGACCTCCTGAGATCCCTTCCAACTCTGATATTCTATGTTTGTTCGGGAGCGTACTAGGAACAAAAGTAAGGTATCAGAATCTGGCCCTTTGTGTTCAGCGGAACTACACATGGAGTAAGGTACTAATCAACATAAATACACATGGCAGAATTGGGTACTTAATTTATGTTCAATAGATCAGAGGTGGCTTTTGCAAGAAAAATTACTCCTCGCTGCTAGGCAATGGGTTAACATGTATCATAGAAAATTTCAGTCATGAAATGGAGGAGAATATTTTATCTTTTCCTCCCACACCCATTAAGCAACCTGTATTTCCTCTTGAGGCTCTGTATAATGAAATTGCCAGATGAGAGCAGCTATTCAAAGACTAAATCAAGAATATTATTTTCCACTGTCAAAAACACTGGGGAATTACAAGTGAAGATGGAGAAGAATAGCTTAAGAAAAAACATACATACACTGATTACTGTAACTGGGCAACATCCTACTCTCTGTGTGCTGCAGACTTCTACTGAGGACTCCATATGTAAAATTTCCACTGATGTCAGTGGGAATTCTGCAGAATCCACAAGTGAGATCAACACTTCAGGTAACAGATCCTGAGCATGGGACTTTTGTCCCTGAAGTCTAGTTTTACAAATATGAGAAGCAACTCACAGAACATTGATAACTAGAAAGTGTTGCCATTAAGCCAGTCTTCCCCATGATGCTTTGAGGGTCATGCTGAGAGGGGGGAAATATAAGATTGCTAAACTTGTTAAGAAAGGTATAATGACCTTTAACACAGTGCCCTGTTGTTTTCTTTAGTCAGCAATATACAAACATCAGGTACCACCACCAACAAATAAACAAAGAAAGAATAAGCAGCAGACGTTAAGCATGCAGTTAATAAATATATGAAACATGGCAGAAAGTCTCAAAATGTACTAAAATGGAGGAAAAAAGAGGCACTGTTAGGAGCTAAAACTGTAAACACCCCCCTCCCTCTACCCCCAGGAATCTATAATTGTGACAGGCCAAATGCAGGGAGACATAACTGGAAAGGCTGAGATCACTGAGATCAGATTTACCACTGCTGCAGGGATAGGCTCTAATGGATTAGATTAGTAATTGGGTTATTTTAATTTCCCCTCTCTGTGTGTATGTACAATTTATATTATGTGCAGACATAAGAATTCCCATATCGAGGGTCATCAGCAGGCTTTTAACCCTGATCAAACTGATACTACTTGAGCAATAGGAATGACAATATTAGTTGGCAGCAGAAGGCTGTTTTCTCAGAGTGGGATGGCTCCAGCTGAGGAGTGTGGGTTGTGGTCAGGGGAAAGCCCGGCCCAACTCACCTTTCTCTCTCCCACTCTGGGGGGATGTATCTCAGAGCCTGGGCTCCAGCCCAAGTGGGAATAACTACACTGCTATTTTTAATCCCATAGTACAAGCCCCACTAACTCAAGTCAGTTGACCTGAGCTCTGAGACTCATTACCATGTTTTTTGTTTTGTTTTTTGCAGTGTAGACATACCCCATATTTAACCTACTATAGGATATCTCTTGAATAATCATTGGATGTGTATTTACCACTCATACTGACATGCTTATGTCAAAAATATCCCAGGATGGAATTACAATTTTATGCCCTTTCGTTACAGAAAAATATCCCATCTCTCACTAGGAAATTGTGACTTTTAGTTTGGTTATCAAAGTGGATCACTTACCTAGAGCCAAACTATTCTGATTACTTCCACAGCTTTGTCTAGGAGAGCACAAGTTTAGATTCATAGATTCCAATGTGAGAAGAGAACATTGTGATCATCTAGTCTGACCTCCTATATAACACAAGTCATAGAACTTCCCAAAATAATTCCTAGAGCAGAAAAACATCCAATTTTGATTTAGAAATTTAGAAATTGTCAGGGATGGAGAATCCACCCCACCCTTGTTTTCCAGACTCTTAGCCTTGGTGTATAGGTAATTAAATAATTTCTTCTCTTCACGTCCTTTAGTTTCCTGAATAAATTTTGTTCTCAGCCTCTCAATTTTATGTTAAATGAGTGCTCATATCATCCCACTTTTTATCTTTCCCCTTTGCTACTAGTTTAACATTCTCCTGACTACTCTACCCAGCATGACCCTGAGGAGACTGGTTCCCTTTCTATCGGGGTGAAGGCCATTCAAACTATTCAGCCCTCTCTCCCCACAGAAGGTGGACCAATGTCCCACAAAATTAAAACCTTCTACCACTTATCTCATCCATGGCTCAGTTCCAGAATCTTCTGCCCTCCTTCACTTATGGGACTGGAAAGATCTTTGAGAAGATCGCTTGGACATTCTCCTTTTGCATGCTTCTCTGTTCCCTAAAGTCTTTATTATCTGGGAGCTATCCTGCAATGTGGTGTCATTAGTGTCAGTATAAACCACCACCAATGGATCCTTGCCTAAGAACTCCAGAAGCTTAAGCAACCTTAGAGTGACATCTCATGTTTTGGCTCCTGTTGCCTGTCAGTTTCTTGCAGAATGTTCCTTTCACTCTTCTGAGTATTGAATCCCCAATAAGGATCAAATGTCTTCCTTGAATAGTTGGAGATCTTTTTGTGGGTAAGCTTGATTTTCTTATGGGTTGGGCCCAGCTCTCATCCACAGGATGAATTGGATCTTGAGAGATATCTTCCAAAGCTTCCATATTCAATCTGTTCTCTTCTGGTGGCCACAAACTGCATAGCCTCATCTGTTTCCAGCTGCGTTGAATTCTGCCTTGACCTCTTGCCTCTGTGTCATGGACTGCAGGTCTTACATGTCAGTCCACCTGTCTCTTATGAGCCAGTAAGTTCCAACCTGTAAAGCACTGCAAATCCACAGATATCCACTTTTAATCCATGGACCATTTTGGTGGATCGCGGATTGGATGCAGACACAAATTTTGTATCTGTGCAGGGCTCTACCAACCTGCCACCCAGTGACCTGCTAACAGTTACCAGAATTGGAAGCTCAACTCTGACAGAGGACTTCAGTCCGGGGATCTGATTTGCAGAATTCTAGGGGTCCTGATTGGTTTCCTTCTTTTATTTAAACCAAGCACAAGAATAGGAAGTTGTCCATGAAACTGGATTTCCTCAGTTTAGTACTGTTTCCCTTGCACTACCTACTCCTACTGCCTGACTCTGATCTCCTGGTAACCTGCCTCTGCCTGCCTCCTGACATCTGACTCTTGATCTGCCCTCCGGCATATCTCAGACTCTGATCTCCTGGTATCTGACCTGGCCAGGCTCTCAACTCCTACTCTGACTACTAGATAAGATTGCCTGTGTCCCAGTAGTGACATATTGGTAGTTACAAACTCCCAAGCCTCCTCTCTAAGGCTGTGGTTAGACTGGGGCTGTTTTAGCGCTAAAACCCCTCTTTCACTCCCAAGCCACTTTTTCTGCTTTAACTGACCTTTTAAAGCGGTACTGGTATACCTCAAAACGAGAGGAATAAAGCTGTCAGCGCTGCTGTTGTAATGCAAGGGATGCAATGTGTACTGCTCTTGCATGATAGTGAGCCTCCGGCATCCTGTCCCAGAATCCCCATTGCATCCTCTCTGGCCACCATTTAAAACTCTTCTGTCCCGTCCCCAGGTGACCCCCACGTCAGAACCCTCCCCCAAAATCATATAAAAATTGGAAACCGTGCCGCTCCGGGCGGCAGGGCTGCGGGGTCCCCTGCCACTCCTGGCAGCAAGGCTGCTGGGTCCCCTGCCACTCCTGGCAGAAGGGCTGCTGGGTCCCCTGCCGTTCCGGGCAGCAGGGCTGCTGGGTCCCCTGCCGCTCCGGTCGGCAGGGCTGTGGGGTCCCCTGCCGCTCCGGGCGGCAGGGCTGCTAGGTCCCTTGCCGCTCCGGGCAGCAGGGCTGTGGGGTCCCCTGCCGCTGCGGGCGGCAGCCCGGAGGTGCTCCCAGCCCCTGCCCCAGTCCCTGCCGCTGAAACCCCCCCAAATAAATGCTTAGGGAAGGGAGGTGCAGAGCCTGTCAGTTTCGGAAATGAAACTGACAGCCAGAAGTTCCCTCCCTTCCCAGTCACCCCTCACCCCACTCCTTTTCAAAGAGGGCTGCACCCAGCTGAATGCTGGGATACCTGCCCTATCCCGCAACTGCTTCTGCCGCCAAAAGCAGGACAAATGTGTTCGTTCTCTTGCGCTAGAGGGCTTCAATCTGGACATCCTCTAGCGCAACAGCTGTAGCGCTAAATCGGGAAGCGCTATAAACAATAGCGCTTCCCCTTGTAGTCTAACCACAGCCTAACTTTCATTCTCTCCGACACCTTGGCTGCTAGTGTGATGTTGTAGGGAATATGTGAAATACTTGATTATATTATGGATACCAACATTGTAAAATTACAACGAATCGTGACAGTTATGCCATGAAAGATATCTGCAAAAATGTTACAATTTGCCAAGCATGATAATCTTGTTTATACATTTGTATCACCTTTGAATTATGAGTTACAGTATTGTAAGGTATATCTGTATTTCCAAACTTGTGCTGTTTTTCTGGGTGGTAGCACCAGACAGCTGGGCATCAGCGCTGCCTAGCCTGTTTGATGCCCACCAAGGGTCATCAGCTGCATAATGAACCATTTAAAGGAACTAAGGGATACACCTTATGAGTCAGCAAGGCATATGGCATGCTTATGGACAGAACTCTAAGCCTTTTCCATGCCATGACCCACAAAGCTTGTTTTTGGAACACAGAAAGTACAAGACACATGGCAAAAGGAATATAAAGGGAAGCTGCGTCATTACCAGTTTGTCTCCAATCCTGATTCCTACCTCTGGAGCAACTTCTCTACAAACTGAAGCTCTGAACAAAGGACTGAATGAACGGAGTGTGCGGGAGTCAGGGCCCTGCTCCCCCCACTTCCTGTGATTCACCGTGACTCTCAGCCAGCCATTAAAAGGTTTATTAAATGACAGGAACACAGTCCAAAACAGAGGTTGTAGGTGCAGACAACAGGACCCCTTCAGCCAGGTCCATCTTGGGAGACAGGGAGCTTAGACCACCAGCCCTGGCGCTCCTCCATTTCCCCAGCCAGCTCTACACTGCAACCCCCTCCAGCCATCTCACCCAGCCTCCTCCTCCCCCCGGCCCCTCCTCCAACCTTTGTCCAGGTTTCCAGGCAAAAGGTGTCACCTGGCCCTAATCCCCCTCCTGGGCTTAGGTTACATGCTCAGATATCGTCCCTCAAGTGAAGTCACCCCCTGCTATCCCATCACCAAGACAGACAGTCCCAGTAAAACTCCACTGCAACATCCCTGGGTCAATCCTACCCACTCCCTATTCCATCACACTATGCAAGCTGGGGATGTATTCCAGAGGGACTTTCAAGCCAGTAAATTCACCCGTACTTATAAGAACCTGATATATATGGACTCTGAAGTCTTTGTATGTATGCGACTGTTTGTTTACCATTTAACAACTCTCTTTCCATAAATAGAAAGTGATAAGATTAAAAGAGACAGGAAAGAGAAATGTAGGAAAAAGGAAAAGCAAATTTACCACATAATAATATATAGGGAATATTTTCTAACACAGAAAACAAAAAACGTGGAAAATTAAATAGAAATCATAACAGGAAATTAAAACAGTAAACAAATCCTAGTCCTGCTCGCACGGAAGTCAATGACAAAACTCCCATTGACTTTAATGACAGAATGTTCAGGCCTACAGTCTCTATCATCGGACATGTTACCAGTTACTGTCTCAGTTCTGCAATGGGACCCATGTGGGCAGTCCCCAACATCCCATGCAGTCCCTTTGACTTCCATGGAAATCTGTGCAGATGTAAGAGTCGAAAATGAAGATGCTGGAGTCCATGTTGGCAATGGGTCTGTTCAATGAATAATAGTAATTTATTTAAAGAGCCCCTCTGTAGTTATGGGGATTGTTTTAACGATTATAAAAGGCCACTAACGGTTATGAAATTGCCCATCTATTAATATCCAAGTAGGAGAGTGTCTTCAAATGTACTCTTCAGTTTTTTCTTGTGAAATAGGTCACTGGATATATCGTATTAGATGAAATCATACATACGAAACCAGAGGTACATATCTTGCCATTCATAGTCATGCTTTTGTGACCTGTTCCATTAAAATTAAATGGTCATTTGGGACCATTTAATTTTTTTAAAAAAATGGTCATCTGAGACTGGGATAACTGGCCTGTAGTTGGTCCTGTGAGAACTGTAATCACTTTTGTTCATTACATTTGCATCTCTTTGAAAAAAATAATGGTTCTCAGATATATTCAATTTACATTTCCTGATTTCAAATCAGCAAGACTGTCCTATGCATTGGTATTAGAGGATATTGGTATAATACCTTGCTGTAACTTCAGAGTTATGAGATCAACAACATGAAATTCCATTGTATTTTATTAATTACGATGTTGCACTTATAAAGAGCATCCTTAACAAGAAAAACAGCAGCATTAAAGGTGTACACAATATTTGGAATGGCAATTAGCTGAATTTTTATTTCAATATTATATATACACAAAATGATGAAGAAAGTTTATGGACTCAATCTTCAGCTGTGCCGTGCTACTATTAAGAGGAATTCAGAAGAGGCATGGGGGCTAATCTTAGGCCAACCAGAGGCCAAAACAGGGATCCATGGCCTTTTCAATGAGGAGAAAACTTAAGTTCCTCCCTTGATAGAATGATTTGGGGGAGGGACATTTTTTCCCCAAAAGCTCTCACATATAGGTTTTACCACAGGAGAGAATGATCTGTCCCTATAATGGAGAAAAAACTAGAAAAATATAAGATAAGGGAACAATCCTGATGGGGAGACAAAGTAGAAGATTTAACTGTTCTCTTCTATCTCTTATTTTTTGCATCCTACGTAATAAATTTTAAATAGTTAGAAAATTGTAAGTTAAATATTTGATGTAAAACATCTAGATGGTAAGGAATGCACAAGTACAAAACACAAGGGATGTGACTGATTTTGCCAAGGCTTTTCAAATCTGTTGTTTTTACTACCAAATTTCCTATTTCTCTAAAATTGTCTACAGATTTCACACACAAAAACTTCACTAATGGGATGTAAAAAATAAATCAATGAATTAACCACACAGTCTCTCGGAGAGATGCCATGTGCTACTGATAGGATTTCTTAATAAACTTCTCCATCATATATTAGATGCAAATAGTTGTGGTGGCCAATGACATCATTTTAATGTTTAACTATCTGAGTGCACTGGTTAACAAGGTAAAAGGTAACATCTATTGCCATTGTTTGCACCTATAGTTATTTGCCACACAAAACTGTGCCCATGAGGACTGTTGGAATTAAACTAAAGGCACTCTGTGAAAGTTGCCTGAAATGTTAAAAAATTTGCTCTGAAATGTTAAAAAATTGTCTTTGCTTTACACCATTTGGTTAAGATGACCAAAGCAGTGGAGGGAATATGGATAGAAGATTTCTGGCAAAATTCCCAAAGCCCTGCACTGCTTTGAAATCTCAGCTTTTATGCAACCCACCTATTTAATTATAAATTTCAAAATATGATGGGGTTAAATCCTGCTACAAAAACCTTCTGGGAAATTACATTTCCCATGGACTCAGCACCACTAAGAATATAGTCTAATATATATTTATTTATTTTCCTGATAAATGGCAAAAATATTATTGTTATGCAAAATATTTATGTTACCCTCCTACCTACTAGGGAATGCTAAGACAAGCTCTTATGTGCACTTTAACATTCAGCAATACAAGATGTGAATAATAGCCATGTTTTCATTTAAAAAAAAATCTTAACTTGCAACATTCGGTCTTTCATTCCTTTCAAGACAGTAATTCAATCTAAAGGTTGCCCTCAAATTCATGCTAGATAAGATATATGTTGTATGGCTGCTATGCACTTGGCCCTGACTCAAATGGATGTTCATTTAACCTCTGCCCTGCTTTAGAAGCTATGCCACATTTTTGTTTGTTTCCTTCTTTTTTCATGCAGACAAAAGCCATTCAGTGAGTTTCTTTCAGAGATTAGCAGAGGTACAGTATCAGCCTCAATAATAAAAAGGGAAAGCGACATCAAGATCATTGAAAGGATGTGAAAGGCCCTGCATATTCCTAAGGAGGTGACTTAATTATGATGTATCACATACTCTGAATGAACCTCTTTCATGAGGTTTCTCTGTAATCGTGTAACAAGTAGAACCTGTTTCCCTGAGAATTCAAGATGACTGAGTATTGAAATTGGGAAAAGCTAGTAGGAATATTTTTCATTTTTTCTTCTGATACCCACATGCTACTGTTCATGTACAGCCAATGTAACCTACAAATATAGCATTTTTATCATTGATAAGACTGATAATCTTTCTATGGTGTATTTTGATTTTCATGCAATAAGGGACTGATCCTCCAGTGTCATCAATTGTAAAAATGCCATTGTCTTCAAAAAGAGATGGATTAGCCCCTACATGATCTAAAATTCTTACTGTGGAAATGTTGATACAATATATACCAAAGATCACCATATGTTATAGCTAATTTTAGCATCAGCATTTAAGCAGATTACATTAAAATACTAATGTACAAACCTTTTTGCATATGGGAAGTCTAGATTTCATAAAACAGAGTACACTCAGCTATGTGAACTAAACTCTTTAGTAAGTGATCTATTCCATTATAATACTACTGGGTTTTGACCCCATTTATAGAAAATCTATCAGGGAATAAACAGTGAATATAGATGACTACATGATACAATCCCTAAATTATTGTAGGTGTAGATCATCATGGAGATTTAGAGTCTATAGCCTTTTTTCCACCATTCCTCGATCCCTATTCTTCACAGTTTTCAAGTGAATTACTAACGCAGGAAATGAATGCATCTAACATTGTGTGTTTATGAAAAGAGCAGTCAGTGACTAGACCCTGTAGTTCCACTTTAACCCTCTAATGCTGCTGAAGCATTCTTGCTTCTCTCCAGGCAACCTAGCAAAATTCTTGTCCAGCAAAATCAGTTTGTTATCAGCTCACTTACCCCCTAAGCTTTTGGGGTCAAAGAGTCACCTTGAGAAAGGGTAACAGAAGAGCCATTGGGATTTGTGAAATAGTTTCGTCAAAGAAATTCAGTCCTATCCTGTTTATTAAGCATCCAAATGAATTAAATGTCTACTGTTGGAGTATCTCAGAGTTATTGGGTGTACATTTTAACAAGACTGGCTGCTTCACTCACTTCCCTAAAAGACTGTGTCACACAGAAATTATGGGTCAAATTTTCAGTGGGTGTACACTGGCATAATTCCACTGATTGCTATAGGCCTATTCCCATTTCCACCAACAGAGGATATGGCTCTCTGGGTGCTTTATCTATAAAGATCACCAGACAATGTTTTATCATAGTGAGTGTTTTTCAGAAGAAATCATTATCAGCTCCTTCGGGAAGACAAGTTTCTTAAAGTCAGACAAGTTTCATTTCCATAAACTAGAGTGTAAGCTCCTGGGGAGTTAAAGAAGCACGTACCTTTGAACACTGTTTGTGATTCTGGCACCAAACAAGGGAGCCATTGTTCTGCAAAAGAAAAAAAAGATATATTAATATTAAATATGTCATTAAAAATTGCCCAAATCATGTCATCACTTTTTAGACTGAACTTCTCTTCTAATTCTGTTTGGAAACTGATGTTACAATATAAGCCCTGTACGAGTAACAATCCTGACAATTGTTTAGTTGTTATCGGGTGAGGTCCTCATCCCTGCCTTGGCTCCAAATATCGGGACTGTCCCTATAAAATTGGGACATCTAGTCACCCTATGCATAGTGGACATGATTGAAACCCATTGAAGTCAGTTTAAGTGTGTCCATTGATATCTACAGGGTTTGGAACGGGCCCATTCTGAAGTACAGGGACAGACATTAAAAACACTGAACAAACAAGAATGACATTTCTACTTTACAAGCTCAATTAATTCAATTAAAATTATGTACATGCTTGCTGGGGACAAATACGGTTAGAAAAGAGGACCTGCATCTGTAAGTCAGGAAAACTCAGTTAGTTCCAGTAATGAATTTTAGTTTTGTTTATTTTTATATGGCAGAGTAGATGTTTTTAGCATTACAGCTATTTGTTACATTATCTAAGAAGATGATATATGTAAAGATGAGCAACTGGTACTCCACTTATCCAAAGCTCATTTTAGTAGCAGTCTTCAAAGGCTGTTGATTCATATAATTTGATTTTAATATTGTATGTATATTTGCCTTTTCATCTTCACAATTATCTACTATAAAACCACTGCTTCATACATACAATCTCATATTTAGCTGTGATTATTTTAGAATTTTACTAGCTACAATGTTTATAGACACAAGAATAATTAAATATGAAAACAGAAGTTATGCACAACCCCTTAAAAAGACATAAATCACTGAAATAAAACTTCAGGATTTCTATAAAGAACACACACGAGTGGAAATGCTGTAGTGTTACCCTCAATGTCACTCTAGAATTTATTGGTTCCCTTTACAAATCTAGCCAGTGGAAATGTTAAAGCAATATTTTACATGCTACTTTCATTTTCTTACTTCTTCACATAAAAAAGTAACAGAAATGGCAATCATTGCAATAACAGATTAGTAGCAATTTATTGTTTTGTTTCCTAGTCAGGCAGCCCCTTCTACTGAAAAAAAGCATTCTTTTTAATTATAGCTGGTACTTGTAATAATACCTCAACAAATATCCAGATGGATGGCTTGCCTTCTTTTTAATGTTTTACATCTACAAACATTTGCATTTTCCTACTGTAAACTAGTATGTGTTCAATTAAAAAACAATTCTAAATTCAGAGCCACATAAAAGTATCACTTAGCAGAGTCAGCTGCAAACTAACATGAACTGAATGTTATACTTTATAAGGTGAAAGAGCAAATTTTCAGTGCTTTATTTGAACAATATGGAAACTAGAATTCTAAACCCTGATTCCTCTCCCTTTGCAAATGATTCATACAAATAGCATTTACGTTCAAGAAGTGATTTTTTTAAAAGGAAAACCCATCCGGATAGGTGTTTATGTTTCAAAGTATCTGAATTCCTGAATTTTAGCTTGGACATTTTACCAGCTAGATTCCCTTGCATTATCTGTATTTCTGTAGAGTCAAATCCAGGTCCCAATTAATTCAATGGGAGTTTTACCATTGATTTTAATGGGACCATGAGCTGTCCATTGTACTTGATCGGTGAATTTAAGGCCAGATTGCCTTTGAAAATTTATTTCTGAATTTTAAAACAAATAAGCCAAAAACACAAATGCAAGTGATTAGAAAGTGAAAGATGACAAAGCCATTTGCCCTGGAAATATTACAAGTACATAATTCAAGCTTTTCATCAATATAAGAACAACAAATATTCATAAAGAAACTGATAAAGATATTTAAATGCTTTGTTTCCTACAGGTGTGCATACACACTGCACTATCTAGTTGCCCAGCCAGTAACTTCATCAGGCATGATCCTTCAAGAAGCATAGGTGTTCTGTGTCTTCCATTCCATAGTAAATGGAAACAGAGGGAATCCAGCAGTGTACAGAAAGTTCTTAGCATCTTGCTGGATTAGAGGATTTGTAAGCATGCAAAGCACTGAAAAGTTCAAGAACCTTGTCTATATCCATGGCCTGGAACAGGGCAGTACTTTTAATAAGTATTATCATAATACTCCTCCAAAACAACTGGAAACTGCCAGCTATGGAGGCAAGCCATGACAAAAATAACTTCCCTCATTGGCATCTTATTCCATAATTTTCCATTCTGAGGTTTCTTGAACCTTCTTTTGAAGTATCTGATACCTGACACTGCTAGAGATAAGAGGCTGGGTTAATGATGCACTTGTCTGATCTGTTATGACAATCCCTATGTCCCTATTATCGTTCTTGAAAGTCTTTTCCTTTCTGCAAACTTTGATTCACTTTTGATTGAAATGCCTATTCTTCAGAAGCTTCTTCTGTCAAAAATGAAAACCCCATAAATGAAGAGAGAAGTGTAGAAATAAGTCCTTCATATGACAGCCTGTCACCAGCATGAAACACAGCCACTGAGTAGACAGACCACTAGCTGCTGCTAAGGCAAATGGTAAGGGGATGATACGAGTTAACAGCACTACAAATGCAGCTCATACAGGCACCTTATTCCCAACATTTTTTGTTAACCTGTCAGCAATCTCTGCAGCCTGTACATTTTATGCTGTGAAATAGCACTTTCTTCTAATTGATATAACACTCTACCACCACTCACTCACTTACTAATTATTTGTTTATGGTGTTTGCATGCATATCTATATACACAGCATAAATAAATTAATGAGAATTTCTGATAGGGTCTTGGGGATTCCTTTTTACCTAACCAAAAATGACAGGCAATCCATCTTCAGGAATATGGAAATAAATCCACTTGAACAGGGAACAGCATTCTCTACATCCTTTTAACTTTCACTAATTTGCAGAAACTGGGATTCAAATTGCATAGGGAAGAAGTTAGCTATCCATGTTTAATACAGGCCTGTGGAAAGTTTCCCCTTTTAGGTTCCTCCTCCTCCAGGTTCAACAAGCCTTGCAGATATACCTTATTTGCACTTCACAGGCTCAGAATAGCTCATTAGCATCCTCCTTCCCAGTGTGAAGGCATGTCCCTTCACATACCCTTCCCCTCAAGATGGAATGGCCATTCACAGGGGGGGGGGGTTGACTCCTTCCCCGATCTCTTGTGACAAGATATCAGCATTAGTGTGGTCTGGTGTTCCACTAAGAAACCAAAGGATTGTAATGCAAGATACTAGCTCATTAAAAGAGGGTTCTTGTCCCTCATGGTTTGAATCCAGCATGGGACTGGATTCAGATCAGTGATTAGGGAGAAGTGGCTACAAAACAGGTAAAACCTGAAGGCATCTGCTGCCCATTTGATTGTCAATGCCTCCTTTTCAAAAACGGAGTATGACTTTTCTCTATGGAATAGCTTCCTACTGAGGTATAGGACTGGGCGTTCTTCTCCAAAGTCCTGCAAGAGAACAGTGCTGAGACCATTGTTCAAAGCATTTGTATGTAGTATGAATTCCCAGGAAAAATCGGGGTTGAAGAGCATGGTTGCCTGGCATAGTCATGTTTTCAGTTCCCTGAAAACTTCCTTGAACTTCTGATCCCAGTGGATCTTCATAGGGTTGCTACCTTCCTCAAATTCTCCCTGGTGAACATCCCTATGTTTCTAATTTTCTCTTAACTTAGATATATTGGGTCATATGTAAAGCCCTCCCATCTTCCTCTTCCCACCCTTCTCGTAGCAAGTTCAAGATGTCTTGCATATGGCAGACATACAGCAACTCCAATAGGAAGAGCCCTGTAGAGATTTGTGGGATCTCCTCAGTGGCAACAAGGACTGGTGGAAGTAGCCAGTCCCACTGCTTAGGGTTGTCATTGACAAAGCATTTTAACTTTCCTTTCACAGTGTTATTAAACTGCTCTACTTAAACTGTCAGCCTTTGGTTGGTATACCAAGGTTTTCAGGGACTTAACCTTCAGATGGAAGCATAATTTCTTCATCAGTTGGGAGATGAAGTTAGTCCCTTGGTTGGTTGTATTTAGTCCCTTGGTGGGTGGATAGTTAGTCCCTATCTCATGGTATTTCAGCCATCCACTTATACCACTGCTCTGATTCCATCTTGAGCAGAGCAACTGGACTCTATCCTCTCTAAGGCTTTTATTTTAAAAAAAAACCCTTTGTAACAGGCATAATTTCCCCACATTCTCCACCATTTGTCGGGAACGGCAGGGCTCCCTAAGCCCCTCCAGGTCCCACTGTCTGCCCAGTGTAAGGGCCTGTTCCTATCTGTACAGTGTCTAGTTTCTCCACTAAGGACACATGTCCTTCCTGCCCACTGATGACCAGTGAGCAACTGCCTTTTGTTGAGGTTCTCAGTGTTTCTCTGTGGGGAGTCACAGGATGACAGATTAAAGAAGCTTCTGCAAGATCTCTGTTCAAGAAACTCTCTCTTGACACTATGGACTTCACAGCAATTAAATACCCTGGGATGGCCTATATCAGCTGACTCAGGCTCGCTGGACTCGGGCTATGAGGCTGAAATATTGCAGTGTAGATGTTCGGGCTGAGACTACAGCCTGGGCTTTGGGACCCTCCTTCCTCACAGGGTCCCAGAGTTCAGGCTCCAGCCCAGGCCTGCACATCTACACCATAATTTTGCAGTCTCACAAGCCCAAGTCAGTTGACAAGGACCAGCCATGAGTGTTTTATTGCTGTATAGACAGAGCCGAACAGATTTGCTAGCTACTGATCTGTATCAAACTCCCATTTTCACAAAAAGTTCTTGAGCATGTCATGTGGGGGAAATTGAGTAGGTTTTTAAGTTAAGTGGGGCAAAATACAGTCAAACATGATTGTACTTACTAGTAGACTGAAAATCAATGAGGAGCTGAATGTTATTGATTATCCATGAACACTTTCCTCTTTGGAAATGAAAATCACTTCATCTTTTCAGTTGACACAATGCCATGGATGAAGCAAATGATGACAAGAGCTGACTTTGAATTAAATAAGTCTGTAATAGACCCAAACTCACCAGGCCAGATCCTGGAGTCCTGCTTAGGGCCCCATGTTCCCTTCCACATACATATGTGCACGGAAGGGAGTCTGTCAATGCAGAGAAAGAGAGTTTTGCCTCTGACTCCAACCCTGCCGAAACTACTTGACTGGAGAGAAAGGGAGAGAGTAGGATTCAGCATTGCACATTTGGAGATGGCAAGGAGGGAGCAGGTGAACAACCTGGGCTTCCTTCCTAACTGAACCCAGTGATATAGACGGTGTTAGCTTCTACTTGCTTGTCCCTCTCCAGAGTAATTCTCAGGGAAACATTTGGAAGAGCCAGCATGGAGGCACAAGGCTTGCAATTGATGGTCTGCCAGAATACAGAGCCACCTAAGATACACTCAGATTCCAAGGATCTGATGGTCTTGGGAACTGGTCCTAGGGTGATCAGACAGCCAGTGTGAAAAATTGGGATGGGGTAGGGAAATCGGAGCCTATATAAGAAAAAGACCCAAACATTGTGACTATCCCGATAAAACTGGGCATCTGGTCATCCTAACTGGCTCCCTGTGTCTTCCATGGGGAGGGCAGAGGAACACCCAGAAGGACTGCTAGGAAATTTCACAGATTAATACCCACAGACATTTCTACATACATGTTCTTTTAGTTTTGCCTCAAATAACAACTGATTAACTATGGAGTAAAGGCTCTATATTTGGCCTATTGAAATTTGGTCTGAGGGTTGGGCTACCCTATGGAGGGAGGGGAGGGGTCAACCTAAGATACGCAACTTCAGCTACACGAATAGCGTAGCTGAAGTCGCAGTACCTTAGGTCGACTTACCTGGCCATCCCCACAGCCGTGAGTTGACCACGGCCACTCCGCCACCAACTCCACTTACTCTTCTTGCTGAGGTGTAGTACAGGAGTTGATTCAGGGATCGATTTATCATGTCTAGATGAGACATGATAAATTGAACCCCAATACATCGAGAGTGCTACCCACCGAGCCGGTGGGTAGTGTAGCTGTACTCTAATAAGTAAAAGAAATATCAAATTTAATTATCAAGGTTCAGTGACCTTGTAAGTTGTATTGTGAGATGGCAAATAATAATGAGCATTATTTTTAGGTATTATTTGTGTAAGGAAATAGGAATGATTGTGACTGATAATTAGGCAAACAGGAATGAGATTTGTAAAATAAAATTATCACAGCATCCCTTTTCCTGGCATTTCTTCTAGCATCCTTTAAGTAAATAAAAAAGGGGGATTCATTTTTTGTCTATTACAGGCAATGGTAGTCCATATTTTGTAATACATATTTGGAATGAATTGATTGCTTTGAATAGGAGGAGAACTCTGTATACTGTGTGATCCTCCATAGTAAAATGAAATACACATATTTCTGAACAAATGTCACAATTACCTAGGCTGCAAAAAAGTAAACCTGGATTTCCAGCTAACCCAACAGAGTAAAGCTACAAGGATCACTGCTTGTCAGAAGAAGTTATGAAGCTTTGACATATCTAATGATCTCTGTTATGTGCAGAAAGTATCAGCCTAATTTCCCTATCATTTACATTGGTAAATGTAAGCTGGTATCTATGTTTCACTTTTATAGATAGGTGGGAAAGAAAATGATAGTAAAATATCCTCTCCATGACATTTTACTGATCCAAGTAATTCATGTAAATGATTTCAAATATTATTCTTAATTTACCTAACGGACTGTTTATTCAAGTTTATAGTGATATTTGTAAAGCTACAACCCATAAACACATCAAAAAGATATGACCCAGAGAAATAAAATTGATGAATACTTTTCTGAGTGGTTTAAAAAAAATAAAGTCAAAATATAGTGCTACAGAAACTCCAGAGACTTCAGTATTTCTTGACTGGCCATCATAGTTCATAATCTGTTAGAGAGACAGCTGTCAAAATCTAAACCTCATTAACAGAAGAATGAACAGTAGATCAGTAGTCTTAAAATTATATACCATTGTTATGGTTTAATTTAGGCCTTTAATGAAGATTACATTTCTTCTTTCTACCACAGTGTCTACTAAAAATGGACACAAAAACTACTGGATAAACAAAGCTGTATAAACAAATGAGCACAGGCAATCTTTTTGATTTCCACAGCACTTGTGAGTTATGACTGCCTTCTTGTGGTTTTATGAACTACTCTGTGACACTTTCTAGAAGTCATGCCCTACCAATGAAATTTTATTTTATTCAGCAGCAATTTCAGTCACATTATGAAAGAAAATTTTAGATTTAAAATAAAGTTCAATAAAGTTCAATAAGGAGTATGAGACAAAGAACCAAGAGCAAATACTGATAACTTGAAGGTAGAATATGGAATCTCGTATTCAAAAGCATTAATATGCATTGGGACAAATCCTGCTTGCTTTACTCAGGTGCATAGTCCCATTAAAGTCAGTGGAGTTACTTGCATGAATAAGACAACCAAGATTTGGCTTACTGTGCACTTGCCTGCAAATTTTGTTTCCTCAGGATACATAATGCTTCCTTATTTCAGGAAATAAAATCAGAGACCAATTCTGGGAGAAAAAATCAACCTGAAATGTGAAAGTTTCAGAAAGCTATGAGCCATTAAAACAATGGAACAGAATGGTAACTATTACACAAGTCTGAAGTACAGGGGAGATGCCAAATTCCTCTGTAATAATGATTTTCAGAGGCAGAAAACAGAGGAAGAATTAAGTTAGTATTTCTCTCTATCATATTCTGAAAAGGCTTTCTAGACATCAGAAAGCCTTTCATGTATCAGTGGCTCAGAAGACAATCTAACAACTGGTAAATGAGGATGTACTATAAAAAGAAAATATCTATCCCTTCAGGACAAGACTGACAAATTTGACACTGACACATGCCCGGTTATCAGTAACTGGTATGCAGAGGAATCATTTACTGACAAATTATGTATCAAATGTTTTTGGCATCAGGTAAAGGAAGGAAAAAAAATAAACAAGCTAATTTGTGTGCCAATTGTTGGAAGCTTTGTAATGTTTTAGATCTCAAAGCCATCTTTCAGTTTAGACCTCTGCATGATCTATATCATTTTAATGGCTTCTGAAAAATACAGAGTTGGATGTGAAATTCTTTGAACCAGCTCTCAAGTCTGCAACTATATTATATATTCTTTCTATATATATATATAATGTGCTCAAATGCAGAAAAATCAAATAAACTCAAATTCCCCTTTTCCAACTTATTACAACTTCTGCTATCACCAGTGCTTGATACTTCAGACCGGTACTTTTTCCTTAAATCATCCAACCCTGTAGCATTAGAAAATGCTCCATCTTTGGAAGGTCCCAGGTATTGCTGTTAGGCAACTTCTTATCTGCCTAAGAACCCTCATCCCATTCTATTCTATTCAGATTCTTATATCACGCTCATCACTTTAGTATCTGAACACCTTCCAGCAGCACATTAAGCAACATGACTAACATCAGTCATGTGTTATTCCCCATTTTATCAATCTTCCTGCATGTATGAGCCTGGGAAGACAGATAATGAAGTGTGTTGGGTTGCAGCACTATCATTATGTTAATAACTTTTAAATCTATCTATCCTTTTCACAGGCCCTGGAAAGTGTGGTCTGTTTGCTTTTTTTGTGTTTGGCTCCGAGAGTGGCTTGGATGAGAATGATTTGGCTGAGGCTTCATCCTGACAAGATGTATGCCAATAAGTAAGAGCAAGCATTTTAAGGGCATGAAGGATTGACATCCACCCCCATACACCCCCAGGGATTTGCATTTGTTGATGAGGCGTACAATTCTATGATGTTTTAGAATCTGAAGGCATCTGGATGCACGTTATAGTAATAGTCATAAACTGTTTCCTATTTCACTTCTGGATTAAATGTAAAGTGTTGATTTTGATTTAAAAGTCCTGAAGGTGGTTCCTGGCTATCTTAGAGGTAACTAATCCCCCAGTCTACCATTGTGGGAGATAAGACCTTTCTTCTAATGGCCTGTCCCTTGAATCTAGGTGCTAAGTTGCAGGTCATTTTCAGAGAATGGCCCTGCCTCAACTATGGAATACACTTTCTCTGTGGGTCCAACAAACCATCTTTGATTTTATCTTCATGACATGGCTTATGTTCAACTATTTATTCTGGCCTTGAACTGTGGAGGATGAGGTGAGGATGATGCATTAAGATGGAGTTGAAGGAATTCATGTTACATGTCATAAATCAATATATTGTTTCTTGTTGTATTTGTATGGACACTGTTGTGACAACTGAGCCTACAAAGTGTACTCTAAGATCAACTGTGAAATAATGCAAACATTAATTAGATGTCACAATAGCCAGTGACTTTTTGCCTGCCTGAGAATTAACCATCTACATCACAAGCAGGAAGCCTGCTAAACAACCAGTGGGGCCACTGGATGATTGAGATGCTAAAGGAGAACTCAAGGACGATAAGGCCATTGTGGAGAAACTAAATGAATTCTTTGCATTGGTCTTCATGGTTGAGGATGTGAGGGAGATTCCCAAACCTGAGGCACTCTTTTTAGGTGACAATCTGATGAACTCTTCCAGATTGAGATGTCTTTAGAGGAGGTTTTGGAACAAACTGATAAATTAACAGCAATAAGTCAGTAAGACCAGATGGTATTCACCCAAGAGATCTGAAGGAACTCAAATGTGAAATTGCAGATCTACTAACTGTAGTCTGTAACCTACCATTTAAATCAGCTCCTGTACCAAATGACTGGAAGATAGCTAAACTGTTACCACTCAAGAATGAGATTTTGATGTCATTGTGTATAGTTCTCTGAAAACGTTGACTCAATATGAAGCTGCAGTCAAAAAAGTGAACAGAATGTTGGGAATATCATATTGCCTCTATATAAATCCATGGTACACCCACATCTTGAACACTGCATGCAGATGTGGTCACCCCATCTCAAAAAAGATATATTGGAAATGGAAAGGGTTCAGAAAAGGGCAACAAAAATTATTAGGGTATGGAATGGCTTCCATATGAGTAGAGATTAATAAGACTGGGACTTTTCATCTTGGAAAAGAGATGACAAAGGGGAGGATATAATTGAGATCTATAAAATTATGACTGTTGTAGATAAAATAAATAAAGAAGTGCTATTTACTCCTTCTCATAACACAAGAACTAGGGGGTCACCAAATGAAATTAATAGATTGCAGGTTTAAAACAAATAAAAGGTAGTAGTTCTTCACACAACACATAGTCAAACTGTGGAACTCCTTGCCAGAGGATATTGTGAAGGCCAAGACTATAACAGGGTTTAAAAAAGAATTAGATAAACTCATGGAGAATAGGTCCATCAATGGCTTTTAGCCAGGATGGGCTGGGATGGTGTCCCTAGCCTCTGTTTGCCAGAAGCTGGGAATGGGTGAGAGGGAATGAATCACTTGATTATTATCTGTCCTGTTCATTTCCTCTGGGGCACCTGGCATTGACCACTGTTGGAAGACAGGATACTGGGCTAGATGGGCCCTTAGTCTGACCCTGTACGGCCATTCTTATGTTCTTATGTTCATGGAAAACATGTGAAGGTGTTCTTAATAAATGAATGTTATGAACAAATGCAAGAAAACCAGACAGAATAACTAGATTAGTCCACACAAAAATGGCCTACTTATATGTCTCAAGGACTATAATGAGATCATACTTCGTAAGCAAGAAGATGTGAAAGCAAGTTACCTATGCCAAGTTTGGCCTTACACAAATGCATTTAATTGGTTGGCAAAAGAATAAGGATACAATATGCCACCCACCTGTACTCTATTTCAGGATTCTTAAAAAGAGACTTTTGAAGGAAAACAAAAAGAATCATCTTCCTCCGAGCTCATCCCCAAACCTGCCAGCATTGCATCTCAGCTTCCTCCATCTTAAGTCAGAAGGAACAGAGCTGGCTAAGGGATTTTCTTCCCAAGAGGAAGGCTGCCTGCCCTTTCTCTTGTTTAAGAAACATTGTTCTCACCTGCAGGTGCTGAAAGTCATCACGTTATCATGACATCCAGTCCTCAGCCCATCAGTGGGTATCTAACTGTCCACACCACAAAGGTGGCGTAAGATTCTGTACTGGTTTTCCCTTCCCTTGTTGGGCTGCTTTCTGCCCCCATCGCTTCTTTCCTCCTATGTGATCCCTCATTCTCTTGGCTTTTCACAGAATCCTGAAATCAACTATACTCTATTCATCCAAGCCTGCCTCATCTATGGAGATAGGATCCGATGAGATGACATGTGAACCAGGGTCCGATCAGCAGATGACATGGTTGACTTTCCAGCCCAAGGATCCAGTCATAATTAATTAGCAGCCCAGTGTTCCAAAAACATCAACAAAGCCATGTTTCACCCATCTTTATTAAGCTCTCTCTTCTTCACCTTGTGTCTGTCTCTTTGTAAAAAAAAAATGCCCTTCACACATTAGGACTGAGAATAAAATTAACCTGTTTACTCAAAGAAAGGTTATTAATCAAAATAAGAGACTGATATTTTAATGGCAAAAGGAGAGAGTGTTTGATTGGCTGACTAAGTTTGGTTTACATAATCATTCAATTTCAGTTTCAGGATACATGCTTGTTTCTTTTCTTGCTCTTTTTTTTTTATTTGACCAATAAACTTTCAACTTTAGTATGGGTTCTTTCTGTTGTCTTCCAAGAAACCACGTAAATCAAGGTCTTCACAGGAAAAAAACCCAAGACCCCTCACTGTTTTATGTTGGTTTTATAATACCTTTAACTCTTTTGACCCTTGAAATTAATACAACACTCATAATGGATTTTTCAAAAGCAATCATAATTGGTCTAAGTCAGTGGTTTCCAACCTTTTTACACACAAAATAACTTTTTGAATTTAAGATCAACCCAGGATCTACCCCACCCCTTCCCCAAGGCTCATGCCCCTTCCTCGAAGCCCTGCGCCACGCACTGCATTCCCCGCTCCCTCCGTCACTCACTCTCCCCCCACCCTCACTCACTTTCACCAGGAAGGGGTAGGGGGCTCAGATGCAGGAGGAGGTGCAGGCTCTGGGCTTGGGATGAGGGGTTCGGAAGATGGGAAGGGGCTCCAGGCTGAGCCTGGGTCAGGGGGTTGGGGTGCAGGAGTAAGGATGCAAGCTCTGGGAGGGATTTTGGGGTGCAGGAGAGGCTCTGGGATTGTGCAGGGGATTGGGGTGCAAGAAGGACTGAGGGGTGTGGGCTTTGGAAGGGAGTTTGCGTGCAGGAGGGGGCTACGGGCTGGGGGAAAGTGTTGGGGTGCAGGAAGGGATGAGGGAGCTTGGTGCAGGACGGAGCTCTGGGCTGGGGCAGGGGGTTGATGTGTAGGAGGAGTTGCAAGATGCAGGCTCTGGCTGGGAGGTGCTTACCACAGGTGGCGCCCAGCCGGCAGCACAGTGGGGCTCACCCACACCACTCCCAAAAGCATCTGCCTGCTGGCATCTCTTTGCAGCCCCTAGGGGGGAGGGAGGCAGTGGCTCTCCATGCACTGCCAGCACCCACAAGTGCCACCCCCAGTTCCCGGACAATGGGAGCTGCAGAGATGGTGCTGGGGGTGGGGGCAGTACACAGAACTGCCTTCCTTCCAGGATCTGCAGAGATGTGCCAGTAGCCAGACGCTTCCAGGAGCAGCGTGAGGCCACATCAGGCTGGCCCTGCTGCGCCGCCAGACTTTTAGCAGCCTGGAGGTCACATTGCAGAGGCTCCAGGATCAACCAGTCGATCACGGACAGATTGGTGACCACTGGTCTAAGTCTACTCCAGTTAAAATAAATGAAAGTTTTACCATTGACTTCAAAAGGACCAGAGTTCATACAATCATGGAAGATTAGGGTTGGAAGATACCTCAGGGGGTCCTCTAGTCCAACTCCCTGCTCAAAGCAGGACCAATAGAGTTGGCCAACACTGCGCTCTTCTGAAAATCCCACCATCAGAATCTTAAAGATAAAATCAGAAGAAAAACTGAAAGACCAGAAACTGTAGAAGAGCTACGGGCTGTCAGTATATAGCAGAGTACAGTTTGTTAGATTTTTTACATGTTAATTTATTTGAAAGTAATGGTTTTCATCCATTGAACAAAGACAGCCAGCATGAATTTCACAAATTACAAGTACTTCCTCCTTTTGTAATTTAGAAAATGGCAGAAATTTGTTATTAGCTTGGAGGTCTGGACAAGGTTGCTGCCTTTTTGTCTAATAGAAACTAGAAAGCGGTAAGATTTCCAAAATTATGGAAAACAGTTAAACTATTTCCTAATTATAAATAACAGTCCAGGGTTTGATCACCAGTAAGACATTTTTTTCCAGTGCTTTTCAGTACTAACGATTTGTGTGTGTGAGAGAGAGTAAATGAAACTTTATGACATGATAAGATAATATGCTAGGTACACAACATCCAATACTATTCACATGCTCCTTGTTCATCAAGAATTCATGGGTTACTGGATGGAAGATGTATTTACACAGCTGACTTGCAAATAGCCTGTTGTGTTTCCTGCTGTTTTAAAATTCAAAAAAATATGAATTATGAAGATCCAACGGCAGGCAGCCCCTGCCACTAAAATGCAACAAAAACATCCCCTTTCCTTAACTACTCTGTGAAATGTGTCCTGTAGCTGATATTTAGATCTGTGTAAAGAGACTGAGGAATATAATCTCTTCATTAAAAGAGTGCTTCAACCTGCTTCTGTCAATTTACTTAACCCCACATGCTTCTTTCACCTGCTGCAGATCTACAATGATCAAAGGACTGTTGGTTAGTTCATGATCTATTAGTTCATAGTGGAATGGAAATAAATCACTACATTGAAAAGAAAATGGGACAGCTCAAGGTTCCCATGTGTAGTTCTCTTGATGGAGTTGCTATGTATGGATCAAAAATAAACATATTATATATACACTTTGTAAGAAAAGTGGGGGGAAATAGATTATGGTGTGATTCACTGCTGTGTTACTCCAGTTCTACACCAGTATAATTCCATTGCAGGGGTGAATCAAGCTGTAGATCAACTCTTAAATTCTAAAAAAGCCATGACTGAAGCTCCTTGTGTTAGGGACTGTTTTTACTGTTACCTCATCCTCCCTCTCTCCCGCTTTCTTCCCATCCCTATCTTGCTTGTTTCATTACCGTGATACGGTCTATTGTAATCTAAATTACAATATCTTGGGGTAGGGACTTTTCAATAAGTGACTGTATAGGTTCTAGCACAATGAGGTCTTGATCTTAGGAGTTTCAGTCATGCAAATAAACAATAACAAAAATAATAAAAGATGAGTGTGAATTACAGGGCTCTGTCTTACGAAGGCAGTGGCAATGCCAAATCACACAGATGTCTCAAGTGTAATTACTTGTGAGAGCATAGCCTTAAAGTATAAAGATGTTATTTGGGGGGTTATTCTGTAATAAAACTGAGGGGAAAAAAGAAATAGAGACAGAGATCTATATATTGGGAGAAAAATAAGCAAGGAGAGAGGAGTCAGTTGTTGCACTAGCTAGAGATAAGAGGCTATTTCGATCCCTGTCTTGCTACCAAGCTCAATCTTTGTTTCACATGTGAATGTGAGCACCAGAAATCTAGTCACAGAAATTCCAACATCTGTTAGTTCATCCATGCTATACTATTATTGGATCCACCTGAAAAGTTGGCAGCTGGATTGTAACATCTGTTGCCTAAAAAAAGCACAGGTGGAAAGCATGTGAAAGGATGAGGTCTTTGCTCTGAGGTAGACTTTCATAAATTGGTGGTGTGACATCACTTCACTGTATTACAAGGGCCAGAGAATGTCACACCTGTAACTTTTTGTACTGTATAACAATATGGTTAATAGTACTCTCAATAGATTTTAGCATATTAAGACACTACCATATCTGGTGCGCCCACAACTATCTCTTTTCCTGAAAGATTTATGAATAATTTTCTATATTACAATGCTTTCATAAGCTGCAATCCAAACCTTTCATGGGCCCACTGAAGTCAATGGGGATTTCTCCACTGAAGTCAATAGGGCCAGGATTTCACCCCATATCTAGAAATATTTGGGGGTAGAAGAGAAGAAGTGGTGGTCAATGTACTAATCATCACCACAAAAAATACAGTGGTTTTTTTTTCGGGGGGGGGGGGGGGGTTAAACACAGAAGAAAGGGATGATACTTTCAAATCTCGGATGCCTGAAATGTAACATTCAAATTCCCAGGCCTCTTTCCTTGTTCTCAGATCTCTGGGGCATTAAAAGACAGGAACAGGGATAGGACTCCACTTGAGACAAAAAGTTTACAGTGCTCTTCTTCTCAGTTGACAAAGCAAGTATCAGTGCTGCTGGCTGATCTGACCCAACTGAAATCAGTGGTAATCTTCCCATTGACTACAGAGGGCTTTGTACTAGGACCATAAGGCCCAACTGTGGGAAACATAACATCATAGATTCATAGGACTGGAAGGGACCTCCAGAGGTCATCTAGTCCAGTCCCCTGCACTCGTGGCTGGGCTAAATTTTATCTAGACCCTCCCTGACAGGTGTTTGTCTAATCTGCTCTCAAATATCTCCAATGATGGAGATTCCACAAGCTCCCTAGGCAATTTATTCCAGTGCTTAACCACCCTGACAATTAGGAGTTTTTTCCTAATGTCCAATCTAACCCACCCTTGATGCTATTTAAGCTGATTGCTTCTTGTCCTATCCTAACAGGTTAAGAAGAACAGTTTTTCTCCATCAACCTTGAAACATCCTTTTATGTACTTGAAAAGTGTTAGACGTCCAATTGCTACTAATCTTTCGGATTAAAATAAAAATTAAAAAGTCAATTAGTACTTCTGCCATTTTCACATTTTCTGTTATTGTTCCCTCCTACCCCAATGAGTAATGGGCCTATGATGTCCTTGGTCTTCCTCTTGCTTCTAATGTATTTGTAGAATATTTGTCTAATGTTTTCTTGTTAACCTTTATGTCTCTAGCTAGTTTAATCTCATTTTTGTGGTTTGTCCTTTTAATTTTGACCTTACATACCTGGGTTATTTGTTTCTATTAATTCTTTGCAATTTGACCTAGTTTCTACATTTTGTGGGACTCTTTTTTGAGTTTCAGATAATTGAAGATCTGCTGTTAAACCAGGATGGTCTCTTGGCATAATTCCTGTCTTTCCTAGTCAGTGGGATAGTTTGCTCTTGTGCCCTTTGAAAAACTGCCATCTATCTTGAATTGTTTTTACCCTTAGACTTGCTTCCCATGGGATCTTACCTACCAACAACCTGAGTTTGCTAAAATCTGCCTTTTTGTAATCCATAATCCTTATTGTGCCGTTTTCCCTCCTACCATTCCTTAGAATCATGAATTCTACTATTTCATGATTACATGGCAGAATGCTCCACAGTATTACCTCCTATTCTGAGTCCTGTTTTGACATAAGATTTACACCTGTTCCGAGAACCCACTAACCTATTCATTGCTAAGTACGGAATAATTAAGTCAATATAAACATTGTTTCTTCTCTTTCATTATACCCTATCTCCGAGGCTGCACCCATTAGTCATCATTTTGCTTTTAAAAATATGAATTCTAAAATATGATACTTTCTGTTTACAGAATTGGATCTCTACTAATTCTAGATAACAGTGGAAGTGAAAAATTAACATGATTTTTATGTCACAAGAGAAGAAGACCAGTTGTAAGTAATAATCTCCTTTCACAGGCCCACAAAGTTGATAATCACTCTTGGGAAATTTGCCCTCTTCAAAATTACAAATGTTCAACATCTGGGAAAATCAGTCTAGTTTTTAAGCTATTTTAGATGCTTATTGACTTTTTCCTCAAAGGAAGCTTATTAAACCAATTACATTTTAAATGCATTTCAGTGCACAAGCTAATCGCAGAAATAGTCCATATCCAGATAGTGAATGATGTTTAATAAGTTACATTTAAAATAAACACTTCATAGATTAAGCCCGCCTTAACCTTTAGCATGCTGGCTACAGACGGCAAGAAAAAATATATCCATTTACTTTTTTTAAGTTGAATATTTCTTTCTCTGAATTACATTTCCAGATTTTAAAATAACATCAATACTGGGCCTGATGCGAGCTCTACTGATATCAACAATACTCGCACTGAAAACGTATTTTTCTATCAGGTTCGTAGATCAGACTATCTAAAATAAAATGAAAATTGTTTTTGAAGGGCATGATAGTAATAAGTATTATTTTAAGAACGTTTGGACAGCCACAAGCAAAATGTAGCAGGATGGAAGTACCTTGCCAACTTTTATTGCTCAATAAATCCACTATTTCCTTATCTTTCTGTATAGTTAAGTTACACTTAAGACATGATCAAACAAAAGTACTTCAGATTTAAAGGGACGCTGTCCAACTTAATGGTCCCAAATTTGATCAGTCAAAATTGCAGGATTATAAGGAGCAACTTCAGCCTTATGGAAAATGGGCAAACCTCCCATTGAAATCAGAGTGACCCATATCATGGAGCTAAATTCTGCCTTAAAGCTTTAATTCTGTCTCAGATACATCATGTGGTTTTCCAACGTTTTGAATGATTTCTGCTTTTGATATGCTACTATCAGCTTCCAATATAAATTGTTGATCCACTCAGATGCTGTCTTTCCAAAAGATCATATTAGCATATCTATAGTCTCCTGAGTCTATGATCATGGATCTCAACAAGGGGATTAGACCAAATATAAGACTAGATAGCCAAACCAGCACTGAATTCTATATGATATATTTAATCTAGTGAAAAAAGGATTTGGATTATCAAAAAGCCTTTGAGAAAGTTCCTCTAGAAAGGTGGAAACTAGGTAGTCATGGTGTGAGAGGTAACATTCTATCTTAAATTAGAAACTGGTGAAGAAACAGAAGACAAACAATCTGGATAAATTGTAAGGTTGTGTACATGGAAGAATGTTACCACTGGAGTGCTCCAAAGATATTTAACATAATTAGTGATCTTGAAGAGGATTTAAATATTAAAATGGCTAAACTGGCAGTTGACACACATTTGCTTAGTAGTCTAAAGAAGACTGAGGAAGCTGAGAAAGACCTAACAAAGCTATAAGAGGAGGCAGTCTGCACAGATTAAATTAAATGTAGACAAATGCAAATACATTTTTACATCAACAATTTGAGGTTTTAGGAGAGATCATTGAGTTTGAAGTTAACTATAATCATTCAAGAGATCTAAATGTCACAAACTACAGTACAGACCCATTTACACGCGATCCGTTTTCATGCGAATCTGCTTAACACGTGGTAGCGCCATGTCTTCCAGTGCTGCCTATTTAACATGCGAGACTCGTTAACATGCAGTATAGGAACTGACTTAGAAATCGATAGTAAGTGCAGAGCAGAAACCTGTTGTAGGCCTACTGGAGTTTCCTCTTCCTAATATAATGGCAGAGGGCAAGCGTCAATGTTCCTACACTGTAGAAGAAAAGCTAGCTTCAATAGATCGAGTAAATATCGGGAAAACCCAGGCCAAAGTTTCAAAATATATTAGGATTGCTGAATCTACTCTCCAAGGATGGCTAAAAAATGAATCTGAACTGAATGACTTTGTGAATGAATCTAAACAGAATTGATTCTGCCATGGGGCTTAAGTGAAAATGTGTGCGCTATTCATCAAAACCCACAACAGACAAAGCCATGCACACATGGTTTTCTCAGGAAAGGCTGAAAGGAATGCTGCTAAGTGGGCCAATTCTTCAAGCCCAAGCAACAAAATTTGGAAATTTAATGGGGGATGAATCATTCCAAGACAGCAAGGGGTTTATAAGTCATTTTAAAAAGCATCATGGCATAGCGCAGGTATCGATTTCTGGAGAAAGCCGATCAGCCGATGAATCAGCTGCGAACGCATTTCCTGATGAGTTAAAATCTATTTTACAAAATGAAGACTACCATGAAGAACAACTTTATAATTGTGATGAAACAGTTTTATTTGCAAAACTGCTACCTGATAAGACTAGCTTTTAATTATGAGACACAGAAAACAGCTGGATTTAAAAAGATAAAAGATTGTGTGACTCTTCTTTTTTGTAGTAATAAGACGGGCAGCCATGAGCTTGCCCCTCTATTCGTCGACCGCTTTCATAACCCTCGCTGCTTTGATCACCTCAATAGAGCCAAACTGCCAGTACTATACGCTAACAGCAACAATGCTTGGATGACAAGACACATTTTTGATGACTGGTTCCACACCAGCTTTGTTCCAGCTGTTCGTAAGCATCTGTAGTCAAAGAAACTCGAAGCCAAAGCACTTTTTCTACTTGACAATTGTCCAGCCCATCCTCCAGCCAAATCACTGGTATCAAGCGATGGAAAAATTTGAGTGCTATACCTACCATTCAACAAAACATCAATAATTCAACCTTTATACCAAGGCATTATTCAGAATTTTAAAAACAATTATTGACGGGAGCTGATTTCGGTGATTGTGTCATGCACGTCTTCAGGCATTTCAGAATTCCTGAAACAGTTAAACGTGAAGGAAATTATTTATTTAGTTAAAAAAGCTTGGGATGGAGTAAAACAAAAGTCCATTGAAAACTGCTGGATGAAGGCTCTTGGTGATGCCTTTTCTGTCAAAGACAGCTCAGACTCAGAGAACTCCAGCAGAGGCACTGATTCAGAGCCAGATTTTGAAGGGTTTTCAGAAGATGTCCGACAAACATGCACACAGACAAAAGATGATAAAGGTAATCTTCTCTTTCAAATGATAAAATATTTTAGTTTGGATACATCTCCGGAAATCATTACCGAGTGGCTGGAGATGGATGAAGATTTCCCGACTTCAGAATTACTGTCCAAGGAAAAAATATTAATGGGCTGTGAGGTTACTTAGAACCGCAAAAGTGATGGCGAGAATTCTAAATTCAGAATTTTGCCCACAGAAGCCCTGAATGCTGTAGAAACTGTTGTAAGATTTATGGAGGAGCAAAATGTGGAAACTATCGAAATCATTCATCTGCGGTGAATGACAGACTTCGTAAGAAAGAAAAAAATGCGAGCCAGAAAGAGCAGAAAATAATGGCATTTTTTTCTAAGTGAATCATAGACAATTTTTAGAGCCAAGGACTATATATCATTGTGGACACTTGGGACACGTAATATATATGTAGTCTGTGCTAATAAATTTTGAAACTGATTCTCTTTGATTTGGGTTCAATTTGGTATCAAGATATCTAAATCACATCACTTGCACGCATAATTATTTGTACCCACAAGTGATTGAAGATATAAAATTGGAGTCTTTTTTTTAATGTGCCTTATTTGGTCTGTCAGAAACTGTAGCTCTCCTAAATTCATTTGTTGACAGGAGAATGGTACATTTAGAATAATGAGAACATTCTCTCATCACAATATAATTATTGTTTACTGAATATAACATATGTTTAGACTAAATGGCTTGATTATTCCTGATTAGAGCTATGCAACATTATACAGCCTCCTGCTTGAAAATACAAATCTTCTGAGCTATTATATTTAAGGTAAACTGCAGAAGAAAGTAAGCCAGAAACCTGACTTCAGTGAAGACTGAAAAGGCATTAAACCTATGGCTGGAAGACATGAACCATAAACGTGTGCCTATCAATGGCAACATGTTGTGAGAAAAGGCTCTTAGCATCTATGCACTGTTAAAACCTCCTGCCGAAGAGGGACAGCCTTCTGATAAGAAGGAATTCAAAGCCAGCCACGATTGACTTAACAGTTTTAGGAACCGCTTAAACCTCAAAAACATGCAGACTACTAGTGAAGCTGCATCTGCCGATGAAGAGACAGCAAAAGCCTACCCAGAATAATTAAAGAAAATCATAGAAGAAAAAGGTTATCTTCCAGAACAAGTTTTTAATGCTGATGAGACTGGCCTCTTCTGGAAAAAAAATGCCCAACCGCACTTACATTTCAAAATCAAAAGGCAAGACCCTGGCTTCAAAGCAGCTAAAGACTGTGGGACTGTGTTGTTTTGTGGCAATGCGCTAGGCATTTAATAAAGCCAGTCTTGCTGTTCGGGACTGCAAATCCCTGTGCCGAAAAAGGCAAGAACAAAAATCTCTTGCCTGTGTTCTGGCAATCAAATAAAAAAGGCTTGGGTGATGGCAACATTATTTCTGGATTGGTTCCAGAACTGTTTCATTCTGCAGGTCAAGTGGGAAAGGACAACTTTAAAGTGTTGCTGATTGTAGACAATGCTCCTGGCCACCCTGAGGCACTCCGATTTGTGCATAATGACACTGAAGTCATCTTTCTTCCCCCATTACCACCTCCATCCTCTTGACCAAGGCGTCATTCACTGTTTCAAGGCTTACGTTCTCATGGATACTTAGCACTATGTATGTAGATTCCAATCTTAATGTGATGGAATGTTGTAAGTCCTTCAACATTGCTGATTGCATCACTTATATTAAACAGCCAATGGATGCAATTAAGCCTGAAACCACCAATGCATGTTGGCGAAACCTGTGGAAAGAATGTGTGAATGATTTTAAGGGTTTCCCAACCATTGACAAAGAAGTGAAATGCATTGTTCAGGTGGCCAGGCAAGTGGGTGGTGATGGCTTCATGGACATCCTTGAGGAAGAAATTGAGGAATTAATTGAGGACCATAGAGAAACACTGATGAAGAGTTAGAGGAACTGACAAAATTGTCTACAGAAGATGAAGATGATGACGACGAACAGGAAAAGCCAGCAAGTTGGAATCTTCATAAACTTTCTGAAGTGTTCCAAGCAGTGAAACACTTGAATTATTTAATTTCTGAATATGATCCCTCTATGGAACGAAGCCTCAGATCAGACGTAGTATTACAGATGATTTGAGACCGTACCAAGAAATGTTTGAGCAGCTCAAGAGACAACAATGACAGTTGCCAATCACCATGTTTTCCAAGAAAAAACAACCAGCAGCAGATGAGCCTACACAATCAGCTTCTTGAGCTGAACCAGAGCCAACCACTTCATCTACGACTCACTCTCCATCACTCAAGCCTGGCCCATCATCTCCTGGATTGACATCAAGCCCTGAAGACCTCCCAATAGTGTCATCAGGGGAAGAGGAAGACTAATCATTGTAGTGTGCACAGTACAAGACTAGCAGGAATATCCAGGATGAATGATGAGTTTTCAGATTTACAGTACTGTACTGTTTTCGTTCTTCCATCTCTCTCTGTCTTTTATGTAATTAAAAATACTATAAAATATATTTTGCATGTGTACTCTTTATTATATAATGTACTGTACATTACTGTATACATTAAACATTTATATATACATAGTACTATACAGGGTTGTATACACAAAACTGTACTTTATGGGTAATTTAAGGGATTTTCATAATTAATTTTGACTATATGTGATTTTCACCTTACGCACTGACTTTAGAGCCTAACCCCTGCGTAAGATGCGACTCCACTGTACAGCACACACTCAGTGTGGAAGGACAGGGCTTTGGGGTATTTCTGAAGAGGTGGGCATGGGGCATGTCTGACCTCTCAGGCTTTCCATTAACCGAGTCATTAATGAAAATATTAACTAGTACCAGATCCAGGAATGACCCTTGTAGGGTCCTACTAAATACAGTCTTGACAGTGAACCACTGATAGATACTCTTTGACTAGTCTTTCAAACAGTTTTGCAGCCACTTCATAGTACTTCTGTCAAAACCATATTTCCCTAGTTTGGTCACTGAAGATTGTGAGATACTCATATACATCAGTGACTATGGGGGCCACAGGACAGAACTTGTGAATGTGTATGAAAACTACAAATTGCCTTGTCTTAGCGAGGATTTTACCACACATTATCTAAAACATGGTTAGAACACGCCTTCTTCCAGTGAATGTGCACCCTTCAATGGTTGTGTGGGGCTGCTTCATAGGGGTATCTCAGGTGTCAGCCACCCCTCAGATTATTTCCATGGAGAGAGCGAAGCAGTGAAGTTAAAGAAAACAGAGCATTTCAACTGCCCATCAGAACTAGAGGTGATTTAAAGAATGGTGAAAATAGTGATAATTCCATTTTCTTGAAGAAAAATAGTCAACATTTTGAAAATTTAAAAAATATTGACTAACTCTGGGAAGGACAATGGGGAAAAGAATAGCCTGGAATTATAGAAATAATCCTAACCCTTCACTGATTTCTTCATTGTTCAGATGACTTGATGTTTCTGCTACAATACCCTAATGATGTGTTTTCAGAACCCTACACTCTACAATGCAGGGCAGCGCCCACGAGTCATGTGTCATTTAGCAACAGCTCCGCCCACCACCCTCCTCCACAGCTATCTGGCTGACTCCCAGCTACTGAATGACTGCAATTGAGGGGATGAGAAAAGCAGAGGGTCTTCTCAAGACAGGCACTGCGTAGTACTTAATTTGTCCCAGGCCTCTGGCTTAGTGGTTCAGAGTCCTGGCACTTCTGGCTCCCTGCATCAGTTCTGAAAGTAAAACAACTGCTTGTGGCACAGCATCTCTTTCATTACAAATTAAGCACTGGCCCAGCCTGTTCTTCATGTGATCTTTAATGAGACAATATAGAACTTAACTCCTGCTGTTGGGCTGAGCTAATGTTTGGATAACTTCAAAGGCTGAGTCAGACAATGAGATAATAGGACATCCTCTGCAGTGAAAGAACTTCAGCAACTGCTACTGTAGAGATGGTCGTTGAGGGTAGTTCTCATCATTGAATAAAGTAGCCTAGGTCTGCATGACATTGTGGTCTATTATGCATATCAAACAGTGAATGCACGTTATGAAACAGTCCTTCCTTCTTTCATTAAAAGCTTAACTTTTATAAAGGAGATCATTTTCTTCCAAACATTACAGTCGTTTCATATCTAAAGGGAGTTTAATGCTCTGTAATTTAGATTAATTTCATTGTTTTACCAGGTTAGGGTTAAATCTCCAAGATTTGCAATTGATTGCAAAAAAAGCAGCCCCTTATTAAGTCCTAACTGAGTAATTTGCAGCTTATTTCACCCCAGTTAATTAAAATGTAATCAGTATTGTTTGGCAATGTGCATTCTGTCAGCAGTTTTACTTCGGAAAAGAAATCATGCCAAGAAAAAAAAAAAGCCTTTCACTAGGAATTGGCTTGATCTAAACTGGCGCCTTAGCCACTGAAACTCTAAAACAAATAAGTTACAACCGACTGACAGTGCAATAAAAAATACTAAGCCCACTCCAAGATAAAGAACTGTTTTTCATGTTTTCCCTGCTTTCGAGATATTTTCTGAGACGAAGACATTTTCATAGCAAGCACTTTGCTGTTTCAAAATCCAGGACACCTTCAGGTAAAACCTTGGGACTGCACGTGCTCTTTGCCACACAAGCGAATATGTAGGTTCAAATGCTTTTCCTCTCGCCCTTTTCTTCTCATATGAACAGTCATTATAGTACCCCACGCTCTTCACTCAATTTAAGAGCAGCTATTTTGCATTCCCAGGCTTTTTATTTTTAATTTCAGCTACAGATACTAGACAGCTCCTGTTGCAGTCGAAACATCTAAACAGTTGGGTTTCATTTTCCAACTGCATTTAAAATATTTAACGGTGATCCGTTTTTTAAAAAAAAACCCCAAAATTTCACGTGAACTCCTTTGCTCTGGACCTTTCTGCAACTATGCACTCTAAAAGCACAGAGAAGAGAGAAACACAATCACTTCCCTCTCACCTTATCCCCATCCGTGTTTTGGGACATATCTCTACAATGCTAATGGGTCCCTCTGTTCAAATAGGTGGGAGGCCAGTTTATTAAGAGGCAAGGGGGCTGTTGATATGTGCAATTTAAAGTGTTTCCACCATTTCCTTCTGGTTGATGTAATTCAGTGTTTTCATCACAACGGAACAGGTGAGGAGGTCGGAACGGGCGAGGTAGTCTAAGGGAAGGTGTGGACATAACGAGTTGAATACACAGTTTCCCAAGATTCCGTCCGCGATGCTCTATATGCTTTTTAACCCACCAATTTGGGTGTGGTTCATATTACTCCAGACAGGTCTCGACCTCATGCACCTCGACCTATATGCAAATGTCGTATCGCGTCCTATCTTTCTCCCACTATCACCACCACCATCATCATTATCATCACCTCCACCACCACGCAGACATTTGCCCTGCATAGCTTGCAGCTATATTATAGTCACCAGCTTCCCATCCGCTTTTATTCTGGCAGATGAGAACAGATGCTACATCGCCCTCAAGAAAACATCCCGACTTGTCAAGTAGAACATAAGAAAATTTCCAACTACCATGCTACGATGATGAACCGTAATGAACATTTGTTTCGTAACATAAGAGCAACCAAAACTGAGGGATCATCTGCCCCTCCGACTTTCTTCAGCATTTAACGCCCCCCCTACACACACATACACACACACACACACACGCCACCAGTGTCTTGTCCTATTTCGTTTTCACACCGCTCTTAAATCTCTTAAAAAGCAGAGACGTGCGCTTAGCGAACCATGGCAGGACATCGCCTGCCGCCCGGGCATGAATTCAGGAGCCCTCGGAGGCTCCTGTGTTGTCAAAGTAACTCTCAGAGAGAGAAGTGCAAAGCAAACTGGACACCCGGGAGACGGAAGAGAGCTGCCTTGCCTGCATAAGTCACCTTCCCCTGGCACAACCTGCCCGCTTCAGTGAAAGCCCCCTGCCAGCAATCCCTGCACAAACAACCCCGGCTCCAGCGGGGCTGGGGCATTTATCAACGCAATTAATAGTCAACGGGATCATTTAGCTACACGCGCGATCTGCCCCGGGAAGACCCGGGCTAGGAGACAAGTCGTATGCAGAGGATGAGGACGGGTCTGACACGCCACCCATTCTAGTCCTGCTCGCCCGGGCGGCTCCGGGGGTTGCCGTTAAGGGTGTCCACCTGCCTAACCTCCGGGGCGACTGCAGGGACGTGGTGGGGAACATGCACACCCCGCGGCACGCGCAGCCCCTTTGGGAAACTCCTGCCGGAGAAGTTTGCAGAACGAGCCGATGAAGTCCGAGCCGCCCCATATACCTTCACTAGCACCCCATCCCCCACAGCACCCCAACCCCCACCCCACATCTCCCCACCCCCCACCCTGAACGTGCACCCCACCCCCCTGCCCGGCCGCTGCCCAGGGTTTCCACACGCGGGGCGAGGGGCGGGTGCCGGGTCTCCCCGTCCCCACCGCGCGGTTCCCGGACCTGGAAATGCTTGAAGAAGGCAGAGATGCGGGTGATCTGCAGGCTCAGGCACCTGGAGGTGCATCTGGCTCTGTGGACGCTGACAGCCGAGAGGGACTCGTCCTGCTTGCGAGCCGCGGCGACCCCGGCCGCGGCAGCCAGGCAGCCCCAGGACGCCGTAATCCAAAGGAAGAGGGTCAGCGACCCGGCGGGATCCTTCAGCCCCATGGCGCGGCGCTGGGGGGGCGCGGAGGAGAGGAAGGGGGGCCGCGGAGAGCAGGAGACGCGCGGGGAAGCTCCCGTGCACCGCGCCGGTGCTGGACTGGACTGGGGGGGAAACCTCCGCGCGCCAGAAACTAAACAAGAAAGTTCAACCATTCAACTCTCTTCACCCCCCTTCCGCCCCGCCGACCTCCCCTCCCCAGCGCACACCCCTCCCCTCACTCCCAGGAGGGGGTGGGCCGAGGGTGACAGGAGGCTGTGCCATTGGCTGCAAGAAATGGGAGTGACAGCAGAGCCGGGCCGCCTGACCGCCGGCGGGGGACAGACCACGCGAGGGAGCCGGTGAACTTCTCCCAGGCCCCCTGGGCACATACTGTACTGTCCGCACCCTGGGCGGCTGCAACACGCGGGCACACACCCCCTGCACAGTAACCGCCTCTTTGCACGACTAGCACCCGGCCCTGCCTCCACGGACCCTCAGCTGTTCCTAAAGACACACACACACACACACACACACACAACCGAAGACACGCAGCAACCTGCCGGATCTGGCCCTCAAACAGGAACACCTACTTCTCCTCCGATACAAACATGCCTAATGCATATAGACCTAAGGAGACACACCCAGTCTGCACACAGACATGCACATCTTGCGCACCCTGGGGTCTGTTGATTTTTCATTGTCAAAACTCATATTTACGTCGCTCTATTGTTAATACTATTGCTGTGTCCATATGCCTTATTTTTACTTACCAACTCCCATATATTCATTCATACATGTGAATACATTTGAGGAAGTCAGCTAATGGACAATTCCTCCAAGTCTTCTCTGTGTTAAGGTGTAAAAAAGTGTAGTGAAATTGAAGCTTGGGGGTTTACTGAAGACTGGGAGTTTTCCCATAGTAAAATCCCAAGTCAGTGCTAACCATTTGTTCCAGACTGGAGCTTGCATAAAATCTCATCCCATAAAATCTCATTTTGTGTGTCATTTAAAAAAATATTTTTATAAATCATTAGTCCAGTGCCTTTAGGTAATAACTAGAAAATTAAAATAATTAACATCCTGCACTTTTAAAAACAAAATAGCTAAAATACACGTACAAGAACTATTCTCTATTTTCTTTTGTTTGCGTATTTACATTGCATGCACACAGTACAATACATTAGGCATTCATTTTAAAATATGGTATGTAAACTATTGCTGCAATAAACCATATGACTAGAAGGAGCAAATGTATTTTTTCCTAACTGTAGTCTGTGGATTAAATCTCCCCAAGTAGGTGATCTCAAGCTTGTATCACTTGACAGAACTGAGATCTGGGGCCATTTCAGGAGATGTAAATATGTCTGCTGTCAAAATAATTTATAGATTATTATGTCAATGGGCTACAGGCGGTTGGAGTCTTTTTTGCTGAATATATTTTAAAAGGATACTAAATACACATTGGAAAAATCTCCTTCAATGAAATCAATATCTAACAAGGGCTGTGAATGAGCTCACTTATACCAGTGTAACACTGCTCTCCTCACCCCTGGATTGACACCAGCGTAATGTAAGCAAGAAGCCCAACAAGGTTATTCTCCCCTGAACGTATGCGGGCAACTTCCATTGTCCACAGCAGGCAATGCACAAATATATCAAGGGAGAATGAAACCCTAAAGACTTTTGTTAAGCCTATGAACCAAGGACATCGTTAAGCCTAAAGCAAGCACATTCATATCTAATGCTATAATTCTATTCCATTTGGTGCTGAGCATGATGTGAGAAATTGAATAGAAGAAAATAGAGCTTGGACTAGGCGTTACAATCCACCGGAATTTGATAACATCAGACACTAGTTTCAGTCAGTCACTTGCAACATGTAGCTATAGTAGGGATGGAGGAAAGTCTTAACTTTTAATTTCTTTTTGTGGCTTGAAGTACTTCTGAATCTGCCCTTGGGTCACTGGCAGAAATCTAAGATAACTCGGTAGAAGTCCATGTGCCAGATTCACCCCGTGGATGGCTGGGGAATAGCAATTACAAATTTCATCCTCCTGTGCTTGAGGGAGCTGCTGTGGCAGAGGGGGTCTGGTCTGATGACAGTACTATCACAACCTACCAAAAGGGGTTCTGCAAGGGAGGACAAGTTTAGAAACAAATCAGTGCAGTGTGCCGGGGGGTACATCAACACAGCAATGAAAAGCCAGTGGCCCCAAGTCTCGGAGCCAGGGTCAATTGATTCAGTCTCCCAGGGCTTTGGCTCTGGGGTTAAAAATTGAAATGCAGGCTTTCGGGCTCCGTTAGAAGCCCAGGCTCTGGGACCCTCCACCCTCACAGAGTCCCACATCTCAGGAGCCAACACCTCTACACAGCAATTTTTCAGGCCGGCAGCCCGAGACCGATTGACCTGGGCCAGCCACGGGTTTTTTATTTCCATTTAGGTGTAACTGTGACCACCCTGCCTCACCAGGTTTCAGAGCCTGAGCTTCAGCCTGAGCCCAAATGTCTACCATGAAATTGTTAGCCAACAGCCCAAGGCTCGCAAGCCCAACTCAGCTGACTCAGGACAGCCATGACAGTGTAGATATACCCTAGAAGTCCTGAAATGCCGGCTACATTGGAGATGCACCAAGTACATTCTGGAGCTGTCCTAACTACCTCTCCAGAAGACTGCATGCACTTTGTGACCTAAGATGACCAGCCCTGATCCCCTCAGCTGAATGAAGGCTGTAGGTGGCTTGTAAACTGCGCCCCACTTGTAGTAGACTTTCTATCACTGGAGGCCAACAACCTGGACTTTACTAGCAACAGCTGGTGGAATCCACTGAATCAACATGAAGAACGATTGAATTTGGCCCAATCTGGCACCCTAATACTAGTAAAAAAAATCATCCTCATTACTGAAAGTCTGGAGCTACAGTCTTACTAGTCAGAGGCTGCCTGGGTCTGCCTATCCAATTCAGGAAATGTCTGTTTCTGACCCATTTAGTCTATTTTAGGCTTGACTAAGAATTCTGCAATTCCTCCGTGGCACCCCAAGTCTAGAAGGGAACAGACAATCGACAATATTCATTACACTTGACTGATTAATTATGTTTACAAGCACATCAAATGTTTTCACTTTTGCCCTAATTTTGTTAAATAATAATGCCCAACTGAAAAAATCTGCAGCCATCTTTAATAATCGCATTTGGTGCTTAAATATGACAGGCATGGAGGACAGACAGATTTACTGCCAGTGTTAGTGGTATTGTACTACTAACCCAATCAGTGTTGCATATTAAAACTAAAATAACTACATTAAAATCCATGAATCCTGCTGTTTCATTGGTTTCATGAAATTTGGCGGCAAAAGGCACAGAGTCCTTAATCGTTAAAAAGTTTGTGAGTACAGTTTATTCAGTTTCCTGTGTTGGAAAGGTCACAGTTACAGAGATCATCAGGGTAGTCTCTGAATTCCTTTTAAGTGAGGCTGAGTTGGTTAGCAAACAAAAGAATGGCTGTTCAATGCTACTAAACCCAAATTCGCACAGGACATGTTTCCCTTACAAGGAGATTAAGAAACTAAAGAAACTCAGGCATGGTAATTCAAACAGTTGGTAAAGAAAGTTGGCAGTGAAAAACCTGTAAGGACTAAATATATACCTGATTGTTAGAGAGAAAATACATACATATATAAATGTAAATATATGAATGTGCCTGTCTGTGTGTTACAGGGAGAAAGTTTACTAAATTTCTTCATGGAACATGAGATTTGGAAACAAGTAGGCTGCACAAAGTAACAGGTTTTTTGCAAACTTCTGAAGTAGACAAGAGATTGTTTTAATTTATTAAACATACACAACTTTTAGACATCCCATGGAATAAAATTAGTAATTTTTAAAGCAAATAAGATTTTCCTTTTTGGATGATTTTTTTTTTTTTTTTGCTGTCTCCTGCTAACCACTCTTCAATCTCTGCTTTTAAAAATCCCTTTTCTTGTGAATTGTGTAACTTTGATGCAGTACACCTCTTTTCCTTTTCCGCAATCTAAAATATTGATCTGTTTTTGTTTACTTGGTTTTTGGTTTTAGTTTGTTTCTTTTGATTATTTTATTCTCAGAATTGTTGGGTCACACCACTCCCAATATACTAAAAAAAAGTCACCACTCAGCATTGAAAACATTAAAAACTCAAGCAAAAACTAATCCTTAAAAGAATAAAGCATTGACCTCATGCTACTATAAAAACACAATTAGTCCTTCTTCAGTGTTGTGCTGTGACATTTATAGCTGGCAATGTAAACACTGGCTCTCCTGAAGACCAGCTTTGTGAAAGTCAGGCCTTTTTTTTTTGACAGGAGACAGCGCCACATACTGGTTATGTGAAGTGAGATCTGCAAGTGACTAATAGAACGTTATATTGTACAGAATTAATCTGATTTTATGAGTCACTTTTCATCAATTTTAAATAAACCTGAATGACTCTTAAGTAATTATTCTTACTATCTAGAATACTAACATTAAATGCCATGCCCATTTGGGAAAATAAAGAGGATATTCTTTACTTTAACAGCATTTACTGTTTAAATATGGAGTACCAGAATTCACTGATTTGATTTATTATATTAAAAAGACCCTGTTCCCTCAGTCTTTACTCCAGCAAAATGATGTTACAAACAGGAGATTATGATTTAAGGTCAGATAAACAAAACACACTATAGAAGTTCTTAAAACAGCCCATTTACAAACATATTTCTCATATAATAAAAACATAGAGAAATTAAAATAGAAAATATATATAGTCAGTATCATCTCTAAACCGAATGTTTGCCATAGATTTCCCTATAGCTGTCAAAAGATCTTTTTCAGATAAAAAACAATTATTTATCTAATGTAATAACAAAACTGTCTATTTAATCTCCTTTTCCAAAGTGACAAGCTGCTTATAATTGTTCTTAAGGAACATTTTTTCCCCTTTCCCTTTAGCCCTTTTACCTACAATAGTTGTTGGGAGTCCATCTGCCCTGAATCCTATCTAACCTGACCCGCATATTTCGTTTGCTGGGATGTCAGCATATTCTTGTGGCATTCATGGTACATTAAAAACACAAAAACAAGAGGCCCAATAATATAAAGTCAGTGGCAAGCTAGGCAGTTTTGTATTTTGAAGAGTTAGGAAGAGAAAATCCCAGGTCACCTTAAAGGATAGAACTGTTTAAAAACACACTGAAGGACAGAGCAAGATGAAAATTTATTTGGGAAATATTTGTGAGTTTTGTAAGAGGCCTCACTTATATGGGATATTGTCTTTCTTCTGTTCCTGATTGTGATTTCCTACTAGTAGCAATGCTAGCAATACAAACAGAGTAAACAAAAAAGTAATAGATGTTGGTCCTTAACTTACAATCTGAGTTCTGAGTTGTGTCTATTTGGAGTTTATCATTCCCCAAAGGAAGTTCAAAGCAGTTACCATAGAAAATGAAGTCATTTGGAAGGAATTCTTCTTTTTGCAATTTAAACTATGGGGTGCACAACTGAAGTTAAATTTCATAATGCAGAATCTTGACTGGACAAAATGGAAGGTATCATGAATTTATGACAACAAATTATGCCAACTATAGGTCATACTGCCTCTGCCCTACTAAATGTGGGAGGGAGGATGGACTCAGAAGCCATGCCTCTACTCGGCACATTCCACCCATGGACCAACCACAATCATTGTTCCTACACTACAAGTATCACAGAGATTCCATGTGCTCCCAGGGCAGCAAACTGCTTCAAAGGTGGCCAAAAGCAGGGGCATAGCACTCCACTTGCATATGCAGAGACGGGTAGAGGCAAAATCCCTACTGGAGTTCCTTTTGAAGTTGTTTGGCTCTGTATCCTCCTAACTCAGGCCTGTGGCTAAATGCCATAAGCTAGCCCTGTGTCTAATAAATGTGATACTTTCTAGGCTTAGCTTTAGGGCAGAAGAGAAGACTTAGGGAGGACATGATAACAGTTTTCAAGAACACAAAAGGTTGTTATAAAGAGAACATGGTAAACTGCTCTCCTAAGCCACTTGTCACGCTTTCTGGAGTGGCTCGTGACCAGGAGTGCCTACCTCAGGGCAGACTGTCAAAAGCAGGGCAGACACTCCAAACCAGTAGCAAATGTGAACTTCTACATCACTGTATCATTCTTACCATGGACTCACAGACAGTCCCTTTAGATTCCCCAGTCTATCTTGGTACCGAGGGAAACAGGACTTAGTGCTAAATGGTCATCTATAGCAAAGATCACAAAGTATTCATGTTATTTCCAGTCATATACCTCAGACCAATTTATATCTTAAATCTCAGACCAAAGATAACACTTGTAGCCAATTCTGTAATCAACTAACTAAGGGTTTATTAACTAGGAAAAAGAATTGAGAGTCATTTACAGGTTAAAGCAAACAAACATATACACAGATGAGTTGTCATCTATGGTTCCTAAGGTCACAAATTCAGAGAAAACCTTTTCAAAGTTATACAGCAAAACTTACATATTTCCTTATCGCATGGAATACAGACATTACAAGGGAGATTAATGCATGCAATGCCTTGCAAGCATAGAATCTAAATGTATGTTTATTAGACTAATACTGATTTTGAACAAAACTAACATACAGGTGAGCTTCTTTGGTTTCCAGCTATGAGTTTGTCAGTTCTGAGCTAATAGGAAAAGCATAGGTGAGAGCAGCGTCTGTCCTCCAAACCAGATCGTGACCCAAGATCCGCATAAACCAAGCAAAGGGATGGAGTGGAGTTATTGCCCTTCTCGGACAAGGAAGACAAGGGCACAGTCTGTCCCTTCATTATTTAGGGTCTGAATCTGCCACTCATGCTAAGCAGTCACTGATTATGCAATCTGCCACTCTGCAAGCAGTCCCTTTGAAATTAATGGGAATATATACGAAACAAATAAAAGTAGCAGAATATTGTATTTGTTTTAAGTTATAATATGTGTATCCCAGGAGTGTGTAGTCTTTTTTATTTACAAATAATTTTATACAAAATTACATTTCAAAAATATTAATTCAGAGTGAATCTCTTTATGAGCCATTGTGCTCGGAAAAGTGACTAAAAATGGCATTTTGAGCATGCTTGTTATTTTGTCTCTTAAGGCTAGATTGTGACCTTAGTTACAGCCTTAAGAAAGGGGTGATGCATGAACTGCATTTCCCCAGTATTTCTCCCAGGAGACATTGTGATTGAGAGACACTCTTCTGAGTCTAGATTTCCCTCCTGCTTCCTCCTGGCCTTGGATAGGCTGATAGATTCATGGAGTTTAAACCCAAAAGGAACCTTTATCATCTTCTACTCTGATCTTTAGTAATTCTCTCTAGCCCAATAACTATTTAAGCACTTAATACAAAGTGGAACAGCGTTAACAGGACAGACTGAGAACACAACCCCAAAATGCACTCATATAGTCCAATGGTGAGAGCATTCAGGTGGGAAACCTGGGTTCAGATCCTTGCTCTGAATCAGGCAGAGGGGAGAGATTCAAACAGCTGTGTCCCACATTCTCACTGAATGCTCTAACTACTGAGTTATAGTTTTAAGGGGGTTAGCTCCACCACCTCCTCTGACTGTTTTGCATCAGAGGCCCAATCTGATAGTGCTCTAAGATCCTGCCTATTGGACTGGATCCTGCAGCCAAAATGGTGGGGAATGCTAGTTTATTAATCTTATCAGGATTTAGGAGTGAAGTACGTGCCGAGCTTCTTCATGTTGTCAGGTCTCAGGAAGCTTTGTGCTCACCACTGCAGAAATTTAGGTGCCATGGGGACTTTGCTAATGGAAACTCACTACATATAGAATAAGGAAGTAGCTAAACCACTGGTGAGCAACCTGCGACCCATCAGGGTAATCTGATGGCGGGCCACCAGACAGTTTGCTTACGTTTCCATGGCTGCCTGCGTGCATCCAACGAAGTGAGTATTAGCCCACAAAAGCTTATGCTCCAATACGTTTGTTAGTCTTCAAGGTGCCACAGGACTCTTTGTTGCTGTATCAACATAGTTATCTTTCTCAACCAAACTTGTAATCTCATCAAAAGATTAGATCAGGCTTGTTGGACAAGACCTCTTTTACATAAACCATGTGGACTGTCCTTACTTATGCTTCTTATCCTCTTCGCTCCTGGTGGAGCATAAGGCTACCATCATTTACTTATTTATTGATTGTATCTTGGACCAGCTTTTCTCTAATTTTGCCTGGGATGAAGTAGAACAGACTGCAATAGTTGTTGTTAACAATAACAATAATACTCTTATGGAATCCAAACAAGGCGGAGTTTCCATTGTGCTAGGCACTGCACAAAGACATATTAAGAGGCAGCCTAACTAGATAAGTCAGACAAAGGGAGAGAGAGGTGAAGTGACTAGTTCAAGATCACACACTGGCTCAGGGGGAGAGGGAGAAATAGAACCCAAGTCTACTGAATCCCTATCCTGTGCAAAATTTGTTCTAATTTTCTTCACTTTTTTTGGACCAGTTCTCCCAATTATGTGAAGTACTCAGCTCCTGATGAAAAGTACCGAGTGTCCTTATTTCCTACTGAAATCAATGGAAGTTGAGGGTAACTGACAATCATGAACATGCGCTTAGTGGCTCATAGGCCTGAGCCATAGATGCTGGAACTAGGGGTAATAACCCATATACCCCTTCAACACCCCCATTATAAAAATTGTTCTGGCACCACTGGCCTGGACCCACAATACACAGAAGGTTGCATGGCAAATTTGAAATGTATTGAGTAATAATATAACAGTGTTTCATAATTCACTTAAAAACCCAATAACTGAATTTTAAAATCCAGCAGAATGTTTCAAAATATACTAACATGCTAATGAGAGTCTGATATGGGTGTGGGTGTGGATGGGCACCACAACAGTGTCATTCACCTCTGTTGAGAGGACCATCACAAAGTCCACACTTTAGCCCTCATTATGCTTAATGTGAATTAAAAAAAAAAAGTCTCAAGTCTGTCTATTGCAGTATTTTGCCGTCATTTTTTACCACTGTGGGTTTGAATAAGGGCATTGGATGAGAGAAACTAGTGCTACATTTGTAATAATTCTGCTTTATTAGTCTTAAATTAAGATCCAGCCTGCTACATGATACAAGTAAATTACCCTTGACCCAAATTAATGTAAAATTTTAACACCAAGTACATTTTAAGACTTATTAGCAGCACATTTGGAAATGAGGATTTTCAGGTCGACCAAAGCCCTATAATACCATGAAATGTCCATTAAAAATATATCACTATTATATCTATATATTCTTGTTGAATATCTCCATGCACATCATGTTCATTTAAAAAAAAACAAGCCTATTTTATACTGCCTTCTGCCACTTAGGATAAAAACATAGTGTATGAAATTGTTGTGGGGCTTCCCTTGAATTAAGTTGAAATCTTTTGATAGACCCTTCAGAGGTTGTTGTTTGTACAGTGTGTCCTTCAACCTCAAATAAAACAGAATATGTTCAAATGAAAAATGATGTCCATTAAGGAGAAGCAAAACCAGAAATTTTGTTTTTATGGATTTGTCTGCTGTCATACTAAAATGTGTGTTGTAAATGTTAACATTTAAAACAGAGAATCTTTCAGGTTTCTATTCATAGTTCTTTCTTCCTGGTTAATTAATTATGAAAACTCAGTTAAGGAATGATACTATGATATTTGTCTTTCTATATGATCCATTATTAATTCTACCGATATATATATAAACAGCTCATATCAGTAACCTTGTATTTATTTTTCCACCACAGTTCATTGGATTAATAATTCAGTCTAGCACTGATTTTCTGTGTTACTCAGAAGACCAGCGATCAGGCACAACTGTACCATTCCCTGAAATGTCCAGACCATGGACTCATGTACCTACTTCAATATTAATCTTCAGCCATAGTCCCTGACTGAAGTTTAACACAAATACAGATATCAGTACTTCATTATCTAATCCAATAAACAGAATTATAATTTTAATATCTCAATTTTCCCTCAACTAGGTAATTTGCTGGTCTGAGTAATTTCCTGCCAATATCTTTTCCCCACTGTCTTCAGTCATAATTAACTGTAAGGGTAAGCAGCAACATTTCTAATTAACAGTGATCTGTAAGTATTTTGATCCTTTTGTGCCTCCCTAAGTATAGTTTTCAAACCAACATGATTTTCTCCTACTTTTGGCATCTGATGATTTGTTGTTTGTATATTTCTTCAGCAATCTCAGATATTGCGCCCCCTCTATCCATTTTATTTCCATATTCAGATCATTTGTATTTACCTTAACTCAAATTGGAATATTTGAGTCCCAGTTTTTCCACATTTCCTACACTTCTATCAAATGGTATACTTCACAAGCTATCTCATTATACGAGGTCACATAATTAAATAGTTTGTTAAAATGGTTTTATTGGTAGGTATTATTAGATTATTAGTATTATTATTATTATTCTCTGTGCCTTCTTGTCTATGCCATTGTGTCATGGGACAGGCCAATGCAGAATGTCCCCTCTTATCACTTTCTTCAACATGCTGCCACTTGTTGAAGAAATAATGCTCTGATACTAAAATAAATAGAAGCATAGATCTATGTGAGTTGCTGATGTAATCTCTCAAGGTTCCAAGTCAGTAAGATTCCTAAGTGTTCCACAAATTAAGTGGACAAAGATAAATAAATCCATCATCATGTGTACCACCTCCAGCCTCTGAGGTTATATTCAATACATTTTGTTTTTCTCCTGATTCCCTTCCATGCTTATATTGAACTGAGGGTCCTGAACAACCATTGTCCTGGACTCCTGAGAAAAGACTTTAACTGAGACCAAGGGCTCAGATAATATAAGACAATTTTCTTTTTAAGTTTGTAGTTCCTCAGAAATATGCATTCAAGTGTGTGCCTAAATTTGTGTGCACAATTGTCACCAGTTTCTATGCAAATCAGACAATGGTGCATCCAAGTTGGTAAGAACTAGATACTCAGACCCATTAAGACTGCTTTAGGGCATATCTGGGGAAGAAGTGAGTGGCTGGAGTGCCCATGGATTTTAGCAAACACCAGCCTGAGAAAGGGCCCTTGGAAGCTGTTGGCATTTGATACAATTTAGGGCAACCCTGAGGCTGCTCTAAATTATTCTGGGGATTGGGCTGGCACTACATCACTGTCTAATATTGAATGGTGCTTTTGCACCCCTTCTTCCCAGCTTCCCCCAGTACTAACAAGGCACAGATGAGACCCTGATCCTAAATATCCACACACACACACAAAGGTTTCAGTGTTTGTGATTGTAAGGGCAAAAGTCTATATCCCCCATGATGGTCTTCACTAGGAATACTCATTTTCCTAAACTGCTTCAAATTACTTGTATTACTGTCTTGTCTATTAGCTGTTCAGCAATAATATGGGTTGCTAGAGAGTCATTGAAAGTAACAGAGATGCATTCGTATTTAAGTGTTTCCCAATGTCATGTCTTTGAACAATATGCATTAAGTTCCTACTGAAATCCTAATGATAACTTAGAAATTCTAATGATTTCAATGGCAGTAATGTGCAAAATGAATGGCAGGATGTGACCCTTTTAATTTAAGATAGTATCTTATGATGATTATACTTAAAAATAATGAGAAAATTTATCTGTTGCTCTCTAATGTGTAATATAACAAAAGCCTCTACAAATCTACAGTGACATAAATAAAGTTAAAGGTTTTCTTTTCCATTTGCCAGTTCTTCAAACCAGGTCAATGCAGCACCCATCTCAGGATGCAGTGTCTTTCAGACTACACATAAAAACTAAAAGCAACCTTTATGCTCTAATACTTTGCACCACTGCACTGAGTATGTAAATCTTCAGTGGTTGTACTCTGATAGATAACTTAAAGGCTAAACTTTCAAGATCTCCTCTAATCCTTAGTTAAAAGATACCTTCTTTTAGCCTTTGAAAGCCCCAATGATTCTTTGACTGAAATGCTATTAATTTTTAAAGGCTATCATTCTCAAAGGATTGTTTCTCTAATGGATTTAGTCACCTTGTTTCTTTGTTTCCCTTTTGATCACCACCAACAAGCTAAGCTAACAGACTGTTCAGCCTCTTAAAATAAAAGTTGGTGACTTTGATGAAGCAAGGTCATTTCTAATGAGCGAATACATTGTGACAGTGTGCTGCATGAAGTTTGAAATACTTCCTCATGCAAAGAAGCACTCTCATCTTACCAGTCAACTAATAGCAGCCTAAAGACTCTTTTCTCGTCGTTGGGATATTCCAAGTAGTCTAAGGCAGTGTTTCTTAATGACCAGTCTGTGGGCCAGCACCAGTCCCTGTGATCTCCTTGACACAGGTTAGGAAAGCATCAAGCTGGTCCCTGGTATCAAAAAGCTTGAGAAACAGCAGTATACTGAATCTAGCAGAATGCTATGAGCAGCCGGTCCATGGCACTGGATTAAATGTTGGCCTCCCTGGCCTTCTGGTATGTCTGTCTCACCTCCTTGGCTTTCACATGGCACTGCTGTTGGTCCTTGTCATACCCCTTCTCCTGCATTCCCTGTGCTATCTGCTCATAGATATTGATCTTTAACATTTCCAGTCTATTCCCAGCCGAGTGCATCTGGAACATGTCTCTCTCTCTCTGCCCGTCACCCCCCAGCCGGGGTATGGGCCACCAACTGGTGTTGGTGTTTCAGTAGCAATTGGTTCCCTTACGGGATGGAGTTGCTAGCCCCACGCCCATATCTGGAACATGTAGCTGGCATAATCAGCTGGGCAACTGTGGAGCTGCCAGGTGTGTTCTCCTAGCTTGACAATCAGGAAAAGGCATTTCAAAAATTCACGGGGCTTTAAAGGGAGGGGGTGGAGGCATCTGGTCTATATGACCCCTGAACAATGGAGTTCACAATTGAGACCAGAGTGGTCAGTGTTTTTGTCATTGTGGAACAGCTACTGGAGGACTGTTAGAAACAACCTAAGTGATGCACTGTTTACAGTTACACTGCTTCGAGCTCAGTATATTGACCATGGCTCAATGCTGCACAGGGAGGTGGTGTTACTATGTCAGCAGAGCAGGGTGCTTACATCAGTGGGTGACCAATTTAAATGAAGACACATGCACTACTAGGTTCACACAAGATGACTGATGTTGACCTAACTCTGTGTTGTAGCCCAGGCCTTCCAGGCTCCATCAAAAATAGCTACCACTGGTATACCTGGAGCAAGATGCAGTCTCTCAGACAACTGAGTCTGGGTTTGGACAGACAACCAGTGTTAGCATACAGACTATTGGAATAAGGTTTTCATGTCTTTCTGCCTCACCAAGCAGTGGGTGAGCAACCAGTTGTCATTTCTATGTCATCCTCAGGGTGAGCCCAAGAGAGCTTTGCAATAACCAAGTCTTGATGTGACAAAGGCATGTAGTGCTATGGCTGGCTTTGCATTTAAGATGCAAGACAGAAGTCTCCTGGAATAAAGCATTTCTGCCAGTGTTCTGCTGTTTGGATTCCTTTGAGCAGTGGTGAGCCAAAAAGGATCCTGCACCACCTCAATCACTGGAGGGAAGGCACTGTCCAGTGAATGAGACAGGGGTCTTGTGGAAATACACACAAGGGGGCAGGATTAAAGTTTTCTGAGCAACTTTAATTCTGAAATTTCCTAACTTTAGAGTACTTGTATATATCATCTTTTAAAGCAGGGTTTTTTAATATAATATGCACACACAAAATAACCACGGCCAACAGTTGTCTTGTACCTTTCATAACCACATTTTGATTAATGTTATGAAGCACAGATGTTGCATGAAGTACACGGCAATAAATGGGACAGATGTGCATTTGTTTACTAACATAATAATTCCTCCAGGAAAAGTCTTGCTTTATTATTATGAGGAAATCAATTCTCTGTCCATGACTTATATGTGGGCTTTTTTTCTCTGAAAGGACAATAATTCCATGCGTCCCAGCTGGATAGTAAGAACATTTGGAGTATTCAATCACAGTAATGACCTGGATACACACGTTTTCCCCCAAAACATTCTAAAAATAAATGTTCAGAAATGAGCACTAAGGTCTTTTATAAATCATTTTGATATGGTTGTATTGAGCTCACACCGGACAATTAAATATAATGGAACACATTCACACCTGTGCAGTACAGAGCAGTGAATACTAAGCAAACTCAGGAGATCTGAGTACAATAAAAGTTCAGCTGTTCTGAAGGACAGATGGAAGCTTTTGAGGAATTTATTGGAAAACTCAGCTCTCTGAGCAGTTTAAGCTTCATTTATTTTTAATACCATTTATTAGGTTAATACATTGTGCAATAATACATTTTAGCAGTCAGATTCACATTTGTAAAATATTTAATGGCAATTTTTCTTTGCTGTGTTAAGATTTGTTATAGGATTAATAAATGCAGCTAAACATTGTGGCATATTATATTTTGCAGTAGTAGTTCTTGTATAAGTAATATGCTCTTTTACATTTACAGGGAAACCTACACAAAGTAGTAAATCAATGTGCCAGTTTAGCACATGATTTTCATTTTTTTAACAGTGTGTTTATAAGTTGAATGTGGTTCTATCGTTGAAAAAAATACCAGTACCATGACTGTGTGTGTGTTCTCTGAGCCCCGCCAGCCTTGGCGGAACACACCAAGTCACAAAATGTCTTCCTTTTTGCCCCTTCTCCTCTTGGACAGCCTTTGTGGTGGAGTGGAGGAAGTACCCAGAGAAAATGTTGCAGCTGTAAGGAAGAGCATACACTGCAGAAAACAAAAGATTAACTGTTGCAATGAGTGATACAATTCACAGCAGTAAATAAATTCCCTGAGGTACTCGGCCACATTTTGTGTTTTAAAAGAAGAGCCTGTCAGTAAGTACAGCACAGGGCTGAGCACTAGGCAGCAGATTTTGGTTTGCAGGCAGGCCTGGTGAGCGCACACGAAAGGGTAGGTGCACCCAGGGACCTTTTTTGGTGTGGAAACTCTTAACACATAAGAAGACTTTTCCAGGGAGCAGCATTTCTGTGGCTGCACTGGCTGCCAATGTATCCCAATTGTGATCTGGAAAGGATTTTTTTATATAAATACATGTAGCATGGAAAATATTAGGAATCTGAAAGCTGGTCTTCCTAGTTTCTTTTTTTGTGGGATGTTTATGATGAACTCTGTAACAAAGATATCCTTTTACCAAAGAGCTCATTAGTCATTAGAATTAAAAGGGTGATAACAAAAAATAGAGTGAGTTAAACAATCAAATTCCAAGTCCCCTTCCCTTTTCATTGCTCAGCTTCCAGTCTCTTATGATGTCATAATTTCAATAGGTCTCCCATCTTCACAGAGCTCTCCAGGGTAGACATTACCTGACTTTTTCATGTAAAAAACCAAGCACAAAAATACTTTAAAAATATAAAAACCTTCCAAGTTTTCTTTATAGAAGAACAACACCATTCTCAGTCACCTGCAGGTCACTTTTAAAATTATAAATATTATTTTAATTAGCATGTATAAAGAGTAATTTTTCCTATAATGACATAATCAGGAGGTAACCTGTCAACTATTTACACTGTTGGTAAAACCAGATATGTGCAAGCTAGAGGTGAATTTGAGTCTAAAGTAAACAAACTATGAATGTTGAATGTCTGAGAATTATGATACAAGAACCTTATATTGCAAAGCAAGGCACAGCTGGGTATTCTTAGTTACAATTTCTGTCAAAATATTCCTGTATCATAGAAAGAGTTCAAGGAAATGAAACACAGAAACAGTAAGGATTTTAGCTGCTTTATTCACTGAAATCTGTTTTTTATTCCATATTGATTTAATTGCAGAATGAAAACAAAATATTTATCAATGAGAAAATTTGACTGCATTTTTAATGTAGATTAGTGATTCTTTGTTTACAATTCCATATTTTCCTACTTTAAAAATGTTTACAGATTTTGCTAGTTTGATTTCAGCCTGTGCATGTGTGTTTGTGGAAAGTTTGCATTACATTCTATTTTAGGAATTGTGTATACTTCATTTGTGGAATAAGATTATTTTTCCTATATAACAAAACCTTATTTTGCAGTAAGTTTTTTGGTCCTGTATGCAATGGCGTCAGTTCCCTCCTGCCCAGATATATAAACTCACTGCTGAAAATAATTTCGACTATGGCTGCTGAGGAAAATATAGAGGATTTAAATACATTGTATCAGAAGAGAAACTCTGTATTGTGTGTTGCAGAGTACTGCACATAATGGCCGTGGCTCAATTTTAGACAGAGCTGAGAACTGACCCAGCCTGTGCTGAGGGCCAAATTTTCCCCCAGCAATGTTATACAACACACTACTGGAAACCTAACTCACCATCCCTCAGTCCCTTGCACTGGACCTGTGCAAGGATGAATCAGGTACAGTGGATGAATCAGGGCCCCCAACTCAGAGGCACTCAGCACCCCCTCAGATGACTGTGTGTGTTCACTGGTTAGGATTCTGTGGTATGAGCATAGTGCTGCTGATGATGATTTGATTCCCTGAGCACCATATGGCTACCGTGGTTTTTTAATGCTAACAACATGCAGGCACAGTCAGCATTGGAACAGTCAGGAAATAGCTGGGACATTTGCCCCTGACAGAGTACACTTGGCACCCGTACACTCCATACCCTGAGGGCTCCTGTGACGAGTTGGGCTAAAGAGCAGGCTAGGGCACACTGAGTAAAGAAGAACTACACAAGCGATATTTTCTGGATACCTTTGGAGCTGCTTTGCAGCCACTTTGAATTGGCACAAAGGGGCTGAGGAGCAATGAGGAATCCGGCCTTAGACTCCTGATTATCATGGCTTTGTGTGGTCATTTAAACCTTCTCCAGGTCGGGAGTGAAACGATACCCAATCCAAATTCTCCAGTCACTTGCACCAGTAGAGCTGTGCTGTGCCCACTTTGTGTGGCGCATGGAGTGGGATGCATACTTCCAAAAGTGTTTGGTCAAAATTATGCTGACTTCAGTGGGAGAAGAGTGTAGCTAATGCTGAGTGCTTTGGAAAATCCCTCCCTAAATGATCATACTTCATGCCAGGCAATGGAGAAACGGGTGCATTGTATGCAATGTAGCTGAGTCTACTCAAGGCAAATATGAAGTCTTTAATTCCAGGACATAAAACTGGGGAAAGTTTTATGAAGGAGTTTTAAGTCTCTTTCCAGATGTGTAGCATAAAATATCTATAAAGATTAAATATTTAAGGGGGTGACTTGAGCATGAATAGGGTTTTGTAATGTTTTATGAACCAGTTTTTACAGATTTTTCATTATATGCTTTTCTTTTTGCTGTTATTTCTTTTCACCTGCTTCTTCCACCTCCCTATGATGACCGCACGCATATTATAGACATTTCCAAATTTCTCGTTAGCTGTCCAAGCATGAAATCCTAGCTCCACTGAAGTCAATGGGAGTTTTGCCACTGGCTTCAGATTTCACCCCAAGTGTTCTTGGCAAACTCTCAGACACCTAATTCATAGGAATATTTTCATCTTTCCTATCACCTAGCAGAAGAGACAGTGTGCTTTCTACCAGTGGGAATAATATCTTTTATCACGTTGCAATTGGGGCATTCCCAATGATTGGATGTGGTACTGCAGTTCTTTTTTCACCCTTGGTGCCTCCTGCAGGCTGTTGGCTGACCTGGATGGGTCTTCCGCTGCTTGGCCCTCCCGCCAACTCACAAAATCCAAATGAACCCCTTCCATGCTAATAAAGAACCCAATAAATGAACAATTCCATTGCCCTAGTAAGGGTTTGGTCCCAGCTTTGGACCCTTTAAATTCAGCCTTTCGTTCAGGCTTGAAAATAATCACTGCCCCTTCTGGAGGTTTATGTCACTGTGGCCAATGAGGGAACCCAGGACCACCCACTACTTTGGGTTCCCCCACTGGCCACAGTGACATAAACCTCCGTATGGTTCCAGGGACCATATAAACAGCAGCTATGCACTGCTCAGTTTCAGTTTATTGATGCTGCTTCCCTGGGCCTCTTCCTACCTGGCCCCTTTTAGCCCCTTCCTTCTATCAGGGTTAAGGGTCTTATGTCCTCTCTCCCTCCACTGCAAACCCTTCTTAAGCAAATGCAGTCAGACCCAAACTCTGCCTATCCCTTAAGCTACTTTGGCCAGAGAAGAGCTCCCTGACTTGCCTTCCCTTGTGCCACCCCTCTGTTCCCAGCCAAGAACTGACCTGTTGAGGCACTGAAGCTCCTTTTGACTAAGACTACTTGGCTCTTATTGGCTGCTTCTGTAAAGCCTCTTTAGGCAGGCCTGGAGGATTCACCTTCTCTGCTCCTTTCCATCACTTCAATGCTTCCTGCATGGGGTATAGTAGATCTAGGGGGGCTCATGCAGGGATCCACAAAGGCCAGGTATACCCCTTCTCATACCTCCTACATAATGACAAGTATTTGAAGCACTTAACATATCTATCTTTATTACTGCTACCACACTGCTGTCGCATTGACTGAGCTATAGTCCCATCAGTGCATCATCCTAATAAAGGCTTCCGCTCCTCTCCCCACACAGGAAACAAATGTATTAATTCTGAAAGTCAGAAAATTTTCCTTTCCAATATGGATGTTTTGCAAGATTGCCCTCATATTTACAGATATGCCTATGATAGTACTTTCACAAATCTGTTGTCCCTCTGTCGCCAGATAATTTTCAGTTACAGTATTCCTAAAAATGTTTTGCAACATTGTAATTAGCAAAATCTTTCCCTCCCACCGACAGACACTAATTTTTCCCTCTCTCTCTTTAATAAGCTGTCTGAAGAAATTAGAGTTTATTATAGGGGCAAAGCCTAGATTGACAGGCACCTAATGACACTTACCTCAGGAACATATATTTCTAAAAATTGCTTTTGAGGTACTGGCAGATAAAGGAAAGACTTGAGTGCCCTGGGTTCAAGTCCTTGATCCACCACAGACTTCCTGTGTGACTTTGGGCAAGTCACTCAGCCTCTTTGTGCCTCATTTCCCCATCTACCCTGTTTCCCCGAAAGTAAGACATCCCCCGAAAATAAGACGTACTTTCAGTTTTGCCTCTCGCTGTAATAGAATGTAATGTAATTTTGGGAGCAAAAATTAATATAAGACACTGTCTTATTTTCGGGGAAACACGGTATCAATGGGGATGCAAGCACTTCCCTACCTCACAGGGGTGTGTGAGGATAAATACATTTCAGACTGTGAGGTGCTCAGATGCTACAATAATACCATCCATGTAAGTACCTAAGATAGACAGGCAGAGTCTTAACTTCCTTGTAGCTATGCTAAAGATGGAGGGTGGGGCACTTAGGCAAGATGGACTCCTGAATGTCAGTTAAGTGCCCGGGGTTAAAGCAAGTAGCTCTATAGAAGACAGTCTCCCTCAGGTCTGAAAATGAGAAGCTGCTGAGGAGGAATTATGAAAAGGAAAAAGGGGCTGTCAAAGAGCTGGGTTTCTATTAAATCTTTTTGTTTATTATAACATGTGAATCTTTAAATCTGAGATCAAAGCCCTGGACTAATAATCTTGCATGGTAAAGGCCTTCAGTGCTGATAGACCCGGTTGAATGTGCAGCATATATTTACACTATGTTTAAATCATTTCATTTGTAATACTGAGTGGCAGTCCATTGATAAAATGTCGTTGTAAAATGACCCAGATCTCCTCATCTTTTGGGAGCTAATGGGCAGAGAAGTATCACATACCGAAGGAAACTTCGACACCACTCACTGAATCCCTGTACCTTCCCAGATACTAAACCCTGAGGACAAACTGCATACCATTCTCAGACACTCAAACAATTTCAATCTAAACTAAGTCCATATATTTTGGTTACTATCATACTTATGCCATCCTGAGTAGATTCACTTTTCCCATCCAGGTCCAGATCATGGCCTCCACTCTGGCCCCTTTGGGTAAGTCTCTCCTACAATTCAACACTCACAGTTGGCCTGTGCCAGCCAATTTGGGCTTGCATGGATCATCTGATGCTCCTGGTGGTTGGTGGCAGAATGAGACTCAAAGTTCCCAGTCTTTAGAGTCTATTTTTATAGGATTTTGTTCCTATACCAGTCCATTGGAGTCGCTTTGTCAGGCTGTTTGTCATGATGACTCCATGATGGCTGTCAGGTGCTTGTCAGTTCTCTCCTCCTTTGAGATGTCCGGGTGGATTCCAGGGGTCCCTGGTTGTTTCCACTTGACACCTTCTTCAGCCCAGGATGCTGGATTCTTCGGCTCTTAGGCTGGCAACTCTCTAACCATTCATTCATCATTTAAACCAAGCACTCATTCACATGTCTTCTTTAACTTGGTCACATTTATCTTATTGTCTACTTAACTTTCAGGGTGTTACTAATCTATTTGAGACTCCCTGTTTTTCATAAAACTACAGAGGGTGGGAGTCGCTATGTACTGTTACATAATGTAGCATTTGCAAAGTATTGCTTTGACCACAAGCTCAATTAAGGGTTTGTTATTACAAAGTGTCAATCTCAGTTATAAGGTATAGCCTTGTTACAAAGTAACACCTTGGGCCTAGAGTTAATTAACAGTTTATAATACATTTATATAGATACAGTCAGCAGCGCAGAGTCAATTAACAGTTTACAAACTCTACCTAGATACAGTCAACAGCTTGCCTTCTTTAATATGGCTTTCTAAATATACCTACAACTGTAGTTAACCCAACTCCCTGAGAGGCGATAGGTAGGACTTCTTCCATTGACCTAGCACTGTCTACACTGGGTGTTAGATCATCTTAACTATATTGGTCAGGGCTGTGGATTTTTCACAGCCCCAAGTGACATATCTGGATTGATCAAACTTTTTTGTGTACAGCTGGCCAAAAAAATACCCTCTTTCAAACCTAAGGATCAGATCATGCTCACCCTGAAATTCTTTCATTTACTTCTTTGGGAGCAGGATAGTATCTTTCATCATGGAAAGGATCAGCTGACATCTTGGTGTTAGTTGATGAGAGGCAATAGAAAAAAGTCCTAATCCTTCAATGGATGCTGTCATTGCGGAAAGATGATAATGACACATCTGTCTCACAGAATTATTTTTAGTTTTGTAAAACCTCTGAGGATGAAGAGAGCCATAGAAGAGTTAAGTATTCATCATTTATTCATATTGTTAAATCTTCAGCAGGAAAGAGACACATTTGACTCACATGAGGTCGCAGCTAAATTCAAACACTATAGAGCCTTTCAACATGATAAAGTTTCTGTAGTTCAAGAAGGAATCTTAGCTTGGTATGTGCCATATATCAGAGGTCTGACTAAATAAAAATGGCTCTTCCTAATTCTGGTAACTGATTCCCAATACTGAATAACCCTTTACGAAAACACACTTTGCTTAGGCTTTTCTATTGGGTTTTAAGGATTTAAAATGAAGACTATGAACCAACAAATACATTGCAATATCTGTCAAACAAGTTCCTTCACAACCCTTACAAGTATCTTATAATCTCACAACCTGTTAATTGCAGAGCTAGAACAAGGGCATCTTAAGTAGCTAAACTCACTGAGGTTCTTACCTGTTATATAAACACATGATATGATATTCTAAAATCCCCCAAATGTTCTAATCTGGACTGTCATCTGTACAAGCCTACAAAATAAAGCAATTTACTTTATCATATAAATGAACTTTAACTAAAAAAACTATATTAAAAATAATCCAGCCCACACAGCTTCTGTTTCTGTTTCCAGTGAATGATGTTCATACGCAAGTGTCAGATAATTAATATGTTGTTTGGCCTTAGTAATGAGCTGGGAATGTGCAAAACAGCAGGATGTTAGTTTATAAAACCTTTTTCTAATGTTAAAGCCAAAATTGATTTATTTACTTTGGTTGCTTATAATAGTAATGTAGTTAAGCAAATAGCAATCAGCCTTTATTCACATGTCATTCAATGTGACTAAGATTCTGAGATGCTGTCTTAAGTACTCAGGTTGTTTTAAGCATTTTCTCTAGGAAATACAGTGAGATCATATACAGTAGACTCTCGATTATCCAGGATGATAGGGAAAAATTAATCCTGCTTAATAAAATCCCGGATAATCACCATCCATAGAAAATATGGGGAGGAGGGGGTTGGTTCACCAGCCACCCTGCACCGGAGGGAGAAGGTGTTGGTTCACTGGCTGCCCTGTGCCCTGGTGGGGTTGGGGTTTTTTTTTGTGCTTGGGGCAGCAACAAAGCCAGAGCCGGTCCTGCGAGTTACGCATTTTTTTTTGACATCCTGGTTAATCCACATCCTGGTTAACCGAATCCTGGATAATTGAGAGTCTACTGTGCCACAAATAGGGTATCAAGTCAACTATCATCTTTCAAAAGTTGTATTCTTCACAGGAAATTACTGCCTTATTGATTATGAGCAAGATTCTGCCACAATCCTTCACAGTCTCACTCCATGTCTAGTCCCTTTGGTTTCCATGTGGATACTTGGAAAGCAAAGAACTCATGGGTAAAGTCTTGGCCCCATTGAAGTCAATGGCAAAATGCCCATTGACTTCAGTTTAGGATGATGAGTAAACATAGTGTTGCCAACTCTCCCAGATTATCCTGGAGTCTCCAGGAGTTAAAGATTAATCTACAATTAAAGATGGTTATGTGATGAAATCTCCAGGAATTTGTCCAGCCAAAGTTGGCAACCCCAGTAAATAGGGTAGATTTGGGTCCCAAGAGCGAAAATGGAGCATTGTTTCTTTTTATAAGGTATTTATGGAATTCTGATAAGGGCTAAGGGCTAGGTTCTGTCCTTCGGAAGACCAGTGTGATTAAGTCAGGAAATATAGCAGATGGAGGCAGCAACACTTCTGCAAGACTAGGAGTTGAACAGTACTGGTGGAGATAAGGACCTGTGTGAAGCACACTGGGATACAAGTTGTCTAGATCCAGAATATCTTTCTAATTTTAAGGGAATGAAATCAGTGAGGTCTGTTGAAATTACACCAAAATAAGGGGCTGGATGGCTCAAGCATTCTCTGAAAATGATGAAAATTATAGAATCATAGAAATGTAGGACTGGAAGGGACCTTGATAGGTGATCTACACCAGTCCCCCGCACTGAGGTAGGACTAAGGATTAGCTGGACCATCTTTGACACGTGTTAAGAACAGGTTAAACAACCTCCAGTGATGGAGATTCTACAACCTACTTAAGTAATTTTTTCCAGGGTTTAACGACCATTACAGTTAAGAAGTTTTTCCTAATGTCTTACCTAAATTTTCCTTGCTGCAATTTAAGCCTATTATTTATTGTCCTGTCCTAAGTGGATAAGAAGAACAATTTAATATCCTCCTCTTTACATACTTGAAGACTTATGTCCCCTCTCAGTTTTCTCTTCTCCAGATTAAACAAGCCATTGTTTTATAATCTTTCCCCCATAGGTCATGTTTTCTAGACCTTTATTCATTTTTGTGGTTCTCCTCTGGACTTTCTCCAATTTGTTCACATCTTTCCTGAAGTTTGGTGCCCAGAATTGGACATAGTATTCCAGCTGAGTCTTTATCAGTGCTGAGTGGGTTGGAAGAACTGCTTCTTGTGTCTTGCTGACAATACTTCTGCTAATACAGTCCAGAATGATGTTTGTTTTTTTGCAACAGTATTACATTGGTGACTCATATTTAGTTTGTGTACCAGTATAAGCCCCAGATCCTTTTCTGCAGTACTCCTTCCTAGGCAGTCATTTCCCATCTTGTATTTATACTATTGATTCCTTTTTAAGTATAGTACTTTGCATTTGTCCTTATTGAATGCTATCCTATTTATTTCATACCATTTCTCTAATTTGTCAAGATCATTTTGAATTCTAATCCTGTCCTCCAAAGCACTTTCAATCCCTCCCAACTTGGTATCATCATCAAATGTAATAAGTGCCATTTTCCAAAACAGTTATAAAGATGTTGAATAGAGTCAGATCCAGGACATCCTTGCAGACCCTACTCAATATGCTCTTCCAGCTTGACTATGAACCATTGATAACTCTAAGCAGTTTTCCAACCAGTTGTGCGCCTACTTTACAACAGGTTTGTTTAGAATACATTTCCCTAATTTACTTATGAGAAGTTCATGTGAGACATTATGAAAAGACTTACTAAAGTTGAGGTATATCATATCTATTGCTTTCCCCCAGCCATGAGGCTTGTTGCACAGTCAAAGAAGGATATAAGGTTGGCTTGACATAATTTGTTTTTAACAAATCCATGTTGACTGTTACTTGTCATCTTATTATCTTCTACATGCTTACAAATTGATTATTTAATCCAGTATCTTTCTGGGTGCCACTTGATAGATGCACCACTTGATGGAAGTGAGTATGGCATTGCCTTGATGCTAGTGTACAGCACAGCAGTCAACTTCTTCCCATCTCACTGCAGGTGAGAGCTGCTAATCTTTGGGTGCTCACTCTGCCTGCCTGCCTGTGGTAGGCCAAGCAGTTGTAAACCCTGTATATAGTTGGAAACTGATCACAAATGAAGAAGACGGGTGGTGTTGCACCAGACTGAAGTGTCCCTGATTCACAGAGGAGAGGGGCTAAGGGCCCGAATCCAGAGGGGTGAAGTGTGTATATCCCATTACAGGAACTTTGAAAGTTTCTGATTTTGGTCCATCCGGCACAATCATCAGCAAATCTAATGCCTATCCTGCACACAATTCCTTTATATTATCATGATGTTAAAAAGGGTTGAGGTAATGCCATTCTCCAGTGGAGTTCCATTTGCAATGGAATACATGATGGAAAAGGCTTTCCCTACCTGGATTTGTATAGTATTTTGTGCTTAGGAAATTCCTTGACTATCTGTACATTCTTCCTGCAGTATCTAGGGTTGCTACTTTTATGTAATAGTCCTGCAGGTTCAAATCAAGTCTCTGGAGTACATCCACATCCATGGGTCATTCAGTCCTTCGTGCAGAGCTTCCATTTGTAGCAATGTCCCTCCAGAGGTATGACGCAGGACTGAAGACAAGATTGAGGAGCTGTAGCAGCTTTTTATAGTCTCTTGCCATGTGGTCTATTTGTTGCAAAAACTGCTTCGTTCCTTTGGAGGCCTGTCCCAATTTTACTCAAAGGACAGGCAAAACTCAGTAGGTTTCTGAAAAACAAGTTTATTGCTAGCAAGAAGGAGCCAAGGAGTTAGACCCAAAACAGAAGGCTCAACTCTATACATGGCTGAGGCCTTTCTTATAATCTAGTGTGAATAAGGGAGGGGAGCTTTCAATACACTTACACAAGTGGGAAAGCTTAATGGCTATCACACCCATTGTTTGGTATTAATCTATTCCCTTTACCTTTCTGGAACTCCTTAAACACAGGACATGCAGACATCATGGCTCTTATCATTGTGAAAGACAATGGGGGCAGGAAGGTGTGAGGCAAGGCAGGGGAATTTGAAATACATACATGAGAAAGGTCAGGAGTGCAAGACATAAGAGGCCAGAAAACCATATTACACTATATTCATAATACAGTTACTTCTAAACTACATTCTTCTTACATCTTTGTCACAAAGACAAGTTATCTATCACATGGCATAGAAAAAACCTTCGAGTTCTGTCCATAGGCATGTCCCTGCCTGCCTTGCTGAGTCATAAGGTGTATCTGCCTTCTTTCAATGGGTCATTAGGTCCTTAATGGGCCATCAAGCAGGCTATGCAGAGTTAACACCAACTTGTCTGGGGTGTCACCAAGAAGCATAGCATAAGTTTGAAATACAGACAGTATAGATAGGGTGACCAGATGTCCTGATTTTATAGGGACATTCCCAATTTTGGGGTCTTTTTCTTATCTAGGCTCCTATTACCCCTCACTCCCATTCCAATTTTTGATGCTTGCTGTCTGGTCACCCTAAGTATAGAGACAATATTCATAACTTCAACAACAAAATGATACACACATATAGACAGCACAATCCTAACCAGCAGATCATAACCTCTCCATAGACCACTTACACAATAACCTTTACACAATATTTGCTGCAAATATGTAACAGTGGTCGCAACAATGATTTATACAATTGTAGATTATGTTAATAACTTCACACCATCATAACATGGAAGATTCAAACAAGAGATAAAATTATGCATTTTTTACCATGGATATTTATATTGAAAGTACAATTTCTGTGATATTTGATAACAAGCTCACCTGAGGTACTGTACTGAAAATGTTATAGATGAGTGCAAAGGAAAAATAAACTTACATAAAAGTACCTCTGGAGCTTCCTGGGCAGCAGATTAAAAAAACCTGATAATGTTATACAGAGCACTGAGACCAAAAAACAAATCTGAGAAAACAGGACTGTATTGAAGCATAAGCATTGCTTATAACATATGCTGCCTTCATTACTATGCCTCTGTGTGTAATGAAGATAACAGGTAGAAAAATGCCTATTACTCTTAGAATGAAGCACCTAAACTTAATCTTTTGGGCCAAGCACTAGATTATAGTGAAGATGACAACACTAAACTAATATATACTGATTGTTGGGAATTTTGTGGAAACCAAAAGTATCAAATTTCCTCAAGTAGGTAGGATAAAGAATATCAATGAGAAGAGATGGTTGAAAGAGATCAAAGTCTATAGCTACAGGAAAATATCAGTGAAACCCCTATCCTCCTTCCTTCCTCCAAGATAGACACGGAATGATATAATAAAATAAACAAAAGGAGAAGAATGAGAAAAATACAAGCTATAGCAAATGAAGATATTTGTGATAAGTGGGGACACTATTGTCCAATGTATACTGATGGCTTTAAAGAGGAAGGAATGGGTAGAGTGGGAATAGCTTTCTGAGTGCCTATATTTGGACTTTTATCTTTGTCTTTATTGCTAACAACCAAATGCGTACAGCTGGGTGTGACCATAGTAATAGCATGGATCCCAAAACATGTAGGGACAGCTGGCAAGGACTTGGCAGAGAGGCAAAAAATGCCATTAATCACAAACAAGTTGACCTAGAGATCCCCATAAGCAAACTATAATTTAAAAATAAACTATGAGAGGAATGGCAAGAACTGTGGTACGTGAAATGAAAGGGAAAAAATTCCATGAGGTATGCCTAACAGTTGAAAATGTTGATATAATTTTATTCTGAGTGGAAGAGTGAAGTGACTATATTCAGAATTGCTATAGTTCAGTGGATTAAATAGTAATCTTTTTCTAATAAATAAACATAAGGATGGACTATGAAAAACATGCAAGGACCAGAAGAAAATAGATACAGTAAACCCTCGATTTAACGGACCTCGATTTAACGGACTTCGGATGCAACGGACAAAATTTCTCAGCAAGTCTGATGCATCCAAAATCCATTTCTGGCGGGCTGGCTGCCGGCTCCTGGCTGCCGCCCAGGTCACGGCAGCGGGCGGGCTGGCTGACGGCTCCCGGCTGCCACCCGGGTCCAGCAGGCGGGCTGCTGCTCCAACAGCTCTTTTTTTTTTATTATTAAATAACGGACTTTTTGATTTAACGGACACCCCCTCGCCCGAATTAGTCTGTTAAATGGAGGTTTTACTGTAATCTCTTATGAATTGTAAAGACTCCATCAGTGAAAGGAGATATTTGGATGGAGAACTCAGAAGCCTCAGAGTAACATTTTCTTTGCAACATCTATGCAGAATACAAGGAAAATGGGGCTCAATTGAAAAAGTTATTCTACAATTCATTAATTATACTGGGAAAGGTGACAGACTTCAAGTCATAATCTATCTACAAAGTCCAATGAATGGCAGCCATAGTCTCAGGAAGAAAGGCTGCTGCACCCCAAAACCCAAGAAAATGGGAAGTGCAAGGAAAGAGGGAAAGAACCCTGTAATTCCGCTCTGCTTACTAGAGAGTGAAGAAAGGGCGTAGAGAGAGGCAGTTGTACAGTAAGCCCAGGGAAGGCTGTGAGAAATGACATGAAGAAAGACCAAGGTTAAATAAAATAGTCCAGGGAAGCAGCAAAGAGTGTGAGGTAGCAGACCTCAGCTGCTTTCCATGGGGTCACTTGCCTGGAACCCAGAGGAGAGGGAGGGCCTGGGATCTCCTACTGACCACTATAAAAGGTAGTAAAGAAACATCCTGATACAAGTGGGAGAAGGACTATTGTGTCTGGAACTAAATCTCTAGGGAGAAAATCCTGGAGGTGTCATTTTGCACAAGAGTGTCAGGACAGCTCTGGAGAACTGAAGAAGGGGGAATACAGAGACTGGATAGGGGTGTAGTTCTCCCCATCCATGGTATCAAAGTCCCTTGCTACACACTCTCTGGCAGTCTTCCCATCCACTGCCCAATCTGGGCCACTTTCCCGGGGCTGGTAAGGGAACCCGGGCCCATCCTCTATGACAGGTTTCAACTCAGGAACTGTTCTCATCAACAGCAAAGTCTCCACCCTCCTTAACCTTACTGCTCTTTTCCTGAGTCTTTTTCCTATACCCTTTCCCTTAGATTTCCCTCCATGATGTCTAGAGGTGCAGCCCCTTCCGGGTGCCAGCTTCCTGGCTTTATACTAGCCCTCTGTTTCTTCTCAACTGGATCCAGGACTTGGAGTTACTTAGGCCACTTAATTCCTACCCAGTTAATTGGCCTCTACTCAGCTTCATTAAGTCCTTCTAGCTAATGTGGAGTGAACACCCCATCACACACAGTAATATATGTCTTATTACTATATTGTCTGTTTAGAGTTGAAACCTTTCTTTTAGTCAGTAATACGGACCTGATGCAGATGTTACTATTCCCTCGTCATTGTGTGTGGGGGGAGGTATTCACCTGTTGACTGTGCTGAATTGGTTTGTGGCGGGATGATTTGTTACAGATTGGCATCTTCTATTAGATTTGAACTTCTGAGAATCCTTGATGCTTTGAGTAATTGTTAATTTCCAGATGAGTAAGAAATTTTTATTTGTTTAGAGATCCTATTGGAATGAACTGAAGAAGTCCTACTAGAGTGAGTGCAAATGGAAATGGTACTTTGCAGTGGAAATTCTACCAGTATGCAGCTATTAGTTTTGCACAGAGGAATTTAAAAAGACTTCAGTTTTAAACTACTTATTGCCCCATATTGATTGTTAAAGATTTAACAGTCCAAATCTCATAAAACATCATTCTTTCTAAGTTAAATATACTAATAAGTTACCTCTATACTATTCCATACTTCTTTGTAAATTATACATCTTCTTTTTATCTACTGTATATGAACTTCCCCTCTTTTATGACTATGTTGTGAACTTGTCTAGAAATAGAAATGCTTTCAGGTACAAAAAAACATTGAGGGTCAGGTGTTATGCCTATTCTTTTTTTCACAGTTCATAAAAACCACTTTCTTTTTCACTTAAATGTTACCCTGTCATTTGTTTCCAGTCATGACCTTTGTTATTTTGACATTCTAAGAGAACCAAAATTCATTTGTAATTAGAATAACTTTTAAAAAATCTTTGCAAAGCATAATTCAGCTGTGATACATTTAAAATATAACTGTTTTGAGTTAGATGTCCTCATAATATAAATATCCCTGTAGGTCCTATCAGATCATGTATGGTCTGAATTCACATAGCTGTTTATTTTAGTTGATCTATTTACATTAAATAGGCTGCCCAGAGAGCTCATCTTCTAATAAGTCCCCTCTCTGATATGTTTGAGGAGTCTCAGCCCATCTAAGTAGACAAATATGTGGCATGTGAAAAGGATTGTCCCTAGCTGTATATAACAGAGAGAGAAAAACCTCCAAGAAGAACTGTTGCAGAAAGTAATTTCAGCAATGTTTACATTAGTATGAACATTAATATCAGTGGTACTAAAGGTGTAGTGTCTATTGAAAAGAAAACCTCACTGGCTTTCTGGCTGGTGTAATTCAAGAATATTTTAAATGAAGAAAAAAGTGACTTTGTCTTTCCACAGCTATAATTTGTACAATGGTGGAGCCTCACCAGAAGCCTGATTAGAGCACTGCTTTCCCCAGTATACACATTTGTTTACCTATAAATGATATAAAATGCCTGGATAAATATGCAGTGACACTTACAAGCCACCAAATTTTTCTCACTGTAAATATGCAGGAATAATGTAAAGTATTACTGATGATTAACCAGATATTCTATATATTCCAAGATAAAAACGCCATTCAGTTGTATTAAAGATTGTAAATATGTATCAAAATCAAAAGAGAACCTGGCCAGTTCTTCTGAGTCCTAAATTAGAGCAGATTCTATCAAGGTGCCATATTCACAGTGGTTCCGCTAAGGAATTTAAGTTGTGAACATACATTGACATCTCGGTCTCTAGAGCTGAGCTAGACTGTTTTGCTTTGCAAGGGTCCTACAAGCACTTTCTTCTCTTTTGATCATTCAGTTCTGTTCTGAGTTTGGGATTCCAATATATCAAGGTCCAGTTATGCAAACACTTAAGCATATGCTTAACTTTCCTACTGGCTATCTCTCTCTCTCTGCCCGTCACCCCCCCAGGCGGGGTATGGGCCACCAACCATAGAGCACTCCATCTCTGTTGTTGGTGTTCCTACTGGCTATAGCTCCTATTAAAATCAATGATGTCATCCTGGCTGTAGTAAAGTTAAGCATATGTTTAAGGGTTTGCAGGATTGAGGTCTAAAAACTTTAATGTGGAATTGAGTAAGAAATAACTGAATTTCACATATTTTGTCTTCCAAAACAAAGAAAATCACAACTTTTCCATATCTGCTGCAAAACCATACATTAGCTAGATTCACTCGAAGCTAGGTTCAGCTCATTCAAAACTATGCTTGGTCTTATTTGAACCTGGCCAGTCATTTTACAACCCTTGTCTGAGCTTCCAGTGATTAGCTAAACTCTAAACCGGGAGAGTTTCATGTGATTTGGGATTTTATCACAAAAACTGCATATAGCTCCTCCTGTTGGATAATAGGACTGAAAGAAAAATGGAAAAATATTTAGATAATAAATGAAATCTTCAAAATGGTTTCCATTTTGAAGGTTTGAAACTGAGAATCTAAAAAATTGTTCCAATTCTTTCATGAGTTGAATTATAATTTTCTTCTTTTTTTCCTTTTTGTCACTCTGTGCAAAAAAAATATTGTCTAGTGGGTTTTCTTCCAGTTTTTATTTTCTCTATTTTTCCTTCTACCTTTTCCAAATTGAGGAAGTTTTTAAAAGTTCGAGTGGAGAAAGGAAAAGGGAGAGGAAGAAAAAGGTGGGGAACTAGATATTATTCATTCTCTGGCATTCTGTGGTGAAAAAGATAAAAAAGGTGAAGGGGCAGGAGACAGAAAACAAAATGTTAGATTTTTTTCATTTCAAAATGAACATTTTTCATTTTGATTTAATTGAAATCTTCATTTCATTTTTGTCTTATTTGTTCAGAAATTTCCCCTCAAAATTTTGAAAACCTTAGTCAAAAATGACACTTTCCTCTTAATAATTTCATTTTTCTTTGAAACACCATTTTTAGCAGAAAAAAACATTCAGTGAAAAAATGTTGACCTGCTCTATCAGATAAGAGTTCACAAAAGGAATGATGGTTGTCAGCCTTCTTCTTTTTCAGTAGAAGGCTGACAACTAAATTAGATTCCTAATTATCTATTTTCTTGAGAATTTTAAAGTATTTTTCTTGAGATCATTATACTAAATATAATGCAAGCCTCCCATACAAATGTACTTGAACTCTGTGTAACTTATTGCATGCTTACAATTAAACAAGTGTCTACAGTGGTTTTTTGGACCAGGTCCAGTCTATGGGGTTAGTTTGCCAGAAGTTTTTATTTTTATTTTATTTTATTTTAGAAATAAAAATTGTGAAATTGACAGTGCAATGGTTTTGCATTTGAAATACAGTGGTTTAATTTGTGCAATATCTAACAACCATCAACAGTTTTTACTTTAATCCATTTGAATGCCTTTCTGTATGTCAGATCTTTAATTCAAGTCTAAACAAGATGTTTGTGGTTTAATATGCATCACAGGCATTTTTGCTTATAAATAATAAGATCTTCAGATCTTGTGATGATCAAATTGCTGTTAAGGCCTGTACTGTCTTCCAATATGTAATTTATTACACACGTATAGAGCATCCAGGCTTGTGGCATGTGACCCAAAGATATGATTTAGAAAGCTAGAATAGCGTGTGCTTGAAATAAGTAACTGTCAGATAAAGGGAAAATGGCAACTTTATGTTTTAATGGCAACATGTGAAATGTGTAGATGGAATCACTCCACCAATAATTCATCTCCACCACCACCACCGCAAGCTTGGTTTATCTAATAGGACATGAGTGTTTTCTTATTACAATTTATTGATTCATGTATCACTGACTCTTCTTTAGTGTCTCAATAGAACATGCTCTTTTATCTTCACTTACTTCAATTTCATCTTTATGTTAAAGCTAATAATAGATTTTAGCCATACATGTGAACTATTAAATTGTTTGCATTTGCTGTTTGGGTAATGATCTGTTACATGGCATGTATTAATAAATCATTGATGGAAGCCCAGTATGAGCTGTGAGGCATCAGGCCAAAGGTTGAGTAACTTTAGCCTCTCAAGAGGTATGTATCCTTTTGGCCTTTAACACATAATGATGACCTTTAAGGTCATATCTGATATCGGGCTTCAATCATCAAGCTTTATTCATGTCTGCACAACACTGAGTGCCAAAATCACCTGTATGTGCAACTTGTGGCCATTATCATATGTGTTCATCCATAATATTCCCTGAAGCAGCATCTTGTATTTAGGGATAGGAAGTATAAATATATTTTATGATTTGGGGGGCATCTTCCTCTCAGTTGACTTTCTGGTTTTAACCTGTCTGGTCACCTCAAGGTTGTAAGAGGCAAGTTTTAGAAATTGCAAGTTGAATAATATTGATAATTTTGTTTGTAGTTTTGTATCTCATGAAAAAAATAATTTATATTTCTGATTTGAAAGATATGAAATGGTAAATATCACTTATATGGTAAGTATTAATTAGTTTTTGTATTTTAAGGTCTTCTCTTCATGGCAAGACTATAGGATGGATGTAAGCTAAACTTTTCTTCACTCTTGTTTGCTTTCTATTTTTAAAGTTTTTCTTTTTATGGAATGGTCACGTGGAACACAAACAAAAATGGCTGCTTGGATCACTTACATGCACTCTCTAGTCCTCCTGAAATTGTCTAGTTTGGAAAATGTCTGGAAGTGCTGACCCACAACATTAATTTGTGCCTGACCAAAATCAATAACTGGGAAATTAGAGGATAATTAAAGGTTTGTGACACACTCACCTAACAAGAGCCCCAGGTCAAATTCAGCAGCACAGCAACCAGCTCACTCTCAGGAAATCTTAGAACTTAAAGATTTCCTGTCATATCAATTGGACAAAATCTCAAAAGACATATAAACCTTATCCAAGGATATGTGTGCTGTAAAACCTAGATTAGAAACATTGAAAATGTAATACAAATGATAGCATGGAAAATAATGATGTCTGAAACTGCCTTACTGGAGCAGAAAATGTTGAGGGAAAACTAGATGACCAAGCTAACTGTCCATGGGGAAATACACAGCATGATTAGACACTCAAGGTAATTCAGGTAAGGAAGGACATGATATGGAATGTGGCCAAATTTACTTTAACTGGGCTGGAATCTCTCCAAGTTGGACACATATTCTGGACACTGGGATTCAGAGAAGATGAGTCCATTTATCATCAGCCTTTTTAGATTTACTAATGCAATATGGATGTTTCCAGGATGTTGAGCAAAATTTCCTATTGACTTCAGTGGAACAAATCGGGCTTTCCGTGCTAGAAGATTTCAGTCTTCCCTAATTTATCAGCAGAGTTAAGCACCCTTTCAATGCTACCACTGTGCTCTAAAAACTAAAAATGAAAAAGTGCTACTAATAAAGCCTATAATGCTCCAAGCAATACCTTGCAAGTGTCTTAGCTGCTAAGACCAGATACTTCTAAGGATGATGGACGGATATGAGCTGAGTACTAAAATATCTCACCATCTATTCTTTCATCTTTTCCCCTATCTGGATTAACTGATCATCCTTTCTGTGACAAGAATTCACTCTTTTCTAGCAGCTGTCATCCAGAAAGAAAAGAGAATAGAGGAGAATGCATGCACTGAGAACATTCTCAACACACAAAAAAGGATATTGATACCATTTCCTCATCAATCATTACCTTTCCAATCTAGTTTCATTCCTTTTGCTGTGCGTTGTCCTTCTAATTATTCCTACATTCTCCAAATGCCTAAATCTATTCAATCATGTCTTTCCCTTCTCTAAAATTAATTGAATCAGTACTAATCAATGACATTGAGGAACTAGTAATAGTACTCCTAATGGCTCTCAAGAAATTTTAGTAATGGTTACATGAGAAAATGGTGCAATATGAGAAATAACCCCTTTGGGCTACATCCTGGAAAACAAAGCAAAGTCCCAATTAAAAGGATTTGCTCCAGTAGAGTGCTACCAAATAGGCACTGAAGTCTGATTTACCAGCACAGTCTGGATCTGCAATGGCTTCAGTTTTCAAAAAAGCTTACTGGCAGATTTAGTCTAAGAAGTGCATACATTTTGTGATTTATCAGTTCTGCCACAGTTCAGTTCAAATGTGTCGGGGGGGGGGAGGTTTGGGAGGCTAACTGTTAAAAGACCTGCAATTTATAAATATGTCATGGTATGTTTGGATCCTTCCCTGACCTATTCTGATAAGAATGTTGTGCTGACCCAACTCTCACTGCAGCCAATGGAGGGAAATTCTGTTGCTTTTTTTAAGGGACAGTTGAGGGAGTTGGAGCAAGTCAATAGAGTGTTTAGTTACTACACAGCTTAATGCCTTTTGACTTCAGCATTGTGTATAGGCAAACAATATCCAGTAGTTCCCTCTCCCTGTTATTGATTTCAGAGACGTAATATGCAATGCAACAACAACTGATTTCTGCTGGCTGCATATATTCTCTGAAGTGTAGACATCAATTCTCCTCTTGTATCTGTTGAAACAAATGATTAGTTTATTTTTTACCTTTATCCCATTTTTAATGTTGCTGCAGTTCTGGCCTAGTTGTCTGTTTTACTTTAAGTTACTTAATTGCTTATGAAAAGTTATGGACTGACATGATTCTCTGCATTGTACCACAGAAAAGGTGCAGTACAGGCTGTTGTCCCATTAATGCATCTGTACCACGCCCTCAGGAAGAGTGTAGTGTCTATTGTCCACATAGTCCTTGGTATTCCTGCTGAGTTTGTCTTGAAAAGAAACATTTGTGATGGTGACTTTTGTTATGTGGACACTTATTCATCGAAAACTGAAATGAAGCCATCAACTTATCCACATAGGGCTGGTCTTCACTACCCGCCGGATCAGCGGGAAGTGATCAATCTTTTGGCGATCGATTTCTTGCGTCTTGTGAAGATGCAATAAATCAATCGCCCACGGCTCCCCCATCAACTCCAGAACTCCAGCTTGCCGGGAGGCGCAAGCTGGAGTCAACGCGGGAGCGCGCCGCCACCTGCCGCTGCCGTGAGGACGGCAGGTAAGTCGGTGGCAGATACGCAAGCTTCAGCTACCTGATTCACGTAGCTGAAGTTGCATATCTGCCGTCGATCCCCCCCGATAGTGAGAACCAGCCCATAGACCTCAGACCATCTATCAAATGGCAACAACATTCAGTCATGACTGATCTCAACTGAATGTCAACCAGTTAGCTACAGATTGAAAGCCTCTTCTAATTTTTCAGCTTCTAATTTCTCAGAGATCCCCGAATCATCCAGTACCTTATGGGCATACTTATAGACAGTATAAAACACTAACTGTTTTGAAAAAGTTCCTGCTACTCTGGGGGTTTTCCCAGTTACATCAACACTGTTTTGTTTTGTGGTGGTGGTTTTTTCATGTGAAATTTAAAATGGAGGACTAAAGGAAAAAGTAAATATAACTGAAGTGGTGCATTTTATAGAGGACTACATCATACAGTATGTTTTTATCTTCTGCTGTTATCACATGGCAGATTAAAACAGGAGAAATGAATTTCATTCACAGAATTAGATCATTGTGACATGATGGATGAATGAATAGGAAATAGAAACCTTAATGGGAGCATAAGCCCAAAGTTGAAATTTATGTTTTTATGAAACTTTTTTTGGCTGAAACTCCAAGACAAATTGACTCAAAAGCCCTCAAGCCTCAATTCATAAAGATTTTCAAGTTTTGGAGGGAGGGGTTAGAGAATCCATATGAGAAACATCTTAAAATGACTGTTTCTTGTTTCATGATGTATTGTAGCCATATTGGTTCCAGAATATTAGAGAGACAAGGTAGATGAGGTGATATCTTTTGTTGGACCAACTTCTATTGGGAAAGAAACAAGTTTTTGACTTTACACAGAGCTCTCCATCAGGTCTGGGAAAGGTACTCTTCATCTTGAATGGTCTTCTACAATTTGTGTTAACTACCTATGCTAAACAATCTGTTCCATCTTGTATTTAGCTGTCACACTCTGCGTATGTTTCCCAAACCTGAAGAAGAGCTCTAGGTGAGCTTTAAATCTTGACTCTTGCACCAACAGAAGTTGGTCCAATCCTATATTATAAAAGACTAGAGAATGGTGTGTGAAGCCATCATGCACAGTAGAGACGGCCCAGACGAACGGCATGTTGGGAGCCATAGTTCGGCGGCACAAAATGGCCACTGCACATCCGCAGCCGTGGGCCGTAGAGACGGCCCGGTCCAGGTCCAGCTACCTTCCCTCCTCCCCCCCCCCCGCACTGTATTTAGCCCTGAGACACAAGGTGGCTGAGGTACCATTTAATAGTATTCACTTCTGTATTTATCCATGACATTTATTTCCACTTCAGAACCAGAAAAGGAGGCGCCTGTCCCAAGCTGCCCCTGCTCTCCACACAAAACACAGCTGGACTCAGTGAGGGGGCCAGCGCCCCACTGGCACACACAGTCCCTACTCACTCCTGCCCAGAGCCAAGTGATTTAAGAACAGATCGAGTCTCCCTTCCCACAAGCACCCATGTTTGGCTGGAGCCTCATTCCTAGAGCCCTCGGGCCAACAGCACCGGTTCTCCCAGTGCATCCCCCTCTGGACCACTCCCTGGGGCTCTCCGCCAGCCTTCTCAGGGCCAGCCTCCCGGGAAGGAAGCGGAGGCACGGTCTGGGAGTGACTCACGCCGCGGGAGGAGAAGCGGGGAAACTCCAGCGGCTCTGCTGGGTCCAGTGTGAGTGGCAAGGCTCATGTGCGCTCGCTCCCTGCCTCCCTCCCCCTCGCTTGCTCTCCCTCCGGCTGGGTGCTGAAGTTGGGCGGATTGCAGCAAACCAGCTCCGCTAGGGACCACCTACACGAGCCCTTCCCCAGGATCGCTCAGTGCCAAGCACACGCAGCCAGGCGGGGGTGGGTAAGCCAGACCGCTCGGAGGATGGGGGGGGGTTCTTCTTCTTACTTATTATTTTGAACCTGAGGGAGGGAGCTGAGCGAGAGGAGGTCGTTGGGGGGGGGGGAGGGAGCTGAGCAGGGGGGCCGTTGGGGGGAGAGGGAGGGAGCTGGGTGTGGGTTGGGGAGGGAGGGAGCTGGGCGAGGGGGGGCGTTGGAGTGGGGGGAGGGGGGAGAGCTTAGCGAGTGGGGGGGCCGCGAGCCGTTTCCATTGGCCCATGTCCACAGGCTTTTACACTAGTAAAAGATATTACTTCACCCACCATATATTGCTTGTTTTATTTAGACCAGAAGCCAGGATTTTCTGTGGTGACAGTATCAATTTCTGCAGAAAAGGGAAGAATGTTTTCAGGTGTAGTTTACTATTTCCTGTAGCAGTAATGCATTTGTGCTAGCAGAATTCATTGCAATTTTCTTGATTCTGAGAAAGTTAAAATTTACCTCATCTGCTGATGTTTATATCCTACAACTAATAGATATGTGCAAACCCCACACAAAGCAAAAGTAAAACCCTCTTATTTCATGGATCTGGTGTTCTAAGAAAGTCTTCTTTCACTACCTAACTTGACTCCTATGACTTATAACTTTTAAAAACTGGTATAAATAGTGAAAGTAAAGACAATAAGTTACAATAGCATTTACCTATCAATTTTGTCCTGTACTTTTTGTCCCTGCCAGCAGGTATATGGGATCTTGGGGAGCAATTACCACACAGGTGGGGTGCAAAATAAACTTTATTAAGAAAATGCAAAAACAGGGAAAATTTAATAGTGAGGGGTATGGGGTTTGTTGAAGTAGACAATTGGGGAGGGGTTTCTTTTAGTAAATGGTATAGGGGGTTTCAATAGTGGGGTACAATACAGTTGGTAACCAATTAGCACTGAAGTATAAATGTAACAGGTAGCTAACAATTTTTATGTAAAGAGTGTGTCACAGCAGCATATAACCAACTAACAGTATGGGTAAAATGTGTTAAATAACCAACAATTTTAGGTAAAAATGTAAATGTAAAATGTGAGGTGTGTTAGAGAGAAAAGGGGTAACTAATGGGGTTTTATGCTAGAAAGAGAGAGAGAGAAGACAGGCTGTAAGTTGAAACAGCAGAGAGGGAGAGAGAGAGAGAGAGAGAGAGAGAGAGAGAGAGAGAGAGAGAGAGAGAGAGAGAGAGAAAGTGGTAGATAAGTAAGGTTGGGGGATGGGGGAAGAGGAGCACGTGGTGGAGGGAGATTTAAACTCAGGGAGACACAGAACAGACAGGCTGCAAGTTTAAACAGCAGAGAGACAATTATACAAAACACAGTAAAATCTTATCTATGATTTAACTTAACCAAAACTACACAAATTAGCAAGTAACAAAACACAATGCAACAATTCTTTAAGGCTAACTTACAGGGTACAATGCAAGCAATTTCCTAAACCTAACTTAACTACAGCTATGAAATTACAACTTATCTAGACTAAAAGACAAAATCTAACCTAATGGGTGCACCTTATACTAGGGCTAGTTTCAGAGGGCAGGGTGGTGTGTGCCCAGGTACAGTCCAGGAAAGCACAGGCTTATTTCTAGCAGCAAAGGTGCCGCAAAGCAAGAAACAGATTACAGATACAGACCAAGGAGTTTAAGAGAGGTTTTAAGACACAGACCAAGGTTTAGTTTAAGTCTAAGAGAGGTTTTAAGACACAGACCAAGGAGTTTAAGAGAGGTTTTAAGACACAGACCAAGGTTTAGTTTAAGTATAAGAGAGGTTTTAAGACACAGACCAAGGAGTTTAAGAGAGGTTTAGTTTGAGTATGTGTGTTGGGGAAACAGAGCCAGCAGCTAAAGTAATTAAGTATAGAAAGTTTCACAGAGGGATTCTCACCAGTCCCCAAGGCAGCAGCAAAGGCAGAAGCAGCAACAGCATCAGAAGAAGCAAGGAGGGCTCGGCACAGTCTTGATAATCAGGAGGTCTCTCAGGCAGCAATTCGTTCTTCGTGGGGGGGGTTTTAAAACGGGGGTACGCTCAAAAATAAAACGAGAGCGGAGAAAGGACCCCCCAGAACCCCTGGCTGATCAGACCAGGTAGCAATGAAGGAACCTTTCTGATGTTTGTTTAAAAAATGCCTGTTCTTAAAGGCAAACTCAGGCAGTTTCCCCGCCAGTAATGCTGATAGGCTCCTTCTGTCACAGGGGAGGAGTTTCAGGGAAAAACTGCAGGTGAGCATAGAGACATGCCTGGGCAGAGTCCTGGACCATAGGCGTGAGTTCCACCTCATGACTCAAAAGCACATGAGGCCTATGACTCATGCCCAGGATCTCAAAAACACATTAGGTCTTACAGCTTTGGACATTGCCTACCCTACACCGAGCCCAGGTTAAACAAGGTGATAACAGGACCAACCCTTTGAACTGGGCAGTTGTCCCACTTAGCACGCAGCACAAGTGGCCATCCCTTTGAGAAGGGCAATGGCTCTTGGTAAACAACTTAAGGGGCCCTCCCTTTGAGAAGGGCAGTGGCCCTGGTAAACAACTTAACAGCCAGGGAGGGGCGGCCACAGGAGAACAAAAACAAAATGGAGTAAGGGGACAGCTGTAAGAAACAAAATGGAATAGGGGGAAAGCTGTAACAGACACTTTTTTCATTTAACATGGCTAAACCACCCTGAACATGCCTGATCCCATTTGATCTCGGAAGCTAAGCAGGGTCAGGCCTGGCTAGTACTTGGCTGGGACACCTCCTGGGAATACCAGGTGCTGTAGGCTTAACACCTGGCAGTAGGTATAAAATGCCTCCAATGACAGATGGAACGACGCATCGGTTGGAGTATACCCCAGTCGTATCACTGGTTGTGTCCAGTCTAAGCGGACCCTGCCATAGTGTGGGAATAACACTAGGAAAAGCACACTTTTTTCATTTAATAACATTTTTTCCATATTTCAAATGTAAGTGAAACCTATTCAAAATAAGAGTCCTGGTGCAAACCAGTTCAGAAGTTTAACACATGGTTATCTGTATTATACATTCACCATCTGTAGATCACAAGAAAAACATTGTTTTATTATATGTATTTTAAACATGTGTAGTTATGCTTTGCTTTATCATTCAATAATATCTTTCATTTAATGGTCTTCAAGCACTGTACGAACATTAATAATACCTCACAACTTCCTTGCAAGTTAGGAAGAGTTTCATACACCCTTTTTTATAGGGTAATCAAACTGGGGTACAGCGAGTTAGCCCCCTCACCCAGGTCCCATAGGAGTTCCGTGGCAGGACTGACCACAGAATCAGGAATCTGGATTCCCCTTAGCCTGGATATTGGATTTTGAAACTTTAATTTGGTTTTTGAAAAGAACTGAGGAGGAATATGCAAAATAACAAACAAGCAATCCACCACTTTATGCCTCATCTCTGAATATGTCCTTGCCCTGTTCCTTTCCTTTGATTATACCCTAGCACGTCTGTGCTGCCAGTTCATCAGATCTTATATATTATTGTCTAGTTACTGGAGGCAGGACATTTTCATTGGAAGGCTCTCGGCTTAGGAACTTACTCCCGCTTTGATATAATACAGCCTTAGTCCCTTGATTTCAAAATATGCTACACAACCTGCTTGTCCTTCCCAGCTTTCACTGACGCATTGGGCTGAGAGAGACTGAGTTGGTAAAGAAGAAAGTTATGAGTCCTTTAGAGGTTAACTGTAGGTCCATGCAGATTTTTTAAATATATTTTAAAATATTAATATACATAGTTTCATGTCCAAGAACCAGTGCCTAGGATTGGTGCCTATCAGAAATAAAAATAAAAGAAATGCACTTAAAAATAACACTGTCTGCCCAGACATGGAGAGAGGGGCTTGCCCACAGTGAGCATTGCTGGGTTTCCAAGAGGTCATGAGCCTTTGTGGGTCATACTGTCAAAAAAAAAACATGGTGATTCTGAAAGGATGGGGCCCAAGGCAGAAACTATCTAAGGCAGCTGTGCAGTTTACAGGCCAGATTCTCCACTCTCTTACTCCAGTTTATATTGTTGTAACTCCAATTCAAAGGAATTACACAGGTGTAATGTAATTGGGAACCAGGCTCTGTGTCTATATAATAAAATAATTGCTGAGAAGTGAGCAGTAAAAATATTTTATTAAAGGAACGAAAAGTTTAGGGTGGTTTTGGATTTTACATTATGAGGTGTTTGCTCCTCTTTCTCCCAGAAAAGAACGTTCCTGGTATCTCTTCCAGGATCAGCCTTATGTTGAGAAAACCGTTTCTGGATTATAGAGCTGGTGGTGTTGGTTTGTTTGTTTGTTTGCTTTGGGGAGAATAACAAAACAGACAAAAAAAAGGCATAGAGAAAAGCAAGGAACTGGACATAGACTTTAGCCTTATAAGCACAGGCAGGAAAGAGCCTGTAGCGGGGTGATCATCCCGGTCCTGACCTGAAGGGCTTAAAACAGCCCTGGGAGAGGGCTGTAGCACGGAAAGAGATTAACAACAGCTGGGCTGATGAGGAAAACAGCCACAGCTGTAGTCAGTGTAATCAGGGCCCAGCTGACCCTTATAAAAGGGCAGTGGGCCGGAAGGACACAGACTCTCTCTAGCTACACTGAGGGAGGAGGACCTGGCTGCCTGGGAAGCTGAGGAGGGTTCCTAAGCTGGAGGGGTGCTGGGGAAGGGGCAGGCTGAGCTGGGGAGTTCAGGCCTGACAATCTCCCAGGCTGCAGGCCTGATACAAAGGCCTAAGGAAGGTACTGGGGTTAAACAGAGGCAGCTGGGCCAAAAAAAAAAAACCCTTGCCTATGATGACTGGCTTATACAGACTGCAGTTGGCCCCAGTGAAAGGGGGCTTGATGGTGACTGGCAGTAGCCTATAGGCTAAGGCAAGGTGGGGATTAGGGGTGGGGGCTCCCTGGGGAGGGGAGTCCCACAGATTTGGGGGTGTTCTGCCAGGGGGAAGCACTCGAGGAAAGAGGGCACCGGGGTCCAGGGAGGGACACTGGGCCAGCAGACAGTGAGACACTGGCCTGCAGAGGGCACTCTGGGCTGGAAAGAGCTAATTCCCGGACGACCAGCAGGAGGCGCTGCAGGGGTGAGTCGTTGCCCTGCTACAGAGCCATAAGCTTATATGACAACATTTTAGAGTTCAGTGGTTTTTATGTATTAAGTGGAGAGTACTCAGAGGGTGCTAATCTTCCTATTATTTTCAATACGTTTGTCAGTAGAGCTCGACATTTTGTTAAATATTTTCCTGCTTTTTCCCATTGCATGAAAGTTTTTCCACGTTGCCAGCTGAACCAAATGTTCTGCTAAGCTGTTCTTTTCCACTTTCTTAATATAAACCTGTTAGCCACAGTTAGTGTAGCAGACGTACTTTAAAGCAAACGAGGAGAAAGGCCAAAAATACTCCAAGAGAAGAGGAAATTCTTTTGCAGGTGCTGATCCAAAAAATTTTAACTTTAGGAGTCTGGACAAGAGAATGTTATATGAGACAGATTATCAGGTTGTTTTTCAAGTGACATGCCCTGAAACTGTTATTCAGATCAAATGTGCTTTACAGATTTACTCAGGTGCCCGTTAAAACTTATTAAGAATCTTCTTTTGAAATATCTGAGGAGTCAGCACCCTTGGTTTTGATGTAAAATGATCTCAGTGGTACAAGTTGGCACTGATGTATTATTGCCTCAGGGATTCCCTTGTCAGCAATGTCAAGTCTTCTGCAAAAACTTTAACAAACTGCTTAACTCACCTAAATTCCTGATGGGATGAGTTCGGTTTCTTAGGACAGTATCAAGTGGAACGCACCTGACTTGCACCCCACTTGTAAATGTAGAAAATAAGGTAACTCACTAACAAAAATAGATAGATTGATATAGATATGGCTTGTATTTTTTCTCAATTCATTTTCAATACAATGCTTCCTACTATGTATTTATGCAAGCCTGTGAACTACACACACACACACACACACAAAGGGTTTGCACATTAATAACTAGTATTAGTGAAGTAAATGGGGCACTCAATTTGGAATCAGGAGTTTGGAGATGGACCTGACTCTATCAGTGACTCATTAAACTTCCTTGCATTTCAATTGTTCAATTAATACAGTTGGATAATGATACCCTCCTATGGAAAGTGCTTTGAGCTCTATGTGCAGTGACAAGTATATGACTATATCTCTAGATTTTGTGGGAAATAGATTTTGTCAAACCAAGCTGATTTTATTTTTTGATGAGATTACAAATGTGATCTATCAAGGTCAATGTGTAGATGTAATACAGTTAAACTTTTGTAGGGCATTTGATTTAGTACAACAATTCTGATTAAAGAATTAGTAGCATGCAATATCAGTAAAGTACACTTGGAATGGATTAAGAACTGGCTAACTAATAGATCTCAAAAGATAATCAACAATGGGGAGTCATCATTGAACAGGCTATTTTTAGTGGGATTACACGGGGATTAGTACCAGGCCCAACACTACTCATAATTTTCATCAGTGAAATTTGTGGATGACACAAAGACTGGCAGAGTAGCAAATAAAGATAAGAACAAGGCAATCGTACAAAGTCAACTGGATGGCTTGGTAAGTTGGGCTCAAATGCAATGTGTTTTAATACAACCAAATGCAAATGGATACATCTAGGAACAAGGAATGCAGGCCATATCTACAGAATAGGGGGGCCGTATGCTGGACAGCAATGACGCTGAAAAGGATCTAGTCAGCTTAGATCATGTCATGTCTACATGAGGAATCAACAAAGTTGCAAAGTCAGTGCATATAAGTTAAAGTGTGTTAAACCCCATGTGGATGTTCTCACTAAGGAGTAAAGTTGCTTTAATTTGCTGAAGCTTTTTCTTCCTGGTGAAAACCACTACTATAATTATAAGGTAATTATTGGCATGGGGTTTAATAGGTACCCAGAGTAACAACTGTAGCAAAGTTAAAGTTGGGTTAGTTGTTTAAATTGGATGGGGTGATCTTGCCCGATAAGAAATTCTATACCATTGGGGTACTGGTTTGCTCTTTTAACAGTTTATTTCTACATGTTTTTACAGGGAGGATGGTGGTGTCAGGTATCAGGACCTGCAATAGAGACAGTCTCCTGGCAACCCAACAAGCACAGCTGTTTTGCATCAGCAGTATTGACTGCACTACCCGATTGGTCAGAAAGGGAAGATGGCTGGGTTTTAGCTGAGCAACAGCAGCAACAGCTCTTTGGCTGGTCTGTGTTCTCACCTGCAGCTGTGATTCTCCCTGTGCTTGTTGCTCCTCGCCTTGCTCCTTGTCCTGTTCCTGACTTGTTCCCCAGCCTTGTTCCTGCTCAGTCCTTGCTAACTCTATTCTCACTGGTGAGGCTATACCTGGAGTATTGTGTCCAGTTTTGGTCCCCCTACTACAGAAGGGATGTGGACAAATTGGAGAGAGTCCAGTGGATGGCAACAAATATGATTAGGGGGCTGGGGCACATGACTTATGAGGAGAGGCACTCCTCATAAGTCATGTGCCCCATGGAACTGGGGTGATTTAGTCTGCAGAAGAGAAGAATGAGGGTGGATTTGACAGCAGCCTTCAACTACCTGAAAAGAGGTTCCAAAGAAGATGGAGCTCGGCTGTTCTCAGTAGTGGCAGATGACCGAACAAGGAGCAATGGTCTCAAGTAGCAGTGGGGGAGGTCTAGGTTGGATATTAGAAAACACTATTTCACTAGGAGGGTGGTGAAGCACTGGAATGGGCTCCCTAGGGTGGTGGTGGAATGTCTATCCTTAGAGGTTTTTAAGGCCTGGTTTGGCAATGCCATGGCTGGGATGATTTAGTTGGTGTTGGTCCTGCTTTGAACAGGGGGGTGGACTAAATGACCTCCTGAGATCCCTTCCAACCCATATCTTCTATGATTCTAACTCAACTTGCTCTGGGCTCTGGCTTCCTTGCCCTGACCCTGGTTCTTGACTCCAGTTCTGATCCTTGGTGTGGCTATTAGATCCTGGTTCTGACTTTGACTCCTGGCATGACTAGAGGTTCTTTTTCAAGTGATTGCACATATCCATTCCACTACAGGTGTGTGTGTGTTCCTTGTACACAGTTTTTAGAGATTTTTCCCTCAGCAGTACCTGTCAGGGTGACACAATTGCCTCTTGCCACAGAGCACAAGTCCAGGGCCAGTGTAACCGCTAGGCGAACTAAGAGACCACCTAAGGCGCCAAGTGGCTGGGGTTGCCAAAAAGAATGCTCAGGGGAGGCAGGTGGAGCGGAGGTGAGCTAGGGCAGGGGGGCTCGGGAAGGGTTCCTGCAGCAAGTAACGGGGGGGCATGCAGGGGAACCACTCCCCACCCCAGCTCACCTCCGCTTTGCCTCCTCCCCTGAGCACTCCGCCCTGCTCTAATCCTCTTCCCAGGCTTACCACGACAAACAGCTGATTGGCAGTGCAAACCTGGGAGTCAGGAGAAGTGGAGTGTCACCAGTGTGATCAGGAGAGGAGGCAGAGCCAAGGTGAGATGGGGAGGGGAGCTTCCGCCGGGGGGGGGGGGAGCTCCATGGCCGGGGGGAGCTTCCGCAGGTGGGGCTCCCTGGGTGGAGGGGGGCAGGGAACTGCCACAGGGGGAATCCACGGGTGGAGTGGGGCGGGAAGCTGCCATGCGGGGAGGGTGCCGCAGGGCACAGGGTGGGCACCGCAGGGTGGAGGGGGAGGCTGGGAGCTGCTGCAGGGCTCCCCGGGCCGGGTGGGGGCTCAAGGTGGAAGTTTCACCTAGGGCGCAAAATATCCTTCCACCAGCCCTGTACAAGTCTAAAGGGCAGAGCCTCACCCTGAACCCATACTCAGTTCCTTCCTACTAGCCATGACAATTTTTGGAACTACTGTCCTCGCATGTGCAAGTCCTATAGTCTTTAATGTAAATAATACCTGTTCTGTTAGTTTTAGGCTAGTTTAGAGCTTTTGTACATAGTTTTAGATAGATATAAGATTTTAGATAGCTATAAGATTAAGTTCATGTTAGTAGTTAGTAACTTGGTTTCACCAGTTCCCATTTGGATATCTGTACCACACTCATGCTCCATTCTCCAGGCTTCAAGTCCTGTCCCTCATGTAACCAGTCTTTTGGCAGTGAGTGACCTTACTTAAGTGTCTAAAGTGTCTGGGAGAAGAGTATATGAGTGACAAATGTCACATTTGTCACAGGTTCAAACCCTGCACAAAGAAAGACAAACCAGCCAGACTCAAGTGTACCTTGTGCCTTAATTAACTGCCTCCCCAGGTGATGGACTTTGAGGCAGATGAAAGGGACCCTCTTCAGTTTGGTTAGAAGCGTGAGTGCATGTCCACAGGTAGTACAAAGGCTCACCTACAATAAAGGGAGGTGGTAGTAGAAAGTGCTTGGAGGCTACCTGCAGTGGGACCAGGGATGAAACAGGCACAGAGACTCCAGGAAGGGCTGTGGGAAAGAACTACAAACAAGCTTCTGTAGAAAGTGTCCAGGAAAGTAAAGCAAGGATTCTAAGGAGACAGACATTTTCTGCTTACTTCTAGGGTCCCAAAGTCAAGGGGGGGCCTATGTTCCCCTACAAGGCTTCTAGGAAACCCCTTGAAATGAGGAGCAGGAGTTGGGCCTGGAGTTGGACTGAAGACCCAGTGTAAGTGTAGCAGGGTGATCACCCTCTCCTGCCATGAAAGGGTTAAAGCAGCTCAGGAGAGGGCTGTGGTTGGGGAAAAGCAGCAAACAAAGGTTGATTGGTGAAGCAGGCACAGCTGGGGCCAGGCCCGATTAGGAGGCAGCTGGCCCTGATTAAAGGACTGAGAAGCAGGAGCTAGGCAGTCTCTCTCCAGGCTGGAAGGGAGCAGGGCCTGGCTACCTGGGGAATAGGGTACCTGAGATGGAACAGTGCTGGGGGAATAGGCAAGGTAAGATGATCTTTTCACAGTGCCAATGTCATACTTGTTTATATATGGATATAGATAGATAGATGTGAAAGTCCAACATATAAAATGTGCTGCATATATAGCATTCACAAGTTCTTTTCTTCCATGATGAAAATCTGGATCCCATTTTATGAGAATGGAGATGAGTATGGGAATGTGAAATATGGAAAGAATGTTATCATCCCTGTCTATCTGATATAGGATTTTGTGTTTCTGATTCTATGTCTAGTGAATGGATTAGTAATTTGACTTGAAGTGCTATAAAGAAGAGAATTACAGTTGCAAACATGAGAGATTACATGGAATATGAATAATAATTGAGGCAAGGAAGTCTCATGTGGGTAATGTTTTGGAAGTGACAGCTGGTAGATGTATAGAGCTGGATGAATTGGGAAGTAGGAAAAAGTACAACGCCAAATTGAGGTCAAGGTTGCTGACTCTAGAGTTAAGGAGAGAGATGGTGAGGTAAATAGTTTGTAGCTGTTTTGTGACAATGTTTTATATACAACAGCGCTGTTAAGTTGCCCCTTTGTGTTATGCTGTAGGTGACAGGAAAAGTGCAAATAATATTGCAACAAAGCGAATGAGTGAATGGAAATAAAGGAGAGAAAACAAACTGTAAATACAAAGTGAAAGCAAGTTTAAGAACTTTAAAAAGAGTTATTGTGATAGGAAAACAGTAGAAAATAAAGGTAATTTAGCTTTAATCATAAATCAGGAAAAAGTGGGGTAGCGGTGAAGAATGGTCTTCATGCCATTTTTCAACCAGACTTCACCAAAGAGCAGACTAATAGAGCATAAATTTTATACATTCTAACTACAAACTAGAACTTGAAATACTGTACACTTCTACTTGATAGTGACACCCAGGGAAAAATCAAAACCTGAAGTAATTCCATCAACTTTAAAGGAGTTGCATCAGGTCTGTATGGCCCCTGGGGCTAGCATGCTGCAGTACCTTGAAACAGTGAGTTGAAGAAAAATATTCCTTTCTGTGCAGGGTAGTTATGATATAGCTGATGAGACACAGCACTGTGGGGCAGGAGACCTTGCTTTGATTCTTGATACTTGCTTTGTAGTTAACTTGCTTTGTTACTTTGGGCAAGTCACTTGGAACCTTTCTCATAGTCTATTTGGAGTTTTTCTGTTGATTTCAATGGGGGTTGGGTTAGCTCCTTTTCCTGTCTGCGTTTCCTTTCCCCCATCTGTAAAATAGAAATGATAATACTTATCAATATTTTTGTAAAGTGCTTTGAGATTTTCAGTGAAAACTTCCATATACATGCAAAGCATTATACATCATAGTCTCTCTCCTTCCTTTCAGTGTCTTGACTTTAGTTTGTCAACAATAGGGTACTGTGTTTGGCAGGGCCAGCTCTAGGCACCAGCCTACGAAGCATCTGCTTGGGGCAGCACCCAGCAGGGGGTGGCATTCCGTCCATTCTTAGGCTGGCACATTCCACTCCAGCCGGGGTTTTTTTTGTTTTCTTCGGTGGCAGCGCTCTGGCCTTTTTAATTTTTTTCTTGGGGCAACAAAAAGTGTAGAGCCAGCACTGGTTTTTGGTCACTTGCCCTTTGGGATATTGACTTCATTTAATAGGAAAATCTATGGCATAGCAGTTCTCTGTGTGTGGGGACTTTACATAAACTTGTAAATGTAAAATTCTGGCATGAATAAAGGTGCCCCTGTAGGAGAGTTTGAATCATTGCATGTGTTAGCTTCTGAGAACAAGGCTGAACCTGCCAGCACACAACATTTACATTAGAACAAAAACTACTCTTAAAAAGGAGCTCTTCTCCCACTCATTTTTCCAAATAAAGATTATGAAATATTTCATCTCTTGTCTTCATGTTCTGTTTTTCTAAATACCTACTGAAATAAACAAACACAACGAGGTCAGACATTTCAGTTTACTTACAGAGAGTGGACCATCTGCTGATCTTAAGCCACTGTAAATATAGAATACTTCATTCATGTCACTGGAGTTACTCTGGAGTATTGAGACCAAAGTCAGTTTGAAAGTGAAAATAGTTCTTTGTCATAGACAGTTGCAGGACTATGTCTAAGAATGTTGGGGAGGAGAGTGAGAGGGTGGGCTATTACTCCCTCTCAAAAACTTCTTGATATGCTTTGGATATATACTTCTGTAACCCACACACCTCCTGGGTGTGTGTTTTGTCCCATCTAATGGCACCGACACCACGAAGAGAGAAGGAGAATTATGAGTCTCTTCTACAGCCTTAGCTAACAGTCATATGGCTTTTAAGTCATGCAGTAGAGACTCATGTATTTAGCTGCAGAGGTCCCAAGTTCATGCTAGCCCACCAACAATTTGGGTCTGTTGGCGTTTCAAGTGGCATTTTGGAGGCATTTCTGGGATCCCTCTACCACCTCCAGTTCTGCTGCAGGAAACCATTTAATCTATTTCTTTAATGTTATAGAAGTTCTGACTATTTTCCTGAGCCCTATTGGATTTTAAAGAGCTTTTTTTTAGTAAACTTTTTATCTGCTACATCAAGGATCATCATACATTAATGTCCTAGTGTAAAGAGATAGGATGCCACTCAGCCGAATACTTATACCGGATAAAATGCCCATACACACGGAGGATGTTACTATCTATCAGGCACTGGAAACTGTAACAATCTTTGGGACGGCCACAATTTATGGTCACAGTGGTGACCGTAACACCCAGACTGTGTCTGCACTGGTGAGAGTGGCTGCTGAGTTGGACCCACAGTGTGTACCCCGGAAAGTCGGCATTATGGGTGAAATTGGTCCCTGGCCTGTGTTTCTTCCTGGGAGTGCCCCAAAGGAACAGGCGGTGGACTCCATTTTGGAAAAAGGAATGAGATTGCTGCTGTGGAGCTCTGTCCATACCTGGCGCTGTTGCTAGGAAGCCAGAAGCCGGTGCTGAGAGCCTGCAAGGGCTTTGATCGAGCAGGGAGCCTCAGAGGCTATTGGTGGCTTCCCTTGAGCTAGGGCAGAGACTGTTGCTCTGCCTAGAGCTGACTGAAGTGGGCCTGCAGTGAAGGAACTGTGAGTACCCGCACTGTTGTTTGGGAAAGTTCTTGCAAGGGAAGGGGCACAGCAGAGCGACTGAGTCTGAGGAGAGTCAGAGGGATCTTCCCACTGAACCAGGACCCAGAGCGGCTGACATTTGGTGGGGCAAACTCCAATCTCCAGAGGGGTTGTGCAGCTTGTTGCCTTGGTGGGACTGATACACAGAATTGACAGAGCACTTTCTCCAGCTGCAGATCTTCAAGTGTGCCCACGCAAGCACCTAAGACTCTGAAATCCAGAGGAGTGTACACTCCAGGGTGGGGTAAACGGTGGCAGTGTAAATGCCACTTAGGTTTCATTCATATTGTGTACTATATTTGTTAATTGATTGTATTCAATTGCCCCCCATGGATTTAAATTATTAGTGACATTTAATCTTAGTCTGTTATATGCTGTTTTTCTTTTAAGTTTTTAAGTAACGGTGTATTAACTCTAATTGAAGTGTATTGGAGGTATATTATTTGCAACTGGTATTTCTGAGTTATACCCATGCCCAGGCCATAGATTATATTATTATTATTTATTATTAGAGTCATTTTATTCCTGGCACACCACTGAGTGAGCACAGGGGATGGCCAGGTGGAGGCACTGCCAATTTAAAATTCCTTTAGCAGTAAAGGGACTATAGCAGAGGGGTGGCTAGAGGATCCCCACTTATCTAACATCATCACTGGGATACTCAGGATCTTCTTTAATGTCAACAACATCAGGCACCCAGGCACACAGGTGAGTGTTGCGTGCTCCTGAGTAATCCAGGAAGGAAACGGGGGTTACACTTCAGTAAAACACAACTGAATGGCTCTAACATGTACTGTGGAAGGAATAGTCAGCCTCCATCATTTACTTACCCACATCCATATAAAGATCCCAAATATCTTTCTAAATGCAGATACCTAGACCCCTAAATTAAAATCTGAAAAAGTCACTGCAGTTGTAACGTAACCAGTTTTGTCTCAAGTAAAAAGAAAGCAACAGAAATAAGTATACAGAATCAATTTCTGATGTAAACAAAATCTCAGCTCTTCCAAATGAGAGGAAAAACCCAGGTCTGAAAAACCCAGGAATATCATGGAGCTCCCTGGACCCACATTCGAAGACATTGCACAGATAGAAGCAACATCTGCTGTTTAAATATCCTTGTTTCTGTTAAGGAGGAGAAGTTGAAACAAACTAGAAATCACAAACAAAAATATACATCAAATAAATCTAATGTCACTAACAATATAATTTGCTTTGATTCAACCCACTAATGAGGCCAGATTAAGCTACTGTAACTGATTTAGTCTCTAAGGTGCTACAAAGACTCCCTCGTCTTATTTACGGATACAGACAAACATGACGGCTAATCTTAAACCCGATTTAAAGAATAGTCATAATAAGGAAATCCATTGGTATTTTCAAGATGTGAAATCTTAACTTGCTATCATGTGCCATTAGACAGGTCTCTATAGAAACAGGAAATATATTTAAGATAAAAAGCTCACTTTTCTGATATAATTGTAGTAGCATTTAACATTTCTTTGTTGGTGCCAATACATGACTCACCACTACAAATCCCCACTAATAAAACTGACTTCAACAGATTTCATTTCCGTACAGTTAAATATTAGCATAACTCCTGTAACATTTGAGTGAAATGATAAATGCCTTCAAGTGAGACAAGAACTAAGCAATTTTTTTTTCTAATTTTAGTGGCTAATTGATTAAAGTGGAAATGTATCATAAAGATTATATTGTTTATTGAGGCATTTAAATGATTAAACTTGCTGTTTATTGAACTGTCTCATATTTGTTAGTGAACTTAATTCTTGTAAAAGTGTGGCAGCACCAAACATTGTCAGCGGATTAGGTGCTAGTTTTTTCATGCTGCTTCATGATCTGCAGCATCCCTGCAGCTGTGGCGTTTGGCTTCTCTTAAAAAAAGACCACCAATCCTGTTAAATTATTCTGTATTGTGTGATTGTATGAGTAAAATCTTCATTACACCTTTTAATGTAAGTTCACTTCAGAAACCTTACATTTGGTTTCTCCTCTCCAAATTATAGCTCCTGTAGAAGAATATACAGGTCATACAAGAGAACTAAACCAGCACTCTAATTATGTCATATATACAGAAACTTGACTATTAAATGGCTTAAAATATGCAAATGGATATGATTATAAACTTTGTGACAAGGATAGTCTTCCATTATATTGATATAATACCTGGCACAAACTGTCATCAAATCATAAAAAAGTTAATGATAATAGTTAGAGTCCTTGACTATTTTTATAGATCTCCATCTGATTTGTTCTTTTTTCTCACTTGGCTTTTTTGGAAAAAGGAAAATGTACTGGGCCATAGTTGATATACAAGCATAGTCAAAAGGGCCTAGAGATGATCAAACTGATATTTGGACTCCTTCATTGATGTAAAATAAAAAATATCTTATTGTTTCTTGTCTTTTCTTTCAGTGGCATTAAATTATTCACACACACACGTTATGTGGAGCTTGAGGTCTTGAAACCAGCACTACCTCAAAAAGGATCCTGTTTCTTATTTAGGAAAAAGCACTAAAGTGGAGTCTCAAGGCTTTAAATAAAATGGAGATAACTTAAGTTCTTCATACTGTTTTCATTTTCAAACTCAGCCCATACTTACTTCTCTACATTTTCACAGCTGTTCTTTATTTATAGCTTAAGGGGAAATTTCACTTGTCAGGGATGCTATGACAAATAAATGTTCCAAGTGTTCATTTTATCCTGCACTGTACCTTCTTATTAGCCAATACCGTGTCAAGAAATATAGTTCCAGTCTATTTTAGCTGCATACACATATGGGTTATGCTCTTTGTGGCAGCTCCAATCAATTGAGAAATAAGCTGCTGTGCTTCTGAATAAAGATAAAACCAACAGTGACCATTCATTTATTTCTTGTGGGATAGCTGGCAGCAATCTCTTACTAAGCCATGAATGATGTTCCTTATATCAGGAACTTCTCAGGAGTGGCTAGACGCCCTGCTCCATCTGTCTACGGTAGTGGAGAGGAACCCGGTCAAGACTTTTGCCCCCCATACCATGCCTTCCACAACATGTGATATACCTCATCCAATGCACTAAATGCCCCAATAATAGCTAGGTGGTTTAATCAGACAGTCACCTCACTCTCAAATGAACTCACCTAAGAAAATTATAAAAGGAAAACACCCTCTCACTTGTGGGTGAACACTTTTCCCAGACTGATCACTCTATATCTGACCTCTCAGTCCTCCTTCTCAAAGGACAACACTTTCAAAAGATGAGCCTGGGAGCTTAAATTGATTATTATGCTAGAGACACTAAAAATCCTGGACTGAACAGAGACCCTGAATTTATGGTTCATTACAAAAATCTGTAACCCACTAACCTCTTTTGGCTTATGACTGCAGAGGTGTTAACAGGTCACTCTATCTTGGATGGTCCCCTCCCTTACAATATGTGCTAACTACGTCTCCACCTTGCATTTTGCCGTGATGCTTGGAGCACCTCTCCAAGACCTGGAGAGCTCTATGTAGCTCAAAACCTTGTCTCTCTCTCCAACTGAAACTGGCCCAATATAAGATTTTATCTCACCCACCTTGTCCCTCTAAGGCCAGAAGGGTCCATTATGATCATTTAGTCCAACCTCCTGTATAATACAGGCCAGAGAGTTTTCCCAAAACAATTGCTAGAACATAGTTTTTAGAAAAACATCCAATCTTGATTTAAAAATTGCCAGTGATGGAGAATCCCTCACAACCCTTGGTAAATCGTTCCAGGGGGTTAGGTATATCTCCATATATTTATCTCATAGAACTGGAAAGACCTTGTAAGGTCATCAAGTCCAGACCCCTGCCTACACTAGCAGGAATAAGTACTGTCCCCTGACAGATTTTTTGCCCCAGATCCCTAAATGGCCCCCTCAAGGATTAAGCTCACAACTCTGGGTTTAGTAGGCCAATGCTCAAACCATTGAGCTATCCCCCCCCCCCCGTTAAAAATATATGCCTTATTTCTTGCCTGCATTTGTTTAGTTTCGATATCCAGCCATTGGATCACATTATACCTTTCTCTGCTACATGAGTTTGAACATGTCCTATAACCATATGAGTTGAATATGTGCTTTTAACATTATGTAGGAGGAATTTCATCACTTTTCAGATTTCACTATGACACTATTGACCATTGAGTTATTCGATTTTAAATGACACCTCACAAGGCATATTGTGTACAGAGATTATCACAATAGTGTACAGTGTGAAAACAGGGGTGGATTTGGTCACGGTAGATACTTATAGACTGAAATCAAGTCACACCTTAAGCTTCTCTTTGTTAAGCTAAATAGAGTGAGCTCCTTCAGTTTATCACTATAGGAGACTCTCGATTATCCAGGATTGGATTAACCAGGATGTGGATTAACCAGGATGTAAAAAAAAAATATGCACAACTCGCAGGGCCAGCTCTGGCATTGCTGCCGCCCCAAGCACACACACAGAAAACCGCCACCAAGGCGCAGGGCTGTCAGTGAATCAACACCCCCTCCCCCCGGCGCAGGGTGGCTGGTGAACCAACCCCCCTCCCCATATTTCCTATGGATGGTGATTATCTGGGATTTTATTAACCAGAATTAATTTTTTCCCTATCATCCTGGATAATCGAGAGTCTACTGTATAAGGCATGTTTCTTAATCTGAGAATCAGTCTCATGGCTCTTCTCTGAATGCTCTGAAATTAATCAGCTGTGGATATCAGAACTGGATGCCATATTCTAGTAGTACAGGAACTCCTCACTTAACGTTGTAGTTATGTTCCTGAAAAATGTGACTTTAAGCGAAACTATGTTAAGCGAATCTAATTAATGTAAATGAGGGGGTTCCAGGGAAATATTTTCATCAGACAAAAGACTACAGAGACAGAATAAGTTTTAAACAAATACTTTAATACTAGTACACAGTGATGATGACTGTGAAGCTTGATTGAGGTGGAGGAGTCAAAGGGTGGGATATTTCCCAGGGAATGCCTTACTGCTAAATGAACTAGCAGTTGGCTAAGCTCTCGAGGGTTAACTCTCACACTGTACAAGGCAGCAGAAAAGGAGGGAGAGCAAACAGAGACAGACTCCCTGTGTGTGAGATAGAGAGAGATGCACATTTCCCCTTTAAGTATGCTGCCTTGTTAATTAGATCAGCTTGCTGAGACCAGCTGTTGCCAGCAAGCTCCCTCAGTTCTGCTCTATGGAAGATGGGGTAAGTGGGGTGCAGGGGCAGGGGATAAGGGGGACACCCTAACATTAACCCCCTCTTCCACCACTCCCTCCCCTCACCCCTGGCACAGCAAGCAGGAGTCTCAGCTCCAAGGCAGAGGACTGGAGCAGCACATGGCAGTGGGGGGGGGGGGAAGGGACAGTTGAACTGACAGCAATTGATAGCCTGCTGGGCAGCTACTGCACAGGGAACTTAGGGGAGAAGGGAGCTGATAGGGGGGCTGCCAGTCCATCCTGGTTCCAAGCTCCCACCAGCTAGCTCCAACAGGCTGCTCTTCTTGCAAGCAGTGAACAAAGCAGGTGGCTTCCAAAGGCTGTTAGAAAGGAGCATTGCACAATTTTAAACAAACATGTTCCCTAACTGATCAGGAATGTAACAGTGAAACGTTAACTGGGACGACTTTAAGTGAGGAGTTCCTGTAATTGCTTGAGTACCAACAAAGAGCTATCAAAACCAGTCTGCTCCTACTTGAGATTCCCTTGTTTACACAAAGACATACATTAGTAGGTTTTCCTGTGATTCATGCTTTACTGACTGACCATCTCATTGAAGCCTTCCTATCACAGGTTTTTGAACTGAGCTGAAGGCAGTAAAAACCTAATGCTGGTGTCAGAAATTCTATCATGTTAATCTAACAAGGACTTAAGTATATTGATTTAAATTGGACTAGTCACTGCTATGTATATAGTAAAATGCTTAGCTGGGCTGATGCCTGAGACAATTCAAATGCCTTTTATGTTCTTATGGGCTATTTTTGATTAAAAAAACACTAGGTAGCTCCCAAGTCTTCAGTGACCCTCATGTATTATGGGCAAACTGGCAAGCTGCATTGACGCTAATGAAATGGCACCAATTTATACCAAGGCTGAATTTAGTCCATTATATGGATCTATCTGTTAGAGAGCTTATTCCTTCACTCTCCCACTTCCCTGGTCCTTCTCATGAACAGAGAGCAACAATACCTGAAGTCTGAAGGTGCAAACAATTCAATGGGTGAACTTCCAGCAAGCTTAAATCAAAGTTCCTTTTTCCTTATTTTCAAATCCCAACTTACTTCCTGTTTGCCCCTAATTTAATAGTAATATTCTCAGCTATACCTTAACCAATCATTTTACTGAAATCTATCTAACCAATCCTAGCATGTTGTAACATAATTCTCTACCCAGTTATATCCCACTACCCTAATTAACTTAACCTAGCAAAATTATGCAACAGACAGAAACAATTAGAGAACCAGACAGATTAACAGTAGAAAAGCGGGGGGCCACAAAGATAAAACATACAGAAATGAGGGTTTCACAAGCACAACTATTGAGAAGTGATTTCTTGCCAGACAGGATGCTATCAAATTAAGTTTTCTTTAACTCTCTTTATCTAGTGGTGATAGGTATTATCAGGACAGGACTGTATTCCTAACAGCCCAATAGCACCTTATCTCAATGTAATGGCTTGTAATGTGAGGATGCGACCATACGCTTCTCAGCTTATGGCTTTCTCTGCTGCTTAGTCAAAGACCTTAGCTTAAGAACAGGGCCTCAAACTGTCACAGTGAGCAAAGGCCCTTACACAGATTCTCTCTTTTATATCTCTATAACTAACTAAATTATAAGCATATACCTAAATTCTTAAAGTATAGGCCTTTACAGGTAGGACTGCATAACTATATCCTAACACTATCTACTGGGCTTGATTCTTCACTCTGTTATACCAGCTCTGTACCAGTGTAGCCTTATTGAATGTAAAAATAAAAGCAAAATATCAAAGAAAAACAAACAAACCAATTGAGTCATATTGCTAAAAATGTGGGTGTAGAGGAGACAATCAGGAACATGGTATCTATCTTCACTATCAATTTACCTGTCTTTCTACGATTTTTTAGCTCTCATGCCAGAAGGTACTGTGTCTGGGACTGCTAGATAAGTCTAGTAGTTAACATTCTCAGAGGTGGATCACAAGTTGCCCTGACAGCAGAGTCCCATATCACTATCAAGAAAAGATTTTTATACTTTTGTTTAGTCTCTGCAAAATTCCTTTTTTGGGGAAGTTGCCACCATAAAACAAGTCCATTAGGCTCAGATACACACAGTCACACACAAATACTGGCTAAAGTGAGAAGTTTCTTTTCCTAAGGAGATCCGTGGATGCAGCTTCATTTCATGCAACCTCAGTTACTCATCAACAGTCTGTATAAATAACTTCGCCACATCTGTTTTTCAGATATTGTCTTTCTGTGTGTCTCCTGCTATCTCAGTGAAGTGTGATTCTACAAACCCAGTGCTGTAGGCTACTTAGCATCCTAATTCATCAAGACATTTAAGTGTGAACTTAACTCCAAGCATGTACATAGCACCTTTGACTTCAGAGGGACAACTAACATATTTAAAATTAGGCACATGCTCAAGCACTTGCCTGAATAGGGGCCCTACTTTATAAACATAGATTAGTCCTAAACTCAGACAAAAAAATAGACACACGTTTAAAGAAAGAAACAAACAAAAACTCAGACCCTTATCCATTTCTTTTTATGACAATGCAGGGCAGCAGCATTGTGAACATGAGTGACACAAGTTACTGAATCAGAGAGGTAGCCGTGTTAGTCTGGAATAGCAGAGGTAACAAAGTCCTGTGGCACCTTAAAGACTAACTATAAAGTTTTGAAGCATGAGCTTTCGTGGGCTAATACCCACTTCGTCGGATGCAAGCAGCGGAAGTGTCCAGAGGCAGGTATAGAAAAGTAGGCAAGAACCAGGTGGGAGGTAAAAAGGTTAGTCCATTTTTACCTCCCACCTGGTTCTTGCCTACTTTTCTATACCTGCCTCTGGACACTTCCGCTGCTTGCATCCGACGAAGTGGGTATTAGCCCACGAAAGCTCATGCTTCAAAACTTTATAGTTAGTCTTTAAGGTGCCACAGGACTTTGTTACCACAAGTTACTGAGTATCTGTCCTGTCAACGGGGAGTGTGCCATGTGGCTGCATCCTGCATTGCAGTTACCCAATTTACAACCACAGTTTTGAAGTATAAGGCCTAAAGGGTTTTAAATGATCTATATTATAAATACATGACAGATTTTGTAACACCACAAGTTAAAAAATGAAGAAAATTATTTGCACGTATTATAGGGGACAGAAAATTGTACATAACTCTTCTCCAGAAGACTAGATTGGATAGGATTTGATGTCAGTTCATACACAAGGTGGCAGTCTTTCCATTTGGCTTGCTGTTTTTGTTGCTGTACTAGCCGAAGAAACCCGGTATCTCGGATAAGAGCTAAAACACAAGTTGGTCTCTACAAATGAATAAAACTACTGAAATTAGTGTATGGATTTTTATTAAATTCTTCCAATATATTTACAAGGAATAGGGTAGTATCCCTGCACACTACAAAACCAAATTTATTTTTAAAATATGCTGCACAATCCAGTAGCCACTTGGTGGTGTTTTCAAGACCTAGTTTATCACTTTGCTGTTTTAAAGAGTTGCTTGTCAACTACAAACACTTAGAGGCAGATTATGGCTTTATGCACCTCTCTCTGTTGTGGGGGAAGAGACAAGCCCTTACTTCCATGACAGCTCTCATTGTGGCCACACTAGGAATCTCCAGAGTAAAAAGCATTGAGCAACAGAGATAACTTTTCAAACTGAGAGCTGTAACTCTCAGATTTAGAGGAGACTTATAACATACACTGACCAGCAGGTTATACGTGCACACAACTCTTGTCCTCTGATCCCTCCCTTGGCTCCCATTCTGCTTCCAGTGCCTTTTCCAAGGTTTGATCCTGATCTTCAAAGCCATCATTGGGTCAGGAGCCAGCCACAAGGGGATCAGAGTGTTGACCTGGCAACAGAGTCAGATTGAGAGCCACTATAGGGTTTGGATGATTGTGGTAATGTGCATCTCGGTCTGCTGCCAGCGAAGAATACAGCTGCATTTCTTGGGGACAGCATAGCTCTCAAAGTCCAGGCCTAAGTATGCAATAGCAGAAGAAAATGAAATAATTTTTAGGTGTTAAACTGTGGAACAAACTTGCAGAGGACATCCAGAATATGAGTAACTTTAGAGAATGGTACAAGATCCTCCTTTATGAAAGACATTTCCCACCATAACAAGAAAAATTTGAAGGAAAACAGGGAGTGTTCAAGAGGCAGACTACATCCTAACCAATCTTTTATATGTGGGGAAAGAGATGAGCAGAAAACTTGTGACACATCACCATTCAAATCAAATTTAGTTGGCAAGCACTTGGTTTTTTACAATACACATTATTTATGACTCCCTTTAAAAATCAATATATATTGCTTAGTACCTACTAATCAGAAAAGTCTGTTTGTCTCTGTGAAAGTTAGGCTTTATTTTACAAGTATATTTTTCTCTTGCCTATTTTGTTTGGATTCATTTGATGTTATCTTATGCCTTAATGGGTACCTCCTAAAGTCTTTTCTAAGAAAAGTGTTGTATTACCTGAAGCTGCAGTATTGTTTTTTTCCCACGATAATTTACTTGAATGTTTCTCATCAGTAAAGTCACTAGACTGACCTAATTTTCAGTGGAATCAGTCATAATTTCCATGAAAGACAATACTAAATCTACAAGTCAATGCTGCATGATAATCTGGGGTACAAAAACAGATTTAGTCTCACCCTCATGGGATCTTTTTTCTTTTCATATCAAAAGAAGATATCAGTCAACATTCTTAATTATACTGGTGACATTTCTACAACGCAAGCTGTCTACAAAAGCTACAGCATTCAGATTACTTGTTCAGTACAGGCTTTAAAAGTTCAGTCATAATTACTGTCTTTCAAAGCTTGACTTTCAAACATTTACATTTGTCATCCTTAAATCTCACTGTGACCCAAGCTAACAGGATAATTGCAAAGGCCATTGTTTACCTTGCTCACATCTTTAAAGTTATTATTATAATAGGCTTAAAAGCACATATGTACAAAGTTAATCTACAGAAGATAATACTCCATTGTAAAGTCTTCATAATAGAGAAGGCAATTTTTTCCCTAAAAATGATAATTTGGGTACATTGTAAAAAAGTTGCTCTAAATATCCCCGTGGATTTCTGTCATTTGTATTGTTTCATGACATCAGTTCATTATACATCTCATAATTATCAACCCTGGATGTAACACATCAGTCCTGTAACCTTTAAGGAAGGTTAGTGGCCAAGCATGGCCATTTTCTGGTTTGGCCTTAAGGGAGTGCAATATAGAGGATGTTGTCTGGGGGGACTGATGGAAGGTGTATTCCAAGAACCAGGTTATTGGGTTGGGACTATATAAAGAAAGTTTCTTGCTGAGCCTAGAGACATCACAGCTGAGGTAAGATGTGGAATTGGCTTCTCTATTAAGAGAGCTGGAAAACCAGTCTAGAAGAAGTTGGGGAAAAGGTCTGCAAAGAGGTAAAACCCCCAGCATAGGGTCTATTGTTCAAGGCTTAGCCTAGAAGGACTAGGACCCGGCCTAGAGACAAGCAGGATATGGAAGGATCCCATGGAGAAATGCAGGGAGAGGCTAGTAGGAAAGGAAACATTGAAAGCTTGGGATGGGAATCAGTTGCTAGCTTCCTCTCATGAAATCCCATTTCTGGAACGTCCAAAGAGTGGGGAAGGAAGCCTTGCTCCAGCTCCTGCATTAACAGAGTGAAGACTAGGGTAGGTCCTGTAAAAGGATTATCAAGCTGTTTAGGCTCAGAAGGGTGAAAGAAGGAAGAAATTATTTAGTATGGGAAGGACAATTTACTATTGTACCGACTACCCTTGTGACAAAGGGGATGAAAGCTACAGCATCAGAGAGGTGCAAGCACACTATGGTAGTAAATGCAGCATTTCAGTGGCAATGAGATGAAATTATTTTTAAATATGCAGGAATCACAAATTACTAACCAAACAAATATGAATGTATGTCTCTTGTTCACTTGTTTACTCTTGAATGTGCTGCCACTGAATCATCGTTTAGTATAGCACGAGTTCAGTCCTGCTGTTTTTCCTCAGGGAAAATTCTCATACAAGCTCTAAGAATTTTGTCTAGCTTGGGTTAAGCAAACACCATCTTCTTCTGTAAAATCGCATGATAGACTAGTATCTAATTATGAGAATTAGCCTTTTCAAAGACGCATAATTTTTGCAGGTTACATGAGCTTTGGCTCAGTCAAAAACACAGACAGGATCAATAGGAAAAATACTAAGCAAGAGAGGGAAAGTAATGGCTCTGGCCATGTTGCAGGGGGGGGGGGAGGGGAGGAAATCTTCTCTTTTCCTGAATAGAATACAATGGTTAAGATCAGCAGAGACACTCAAGCAGGAGCTTCCTTAACATAATTGAGAGGACGCTGCTGGCAGGACATACTCTGTGAGCGGTTCTTGTGGTGACTTGAAACTGTTACAAGCTATTGCATTAAGGTTTTCCAGTTGTGCTTGGAGGTGAAGGAGCTCTAGGGTGAAGAGTGCAATTGGAGTCAATCTGCAGAAAACCAGCCCAGAGTAAAGTGGGGTAAATTGTGCTTCTGTTTTTAGGGATCAGCCTGCTTTCTCTCTCTCTGATTTGGGATTTTTGTGTGTTCTGAATTCTAAGAAAGTACATTGCAGCATTTTGTTTTTAATTGAACTTCTGTGGTTAAATCTTTACTTGGAGTGGGGGGATATGATTACTTGCTTGAGCAGGATAATCATGCTAGTTCTGATTAGCAGAAGCAGAATAGCTGTGATAGCATGGGAAGTGGAGAATAGCAGGACAGGCTAGCTGCCCCAGGTGTGTATCCACAGGATCTGGGTGGATTTATACTTGGGACAGTTAGCTCATGCTATCACTGCTACATTACTATTTTTTGTGTACTAGCACAAATATGTGTACTCAAGCTGAGAAACACATTCCCAGCTCCAACTGCAGACATAGCCTATGTGTAGGCCTTGAACATAACAGTACTCCATTTTGCTCCCCCTACTTGGTCTGACAGAGCCTAGATTTGTTTAACTTCTGAGCATCATGCAAAGCCCATGTATTTTGCCTCTTTGTGGAGGCGGTTGAGTAGAGTGTGGCGGAGGTAGATGTATTTATGGGCAGACCTTAGTCTATGTTCATGTTGTAACTGTTTAGCTTATATGATAGACATTTAGAACATTGCATGGGTACCTAAATATGTATATTAAAACTTTGAAGGAATAAATTAATGAGAGATGCTGATGGGCAATCTAAGCTATTACCAGGAAAATACTAAGTGTTGGAGCAGTTCTATTCTTTAATCTTTTGCCACAGCATTCTTATAAGATAACAGCCTCTTTTTAATCTTAATGGGGCAATTGGGTTTCTTCCATTTCTGTTGTTTCATGACAACATCAGTTCATTATAGATTTCACAGTTGCCAAGACTATCTATATGTAGCTGCTGCTGTGACAATATCAGGAGGCTCAAGACAGTCAGGAAGCATGGTACTGTGGTTAGGATGTTCGCCTGGGCGTAAGGACACCTAAGTTCAATTCTTTGCTTCATCTCAGACTTCCTGTGTGATCTTAGGCAAGAACATTTGCCTCTCGGTGCCTTACTACTTCTGTATATAGAGTGTTCAGAGGATAAATACATTAAAGATTGTGCTGTGCTCAGATATGTGTACAATGAAGGCATTATAAGTACCTAAAATTATAATGAAGACAAAGACATCTAAATTGGCTTGGCCATAATGTTGGCTTGGCAAGGAGGTGGCATCCACAACACTAAACTAATGACGTAGTTCTAAAATCAAATGCTTAATCATTTCTGCATCAGAAGTATTGTTGATAAAGTAACATACTGAGCCTTTAGAATAGAAGTACAACAGTCCTTAATTAAAAATTTAACAACCCGTTTTATTGTTTAACATTAGTTTTTACTAGAGCCAGTCAAAACGTGGAATTTGCATTCCAAAGGAAATTGACACTTTGAAAAAAACTTTTGTTCCAAATCAGAATAAAATCAATTTCCCGTTAAACAAAGTTTCTGAACAAAATTTGGGGGTAAATTAAAATGTTTTGTTTTTATTTTCATATATTTCTATTTATAAATACAACATAAAGCAAAATTGAAACAAAACAAAAAAATCAAAAATTTCCATTCCAATAAGATCCAAATGGAAGGTTCTGACCTTCTCAAAATGCTTCATTTTGATTTTTTAAAACAAAATTTCATTGACATAATCATGGTCCTGCGGAATGTTTAGATTTTGATGAATTAGGATTTTCTGATGTAAAACATTGTCAGAAAATTTTCAACCAGTTCTTATTTTTTCCAGTGGGTTCTACATGCTGCTGAAAGAGAAGTACAACTAATCTTTAGAAAAAATAAAAGACCTTGGTTTGGGATTTTCAAAAGCACTGTGCATTGACCTAACTGACTGGGAGCAGTTAGGCCAATACCGGATAATAATTATTGGAGTGGGGGCAGGGGAGTGAGTGGGGGTGGGAGTGAGAGAATCTCAGTATTAATGTCTCTAGTTTGTAAGTAACACTTGCCAAATAATACATTTAAATTTTATTTGATGGGGGATTCATGACAATTTTTGGACAAATATTATTTCTCTGTAGAACTGTTTGAATAGAGCAGAAACTTCATAATGAATAATGCATTCAGCAATTCATGGTAAAAACGTATGGGTTTTTTGTGTCATTTGTGAATATTTTGCACAATGTCATTTGTGAATATTTTGCAATGAGTGCTATTTCCAAGTGACCCATATTTTATTTCCATGATTTAATGTTGCAAGGAGAATAATATGATGACTGGAGGAGAGCCAATATCATGCCAATTTTTTTAAATGGCTCCAGCGGTGATCCCAGGACTTATAGGCTGGTAAGCCTAACTTCAAGTACTGGGAAACTGGTTTAAACTATAATGAAGAACAGAATTATCAGACACAAAGATATGATTTGTTAGGGAAGAGTCAACATGGTTTTTTTGTAAAGGGAAATCGTGTTTCACCAATCTACTAGAATTCTTTGAGGGGGTCAATAAGCATGTGGACAAGGGTGATCCAGTGGACATAGTGTACTTCGATTTTCAGAAAGCCTTTGACAAGATCTCTCATCAAAGGTTCTTAAGCAGACTAATCTGTCATGAGGTAAGAGGGAAGGTCCTCTCATGGATCAGTAACTGGTTAAAAGATAGGAAACAAAGGGTAGGAATAAATGCTCAGTTTTCAGAATGGAGCAAGATAAATAGTGGTGTCCCCCAAGGGTCTGTACTGGGACCAGTCCTATTCAATATATTCTTAAATGATCTGGACAAGGGGGTAAAAAGTGAGGTGACAAAATTTGCAGATTATACAAAACTACTCAAGATATTTAAGTCTCAAATAGACTGCAAGGAACTACAAAGGGATCTAAAAAACTGGGTGACAGGGCAACAAAATGGCAGATGAAATTCAGTTTTGATAAATGAAAAGTAATGCAATTGGAAAACATAATTTCAACTACACATATAAAACTATGGGGTCTAACTTAGCTGTTACCACTCAAGAATGAGATCTTGGAGTCATTTTGGATAGTTCTCTGGAAACATCCAATCAATGTGCAGTGGCAGTCAAAAAAGCTAGTAATGTTGGAAATCATTAAGAAAGGGATAGATAATAAGACAGAAAAGATCATATTGCCTCTATATAAATTCATGGTACATCCACATCTTAAATAATGTGTGCAGTTGTGGCTGCATCCCTATATATATATATATATATATATAAAATCAGAATTGGAAAATGTTCAGAAAAGAGACAACTTTGGGGTGATATGATAGAGGTCTATAAAATCATGACTGGTGTGGAGAAATAAATAAGGAAATGTTATTTGCCCCTCATAACACAAGAACTAGAAGTCATCAAATGAAATTAACAGGCAGCAGGTTTAAATCAAACAAGGAGAGTATTTTTTCACACACTGCACAGTCAATCTGTGGAATTCCTTGCCAGAGGATGTTGTGAAGGCCAAGATTATAACAGGGCTCAAAAAAGAACTAGACAAGTGCATGGAGGATAGGGCCATCACTGGCTATTAGCTAGAATGGTATCTCTCGCCTCTGCCAGAAGTTGGAAATGGACGACAGGATAATTACCTGTTCTGTTCATTCCGTCTGGGGCACCTGGCATTGGCCACTGTCAGAAGACCAGATACTGGGCTAAATGGTCTGACCCAGTATGTCCAGTTTTATGTTCTTATATATTTTTAAAAAATCATAGGACTTTCTAAGTGAATCAGTAAGACTAGTCATGAAATAAGATTCTGAATCTGAACAAGTAGAGCAGTATTTGGTACCTTCGATGGGGCATAAAGGTACTCAACTTTGCAGCACCGAAAGCCACAACAGCAACTTCCTAGGGAACAGAGGGATGCACAAAGAGAGTGATGAAGCAGAGACTTTCACAGGTGCTTAACTTGAAGAGCATGCTTAGTCTAATCAATGTCCATGATACTACTCATGTGGTTGAAATGAAGCACGTGCATATGTCTTTGGATAACTGGGGGTCATCATTCTTATACAGACTTACATATTTTGTTCATCAGAATGCACACATAACTATAATATATCCTGGTTTGTATTCTCCACAGAGTAATAGAAATTACTTGCTGTTTGTATACACCACCAATAAAATCTTAGTTGATCAGTTTTCTCCTTTGCAGTCACAGGTAGCAAGGGGGTTATCCAATGCTTCTGTGGGCCATTTTTCATCTCTGTTTCTCTTATTTGAACATTTTGCCAATTCTGCAATCTTTTTGTTATATTATGATATTAAATTCATATCAATTCATTATCAGTATAGCATCTTGTCATTCATGGTGTCCATTCAATGAAGCTGAAGTCAGAAATTGCAAAGAAGAAAGTTTTGAGAACATTTAAGTGTGAATTTTTTTAACCTGATTGAATAATGGCAAGTGGCATTCAATCTTCAGTAGCAAAGATTACCTTCAACCCTTAGTGACTTCTCAATTATTAGAATTTCTTCATTCAATCAATATGATATATTGCTCTTCCCTTTCAGAAGCAGACACTCTTACACTTTATCTAAAATCCTCGGCTTTCGATTCCACTCTTTGCAAATGAGATCTCATAGCAGGGATGAAGCAAGTCTTGTACTGAACAAATAATAATGTTACTCTTTCACCTACCAAGATTAAGTTTCTGTGTTACAAAATGTGCTCTTGATTGCCTGGCTATTCATGGCAGGATTTGATAAAATTTTATTATCTTGAGAAACTCTTTAAACTTTTGAAAACTGTGGAACTTCACACAAAAAGGCCCTGATAGATACAGAATCAGAGATCATCTTTTCAAACAAGCTGTAATTTTACAGTCATCTCTTCAGAGAAATCTAGCTGCACAATCCAAATAGAATTAAGTATCAGGAGGTTTTTCAGCATAACTGTTCTCTTATTTTCATCACACTACTTGCCTTTACCATCATAGATAATTGCTCTCTATTCTTGGGACCCAGTTCTTCTTTCACTTAAGCAATAGTAACTCTATTGCAAGTAACTCTATTGAAGTCAATATAATCACACAGGTGCAAAATAAATGAAAGATGTACCAAGTATCTGGTGCTCCTACTCTTCAAACACCTGCAAGGATACATTTATCTATTTAGTCATTCCTTAGCCAAGTTATGGACATTTGCTTCATAATTTATATATATTTTTGCACATAAGTCAATTTCTCCACCCTCTGATCACTTTCATTGCTCATCTCAGAACTATTTACAAATTTTGGAATATATATTTCAGGGACTGAGGTATTCAGAATATTCCATGTGCTATCTCATCAGATAAATACAAATAAAAATTACAACCTCCCTGCTCCAGGACATACCACCATATATTCTACCAACAGGGGGAAAAAATACATCCTTCAGTGTATCCTTCCTTTACCATTTATTACCCATGGTTTAGAGGGGTTGTGTCACACCCGGCAGAACTGGAACATTGAAAGGTCAAGAAGGAAATAAGGCGTACGTGCTATTGAAATGACTTCACAATAAAAAAGAGTTGTCCACCATATGAAGAAAGAGAGAATGTGTTGTTTCTTCTATGTTGATATTATCGTATTGGCACTTCAGTTTCACAGGTGTCACACTTATGATACACAGGTGATCCCAATTACAACGAACATATTCAGCACTGATTTCATGTCTATGTCAAATCTTTCCTTAGTCTCAGCAGCATTTTCAAATTACACTCTTAAATTATATTGTCACTGTCTGAAACTAGCAACCAGTAAATCATACAGCAGAAGTTATAGGGATTTCATCTTAGAAAAATGATATTACATTTGAAATGTATATGTGGTAATCGTCTCTTTGGGGCATAATGAATAATTTAAACTAGTATATTTATTTGGTAGGGCTTCTCATATGTGAAGGAATCTCCTTCTGGAAACATACTATGTCATCTTGTACTGTCTTTTTAGTTCTCATTCATTTGAAGACTTAGCAGCATTAAAAAGGATTTCAATCTTTGTATTTTGTAAAGTGTGAATACCTTTCTCTCAATATGTAGATGATCAGGCAGTTCAATGAAAGCACAATCTGGTTGTGACACAAGCATATCAAGTGTCTTTGCCAAGGGGTTCAGCATAACATCTACGATAGCCAACGAAAGAACACTTTTGTCCAAGACGCTATATCTAACCCTACTACAAAGCAGATTTTCAAACATGCTTAGCACCCGCACTTGGGATTAAATATTCAAAAGACCTCAGCATCTAGACTCCCAACAGTGCTTCCAATGGAAGTTGTGAGGTTCTGAGCACTGCTGAAGACCTGCTGCTACATGCAGCATCTTACAAGCATTCCCTAAAGTCTAAACACTAACTGCACTATTATGAGTTCAATACCCAACTAAACCATCGTAACACACAGATGAAATGGACTGACTTCCAAGCAATGAATTTGTCAGTGCTTAGCGGAGGCCAAAAGCCTTGGCAAGAGCTGGAACCTGGGCTGCCAGGGTCACAGTGTCCATATTATATTACTGCCATTCCTCTATAAGACTGGCCCTGAGACTCCATCATGATGATATTATGTTCATTCAGAATACTAAGTAAACAGAGCTCATAAAAAGTAGTATTTAATGCACCAGAAACCTTGTCACAAGGAGAGGTATTGCCGTTTATACCTGGATTAGCCTGTCAAGTGACTGTTCATTGTAGCGTGTAAAAAGAAGAGCAAGTTGGGTCAAAGAGGAAGTAAGAAGAAGGGTGCATCCTCTGCCCTCATCTCTGGCTAAAGCAGGAAAAGCCTATGGGAATTATTGCCCAGTGTCCTTTAGTTGACTTGCTTTTGTTTTGTGATCGTTTGGGGGCTAATAAAACAAGTCCTGAGGAAAGGGCTTTATAAAGACTAACGGTTGGAAATGTATTCCCCTTCCTCGCCTGGTGAAATGACGCACCCACTTATGCTGTTTATTGCAAATGCACAATTCCCCTCTCTTAATCTTCAGCATGAAGTATACACAATGGAATGCTTAACCTCTGAACAACTATTCCAGTCCAAAACGATGATGATTTGTAATACAGTAAAAGCTTCATTATAGCTTCAGAACAGTTTGCGTTATCACACTGAAAAAGGAAACAAGTACTTCCTGCTTGGATTATTTCTTTTATATGTTTAACTAAGGACGATGACAAAGAAGGGGAGAATGAATATAAAGCTCTCTTAATATGAATATGAGTTCAGGGGAGTTTAGACCTCTTACAGTGCCAGCATGGGCAGTGCATAATGGAGGCGAGGGGAGGCTAAGGCTCCTCAAATCTTTTGCCGTGGGGGGTGGGCAGTGGTGGATTTGGGGCTCTCAGAAAATTCTCCCCCCAAAATAGCCCCAGGTCCCAAGTAGGGGCACAGAGCTTATCTGGTCTCAGGGCTTCAGTGGTGGGTGAAAGAAAACTTTGGGGAGGAAAGAGCCAGAATGGGGGCAAAACAAGGGAAGGGGCAGAATAGGGTTGAGTATAGTGTATAGTTGTAGGGTATAAAGAGTTATAATGTACCCAGAACCATCAAGCCAAAAAAAAGAAAAAAGAGCTTTCAGGATTCAGTCTTTGTGGCTTGAAGTCAACAGAGGCTGAAACCTAATAGTAATCCAGGACTTTAAAAGTTAAAACTAGCTCTGGGGACAATTTTTCAGAAGTACCTAAGTCTCATTTTCAAAGCTGACTTAGGACCAGACACTCAAAGATACTGAGACATCTACACATGCAGAAAGGTATCCTATTGGGAATTTCTTGTTGGTATATAAATGGAGACAAATTCATGAAAATAAACTGATTTTCTACACGATAATGAGGTGACAATTTAATTCATAGTACTCTAGTTCTTGGCACTTGATCTAATTTAATTATTGTATTTATTCTAATGAGCATATAATAGGTGAAAAGCCAACTTAATTCGTTTCCAATGGTAACAATTCATAAATATCCATATAATAAAAAAGCTCCCTCAATAAGCTACCTTAGGTGAAATTCACTCTCCCAACAACCTAGTCTGAGCAATCTGACTATGTATGGTCAAGTAAGCAGGAATTTTGGCAGGGTGGTTGGGCGGGAGGAGGGAGGAATGCTAAAATTAATCTTCCCTCCATATCCAGCAGTGTAAAATGCCCTTCTATGGCTGTTATTTAGCCTATTTATTGTCATAGCACCTGTCAGGGTAGTTTTAGACCACCAAGTCTGCCTAAACATAGATCCTATGAACCCTAACTCAATCTCCACCTGCCCATTACACAGAAAAGATCAGAAAACATTTGGCTTGATCCATTCTGAAGTTCTGCCATTCTTAAATGATCCCCCCAGAACTCATCCCACTTTTGGCCAAGACCAGTGAAAATCTTTAATGCTTTCATTTGGTTCAAATGAAAGTTTTAGAACAAGATATCTCACACATTTAAGTTCAGATGCAACCAGTAAAATAATGACACCTCCTTGCCCCTTCCTCAGTTGGGGTTTGATCCTGCAAAACACTCTTTTACTTCAATGGTGCAGCAGCAATCCCTTGATACTCAAAGAAGAATCTATCAGGAGCCACCTAGCTAAAATCTGTTTTACATCTCACTTAAATCTCTATAATCCATGCAAAATCAGAGTCCTCATCCAAGACTAAAGATAGTGGCTGATGATACTACTATCTTTGGTTTGATTTAAATAGATTCAATTGAAGAACAGGGGATCTTCTTGCTTATCATACTACAAGAATATACCAAAAGTGAATGTTTCTGTTGTACTCTGCCCAGCATAGTCATCTTCATGATAAAGAAAACTTAATACATTGGAAAATATTATTGCTTAATGAATTCCCATTGTCATTCTCATTTGAAGTTGCTAATGAGACTCAGGTCACTATCCTTCATCTGTGCAGTAAAGTGAATTCCTCATTTTGACAGTTTAAGATTGCCAGGGAGTAGAGCTAGATTTGTGAAGAGAACTAAATGGTGTTTACTGTGGTGACTGATTACCTCCTGAAGAATCACATGTTTTTTTCCAGCAGTAGAGGAAATAATTTAATTAGACTGTTATTTTAAATGGTCTGACTTTTTAATACATTAACTTATGGCCTGTGGCTGATAGAAAAGAAATTAACACTGACTCCTTTGACTGAGGAATGAATTGCAGTTTGCAGAAGGAGAAAATTAATTATAAATGCTTGCTATTTAAGTTCTCCAGATTTAGATGATAAATGAAGCAATTATTACATGTCACGCATACAAACAGTAATTCGTCAACATTTCGGCTTATTAATTCTAACATTTGCCACTCCGTGTAACATATTTATCACATTTTATTGCTTGTTGATGAAAAATCTAGCATAGTTCTCTCAATTATCTTTATGCAGTTGCATTAATGAAGCGACAAAGTAGGCACGTATATCACAGTCCTGACCACTATCTGAAAAAGATGGCTCTTTTCAATCTGAGGGCAAGTTTTTCTTGTCTTGACTTTAGTTCAACATAAAACACTCAGCTCTTTAACTGGCCTACCTTCTGGCATTCATTCTCATTCACACTCCCATCCTTACTATGAAGGTGCTTCACAACTCCGCTTCTGCTTGCAATTCAGCTCTGGTCTCTGCCTATTTCCCTTTTGTCATATCTAAACCTCACAAGAGATGCTGCAGAGCAGTGAAATCCAGATAGTTTCTAGTGTATTTAATGGCTACAGAGTCTGAGAAGAATCCATAGAAGTTTGAGAATTCTTTATTCTTATGAGTTCTTGAAGAAACAGTAATAGAAATATATATATATATATATATATATAGTTGCAGAACAAAAAGCATCCATACACAAGCTCCAAGTGCCCTGCCAATTATTTGAAATTATAATACTAGTATGCTGTGCAGCTAGCTCACCCCTTCTTCTAAGCAGCAGTTTGATATCAAATTCTAACACCCCCACACCTTGTCCTGGTTTTCATTCCGCCAGCTACACTTTTTTTATTGTTCATTTTAGCTACTCAAGTAAAGCAACAGTAACAATACTTGGTGGTGAAAAAAACTATCACACATTTACCTTTAAAAATGATATTGAAAGAAATGATCAAGATGTATTTTACAGAAGTATGTTCAATCCTGTACCCCAAGAAGGAATGCACCATATTAAAGATATACTGTACATCCATTTTCCCCTTGTGTCTAGGTCTTCAGTTGGGGTGGGACACAACATGTCAGACCAAGCACTTTTTTGAGGCTACCACCTTGTTCTAAAGAATCTCAGATTTCATTTTAAAACAAAGTAAATTTCTAGCTGTTATGGTTCTCTGGAAAAAATACAAAATAAGCACCAACTGAAATGGTATCTGCAGGGAGCCTGAAACAGTTGTTCTGAGACATGTATACTTCTCCATCCCTTTTTTCCCCCTGCTGTGTAGGTCTATCTAGAAGGTCCTAGATGTCTGTTCTCTGTTGGCATCAGACCACCATGTACCCTAGTTCTTCAAAGGAAAAAAGTATAAGAATGAAAAACAGCTGCCTGAAACTTCAGTAACATTGAAATGAAAGGGACCTAGATTCTATAATAATGTGTGCTCTATTCTAGAAATATGGAGTCAATGTATAATCTGGTTGGAAAATGGGGGACGGGGAATCTTGGAGAAAATTTTGACATTTTGTTGAACAAAACTGAAAATGTTTGTGTTTTTTTATGAAAAAGTCACACTTGTCTATGTTTTACAAAAAAACCTTTCACTTTGGTGTAAGCCATTTTTTTAAATCCAGTGCTAGAAACAAAACCATATAAATCTTGACATTGGTGAAAACACAGACATAAAAGAGTAAAATAAGTTTCTTTTAAATATAAATAATAGAATCTTCTTAAAAAATGTAATCAATAAATATCATATATCAATTTCAATATGAGCAAGAAAATGCTAAACCAGTCACTGGATTAGATAAGGGTTAAAAACCCCATGAACTAAATGTTTTAATATTAAAAATAAAACTAATCATACCTTTCTATTATAACTTTAAATCCTAAAAATAATCTTTTAATCCAGATAGCATTTCAGATAAAGGTTCTTGTGTGATTTTTTTCCCCCTCCTCTAAAATCTTTCAAGTTGATATGGATCTAAAAAACAAAAAGTCCTTGCTGTCATACTTAAGCTGACAGAAGCAAGGATAAAAAATGATAGCTCTTCACAGAGCCACTTCTCGCCTAGAATATTTGATAGAAATCTCTTTCTTCAATTTGCAGGTGCTTGAATAGCATTTGGAAATATTAACACCTTGTGCTCTCAAAATAAATCTTCATTTGTTTATCATCTCTCAATTCTTAAGATTTGTTCTTATTCTGACAACTAAAATTGTTACAATAAAAGCATTTAAAACTAATTTAATCTTGTTTAGCAACAGAAGTTTCCTTAACGAACATCCCAAGAAGATCATGTTGAAGACCTGGAACGTGTGTGGGATGATGGGATAAAGAAAGTCATGTAGGCAGAATGGGAGTTTGCAATGAAGTAAGAAATCTCTGGTGCTTTCTTACAGTTGATATAAAATAAGTCAAGGGGTAAAACTCTTACCATTGAACTCTAGCAAAATAGTAACGAAATTAACAAATTTCAATTTGGCATATTTGTATTTTCTAACAGCTTCAAAATATCTGTGAATAAAAATTATAGATGAAATTCTGGCCCCACTGAAGCCAATGGCGTTTCGCCATTGACTTCAGTGAAGCTTAATTTAGTGGGGCATCTGCCCCACTCCTGGAGAACAGGGTTTAAAACAAGGATTGGCAACCTTGGCATGCGGCCCTCCAGGGCAAGCACCCTTGGCACACCCAGCCGATTCATTTACCTTCCGCATCTGCAGGTTTGGACGATCGTGGCTCCCACTGGCCAGTCCCGTCCGCCACTCCAGTCCGCTTCCAGCAGCCTGCATTGGACCGGAGCAGCAAACCGCAGCCAAGGGGAGTCGCGATCTGCCAAACCGGGGGACGCGGCATGTAAACAAACCAGCCAGGCCCGCCAAGAGTGCTTATACTGGTGGGCCGCGTGCCAAGGTTGATTATCCCTGGGTTAAAAGCAGCCAAGCTAGACTGATTGGGGAAGCAGCCACAGGTGTGGCCAGCTCAATTAGGGCCCAGCTGACCCTTATAAGAGGGTTCTGGACCAGGAGTGGGACCATTCTAGCCCTGGAGTGGGAAGGGCTGGCTACCTGGGAGCAAGGCACCTGAAGTGGAACAGTGCTGGGGAAGGGCAAAAAGGAGCTGGTAAGCTCCAGCCTGGTAAGCCCCCAGGTTACAGGCCTTGGTGAAGGCCTACAAAGGTACTGGGGCTACAGAGGTGCATCTGGGGACAGGCAGAGGCAGCTGGTCCTAACCCTATGCCAATTATGAGTGGTTTACAGACTTCAGTCTGCCTCAGTGAGCGGGAGCAAGATGATGACTGCCAGTAGTCACTGAGGCAAGATGGGTTTAGAGGGTTGGGGGTTCTCCTGGGAGGGCGACCCAGAGTAAGGTGGTATTTGCTGGGGCAGAACCCTGTGGTAAAGAGCACTAGGGTCTGGGAGGGACACTGGGCCAGTGAGAGGTTAGACATGGGCCTGCAGAGAGCTAGTTCCCAGATGACTGATAGGAGGCGCCATGATGGTGAGTCTTTGCTTCGCTACAACTTCTGGGCTAAATACTGCTATGTGGTGCCTCTAAGGCACCACTTGTTGGAAGTGTGGGGATGCATTGTGGGAGCCAGATGCATAAGATGCCAGAGGGAGCATCGGGATGCATTGTGGCTTAGGCAGGCACTGTGGGTCTCAGAATAATTGAGCTGTACAGTAGGAAGAATAAATTTCTTAATTGTTTAAGAGGTGCAGCATCTTTCTCCATGTGTAATAAGCCAGCTGTGGTCACTGCCAGTGGGGAGGGAGGAGAAGTCTGAGTGTTGACTCCTCCTACTCACCATTAACACGTCCATTATTTGGAGAGTTGTTCTCAGGAGGATCAATTCAGTAGCAGCCAGGCGGCATTCCAAACACAGGGATTGCTATCTAGGTTCCCTTATTTGGGCTGTGCAGAAGTGGGTGAGATTTCTTACTCCCTCCCTACTCGTACACTGTGTAACTGGGTTTAATAGGCCCATTAATTTCTACTAATTTGTGACTTCATTGAGGGTTTTGAATAAATGAGAACTTAGAATCTATAGGGCTGTACTAACACTGAAGTATTTTGGGGCCAGATTGTAACTGGTCTTTATATGGGGACTCCGAGAGTGGGAGAAGCCTTCCCCACCTTACACACTTTGCACAAGGGTCAGCCACAGTCACAGCTTCTGCACTAGGGGATGCACAGACTGTTCCCTCCATGTGTCCCCAGTGACATTACACTGAAAAGTGTTGGTCAAAAGCTGAAGTCATCACTACACTGCGTCTGTACTTCCTGCACTGTCCTAAAGGCTAGTTGATCATCCCCTCTGTGCACCTGAGAGATCGGGGAATGAATAGTTCTTCCTGCGGCAGGCTCTTCCAGTGCAGTGCTGTGCCTGCCTAGAGGTTGGAGTGCATTGCTGGTCCTGAATAGTGACTTCAGGGTTGGACCATCCAAGATTGTAAAAAGTTATTCTAGTAAATGTCACATACTCTCCCTATCCCCCTCCCCCATCCCAAAAGCAGTTATTTTCCCCCAATTCTTTATTTTTTTCTTTCTCTGCCACTAAAGCAGTAATACCAAAATGTCATATGAGTCATCAGTGCTGACTGATGGCATGATGTAGCTTTGGCAAATCTACAATAATGTTTTGGGAAGAACATATATTGGATGATGTGAGCACAGGGCTTGAAGGGCAAAGATAAGGCTAATTTCTGTACCCTCTTACTTCTCACTGCTACTTATTGAAAATGAGGAGAAAAAGATGAGGGGGGGCAGGTGAAAGAAAGTCTAAAGTCATCTGCAGCACCACAGCAGTACAAAGTGATTTTAAACCTGCCCTAGAGGGACAGTTGCGGATTCCCCGACACAGCCCAACAACAATGGCTTTCTGCCAAGCACTCTTGGAAACCCATTCAAAGGGTGGAGGGTTACAAATTTTGGTTGGCTGTATTCCTGGAGGCTTCATCCCATGACATAAATCGTTTATTAAAGATTGATCTTTAATTCCTGGAGACTCCAGGACCATCCTAGAGGGCTGGCAACCCTAAAGGGATGTGATTATGACAGCTGGATGCAGGAAGAAGGTATTTCAGGGAACCATGGAGCAGTCCCTAAAGCATTGTTGTTGTTTGTGTAAACTAGGCATGCCAGTGGCTTCTCTATCTTGCTTCAGGTGCCAATTTGGCCCCCTGCTGGCCCCAGAATAAGGAGAGGGAGAAAAAGGAAAATATTGCTTACAGCAAATGGTTTATACATAAATACTATGATGGAGATAGTGGGCAACTTTGTGTCACAACACCAGCACAAAGCATCCATAAAGCTGATGGAGCTAGTCATGGAACATGGATCCTCCAACATAGTCACCTTAATGGTGCCTCTCCTCTCTTCCTGCAGCCTGCAGAGGAGTCCTGGGCAACAAAAGTGGGGGGAGGCTTGCCAGGTCTTCCCTGTGCCCCAGAAATTCCTTGTTTATAACATTAATTATTGAAAAAAAGACCTATTTTTTCATGATTAATTCCCAAACTGGCAAAAAGTTACAGGTTAATGTGACATGTTATGAACTTTCTCATACGTTTCACAGGTGAATTTACAATTAAGGTAAATGTTTAGGCCCTAGAATCACAACATCATCCAAAATCATGCTTCATAGAAATAAAAAATGTAAAACCAAAAAAAACCTAAACCAAAATTAGTGTATCAAACATTAACCAAACAAAATGATAAAAATTGAACTATTCCACCATCACCTTCCACCTTTGTAAGTCTTTAAAATAAAAACATTTTAAAAATAAAAAACAAAAGCTACTAAAGTAAGCTTCCCCATTAGGTCTGCCACCCCCAACCCCTTTCCTAAAACCCCGGGCCTTCATCATTCCAACCCTAAAAAATGTGCTGACCAGACCAGGTCAAAAACAAATGACCCAGATACCACCTCCACCTCCACTGGCTCCAGCTAAATCCCAAGCACCACCTAAATTAAAATAAAATCAGACTTAAACAACAGCTTCAGCCCATCTCAACTAATTTCCTTATGTCTCCCCCTCCCAACGATTTTTAATACCTTCTGAAAAAACTGTCACACAAGCATTTTTCTGCTGAAAACTCTCTCCAGCTTAAAAAAAGGTTGAAATAAAAGCCTTACTAATTTAAATTTAATTATTCTCCTTTTAAAACATGTTTAATAACGCATTTTCCATAACATTAAGCAAACTACTGTCTGTACATACCAAACCCCAAACCTGTTTAGCACTGTTTAATGGGGGACAGCAACTAGGTTATGTTAACACCTTTAGCCCATATATTTCATCTAAATTAATACAACAGGACTGAGTATTGCCATCACTGACTTTACCCAATATAAAATAAGGCTCATGCCATCCATTTTCTTTTGGTCATCTTTACTGCTTTCTCTTCTTACACTAGATGGCACTATGAGGCATTATATTTAGAGAGACAAAAACAACTCTTGATACAAAATGAAAAAAATAAACCCACAGAACTCTGAAGGAAACTTAATCTGACAGTAGCAAAAATGCTTGCAAATGTTCTGCTGTTCTTGGTAATACCTTGTAAAAAGCATGTCTCATTTCCAATCCATGACTTCTATATCTACTCTATTTCAGTGTAATTTTAAGAACACTGATTTATTTTTTGAAAAGGGCTTCAAATTCTATTTCCATACCTGTCAGAATGCCTACAAATAGAAAATTTGAAGATACTTGCAAATAATCTACAGACATAATTTAATTACACAGTGTGAATTTTGATAATTTATTTGCGAACTCTCTTTGAAAACAATGATGTTTATTTAAATGTTTGTTCTCTTTATAGTCCCTGGGCTATAGCACTTCAATTTATGGAAGGTAAGTTTTTAAATATGCCTCAGTCTCTTAAAGATTTTGGTGAAGTTCAATTAGTTACAATAATCCCAACTAGTCTTAAACAACTAAGTAAACTGTCTTGCAAAATGACTAAATGTTTTTCTCAATTCTTGTTTTTTCCTCCTAAAAACAAAAATGGTGCTCAGCTAAGAATTTTGCTAGTATATATGCAGCTTAAATACTGTTGCAATGACACATTTGGTTTGTTTTCCAACAATTACTTCAAGAGATAAGACCATTAGAACATTGCTTACTACAACAGGAATTACATAACCTAGTTGTTTTTGGAGCCAAGAAAACCTAAGTAATACTTTGAGGCACAAGGTCACGCTAAACTGTAGTGCCACTTTTTAACTGAAAAATAAAAATACTCAAACGTTGCACCCATAAATTATCTGTATTATTTAAAAGAGGAAATATTTCTAAGTCTCTCCACAGATTTCAGATACCAGTTTCCTAAGTTGTTATGCTATAGCATAATTTTTTGGTATGATATGCTTTATAAATCAGCTAATATGAGAATATGGGTCTAGAACAGATATGAATGATTCAAATCAGGAATAATTTGTTCAAACAAAACCCTTCAAACCAATTTTACTCTGAAAAGTGACCCTGTGAAATTGGTATCCTCTGCTTTCATCTTTACTGTCTCCCAACAATTCTGTATCAAATGTGTTCATTTTCCAGTAGATTTGTTTTTCTAACTGCCCTTTTTGCATACTCAGTCATGGCTCTGAGAGTCAAGCTGGGTTCTTTTGATCTGTTGCCTAAAAGATAACAAAGATTTAGAACTTTACTTAGTCACACCAATGCAATCCATTGTTTTGAGTGAGGTTGCACAGTTGCAATGGATTGCAACTTAATAAACAATTCTGCCTACAATGGATAAAATGGGATAGGCTGCCTGAACTGTGTTGGTTCTGCGAAGATAGGAGTAAAAAAGCAATAAAAACTGTTTTGTCATTAATGTAAGCAGATAGATTGAATACATCAACAAATCAATTGAATTAATTATTTTTATGTCATCGCATTTCAGAGTTGAAGGTTCAAACTATTGAGACAAAAGTATAAAAAATGTTTCTTCTCGACTTTGCTGTACCATACCTAGAGACTGAACAGTAGATAGGGTTGAATTTTTTTAAAAAAAAATGAAACATTTTTTCAGCTTTGAAAAATACATACAAACTTTAAAAAAAATTCACATTTACCATCTTTGTTTTTCTTTCAAACAGCTCTACAGACTTCTTGGGCTAAATTCATCCTCCATTGATTTCAATGGACTTTCATCAGGTTAAATTTCACTTAGTAAAATTGTGCTGTGGCATTTCATATGAATGGTGAAATATCAAACATGATTTGGACCATCTGGCAAAGTGAGGAATATAGAATCATAGAAATGTGGGACTAGAAGGAACCTAAAGAGGTCATCTAGTCTATCCCCCTGTGCTGAAGCACCTACACCAGACCTGAAGAAGAGCTCTGTGTAAGCTGGAATGCTCATCTCTCTCACAATCAGAAGTTGGGCCAGTAAAATATATTATCTCTACCTTGTTTCTCTAGATTATCCTGACAGACGTTTGTCTAACCTGTTCTTAAAAACCTCCACTGCCCAGGATTCCATAACCTCCCTTAGTAACCTATTCCAAAATGCTCTGAAGCCAACTAGCCTTTGTTCTGCTGGTTTGTTTTTTTTTGGCACCGTGCCACTTCCTATAGTCTCCATTGGACTGGAGTGGCTAACCGCAGCCAGTAGAAGCCACGATCGGCCAAACTTATGGATGCGGCAGGTAAACAAACCAGCCGGGCCTGCCAAGGTGCTTACCCTGGGGAGCCGCGTGCCAAGGCTGCCGATCCCTGGCATATAGCTAGGTACAGTCTCCTTTGATTGAGGATAGACACCTACAACTGGTCAAGTCAGTTTGTAATCTAGGGGTTCATCTGAATTTCTTGCGGATACTGAGCTCTCACTTAACCATATCTACCAGTAACATTTTCTACCATCTCCACTTGTCTAGGAAACTGTCTCTCATTCTGGTGGTCAAAGACATGGCTTCAGTTATTCATGCCTTCGTCACCTCTCAGATGGAATACAACAATGCAATATACCTGTGTGTGAAGTCTTCAGAACTCAGGAGACTCCAACTATTACAGAACACTGCATTGCATTGCCTCAGCAATACAGGACATGGTCAACACATCAGACCTGTCCTCCACTCTCTACACTGGCTTCCTGTACAATATCAAATCAAGTTCAAGGTCTCAGTCCTTATCTTTAAAGAACTCCATGACCTGGACCCAGGATACCAAAAGACCATCCAAAGCTCTAGGATGAAGACCATGGTCAACAACTCTGCTCTTCAGGCACAAAGAAACACTCTCTATAATAAGTAAAACTCATCTGTGCAGCGGACAAAACTTTCTCTAAGGGCTCTTCCAAGACCTGTGGAATGCCTCCCTTGGGAATGCAAACCTCACCACTTTCTGCTCCAAGTGCAAGAAGTATTTTTTGGCCTTATCTTCTCTAACATAATCACATAGTTACAGGTTCATTAATTTTTTTAAAAAATCAAAGCTTCCAAAACATCACGCTCCACTGCATGAACTTCTTCCTCTCAGGGGAGGATGAGAGAGCAAACCTGTCATATGTGAAGTAATGTTGCTTAATGCGCTACTGAAAAACATTCAGTGGTGAGCACAGTATAAGCACCTATAAAGGATAGCCTTATTCCAGAAATTTTCTTGTCTTTCTAGCTGATGTTAAAACATTAATACTCTCCTTTTGACAGTCTTTAATGGATGAAGAAGTTAATTGGGCTGGCATCAGCTCCAATCCTTAGAGTTAAATTTGCATTACATTATCACCCAAACCAAGTCTATAGTTAAATGCTCCCTGCCACAAGCCAGTCTGGTTTAGTGGAAGGTGCAGCATTTGGTGGGGTGGATGGGCTGGGAGGTGTAATAAAATCTAATGTTTAAGGCAGAGTTTCTGACATTTTCTCCATGGCCATCTTAATTGGGTTGGCATAACACTTGAGATTTACCCATGCCGCATTAATGAGCTGAGACGGTGTCATCAATTATGCATGTTATTGGCTACTTACCAATTATTAATGTTTGTTTGAACACTGCATATTGTCTGTTTTTTCCTCACAATTTGTGTGCAGTTAGAAGCAACCAGCCTGATGTACTCAGCCAGGTGCATATTGGCCAGAGAAGTGCATGGTACTTTGATGGATTGATTTTTTTTCAGAGTCACAAAGTTTAAGGACAGATGGGACCACAACATCATCTAGTATGACCTCCTGTATATCATAGGCCAACACATTGCAACCACCTGCACACTAAGCCCAATGACCAAAATTAGACCAAAATACCACTGTATTTTTATTTCAGAGGGTGCTGATTAGCAAAACTATAAAAGCAGAATCATTCTTCTTCTTCTTCTTCTTTTTCAAACAGATGCATAGACTGTTTCCGTGGCTGGGAAGGACTTGAATGATTTTTTTCATTTGCGCAGTTGGCTATATGATTTCATTGCTGGTGTCACGTGTGAAGTATGCATGTGCTTGTCTGTAACCACTTCAATCCTCAGGTTCCCATTCTTGAAGACAATGGTGTATTTTCTTTTCAAATATCCTGTTCCATCTGCTATGATTGGTTTTGTTTTTCAAAAACCAAGTGGGGAAGTACTGTGTTTTTACTGAAAGTGATAGTTACAGGATTAGCCAGATCAGTAGCTAGTTCAGAACAATTCAGTCTCATTGGCAAGGGGAGGAAGGCTTTCTATTATAATATTATGTTTATTACAGTAGTGGCTACAGACCAACCAAGACCAGGGTCCTATTATGGTAGGCATTGTACAAACACAGAGTGGTAGATTGGCCCAGCCTTAACACTTTACATTCTAAATACACCTGAAAAGCAAAGAGTAGAGCCGAGGGATACAACATAAAAACAGAGAATACATAATGATGGCAGCAGACGTCATTTTAGTTTCACAACTAGGGGGTGCGGTTAAGTAGGAAGACAAGGGAAGAGAGGGAGAAGAGGGACAGAACAGGTGAGAGAGGGTGGGAAGGAGTAAAAGATGTGGGGCTGGTAAGAAATGAGTTTGAGGAGAAGAGAAAAGGGGAAAGGAGGTGGTTTGAGCAAACAGCCAATCAGCACAAGGCTGAGAAATCCAGTCAAAACTATAGAAAATGTTATTGATGTTCGCTGGTCCCTTCTTAAGCTGGTACTACAATAGCTGTGCTAACTTCAGTCTCTGGCTGGCTCTTTCCTGCAGTTTCTTGCCCAAAGGCCACCTGGTGGGGATACAGAGACCAAAATGTGGGTCCTAGTCTCCACTACACAGTTCTGGGTGGGGGTGGGAAGGGTGGCCCCTGCTGGCCCCTCTTTAATCCTATCCCAGTGAAACAGTAGCTTCTTAAGTAGCCCCCATAGCTGCTGTGCCAGCTTCATTTTTTTTTATCTGCTTCAATCACTTCCTTAAATCTCCATTTCAAAGATTCATCCAGTTTAGTCCTAATACATCTTGGAACCCAGATTTATTCCCAGTTCTGACCAAGTTCAGTGGTTTATTTCAGGAGTGGAAGATCTGCATAGAAATAAATCATTTCAGCTGGAGAAGAACATACTTGTCAGTTTTTTCTACACCATATATCTTATTCTTCTGGACAGGATCCATACACTGAATGCTAATATCTGAACACAGCCCAAGTGTAGGAATGCTTCCAGTTCCTAAGATCAAGTGAGAGTCATTGATATTCATACTCTTTTTCACTTTATATCACATCCTTCTCAGGGCATTTAACTCTCTCAGAGCATCAGGGATATATGCTCTCCCCCCAGCACTGGCTCCCTGAAAACATCTTTTGGATTCAAGCCTACTCTATATACTTAAGACAGTATCATAGAGAATAGTGTACTATACAGTACTTAATAGGAGCGGGGAAACATCTCACAAGTTCTCTCATGAGCCCTTAGGTTCTGAAAAAGAAGGGAGCACAGGTCTGAGAATCCAGTGCCTGATCCTATCCGCAGAAAACTTTTATTGCTGAAATATGAAATATAAATATAGTAGAAATTGACTTTCCTGTGGGAACATTCCCTGACTTTTTGAAGTATCTATCACACTGCCTTTATTTCCTTCCCGGGCCAGAGAACTGAATTAAATACCCATCACTGATACTATTTCTACAGTTTCTTTGTGAAATCTTTCTTTGCACCTCTCAGAAGGATATATTTTCCAATATCCATATGCAAAGTATGCTTAGGTCTACTGTACACTGTAGCAAAGAATGAAAAACACAAGAGCTATCTACTTCATAATAATCAAAGTATATCATTAGGTTAACCCTATCAGAGTTTAGAACATAGGTGCATACATGCAATTGGGTTCACAGCTTGTAGGCTTTCATGATATGCACAACATGCTTAACAGCCATGGAGCATCTACTAGCAAATTCAAGACTGGAAAGAAATATTTGATAGTGAAAAGACAAAACTATACATAACAGACTGTCAGCTCCTACGATTATAACAGTGGGCACTGCACATCTGACCCCTTCCCCCCCATATGAATATGGAAATCTTCAGGATGTACTTGAGAACAAAAATTGCACAAGTTGTACAAAGTTTTCTGTAGTTTGATCCATAGGTATTCTATCTACTAGAACAGGGGTCTCCAAACTTTTCAGCCCGAGGGCCGCATTAACTATCAAATAGCAGTTCGGGGGCCGACAACACACTTGAGGTCCAAATAAAAAAGAATCAAAACATGGATGTTGTTTTTAATTATTTATTTAATATTATTTTATTCAGTTATTATTTAATAACACATTGATACACTACACATGAACACCTGTTCACTACACATGAACACTACACATGAACACCTGTTCACTACACATGAACACTACACATGAACCCCCCAACTGACCCACCCAGCCAGGTCTCTCCCCCCCAAATCTCCTTTCCTCCAACCCCCAACTGACCCACCCAGCCAGGTCTCTCCCCCCCAAACCTCCTTTCCTCCAACCCCCCCCCCCCCCCAATGACCCACCCAGCCAGGTCTCTCCCCCCCAAACCTCCTTCCCTCCCACTCACCCCCCAACTGACCCACCCAGCCAGGTCTCTCCCCCCCAAACCTCCTTCCCTCCCACTCACCCCCCAACTGACCCACCCAGCCAGGTCTCCCCCCCCCCCCCAACGGACCCGCTCAACCCGGTCTCTCCCCCCAGACCTTTTCGCCGCCTGGCAGTGGGTGGCTCCTTGTTTCGCCGCCTGTAACTGGGCGGCGGCAGCGGAGCACGCGGCGCGTCCCGGCCGGTGGGGGCAGCGGAGCACGCGGCGCGTCCCGGCCCCGCGGCGGCAGCGGAGCACGTGGCGCGTCCCGGCCGGTGGGGGCAGCGGAGCACGCGGCGCGTCCCGGCCGGTGGGGGCAGCAGAGCACGCGGCGCGTCCCGGCCGGTGGGGGCAGCGGAGCACGCGGCGCGTCCCGGCCGGTGGGGGCAGCAGAGCACGCAGCGCGTCCCGGCCCCGCGGCGGCAGCGGAGCACGTGGCGCGTCCCGGCCGGTGGGGGCAGCGGAGCACGTGGCGCGTCCCGGCCGGTGGGGGCAGCAGAGCACGCAGCGCGTCCCGGCCCCGCGGCTGGCGGCGGCGGCCCGCACGGCGCTTCCAGGCCCCAGCGGGGAGCCGTCCCTGCGAAATTCTCAAAAGAGCCAAAAAGATCTCCACGGGCCGGATGAGAGGGCCTCGCGGGCCGCAGTTTGGAGACCCCTGTTCTAGAATAAATGCTGCACTAGTTTCTGTAATGGGCTTCTGATTTCAGCTCATCTTTCAAGTGATTGTCCAGCTGAGCATTTCAAAACCAGTAGAAGTGGTCAGGGAAAAGGACATGTTAAGAAACGAAGACATAATATCTGTTCGTACATGTAAGGTACAAATAACAAGGGTGAGCTACAAATAGTTAGAGAGTATTAAGTTGCCTATGGCTATGTGCAGATTTCTTCAAGATTAAGATTAAGGCAAGAACCATGGTTATTCAGGAACATAAAATTTGGCATGATGGATCAGCCCATCAGGTTTGGTGTACTAACCAGTTCCTTTTTACAACAAAGGTAGTCATTCTTCATCCCTGCTTAGTTATTTATTTCAGATGGTAACAAAAGCTTGACTCTAGTATCTAGCTCTTTATGTAATGCTGTATTTAAGAAGAAGTAGTTCTTCATGATCTCTGCAATAACCAGGCTATGACTTGAAGATGTGATTGAGATTGATTGTAAGTTCATATATTACAGTGATTTGAAGGTACTTACTACCAGTTATGCCCTTCTCCCCTGCAGTATCCTCAACTTTTCCAGCAGCGCCACTCTGAAACAGTCTCCCTCTTACTGACAACCAGTTACCAAGAGGTCACTCTATCCTTTTTCACTGCCTCTGGTCAGAAAACAGGTTTCAGTTCCTTTCAAAGCTGTCAGACTATTTCATATAATACATTTATTTATTTAGTTTCTTTGGGTTATCTATGCTAAGCCAACTGAGGGAAGAAGGATGAACATTCAACTTAAGCACATGTCTGGGACTCAAGTGACATGATTTCAATTCCATGTTAGGTTGGCCTCATCAACTTGTAGTAGAATTTTTTTTTCTTTCTTTCTTTTGCAGCTCTCTTTTCCTGCTCAGGTTTGCTTCTTTTTTGTATATTTTTTGTTTCCCCCCTTTTTTTTACTCTTCTTTCTCTCTTTGGAGGCTCTTCCTCCACATTCTGCTACTGAAAAGAATGTGGGGTGAAATCCTCGCTCCACTGAACTCCGTGGTAAAACTCTCATTGACTTCAGTGGTGTCAGGATTTCATACTTGGTGCTTTGGTGAGCAAAAGGCATCTGTTTGTTGCTCGACAGAGCTGGGGTTCTTGCTACCCCTAGCAGCAGAGGAGAATATCTGTGATAAAATAGCTTTTTCTAGTATAGCCTGTCATAAATATAAAGGGAAGGGTAACAACCCTTATGTATGCAGTAATATAAAATCCCTCTTGGCCAGAGGTACAGAATCACTTACCTGTAAGGGATTAATCAGTTCAGTTAACCTAGTTGGCTCCTGATCAGATGGACCAATAGGGAAAGAAGATACTTTCAAGTCTTGGGCTGGGGAGGGGGTTGTTTTTGTGCTCTTTGTTTTGTGTTCTCTCGGAGCCAGAGAGGGGCCAGTGCAGGAAAATCCTTCTCCTACAGACAATCCTGAAATGGGTCTCAAAGATTACAAAGTGTAAGTAAGCAAGGCAAGGCATTAGATTATCTTTTGTTTTAACTTGTGAATTTTCCCTATGCTGTTTTCTGTAACTTTGAAGTTAAGCCCAGAAGGGGATCATCTGTGTTTTAAATCTTTTTATTACCCTGTAAATTTAACTTCCATCCTGATTTTACAGAGGTGATTCTTTTACTTTTGTTTTAAATACAATTTTTAAGAACCTGATTGATTTTCAATGTCCTAAAAACCCAGGGATTTGGTCTGTGCTCATCTGTACCAATTGGTGAGGATATATTCTCAAGCCTCCTCAGGAAAGGGGATGAAGGGGCTTGGGAGGATATTTTAGGGGATATAGGGATCCAAGTGCCCCCCCCCCCCGAATCTTTGCCTAAATCACTTGGTGGTGGCAGCAATCCCGTCCAAGGACAAGAAATGATTTGTGCTTGGGGAAGTTTTAACCTAAGCTTAGGGAGTCTTTCATGCGGGTCCCCACATCTGGACCCCAGACACAGGAACCCTGACACATCCTATGACCAAATAGTTAGTAGCTGATCCAGATCAAGATGGTTAGTGTTCCAGGACTGCAGCTCAGTGCCTCTCTTATATCTGGATGTTGCCTGCACTAATGTTTTCTGTCCTCTGTCATAGGATAAGGCATATTAACAAGCTGAAGCACTTAATTAAAATTACATGCTCCAAATTAGAATTCATAAATTCAGGTAACAACATGTTAATATAAAGCTGTAAAATTGATCCTGTAGATGCCATATAGGTATAAGTGATATCTCTGTTAAGACCATGGTGAAAATCAATGCAGTATTAACTTAGCCCCCAAGTCTTAAGATTTTGTATTAGGTTTTTATTCAGAACTTTGTCTAAATAATATGATGCTCTGCTGAGCTAACTATGCTAACTGAACCAGCTGTCCATTGCCTAGTTCCCAATGTGAGCTGGGTTCTGAAAAATTCATGTAAAACATCTTTGCATTCCCTGAATCTCTTTGGAGTAACTGAATCCAATAGGGCTAGTGCAGTAGCTTGAAATGGTGAATTCCATGGGGAATAAGAAGCAGATGTGAGATCCATGTCTCCCTCCAGAGCCATGAAAATGAATCTGTCCATGGAAATAAGATAATTTCTTAACAATGTCACTCATTCATTTTCCTCTGTATAATAAGAAATGTTATTTGTCAAGCCCTGAAAGCTGAAAACCTGACACAGCTTTGACACTCCTTCTGATTTTGCTGACTTGCTGTTATTATCTTCCAAATTCATACAAATTGCTCACATACAAAAGTGTCAGTGTTCAAGATGCTCTTGACTTCTTAATAAAGAGTTTCTGTGGAAATTGTGAATATTTGACAAACAAATCTCCAAAGATGTTCTTTCTTTCTAATTTTTTTAATCATTTTTCTTTGGACCTGTACTGAAGGTCACACTCAAGACGTTACTGTTAATTTGTCAGAGGGAAAACTGTATTTCACAAATTAATTCTATTATAATGCCCCAGAAAAACAGTACAGATTATAAGGCAGGACAGATCCTCAGCTGGTGTAAAGTGGCCTATCTCCACGGCAACTAATGCAGCATTATCAATTTACATCAGCTGAGGATCAAGCTTCATGATAATTTAGGCTAAGAGAAAACTAAATAAAATAAAATTGGGTGTTCCCTTTCTAGAGATGAGGCCAAACTAAAACTTGGCTTTGAACAGCCTTCAGCTTGGGGAAAATTTGGATTTCAATCAGAACACTGTGGCTCATCTGATATTTAAGCCTATGTCCTTGCAGACATCTTCAGTGCTAAAGCTTTTCATCAATATTTAGTTAAAAACTAATGGCTTACCTTTCAAGGCAATTGAAGCTTTGGTGACTCTGCTAGGAACTGTGGATGCACAACAGCTATGCAAATTAGGCCATGACGTTGTTGTCACATTTAGTCACATTGGCTAGCTAACATTTGTAGTCATCTCCTCTAACATTGTTCAAAATTTTTTATCTTATTAGTGTGCAGTTTCCAGACCTTACTTCCATTTAATTCAATTACACCTAGAAGCATTATAAACTAAGGGGGAATTCTCTTTCTATGTCCATATCAGCTAAAAAAATAATGATATAAATCTAGACAGTCAGCCCAAGACTTAATGTCTATCCTATAGAGTCTGAAAATAGAAGAAAATATTTCATCCTTCTCAGAAAATGTCCACAAAAGAGGTCTTCGAAGAGTAAGAGAGTAAAAACTCCAAGAGCCTTTTGCAGAGTTTTCACAGAATCATTTTTCAAGAGGAAAGAAAAAGAAGTGTGTCCAAGACAGCTGGTCTGTTGCTCTAAGGGCATAGTACAAAGGACATTCTACTCTCTCTGGCTTTACTGGGTTGTGGGGTGTAGTAAGGACTAGAGGTGGAATTCACTTATTTTAAGAGCGAGATCAGTACTTTCATCCTCTTGGATCAAGGAATTGGCAATAAAACCTAGTGAATCAATAAAAAAAATACAATGAAATGTTTTGGCCATGTGCTGTTTATTTTACAGTGGCATTTCAATCATTTGTCATGGTAATGTTTCTAATATTTTGTTGTATTGTGAAGGATTACTCTGATCATATAGGCCCCATATAGGTTCATTACCATGTATGCCATCTAAATATACAACCTCTAAAAATTACTAAATTGTGGCAGTTTTAGGAAACATATATATTCCTTATTTCTGTCCATTTAATAAAAATGACTTACAAAAATCATTTGCCTAAATAATTGGCATCCTAATCAGAGATGGTCTGAAATCAAAAGCACCAAACATGGGTGAGATCAGGTCTCAAATGTCAGAGCTGGTATATCTCTCAAACCAAACCAAATCTATGGCTCCTCATAGTTCTGAACTTTGGTCAAGTTCTGATCTGGATTCAGATCAGAATGCTGTGGCCTATCTCTAGTGATTATGCAAACCCTTTCTTAACTGGAAATCTTACCCATCTTGCAAAGCGGAAGCCAAGAAAATAACCAAAAGTTTCTTGCAAGTTAATGTCTTGGAAAATGAAAGGCAAAGATGACACATAGGAGGCATTTTCAGTGAAGCATCTGTCTGTGGTAAGCACTGGGTATTTCAGTAAGTAAAGCTGGATATATAATCTGTCTTTCCATGACTGTGTCTTCCTAGCTTTTCTTAAATTTCATCCAGCTGTTAGCAATATTTGTTGCTTTCTCCAGAAGACAAAAATTTATTTGTGAAGCTCCTATACCCGGAAATAAGGCCCACAAAAATTCTTCAAGTTGAAGACGGAAGTGAAAAGTGCATTTTAGCTCATGACCATGTAAATCACAGTAAATATGTAGAAAGATGAGAGAAAAATATATTCCCTGTCTGGGGAAATGAACAAGTATTGTAGATGGGGGAAAGCTACACAATAGATCTGATGAAAATTAATGGAATTCAAATGGATTTGCTGAACTTTGTGTAAAATACAAAATTCTGGAGCAGTATTCAAACGAGGATGGTAATATGCCCACCTGTGCTTCATACATTTGGCCATTAGGTGTCAGTGATGTTCTATATTAAAAACAGCTGGAAGAGCATTTATCTGGAAGTAAATAAAGTGACTCATAGCCACGCCTTGTAAACTTTGCCTCTCGGATGTACATTTAAAAATTACAAAATGATAGCATAACTAAATGGATAGACAAGAAAAATGAAGACAGACATAACATTTCCATGGGTAGGCCTCTTGTGCCTGTATATCTTTGCATCATAAAAATATTTGTGCAAATGTCAGAGTTACTAGATTTCTCAGTTAACAGGAACCTGTATTATGACAAGAGTGACTGGCTATTAGGAGTTCTGCTAATGCCATGGTTCTGGATTCAGTCCACATACTGGCCAGCTTCTGTCTGCTTATTGCAGGCCTTAGTGTCAAGCTTTGTGTCTGTGTGTGAGGGAAGTTCTTGGTATGCTCTGTTTTTTCAAGTGTGTTGACTAAAGCCACTTGAAACTTCAATAATGGAATCTCCAACCAGGCAAAACCCACATGGTTTATTATTTTTAAAACTGTACTTAGTGATAAATAGTTACTTAAGCCAAAAATCAAAGCACATTTAGATTGCTTCCAGTCCCAAGAGACCAGTCACTTACTCCAGATCAACTGGTACTCTAGATCTTAGATCAAAGAATGCTGGCAGTCAAATTTTTGTTCTTGTTTGATGGCTCATTTCTTTTGATGGGTTATTTAGTTACATGGGTATACACACTGTAAATATTTGCTATTACATTATAACAGGATACAGATAAGTGAAAACAATGCAAGTAACATCCCATTAGTTTTTCATAAAGTTTAAATACCAAATACCCTTATACATTTAAGAATGACTTTGATGTATACTAGAACACAAGTGAATTGACCTGGGATTTGGCATGAACTGGTATATAGTCTTCCAGTGTCACAGAGAGCACAAACTCTAAACTTCCCTTAGAACTCCATTCCTTAATAAAATAAACTTATTACACTTATAGTGATTTAGTCCTACTCTTCCAGAGAACCATTTTAACCTTTCTACGGCATAGATGCTGTACTCTGTGAAGCGTAAGCAGTGTCTAAAAATTAATTGCCAATTTTTTTATTTAGATCATAACCCTACAGTTAAGCAGTAGATGTATAAGTAAAAGTAGGCTTAAATGAAGGTGGGGAAACACCTATCTTCCCCTGTACATCAGCCCATCAGTTTTGTTTTTCTCCTCATCAGAGCTACACGCTGCGGTGTAGCATAGGAATACAGAACTGATAACCATGGGAGCACAGACTGAAAGTGCCATATAAAAGTGCCATAATATTAAGAAACATTTGCTTTGTGACATCACTTAAGGATGCTGAAAAATGTAAAAATAACCCCTATTTTGTTAGCTCTGCAATGCCGACCCCAGAATCTTCTTGTGACCTTTCACACATTAGCAGCCTAATTTTGCAAGATTCAGAAAACCTTTGAAGTCTACAGCTTGTCCTGTGTACTCAACTCATTCAAGGACCAGAGTCTAATATCAGACCTCTCTTTGTGATGTCTGCAATATTTGAATGTATAAATTTACATCTGCATCATCTGTTGTTCCATTATCAAAGTAGTGCTTTGAGGAAGCCTCGGAAAGACATGACCAGAAATTTTTATTTGAGACTTTGAAGCTCCTACCTGGATGTTCTTTCTCACAGGTTTCTCCAGTTAAGGACAAACTACTGCCATGATAGTGATGCACAACTTGCTCATTGGCGAGAGCATTTTTGAGTATTAAAGAATAGATCCCCACCAACATGTCAACTAAACTTAATCCAAAAATGAATTCAGAAAAAAAAACATAAAAACAAAAAACAAAAACAAGTTAGTAACATTAGAGGAAATTTTGCTTGTAGTCAGACAGTTAGATGATAAAGCACCTAGTCTTGACAATATTTTAACTGCTAAATAGTGGAGGCCTGGAATTAATTCACTGGCTTCATAGAGTTGTCTTAAAAGTTCAGGAAATTGATCATATTCAAGAAGATTGGAAAGGGCCGCATCATCCTTTTTAAAAAATAAATAAAGGAAGCAATTGTGCTCAAATTACAGGAGAATAACACTGACTACTGACCAAATGCTGGAAGAGTTGCAAAAAACCCTGCAGAATATATGGGATGTGAGATCAGGGATGATAAAACCAAAGCTATGCATGCCTCCTTTAGCACAGAAACAAATGACCTGCTGATGCAGGATAATGATGGCAATGACATAAAATAGTCATGTGAATAGTTGTATCTATCTGGGTAGTCAGTTGACAGCAGGAGGTTCTATATCCAAAGATGTAACCTATTAGACAGGTCTTGCATCAGTGGCATTCAGTGTCTTCAAAGGCCTGAGTTTGGGTGGTAGGACCTCTGTGTGGTGCTGGCCACCACTTCCCGCAGCCCGCCATTGTACCAGAGTGGCGGCCAGTGGGAGCTGCGATCGGCCGAACTTGTAGATGTGGCAGATAAACAAACTGGTTGGGCCCGCCAAGGCTGCTTACCCTGGGGGGTCGCGTACCAAGGTTGCCGATCCCTGATCCAGTCTGATGTCCTGTATAACATAACCCATATAATAATATAGATCCCATTAAATTCCTAGAGCAGGGGGGAGCAAACCTTTTGGCCTGAGGGAACCACATATCTATACCAGCGACACCATCACAGGACCTAACCAGATCAGCCACACCTTCACCGGTTCATTCATCTGAACATCTATCGACGTAATATATGCCATCATGTGCCAGTAGTGTCCCTCTGCTATGTACGTCGGTCAAACTGGACAGTCCCTACGAAAAAGGATAAATGGACACAAATCAGATATTAGGAATGGAAATATACAAAAACCTGTAGGAGAATACTTCCATCTCCCTGGACACACAATAACAGATTTAAAGGTCACCATCCTGCAGCAAAAAAACTTCAAGACCAGACTTCAAAGAGAAACTGCTGAGCTACAGTTCATTTGCAAATTTGACACCATCAATTCAGGATTGAACAAAGACTATGAATGGCTAGCTAACTACAGAAGCAGTTTCTCCTCTCTAGGTGTTCACACCTCCAGATCAGCTGCTAGAAGAGGACCTCATCCTCCCTGATTAGAGATAACAAGGTGGTTCAGCCTGATTGAACTAACCTCATTATCTCTAACCTGGTTCTTTCCTTCTTATTGATACCTGCCTCTGGATACTTCCACTGCATGCATCTGATGAAATGGGTATTAGCCCACAAAAGCTTATGCTTCAATACTTTAGTTAGTCTTTAAGGTGCCACAGGACTCTTTGTCGCTTCTGCAGATCCAGACTAACATGGCTACCTCTCTGATTCTTGACAGAGTATTCTACATGCCTTACCAGTGTGGACGAGTAGTAAGGAGGAGCGCTCTGCGAGGTTTTAAAGTGCAAGTGTAGCCAAGTCCTCAGCTAATTCACAAATTTCACAGTTTGTTGATCTGAATCTGCATATTATTTTTTTATAAGAAACTGTTTCCCTAAAAATGTTTTGCCCATCCCTAGTTTTTCTGTGCTACACTTTCCACTTTATCTACAATATATTTAGTAATCCCCCAGGGGTCTACTGAGCAGCATATGGCTTCCTGATCAGAAGCTTACTTTTAAATGGTATTTCTAATCCTTTGATTACAAAACTTTTCCTTCTAAGGACACTAAATGAAATTGCATAACTCCAGAGTCAAGTTCTTACTCTCTCTGCTGTTCTTTTGGGAGTGCTTTTTGGAGGAATATAATGATTGTTGTCAAAATGACATCATAAAAGTGAAAGCACACTGAAGATGCAGAGCGCCCTGATATGGCATCCAAGGAAGATCTAAGGCTACAACTATTGCCTTAAAACCTCTTGGCAGAATTGATTTTGAGGATTATTTTCTATTCTTATTAGTCTTTGTTCTAAGAATTCACAGTAGGAGATACTGACTGCAAAGATAGCACAGTGGAGATGATAATACGCACAGTGCTGGGAGGCTTAATTCATTAATGTTTATAAAACACTTTCATGTTCTTGGATGGAAGGGTCTATAGAAGTACAAACTATTAATAATTTTTTAATTAGTACCCATCACACCAAGGATAAAGATAACACCCTGTCAATCTTGTTTGTTTGTGGAAAAAAAATAACTATGTAATGAGGACTCATGCACCATCCTTGTGACGACTAAATGCTGGAAGAGAGCGGCTTAACTATGCCCTGGCCTGCATCTTTCAAAAAGATGCTCAGATCTGGTTTGTGTTGGGGAGAAGGTTCAAGTCAGTTCTTGCTGCACCTGAATCAGTTCAATTATTTTTATCCACTATCTATAATCCTTAGTCACTGTTGCAGGGAAGTGGGAATCTAGGGCCAGGGGCAAATGGAGAAAGAAGGCTCTTTCCCCTCAAATAATTGAGGCTTTTCCGCCACACAGTAACCATATTAAAAGACTGCATTTTTTTCTTATGCAAGTATTAAGACTAATTAAATTCTCTTTCATGGCAATAGTTTATCTTAAGCTATTGTCATTTCACCTGGGAATCACAATTCCGGTACAGATGGTGCTTCAAAAGCACCTCAGTTCCTGTTGAACAGTAAAACCGTGAAATATAATTGGAATGGCTGGTAGCCTGTGCTCAGGAGGGGCATAACCATTTAGCTTTTGAAAAGCTTGTCCAATGAGCTTATCTTCTATTAAAGTCATGAGCGGCTTGGATCTTCTAACGCACCTTGGCACATTGTGGCACATAATTCTCTGGCCTGAGAAGGAGACGCTACAGATAGGTTCTATGGAAGGATTCTGCCTCACTCCAAGCAACCTGGTGCATAGGGATATACGCTAATGAAACCAACCAAGACCAAATAGCAAGTGTGAAAAATCAGGACAGGTGCTGGGGGGGGTGGGGTAATAGGCACCTATATAAGAAAAAGCCCCAAATATCAGGACTGTCCCTATAAAGTCGGGACATCTGGTCACACTAGGTTGTACTATCCTTTAATATTCTCCTTTGGGCAATCATTCATCCAAAGATGTGACGTTCCCTGGGAGTTCTCCAATGTACTCAATGCACCTGTGTAAAGGCCTAACAAACTACCCCAAAGTATTAATATGTACCATACATGTTTACATAAAAGAGTCAGGGCCATAGTTGTATAGTTGCATGCAGGGGCGCTGGATCAATGTGTAGAGTGGGGGTGCTGAGAGCCATGGAACCAAACTGTAAACCCCGTATATGATGGAAACCACTTCAAGTCAGGGGATGCAGCAGCACTCTGGTTCCAGCACCTATAACTGTATGGAGTTCTGCACCCTGACTGGCCAAGTTAGAAAGTGCTTGGATCAAGGACGTTGGTTTTTGAGTGTACTGACATGGCCCCCGTCACTAGAGAACCCGGGCAGTTTACACATTAATACACTTCGCTACACAAGACCCTTGTGAAGCACAGCAGTGTTATGATCCCCTCTTTGTTATGGAGAACTGAGACAGATATAGCCCAGGTCAAGTCTGTGGCAGGATTGGGAACTAAACCCAACTATGCTGAACTTCAGACCAGTGCCTTTCGCTGTTGATTTTGGCTTTGCACTGCAAGGGGGACACTCCACAAAAATTCAAAGGTGAGTCTGGGTTCAGATTCAGAAATGGAAGGTAAATCCTATGGTGGTTCAGATCTGTGATGTTTGAACTGGCCCACGTCTAGTTATCAAGGGCTGTCTTTTAATTTTTTTGCTCTAATTTTGCTGCAGTTTGTGTGTATTATACCTGTGTTTCTCAATCAGAGGTCCAGGCACCACAAGTAGGTTTCAGAGGGTCTGCAAGGGCCGGCATTAGACATGCTGGGGCCCAGGTCACAAAGCTGAAGTGCCCCCATCCCCACATGGGGCTGAAGCCCAGAGCCCTGACCCTGTCACCCGGTGCTGATGCCGAAGTCCGAGCTGAAATCCGGTGCTGAAGCTGAAGTTTCCTATCGTGTGGGGCCCCAGGCAATTGAGCTGCTTGCTACCCCCTAATGCCGGCTCTGGCTTTTATATGCAAAAAACAGTTGCTGTGGCACTAGTGTGCCATGGATTTTTATAGTCCTTAGAAAGAAGAAGGTTGAGAACCCCTATATTATACAATGTGTATTGCACCGATTTCTGCCCCTTCTTGTAAAAATTGGCATCAGTTTCTAGACGTGAGTAGGGATTATGATGATTTTTGTCTACAGCATTTCAGCACAGTGTATAGGAGTGGTGCTGTTACATTGCTAGGGAAACACTGCATTCAGAAACTACCTGAAAAGAGGAGTCCTGGGAAGTTATTCACTCAGCATTAAATGCTGATTTTGAAAAAACAAGAGTGGGACTTGTTTCCCTCCCCTAATTGCCCACATATAATGTAATATGTAATTTTTGATATGTTTGCACAATAATTCTATCACTTTGTTAGATTTTCATGTATTTCATGCATTTAAAACTATGTGAGTTTCCTTTCCCACCGCATCTACTGTTTTTGTTTGGATTCCACACTTTTCTATGTACATATGGATTTAAAAATATTGTCGATTTTAACTGATTACTGAGGAATAAATGTTGTTGAGATGGGAGTTAACTGTGGTTTTGCTCTGAAATGTCTCTGTAAAAATGGAACCCTATGATTCTATGGCTACCAGCTCTCAGTGATATCGGCTCAAAACTACTCAGTTAACAAGTAAAAATGGGGGTTGGGGTTCTTGTCATCCCTGAAAAAAATCAACCTACTAGGCTGGATTCTTTCCTTCTCCAGCATCATCACCTGTAATAATGGTTTTGCAGGCCACTCGAGGCTCTCAGTAACCCCTTGTGCACCCTACTGTCTTCACTGAGGGCAGAATTTGATGTCTTTGATGAGCAACTGGCTGGCATTTAATAATGAGTTCTGAGGGTGATGCACAAGAAAGCACAGCAGTGATGGACCATCAGGGCCAACAAAATTAAGAGCAATAAGCACTTAACTGCCACGAAAATGAGCAAACGTGACTCTGAACACACACAGGACATCAGTCTCTTCAGCAAGAAGCTTCCTTTTCTCCATAGTGATTGTTTAAGAGTAAAACAGCTTATGAAAGAGGCCTGTCTGACAACATTGGAGAAAATCATTTTCTGCATATCCACAGAATGGGGCAACACAGTGCGGCTTCCCGACACTGTCCCATCAGTTTGCTTCAACGCAGTTTTACGCGGTTGAATCAAACAGTGGTTAAAAATTCTAATGAACGGTCACAAACTCCATTGCAGTATTCAACTGCTTCTCCATTCCGCACGTGGCAATATAACTGGAAAATGCATCTGTCTCAAACAAACATTTGTTTTATAACGGTAGGCAATTAGCAATTGTTTTCCTCCTGAATGGTGCATGATTACCCTGCTTATAAATATTTGTCCTCCTTCTTTAAACTCCCAGTGTGCTGTCATCTCCTCTTGTTTGTGTCTTAAATTAGGGGCAAATTCTGCCCTCATTTGCACACATGACTTCCACTCCAGTCACTGAGAGTTACATAGGTGCATGTAAAGGCAGAATTGGGTCCTTTAAATTGTAAGATCTTCAGGGGAGGGGCTTCATCTTTACTTTTGTAATGCATCACTCACCTCTATGGTGCCATGAAATTAATGAATAATAATAAGTAATACAATTAATACATTAATAATATGTGCACAGGAAATAAAATAAACCTAATCTTTTTTTTTCATTTCCCAATATCATGAGTGTAATTTAGCATCTAGCTTCCCTTGGAAAACAGCATCTCATCAAGGGCAAATAATGGTATTAATCAAAATAGCCATTTATGCCATTTGAATAAATGGCTTTCACTTTGCAAGGACGATACAGATGATCTGCACATACCGGCGGTTTATCACAGTGAAGTATTTTTGTTATCATAAAGCCATTACTTAACCACTGATTCGGTGAATGCCAACTGTGTGTGATTTCAAGACTTATTTTAATGACAGAACAAAAGAGAGCCTTATGAAAATTCAAAGGCTTCCCCCACAGCACTAGCTCAGTTCTATTTATAGATGTGATTTATAGAGCTTCTGAACGTAGCTAGAATTAAGTTCAGCATTAAGATTCTTTTTATGCATGATATGACAGTTTATAGTTAACAGCATTTCTGTAATCGCCGTTACCAATAACTATAACTTACATATTTTGAAAAGCCATTAGTTTAAAATAACCACCGCCCAAATCCTGTAAGCTTAGTTTCCTGTATGAGTCAGATCAAAAGAGGGGAGAGAACATGGGAGGGGAGGATTTAGTCACCAAATCTTATCCTTGGGAAATTTACAGAAGATCACATGCAAAAAATAGAATTCCTCTGGGGTTTAGGCATCCAGTCGCCTGGCATGAGGCTGAAGTGCACATGCATAGAGGAAGAAACAAAGCTGCATAGGAAACTGTTACCGCAGAAATGTAGGCGCTGAGCAATTGTAGGTGACACAAGACTTGGGGGACAGCTGAATGGGACTTTTATGAATCCCAGTGGGGTTGATTCTGGGATTTAGATGCAGAAAGTTGCAGGTAGGCAGTTAAGCTCTTTTGCGAATCTAGTCCTTAGGGTAAAATTTTCAAAAGCACCTGAATGACTCTGGAGCCTAAGTCCCATTGACCTCTTAATAGTAGAAGGCTTTTGAAATTGTTATCCTTAGTCTCACAATGCCTCAATTCTCCATCTGAAAATGGAGATAATAATTCATAGATTCATAGATTCCAAGATCCGTAGGGACCATTGAGATCATCTAGTCTGACCTCCTGTATAACACCGGCCACAGAACTTCACCAAAATAATTCATAGAGCATAGCCTTTGGAAAAGAATCCCTTTTAAAAAAAAATTACCAGTCATGGAGAATCCCCATGACCCTTGGAAAGCTGTTCCAATGGTTAATTACTCTCACTGATAAAATTTACACCTTATTTCTTAACTCAGTATGTTTAACTTCAACTTATGGCCATTGGATCACGTTATGTCTTTCTCAGATTGACTGAAGACCTCATTATTAAATATTTGTTTCCCATGGAAGTACTGCTTCCTCTTGTGTCCTTCCACAACAGTCCTAGGTTTTTCCTGTGTTGGGCACATGATATGGACTGGTCTGTACCCTTGGTGAGACTTCCATGGTGTGTGGTTCCTCAACAGTTCAGCAGACCAACAAATGTTCCGTGATTTGTGTTTCACCAGTTACATGAGTCTGTTTGGATCATTGGAATAACCCCACTTCTACATATCGACTTTTGACCTGCCCGCTCTTATTTAGAGACAATTTAAATACCTCCAGGTCAACCGATTCTATTCTGCACCTGCGGAAAGTTGTTTGGTAATGTCTACGTGCATTTTAACATCTTTGAGTATTTCTATTTGTGTGCCACATTTCTAGTCCTGTAAACATTGGTGGGGGGGTTTAAGCAACTCTGCTAAAGCTAGGATTCCCCCTCATGAATTTATGCAACAAAGAGCAGTCTTAGATGTCTGGTATCTCTGGACTGCCAAAATCATTCCATTTTGCTTGTGACTGCTCTCCTGATATCCGGTGGAGTGATTCCAGCAGGCATATTAAAACGGTTCATGTTTGTTCATTTTAGACATCCTGTGATGTAGCAGCAACTATCATTTAGCACAGGGCTGAGCTTCTTTGTGTGAGCCAATGTGCCCTAAAGGAGAGTGTGTTGTCTAGCATTACTCCAAGGTAGACAGGATTACAGCAATGGGCAAGTAATCCCCATTCCAGATAGCTGTCTATTGGCCTCAGAATTCCTAAAATGGAGAGACTCACTTGTGCATTGGCTGGATTGGCACACAATATGTTCTTGGTGTAATAGACTGAGCCCAGACAATTCTAATGTTAGTGTAGCTTTAATAGAGACAAGACCTTTGGCTTGGGCAGTGACACATATGTTGTCAGCATAGGTAAAACTACTTGGGCTGAGCTGATGACTGATCAGCTGATGATTGATCAGCTGATGACTGGTATTTGTGAGAGTATGCTTCCTTGTGGTAAACCATCTTTCTGGTTGCCACTATTGGCTTTGCTTCATTCATAGTTCAATGTAAAAAGGTCAGTTCTCTAGTAGAGATTGTATCAATCATACAAAGTCGTGATCTTTTGTCATGTTGTATATTTTAGTGGGAATCCTTCAGTGATTTATTGTGTTGCAGGCTGCTGATAGGTCAACAATCACAGCTCCTGTTACCATACCCTTTTCAAAGCCATCTTTGATGTATTAAGTGATGTTTAGCATTTGACCAGTGCACAACTTGCCTGGGCAGAATCCAGCTTCCTCTGGAACTACATGATTTTTCAATGAGTGGGGAAAGGCAATTTCGGATGAGACCCTCATACAATATGCAGAAATGACATAACAGTGATATCGGCCTGAAGTTCTTTGGCTCCGTTGCATTCTTCCCTAGTGTCAGCAGTGCCAAAACACATGCTCATCACCAGATCTTGGAAACTTGTACATGGCTGAGCATGCATTCGACAACCTGGGTAACCAGTTCTTTATTGCTGGTCCAAAATATTTAATTTGTTCTCTATAAATGTCTAAATAGGTAGCTTTGCCATTCTAGAAGGTGTTAATTCCAGAGGTTAATTCAGTCATTCTGCCCCAAAATTATAAGTCTCCTAGTCTTGTCACGTAAGCCATAACTTGGGTTGTTTATTCAGTACCCTGCCATTTTTCTAAGACTTGATGTACAACTTGGTCTGCAGTAATATTGTAGTGTCACTCTATGTCTCCTGGGTCATTGTTAAGCTTTCAGATGCTTATCCACGTTTTGTGACTGCTGTGGGTCACACTCACACTCTCAGTAAGATTCTGCCGTGTCTTCTATTTTTTGTCCCTTAGTTCAGAGACCAGTTCTTTGCTAGCTGCAATGTTATCCTCAACGAATGGATTTGCTTCAAACTTCTGCTTCTATTGTACATACCAGTCTGACTACTCAAATGTTAGTCAGGGCACATAGTTTGTTCTGCAGCTCCGTGGAATATGCTTCTTCAAGACAGTGCACACTTCATTACAAACTGGTCGTAATTTTTCTGGTATTGGCTTGATTTTTCTTACAACAGCGGCAAGGTCATTGGTGAAGCCCTTCCATTCTACTTTTGTTAAATCAAAGCAATGCTGGAATGCTACTGAGTTCAGTGTTATGGCTGCATTGATCTGGATGGCAGTGGGCCGAAGACCTAAACTAAGCTTGTTACACTATACACTATATATAGCTAACAAATACCAAATCAGGCTGTTTTCTGGTCACTGTTGTTGAAAGAAGATCTGCCCCGATTGACTTAGTTCACCATTTTCATCAGTTATACTACAGCCACATTTGATACTATGACTGTTAAGTGTCACCATCTGCATTTTATCATGTTTGATGTTATGTGGACTAGTGAACTTGAATTGTTTGCATGGTGGTTTATAGACAGATGTGGTGGAAATGCCACCAGTATCTACAGTCAGGACTTCAATGCCTTATTATTGGTCCTGGATGGGGGCAGCAAAAGCATGCATCTCAGGGTTCCTGTCTTCTTCTCTGAATCTGGGAAGCCTGCCAGACATCTACCACTATACTATAACAAAAGAATGTGTCTATGCCTACAGATTGACACAGTTCTCAACATAACCGACTGACTGTATCTGAAGGTTGATACAGTTGCCAGTGCCATTTAAAAGGCTCCTCATGAGGGCTGGCACTGACAAAAATGTCAGCAAATCTGGAAGAGCCCTTGGGTGCCAGACAAGACCTCATAGCCAAAATGCTGCACTAATTACAACTGCCAGGTGTTAAGCCTCCAGGGGAGACACACAGGGATCAACAAACACCACCCCCGGATACACAGGATTAAGTTGGCTATCAAAAGACCACACAAGCAAGACGGCAGCATTATTTTCACCAGCCCTGGTCTTGTAATCAACATAACATCAATGTAGTCAGACTGTACTCAAGTCACCTCTAAACTTCTCTCTCTTAAGCTAAGTAGACAGACTGGATGAGCTCAATAACTATAAAGCATATTTTCTAATCCTTTTATCATTCTCGGGGCTTTGTTCTGAACCATTTCTAATTGATCAAAATCCTTCTTGAATTGCGAACACCAGAACTGGACACAGTATTCCAGCAGCGATCACACCAGTGCAAATTCGGAAGGAAAATCAATTCTCTACTCCTCCTTGAGATTCCCGTTTATGACTCCAAGGATCACGTCAACCCTTTTGGTCACAGCATTGCACTGTGAGTTCATCTGCATAGTCATCCCTAAATCTTCTGAATCACTCCTGGGAGTCACTGCTTTCCAGAATAGTCTCCTATCTTCTGTGTATGGTCTAATATTTTGCCTAAACATGGACATATAGCCATATTAAAACACATTGTTTGCTTGTACCCAGTTTACCAAGTGATCCAGATCTTTTCATAGCAGTATCTGTCCTCTTCATTATTTATCTCTCCCCTATTTTTTTATTATCTGAAAACTTTATCAGAGATCTTATTTTTTTTCCAGGTCATTGACATAAATGTTAAATAGCATAGGGCCAAGAACCGAACCCTGCAGGATCCAATTAGAAACACATCCACTCAATGATTTCCCATTTACAATTACATTTTGAGACTTATTAGCCAGCTTTTAATCCATTTAATATGTGTTATGTCAATTTTTCTGTATTTCTAGTTTTGTACCCAAAATGGTACCAAGTCAAATGTCTAACAGACTTTTAAGTATATTACATCAACCAAACTGATAAACTCATCAAAATAAAATTATCCAGTTAGTCTGACAGGATCTATTTTCCATAAACTTATGTTGATTGGCATTAATCATATTGGCATCTTTTAATTCTTTATCAAGACCCAAGTCAGTACTCCATTATATTTCCCAAGATCATTGTCGAACTACAAGCTTATAATTACTTGGATAATCCCATTTACCTTTTTTAAATGTTGGCACAACATTAGCTATCTTCCATACTTCAAGGCACATAGTGATTGTAACAGGATGGCTTGCTCCATGGGTTGTAGAGCCTGGGGCTAAGCAAACAGTGATTACAGGATGAGTCCCCACCTGAGTGGGGTCAGGTTATTGCCTGTAAAGGGCAGCAGGGGGCTGCAGTGAGGGATGTGAGATACTAAGGAAACAGAATCCGGAGATGTAACTGGTTTGTCTCCCACAGAGACACTGAACTGTGACCCAGCTCTGAGAAAAAAGAGAGATACTGAACTGGGGGTAAGTCCTGAAGGGTCAAAGTGTACTTGAGAGATGAATAAATTGGACTCCTGGTGGATATGTTTTAATTTCCTTTGACTGTTACAAGTGTTTTGTTTTGAAAGGATCCCTGAAGAAGGGGGAACATAGAGGAAGACCACCACATAGTCACTTGTGGCCATGAGGAGACGCACATGAGTCGGCCAGCTCCACTTCAGTGTTTGTGAGTTGCTTGAGTACTACAGTGAGGGAAGTCATATTAGTAGATACCAAAAATAGAGCCAGTAACCAGGAAATACTGTTCCTGTTCCCACACAGCATCTTGAGCCATGAACAAAGCAGAGTTCAAATAATTTTCTCATTTGGGTTGGATTGTTATGATTATTTGCCACCTCCATACAAAATATAAATGAAGACACAGTTCCTGTCTCATGGAGTTTATAATCTAAATGGAGAGTAAGACAATGAGAGATAGGGCCAGATATACTTGAAGGGTTCTGACAGAAGAAGTTGATGGAATCTAAGCCACAGTTTCCTGTTATCAGAAAATCACGTGAAAGATGTATCTGCTGCATAAACCACTTACGTACCTGCTTTAGGTGTCTGGAGTCAGCCAGTATACCCCAAAACTGGTGCATGGCAAGGGTATCCAGTGGTTCATTGTATACCTAAAGAGTCTATAGTAATCCTTTATTCCAAGATACTTCTGGCCCATAGTAACAGAGAAGTCCTGTGGACTCCAATGTAGCCCCCCTCCACATACAGTACTATGAGATTTCAATTATTGGATGAACAGAGATATATGTGCTTTGCAGACTAGCAGTGTCGGGTCTCATTTTGAATGCTTCCAGTGATGGGATATCCACTTCGAGCTTTTCACAGGCTCTTAGACTTCAGTGGTGATAGTTTTCCTTATTTAGCCTACATTTTTGTGTTCACTTTCTTTCCATTAGTTATATCTGACCTTGACCATGTTAAACAATTATTCTGTTTCTTCAGTGTTTACACTCTTCTGATCCTTGCATGATGTAGCCATTAGATAATGTTTCCAACTCAGCATTTTAATCTCCTACATCCTCAACATTTAATTAAAAATGTGTGTATCTGCATTTACTTTCAAGTGTACTATTTTTTATTGTTAACTTAGACATATAGATTTTACTTCCTTCCTGCTGCTTTTCCCTGTTCTAAAATACAGTGAAAAATTCTACTCTAAAAAAACCTCTTATTTGCCTAAATGATTTGGAGACATTTGATCATTTACTAATGCTATGAGCAATTAAGAAGAGAAATGCTTTGTATAGAAGGACATTGCAGAACATAATTTCAAAGAGAGAAAGCTAGCAACACATTAAAAAACCCATTGTTTGGAAGCTTCTCTGTTACTATTTCAAATCAAAGAAGCAAGAAGAATTTGGGGCATGAATAAGAGCCTTGGAAAAGAAATACAGCAAGACTTGGGCAAATTACAGTAACCAACTGTTCATCGGCAGGAAGAAACTCCTTAATGGTGCTCCTATTACACATTATATCAAGGGGGGAATAATCTTCCTTCCATCAATCACTTTACTTGGCCAACTAGTGATTTACTTATATAGTCATGGAAATAAATTCTGAGAGCAGGAAAAAAAAGTAATAGGAAGCAAATGACTGAGGATTCTTTGAAAAACTTAGATTTAAAATGGGATTAGTCCTGAGTGATGTAATGCAAGGATATCATGACATAATTGCCTAGTTAAAGGATACATCTATCCCCTGCTGACAAAGAGGAGGAAGGACAATGTTGTTGTAGTCCATAATTTATTCTATACTAGCAAAAATACCCGGGGTTGCTCGGGTCTGTCGGAGGGGGGGAGAGAGCTGAGTGAGTGCGGGGTCCATTGGAGGGGGGAGGGGAGAGAGAGCTGAGAGAGTGGGGGGGACGTTGGAGGGGGGAGAGAGCTGAGCGAGTGGGGGGGCATTGGAGTGGGGGGAGGGGGAAAGATTTTAAAAATTTTCTATTCTTACCTGAGGGGGGAGAGAGCTGAGTGAGTGCTGCCCAGCTGATGTGAATGGGCTTTAAAGAATTTCACCCCTACGGGGCGTCAGAGGTGAGATTTGAAAAATTTTCAATTCTTACCCTGATTAGGACCCTAAAGCCTATAACTGTACCAAATTTCAAGTCTCTAGCTCAAACGGTGTGGAAGGAGTAAGGGAACGTACATACACGCACACACACACGCATACACCATTTGACTTTTATATATATAGATTTGTTCTGTTGTTATGATCTCCCTTAAGATGCATGAGAGACATAGACTTAATATTAGCTGTGAATGGCTCACCAATTACAAAAGCAGTTTCTCCTCTCTGGGCATTCACACCTCCAGATCACCTGCTGGAAGTGAGCTTCACCCCCCCCCTACCCCCCCCCCCCCCCCGATTGAATTTACCTTGCTTTCTTGCCTGCATATTTATGCCTGCCTCTGGAGATTTCCACAACATTCATCTGATGAAGTGGGTCTTAACCCACGAAAGCTCATGATCCCTAAGATCTGTTAGTCTATAAGGTGCTACAAGACTCTTTGTCACTTTTGCAGATCCCAACTAACACGGCTACACCTCTGATTCAAGGGGACATGGGTGTAAGCTGACAATCTTTAGACAGGTTTGTTTTTGAATCACTAAAGGTGGGAGGGATCAAAGAAGTCTTTTAGGCTGCTATTGCCCAAATGGAAGCTTCCTCCATTTAATTTTCAGATCTACTCCTTCACCAAGCTTTCCTCTCTGTAGTTCAAATATTTCAATTATGTGGTACCTTTCTTCATCAGTAGACAAATAGTAGAAAGCAAGTGTAACCTATGTCTTTCCTGGTCACGTCTACTACTCTGGTTCAATGTTTCTTTCCACTGCTTTTCTGAATAAGAATGAGGGAGCAACTGAGGCTGTGGGTTTAATTTTCTTAGCGACATCTGCTGTGAGCTTGAAGAGTGTTTATAAAAAAAAGACATCTGTATTTGGCATTTATTAAGCAGCTCTGTTACTTTCTTTTCACAAATTTACTCCAAACATTCAGCCAGTACTGTTAGTTGGGCAAAATATGTGTAAAAATGTTTGTTGACATTTTCTTCTGTTTAAATTTGGAATAATTTTATGAAAATTCAAAATCTTTATCAACTTTTCTGTATTTTTCACAATCTTATTATCTATGAGCCACTGAACTGTTACTTTTGCTTAGAAGTTCACACATTCAAATTCTGAGAGAAGAATTCAGGAGGAATTGCTTCCAGAATGACTCCAGTCTCCAGTGGGTGAAAACGCTATTGTCTATTTTTTTTTAATTGACTAATTTAAAAGGGATCCAGTTACTGATAGAGCAGCTTTGGAACAGGATGTCCAGAAGTTTCCTTAATATCATTATAAATAAAGATTAATGAGGATTCCCATATTTATAAGTATTTTCAGCACAGAAGGAATTGACTAAGGCCCTGACCCGGCTGCAATCAGAGCCACCTGGATATATCCATATATGGATTCCTACTGAAGTCAGAGGTGCTTTAAACAGATGTAAGAGTTTACCCATATGGATTGTTACAGTATCAGGCATCAGACTTAATGGAGCCTACAGAGAGGACAGTTACACAGACTATTCACAGAGCACTACCCAATGCAGAAATGACTTGGGGTTGAGCGTGCACAGCATCTCACAGAAGTTACACGGCTAATCCCAAATAAAGTAGAAGACTGGAGCTTCCCTCACATTGGTTACTCTCAGTTATATTAATCTGGGGTGTAATGTGTGTAACTATGTGTTATGCAGGAGATCAGACTAAATTATCATAATAGTCCATGCTGGCCAGACAGAAATGTGATTTTTTCTGCCACCCCCTCCCTCTGCCCCCTCTCGCAAAGTTGAAGTCCCTTGGAGCACAAAGGTGGAGCCAAAAGATTCTGAGTTCTAGTTAGAGATGGGTGAAATTTTTCAGACAAATAGTAAAATTGCCAAAAATGCAGTTTTGGGGAAATCAAAACACTGTGTGAATTCAGGTCAAATTTGATTAATAGTTTCAGCCAAATAAAAAATGAGGATTTTTTTTAAGTCAGTGTGGTTTGTTTTGGCATTTTTAAAATAAACTGTTTTGGAAATGTGGTTCTGAATCAACACGGAATGTTTCATTCTCCTGAATCCAATTTTTTTTTTTTTTGCTTTTTTGTTTAGTCGAGGAAAAAAATCAGTTTCAATTCAAAATGAATTGTTTTTCAGAACTTTTTGTTAATGTCACACTGAAATATCAATTATTTGTTCAGTTGTAGGTCTAGTTTATCTCTGCCCATCACTGGCCTTCAAACATTTGGATATTTATGTAAAACTCAGGCCCGCCTGTCTCTCCACATTTTCAGGCTCCACTAGACCGTGTGGTTTTTCAGATCATAAGAGCATAAGAATGGCTGTACAAAGGTCCATCCAGCCCAGTAGCCTGTCCACCGACAATGGCCAATGCCGGGTGCCCTGGAGTGAGTAAACCTAACAGGTAATGATCAAATGATCTCTCTCCTGCCATCCACCTCCATCCTCTGACAAACAGAGGATAGGGACACCATTCTTTACCCATTTTGGCTAATAGCCATTAATGGACTTAACCTCCACGAATTTATCCAGTTCTCTTTTAAATCCTGTTATAGCCCTAGTCCTCAGGCAAGGAGTTCCACAGGTTGACTGTGTACTGTGCGAAGAAGATCTCCACCACCATCATCTAGTAGTTCCCAAACTGGGGGTCATGAATCCCTGGGGGTTTGCAAAATGTTACAGTGGGTTCTCAGGAAAAAAAATCCCTAATGGCGGACAGAGCTGTCTCTAGAGATCCCAGGCAGTATGGGGCCAGCATCCTGGAGTCCCTGGACTTCCAAGAGCTAAATAGATCAAAGCAAGAGTAGCTATCACACTGAGGAGATTTAAACTTCAAGACTCCTTAAAGGGAATGGAAAAATAAGTGGATATTTTTTTCTGTTTTTAAAATTAAATAGGCAGCTAGTATTGTTTTTAAAATTTTTCTGAAGAACAAGTTTAAGCTTTGTTGTAATTTGTGTTGTTTGCCTGGACTGCTCAAGACTTGAATGCTTGTGTAGAAAGAACTCTTTTTGAGTTGGGTTCTTAAATACTGTCATGCTGTTTCACATCTGATACTCCCTGATAAAACAAGCTTTTTCAAAGGGATACAAGCTATGAAAGTGAGATCTTGGAAGAGTGCTGCCATTTTCATAATGTAATAAAAATACTGCAATGATAAATAATAATTAATAATAAATAGTGTGTAATAAGCATGTCATAAAAACAAATTTTGTATCTCCAAGATCACTACTTTATAATTTATACTCAGGTAAAGGAGAAATTCCCTGGAAATATTCATTTTGGGGCGGGGTTCGTGAGACTTGACATTTTAGTGAAAGGGGGTCACAGGTTGTTAAAGTTTGGGAACCAGTGATCTAGTATAAATTCTCAAACTCAAGTGGATTTCTGAGCTTTTTCATGCTTCCCTGAAGCTCCCTGGCATCTTGTGTAACTTAAACTTTCAGAGTGTGTAAAATCAAGAGGAATGAATTAGTGACCAGTTCACAAGTTTCCATTAAAACATTTTTACTATTTTTTGCCAGCTTTGCTCTCAGACCAGATCCAAACTTCCATTCATAAGTATATGGACGTACAGCTACTGGTATTTCATTTTTAACAGAAATATTACTTTTCATCAGCAAATGGGAAAAAAAGACTGGCTGGAGCAATGAATTAGAAAATTAAACTGCATTTAGAGATAAAAAATTCACATTGCTCCATCATGCTAATATAATCTCTAAAAATAAAAGCAATGCTACTGTATATTCCTTTTAATGGGAATACACAGCAGAAAAAACCTCCTGGTTGGCATTAACGGTTGACTGACCCTTCACAAATAAATTAAAAATGAGTGGGACTGTTAAATGTAAGTTTAAAAAAAAGGCCAGATAAAGGTTGTCTATTTGTCTGTCTTTCTAAGTGTTTGTAGAGGTTGCTCTTTATTAGAACCAGTGACATTTTCAGTAACCCAACACTCTTTCTGTTCTTTTCTGAAACAGAAAAAAAAAAGTCAGTGTTGGTTTGAAACTTAATGATTCCAGCATCATCCACCCATCCCCACAGAGATACCCTCACAGACTCAGGCTTCAGGGCTGTAAAACTCCTGTGGAGATGTCCAGGCTCAGGCTGGAGGAATCCAAGCTCTGGGACCCACAGGAGGGGAGAGTCCTGCCCAAGCCTGAACATCCCCTCAATTTTTAGCCCCTCAACCTCAGCCCTCAAAGCCTGAGTCATCCAACTATGGCCAGCCATGGCTGTGCCGCAGGTCTTTTATTCCAGTGTAGACATGCCTTTGTGACTTAAACACTGAACAGGGCATCTGAAATGAGTTTGTTCCTGAAGATATGTGAAATCTGAAACTGAGAATATTCAAAAAGAGAGAAAACAACGCTGACAGCATACCAGACTACTGTCCCCAAGCAGATGGACGTGAAAGGAAATGTGTTCAGCAAAGGAATATTCTTTAGATCTCAGTGTGAAAACTGCAGAATTGCAATTGGGCTAGATAAAACAAAATAAAAGCAGCCACTCTTAGCTATAATGGGCAAAGGCTGCTACATGCTCCAACACCATCAGAATATGCCAACAGTAGACAGAGAGGTCCCATGTAAAACCGAAGATGTGCCTAGAAAAGCATTTTCAATGCATAAAAAATGTCCTATCTGAAGGACACCCTTTCAGCAAGTATAATTAAAGAATCTGGAGAAACAATAGACCAGTATGTTACCAAACCACAAAATGAGTAAGTCATGCAATTACCAAATCTTAGAAGATGAACTAATTTATGATACATTAGTAATATATATGAAAGAGACAAGAGACTGAGAAAGTGCTCAGAAAGCCCAAACTAACGTGACTAAGTGCTATACACAAGTACATGACTAATGAACAAGCTCACATCCAAATGTGGAGAATGAGTGGCGCAGACAAATAATTCACCAAGCAGCACAAAGAAGGCTTGAAAATACGAGGGGAAAAAAAGCATCAAGATTTAAAAGCAAGTATCTAGTCTTGCTGCAAGCAAGACAAGATCCACCTTTATTTTGCACAGTGTGGTGATGCGATTTCAATATTAGCTAAAGGGGACAGCATAATTTACACAACACACAATATTAGAAAACACCAAGAAACACATTGTTGCCAAGAAGCTCAATCAGCTTGTTTATAGGAGGGTTTTTTATTTTATTTTATTTTATTTTATTTTTTTACTGCAGAGGCTGAATCAAAGGTTATGTACTCAGAGGTGGCATTTGCTTTTATACTGGGCAGAATATAAATGTTCCTATGAAACACTGTGGTGATCCAGACACTTGTAAGGGAAGATTACCTGTATCTGGAATGGACTCTGAGACAGGGCTGGAAACTCAACACCTTCCATCAAAGACTTTGGTCCATTCGCTTAACAATAAATTGTGGAAATATCGATGGCAACTTTGTGCTTACCCATGGATTTCCCTACACAAAGGGGATTACTAGCTAGCTGTTTAAACCAGCTATATTACTTTTGCATTGCCAGAGCAGTGCATAGAGGACAGAGGGAAATTGAGGCTCTGGCCCAGTTCGTGATATATTGGAATTCAGACTTTCCTTTTCAGTCTGTTCCACAACACTAGACCAAGGGCCACTTTGGCTTCCATCCTATCTTGCATAATGTGCAGCAAGCTGCAAGACTTTTGCACTTCAGCACAAGTGTGAGCAGAGGCAACATATGGGCACAAGCAGAAGCACCATATGAATTTTTCTGTACTGAGTGGAAGTCTCCAGCACACTTCCTGCCTGCTCCCTTATTCTCAAGAGCAAAATTGTTCCATGTGAGAAAAGAATGAGTGTCCAAGGAGACAACGTGTATCCAAGGAGAAGAGGGATCTTCAGCTACAAATGAGGTGCCTAGTCATATGCTCCCTTGTTGAGCGTAACTCCTCTATGCCCACAAAGCAGCATTGGTCATCACTCTTTTGCATTTAGATGACAAGCTTTTGAAGACTGGGACTGTCTGTTACTATACAGGAAATGTTTGTTTTATATACAGCGTCATAGGCATTTTTCCCAGTGTTTCATTACTGTAGGAATTCACAAACACATGGAAGTGATTGAGTTTAGAAAGCTGAATAGATACACAATTTTAAATACCAAGCTGTATTAAAAGTTACAAGCTATATGAGAACACATATCTCCAGGCATAAACTTTTTGCCTACTGTTTCAGAAATGAGTTTATTCTTCTTCTTCCAAAATTTTGTATTGTAGAATTGTCTAGGAGAGAGAGAGAGAGAGAGAGTGAGTGAGTTGGGGCTGAGGAAAAGAAGGACTCCTTTCCCCGTAAATGATCAGGTACTGGCCATTGCTGCAGTCAGACTATCGAACTAGGTTCATTAATCATTTGGTCTGTATGGAAACCCCTGTATTGTTGTGTTCATACTATAAAAGTTGTTCTATTAAATGCTAGAAGCTACAAATAAACTATCTCCTGAAATGGATTAATAGCTACAGTCTGTCCTTCTGCCACAGATTTTTAAAGATTAGGTTGCATTTTAAACCTCTTGACATTGTAATATAACCTACCATACTTGACAACAGTGAAATATAGGACAAAACACACAATAAAAAGTATTACATGAAACTATTAGACTAATTCTTAAAGAATACATGGCAATAGCATAGAAGAGTTGCTTCCATAGTTGAAAATATACAAGTACACATATATAATCTTAACCTCTTAAATCACAGTGCATGGGTCTTTCTCCTTAAAAACAACAAAATACCAAGGACTACACCCATGCTTGCTCTGTGTAAATTAGATTTGAGTGGTTTGCCATTTGTAAGGCATATATTATATCAATAGGGACTAGTTTTCATTCTGGGTCTGAAAAGGGTGTCAGCCATTCATCTCTAACTTTTTAAATGCCTGATGTATAGACTTACAATTTGAAAAGTGAAGATGAAGTTGGATCACTTCTGGCTCTTAATGAAGAATGACATATCAATTCCAGGAAGCTCTGTAGTACTCTGAAGAATATCATATGATGGAGCACAATCAAGCATCACATTGGAATCTCTCTGATTGCTTCTGGACCTCTGAGACCAACCCATTCATCAGTATTTGTTTTGAGAGGCACAGGACATGACAACATTGAACTTTTTAATACTGATTTATTTCTTTGAAATTTGGTTCTACCAACAGCCAGAAAACTGAGATTTGGTTTGGTTTCAAATATGGCTGGTTATCAAACCTTGCATGAGTCCAAACTTTGCAAACAACAGTAATTTTGAATAAATCTGATTGTGTTTCAAAAAGATAGAAACTCAAGATTAAAATACACAGTAAACATCATCTGAAATTCTTATACATAAATGGAAATCCTTCGGATCAGATAACTACTTTTATATCATTTTTTTCTTATTTAATCATTTTAAGTGAATTCACTATTAGTGAAAAGCAGCAGTCTCTGATATTGAAGTCTTCTTCTTTCGTATGGCTTGGGAAGTTAGCAACAGCTACAAATTTATAACTAAAATTTGATAGTCAGAACATTGCTGAAACAGTGAGCTGGTGAATATCCATCAGGCCCCGGCAAAAGAACAAAGGGGACACTCAGATATAATGTGCTCCATCGTTTGTGCCTGGTGACAACACTTGCATACAGATGTTTGCTTCATTTTCCATTTTGTCTACCTCTACAATGTGTTGTCCTGATGTCATTCAAGCTGCACCAGCCTTTCTGACATACATCAAAAGCCAGTGGTTCCTCAGCAGGGTCAATGATGAGTTGTTTGTTTTGAACGCTTCATGTAACTCTCCACTGAGCCTCAGCATCGAAGTTGAGTATAAGAGTTCCTTAGAGGGTTGCGGATTGAAGTAATTTTTCTGCAGTGAGCATCACCTTGGTCATCCTCAATATCTGAATTCTAGACCTTCAGAACTGAAACATGGGTTGCTATGGTTTGATCAGATTCACAGCTTCTGTGGATTACACAGAGGGATATATGAAATGCAGATTACATATTCACCAAAGAGGTATGGATTAGATAGCAGCAATGCAGATTTTCCAAATTCATCACACTCAGATTTCCATAACCTCGATCTTAAAGTCCAAATCATTTTTGTTATCGTACTGAAAGGAATATGTGGTTTTAGTTCAGTTCCATGCAACCTTGTTATCAGCACTGGTGACACAAGCGGTCTGTCCTTAATCAGCGTAATCCTAAATCTTAAGAAATACTCTGTTTGGCATTTGCTTAAGCACTGCCAAAAAATGCTTGAGGCCTTGAGAAGATACAACAAAACATAAGCCAAAATATTATTTATTTAATCTGGCCATATATGTTTCTTAATGCATTTAAATGTCATGGTGGTTAGATTCAGTAAGATGTCCTCACTAGAGAATTGTCTCTTTTAAAACTGTAAACAAATAGCTTTAACAGATGTCATATGGGTGAGATTTTTGAATACTTAAATAGCCACATCTTTCTGTGGATAAACCATACTTCCAGGAAGGATTTAATTTAAACTGAACACTAAATCAGAGTTTATGGTGCTCTGCTACCATTCCCAGAAATGCCATCAAATAGCGTGGTACTTCCAAGAATTATATTGCAAAACATGGCGACAGCCCAGCTGTTAGGTAAATAGTCAGGTCTAGATTTAGCCACTATCCTGAATAAGGAGAAATGCCCACCACAGTGGAACCTTGAGGAGAAATTGGGCCTAAATGGGCATGTTCCCACCCATAGCTTCCCAATGTACAGGAAGAGTGTGTAAACTGTTACATACTTTAGGATAGTATAGCCTGGCAACAATCTCTATGCTACCCAAACCAGGGACTGTTGTTTCCTACATCCCTTATGTGTGGTGCCCAAGAGACAAGGGGAAATCTCCTTGCAGATGCATAGGGGAGGAGAATTAAGGTGACCAGATATCTCGATTTTTATAGAGACAGTCCTGATTTTGGGGTCTTTTTCTTATATAGGCTCCTATTGCCTCTCACCCTTGTCCTGATTTTTCACATTTGCTGTCTGGTCAACCTAAGGAGAATATTCATCGAAGCTGTGGATAATGTGGATTGTGGATAGTTTTTCAGGGATTTCATCTATTGGAAGTATTGGCATAATTTTAGGAGTACCTATTGCACACTTTACTAAGGCCATGTCTATACTTACAAGCTTACAGCTATGAGTGTTTGTGTAGCCACATTATGCCGACAGAAAAGAGCTCTCCCGTTGGTATAATAAAACCAACTCAACTAGCTTTTTTTCATACTCCTGAGCAGCAAAAGTTTTGCCGACATAAGTGCTAGTGTAGACATGGCCTGAGTGTAGGCTTCAGTTTTCTGTCTGTAGTAGGAGAAGAGAAGTGCAGCTCCTGGAAGGACCTTAACAGCACAGAAAGCGAGGAATACTTGTAGCACCTTAGAGACTAACCAGTTTATTTCAGCATGCTGAAATAAACTGGTTAGTCTCTAAGGTGCTACAAGTATTCCTCACTTTCTTTACGGATATAGATTAACACGGCTGCGATTCTTGAACTTAACAGCACAGGCTCTTATCTAATATTCAGAGATTAAGTTCTGTATTTCCACCTTGATGCATGCAGTTGTAAATTTGTGAGCTCAGTGTACAGTTGGCCAACAAATCTAGCCTCTTTCTATTTGCAACATATGTGAGCCATTTGCGATTTCCTCAAATTTATTTGCTGTTCGGAGTTGTTTGATAAACATTTTGCATTTTAAAAAAAATAGCTGTCTCTGAGTATTCAATATTCCATTTGAGCTCAACGCCAAGTTGTGATTGGTCTGAGCAGTCACATGTTTGTTTGTATTTTTTCTTCTCCCTCACTGGAAGATCAGGCAAATACTTCTGGCACAAATACCAGATGTCAGGATGAGCTCCACCCTGACATCTGGTCGGGAATTGCGGTGAACTGTGGAAAATAACTTCAGCTGATGTTATTTGCATAGACACACCCACTGTGCCTAGTCTGAGCTCACAGCAGCCCAAATGGTCACTTCGGATGCTGTGGGATCCCCAGGTTCTCTGTTATTGGGGTAGGAATGATAAAATCTTGTTAACCTAATTATGTGAATATGGGACTGGGACATGTACTTGGCCTTTGTCATGATGGAGGGACTCACCATCATCTAGGTAGCACTCACTGGCCAAGGGGTAGGGGTTCCAAAACCCACTGAACTGAGAGAGGCAATGGACAGGTTTCTATACCTTTTGATGAGGGCCTTGTCTGAGGGCCCCACAAAAGCCTATTGCACCTTGTCTTTATCCACTGTGGATTGTCAGAGCTAATGTTTGATTCTATTAGGAGTCTAGGTTCAGTCTGCCAATCTGACCTCACTTTGGGCCCTGTAGGGCATCTGCACTAAGGCCCCCTACTATAAGCTGAAATCACTTGAGAGCTGAGATCACTTATGAACTGAAATTACTGAGCACTGTGTTAAGTAGGGGGGGCCTGAGATTGTATTGCTGAGCAGCTGATGGAGTGGACCAGTTTGACTGACCACTAGCAGAGTGGCTGATGATGCGCAGCAGCAGCATATGGAGCGGAGCAGTTCGGGTGACTGCTAGCGGAGTGGCTGGTGATCAGCAGCAGCAGCAGACGGAGTGGAGCCGTTCAGGTGACCGCTAGCGGAGTGGCTGGCAATGTGCAGCAGCTGACAGAGCAGAGCGGCTGGTGAAGCAGAGCAGTTCCTGGGCAGCTGACAGCACGGCTCATGGTGAGGACTGCAGCACAACCCCATGGAGGGGTGGGGCAGTCGGCCTCTGACCACGTAAGGTGCCCCTTAACCTGCCCCCCCCCCCCCATTTCCACCAGGCGGGGAGGTAAAACTCTACTAATGAACTTTTGAACCCTCCAGAGACTTTTGGGCTGTTGGACTTTTGGGACCTTGGGTGACTGGGGACTTGTGGGACTCAAGAACCAATGGTGAAGGACACAGCCCATTTGCTTGTGTGTGTTTGTGGGAGGGGTGTTTGCTGGGGTGGGGGATTCTGGTTCATGGTTTGGGTTATGAATCCTGGTTGTGGTGTTTCCCCAATATAATGCCACATTGTTTCTCTGTGTTATTAAAAGGGTTTTGGTACACTCAGACTCTGTGCTTGCAAGAGGGGAAGTATTGCCTCTTAGAAGCGCCCAGAAGGGTGGTATATGGTTGTCCCAGATCACTGGGTGGTGGCTCGAGCCGGTTTTGTATTGTGTCATTGGAATGGAACCCCTGGATACTGAACCCAGCCCTTGTTGCTGCCAACTCCGATGGGCAGAAAGGTTACAGACAAATTCTGAAACTATCCTGAAAATACTTTTGAACCACTTACTATTTAACATTAATATTGGCAAATTTGTTGACATAATTTGTGGGAAATGAGCACAAAAAGATGGCTGAAGTAATTGTATTTAAATAGAACAGGTAGTCACCAAAAAAATTGCAATCTTTTCCCCAATCCAAAGTGCTTCTAAATACACAAGGTCTCTGCTGCATGAATTAACTAATAGGATTGTATGTAGAACTAATGTGGAAAAGACAAGATACTACAATCAATGATGAAATGTACTGGCCACCAAATAGTATGCATTCTATGTAGGTCATGGTTGATATGCTACCTGGAAAGAATTTATTTGTTAATACTTAGCAGCTGTGACTGTCTCTTGTCTTGGAGTCGGCTTCATGAAATGTGTTGTAACAATGTTGGCCTTTTCTCTCCCAGACATTGTTTGTGGAAATCGAAATGAACAGGTGTTCTTCCCATCATAGAGATCTGGCACTGTACTCTGATATAAGCATTTCGTAGTCCAGCTGCACTGCTTGCTTCAGATATGATAGGACACAACAAAACACACTGTCATTATCACTTATCCTACAGAGTGTGGGCGTAAGTAATGTGCCCACATTTGTGAAACTCAGAGGGATCTCCATGGAAACACTTAATCGGTGACATTTAAGCTCCTGGTGCTGATAAGAGAAGCAGCTGACTGTGACCTATTGCTAACAGTTTATCAAGGTAAGAAGCAGGCTTTCTGCCTTGAACTGGCTAGCAATGATACTGACAGCCCATCCTATTGTATCTTTCCACTCTCCTCTCTTTTCAAAGATAATCTTGAGTTTTATAATCAGTTTTTCTTTGACCCTTTCTCATTTGGTGTTGTACCTCATTACAGAATGTGATTCGACTTGAAAGAAAACTCTCTGTAATATCAAATTTGGGGGTGAGAGTTCACCAGTCACCTACTGTTTTTATTCCAAAACAATTTACAGGGTTTATTCTCTTCATGGTAGTCACACATAATTCCCATTAGCACTAATAGAAATGATCGCATGCAGAGTGGGTGCGTGACTCACAGGATACAAAGCCTTCCATCTCTAACTTGTACAAGTTAACATTTTAGGACTATTTTAAACAAATAGATTCTCTTGGCATCATTCCTAGTGGATAAGGACTAGATCCATAAAGGGATTTAGGTGGCTAGCTGACACTTTAGTCTCCTAAATCCAGAATTTAGATCCCCTAAACCGCTGCTCGGTTGCTGTGTAACACTTCAGATGCCTAAATTCCTTGGGTGCCTGTTTCCAGTGGTAAAGTCCCCGCGGTGCCAACAAATCTGCCAGAGCTGCATACAAGTCCACCACGTCCTGATCTCCAGGCACCTAGCCAGCGGTGGAGTAATGCACAGATCCATGGGGCCTGTGGCCCTGGGCCCCGGCCTATTTGGGGTCCCATGGAAAAATCTCATGATGCTAGGTCAGGATGATTTAGCTGCTGTGCCCTCTGCTCTGCTGGCCAGGCTTGGGACAAGACGTCTTGGATGAGCCAGTGAGGGGATCAGCCGGTGAGTGTGGCTGGAAGGAGCAGCTGCTGCTGACACATCTTCCTCTCCTGCTTGTTGTTTTCTTACTGCTCCTCCTGCATCCTCTTATGCCAGGCCAAGCAGCTGGAGCTAGGCAGTCTAGGAAGATGGGGAACACCAGCTCCTACGACATCTCCTCCAGCCCCAGGCTGCGCAGGAATGCCCACTCCCAGCTGGAATCCTATTTCCCCAAGCCTGAGCTGAGGACATGGGCTGCAACCTGCAGCACGTCAGTGACCAGGAGAACATAAATAATAAGAGGGGAGGGGGGCGCTGGGATGGGGAGCTCCCTGCAGCCAGGGGAGCTGGGGAAATCACCACTACCTGAACCCACAGGGACAGCCCCCGGGGAAATGCAACCCCCATAACCTCGCAGGGACTCAAGGGGTGGGGAACTTTCTGCTGTCCTTCTCATGGGGGAACATGGAAACCACCAACACTCCACACAAACACACACATACCATTGAAGCCCACATCACCTCTTCCTGCCTCTCAATGTTCAATCACTTCTCCTCCCCCCAACCCATGTGTGACCTGTTCTTTCCCCTTCTCTTCCACATTTTTTCCTATATCTTCTGGTGATTGCAAAATATATGGTGAGACAGAGGCTTTGTTTGGGGATTTTATGCCTCCATCCACAGTTTCAAGGGCTTTGAATTCCCTTATTCCTACATCTCACAATGAAGCATTTACCCCATCCTAATATGTCATGATATAACTTTATTTACCCCTCACCTACACCTCTGAGACATTTGTGGATCCCATCTCCTCATGCATGTGGTTCACCACCTTGGGATCTTAGTGTGGATTCTTGCCATGCATGTTGTGATATGGCATTATTTATCCACTTGCTCAACTGATATGAGGCCTTCCATAGTATAGTTCTCCCACTTTAGCATTGGTGAAAAACTATAGTGCTATTTAACCCAGATCATACTTTTAGGGTCTTTGTGTGTATTTTCCCCCTCACCCAGCATGGACTGATGTAGCACTGTTCACACAGGTCCAGCTCACTTAACTATGAATCACAAACAAATTGTGGCCCACCCAAATGTACTTACCAAAGATAGTCAGTAGAATCAATTATCATCATGGACTAGTGGTCATCTGTTGCTAAATGAGTGCCAAAGTCAACGTTTGTTGGAGGATAAAGAGTCACTTTCGCACCCATCAGAGTCTTTCAACATTTTTTTCATAGGTTGTGTGTTCAGTTGCAAACTTTGTTTTAAATCACTTCTCATCATTGGCTGAAACTTAAAGGTCTTAATAATAAAGCAATTTAACCTCAGATTAAGATTTTTTCTTTCAATTAAGTTACTTTCTGGAATTGTCTCTTGTCTTTCAGACATCTTTGCTTCCATAGTAGAAAAACTGGATTGTAAACACGAAGTCTAAGTCCTTTCTGTGAATCTATCAATAAGTGTCTAGTTCAGGTCACAAAATCCGCCATCTTTGCTGACACCCCATTTTTATGCAGTTCCAGTTTGTCAGGCATGATATGTTTTGTTTTGATACTTTCTCATTATTTGGAACTATAGTTTTAGGGAGGGGATGGGGTTTAATGGATGACATCAGTGCAGTGCCAACCGAAAGCACATACAGAAACATGGTTTGGTGGACAGGGCACTGATCTAGGAATTGATACACTTGGGGTCTGCCACTGGCTCTGTCACTTACTCGCTGTGCCACTTTGGGAAAACCCATTTTCCCACAGTGTGCCTCAATTTCTCCTTGTATAAAATAGGAATAATAGTAAGATCTACAGATGAAAAGAACTATTATATATGAATTTTATATATTACTCCATTGGTGGTCCCTGTTGAATAGGCTGAGGCATGCTGGCTAAGCAGCATGGGGAAACTTTTGTAAGCCATACTAGGAGAGTGTGAATCTTTGTCCGACTCTATTATATGAACTCTATTTAGTTGATATAATAGAACAGCATCTGCCAACTGTAATTCCTTTAACTCATGCAGCAGAGGTTTATGCTTTTAGCACCGGCAACCCAGACAAGATATTGTTATAAAAAGCAGAGTGCTAGGATGGGACTTGTACTTTGGGAGACTTCAGGTGCTTCCCCAGAGTGTGTATAATCTACACTAGGAGTAGTATGGCTCTTTGCCTCTACTGGATGATGCACAATAAGATAAGAACCTACTACAGCTGCCAACTATAGAAATTATGCCATTAGTTCAAGAAAAAGAAACATGTTTTAGCATTGAAAGTTGGGGATTCAAACGCTGCTTTCAGCCCAAGTACCATTAACCATACGTGCACTCCTCTTTTTATATAACCACAGAACACATAAATCTGTGCAAGACTTAATTTTTCTAGGATTATTGAAAGTTGGCATCTTTCATAAGCACTACATTTATTATATTTTGATTTCTTTTTAGTTATATGGCTGGCCTGGGAGGTTACTGTGCCCTAAATTTACAGAATTTGGATTATCTTTGTTTTAGAGAAAGCTCCTGGGTTTGGAGTTTTTGCTGTTTATATTTGATCACTGCCCCTCAATTATTTCTCAGGGAGTCCAGAAGCCTGACCCAATTGATTGAAAGATTTCACCCTGCACCAGTGTTTCAGAAGTAACAAGTTACTTTATAACTCAGCACCCTGTACTCTCTGCATCGTTAGTGCCACACGCAGAATCTGAGACAGATGCTGGCATATGAAGAGAAATCTTGATAAATAAGGGATAAACTCAGCATCTTGCCACTTTCAATGCTGAATTGTGCATTAGAAATGGAAGAACAGCTCTGTTCCTACTTCCAGCTGTTATTAATCCTGACACGCTCAGAGTTGTTTTGGTTTGGGCTGGAGGGGGGCGAGAATTGTACACTCTGTTCTAACCATATTTATTTAAACTAAATTTAGCACCCCCAATGTCCCCCCCCCCAATGACTGTAATGTATGACTTTGCTTTATTTCAGTAATCCTACTCTTTACCCTCTGAGTACAAACTCTTCAGCACAGCATCCTGGCCCTGGGGGAGAGAAAAACACCATTATCTGTATGTCTGGAGTGTATCACTACTCGTTACCATAGAGCTAATGCTAGTTAATAACATCTAAATAATAATTAATGTTGTAAAATACAATTTGTTTTGTGGCTGCCTAATAAGACCAACTGCCACAGATTCTGAGTACTATCACCCATGGATGTTTAATAATAGGCACTGGAAAAAAATAATAAAGGAACACTTATCACCTTGATCGATTGGTCCATCAGCCCTTATAGAGAGGGCACTGATCACAACATGTCAGACATGTTTTTCTTGCCAATCCTTCAGCTACCCGTTGGCCAGGCTGTCAGTAGCACTGGACACCTGATTGGCAGAGTGTACAGCGGCCTAAAACTCCTGAATGATTCACCAACTGCAGTCTCCCAAACAGCTGGGATTACAGGCACACACTACCATGCTGGGTGAAACACTTATAATAAGGCATTTATTTCTAGCCTTTCTAGGTTTTTTGAGGATTTCTAAGCTCTTCTTTGAGCCAGGCAATTTTTTCTCCTCTCCATAATGTTTCCTAAGGAGCTTAATTGCAATATTACCTTTGAAATCTGACTAGGCAAGCAAGATATTAAATCTTTTGATAATATATTTCATTATGGAAATATACAGATAGTGGGTGCAGAGATATATACAGTAAATATAATAAGTATATATGTCACAAGGTATGTCATGAGTACACCAGGCCCAGTGCCCCTGTGTTAAAGCACATGGGACCAGTTGAGCCAATCAAAGGGGACAGGGCTACACGTGAGGCTATAAAGGCCTGTCAGAGTGGGAGGAAGAGGTAGTATCTGTGGGAGAGGTACCACAGAGGAGTAGTGCTAACTCTGGTGGTAGGTCCTTGGAGCTGGAGCCTCAGGGAGGGAGAGGAATAAAGGATCTGCAACATAGCAACCTGGATAAATGACATTTTAATAGGCTTTGGAAGAAGCAATATCACCATGTAGCATTTTTTCTGCCTGGTTATAATAGCTGGAAAGAAGAAAGAAATAACTGAATGCCAAAAATAGAGAGAGAAATTGAAAGTCTCCACATCAGCTGAGATACAGCTCCTTTTCCTTCCCTAAACATATGGCTATAGAAAAAAAAGAGTGAAGATAGGTCTGTCCTACAGAATTAGTATCACCTAGAAAACTTTAAAAACTTAATCCTGAAAGGGTCTGCATGAGAAGGTAAGGGGGCTGTGAGTAATCAGTGTTTCTCAGGAACAAGCCATAAGTTCTCATTCTTATTGTAGCCTTTAGGAATTCAGAGACTGATTCACCAGTCTCACGCTGATGTTTATGTCAGTGTAGCCATTGACTTAGTCTTATGGAATCATGAAACTAGTATAATAGAGTATTGAATCAGAACTTCAAAATTTTGACATTTACTAGGTCTGCATGGACAAGTGATACATACAAGAGTATTTGATTTCACTCTTCTGAGGCAACCCAGTTCTTAAGACTTTCTACTGAGCTAATGGCTTTTCTGATCTTCAGCTATTGTTTGTTATTGACTATTACACTAGATAGTGCAGTTACAGAATATTCTGATGGGAACAGGGGTCTCAGTCAGTCTCTCCTGCTGAAACTGTTCCCCTTGGGCTAAATAATTAACAAATTATGTATCTGTGAATCCCATTGACTTCAATGGAAGTAGTCAATGTGCATTAAGTTAAGCCTATGTGCAAGTCTTTGAACAATCACAGTCTAGTAGACAACCACATTTTACAGTAATGTAACTCTTACTATAACATAGTAAAAATCACATATAAAGGACACTAAATTAAATTCATTACTGGTATAATTCCCAGGCATTCATTTGAATAATTATATTTATGATTTTTGTTTTATTAATAGTAGCTGCTTTGTATAAAAATGAAAAAGGAGCCATCCTGACTAAATGGATTTTCTAAAATCACGTTTTTTATAAGCTTTGGTTATTTTAAGAACATTGCTACATCCAATACTTACAAAACTGGGTTAGTTCATATTACTACTAGAAGTAGAAAAAAATCTATTTTTATTAAATAACTTTCTGGGAATTAAGATAATGCTCCCAAAACCCAGTACTTCATATTTTCCAATGTGCCAATAATATTTTATTTCCAAAGCAATTTAGAAAATAAAAACAAACCATGCCAGTAAGAAATAAATGGGATCAATAACTCACATTTCTCAAGCTATACTAACAGTCTGAGGAAAAACTATTAATAAGAATAACACAGTATGTAACAGTCCTCTAAAAGAGCTTCCTTGTTTTGGACAATTGTAGACGTGACATGTGATAATACACAACAAAATAGTGGTTTTGATGTTACTTATAATGCATGGCAGTATACCAAAAACAGTTGCCAATTTCCAGCATTACATGCTTGCTCTATGTAAAATGTATGGGCTAAATTAAGCCTAGAATAAGTTGAGGAAATTTTCTGGGCTAAATTTAAGAGTGACAGAAATGGTAGCGTGAATTATTTGTACTACTGTAGTGCACTGAACACACATTTAAGATGAGGTGGTGGTTGTGCTTGGTACTGTACAACCATGGTTGGAGACAATCCTGGCCCTAAACATCTTATTATTGAAACAGACATGACAGACAAATTGTGGGAGGACAAACAGACAACTGTGGGAGGACAAACAGCTCCACAAAGGGACTTAGATATTGCAAAGTTCAAAATCGTAATACAGTACATAACTTTTTAGGCACCGAGAAACAGTGACTTAAACAATTGCTAGGCTAGAGCAGGAATGATTCCATAGGCTGGTGGTTTGGATACCCTCTTGGGATGTGGGGAAAGCTTTACCCAGTGACTGAAGCACTCCCCTGAGAGGCGGGTGACCCCCATTCAAACCAGCGGGGAAGGTATTAAACCAGGGTTTCCTACATCTTAGGGAAGTGCGCTAACCACTGGGCTAAATATGTTGTAAGGGAGATAGCACCCCTTCTTCCAGCAGCCCATTTTTTGAATGGGACCCAACCCAGTAGGCATCCTCAGAGCACACTTACTAGGAATGGTGTGTATTGGGAAGATAAACACTAGGATGCCTGTGCTTAGGTGGGAGATGGGTGTCTAGATGCCTAGAATGAGGCAGAAACCTAGGCACCTAGGGAGTTCTTACAATAAAATTTTAGGCATGGGGTGAGTTTCGGTGCCTACAGGGTAAGACAGCAGCTGTGCATGGGTTTTGTGGATTGCAGTGATGACTAAAACTGGGACTCAGGAGCCTAAATACCTTTTGTGCAGCTGGGACAGAGTCACTACCCCAACTGAGAATACAGGAGAGGAACAGCTCTCCTGACTTCCAGTCTAGTGCCCCAGCTGCTAGAGCTAATTTCTTTGTAAATCAGTGTTGCCTGGGGGGCTGGTGATGTGGGTGCTCTTCCCCAGTCTGCCTGCGACCTTGCTCAAGTTGTATCTCCCGCTCTGTAATATGGATTTAATAATAACAAGAACTCACATCTTTGTCTGGACCAAGTCCTACATTCAGTCCTACATTTAGCTTAAATCTGGAGCATAAAATTCCATTGATTTCAACTGAGAGCAGACACCACTGCAAGTTTGGTGTATGTTTTTCTCTGAGAATGGCCTCATTTAGCTGCAGTTATATTGTTAGAACTCAGGTTTCTTTACGCCTTCTTAAAGTCTTTCGTTTCCTTCAATCTCACCTGTAGCGCATCTTATAATAAATCCCTTGCCATTTTTCTACAAAGGGGCATCATTCTCCACAACCTTGCACCTTGTGCAGTCACTTACACTTGTGCAAAGTGGAGGATTGTTTGATAGCCATTTTGCTCTCAGATTGCACAGGTGTAAATAATTAGCCTAAAAGCAAGGCAACTGTAACACTGAAGTCTTAGATTTGCAAGAGAGAATTCTCCTTTTTATCGTGGACCAAGTTTCCAAAGTTGGCCATGTATTACTATACTTGTGGAGACTCTCTGGCTTACCATAGTGACAATTTATCATGTTCCCAGATAAATGCGGGCTGTAGAGGATTAGGTCTCTTCATGGAAGTTGGGATCATTGCTTTGGAGGAACTACACAAAAGTCCTCAGTAAAATGCACTGGCGTGTTCACCAAGACAAGGGCAGGTAACTTCTCTCTGAAAATAAAAGTCCTGATTCTGATCCCCTTATGACTTTACACTGATCTAACTTCAAATTCAATGGCGTTACTCCTAATGTAGGGTCCAGTTCAGGATAGCAAGTAAGCATATCCTTAAATCCCACTGAAGTCAATGGACCTGCTAAGAGTCTTGCCTAATCTGAGTTGGGAACCTAACACTGCTATATCTCAGAGAAGAATCAGATCCACAATATCCAAAACAATCCAGACCTTCACATTTCAGATCATTACTTGTATTGGGGTTTGGGGTTTTTTTTTTCATCTCTAACTGGAATAGCAGAGCTGTGTTTACATTTATTCTCCAGAGACAGTTTTCATTTTTCTATCCTATTTTACAGTGGGTGTCTGTTAAAACAATAATAGCTGTCATATTGTCATTCAAGACAATATTCTAAATCTCAGGGTTCTACTGACCTCTCTTTCCCAGGAGAATGTTAAATTACAGTTGAATCTTGACAAACCCCTGATGATTTCTTTTTCAGAATAGTGTGTGTCATGGTGAGTCATATAATTTGAATGCAAACACTGTGAGATTTGAGCACTGGGAAATGTCTCCCCAACCTGATGTACTCGCTACCTTTTTATTCATTAAGGGCCAGCTTTTTCATAAGACCTCAGCACCCACCATGCCGAGCAGTCTGAAGAAAGTTGACCATTTTTTTTGGTACCTAAGTGGGAGTTAAACATTCTAGAAAACTTGGCTCGGAATGTGGGTGTTGATCTCTTTCAAAAATCTACACCTAAAAATATACCCTGAAAGATTCTAAATACATGAAAGCTCCATGGATTTCAGTGGGAGTTGAGACACAGAATCTGGCCCTACACTTCTATTTGCAAGTCAGACCTCAATGACACTGATCCCTCAATCCCTCAGAAAAAACGTCTCAGTGAATTTTTGTAAAGACTGTAAATTAATGTTCAGTTCAAGACTACTAATGTCCCATTTGTTAAAGTTGTACTTGTACTTATAATCTAGACACTGAATGAACCAATTCAGAGGGGGAAAGTCAATTCTTCCTTTTGCTTGCAACTCAAACTCAGTCTGAACCAAATATTTTATTTCGGGTTTAGAATTTCTCTATGCCTGCCCATGCCTCTAAGTGTCCTGTTTCAAATAAGAGCAGGATTTCAGCTAGACTGAAACGCTACTCAAGCCAGTGGTTCTCACAATTTCTGTCCATATTAGAATCAGGAAGGCACAGAATATCATGAAAACCTGTTCTCTCCGTTTCTCAGTAGATGAAATCTTGGCCCTATTGTAGTCAATGGCAAAACTCCTATTGATTTCACTGGTATCAGGATTTTACTCAATGAAAAGGATTTGATTTTTTTTCCAGGGCTCATCCAAATTAAACCTTGGATTCTTTTGCATTGTTATCACTCGTGGACACTCCTCTCACATACTGTACACTAGATAGGAAACACTGTAAAGTGAGCCTCCATTCATTGATTTTTCTTCTTAAACAGCAGAAAAACAAAGAGGTTCCACTGACTTTATTTTTTAAGCTCTCCTTCAGCTATGAACTCCCACAATTCAAATTGAATTGAATTGAAACATGCTGCTGAGCTGAACACAAGATATATCGCCCACAAAGAGTAATTACTTTCAAAGAAAGAGTCCTTGTATATGTACGTGCAACTTCTACAAGTGAGTCATAAGACCTGTAAAGAAACAGAATACAAATAATGATCCTACTGCTTCTGGGGTAAGGTGATGTGTAGCACCTATAACTACAGCTGGCCAGGAAAATGAATTTCTGTTCTACGATAGGGTTTCCAGGTGTGTGTTTTTTTACTGGAATTGTGGCGGAGTGGGGCTAAGGCAGGCTTCCGCGTGGCTCCTAGAAAAAGCAGCAGTCCCCCCCCCCCATCTCCTATGTGTTGGGGCAGCTGGGGGTTTTGCATGCTGCCCCCACCGCATGCATTGGCTTAGCAGCTTCCATTGGCTGGGAACTATAGCCAATGGGATCTGCGGGGACGGCACCTGTGGATGGGGCAGCACACAAAGCTGCCTGTCTGTCCCCCTGCATAGGAACTGGAGTGGGGACATACTGCTGCTTCTAGGAGTTTCCTGAGGTAAGTGCCACACAGAGCCTGCATCCTTGGCCCCCTCCCAGGCCCCAGAGCCCTGCCCTAGCCCTGATCCCCCTCCCACCTTCAGAACCCCTCAGTCCTAGCTCAGACCCCACTTCCCACACTCCAAACCCCTCATCTCCAGCCCCACCCCAGTCTACACCCCCAGATGGAAACCTCAGACCCCCCACGCACACATTCTGAACCCCCTCAGCTCCAGCCCAGAGCCCTCTTCTGCACTGCAAATCTCTTATCCCTGGCTCCACCCTGGAACCCTCACCCCCAGCCCAGATCCCATACCCTCACACCCTGCCTCAGCTGGGAACCTCCTCCCATACTCCAAATCCCTCAGCTCCAACCCCTCCCCAGCCCAGAGCCCCATCCTGCACCCCATACCCATCATCCCTGGCCCCACCGCAGAGCCTGCACCTGCAGCTGGAGCCCTCACCCCTTCCCACATCTGAACCCACTGCCTCAGCTCAGAGCCCCTCCTGCACCCTGAACTCCTCATTTCTGGCCCAACCTCAGAACCCCCACCTCTAGCCCACCCCCTCCTGCACTCCAACCCTCTGCCCCGGTGTGATGAAAATAAGCCAAGTGAGTGAGGGTGGGGAGAGCACGCAACAGTGGGAGGGGGGATAGAGTGAGTGGGGGAGTGGCCTCAGAGAGGGTAGGAGCAGGACAAAGGTGTGTGAGTACAAAGTTGGCAACCCTATTCCCATGATAACTTAAGTTATTGGGGAAAATGTGGATATGCTCCGAAAGGATGCAATAGCAATGGGACTTTTTCAATGTGGGTGAGAGTGTGTGCGAAGTTTAATAAAGCTCTATATTTAAAAGCATCCCTGCTCTGGAGGTGTAACTTCGGTAAAGAACATTTTAAAACAGTCATATGTGTTCACTGCCATTGTAAGTTAGCTTTCGCACAGGGCTGATTGTCAGTGGGGTGCATATAAATGCAAGCTAAAAAGTGGAGTTGGTCAGGTTTTCCTGGAGAGTCCAAATAATAATAGTAATTTTTAATTGCTTTTGTCAGCACTTTTGAGCAGCTCTAGTAAAATGTGATGAGCAGAGAAATGGGGCAACCTGGTGCTGCTTTAAGGAGAGCACTGCTGCATGGCCACTCATTGCACCACTGCTGCCTGCTAGTGGAAGTATGACCAGAGAGGAAAGTATGTAACTAAGTATCTAAGTCCCTCCTCCCCCTCTTTATTTGGGGAGGAGGGACTTATAGCCAGAAAACTTGGAATGGTCTCTTCATGGAGATTCAGTCTGTTGGTGAGTGTGGGGTTTCACCCCCACAAAAACTGGTCATAAGACCTGGCCCACACCTGACAGATCCACGGATGTCAAGGGATTCGGTGTAGGCCCTGTTACTCAGGTCTAGTTTGCCTACCTTGCCCTCGTGGCATACCTATCTCCTGTTCCCTGACAGGAGAAATCTGGTCCTGACCACAGCAACCTCCAGATCTCTCCTGGGAGCTCTATGGGGGGAAAAATCACACACAGCCTGGGGCTGCATGTCTTCCCCCTCTTCTTTTCCACCGAGCCAGAAAAGATTGATGTTCTGTTCTGTGTAGGGTCTTGTAGTATCTCATCATCCCTGTTTACATTGACCATCTGCAGGCACAGCTGCCCACAACTCCCAGTAGCTGCGGTTCACCATTCCCAGCCAATGGGAGCTGTGGGAAGCAGTGTGCTGGTGGGCCGTATGTGGCCTGCATGCCGCAGGTTGCCCACCACTGCTCTAAAGTCAGCCCTGTCCCCAGACTGTATATAGAATAATTCATAAAATCCTACTTGTCTTCAATCAGGATTTAACATTTTGTTTTCATCAGAAAAATAATTGAGATGTTGCTTGTTGTCCTTATGTGAATAACTGTAAGAATATTCGGTAGAATATTTGACTCTGCATATTTGAAACTTTCTATAGAACATCGTTTCTCTAGGACATTCTTTCAAAGGAATGGGATGCCAGGATGTGACAGCTATGTCGAGCCATACTGGAAGTCTGCATGAGGAGCATGCTTCTGAATCTGCTTCCTTGCCCATTCAGAATTCTGGTTATATCTATAAAATACCTAATGTAAAGCTGCATATGCTGGGTCAACATCCAAAAATTAACATCCCACCAAAGGCGCCCTCATAAAGCTTACATTCTTATCCCTCATATAATCAGATCAGAGTCGAAAATGATTTGTCATACCTCATCTGAACTTAAATGCCCATAGTGCATCTTCCCATACAGTCAATGATACTGATTGGAAAACCGACGAAAATCTGTAAATCTTGCAGAATGCAAGGCATTTGTCAAATCTGGGCTGTCATGAATCCGTGACATAGCTTAACATGCTGGCTGTTTAAAATGGCTGCATGTTTCAAACTTAACATATTAAGATGAATAGAAGATATTTACCCCTTGTATTGATAAATGTTGGTGTAATTTGTCTAGACTCTAGTTTCAGATACAAAAGGACAACAATATGTAGACACCTAAATAGAACTGACCTAATTTTCAGAGGGATTTACTGAATTAATGTTTGTAAAATGTTACAAGATCTCTTTTGTGGCACTTTTTACGCAAGCACAAAGAACTAATTTGAGATTACTTATTGAATATATAAAAGGGCCTGATTCTGCCACCCTTATGCTGAGTAGTATCTTATGCCTTAAGTAGCCCCATTGACTTTATCTGTGTACATGCTGGGTAAGTTACTAATCAATGGGAAAGACTCATTCTTGTGCCAGGACAGGAGAATCAGATTATACCTTCCAGTTATTGTGGGACCAATCTGGCCCTGGTGCAGTCTAGGTCAACCATGAGGACTGGTGTGAGTTTCACTACTGCTTCATTAGGTTCTATGGGGCCTTTCACATGTACAAAATCTCCAGAGTACAGGTCTACCTCAGCCACTCCCCTACTCCTTCCCTCCCTCCAGCTCCCCTTCATTCCAAAATGCCTCCTGTAGCCAGGGCTGCTACAAAGGTGGATGAGAAATCTCTACCCTGGTGTAGGGGCCTCATGTATCATGAGTATTCACATGCCCTACTGGCCCTTCCTGTCAGCTTTTGTGGTGCAAAAAAGCTCAAAGCAAAAGCTGACTCTGACTGTAGATGAGAGAGGGTGGCCGAATCTGCACCAAAGTTAATGCATTTAAATGATGACATTTTAATAATTGTAAATGTTCCCAAAGTTAAAAACGCAGAACAAACCATTAAAATCACACTTAATTAATGTGCTTGTCATAGAGTGCTCACCCATTTTTCAGGCTCCTGTGACCTCATTTTCAAAAAAGCTGTGCTCTCTTTCTGTCTCTTAATTACCAAAACCAGATATTACATCATTCAAAAAGAGAAGGTCAGAAGACCTTATCCCAGGATTTCTTTTTAAAAGGGGGAAAAACATAAAAATAATTTATCCATAAGGTGTTTTGCCAAAAAAAACTTGCTAAAAGTCACCTAACACAAGTGCCTTGTGCATTAAATGATGTGTAGTAGGTTAATGTTGAAGATGCATCTTCTGTCGTTCTAGCACAGATGATGCAAGTCGGGTAAAAGTAGGGAAGTTTCATAAAAGACTTAATTGAAACTGAGAACAGAAGTTTTACTTAGAGATTAAAAGATCTGTAAAATGACAAGATTAATAAGAGAAAATGCAGAAGTGCTAAAGTTGCTTAGGAAGCAATTAGTTTCCATCCTGAAAGGCTATGAGATAATCAACCTCTAATGTGTTCAATGGGCTTAAAGGTAGTTTCTCACTTTCAGCATTATAGTCACAATACAAAAATATTGTGTTACCTGCTGAGGTATAAATGCTTCAGTTCTGATGGGGTCATTTCTAATACAGTTGATTTCATACAAATTCTTGCATTCATGCAGAGTTATGCACTGAATTTTCAAAAAATAAATACAATTAATCCCTGTATTACTTTAGAAGTAAAACCAAAGGAAAGGGTGGAGGAGCAATGGGTCAGGAGTAGGTATTTGTGCACTTTCTTTATGACATTGAAATTTAAAACAATTTCAATGCTCAGTAGAAAAGGAGCTAAGGAAAAGCCATGGGCCATATCCAAAACCTTCCCTACCTTCAGAGCAGCTTCAAATCAGAACGTGAATCTAAATCCAAATCCTGCAGTTTGTCTCCTAGCTTTGTAATGAATAAAAATAAACCCAGATATGAATGTCTCCAAATGTCTTGGTTCTCATACACTTTAAGGCCAGAAGGGACCATCATGGTCATCTAATTGGACGTCCTTCACATTGCAGGATACAGCTCGCCCACCCACTCCTGTAGTAAACATCTAACTGAATAACTGAAGTCCTCAAATCATGATTTAAAGACTTCAAGTTACAGAGAGACTTCAAGTTACAGAGAGAAGTTAGAGTCCTCTACTAAAAAATAGTAGCTGCTAAAAAAATGTGCTTTGTTGTTTGCAAGTACAATCTAGTGGGTAGCACCCAAGTGGAAAATGAGACTATAATATAATCCTCCTACACAACACATGCAGAAGGAAACCTAAAAACAAAACACGGTGGTCATAGATTATGGACAGAATGAGAAGAAGCTATTTCTCCCCTGCCACCAACACTCTAAGAATGTACTTCTCTAGGCTGGTATTGTGATGCTGCAACACAAATGTTGGAACATTACTCCTGATGATTGTGACTCTGCCCAATTCAGACTGAGTTAGAACCATCAGGTTCCAATAGGGCTGTTTCTGGTGTACTCAAATTTGTTTCCAAACCATTAGCCTACCTGTGGTAGGGATTTCCATGTGTAACTCCAATGAGCCTTAGAATCATAGGACCATAGGGTTAGAAGGGGCCAAAAGGATCATCTGGTCCAGTGGTTCTCAGACAGGGGTACATGTACCCCTGGGGGTTTGCAGAGGTCTTCCAGGGGGTACATCAAATCATCTAGATATTTGCCTAGTTTTACAGAAGGCTACAGAACAGTACTAGCGAAGTCAGTACAAACTAAAATTTTATACAAACAATGACTTGTTTATACTGCTCTATGTACTATACACTGAAATGTAAGTACAGTATTTATAGTCCAATTGATTTATTTTGTAATTGTATGGTAAAAATGAGAAAATAACCAATTTTCAGTAATAGTATTCTGTGACACCTTGTATGTCTGATTTTATAAGAAAGTAGTTTTTATGTAGGGTGAAACTTGGATATGCAAGACAAAGCAGACTTCTGAAAAAGGTACAGTAGTCTAGTAAAGTTGAGAACCTTACCAAGATGCAGGATTTGTTGTGTTTAAACCATCCAAGATAGATGAGATTCTCCAGCCTCCTTTTGAAAACCTCCAGTGAAGGAGCTGTCACTACCTCCTTAGGCAGTCTGTTCCATTGGCCTACTGTACTTACATATGTGTAAATTTTCCTGCTGTCAAGATTTGTGTGTTTGAACTCCATTAGTAGCTTCTAAGAGTTTGACCCATTTAATCATTTTATTTTGGTATAGAAGTTCTTGCCTTATTTACAGCCCTGCCATAAGGCTTAAGACGAGGCAAAAGGCTGGTTCAATGACTGCAGTTTTCAAGAAATATGCCAGCCTCTTTGACCTCAAAATTAAATAGGCCAGATTGGGGACCTTAGTGACTGAATTCCTTTATAAACCCCACAAAACAGCTACAATACATGTGATGCAAAAAATCTTTTTTGTCCTTTATTTTAATGGTTTACGTTATTTTAAAGTTCCCAATGTATTTTAACCCAAGCTTTCAAAGGATTATTGGAAACTCTTTCTGAAAATCTCAAAAATCTGCATTACTCCAAGATGCAGCATAACTCAGCTTGATTTCTGAGTTTGGATAAAATGTAATCTTTTTGATTGCTAGCTTGTACTGATCCCTGCTCAATCTAAGAGTTGTAAACTCACCTGGCATCTATTTAGTTATGCATACGCTCTCTGAATTTTGGTTTATAGATTACTTGAAGTAACTATAAGAATTTTCAGTCTGTTCTTGATTCTTATAGAAGTTTCAATAATGAAATGTAACAAGAACTTTATAGTGTGCTTCGTGTGAGATAGTAATGCACAAGGATTAAGAAAGTGATAATAATCACCCACACCGTAGAACAAACCACAATCTCCCAGGAACATTATGGGATTTGTACATAAAATTGAGGAAAGTGGGTTAATGCCCCTGTGAAGAATCACAGACAGAGTCATCACCGTTCGCAATAACCTAAGATAAATTTGGTACTATATAAACCTGTCCTTTATTTGAAATGTGTGTTGCTATACTGAGCCAGAAATCAGCTACTTCTCTACTCTTGATGCTTCATTTTTTCCTTCAATTCTACTTGCAACCATAATTATTGTGCCAGTCTTTAGTAGACGATTACAGATTTTCAAGGACATGTATTCCTTTATTTTAAGAATTAAGAACTGTTATCAGATACTTGCTTAACTCTTTATTGGAAATTAAGTTGCATGCTCAAAGCTAAATGCTGCTCTCATCGCATTGGTGAACATTTGGAGTGACTATTTTTGTCATGGCTATGACTTCAATGGAGTTACTCCAGATTCACTGGTTTAACTGAGACCAGAATCTGACCTGCTGTTGGCTGATGAGTTAAAGCAAATCTGATTTTGCTGCTCATACCAAGTCGCAAGGGGTATCCTCTAAGGTGAAACAGAAGCCAGTTTTAGCCTTCTTTCTGTGGAAAAACATTGCCACCTCAGGAGAAATATCACTAAATTCTGCATCTTTCTAAGCACACAACAAACTGTCTATTAAAAAACTTCCACATTTACACACAGCAGTACTTCAAAAGCTATGAAATGCATAAAATGCTCCCAATTGTAACAGGTTGTGTTTTTTAGAGGCAAATGAAGTCCTCAACAAGCAGTCCAAAGTTGCCAGACTAGGCACTGAATGGATTAATGTTCTATTTGAGAGAGATTTTCTTAATCATTGTGGGAACTAAATTGTTAGTTTTATATACATTAAATATTTCTCTTTCATTGGAACAAAATATACCCTTATTGTACTTCAATGAATAAGCTCACCAATATGAAGGTGCTGATGAGGGATGTTTATATGGGAAGGTAAAAGTAAAGGGTTTGATTCACAAAAGGAAGTTAGGTGTTTAAAGTGGCAACTGGGCAACAAAGGCCAATATTTAGGCACCATTGGCACTCGCAAAACTCTAGTTGCCTACATTTCTTTCCCTAAGACACCTAAAATGTTGACTGCTAAGGATGCGCACAGACACCAAGTCCTGACAGTCCAGCAATTTGGCACCTTCCAGAGGGATTCACAAAGTAGTCATTTTCCCACCCATCTGATCTGTAGGTCCCAATCTGGTAGGCATGCTCAAAGCATCCTTGAGTAGAAAGTGGTGTTGATGCTCTTGTTCCCCACTCCTGCCTTTTTATAACTTTTATATTGTTATTTTATATTGTTAGAGCGCTCGCCTGGGAAGAGACACCTGGGTTTGAATCCCCACTCTGCCTGTTTTTGAACAGGGATTTGGAGTTTAAAATATTGATTATTCTGGGTGGGCCAGAGAGAGTGTTAGTTGTTAGAACACTTGCAAGGAAGGTGAGAGACCCAAGTTCAAATCCCTGCTCTATATAAAGGAGGGAGAATTGGACTCCAGTCTCCCACATGCTGGGTGAGTGCTCTAACACTGTGCTAAAAGTTAAACGGGGAGGGTGCTGTCAGCTTCCCCTTCTGTTTTTCTTGTTAAAGGGCTGACCTGACTTAGGCAGCTCCAATAGGAAATACCAAAAAGAGGACTGTGGCCTAAACCCTGTCCCTGAATGGGAGTCAGGCACCTCCCTCCACTTGGGATTCACAGCTGAAAACCGTGTCCTGGACTGACGTCAAATCTGTTCAGTCCACTGGCCTTTCTGGATCCTATGCTAAGGCACCCAGTTCTTCCCCAAGCATGGGATAGGAAGCCTGGGCACCTGTGAATTCCAGCTAGAGGCAGGCCACTTAAAAGCTAGGTGTTGCAATGCTCATCACTGCAGCACCTAAGTTCCCCTTGTCAATCCAACCCAAAGTGTTTACGGAGTGTGTTGTAGCAAATTTTAAATGACTGGAAAAACTCTCTTACTGTATTTCAGAGTACAGTAAGTGTACTCTGAAATGTACACTTCATTTCAGAGTAAGCAGCAGTGTTAGTCTGTATCCATAAAAAGAACAGGAGTGCTTGTGGCACCTTAGAGACTAACAAATTTATTTAAGCATAAGCTTTCGTAGGCTACAGCCCACTTCATCGGATGCAAAAGAGAACCTATGTTCAACCCAGATTGCAGTCATCATGTAGAAAATATAATAGTGCTAGTCTAACTACCAAGTGTTGTCCAAAGAGTTAAACTATAGGGACAGATTATTGTTCTTTAATTGGCTTATCCTTTCCATGGTATAATGGATTATGTTAAGATTTTTCCAGCTACCATTTTTGCAATTAACACGAGTATTAACTCTGTTAGATCCTCTATTATTCATCAGCAAGGTATTTGCTAGAGAGTGGTGCCAGGTGTATTAATTAGTATTAATCAACTGAAATGAGTGCAAGGTTTAGATCGGTTATTACAGACACTTCTGTTTTTAAGGAAAGCCCTCTGACATCAGTAGCACTCTTTCCAATGACTTTGGTGGGCTTTGGATCAGACCCATATTGCCCAGAATTGATTCAACTACTTGTATGAAGCTGTTTCTAAACAAAGCCAGTCGCCATATTCTGTTTCTTTTCTCCGGTGAGAACAACGTATAGCTCTCAGTCTGGTGATGTTATCACTTATTGTTCTAGTGCCCAACATTAAAACAAAAGCCCCTTAGACATACTAAAATATTCCTACAAAGCTCTAGTCACATAGAATCAGCTTGATCTGACATGAACATCACTTATTTTTCTGTACACACCTTCAAAGAGAAATAAGCTGTATTATTGCTTTGGATTAATTACCAGCTGGCTTAATGATGTGCACTAGTAATTGTTACTACTTGCACATATTTGATTATTATACTTTCTGATAGTAATTGTGTTTTAAATTACATCTGTGATGTTATCTGATTAAAATATGATCATATAGATCATTGTTGCAACCACTATTATATATTTGCAACAAATCTTGTACATAGGTTGTCAAGTGGGATGTCTATGAAAAGGTTCTGATTTGCTGGTTATGATTATGCTCTCTGTATGGATGTGTCATTCTTGTATTTGAAGTTATGAGTATTGGCTCTATACCTGTATTTCAAATATTTGCGCCTGGCGTAATGCCCACAAGGTAGTTAGCCAGCACATCTTGAAGGGTCTATTCAAATTAAGTGGCTAATCAAGAAACACTTAACTGACAATGGATCATGGGAGACTGCCATCTACACTGAATGGACTGTCCTGCAAATGTTCCATCTGAAGTATATGTTATAGCTTCCTGCAATGACTAGGCAAAATGCATGGACATGTGACTTGTCCATGTAACTTCAACCACCATCTTGTTACTGTACTTTTCCAAAAGAAGAACAATGGGAATCCCTCCGCATGGCAGAAGCTACAAAAGCTATCCTGCTCCCACTTCTGGATTATGAATTTATATACATGGAAGCATTCTAACCAATGATTAAGGACCTTACAATGCTTTGGAAGCAGCCATAGACTTGACTTAAGCCACAATTTATTCCATCACTGCTACAAGCCTGAACCAAGGACTTTGCAATTACTGTATGTATTTGATTCCTTTAACCAATTTTAACTCTCACCTTTCTTCTTTCTTTTTATACATGAACCTTTAGATTTTAGATACTAAAAGATTGGCAGCTATGTGAATTTGGGCTTAGATCTGAGTTGTATATTGTCCTAGGTGTGGCTGGTCCTTTGGGATCAGAAGAACCTTTTATTTGAAGAGGTTGGCTTTAAAGAACCACTCACCTGTAAATCTAATGTTTTTGGTGGTGATATAAGAACTTGAATGCCTAAGGAAATTGCTTTTATGACTTCTTATTAGCCAGTGTGGTGAAACAGAAGTTTACTTTTGTTGCTGGTTTGGTACATCTTATGGAAGAATAACCACCAGGTTTGGGTTTTGTTTGCTCTATTTCTCAGCAGCATGTCCTCTATTTGGCATCCTCAGTTGTGACCCACTGAGGTGCGGTTACAGATGTGCACTAGTAATTGTTATTACTTTCACAGATTTGAGTATTATACTTTGTGACTGTAATTGTGTTTCTAAATACATTTTAGCTACTGATATTATTGTGACAAGTTTAAGATTAGCAGCCGTGTAAATCTGTATCCGTAAATAAGATGAGGAAGACTTGTAGCACCTTAGAGACTAATATAGACTTAGAGAGAGATATAGAGACTAACCAGTTTATTTCAGGATCCATCTGTTTGCATTTCGAAAGGAAGATGATGTAAACTGGTTAGTCCCTAAGGTGCTACAAGTCTTCCTCGTCTGATATTATTGTGTTACATTTGGAATTGGCTAATAGTTTCCATGAGAATTATCAGCTTTGCAGAGATCACTCTCTTGCCAGGTCCTGTGTGTAAATGAATATCAGGAAGATTTTCTATTCTGGTTAAATAAAGATATATACAAAATATACATAGCAGTAGATATGTGCAGTGCTGCTTAGGGTCACTGTCTAACTTAGTCAGTCATATCTTCATTTATAAGATTCCTTCATTGGCTTATTACTGTTTGCAAAGTGTAATCACCCTTTGTGGAACATTAACTGAGCTCAAAATCTTGGTTTTTGTAGCGAATGAAGATCCCAGTAATGTTCCTTTCCATGTTTCCACTGACAGTCTCTTTCCCCAAACCCATTCACGCATTTTCTTCAAATCTGGATATCTAAATATATGTAGTCTAGCTCAAGGAAAGGAACGAGGCCGGTGACTGTTCATTTCTTAAAATACATCAACCTACTTTTGGGGTCAAGGAAAAAACTCTTTTTTAAAAAGATATACATTGTGATTGTATATTGAATCACTCCTCTTTCTCTCAATTTCCTACATACAAAAATGTGACATTAAAATAGTGTTTAAAGGTTTAAACTAAATTCAGAAGAGCCAGAAAATGAAGAGCTGAGGATATAGCTTCCATCCTGAATTCCTGCCATTGTGCCTGGAGACTGCAGCATGGATTCTGTAAGATGGAACACAACTCTCGGACTGTTTGTAGGGTTTTTAAAGACTTAACCAAATAGTGGGAAAAGTAGCACTAGTGGCGAGAGGTTTTTTAGACTTATAAAAGGTTTATGAGAAGCTCTCACAAAAGAGACTGTTAAGGAACTTTGAGGGTAACAAATAATTCCTGTTATGTATTAAAAAGTAATATGAGATGAGGAGTAGAAGTAAACAGCCAATTGTCAGTAGCTGGAAGAGGTTAATGCTTAGGTGCACTGTGGATCAGTAAGGGGACGAGACTTGTTAAATATATTTATTAATCTGGAAAATTGGATGAATAATGAGAAAATAAACTAATACTCTCTTACAATAAATCTTCATGAACAGCTCAGTGAAGATGTCTGGGTTTTATTTTTTGTGGGGGTTTTGTTTGATGTGTTGTACTGGTCCAAAGCTAATAGAATCATAGGTTGCAATAAAACAAGAAAATCATATGGATAAAATTAAAATATCATTATAAAAAAAACAGGATCTTTTGTTCGGATTTGGTTGCCAAATCTCAAAAAGAAACACTTCCGCACAAAAAGAAAGATCAAGAGTAGACCAACAGAAATGGGAATATGATGAAATTTTATAATAGAATTATTTAGGTTAGAGTGAAGAAAAGTATAACAATATAAAATGTATGAATGATACAGCTTAAGTAAGTCAATTACAAAGTAATATATTTAAAAATGAATAAAAGGTAGTATTTTTTACACAATTGTGACAGAACATGAGGCTTTAAAACCCTGCACAGAAAGGTAGATCTGTTTCCTTGATTCACACTACTGTCCAGAACAGCTCAGTCATATTAGTTTCAATTAAGGAAAAGAAAATGGGTTGGAGGGATTATTTCTCTAAACAAGGAGCAGTGCCAGGATTTACAGGAAGCAGAAAACACAGAGCTCAACAACCAGTTATAGTTTTGTTTTTATTTAAGTTCACAATAAAGGGATCCCCAGGAAGACAGTAATTTTAGATCACATTCATTGTCTATATACTGTGTTAGGAGCAAAATAAGTATGTGACCTGCTTACAGCAATGCATAAATAATCTCTATGGAATTCCATGTTAAGGTTAGTAAGAATTTTTTTTAAAATCATAAGAATAAATTGGATTAAAATTAAATATTGACAGTCCTTATACTTCAAAACAAAGGTTGATGAGTTTTACCACGCAGGATAGGGAAGAAGGCTCAGATTGACAAAGGGACTTGGGTGCTTATCAGGTTAGGCCCTGTAAACTGAGCAGGGGTTTTGTGAATCACAGTAGTGCCTCAGTCTGAGATCTAGGTGCCTAAGTACGATTGTCGATCTGGGCCAAATTTCCTACACACCTACAAACCATGCACAGAAAGGTCTCTTGTACTGTTTGGGTCAAATTCCCCATTGGTGTAAATAGTCTCGACTCCATTAACTTTTACTCATGTATACCTATAGAGAATTTGATCTTTGGTGTTCAACAGTGCTTTAAAACAATAAGGTCTTTAGGGAATGGGCCTCGTTCACTTTTTACCACTGACCTAATTCTTCATAATACCAAGTACATTTACAACCCTATATAAAGCCTCAATTCAGGGAAGCACGTAAACTCATGCTGTAGTAATGTCCTGAATAGGGATGTTTTCCTGAATAAAGACCTATGATGAATATGAATGGTTCCTAGGAATATGCTGATAGAAGCAATTCATTTTTGTATAGCTCCCATACTTAAACTCATGTAACAAAGAGCAGAATTGATCCCATTTATCAGCTTATGAATGCTACACTGCTGAATGGTAAAACCACTTAACTGAATCATCTTTCTATCTCTGTTGCTGAACTTTTGATCTGTGGGACATGGAGCATAAGTCTGTATGTTTGTGTGAAAAGGTAGCTCAGAACTCATCTGATCCAGGTGCTGTTGTGTCAAAGATAGTCTTCCTGGGATGCTCTAATGTGGCCCAAGTTCTGCCTTGATGCCTTATTACCAAATCAAAACTGGATACCTTTCTAGATGATATACTAGTTATGGAGCTCAATCCAGGAATAACTGGATGGAATGTAATGGCCTGTGATACACAGGAACCCAAAAGCTGGGAATGGGTGACAGGGGACGGCTCACTTGATGATTACCTGTTCTGGTCATTCCCTCTGAAGCACCTGGCACTGGCCACTGTCAGAAGACATAACAAAGTCCTGTGGCACCTTAAAGACTAACTATAAAATTTTGAAGCATAAGCTTTCGTGGGCTAATACCCACTTCGTCGGATGCAAGCAGTAGAAGTGTCCAGAGGCAGGTATAGAAAAGTAGGCAAGAACCAGGTGGGAGGTAAAAAGGTTAGTTCAATTAGGCTGAACCAGCTTGTTATCTCCAATCAGGGAGGGTGGGTTATTCTTATAGTTAGTCTTTAAGGTGCCACAGGACTTTGTTACCTCTGCTATTCCAGACTAACACGGCTACCTCTCTGATTCTTGTCAGAAGACAGGAGACAGTGCTAGATGGACCATTGGTCTGACCCACTATGGGCGTTATGACCATTATCTAATGGTCCCTCCTGGCCTTAAACTCTATTAATCTTGCTGCTCTGGCCACAGTGGTCTGAAAACACAGCTGAGGATCAGAATAGATCAAGCAAACTTGGTTGAAAAATTTCTGTCCAAGTTTTCACAGCCATTTTCATGGAAGACATGTCAGTTTGGAAATGTAGTTTGGCCCAGGGAGTCTGATCTACAGACGAGACAAGCAACGTGAGGCACCACAGCAGCATTTCAGAACTGAAATATTTTTCAGTTTTTTTAAATAAATGAGTTTGTTTCCAGGTCACTTTAATCAGTGCTCTAGTCCTGGCACACAGACAACCTGCCAACCTTAAACAAATTCTCACCAGCAACAGCACACTGCACCACAATAACTCCAACTCAGGAACCAATCCATGCAACAAACCTCGATGCCAACTCTGCCCACATATCTACACCAGCAACAACATCACAGGACCTAACCAGATCAATCATACCATCACTGGTTCATTCACCTGCACATCAACCAATGTCATATATGCCATTATATGCCACCAGTGTCCCTCTGCTATGTACATCGGCCAAACTGGACAGTCCCTACGAAAAAGGATAAATGCACACAAATCAGATATTAGGAATGGCAATATACACAAACCTGTAGGGGAACACTTCAACCTGCCTGGACACACATTAGCAGATTTAAAAGTCACCATCCTGCAGCAAAAACACTTCAAGACCAGACTACAAAGGGAAACTGCAGAACTTCAATTCATTTGCAAATTCAGCACACACCTTCTAGGACTGAACAAAGATCTAGAATGGCTGTCTCATTACAGACATTGTTTCTCCTCTCTCCATGTTCACACACCCCATTCAAATGCTAGAAGAATAATCCACACTCCCTGATCGGAGATAACAAACTGGTTCAGCTTATTTGGACTAACCTTTTCACCTCCCACCTGGTTCTTACCTACTTTCCCAGACCTGCCTCTAAACATTTCCACTGCTTGCATCCGACGAAGTGGGTATTAGCCCACGAAAGCTCATGCTTCAAAACTTTATAGTTAGTCTTTAAGGTGCCACAAGATTTTGTTTCCTCTGCTATTCCAGACTAACACGGCTACCTCTCTGATTCTAGTCCCAACAGTAATAAGTGCCTTTAAAAATTCTACATTATGGTTTGGTTTTGGTTTGGGGCTTTGGGGGGAAGGGTGAGGGGGTTAGCTTAACATGTTATTTATCTAGAAAAGCCCCTTGAAATGGACTTTACAGTAAATATTTGTTCACTGTGCCATCAGTGGGGGGAAAAAGCCCTTAATAGTCATTCCAGTCTCTGTACTTTTGACCAGGACATCATTCTCCCCATCAGCTTTCTAGCAGCTGATGGTCTGAATCATGAAAACAGTCAAACAGTCCCTTAAACATGTCTTCAGTTCAGAGCATCATGGCTGGTTGCTTTTAAATTACAAGGCAAAAGGGTGAAAATTGGAAACCCCCAAGTACAATTAATGTATTAAAATACTTAACCAGGCACAAGAAATACCTAAAGTTTCATAGTAGTGTCTTAAAGTCATATTTAGGCACTGACAAAGAAGCCTGATTTATTTTTTCAGAGACAGCCAGTGGGATCAGCGGTTGCCAAGCACTGCTGAAAATCATGACACTTTTATTTAGTGCTTAATATGGATTTAGGAGCCTAACTTTAGGCAGCCACGTCTGAAAATGTTGGCCAAACATTTGAATGGGTCTGAATGAAGAGTTTGTAAGATAATGTAGTCAAATGTCTCCTTTATTACATTCAGCAGTTATGCTTGTTGAAGCTAACATGTAGCATTTCTGCTGTTGTGTACAAAAGTCTTTCTTTATTACTGGAGTTTCTATAGAAATAGATTCTGAGATAACACTAGCATAAAAAACATTGACAGGAACAATCTGTTTCAGACCAAACACAGAACCCAAATTTGAAGGTACAATTGTAATATGTTTGCATAGGATTTCTTGTTATTGAAGGGAGAATGGAAGAGAGATTTTGTTTACTGTAAGGAATGAAAATAAGAACTTGCTACAGAACTAGAGAATGCTTCCTTTCACCTTGGAGAATTATCCACTTCCTTCATTCTTATAATCCTCCTTCATTGTTCATTACACCAAATAATATTGCATTTCTGTAAAAGAGACTGGAAATTAGAAGTGGACAGAACTGTATATTGATCCAAAGCAGCACTTCTCACATGATAACATTTTGCTGCACATTTCTAGACTATCATCTATGTGGCCATTAGGCAGGGCCAGCATTAGGGGGAAACAAGCAGAGCAATTGTCCAAGGCCCCTTGCCACAGGCCGGGGGAGGGGCGGGAGGAGTGCCTGTATGGCGGGGCTCGGGTTTGGGCTTGGGTTTCATGCAGAAATCCAATGTGTGAGCAGGTAAGGTCAGCACGGTGGGAGCCCACTACTCAGGTATGGCTACACTACCCGGCAGATTGGCGGGTAGCGCTCGATGTATCAGGGATTGATTTATCGCATCTCATCTCGATGCCATACAGTGATCCTTGAATCAATGCCTGTACTCCACCTCAACAGGAGGTGTAAGTGGAGTCGGCAGGGGAGTAGTCCCAGTTGACCCACCTCTGTGGGCTCGGCCAAGTAAGTCAAACTAAGATACTTCAACTTCTATACGACTAGCGTAGCTGAAGTTTCATATCTTAGTTTGCACCCCTCCCAGCCCTTATTACACTTGCTATGTCCCAAGGCAGAAACTAACTCTGGCCCTGCCTTTAGGGATGGTTAATTTTGAAACAACTGGCAGATCACACTCATGCCTTCTCCAATCCCCCTTATTCCAAGGTCCAAGTCAAACACCTGAGTAATTCCAAAAGAACAGAAAAGATCCTTAACAATCAAGATTTCTCTTTCCTTTACTGGTAAGTGATTGTCATATATGGTTTCAAGTTGGAAATAACTATGGAAGTCCTCTCTTGTAGGATAGATTCTTTCTAATTTTAACCTAACCACTTTCCATTATGACTAGAATAATAGAGGTGAAAATGGACCAATATTGTTTTTAGAAACAAGTTTTTATCATTGTTATATAAATAATATACATGACCTTTAAATTATTGTAGCAGCTGAAAAATATTTGGACTGACATGGAATTGCTTCCAATCTTAGAGTGCATTGGCCTCCGTTAAATGACTTTGTCACCAAAAGTGTCAAAATGAAATCGTTAAGTTTTCTGTGCTATGGCCAGTTAAATTCTCCAGAAGTCACGTGCCCTACATTATGAGCACATGATAATGGTGGCCCAATACCCAGACTGGGAGCAAGTAATTATGCCTGGAAAATTAACAAAGGGATAAATTTTCCCTATTACAGATTATTCTTTAAGAAGGCACCATAACCAAAACACTATTGTGATTTCAAAATAATAATTCAAGGGCTGTAGAAGAAAATTCTTCAAAAATAGGTTTTTAAATGAGTAAGTAGATTACTATCTTATTCACCTTTCTTTTTCTGCCCACTATCCAGCTACAAAATGATCGTGTGCTTGTAGTAAGATGCAGCCATGAAATATAAACTCTTGTATCAGAGGCCAACCATGAGGTCTGAGGCCTAGCATTAGGCCTGAAGCCTGAACCAAAGTACATCCAGGCATTGCCAAACAAAAAGCTAGGCTGTGAGCCAGAGGCAGGCCCTAATTGCAGAACTTGGCAAGAAAAGGGCTGCTAGAAAGTACACACTAATGATATAAGTAAGTTGTGCCAAGATGGCACCTGGACATCCCGATATGAAGACACTACACAGAGATAACAAGGAACAATCAGGTGCAGCTCAGAGACAGGGTGAAAAGCACAGCATGATGGATAGATCTATGTGTTTGGATCAACATGATCAAAAGGGGAGACAGCACCCTAATGAGTCAAGGGGCTGTACCTCAATGTGACAGGAGAGATAAATTATCGGTCTTGCACTGTATAGAAGTAGGAGCTGGGGGACACATCGTTGTCCAGCTTAGGGGGTAGTGGAGCGTCCTGCCACTAACTGAGCTGTGTCCATTTTCTGGGGAGCACATAGGGACTAGTAGACCTGTTGATCTCTAATCCGGCGAAGCTAGAGACTGTGTTTTATTTGACAATAAACCTGGCCCGGGTGCCTTCGTACCTTACTAGAGTCTATGGTCTTTGGGGGTTCTCTCAGGGTCTGCTGTGTCAGCGATCTGTGCAGAGCTGGGGCAGCACGCAGAGGGAACATGCACGCAGCCAACTGATATCATCATTGAACAAGAGCAGAGCACCACAACCGGTAGCTACTGACAACAGTGCTAAATTTCAGACCTGGCTTATTTTGAAAAAGAATGTACAAGGGTGACAAGATTGCACACAACTGTGCTTTGACCTCTAGTCTAATCAGATTGCCAGCACTACATACCAAAAAGCCCCTTGGCTATATTCAGTTAAAAGTATGTAGCAAGATTTTATTATGCACAGTGAGATATTACTTGGGTGACTAAAGGCTGGTTGTGTAATAAAGAGCATGCAGGAATGGGACCCTTGTAAATTGCATACTATGTAAACACAAACTTTCAGATTCCATGGACCTGATTCTCCTTTTTGGTGTTCCCTAAGGGCACAGCTAGGAAAAGGGGGCTAAAGTAGCTTCAAGGTTTAAACTTTTTGCTGCCCATGTTCTAGGGCCAACTGGCTGCCTGCCCAGCTACTAGTATAGACTGGGGGTGCTCTAATATACATACTGATTACACCATCCCTTTGACTGTCGGCCAGATCAGAATGGCCAGAGCATGGTGCACTCCAGCCACACCGCTTTCTTCTCCTTCCCAAGAAGACTTCACAGGCTCTCACTCCACTTAGTTTTTGTCCCTCTTATGCCACGAGAACCAGCAAAAAAGGGTCTGAGGTAAAGAGTGTGTGTGTGTGTGTGTGTGTGTGTGTGTGTGTGTGTGTGTGTGTGTGTGTGTGTGTGTGTGTGTGTGTGTGTGTGTGTGTGTGTGTAGGAGCCATGGCAAAATCTCTCTCCCTTAGAAATGTAATGTTTATTGGCACTTTCAAACAAGCATGGAGATAACTTGATTTCTTCTCTCCTCCCCTCCAAAAAAACCCACCACATTGATTTGAATTTAACAGTAAAACCTTACCCAAATTTATTTTGTTTAACTTTGTCATTAACTTTTTGAAATTGTATTTGTTATCACTCATGTCTGCCTCACCATTTCGCTGGAGTCAATCCTCCAGTCTAATGACATAGCAGCAGAGCAAAGCCGATGGTGTATCAGCAGATGTGGCCTGCGTTGTGCAGGAGGTCAGACTAGATGATCATAATGGTCCCTTCTGACCTTAAAGTCTATGAATCTATGAGAAGTCAAGCTGAGGCGCTCAGTGCTAAGAGAAGGTCTGGAAAGAAGCCCTTTTCAATGTCCTGAATCTTGTTTCCTGGTGCCCTTTAGTACCTGTTGCCCAATGCATGGGAGAGAAAAGTGCTTCTGGCCCAGGAAGATCCTAGGATGCCCCATCCTAAACCCAGGTCTTGAACTTCTGCTTCTTGTACTAGCCAATCACACTCTCACTCCAAGTGTTCAGACTGGGGAAGTTAGCTAAAGGAGTTAGCTGAATCCCTTTCTTATTCCCTCCCCACAGCAGGAGGAGATCACTAGGAAACGCATTGTGGGTGGGAATATTTTTGACAAATGTTTTTGGTGATGATGGTGTTGGAAATTACCAACTTTTCAGAAACATACGAGGGTATATTGAAAATTTTGTCTTGAAGGTCCAGGATTCAATTTCTGGTCAAAATGAGAAAGCAGTGCATCTACACTGCCCACGGTGCAGACTACAAGAGTGTGAGTTGTAACATGCACTACTAAAGTGTTGTAACTGCCCTGTGGATACCCTGCTAGCACAAACTAAAAAGTACCTGGTTTTGAGTTAATGTAGTGTAATATGTTAACTCAAGCTAGGTACCTTTTAGTTCATGCTAATAGGTCTACATGGAGCAGTTACAGTGCAACACTTCAGTGAGTCTTACAACTCCTGTCCCCCATAGCCCATACTGTGGGCCTGGGGAAAGAGGAAAAAGGGGGTGGGGAGAAAGAGTCTCTCTCTCTCTCTCTCTTTCTAATCCCAGAATAGCCAATAGCCTAGTAGTTAGAGCACTCAAGAGCACTAAGGGAGATCCCTGGTTGTGAGAAGGGCCTTGTACCAGAGTCTCTTGCAGGTCTGGTGAGTGCTCTGACCAGCATACTATTATGGGGGCAGGGAGTGTCTCATTTTTCATGAAGCATTGAGAGTCCTGGTTTTGTTCCGTATGGAAACAGAAACAGCTGCCAAAACGTTGAATATGTTTGTAAAAGAGAAATGTTGTTTTTCTGACCAGCCCCCAAAATGAACTCTTACTCTACTTGTGCCCTGTCGTACATACGATGAGTAGCAGGGCAGAACGGTGCAGCCCAGAGGACTGCACCATTTGACGTGACAGTCCAACCCTTTCCCTAGTCAGCAGCAAACTGTGAGTGTCAATCTGAAAATGTCGTTTTTTTCTTTTTATTCTCTGTTTCCATGTTGTCTTTCTTTTGCTCCTGCTTCAGCACCTGTTTTTGTTTTCCTGATTTAATCATATTCCAGTTGTTGTTACCCACTGTTTCTTTCTAAAAACTTTAAAGGGATTGTTTTAGGAGCTAGTTCCCCATTGTCTTTGCATCTAAAGCTGTTCTGCCCCCATGCTGAGCCATGCAAGACCTTCCTATCATTATACATTTTTCTGTATCTTAGAGAATCTGCATCCATTTCAAATGTTCACTTTTACTGTGGAGAATTTGCTTTCTTCACTGTTTTGTAATCTCTTAATTTTTCAGCTACTCTTGAATTCTGTTTCTTTTTTAAATAGCTCTAGGGTAGTCAAGCGGCTGAGGAATGTATAAATTGTGGGAAAGGGGGAGTTCAGTATGCTACTGGATGCCTCAGTCTACTGTGGACACAATAATTTCCCTCTGATCAAATTTAATTTCTGCAAAAATAAAAAGCCGTGCATTATTCAGAATGACTTCTTTGCTGTACATGTAATCAACAGCCATTTTTTTGTTTTTGCTTTGATATGCAGATCCATTTTTCTCTATTGCCTTAATATAAAAAGGCTTACTTTCTCTTTCAGACTTGGTATGTATGATATTTAATGTGCATTCTGGCCAAACAGAAGCAAGCAGTGTTTCAGCTTCTGCAGGCTCCATGAATACAAATGACGGTGAACAGCTTTAGGTTATAGTCCTTAGGTGCAGGCATGATCATTTATGAATCACAGAATGGAGGTTGTTTATTATGGGGGTTGCTCTACAGTTAAGACTGTGACCAGATTTGCACTTAAAACAAACTACACTACCTCTGAATTGCATATTAATGATGTAATCTAATCTCCTCCAAATTTTAACTAGGGTTTTACATTAATTTTAACTAGGGTTTCATATTAATGCTTCATGGGCCACCTGACTTTTCTGTACGTTTCTTTTGTGACGAGGCAGGGAGTCAAAAAGTTACTAGCTTGACAAAGGAAATATTTAAAACAGAGAAAATTTCCCCAAATTGTAAGTTTTTCTCAGAGACCCTCTAGCTAAAGAACCACAAAAGCCATCTCCACAACAATTTAAACATAGGGTAATTTTTCAATGTTATCCTTAACCACAAATAGAGCCATTCCCTGATTTCTCGTAAATCTATTTTATGTCTGCAAGGAAAATCTGACTGAACTAAAAAAGTCTTCCTGCTATTTCAGTTACCCGTTGCTAGTTATCTTCAGTGGCCATGTCTAGACTAGGATTATGAGTTGTGTTTTATTTACAAGTCCTGATGTAAGGCCTGTGTGGTCAGTCCTACCCCAAAAGGGGTGGGACTCAATGTGACCTAGTCAGGACATTTCCCAGACCTGAAGAAGAGCTCTGTGTAAGCTCAAAAGCTTGTCACTCTCACCAACAGAAGTTGGTCCAGTAACAAATATTACCTCACCCCTCTTGTCTCTCACTAAGTCAGGGAGTCACTGGAATTGGGATGGAGTTGCAGAAGGCCCAGGAGAAAATGAGGCAAAGCAGCTACAGCATCCACTATGTTCCATGATTTGAAATAGCACTTTGTACTTAGTTAACATGAACCAAGTCATGTTAAAAAATAATGTTAACTGAATGCAGTCAATCCTCAGTTTCCCACCCAGGTTGAGTTTAAAAACACAATCTTTTCTTTTCTTTTTAAGGTTTGCCCTTGAGTTGCTACCTTTGCTCAGCTCAAAGATCTTAATGACCAAGAGAGGCAGGGTGGGTAGCTGGCACTATGAGGAGAAGGACTGTGGTGACGAGATGAGGCTCAGAGAGGAGAGACTGTGGAGGGAGGAAAGAGGGGCAATGTAGGAGTTGACTGGGTAAGGGGAGCTGAGTATACCTAGGACACACAAAGACCCTCTTTAATCTAGTGCCAGTGTCTCAGCTCTTCAGTGCACCATCCCAAGTTGAGAGCCAAGGCACCTGACTGGTCCTGGGCAGCAGCCGTGGAAGACCCAGAACATGGAATGAGAGGAATGGGAGGGTGTGAGTAGTGGGGCTGGGAGAATGCGAAGGCCTATTGGGATCAGCAGAGCTTCAGGCAGCATAATGGGTCAATATGGATGTGTGAAAGCCTGAGGCAGAAGAAAGTTGTAGATAGAAAAGGCCTGGCTGAAAGGTAGCCCAGTGCCTCTGTGCCATGCCATTGGCATTTGAAGTGGAATGGCATTGTTAATTGGACTTTTCTGGAGAACTCTGCAACAAGGCAGAGGGTCCCCTTTAGACAGTGATGCTGTGGCAGAGCAAACACCGGTGAAGCACTGTATCGCTTTCTTATCTAATTATTATTCACAAATACGTTTCTCACTTGAAATTCAACCCGCTCCAGTAAAATTTCAGCTAAAAGTTTATATTTTCATTCTGAATAGCCTACTGAACTCATGCCATTGTATATTTGTCTTCAAGTACATTGTTGCTATTGAGCAGGTGCCCTTAGATGCCCATGCCCCGTAATGTGTTGGTTTCTATTCTTGTTCATTCTCCCCTAAAGCAAAGTTTTAATGCTAGTCCAGGCAACTCCTGACTTTCTGAACATGCAATATCTTCTTAAGAAAGCAATGAGCTTTCTAATGTTCAATTGTAAGGAATGAAAATCTACACACACAAACACACACACACACACACACCCTTTGCTCCAAATCAACCATTCTGATTTCTCTAGCTCACTCTGAACTTATTGGGGCTTTGTGCAGAGGACTTCTGTGATGGCGACAACAGAAAAAATCTGCTACACAAGTTGCTTCTAGAGTCACAGGAGTAGTTCTGCCTCTGTGTCCCTTTTCCCCATGCAAGTAAGTTTGACTAATGGAGCCACATTTGCTTTTTCCCCCAACCTCCCTCCACCCTGCATCCAGTCCCTAAGCCCTTCTCCATACTTTCATGCCTGTAGCCCCCACCAAGTACATCTCCAGAGAAAAGGAGAAGCTGAATCCCAGTGCAGACTCTCCACATCCTGCGCTCTGCCCTGCAAGTGGAAGCACACCAGTGTCAACACCTTTCCATCAGTATCCAGCCACAGAATTTGCATCTGTGTGTTTTATTTGCTAAGCATATTAATTTGCCATTTAACGGGTAACTTCTTTGTCTTTCATATTCTCCTAAGGGAGGCAGTGTGACTGGAGGACATAGGACATTGGACTGGCCATTGGGAAACCGATGCTTTGCTCTAGGCCCAGCTCCGAAATCGGTGTGCGACCCAGGGAAAATCATGTCTTTGAGCCTCAGTTCCCTTGTCCATAAAATGGAGGGTGACTTTCTCCATCCACCATTTTACAAACTGCTCTGAGGTCAATGGATGAAAAATGTTATTTCAGAGATCAGTTGTTAGCAGGTTACCACCTGTACAGCCTTGAAAACTGCTTTCTGGCTTGCTGCTTCATTCCTGCTGTTTCCTCTCTCAGACAATTAATTTTTGTCTGTTTTACAACACTTTAACTATTCTGTGCTGTTTGTGAGCACATAAGAGATTCTGGACTATAAGGCTGTGTGCACTAATACTAGTCACTGAGTCCATCTGTCATTTGGCCTTTGCTTCTACAAGGGCTCCAGTCACCATTAGCATCTTCTTTGCTAGCAATTTAATGGTTGAATTCATTTTTTATAACACACTGCATCATTGAAGAAGTTCTTCAATTACTTTCCTATTCCCCCATTGGCTAAGCTATGTTTGCAGTGCTCACAAACAGCTTTATCTGCATTGTTTAAGGGTAGGGAGTTTTTTAACAGTAGCTTTGTTCTGTAGGTACAGGGAGAAGCCGTGTGTACAGCAGATGCTGCTCTGGAGTCTTTGTGAGAGAGAAGAATGATCTCCAGCATCACCCTTCAATTTGCAAGTTGGGCAGAGGCATATTCAACCACACCATGCAAAACAACTGACCAAACTGTAAGTTGGTTTGCTACATAGGGAACCAGGTCCAAATCCAGGGGTCTGTCCATAGCCTGAGTAAGTAGAATGGAAATTCTCATTGGTGGAGCTCCATGAGGAGTTAATCATGCCTTCATAAAATGTGGTCATGGCAGAGCTCCTCCATAGATTGCAGCTTTTGATTGCAGTTGGATTCCTTCCTTCTTTGATCTACAAAGGCTAGTAGATCTATGTAGTCAAGCATTCACTGGCTCCAACCTTTTCATGTTCTCTTTTCTCCACCCTGGGCCCCAATTCCTTGCATGCTGGGTTACTAGGGGCTCTCCAAGTGCTTTGTCCCATAGTACACAGAGAGTTCAGATCCCTTACTTAGGTTTCTCAAATCTGCACCCTTACCATACAATAGAATTACACTGATTCCACTAAGCCTGGCCCTTCATGCCTATATAATGACTCCATATCATGGGTCATCATCACAAAGATTTGAAACAAAGAACAGCTCTGTACCACATCAACTGAAGTAGTAACTCTGTTTGCTGGTAGTGGTAGGAGGCTATTATCCTCTATGTGGACCAGCCTCTAGAGAGGGTAGAAATACAAAATTACAAGCCTATCACATAGTTTTTATGGATATAATATAAAAAATTAACCCTTTTTTTCTTTTTCTCTCTCTCTGAGATATACAATGGATTGAAAATGTTTATATTATATATATAAATAATATAAACTGAACAATTTTCAAACCATTTTATTTCCTAAACAATATAAATTATTAGTTCCTTTAAAAAAATACATACAGTACTTGCCACAACTACATTTTCCAAATGTTGTCATACAAACACTGTTTGTATATGCAGCTCTGTGGGGTGGGAAAGTTGAAAACACATTACAGTTGAATAATAAACTAAAGAACAACTCCACATTCCTTGACTAAACAGAAAGAATAACTCCCTTAGAATATCTTTAGAAGTAAAATAAAATCCTGCACATTAGTCATGAGATCCTCAAGTGTAAACTCCAAAATTAGAACACAGGATCCTTTTAGTGTGTAAACAGTCTGACACTGCTTTCACTTACACAAGTTTTACACCACTGTACCTCCACTGACCTGCACATGCTGAGAGGGGAGTGGGATGGATGAGGGAGGGTGGATGAGCTCTAGTGTATGCTGAAACCACTCTACTTTCTTACTGCCTCCATAATGTAACATCTGCAAAGGTAGTGTCACTTTTTGCCTTGACCTGAGCTGCAGTTCATAATTAGATCCTCTCATCTCTCAACCATTGCTCAGCAACAGAATCTGCTCTCTATCCCTGTGTCCTACTTCTAATATCCTGAACCTCAAACTATATCCCTAATAGGGATATCTAGTGCCATTAATGCATATGTAGTTCCCATTTTGCAGACATGACAGTTATGCATATGCATTCCCTCACTGAACAGTGGATTATACCTCTTAAGCAAATGAAATGCACATCCTTGATCTAAGGAGAAGAAGGTATCAGTGGCTATGAAGGTATCGATGGACACTTCATTTATTTTCAATTCCTCATCTTAGCTGCTTCCTGAAGCAGCATGATTTACAGTGATACATCCTACCCAACTACATGAGGCAAAACACATTTTGCAGTTCTGTCATAACCATACAGCCAAGGATAGCCTAGAATTCCCCCTACTTGCAAGTGGTTAAGAAGCTCAAATAACCTGGTTGGCACCTGACCAAAAGTACCAATGGGGAAAGAAGATACTTTTAAAGCAGAGTGGTGAGGGAACCCTGACATAGTGCAACATATTGTTCAAGGACAAGGAATTTGTGCCCTGTGGAAGTTTTAACCTAAGCTGATAAAAATAAGCTTAGGGGATCTTTCATGCAGGTCCCCACATCTGTACCCTGAAGTTCAGAGTGGGGAGGGAACCCTGACAAGTTCCTATAAAATAGGTCAACATTTCTGTCACACAAAATGCCTTATCTCAGACAAACTGCAGAGTAAAATGCTGACGGACTTCTCCTTCTCCCAAACACCTGCATTAAAAAGTATGTTGTATTATCTATAATAGTGACCCTTGAAGTCACTGTGAGTGAGAGTTCATTTATGCTGTGCTCTGATGCTCCATTTTCACTTTGATTACCAGTTACCTCCCCTGGCTTTGCTGAACACCTGACTCGGAATGAGTTCTTAAAATCCTTTCATTTCTGTGACATTGGTATTAGAGATTTTTGGTTCCCTCTCCCCACTGATTTCAATGCACTATATCTATATATTCCTATGAGCATCCTGTTATATATTATGTAAAACTCTGAATAGGATTTCCAAGAGCTTGCATTTAGCTTGACATCTATGAATAGTAAATAGGGAGGGGAGGGGAAAAGAGGAGAAGAAAAGTCATCCACCATGTTCTGAAACAGCTGCTCACCAAAAGGCCTGTGAAGATAGTCTTTCAGAAATGATTGCAACTGACATGCCAGGCCCCATACCATTAACAGAAATAGTTGTGTGCATTTTTTAAATTTGTGTTTCACAGTAAAGGTCTTTACAAAATGACCTGCAGTGATCCCATCACCCAACTAGGAAACTGAAAGTGTTTATCAGAATCTTAGAAGATATTTTAATTATTTTAGCAGTCATGTGGTTCCGACATCTTTACATTACAGTGGATAAGATCAGAATTTGGAACTATAATACTGTGTGTGGGAAATTTTCCTGCTTGTGGTTGTGATAGCCTCAGCTAATGCTCGATCATGCACATCTGTAGGGGCTAGGGGCTTCTTCGTTGGGCCTGGGCTAGAACCTGTCCAAAAATTCCCCTCAGACGTGCTGACAGACAGTTGCTTTTTGTTGGAAGACACTTTCATGGGAAAGGTCTGTTTTCAATAAATGTTTTGGGCATCTCACAGCACTATCAATTCATGGTGGCATCCTCTTTGAGTTTCTTTGTTAGCATTCATGTATGAAACTTTTAATAATGGTTCAAAACAAAAAATCCAAGATACCTGTTAAAAGAGCTGTAAGGTTTAGCGTACATAAGGATAAAAGAGTACATACTTGTTGCAATTGACACCACGAGGGGGAAAAGTCAGTTTAATCTAATCTCTGACCAAATATCTTAATTATATTGCTAGTGCATGGGTGTCTCTGTGGGGCTGAGGTAAAGTTGTTTGAATGCTTTAACTATATTTCTCTATCTTAACATGTTTGGATTGCTCGGATGTGTAAACTTAGCTGTGAGTTTGGGGGAATATTGACAATATCCTCTATAATTTTTTTACTCTTACATTTTTGATACATATTCTTATCCTTAACATCTAGGTTTGTGGGTTTTTAGCTGGGGATATATTATAGTCTGCTCATTGGCACACTGCTGAGTCTTGAGATAACTGCCGCTGGAGTGGTCGTCTTTTGTCATGCGGCCACCTCCAGTTCCTTAGTCACTGGGTAGAGACTGCCAAGTTATTTCATGTAGGTCAGTGAACACACAGTGGTTTTCAGTAACTATTTCTTTCTATAAGAGTTTGATATGGCGGTGGCTGTGACATTTTCATAGCTGACTGACAGTTCCTGGTTATAGTAGGAACAATACTTTTGGCAAATCCTTCAGCTGCCAACAGTAAGATTAAACCTTTTCAGTCTGAAGGTTATAGCATGTATAGCATTTACCTGTATGGGATCCGATAAATACTAGTGATGTCTCTCAATTGATTAGAGAAATGTTTAGCCTGAACACATTTCTGACGGTGAAAAATGTCACAGGTGTCTGTTAAACAGACAGTTGAGACTGGACTCCCTGTGTCCTTAGAAGAGCTTTCTGAGCTGCACCTTGACACACCTACTGGTACAATACCTTTACAAGGGATGCTGCTCATTACTGGCCATATGGATGCAGTTTGGCTTCCCATTGAACTTCATTGTGGCCACAAAGATGCAGGAACTTCTTGCCATATTTCAAAGCTTCACAAAAAGAATGAATACTGCATGAACAACCAGGTACACACTGAGGAAATTTAAAGGGAAGAAGGAATCTGAGGAAATACTATATGAAAGGAATAAGGACAGGGAATTACAGACCAGTCACCTTAACTTCAGTACCTGGAAAGATAATGGAGCAAATAATTAAGCAATCAATTTGCAAACACCTAGCAGATACTAAGGCGATAAATAAGTCAGCATGGATTTGTCAAGAACAAATCATGTCAAACCAGTTTAATAGCTTTCTTTGATGCCTGGTAGATGGGGGAAAACAGTAGATGTGGTATATCTTGACTTTAATAAGGCTTTTGATACTGTCTCACATGACATAAACGTACTAAGGAAATTCACTCTAGATCAGGGGTGGGCAAACTTTTTGCCTGAGGGCCACATCGGGGTTGAAAAATTGTATGGAGGGAAGGCTGTGCCTCCCCAAAAAGCTTGGCCGCACCGCCATCCAACCCCCTCCCACTCCCTGCCCCCTGACTGCCCACCTCAGAACCATCGACCCATCCAACCCCCACTGCTCCTTGTTCCCTGACCGCACCTCCCGAGACCCCACCCTAACTGCCCCCCCAGAATCCCACCCCCTACCCAACACCCCTTGCTCCCTGTCTCCCCCGGGGGGATCGTGCCACTGTCAGCGGCACTGCAGCAGCAGCCCGAAACGTGGGGCTGTGTTCACCAAAAAGCCACCGAACTGAAAGCTTCTGCTTTTGGCGGCATTTCAGCAGACACAGACAGAAACGCAGTGTGTCCGCAAAATGCCGCCGAAAGCAGAAGCTTTCAGTTTGGCGGCTTTTCGGCAGACATACCACCGGGCTGCGAGAGGAATCAAAGTACCAAAAAAGGGGTCGCAGTTAGGAAAAGTTTGAGAACCACTGGTCTAGATAATACTTAGTCCTGTCATAAGCACAGGGGACTGGACTAGATGACCTCTCAAGGTCCCTTTCAGTCCTAGGATTCTATTATTCTTATGACTCTGGCACCTTTCAAGGCGTGACTTTCAGCTGTATTCCATAGTGTCATTTTATTCCACATAATCTTTGTTGTACCAGACTGTTCTTAATACAAGGATGTAACAGTATTACTGATAAAGTTAGAGAGTAAATATGTAGTGAGCTGTGGAATTATAAATTATGTAATACACATCATTCTAAGGAGAAACTCAAATATTTGTCAGTTTCATTCTGAGACTAAAGCTGAAGGATAAAAGTTCTATATTTTATAAAATGTCTTCTGAAAATAGGACTCCTTCTGTGTATTATGTAATTGTACAAACAGTCTGATTTAGTCAGCTCTAAAACATATGTTTGGTGTCAGTCAGTGTATCTTTTATTCTAATTTCCCTAGACGCTGTAAGGGTGTCTTATTTACAAAAGAACACAAACTCTTAGTGTTGCTTTATAGGTTTTGTAATATGAGTATATATCAAAAAGTACATTCAGAATTGGTACCGTGTAATGCATTAATTATTAAACCAAAGGAGTAGTAGCAACTAGTAAATCTTCCACTTATATAAAGCACTTGTAGTTGTGAGATAAGTATAACCATAATGTAATTAGAGAGCAATTTCAGTGTAACTCCTCCCTGTAATAAGAGATGTCATGGCATTTTAAATGTGACACTTAGGCTGACCAGACAGCAAGTGTCAAAAGTTGGGTCAGGAGGTGGAAGGGTAATAGGTGCCTATGTGAGAAAAAGACCCAAAAATCAGGACTGTCCCTATAAAATCAGGACATCTGGTCACTCTACACTTGTTGGTAGATATCTTATTTTTTCTCCACTTCTTGTGCCTTCTTCACTATCAATTACTACAGTGAGCACCTGTCTTAGCTTAGAATAGAGAAGATGAGCTCACTAAAGAATAAACAAAGCTAGCACTTACCAAGGTGGCAGGCATCAACAACTGCCCTGCACTAAATTGCATATTTAAATTTCAAATTTAAAAAAGTTCTGTTCACAATGAAATCGGAATACAATGAATGCATTTAAAGTACTGTCTGCCTACAATTTAAATTGGTTTTGCAGCTGCTTCACTGTTCCCCCAGCTTCTCCATCCCTCCAGATATTTATACCACACTAATTACCATGGTATCTTAATGCCTGCAATTTCAGGGGAGTGCAGGGAGGCAGATTTCAGTGTATAGAGTAAAAACATCAGTTATTACAAGCTTCTTAAATGTCTGCAGTCAGACCCAGTAGTGGTACTGCTACCGTTGATTTCTGGAAGTGCTTCCAGGTTACTGTCTTTGGAAGCAGCTGGTTCCAGCTTCTGCAGTGCAACTCAGCCCCTCAGAACACCTGCCACATGGAATGACCCTCTTGTTTGTTGTGGTTCCAACCGGTGAGTCACACAAAAGATACATAAACCAACAGACTCATACACAGAATTCTGCTTCATAGCCTCAAGGGATAATTTTTTTTTCAAATATATCCCCCTCCCCCTGCCTCCCTCACACCTTTCCACCCACACAACCTGTTGAAGGTCAAAATTGGTGCATTTTATTTAGTATCCAGAAGACTGCCTCCCCCCACCCCACACTCACACACTGCATGTTATTAACCATTAACCTTGGTTTTAGTTGAGCTTATGACAGGGGTGAAAGTAAGGGGGGAAGGTACGGTACACTGTACCAGTAAAAAGTGGCTGTCTATATTGGTCACTACTGCCTTACTTTAAAGCGGTACAACGGCAGCACTTTAAAGGACTCTGTTTAGGCCTGCCAATAGGAACTTGGCAGGGCCGCCAATGGAGGGGCGCAAAAAGAGCAGCAACGTTAAAGCCCTGTCACGGCAAAAGGACCCTGCTTAAAGTGCTTTAACATCCCTACCCCTTTTACCCCGCCCCTGGCCGCTGACGGGAGGGTGGAGGGGGGGCAAAAGGGGCAGCTACCCCAGAGCTGGAGCCTGGGTGGTGTTATGCTGATCCCTCCACCACTGCCCTATCCACATGAAGCCCCGCTCCTTGGGGGGGGGAGCTGCCCCCATACCAGTAAGAGAAAAAATGTACTTTCACCGCTGGCTTATGACTTCTGCTCACATCCTGACATACACTCCTACGGTATTAAATTAAATGTCTACTTATCTCTACTATAGTTATCCTACTTACTCAGCTCCCAGTAAGTCTTTTTACTATTTCTGAAAGCATTACAATCACATTCTCCAGCTCATAGTCCATTTTGTCCTCCTGTTACACCCTGTTTGGTTCTTGTAAGCTCTGTGGGGCATGGACTGTCTCCTTTGTTCCATGTCTGTATGGTGCCCAATGCGCATACTCCTTGTTTGGGGTTCCTAGGTGCTACCGTAATCAAAACAACAATGCGTTGCATTCCTTTTGATGCAGCTCGTCACGGAAGAGCACAACTAAGTAAGAGAACAAACACTGACATTGCTACTTGTGACAAATCCATCCAGCAAAAATACAAGGTGGAAAAGTATATAAAAAAGCAATGGAAAGCAACAGAAACAATATTGTGTCGTATCATTATTCTGTTGTGTTCCGTGTCCTGCTTCTCAGATTGCTCAGTACCTGACATTACAGATGAAAGGAACAGAGGGAAGGGAAACTTCCAAAATGCACTTGTCACTTTTGTAATGCTGCACACAAAGAAAAACATTCTTCAGGAGTTTTGGGCTCATTCGTTCATGTCCTAGAGCAGCGGTGTCCAATAGAAATTCAATGCTAGCCACACTGCTAGCCACATTTGTGGTTTTTAATTTTTCTTATTAGCCACATTATAAAAAAGCCACATGGATTAGCCACAATTCAATAGCCTGTTAGCCACATGTGGCTAGTGGCGAAGGTATTGGACACTGCTGTCCTACAGTATAATATTTGTTTACACTTACCTTAGTAGGCATCACTACAAATAAATGTTCACCCAGGAGTGATGTTATGTCACAAAATAATTACTCTGTTTTTGAGCTCTCAGTCCTCATCCTCAGAGGAAACCTGCAGAACACTTTTAAAAAGACAAACTTGGGAGCTTAAATTTATAACTTTGCTTGTCACTAATATTAATGGAATCAGAAAAGACACTGGATTATGGCTCATTACAATAGTCTGTAATCCATTAACCCTTCTTTGTCTTGAGCTAAGAGTTGTTAACTGCCCACTTCACTTTGAATGGGCTCTTTGACATGTGTTGATTCCTTATGCTTAATAATCCTTTCCAATTTGTGTTTAGCTGTGACACTCTGAGTAACTTTTCCAGCCCTGAAGAAGAGCTCTGTGTAAAATCAAAAGCTTCACCAACAGAACTTGGTCCAATAAAAGATATATTTGTAAGAGATAAGGTGGGTGAGGTAATAAGTATTGATCATAAAAATATCCAGTTGTTTTCAGGGCTGGCAGTCACCTAGACAGTCACCTAGGGCAGCAAAATTAGGAGGGTGCCTTCCTCCTCCCCCCCCTTGATGGCAATTCGGTGGTGGCTCAACAGAACACTGTCCCCTGAATCGCCACCGAAATCAATGTGGCGTGTTGAGCTGCCGCCGAATTGCCTCCGACAACTTGGCGGCAGCTCAAGAAGCTGACTCACCGTCGGCAGTAATTCAATGGACAGTAGAACGCCACTCTTCGGCTGCTGGCACTCCTTCCTGGCCTAAGGAGGAAAAATATCTTGCGCCGGTCCTGGCTGTTTTAAAAATTCAGCTACAGTTTACGACTCTGATGTTCTGCAGCAGTGAATTCTACATACTGACAACCAGTAAGAGCCTAAAAAGCCTTTAATCGTTACCAGTAAAAGGTGAGTACAGCAATTCTAGTCCTTTGAATGTCAACTCACTGTGTGAAGTACAAGAAATAAAAGCTTTCAAAACTACTAATGTTGCTGTATTAGTCAGATCCTGGAAACCAATTACAGGAGAATATGTATAGTATATTAATGGTCTGGTTAAGGAACAAATGGCTTGCATTATTAATACAGTAATGTGCATATAAGATATAATCATGAGCCACAACAATAATGAAAAACCATACAACAATATGCAGAAGAGATAAAAAAAGAGTCCAAGCATAGATAGGCCTTTATGTTTTACCCATGTCACTCTTTTAAAAAAGCAATATTGATCACTTTAACTTGAGCCAGAAATTTATGGTATGAATTTGCAATGGACCTTTTAGAGATACAATCATACATACAAAGCAGGACCAACCCCTAATTAAGTCATCCAACAGATTTTTGCCCCCATCCCTAAATGGACCCCTCAAGGATCGAGCTCACAATCCTGGGTTCAGCAGGCCAATGCTCAAACCACTGAGCTATCCATCTCCCTTTCTCAGTGTCCAGTGATTCTCCTTTTCAGGAGGAGAGTGAAAGAGATGCTGTCTGCAAGGAGTACCTTCTGGAACAGAGGCATCCTCAGAGAGAAAGGAAGAGAAAAGGGGGTCAGGCCACTGGCCAGACCTCATCCACAGTCTAGGCCCTCCCCCAGAGGATAGTACAGAAGAGGCAGGGGGATAATTTTGTGACCTAATCAGAATATAAAATAGAATTGCTAGTGAGTGTTCATTCCTCTACCATTCTGCAGTGTCTGATAAAATAAACTGTGCGGCTGAGTCATCTGCTGCAGTCCACTAACATCTCCTTAAGATTTAGTTACAGTGTTACAGCAAAGCGGGCAATAATGGTGTTAACGTGCTATTCTCATAGCCTGGTCCAGTTTATACCCAAAAGGACAAAATTAACATACAGTTTGATTGTGGAAAAATTACACCATATAGTAGTAATTGCTGCTTGTGTCTCAGCAATTTCCATGTGCACTACTTAAAGGGATTCTTTTTGTTTGTTTGTTCGGTAACTGAACCCTGGCCACTAAACCTGGGGATCTGAAAGGTGAGTTGGATTCTTTCCTTCTCCTGTATCATAACCTGTATTTAAATTGCAAACTAAATTAAGTCTCAATTATACCTAAGCAACCTAATTGTCTTCAAATTAGACCAATCAAACAGTTAAGCATTCAAATCAAATTCTAGTAATTTAAGATTATATAGCCTTTCCCATGGTTATTTTTCTCTGGCAAAGAATACAGAGCACAGAAGGGGCAGATTAAAAAGTAAAACATTGTGCAAGGTGCACGATTCACTCATATCTTTCACCTTATACCAGGGATTGGCAACCTTTGGCATGTGTCCCACCAGTGTAAGCCCCTTGGTGGCCTGGGCTGGTTTGTTTACCTGCCGCATCTGCATGTTTGGCCAATTGCAGCTCTGACTGACTGCAGTTCACTGCTCCAGGTTAATGGTGGCTACGGGAAGGATGGAGGGATGTGCTGACTGTCGCCAAGAAGAGGTAAATCAGTGCATTCTTTTTAATACTGCCTTTCTGTATACCATAGTTCTTCCTCTTTGTATAAACAAACACAGGGAATTCATGATGTTGCCATGGCACTTTGCATCCCATATTCACCATAGTGATATGATTGTTATGATTATGATACGATTATGTGGCATCTTGTACAAAATATGTCATGTGAGGTGTCAATGGAAAGTTATGATTTGCTGGATATGATTATCCTATTGGTATGCATGTATCATTTTTGTATCTGGATTTTAAAATATTGACTATGCATCTGTATTTCAAATGTGCTTGCTCTTGGTAACATCCACAAAGCTTTATACCCAGTCTAGTCAGCACATTGTGAATGGCCTTTTCAAGTTGAATGGCCCATCATCAAAGACAATGTGACATGGGAAAAGTTTATCCTCACCTGTGGATGCTTCAGTCAGCATCTTATTCTAGATAATGACTGCCATGACTCACTGAAGCATGCAAGGGCATGTGACTAGATCATGTGATCTGGAATCCATTTTAATGCCTGTATTTTTCCACAGACTGTGTTGCGGTGTGGGAGGGTCCTTGGCTTGAAACAAAGAAGTTCCTGTCACATGGAAGAAATTATAAAAGGGGGAAGTGACATCACCATTGGACCTCACTCCCCTACAATGGAGCACCTGAAAACACCTTAGGAACAAAGACTGAGCTGGGGGCGTGCTAGTCCCAGGCTAAAAGGAGGATTCCTGCCTCTGTATGTAAAAGCTAATCTGCTTCTACTGTTTAACTAACTGAGAGCTTGCTTGATTCAAATCCTAACTAGTGTATAAAAATTGGATTGCAATTTTTTTATTTTTTTAGATAATCTGCTTTGATCTATGCTCTCATTACTTATAATCACTTAAAAGCTATCCGTACTTAATAAATCTGTTTTATATTTTTACCTAAAATAGTGTACTTTGCTTGAAGTGTGAAGGGAGTCTGCTCAGGAGCAAGGGCTGACGCATTGTCCCCTCTACATTGAGGGAGGGGTGGATGGGGTAATAATCATTACTGGTCAGGCTTTTGACCATGACAGGATGGTACAACTCTGGGGTCCTAGGCTGTGGAGCTCAGAGGGAGCTAAATGGAGTCTCTCTGTTGTTTGTTCATGAGTGGTTGAGGAGAAGCATTCATATAACTGCGGCTGGGCATGTAGGTCTGTGTGAGTGTTGGAGCATTCTACAGTTTGTCACAGTAGCACAGTATGAGAGGGAGCCCAGGCTAGTGAGCCAGAGGGCTCATTTGTACTCAGTTCCAGGATGCACTCCAGTGAAGGAGTGCAGTGCAATATAAAGGCTTTATCAGCATCAGTTGTGGGATGGTCACATTACTCACAAGGGCCAAAGGAAAGTGACTTTGATACATATTTTATAGATTCATAGGCCAAGAGAGACCATTGTGAGCATCTGGTCTGACCTCCTGCCTTTCACAGAAAAGAGAATTTCACCTAGTGTTTCTTGCATGTGTCCTAATAACCAGTCATTAAATCAGAGCAGAGATGTCATAGAGCAGGGGTCTCAAACATATGGCCCATGGGCAACATGCAGCCCTCAAAGCCCTTCCCTGCAGCCTGCAAAACTCCCTTGTGCTCCCCCCCCCCATAACAGTTTCTGGGAGGGAGGGGCCAGAAGCAGAAGCTTCTCTGCTGCCTGGCTGGGCTGCTGCTGATCCCCAGCTACCAGGCACTGCTGCTGCGGCTTCAATGAATGAGTTGGGGCGGTGCTTCCCAGGAGTCCTCTGCAGCAGCGACCAGGAGTGGTAAGCCAGGCTCCCCACCGCCCTCCCACCTCCCTCTGCAATGATCATGCAATAAACCCAGCTTACGTTGATCTGCTTTGCGACCTCAACAGTGACTGTGCCACAGAAATTCAGTTGTTCGAAGAGCCATGTCACGTCCAGATCAGAAGAGGAGTGCGCCAAGGCGACACTATATCGCCAAAACCTTTTACAGCTTCACTTTTTACAGCTGCACTGGAGTCGCTCTTCAATATATTTACATTTAGTCATATTAAAATACACAGTGTTTGCTTGTGCCCAGTTTAAAAGTGATCTAGATCACTCTGAAACAGTGACCTGTCCTCCTCATTATTTCCCACTTCCCCATGCCAAAGATATCCTAACAAGGAATTTGACCACTATGAACAGGTTCCTTACACTCTACAAAACCAATTCAAGTGGGACATCACTTAATGAACAAAGTTAACGTTATCAGCTATAGCTATAAAACAATGGGATGAACTCTGTCAGGGTTGAAGGCTACAGTTGTATCAATTGTTTTCCACAAGAGCATTTTTACAAAGAAACAACCACCAGCCATCTCTTGCTTTATGTAATCAGTGAATCAGATGAGATGATTCACTCCAGTAATTCTGTTAAGAAAAATAGATTCCTTCTCTTTTGGTGTTGAAGGTACTTGCAGTTAAACATCAGGGGGTAGCCATGTTAGTCTGTATCCACAAAAACAACAAGGAGTCTGGTGGTAGTCTTTAAGGTGCCACCGGATTTGTTGTTTTTTCAGTTAAATAGGCACCCCCATTTGGACAGGATACAGATTATTCACTGCTGGATACAGACCATTTAACTCCTATCTTATCTCCCAACTCCAGTATTAACGTGTCCTTAAACAACTCAGTAGATTAAATATTTTAATTCCCAACCATCTCTAATCAAGGGATATTCACAGCCACCTCACTTTTACTGAACTGTTTAGCATATTTCCAATTTTGAATTCCTTTCTAGGCTTGTGATAGTGGCTGACTTAATTTTATGTGTGATACAATGCTTAAGTGATGTGTTGATAAGTATAGCTTGATAAATACAGGGCACTGATATTTAATGAATTCATCTCCATGCTGCAAATCTAGAAACCACAATAAGTGATTAGAAAATAAGCCTAGCATTATTTTATTTAAGGAACATAACTAATTAATTTGTTTTTTCTGAATAATTGCAGTAATTTAATTGAAATAATAGCAGAAGTGCATAGTAAATAGGTCAGACAATGTAAAATCTTGAATGCTTTTTCCCAGATGTCTTCCTAGCAATGTCCATCAACAGGATCCTACAGCATTTTTGTGCTGGTTTCTAATCATATATTTCTCTGCAAGAGAGCTATGCCTAAAATACAAGGAAAGGCTGATGAAAAATCTCTGACAGCCAATTACTTTGTATTGATAATAGAGACAATAATCACATTGCAGAGTTTTTTTATTGCCTAACAGCATGGGAACTAGTAGAGAAATAGAAAGTAACAGTTTATAAGATTCTTTATGAAGGTGGCTGACTCTTATAATCTACTAGCGAAAATACCCGGCATTGCTCGGGTCAGTCAGAGGTGGGGAGGGGGCAGACAGCTGAGCGAGTACGGGGTCCGTTGGAGGGGGCAGAGAGCAAACCTGACACCCCCACGTTACCCCCTACCAACCCCAACACCCCCTGACCAACCCCAACACCCACACCTCACCCCTCACCCACCCAGACACCTTCCCACCCCCCCAGACCAAACCCAACACCCCCGGCTCATTTACCCCCCGACCAAACCCGACACCCCCACCTCACCCCCCCGACCAAACCCGACACCTTCACCTCACCCCCCCGACCAAACTCGACACCCCCACCTCACCCCCCGACCAAACCCGACACCCCCACCTCACCCCCCAACCAAACCCGACACCCCAACCTCACTTACCCTCCGACCAAACCCAACTCGGGTCCGTCGGAGTGGGGAGGGGGCAGAGAGCTGAGGGATTCTGGGGTTTCGTCGGAGGGGGGAGGGGGCAGAGAGCTGAGGGATTCCGGAGTTCCGTTGGAGGGGGGAGGGGGCAGAGAGCTGAGGGATTCCGGAGTTCCGTTGGAGGGGGGAGGGGGCAGAGAGCTGAGCTAGTGCGGTGTCTGTTGGAGGGGGTATTATGACATCATAACTATGTCACAGAGAACAGCAGCTGCCCAGCTGATGTGATTGGCCTTTAAATAATTTCACCCCTGGGGGGCGTCAGAGGTGAGATTTGAAAATTTTTTGACTCTTACGGTCATTAGGATCCCAAGACCTACCAAATTTCAAGTCTCTAGCTCAAACGGTGTGGAAGGAGTAAGCATACATACATACATACATACACGCATACACCATTTGACTTTTATATATATAGATTGCAAGACAAGTTGTGAAATAATGTATTTGGTTTAAATCTCTCTCTCTCTTTGCCCATCATGATGTCATAAAATTATTTCACCTTCAATGTATTTGGTTTAAATGATGTCATAAAATTCATTCACCTTCTCACCACAGTGAGAATCTAGACACTATAAAATAATCTATTGTAGTTTCTGTAAGTAGACTGAAAGAATTTGATTTTTTTTTAAATTGACAGATGATACTGATGTTTATTTTCAGATTTTTTAATTTGTAGAAAATTATATATTCACAGTGCACAAAATAAAGATTATTTTCCATTTTTACATTTTCACAGTTCTCAGAAATTATGGGGTGGGATCAGATAGTTATTTAATGCCAGTAGACATTGGGATTCAAAAAGTTAAAGCTTTATAACTGTTAAAACTCAAATTGTCAACATCACACATCAAAATATAGAAATTAGATATCTTAAAATCAAACTCTAAGTTCTCAAGCATCATTCTTCTTACTTTGCCTATCTGGAATTTTTGATTATTATTGATGGAAATATTTTTTCATCAGTTTACCAGTATTTACCAGCAAAAATTATTCTTCTTGTCCTAGCCATAAGCCACCAATGGTGTTTGGAGTAGTGCCTAAGGTTACTTTGATATATGTAAAGGGACACATTCACAAAGTGTTTACAGAGCTTTTCTGTGGACATCAATTGCAAATAAAATAATAATAAAGCAGGAAAAATGATTTCCTGAAGAGAGCACAGCCAGAAATAACAATACCTAGTATTGGTAGACTAAGGCAGTTATGCTATTCCAAGGAACACTGCTTTTTTTGAGCTGCAACTCTTGGATTAAAAAAAAGATATCCCCAAAAATTCAAAGTACATCTAGTGTATCTGGGTAGGATCCCCACTAATTACTCCAGAGCATAGTGATCCTGGGACCATTTGTATTTGCTTTTCTCTTTTATTCTATAAAAAAAAATAGAGAGAATCTTTATCATCAGTGCTTCATGGGTTTTGCTTGTTGATTTTAAAACAGAGATGGACTGATTTGTACCAAACGTTTTAGCAACACTTAGTGTGGAGTATTAGCTAAAGACATTCCGGAAAACCCCAAACCTGCGTCTGACTTTAAGGAGCTGGATGCAATCCTAACACCTGCTGGCGGAGCCCCGACCCAGCCCCTGCCGCGGGCTGCTGGTGGCGCCCCAAGCCCTGGCCCCTGCTGCACCGGCAAAGGAAGGCGGGGCGGCAGAGAGCCATCTCTCCTCCCTCACCTCTGGTAGAGTCAGAGTCAGGGGAACGTGGACTGCGTCCCCCGGCCGGAGAGCTCTCTGCCGCCCGGGGCATGCTGCAGGGGCGGGGGCCCAGCATGCAGCCAGCACCAGGGCAGAGACACCCCCCCCCCCGCACCTGGCTCCGGCTGCCCCCTCCCCCCGCGACTCCCCCATGGGTACTCCAGCCTCCCCTTGCTGCCCCCTTAGACCTTCCACAGACAGGGGCAGTCAGAAGCCTCCCTTCTCTTCCCTGCAGCAACACGTTGCCTCCCTGCAGCAACTGCCGCCGCAGGGTCCTAGTGCCCGCCATCTTCCACTGTCAGTAACAGGGGTGAGTGAGTTTGTTGCTGGAGGAGCAGGAAAAGGGGGGCCCTGCCCCAGAGCTTGCTGCTGCTGGCAGGGAAAGGGATGGGGGGAGTCCTCCTCTCTGGCCCCAGTCCCAGAGCAGCCTGCCTGCACCCATCCCAAACTCATCCCCAGCCCTGCCCCACCCCAGAGCCCACACCTCAGCAAGAGCTTACCCCGCCCCACTGCACCCCAACCCTCTACTCAGGCCCTGAGGCACTCCAGCACCCCAAACCCCTCATCTTCAGCCCCAGTCAGAGCCCTCCCCGCATATCCCAACCCTCTGCCCTAGCCCCGAGCCCCTCCAACATCCCAACCACTTTATCCCAGTCCCAGCCAGAGCCCCCTCCATACTCCAACCCTCTGCTCCATGCTATATTACATTATCCAATATTCATTTAAAAAATTTATAACAAGCAATGCTCTGGGAAAAGGGGAGGGGAGTGCAAGGTAAAATTTTTGCCTAGGGTGCCAAAATATCCTTGCACCTCCCCATTGCTCCGCCCTCTTCCCCCCCCCCTCCCCTTGCCCAATGTGTCCTGATATTTTGCTCTTGTGATCTGGTCACCCTACCCAAGCCCTGGCCCCGGCCCCTGCCGCAGTGGGTTGCTGGCGGTGCCGCAAGCCCCAGCCCCTGCCGCAGTGGGCTGCCAGCAGCACCCTGGGCCCTGTCCCCCATCCCGGGGGGTTGCTGGCACCCTCCCCTGAGCCCAGCCCCTGCCCCAGGGGGCTGGCACTCCTACACCCACACACACCCCAGCTCAGACCCTGCCCTGGGGGGGTGCTGGCACCCCCCCCCCCAGTCCAGCCCATGCCCCGCCCCAGAGCCCGACCCCTAAGGGGGCTCACACTTAGAGGCCTGGTGTCCGAAAGGGGTCACCAATAGAAAAAGTTTGAGAACCACTGCTTTAGAGTCCCATCAAGGTTTCAGAAGATGCACTTCTCTTGCTAAAGACTGCTACCCATAAGATAGCCATTTTGTCCCATTGAAAGAAGTGCCTCTCTCATTGGGCAGTATGACCTGCCATGTTCAGGATACCATGTTAGTTCAGTTAGAGTTTTGGTTCAGGAGCATCTCTATTTAGCATGTATTTTGTATTAACTGCTACTAAACTTAATCTAGTACAATGCATTATAGTTTTTCTGTTTCAATCACTGGATTCTTCAGGCATATGTGCAATTTTCATGCATATATTCATGTACATATAGGTATGTAGGTATATATGTACAGTAAATATGTATAATAACCTTACAACTCAGCATAACAATAATATAGGAATAATGGGTACCAGGAAAAGAGAATTGTATCAGCCAGATATATTTAACTGTTTGCTTTTATGCAAAACCTACGTTTCTAAGGATATTTGAAAACATTTATTCAACCCTTTGTAAACACTAATGAATATGAGACTTTCTGAGTGGAAGGCCAACAGTAAAACCTATTTAATGACTGTTATCATTTGGGGATGGAAGAAAAGCACTATTAAAAAATGCATACTTGAAAAGTATCTCTCTCAAGGGCCTGAATTGCCTATCATTAGGACTGTCAATGAGTTAGCTCCAGCAAAACAGCACCAAATAAATTTTCATCAGGAAAAATGGAAACCTTGTTAACCTGTGCTAAACATAGACTACTCCAATGGGATAGAGGGGATAAACACTCTCACTACAATGGACACTCTTAAGGCTGGCAGGGCCTCCAGGTTAATAGATATAAATAATGCTTTATATATATATGGTAGGCAGCTGTTGCAGATGAATTGTTTCATTTTGAAAGCTAATAAATCAGAAGTTTGTAACAAAACACAAATTCCTTTCTGCCTGAGAAGGTTTAGTGGGGCAAGAGAACTCTGCAACCTGTTCTATACTTTAGGCTCATTGTAAGTGATGACTAGTTCCAGAGTGCCTGCTAGTAACAGGTGTCGCTCTTTGGGGGACGCACAAGAAATGATTGATTTTTCTGCAAGTGTTCATTTTTTGAGAATTTTTTCATCAAAAAGTTATCTACACTGTTCATTTACCAAAACATGTTTTGGACGTAGAAACCTTTATTTTTAAAACAACTTTGATTTTAAAAAGTCAATTAAAAAAATCAAAGTAACAAAATTTTGTGAAAAATTAAAAATCGGTTCATTTTGAACCTTACAAAATGGAACAACTTCAAGTTTTCTGGTCATTTTAAAAAAAAAACATTTTTGACCAGCTCTGTTTAATTTAATGTCTGAATTATTTATAACCGTTGATCTAGCCTCATACATCATACATATATGTTTTAGAATCCTGGTACATTAACCTACACAATACCGAAGTTATGAAATTATTACTTATGAAGTTATACTATTTGGAGAATTTCATAGAAAATATATATATCCATCAGAAGTTTGACTACATATTTTTTTATTTTGAAGTGAACACTTATTCTTGTGTAATTCCTAACTAATCCACGTATTTACAACTGTTGTTGGATAAGCTATAATTTTTTATTTACTAAATACTTATCACCTTCTCACTGCTTTTAATCTAATTACATTTAATTTTCATGTAGATATTTTCATTTCATGGGTACTCATGTCGTCTATAAGAATTCAAGCATCAGTGCCTGAAAGCTGTCTCAGATCATGTAGCTTTCTCAGAAATGAACCATATATTTAAGTGAACCCCTATTCCAGTTTAATTCCTGATTGATTCACATACTTGTATTTGAAGTTGAACGGTATTAGTTCATATAATTCTGCTTGGGAATGGAATATTTTTTGTTGTCTGCACACTGTGTTTTTATGTAATTATACTCAACCAACATGGGCGTGGGGCTAGCAACTCCACCCCGTAAGGGAACCAATTGCTACTGAAACACCAACGCCAGTTGGTGGCCCCTACCCCGGCTGGGGGGTGACGGGCAAAGAGAGAGAGAGAGATACTCAACCAACCATTTAGGTCTTACCCCTGCCTGAGCTCAGCTACACCTGAAAAATCACAGCTCTGGTGATCTCTTTTTTCACACTATCCAGGTACCATTGTTCCATTTTCTGAAGGCACCCTTTCTTCAGACTGTTGAAATAGAAGTGTCCCACAGTCCTCATTGTATAGTAATGAAAGAGAGATATAATGGGACAATTCATTAATATATTTGAGCTTATGCTAATACTGCTTAGTAGTGATTGCTGCACTAACCCTTGCAATATTGCTTTTCAAGATGAAATGGGTGCATCTAACTATACCCTGTTTCCCCGAAAGTAAGACATCCCCCGAAAATAAGACGTACTTCCAGTTTTGCCTCTCGCTGTAATATAATGTAATGTAATTTTGGGAGCAAAAATTAATATAAGACACTGTCTTATTTTCGGGGAAACACGGTAGCAGTTATTTGTCTTGCTTGTTCTTTGTATGACAGTAGGGCCTAGTTCAGTCTTTGGTGTATTTCTGCTCCTTTTGCCATCAGTAAAAAAGATAATGAAAAAAATTGCCTCAGATATGTTGGCTTGGCCCTAGACTACTGACTGCTTAATGTGGCACTCCACTAAATTCTATCACTGCATTGTTTATAGATGTAAGTTTTTGTTTATCCTCATAAATCACATCCACACTAATTAAAATCATTACTAAAAATGCTGCCTCAGTTATCACAGAACTCAACTTTCAGCTGAAATATATTGTTGGTTGATGGAACTATTACACATTGCTTTATAAGTTCTTTTTCTTGGCGTGCAAACAAGTTTTTAGTCTTGGAAGAAATGCTGTATTGTTGGGGGAAGGGCAGTTCAGATGAGTTAACTCTTGACATAGAGCTGGGAGCTCTCCCCATAAGACATGTGCTCCAGGCCCCATATCATTTTTGTTGCCCTCCCCTGGACTCTTTCCAGTTTTTCCACATCTTTATTGTAGTGTGGAGCCAAAAACTGGACACAGTACTCCAGATGAGGACTCGCCAATGTCGAATAGAGGGGAATGATCACGTCCCTCAATCTGCTGGCAATGTTCCTACTTATACAGCCCAAAATGCTGTTAGCCTTCTTGGCAACAAGGCTTCATATCCAGCTTCTCATCCACTGTAACCCGTAGGTCCTTTTCTGCAGAGCTGCTGCCTAGCCATTTGGTCCCTAGTCTGTAGCAGTGCCTGGGATTCTTCCGTCTTAAGTGCACTCTATAATTAAGCAGAATAAACTAAGTGCCTGTGCAAGGAGACAGATGCTGAGTAACCTACATAGTGAATTAGGGCTTCATTTTACTGCACTGGTTTAATAGCTGACTACAGCAATCCAGCTGGTGTTCCAGGAATAGATCACTTTGCTGTGATGCATGGAAAGAATTTTTTTTTGTTCTCACATTTATCAGACATTCTGTCCAGCTGGCAATCCTTGCATACCTAACTCCATACCACACGAGTACCACAGAGTGCAAAGCACCAAGAAAACCTTGATGTCTGAAATTAGGCAGGCTCCAAGAGAACATCTGTGAAATCAATCCAGATGGATGCATAAGCCTGCAAAAGGTGTGTCTGTTACTTTTATACATGGCTGGACAGTATGTAACGAAGCAGAATAATGCAATTGCACTTGGAGGATCAGAGAAAATAAATGGAAAACATATAATTAAACAACACAGATAAACAGGTTTCCCATGTACAGGACACCCTAGTGAAGCCTGCCTTACAGTCAAGGGATTGTATAAGAACCAAAGAGAAAAAACATTCCATAATCATTGTGGTCAGACCCTAGGGAACAGAGTCCTAGATGGCAGGCATGACACTCTACATCCCAGGGGAGCAACCTGTGACCTCCATATTCAGCATTTATATAGTGTTATTGCATATAAAGCATTCTGTGTAAGGTATCCTGGGAGAGTTTATAATCTGCTGAAACCCACTGTTCCATCTAAATATGTGTATCATTAATCCATATGACGTTATGAGAATTATGTTTTATAGTTGTCACTAAAATATGCTGTGGGTTTGAGGAGCGCCCAGTTACTACCTCTCCAGAGACAATGACAAGGGAGGTTACTAACACCCAGGTGAGTGCTGAACAGACATAACCAGTCATCGTCCAGCAGTGGAGTTACAATTCAATGACTCATTCACAAGAGACACACTGGGCGTATTGCTTCACCTTGCTTGTTACCCCTTAACACCAGCCCTGGCTTTTATATGCAGAAAAACAGTTATTGTGGCACAGATGGGCCTGACATTTTTATAGCATGTTGGCGGGGGGGGGGGGGGAGCTCTGAAAGAAAAAGGTTGAGAATCCCTGGCTTATACAAGCTAAGTATTTCTTTGGTGTAAGTTTACTTACAAAGAATGTACATAAAGTCCTGTTTCCCTGAACACAGTAGGAACAAAAAACAGCAGGCAGTTTCCTTGCCTACCTTTCCAGTGAGTCCTGTGCCAAAAAGAAACTCTGTGTCTCTGCTTCCTCCCTAGGCCATAATCACCACTGCGCCCCTTGGTTTCTGCCTCTCACACACACATCAGAAACTAATCAATCCTCCTACCGCTGCATTTGTAACTAGTGCCAGGGAAACTCCTCAGACCACATGATTTAAATCTGATTAGTTTAACCATGCAGCTCAGTGCATTGTATAGCCCCTTTCTATTGTCTCAGCTATCACTCTCCAAAGTGGTAGTTTAATTGTGTCTTCCATTTAGCCTGGAAGATGGGAACTTAGCACATCTGTCAACTTTACCCAGATCTATAGATCAAAGATGCACTTGACTGCTGCCATCTTCATCTTCCAGCATAATAATATGTTGAGTTTTATTGTGAGGGAGGGAGAGAGAATGAAGTAGTTATTGTTCCCAATTAGATCTGTTGCATAAATTGGCTGTAGAAACAGAATAATACAAATGATCCGGTTGTTTGATTAATAGTAATCACTCCTCTGCCTTCAAAAGCATGAGCGCTTTTGGAAAGCTGAGATGCAAGAGATGAGTGTATCTCACTGGTTTATATCAGATCTCTTGTGGGGTTTTTCACTGTCTGATGCCCTGTAATGGACATGTTCTGTTTTATACAAGAAAAATAAATATTAACATTACTTATACTTTACTTTCCAGCCCTGAAAAAGCATATAGGACACCAAATGAGAGAATAAAAACAAATGCAGCCATAAAAATCCCTACCCTTTAGAAATGCAAACACAAATAAACAAGTGGCTGGACCCAGCAGTAACATGAAGTTAAAAGGGAAGGTAAACAATGTAGGAGTAACTTTGGTAATTATAGAAATATCTTTATAAAATAAAGGATTACTACTTTGCCTTCAGAAGGGAAGGATAAAATTACTTAGAGGTATGATGGAGGAATGAATTTCACATGATAAGTGCACCCCAGGAAATACGGGATTATTTGTTCTTTTGGTTTTTATTTAGTAGGGGGAGGAAAATGTTTAGGAAAATATTTTACTAAAGCACAGTTTTGTGGTAAAGTCTTTTTATTTGTCCGGTATTCCATGCCAATAAAGTATCAGAAATAGAACAAATTCCTTAATAAATTCTAGTGACATTATTGCAAACCCATGCATTGCACCCAACATGCAGGTATACTACGTAAATCTCACCAATGCTCCCTGCAGAGCTAGGACTAAAATCCTGCTACTCCAGCTACAAAACCACATGAACTAAAGAAGAAGTTCCAAAAGTGTAGCCAGTGGATTACTTATGGTCCACTGAAAGTGGACTTGCCACATAATGCTGGCTTCTCCTCATTTCCTGCTAAGAGATTTCATTTTAAACAACTTAAAATAATTACATATTATTTATCCATGTAAGAAATTGCTGTCGTTCCCTCAGAGAAGTGATATGATCTGAACAGAAGAAGTGGTCTACATAATGGGGGGAAGGTGCTCCACAAGATAATGGGACAGATCCTTAGCTGGTGGAAATCAGGATAGCTCCATTGAAGTTGAACTATGTTGAACTATCCAGAGGAGGATCTGAATCAATACCTACATTAAAATATAGTTCACACTATGAAAAAGTTTGAGAACCCCAAAGGATATAGCCCCTAAAAAGCTGGTGGTAGTCATAATTCTCCTAGGCTAACCACAAGAGGCTCTCTCTCTCTCTCTCTCTCTCTCTCTCTCTCTCTCTCTCTCTCTCTCTCTCTCATACACACACACACAGTGCTTTTCCAGTATATTGCTTTCAGTTTTTCTATTTTTATAATTTTGAAAAATTAAACCTTTTGGCTTTTTAAAAATGACTCCTTGGGAAATAGAATTACTCCACAATAATCAGATAAAAGTCTAGCTTTGCTAAAAATTGTTAATTCTTTCTCTAGCTACTACTACCAATATTCTGGCAGCTTTAAGTTTCTCGTTGAGAGATACAGATTAGATTTATCAAATATTGCCAGTTCTTGCTAGGAATTAAATTGGCATGATTCAGCTGTGATGGATAAGAAGTTGAAGGGCTCTGATTTAAAATGGCATGGGACAGAGGAGAGAATTGAAAACACAGAGTTAGTGCTGACAAGTTTAGCTTGAGAATAATAAAAGTGTGAAGTATGAAAGATCAAACTAATTACATCAAAAGAATACATACAATTGCCCAAGCAGACCCACCTATTCTCCAACATTCAGCAAAATCTTCTTACAGTATTGACTTTAAATATCATATAAAATTAAATGTTATACACTGAAAACTGGAGATGAACCAGATCCCAAAGAACACATTCAGATCTTCATTTATAATTGCTCACAGATCAAGGGCTTTGAATTTGTTCAGTTGGTTTTAATCAGTTTCAGCGCTATAAAGTTTGGATCTAGCTACTCACAAATTCTGATGGGTGTTCTGATACAACTGTTTAGTTCAGGACTAACTCTATCTAAAATCTGTTGCTGTTTAGATTTTTGGTCGGGATTCTTTGTTTTGTTGTATGGGAACAGAATATTTGGTGTCTCAGGTCACTCATTGTTTACGGCATTTGTTGTATCAATACTAATAAAAAGGGATCATTTTTTGCAAAAGTGTAGATTAAAATAATTAGCTTGCTGGGGGGAGTTGGAAGGTCTTTGTAAATCAAGAGAGGAGCAGATACTCATTTGCACTATTTTACAAAGCTGTTGCTGAGAAATATTTTTGGAGTCCTTCAAAAAATGTTGATGAGAAGATTGTACAGTGTGTACCTTTTGATTTGAAATGGTGAAGGCAAACTTTGAAAATAGCATATAAATCCAATACTCGAGTTTAAATACTTGATTAAATGTCTGCTGGCCTGGTTTATAACTCTTACGGCAAAACTGAAATTTAGAGGTCTAGATAATGCATTTCTTTTTATTGACAATCTGAGTATTTATAGGAAAGAGGCTGGACTTCAGTCTAGCTCCTTTCCTATCCCCACATTCTTGGTTGCCATGATGTTTATTTCTATTCTGAAGATGAGGCAAGCATCAGGGTGTAACCAGCAGATTCAGATCCATAGAAATCTTCAACATTCTTAACGTGAACTTTGATTTTTCATTCTTTGCACTGTTTGCCTAAAATCACAATCGTGTTTGTAATTATAGGTGGTAATTACAAGCAGGGATGGAGAGCTTCAGAATGTACTGGTCCCTATTATAAAGCACTTGGGATATGAAGAGGTTTTGGTTAAAAATATTCCCTTGACAAAATTGTGAATCATACATGCAAATAAATACAGCAAATAAGCAAACTTCTCTCCCCCAAACTAGAGCTCCTGGCCACCTAATTTTCTTTTCCCCCTCCCCCTCTTCATTTACAAAGGTAGACACATGGGAGTTAATTTTCAAAGGATTATGCCGCAGTTTTAGATGCATGTCTTCCATTGACTTTTTAATAGGGGTTATCTGAATAAAAATCCCAAGAACACTACAAAAATGTATGCCTTGATAATTTTTGCAGTGAATAATGAGTGCTATGATTACAGGGGTGGGATGTAAGAGACGGAAAATAAGAAATCTCAACTCAAGGTGTCTTTATGACGAATGAAAGATGATTGGAAATGCCTTAGTGCAGGGATTAGTTTTCACTGCTGTTAAAGTGATTGATGAGTCTTGAAACTAGATGATTGCTGCTGGGTATGTAACCAAAGGGAGGTTTTATAGTGGGAGTATGTATCAGCGAGAGAGGGAGAGAGAGAGACAGAGAGAAAGAGAGAGACAGAGAGAGAGAGAGAGAGAGAGAGAGAGAGAGAGAGAGAGAGAGAGAGAGAGAGAGAGAGAGGATGTGTGTGTGTGTGATGGCTAAAACAACTATCATTTTGCTGAAGCATAAATTCTTTGTTCTCTGTACCATGCTATTAGATCATACTGCATTGTGAATCCAAGATCAAGATTCAGCCTTTCTATACTCATTTTGAAATCTGGATTAACTATTCTAGTGCATTTGGAGATAGATCTTGTTCTGGTTTATAAGAAATAATGTCATTTTGATCTCTTTTCTACTAGTGAGTCCCCCTTTCAGTACTCTTTCTAATGGGTTTCCCTGATGGTTATGTGTTTCCTGCCCTGGTGTATGTGACACCCAGAGCTTAAATTCAGATGGAGCCCACCGGAGCAGAGCTCTGGTAAATATTTTCAAACCCCCAAAAGCCCTGACAGAAGCCCTAAGCCCCAAGCCCTGGCATGCCCACAGGACTAAAGCCCAAGCCCTGGCGCTCCCCATGGTGCTGAAGCCCTGAGATCCTGTGTCCCACAGATGAAGCCTGGAACACTCAGTGGGAATGCATGGGGGGGGGGGGAGGGCCTCCGGGAAATAATCTCTGAGATTTTAAGCTCTGGTGACCTATGTCTTCATACCCTGGGGTGAATGGTGGGCATTCCATTTAAGCTCTGGTGACATCTCATATTCAGTTTCCAGATCGAATCTGTCTATCAGTCAGTAGGAATTGGCAACAGAGTAGATTATATCTGACTTTCTCTTGCCTCTCACCAAAAGCAGACTCTGAGCCAAATAATGATGGGATTGATAAACTATGAAGAGATTCCAGGCCAATGTTTTGCATCAGTAATTGGATAGCCAACGGTCGATGCACTCTGGTGATTAAGGGTAGATTGAAGGAAATAGGAGTCTCCTCCAAGAGGGGTATATTCAGAAATTTCCCCACTTGCTTGCCTCAAAACAAAAAAGTTTTAATGTACAAGTGTGTGAGCTATTGTTGGCACAAACCCAACCCAAAGCAAGTACCTTATTATTTCATAATGAGCTTTGGGATGTTGTGAATCTGAATGGTAAGCACTATTAGAAACCATATATTTCTGTTTGCATTTTGTGAACATTAAACTTTCCCAGGCTCTTCTTTTTGAGATAAAGAATTTTGCCCAATGGCTTATTTTGTTGAAAATATCCATGACACCCCTTCCCCCAACACCACAATGGAGAAAACTCCCACATTGTGAAGACCCTTGTGCAACAGTGAGAAACATTGTCTTGGAGTTAGATCTTGGTCTAGTAGACACATGGAGACTTATTGTCCCTTACTATTGTCCATCCTATAGTCTGTGACTACAGTTCCCCCCCCCCCAAATGTACTCTACTTTTCTGAGGGAGAGAGGGCTCAATGATTACTTCTTGCGCAAGGGTGTGGCAGGCTGATCATGGAATGCCCACCATTCACCCCAGGGTAGGAAGACACAGGTGGTTTGGAACTACTCCAGTAGTACTGCAGTAGTGCCTCAAAGTTCCTGAAGGTGGAATACCTGCTTTGGAGCAGTTTGAGGCAACTATTCATTCTTTCTTTATCCTTTAAAGAATTCCCCTGCACATCTCTAGCTGCTTTGGCCATCTGCCAGGGAGAGCTTTTAAGGCTATGAGAACTGAAATATCTGACCTAAAGGGTTAAAAATCCTACTTAGCACTTAGTGCTGAGCTGATAAGACTGCTGGCTTAGTGCTCAGGAGTTTTCTTTCTTAATGACTAGCTCTATTTATATTTCGCTTCAGCCTCAGATAGAAAAGCAAAAAGGCTGGGGATGAATATTTACAGAAAATTAACCTAAACACTTCTAGATTAGTTTAGGCATATTAGTTGCAATAATTATCAACCATTAAAGAACAATACCAGTAACACCTCAAATTATGTGTAATTACAAATATTCACATAATTTAGATCTGCTAAAAACATTTTATTATACAGCAGGCTAATTAAACATCATATTGGATTTTTAGTAACACATTTACTTAGGCTTGAAAAGTACTGTGCATAACATAGTGGTTTAAAACCAATTTATCAGGTAATCAGAACCAATTGACACATATTTAACTTACTGGAATGAGTCCTTAGCTGTACTGGGACTCTTGAATGGATTGCAGAGGTCGTTTTATACAACTTCTAGCCCGACTCCACCTCAGTCCTGGGCCTGATGCGGGGTTAGTATAGGCCATAAGGTAACCTAAGGTAGCCTCTGGGTTGCTCTAAATTGTTCTGACTTCTAATAGCACACAAGGGGCTGTTGTATCAGATGGAGAGCTTCAGAGCACAGCAGTGTTCTGGCCAAGCCCCCTTTCTTCTTTCCTGTGCTGAGCAGCTTAATGACACCTGAGGATTCCCCTACATTATGGAAATTCTATCCTACCTAATTAAGGTGGCTTTCCATCTGCTTTTCACTGCCAGAGCAATGCAAAACAGGCAGAACATGAGCCATGACTGGACCCATTGTCTTAAATCTAAAGGATAAATGTAATAGAGGAGCTATTGTTTGACAGCAGATAGTCACTTGGAGGTATTGGATATTATTAAGACATCAACAGATCTGAAAAATAGTTAATAAATATATTGTAATCCACTAGTATGTGTTGAATTGTTTTAATAAATCTATCTTAAATGCATATTGGACGCACTTGAATCCCAGATACATTCAGGGTTCTGCAGGGACTTATATTTTCCATTGAGGTTAAGGAAGATACAGCTGCACAGTTAGAATCCCACAGAACACTTTCAAAATGTAGGTCTTAGATTAAAGTATTACAGAAATTGCTTTCCCTGCATCCCCACTCCCGGCTAGGCCTTTACTGTGCAGTGGCAGCAGAAATGTTTCCTGGACAGTTATTGTACTGGATAGAGAGACAGTTATGCTGTAGGATTGGCAGAGAGATTTATAGTTATATTTACAAGAAGAAAAGTGAGGCCCCTGCTACAGGAAAGCCCTGCAGGAATTAGTCATGTGAGTCCCCATTAAGAATACCTTCTGGTAGAAACTAGAATTGTGAGATCTCTTCTTCTCCCTGCCCCCTCCCCCCCCCCCCCCCCCGACCTTACCTGGATACACAGCAGTTTCTAAATGTGTCATCTTACGCCTGTTGAGAAAGAAGCTTCTGACACAAACAGTACAGCTAACGCTGACATGATTCTACTTTGTGAGAGGTGAAAGGAGCAAATCACTGTAGAGCTTAACCCTTCTTTCTGACATGACCAAGCATGCACAGTTAATGCTGTACCAATATGGGGGGAGGGGACTGTTCAGGGAGGAAAGTGTCCAATCAATGAATTTTCACAATCCATACTGCTGTCTAACATATTGATCCACATACCGTTATTTCACTGAATTCCCATGTCCTGGTCTCACATTGGTGTTAACGTATATTTCTGTCGATTATTCATTGAGGAGAGGATGCTGATCCCAGATAAACATGATGATAGAAAATATTTTTATTCTCATACTTGAAACCCCCTTAAACATATTAACAGTTTTACATAATAGTTAAAGAACTGAGTGTGGGTTTTTTTTTGCCAAGTTTCTCTGCTTCATGGTACTGTTAAAATCTGCTGCAGTCAGAAGTATGTTTCTTTTAGAGACTTGCTTGCTAATGAAAACTCTTCAGACTGGATAAAAAGGTAATCATCCTACCAATATCTCTATGCCTTGAGATTATGGTTTTAGAAAGTTAGGCTCATGAGCTCCGGCACCACCGCTTCATATGAAACATTTGTGTACTTCCAGTTTTTGAAGCCTCTTGACATGGATTCACACTGGACCCTTTCCTCCGGCCTCAATTTCTCCCCGCAATTAACAAAGGATTCAGCCTACCCAGTGCAGTTCCAAGGACCCAGGAGGAGAAAAGGAGCTGAGAGGGGAACTCATGATTGACTAAGTCCAGGCAGCAGAGCCACCTTCTCCACCTCAGTAGTAGCCCTTTAAACGGGTGTCAGGTGCAATCCAAGATGGAGGACACGTGCTCCTTTCCATTCTCCCCCACTCCATTCCCTGTTACCCTTCTCCACAAGAGCTGAATAGGCCCCTTTTACTCCAGTCCATGCTGCCACTGAACCTTCAGAGAAGAACTCAGCCTCCCCATTCTTCATCCGCAGCTCTGCCCTGCCTCTGAACCCACAAAACCAGATTTTTCAAGGCAGAAAATGAGCTGCTTCCTTTTGCAAGACGGTACAATTTGCTTTTTATCAATAAATTAGGTCTCATAGCCCCTTATTGAAAGGGTAATTTGTCAGATATCACAGAATGAGTTAAACACCCTTGCTTTCAACCTAACCAATTTTTCTTGTTAGAGGCAGAGTTTGGGGCAAAGACTATTTTTACTGATATATGCAACAGCTTACCTTTAAAAAATACCATACAATGACCAGACTACAGGATTTCCCAAAAATCTAACTATATACATGTAGATCAAATATGAACTTTGTCTTTAGTAGTATTTTTCTGGTGACTTGCAGATAATACTACAAAGTATGTACCATGTGTGTCAAGATACATCATGGCAGATCATCCATTTAGGTATTTCCACTCAATCTAACTAATTATATATTGATAAAGCCAGTATTTTGATCAAAATCCTTATTCAATAACTAAGTAATTCAGAAGATTTAAAAGTATCATCCTCAGATAGGTCCACAAGCATGGATATATTTTGATTTCTCCATGCATGCCATATTATTCTTAATTATTAATAATTATTATTATTATTTATTTTATTTTTATATTTTTTATTTTATCAGTGAGCAATATTAAATTTTAGAGAAGCATGGGAGAACTAAGTTTCCAAAAAGTCTTCCAAGTCACCTAAATGTTAAACATCAATGTCAAGAATCAGAGAGGTAGCCGTGTTAGGCTGGAATAGCAGAGATAACAAAGAGTTCTGTGGCACCTTAAAGACTAACTAAAGTATTGAAGCATAAGCTTTCGTGGGCTAATACCCACTTCGTCAGATGCAAGCATCAACGTGAATCTCTATAAAAATAGTTTTTAGTAAAGTAGTCAGTATAGACTACGTAGATGCAGATGCTGCCTTGCTAGCTTCCACTATTATCCAATTAATTCTTTAATCAGTAGGCGGTTCCAGCAACATGAGCGACTCATAAGATGAAGGCAATATAATATAGACTAAAACATGAAAAAACCCTGCATCCAGATGGAATATTAAAAAATATGTATAGTCTTAAAGCTATATGTAGCTTCTCAAGGAGTTGTAATATTCATAATCACATATATCATTTAACCTAATGAAAGAGCCTCTTTGAAGCTTTACAACCTATGCTAGGCCTCTGGTAGGCCTCTGACCTATGTTCAACACCAATATCTCTTTTCCCCAAAGAGAAAATAATTTCCTTTATGTCTACGGAGTCTCAAGAACCATAAATTATTATAATTATCTAGTCTCAATAGTTTGATAGTATTCCCTGAACACCAGTTTAAAAGTTCCTGTTGTAAAATTAATTCAGTCCTAGAGGTGACTTATCAACTAAATCTGTGCCCTCTTGGCAAAAGAGATGAATTTTGGGGCATTCCACAGAAGATCTATTAGTGTATCTTAGTTCTTATGAGACCTTCAACATGTCATGCGGTACATGCCAAGGAGCCTTGTCATGTGTGCCTCATAATTTTATTTCCATAAAGACCTTGGTTTTCCATTGTGGTTGGGAAATTCTTTCCACAATGTCATGTTCCCATGCTATTTGCATGCCTATACATACTGTTTTCTCTTCATGAAGCAGTTTGTATAGTATATAAATACGGTATCTGATTTTCCACCAAAATTTACAAAGGAATTTAAGGATATCTTCAAATCCTTCCCCAAACAACTCCAAGAGAAACTCTATGAACTCATCCCCCACAAACCCACAAGAGGGATCTTCTGCATGCTTCTGAAGTTACACAAAGAATGGAACTCAGGCAGATCCCTCAGATCTAGCTACAGCACTCTTACTGAAGGAATATCAGAACTCAGAGGAACCATCCTCAAACCACTCACCACACAAAGGGCCAGCTTCCTCCAAGACACAAATGATTTCCTCCACAAACTCTGCATAATTAACTATCTCCCATCCTTGCTACCATGGATTCACCTCCCTATACATCAATATCCCTCAGAACGATGACATAGCTACCTGCCTCAAATATGTGCAAGACAATGGGCAACGCTAAGATACTCACCCAAAACATATTGCCAAATTCATCCATTTCATACTCACCCATAAAATTTTACATTAAACAACACTTTGTCCTAACCATAGATACAGCAATGGGTACTAGGATGGCTCCCCAATATACCAACCTGTTCATGGAGCACCTTGCAGGAGAATTTCTGGACAAATGCACCACAAAACCAATGATATACCTTAGATTCAAAGATTATATTTTTATCCACTGGACAGATGACTTAAACGCCCTCATGGATTTCAAACTCAACTTTAACCACCACCACCTATCCATTAAACTGTCTCTGGAACTTTCCCACATAAGCAGCAACTTCCTGGATATCACAATCAGCTTCAAAAATGGACCCCAGAAGACACCTATTTACAAGAAATCACCACACCTACCTTCCTAGATTCAGCAACAAATCTGATATCTACAGCCAAGCACTCAGATACCGCATAATATGATCTGAGGAGAAAGTCTGGGATACACGTCTGAACACACTCAAAACTGCCTTCACCAAATAAGGACACTTCAGCAGAGAAGTAGATTACATCATGGAACAAGCCACCTAAATACCCCGAGAGAGCCTGCTTCAATAGAGAAATAAAATTCCTTCTTACCACATTCCCCTAATTGTCACCTATCTCCCCACACTGGAACCCAGACGGTATCATTAAACAACTACAATTCATGCTCAATGGGGACCCTATCTTGAAAGAAATATTTCCTGAAACCTTCCTTCTGACTTTCAAAAAATCCCCCCCAGCCTCTCCAAGTTCATCATCAGAAGCAAGCTCCCCAGAGAGCAGGACATAACAACTCAAACTCTGCCACAACAACAGATGCAAAACCTGCAGACATATCTCCACTGCTACAATGATTAGCATCCTTCACAACACACCTTTCATGAGTCCTACACATTCCTTTCACAACATGTGGTATAAATGCTCCAATAAAAACTACGTTAGTGAAACCAGACAATCATTTTGTTCTCGAAAGAACTCACACAGGAAAATGATAAAAAACCCAATAATACATCATCTGTGTGTAGACACTTTTCACAGACTGACCACTCTGTATCTGATATATCAGTCCTCATCCTCAACAGAAACCTACACAACACTTGCAAAAGATGAACCTGGGAATTTTAATTCATAACTTGTCTAGACACTAAAAAGAATGGACTGAGTAGAGATACTGGATGTCTGGCTTATTACAACAATCTATAACCCACTAACAACCCCCCTCGCAGCTGCTTTCCCCACCCCTTCTTCTCTTCCCCATGACTGGAGGGGTATTAACAGGCTATCACTTTGAATCATATCACTTTGAATGGTCCCTTGAAATATGTTTTAACTCCTTATGCTAAACAATCTGCTCCACCTTGTATTTAGCTTTCACATTGTGAGTTAGTTTCTGAGCCCTAGTGTAGCTCAAAAGCTTGCCTTTCTCACCAACAGAAGATGGTCCAATAAAAGATATAACCTCACACACCTTGTCTCCCCATTGGTCCTCAGCCATGCCAATGGCATCTAGAATTGGACTTCTTGTTGGGTTTACTAAATAATGTAAAAAATGGGGAGAGTGTGGATTATCAACACTGACACTATTATACTGTAGGGAGTAAAATCTGTGCAAAATGCTAAACTATAAATAAGCTATATCATTGGACGGGGTGAGGGTAGTTTGAATCGGATAACAGAACTCAATGTGACAGAAAATAACACGTCAGCTCAGAAAATAAAAACCAAATATGTCTAAACAATTTACAGAGTTTGGTGTTTCGTGTTGACTTTCATTTTCAGACAAGAAAAGCTACAGTCACATACAATTATTAGCTGAGTCTGAGTTGCAATATATGAACCTTTATGGGTATAAAAATTAGCTATTTATCTCGGGCATTTTGACACATAGACTTTTTACAATCTTGACTCATGATATACTCTGTCTTTAAGCAAGAAAAATCTCATTAATGAATTTTCCAATCTTGTTTCCTCTTAGCATATCTATTCCATTCATTACATAGATCACTCTATTGTATATTGGTTCTTATGCCACACTCATCAATGTAGTATCTGAATACTTTCCAGTCATGCATTAAGCAGTGTGACTAAAATCTGTCATGTTTGTTCTCTGCTCCTCTTCCCCAGGTGAGAAGCATATACAGTGGAGTGTTTTTGGTTTGGTTTTAAAATAATATATGTATGTCTATGTTAGCGAAGACAAAGTCAAAGAAATGCATCTTGCACTTAGAACAGAAGGTGATGAGGTTTGTGATGACCCTTAGTTCCTGGGACAATCCATTCTGCAGTCATGGGCCAGCCTTGAGAAAGGTCTGTCTTCTGCATGAGACAATGCTTTACTCTTATTCTAGAAAGTTCAGTTGTGCCAGAGCAGTGGAGTTGTCCACCACAGTCTTCATCCAGGCATCAGTTGGTCTTTAGATACCCTGAGTCCAGACTATTGAGTGCCTTGAGATGAAAACCAAGACCTTGATATAATCTCTCTTTTCAGAAAATATATTAATATAGAAGGAACACCAATATTTAGGATGTTCAAAGTAAATACTTTTTATATGGATGATTTCCTCTTACTGTGATGATCTGTACAGACCCTCTAGTACTCCCAAAAGAGGCCTTCACTATCTTGGGGTACTCTCGGTCCAGTTTCACTAACAGAGGGTCCTGTTAGCCCTCTTGATTCAAGAGTAGCCCACTTACTACACAAGTAGCCCTAAGGATTTCTGTGGAACTGCTCATGAAGTAACATACTATCAAACAAGGGTGACAGAATTAGGTCCAAAGTGCAGTAGCATCAGTCTAGATCTTGGGAAGCCTAGCACTAGGCAAGCAAGGCTCTAGGAGAGTTTCTTTCATAGTTCAGGGAAACAGAGAGAAAACACCTGAATCCTTTGGGAATCAGGCTACTTGTAACAAGCACCCTGTGCTGCATTACTGATGCAAGGGCTTATTAAAAGAGGGCTGAAAAAACATCTGTTTATTTTCCCAGGAAGCTTGGGGACTACTTGGACAGACCTGGGAATAAAGCTGCATGCTGTAAGTTGTTTTGTTTGTTGTATATATAATTTGTTTTGGTTACATAGTCAGCAAAAAGACAATGGGAGGACACATGAGCCTGTTTGCTTTTGTTTTGAGGTTGTCTCTACCTAATAAATAAGGCATCTCTAAGAAGGACACTTCATTGGAGTAAGCAGAGATGTTCCTGGACATTTGTTGTGGGGAAGTGGAATTAGCTGCCTAGCCATAGGTGCTTCCCAAGGGCCTTTCTCTGCCTTTCATACTCTGCAGTTCCTTGCTCTGTGACTAATGCCTTTGATGTCAATGGGGCTACTCTGGAAGATACCACTCAGTTTAAGGATGGTGGAATTAGGACCTACAGCAATACCAGTTTGCCTATGTGTTTAGGAGGCAGATTTCTGTTCTGGAATAAAATAAGGTATCTACTGCATTGCCTACAGCTATAACCCCATAATGAGTTGGGGGTGGGGTCTACTGTAGGTCTGTGTTGGAGTAGGGAATATTAACCTGGTACAGTTGCATGGGAGTTTTACTAGTTTACTGTCTACTGCGAACATGGGGCGTGCCTCTGTTTCCCTGGGGTACTGCACCAATACTAGATGGTGATAGGAAATAAGGCTGTGACTTCACATGATACTTGACGTCCAGCACGTAAACAACAGTGGCTGCCCTTTGTAAGGGGATGTTGGGGCCAGGTGACACATGCCCAGGAAACTGGACAAAGGCTAGAGGAAGGACCCGGGGTATGGCTGGGGGAGGCAGCAGGAAGGGGTTTCAATTTGGAGCTGGCTGGCGAGATGGGGGGAGGTCCAGAACCTGAGCCTGGGCCCCCTACGCCCCAAGAGGGACCTGACTGAGGGGTCCTTTTTCTGTACCTACAAGCTCTATTTGAGACTGTGTTCCTGCCGTCTAATAAGCCCCCTGTTTTACTGGCTGGCTGAGAGTCATAGTGAATTGCAGGAAGTGGGAGGTGCAGAGCCCTGACTCCCCCACATGCCGTGACAAGGTCTATATGAAATGGACTTTGTGGTACATTACATATTGTTTATGTAATACAATTAAGAGAAAATAAGCAGGCCCAAGGAAAACCAGAGGATGTAATCTGTCCACAGGGACATTACACTGCAATTAGAAATTTACAAAAGCATTGTACATGCTAATTAGCAGTTTCTTTGTTACTGCCTTCATATGACATTCACTGTGTCTTAAATCAGAAATACTGTAACTTCCCTCTGCCGTTCTATTTCGGAAATTCATTCCAGTTTGAATGGGGGAGGGAGCATAAAGGGAGTGGGTGGGACAGCATGTCCATCCAAAAAAACATCTCCCAGACAGGAAGCATAGCACAATGATGTCACAAAGGAAACATGAGACTTGTTTTCTGTTATTTTGATATTGTGGACATTTTTTTAACCTGTGATTATTATTTAGAAAGGCTGAACACTTCCCTTCTAAGTGCACCTGAAAGTGCCAGGAATTCTCCCCAAGATGCCACCTGTCTCTTTCCACTACAGCAGCGTGACAGGTTGAATAACAGTAAAAGATGTTGGTTGTCTTGTTAGTACATGAGAGGCTCATAAAAAGAGATTAGAGTAGGTGAAAATAACCAGCAATGATATCTACCAACTATGCCCCATTAGCACAAAGCTCCCGAGTTCACTATAAAGGTTCCATAGAGAGTTACTGCTTCAAAATAACTTTCTGTATAATTCAATGGCAAAAAAACTACCTTAATGCAGAGTTAAGGTGACTTTGGTATGTCGTCACCTTGCAGAATACAGAGCTGAGCAAAACTGAAACTTCTGAAAATCAGGACATGCCCAGGCAATGTTCACTCTGCCCTTTTTCAGCAACGCCCCAATACATCCTATTAACACACATACCTTTACTCTGCCAACCACAGTTACTGGAATGTACAAGCTCTTTATCTCCTTTAACAACCCATTCACTCATACCCACAGGACCAAAGGATAAAAAAAGGGGAGGGGGTTCCCACGTAACCTGCCCTCTGGTCCCCTGGAGCTGGCAGAATCCAGTGAGGATTATTTGCATACTGTCCAGGGGCAGTAAGTATGTTAGGGCTGGTCTCCACTACGGGGGGGGATCGACTGCAGATACGCAACTTCAGCTACGTGAATCACGTAGCTGAACTTTGTGTATCTGCAGCTGACTTACCGCTCCTCCTCATGGCGGCGGCGGTCGGCGGCGGGCTCCCCTGTCAACTCCAGCTTGCGCCTCCTGGCAAGCTGGAGTTCCGCAGTCAACGGGGGCGCCGTGTGCGATCGATTTCTCGCGTCTTTATAAGACGCGAGAAATCGATCGCCAGAAGATCGATGGCTACCTGCCGATTCGGAGGGTAGTGAAGACATACCCTTAAGTTGTACCTATGTTACATGGTGGAGGCAATAGTTGGGCCTGCTTGGTAAAGGTGTGTTTCTGTAACATGAGGACATTTGTGGCTTACTTTGAGGTGTGTGATAGAGCTGTGATTGTGATATCAGGTTGGCAGAGATCTACGTTTTCCACCCTCTTGTGTGTCAGGAAAGGGAAGAGCTGCATCTGTACCTTCAGGATGCATTATTTCTGTGCGGAATTCTGTCAATTATGTCAGAGCATAAGGCTTTTATATCTGTGAGGAAGTATAAAGGGGTTGTAAAATGCCATGAAGTGGTTCTTAAATTGTAGCCATTGTGGTAGACCCAGGGCAGACAGCTGCCAGAAAGGCCTGTAATTAGAAGGGTTACCACAAGAGAATTGGGTCCAGCTGAGCAAGGCTGCCACAGCCAGAAGCAGGGCCAGCTGAGGCCAGTTAAGGAGGCTGTCAGAAGCCCTTGAAAAGAGACTCCTCCCCAGGGAGGGGCGTGGGAGTTTGAGGAGTGAGTTTGGAGGCAGTAGGAGTTAGAGGAGTGAGTTTGGTGGAAGCAGAGGAGTGTGAGGAGAGAGTTGGAGGAAGCAGGGACGGAGAGGCTGCTGGCAAGCAGGGGAAGAGAGCAAAGGGTCCCTCCCAGGGGGAACCTAACTTTCCTAGCCTGCAGGAACCTGACCCTGAGAGAGAGAGAGAGAGAGAGAGAGAGAGAGAGAGAGAGAGAGAGAGAGAGAGAGAGAGAGAGAGAGAGAGAGAGAGAGAGAGAGAGTGGGCTGCTAAGGAGCAGCGGAAAAAACCGGGTCTGGTGCAGCCTGGTCAGGGCGCCAGTGCCGTGCCAGAACCCCAAAGGACTTGAGTCAGGGGAGCCGAGGAGCCACCTTGTCACACCATGTTGCTGCTTTATAGGATGTTAACTAAGTGTTTGGATCTGGATCCTCCTGAATCTTATAATGCCAGTGTGAGTATATGCATGCTGAGGCATTGCTGAAAGAGGGTAGAGAGAAGGTAGTTTGAGCAATCTTTTCCCTCATCCCCCCTTCCTTTATTTCCTTTAGATGGAATACTGTGGGTGAGAGTGAATGGGTTGTAAAAAGACATGAAGAGTTTATGTATTTCAGCAGCTGTGGGGTTGGCAGAGTATGTGTGGTAACGGGATGTGTTGGGGCGGTGTTGGAAGAGTTACAGTTACATTGGTGGGGTGCATGTTAGCTGATGCCTCTGTGCTGCTACCTGCCAGCCACAGGAGGGCCACATGCCTTACCACATAGATCCTGTGGAGATAAATACCTCAGGATGTACCGCCTTCAACATCCAGACTGACAGCTTCCCTCATAGCCTCTAGCTAGTCCAGGCATTTAAGCTCAGGAGGTGTTCCAGCCAGGAAGATATGTGCAATGGGGTGGATCCCCCATCAGCTGTAGTGACAGACCAGCATATTGGTGCAATCTTGGACTCTTGACTCCATCTCTGATCCCTGGCTTAACTCTTGACTCCCCACTCTGGTTCCAACACTTGGCTTGATTCCTGGTCCCAGTTCTGACCCTTGACTTGCCTTTTGTCTCCTGGCTCAGGCTCTGACCACTAGGCATGACTCCTGGTCCTACTCACTAGGCAAGACTGCCCACATTCCAAAACTGTGAATTTCCTGGTTTTCAGAAGTTTGAATTTTGCTCTGCTCAGCATTCTGCATATCACCAAGCAATGTAGTTGTTTGCCATTGCATTTCCTAGTTTTTTTAACAGGAAAAATATATATTGTCGATAGGAGTCAGTAGTCATTTAGGCATTTATATATACAAAGTCCTGCAATTTGCATACACAGGCAGCCAACCACCACTCCCCTCCATCCCATCCCACACGTCAGTTGGGCCCCACCAAATCTACTTTGGCACACCTTTCCAGTCATGCCTCTGACCCCCTCCAACCCTGCCCCTCCCCACTGCTGTATCCAGGTTCCTCTATCACAAGCAGGGAATGCATCTCCCTGAAGTCATTACTCCTTGGTATACAAACATTTATATTGCCATTACTTCCTCCCCTCCTGTATCCCAACTCACAAGCAGTGCCTGTATACAATAAGAGTATCCTTAAAGGCTCAAAAAGGCGGGGAGAGAATAGAAAAATTAGCAGCAAAGGTAAAGATAAGAACTCTTTTGATTAGCTCACAAATGCTGCACTCGCATAGCTAATCATTTGGTGCGGATTCCTCTTGTTAGGTTGGAAAGGAAATAAACTATAAAGAGAAATATTAAGGACTTCAGGGGATTGTTTACAGCAGTCTTGCATGCTCATTGCACAAATACAAGCTTTAGCACTTCATTTTGAATGAAACCGCTGTGGATGGTGCAAACATCTTTATTTGCTCTGAAAGGCTGGAGAAGAAGAGAGAAGAGACAGTTCTAAATTACATTTCAGAAAAATTAATTCAAGTCATGAAAAAAAATTAAGACTTCATGTGATAATAGCTAGGAAATTTTAAGCTACAGCTGACACTCAAAGTTTGTCCAGGGCCTTAAACTTATTGTATTGTAGCACATATAAAATATTTATCATTAACAGCTACTTTTTCCTTATAAATCTTTCATCACATCATTATTGGTTAAAACAATGATACTATGTGTATACTTTACAATATGTTTTCTTCTCTATATATCATCATGGTGGCATCACAGCCATAAAATACCACCATCTGTGATAAAGAATGCCATAGATTTTTTGTTGTTTGTTCCTTGGTTTGTTTGGGTTTTTGCTAACCAGTAGTGCACTTTTTGTCTTATCTGATGAGTACAACTTCAGAGTGTAGATTCAGCCATAAGAGAGGATGATTTTTCAGTGTCTCAGGGCTTGTCTCCACTACCAGGGTAAGTCGACCGAAGTGACACTACTCCAGCTATGTGAAGGGGGCATGGGCGTGTGGGAGGGAGGCATGGGGGGGCATGATTTGAGCTCCCCGCCTCAGATGCCAAAATGTTGTGGGACAGCCCTGTAGGTAAGTGAGATGTGTCTTTTAGCTCATTCAGTAGAGGCTCATTCATTAAGCTCTGGAGGCCAACAACTTACCCTCACTGAGTTTGTTTGCACTGCTTCCCTAAGCTAAGAGCCATAGAGACAGAGTAAATGGCTCCTTGGGACTGTTCTAGGTAGAAGTCCCATACAGATGTCCCAGAACAGCTTAGGTGTGGGCCAAACCAGCTCCCAGGTTCAGGGAAACACAAAAATGGCATTAAGTCACTTTTGATCTTTCTGCTGCTTTGGGTGCTACACTGTTCAGAGTTTGGCTGGACCTGGAGATCGTCTGCATTATGGAAGTTAAGGTAAGGATAATTAAATCTCTTGTTTCAGGGTGTAAACTGCCTGCAGAGATAGGGATTCAGGAATTACTTCTACCTCTGTAATGCATTTCACAATGACCTAGATGTACTAATACAGGCAGGAGGAACAACCTGCCATATAACTGGTCTTTGCTAGAGAAGCAGAATGCTAGATTAGCTGGATCAGTGGTCTGACATGACAAGTTCCATGTACCCATTATCATAGCTCTGTTTCCTTTTGTTATTATCAGTTTCTGTCTTAAAAGCAGACAAAGGGGCTCAAATAATGTGTCAAAATGTAATACATTTGTTTTTGTTTTGTTGCCACCATCTCTAACTTATTTGTATTTCTAAAGAGGATCATGGATAGTTTTCATAGCCCCCTGGTGACTATCTTGACAAGAACTTTTGTTCTTAATTAGGTTCTGCTTAAAGATAATAAATATTCCCTTACAAACTTTTCACTCAATTATAAGTTACCCAAAAGTAGATGTAAATTTAGCATAATATCCAAGCAATTTGCTTTAACTCAGCATGATAAATAATAACCAGAGGTTTCATCAGAGATCAAACACTAGCGGCTGAGCATAGAAATGAAACTAATTACAATTTTGATCTTTTTGAGAAGAAGAAAACTGCAGTCTCTCTCTCTTTTAGGGACTGGTTGTAATCAGATCATCTTGACTTCTGAGCATCTCCCTTCAGATGTCCTAAAGATCTTCTACACAGCTCGAGGAGTTCATGTCATGCACAACAGTTGCCTTCTTAAGATGCTGAAAATATAAGGGTACTTACTGGTATGTGGCAAGGATTATGGAAGATGTGTTCAAGAACAAGAATTCACTATGGTCATAGGGATTTAGTTTTCTTTTATGTATTCATTTTAGACCTTTCTGATGAGTAAAAAGGTCCACCTTTAGATTATGCATTATTCTGAAACATGGTTAGACAAAATAAAAAGGGACAGCTTTCTGCTTCATTCTATAGCTTCCTCTGATAAATTGCAACAAATAATCATGTAGTATCAAGGACCGTTTACTCCCAGTGAATGCAGAAATATTAACAATGGCAGCGATGTTGATACAGGACATCACCAAGGAGTGTGAATTTCACCTCCATTTTGAAATGAGAGACACTCACAAATACATTTTTCAATTCAATTTGAAATATTCCACTGACATGACAAACTATATCATTGTTGCCAAAAAATTTAAAGGGAGAGTTTTTTTCTAGATTCATTATTTCATCTCATCCCACTCTTCAAACACTGAATCCATTTAATTTCACTGAGACCTTGTTTAATTGCCTGTTGGGTGTAGTTGATGCTTCTTTATGTATTCTTTGTTCAAATTTATTTAATGTTATGCCTTACTAAGCAAATGTGTAAAAAGATTATGCTTATGAACACTCAAAGGTTGGTGTGACTGTATGCTGAAGGGAGACTAGGGAGAGCACTTGGCTAATGAAAAAGCAAGGCGTTACCTTAGCATTATATCACTTATATGAATATTGTCCAAGACCATATAAGACTTATTTTGAGATGGACACTTCTGTTGGAAAAGTGATCAGACTATAGGAGCTATTACAAGGAATCTTTTGCAGTGGCATATTTTGATGATGTCTGAATTTTGCTCTTTATTTCCCCATGCAAACTTGTAATGTGATTAATTTTTCTAAGTGACAAATTGTATTTTCATATAACTTACTACTGGCTCCTCTTATGTTATTGATTTATTGCTAACAATGTGCTTAGTATTATACAATGCATAGAAATGAAACCATTCCTTGGCTCAAAACTGCCACCCTTCCTGTGAGTACTACCTTGCCACACAAGTAATCCCAGTGATTTCAATGGAGCTACTTTCAGAATAAGGGACTAATTGATGTTAGGGTTGCCAACTGTCTAACCGCACAAACCCAAACACCATTACCCCACCCCCTGCCCCGCCCCTTCCCCAAGACCTGCCGCTGCCCCTCTTTTTCCCTGAGGCCCCACCCACTACTCATTCCAGCCCCCCTCCATCCATCCATCACTCGCTCACCCCCACCCTCACTCACATTCACCAGGCTGGGGCCGGGGTTGGGGTGCAGAAGGAGATGCAGGCTCTGGTCTTGTGGGGGGCTGAGGAGCTTAGAGTGTGGGGAGGCCGCTCTGGGCTGAGTCTGGGGCAGGAGGATGGGTGCAGAAGGGGGCTCTGGGAGGGAGTTTGGGTGTGGGAGTGGATGCGGGGTGCAGGTTCTGGAAAGAAGTTTGGGTGTAGGGTACTGGCTCTGGGTTGGGGGAGGGGTTTGGGGTGCAGGAGGAGGTGAGGGGGGAGGCACTTACCTCAGGCAGATTCAGGGGTGAAAGTGGACCAGTACGGTATACCAGTAAGAACCCGTCCCGGCTGTATTCACCCCACATTAAAGTGCTGCCACGGCAGCGCTTTATCATCCCCGCCCCTTTTGCCCAATGGTGGTTGGGAGGGCAAAGGAAACAGCTGCCCCAACTACAGGCACTTACTGGTACGGGGCAGGCCGAGACTGGCTCTGACCGCCCCTAACCCCGTCCCTTCCATCTGAGGCTCTGCCCCTTCCAGGGACTAGAGTCAGCCCCAGTCTGGCTCCATACCGATAAGTGTCTATAGTTACTTTCACCCCGGATGGCTCCCAAAAGTGACCGACACATCCCTCTAGCAGCAGCTCCTAGGTGGGGGGGGGGGGGCCCAAGGGTCTCTCAGCCAATCAGAGCTGTGGAGTCAGCGCTAGAGGCAGGTGCAGCACACAGAAACACCCTGCCCTTCAATCCCAGAGGCCACAGGTATGTGCTGACCACTTCTGGGAGTGGCGTGGGGCCAGGGCAAGCAGAGAACCTGTCTTAGCCCTGCTGCGCCGCCAGACTTTTAACACCTAAAATCTCCTGGTTTGGGGTCAGTAGCTTCCGGGAGATAGAGCCTGATTCCAGGAGACTCCTGGCAAAACCGGGAGTGTTGGCAACCCTAATCAATCTGAGAAAGAGTGCTCCATGATAATATTTGGATGGTGTTGTCAGACCAGACAGCCACCAGAGAGCAGTGGAAAGCAGGGAGATTAGCCCTAGAATGGTAAAGGCCCTTTTCCCCATAAACGATAAAGAGGTTTGCTCAGGCCAACTAGGGACACCTGAGTCCAATTAAGGGCTGCCTGGGACCTACAAAAAAACTTCTCATGAGAGACGGGGAGGACAGATGAGAGATAAGATGTAAAAGGGTGTATAGGCTCCTCCTGGTGGAAGGCTGCTTTCCTCCTGTGACAAGTGAGCATACTCCCACATCCTAACTGAGTGCCCTAGCCATCCTGCTATTTGCATTTTCTGGGGACAGGGTTGGGATCTCTCTCTTCCCTCCCCCCCCCCCCCATTTTCCCTGAAAAACTTCAGGTCTTGCATTCAGCCAAATGCAGAATGGGAAAAATTTTGAATCCTGAAAAGTTTCATGGGACAAGAAAACCTTTACCTGTCCAGCTCTCCTGATGACCCAAATAGAGGTTCCAATGTTGCACATTATGGAATATTTATTTTTCTAGTTTCCTTTTATTAAAAATCCAATTTAATTTACACAGCGAGAAAACATCCTTAGCATGAGTTTAATGGTTTAAAAAAATATATAAACTGTCAATTATGTGGGTAACACATCATAGAAACAAAATACAGTATTCCATATTTTGGTTATTTATCATATTTTGTCTACTTTTGTCACACATTGGCGGGTTTTAAGGTTAAGGGGCAAAACCAAACCAGACACAAGACATACTCGAGTGGCAATAAGACTTAGCAAGGTAACTACTGGTGCAAGCAGGGGGAAATTATGGTACTGGCAATACTTTTTAAAATAGGCTTATTAAAAATAATTAGAATGCAAGATTTTTTAATATTTAACCTTCAGCTGCAAGCTCTGCATTCCATAGCAAAACTACTTATATTATAGAATACTGGTCAATGGAACAAAGTGTGTAAAATATATAAGGAGCCATGTGGTATATTAAATATAATTTAAACGTCATTTAAAACCATTGATAACATTACCTAAAGAACAATTCTCCCGAAAAAGGGGAAAGAATACCCTGGAATCCTACACTAGCAAATGGCTCTGCTATGCTCATTTGATGACTCACCACTGTAAGTAAGAAGAACCTCAGAGGAGAAAAATGGAGAAATCAATAAGCTTTACCCACATCATCTAATCTGACACGCTGAAGAAATGGCTGTCATTAGAGAACCCTAAATAAGCAACTAAAAAGTAACATTGTTCCATAGCTGTTAAAAGTGCATGAACTTTTATTTCCCTAATCACAAGGAAACTAAATACTTTAATGGAAGGCTGTAGACACAGAGAAAGCAAAAATATATTTCAACTACACTCCATGGGAGGTTCAGTGATCACCTGAACAGTAGGCATTGTAATCATCTAATCTAACCTTCTGCATAATACAGGTGATAGGACTTTCCTGAATTAATTCCTGTTTGAACTACAGTAGAAAAACATCTATTCTTGATTTGAAGATATCGAGTGAGAGAGAATCCACCATAACCCATAGTAAGTTATTCGTATTTTATATGTCAGGTTGACAGGCCTGTAAGTACTCCAGCCATTCCATTTACCTTTTAAAATACCGGCACAACATTGGCTTTCTTTCAGTCTCCTGGGACTTTCCAGGAGTTTCAAGACTTACTGAAAATCAAGATCAGTGCTCCAGAGAGTTCATCGGCCAGCTCTTCTAATGCACGTGCATGCTACGTGTGAGTTTTATTTTTAAGCAAAAAGCCTAGGTGCCTGATTCTCCCTTGAGCTCAAACCCTTTTACTATGGCTATGAAATGGAGCCATACCGGTGGAACAAATGGTAATGTAATTTTTGATAAATAAATTGTTGGTTTTTTTCAGCAAACATTCCCTTTCTCCTCCTCCAGTGTGTTAATGTTGATGGAGAAAACAGAGAGGAAGAAAAGGAGGAAATCTCTGAAAGGCTTTCCTCCGAGTTTTCTCCCTGTCATTTTATGGCAGGAAGGGGTGTGGTTCTCTGTGGTGGGAGGGAGGGAAGAAGGGATGTGCCAGCTCACCATTTGGAAGATAATTGCCATGGGGAACAGGTTCTGGCCTTGTGCTGATCCCCCTGGGATCCTCCTGTATGGAAAGTCCATGTCCACACGCCAGCTCTAGATCTCCAGTCCTGGAAAAGTGGTTCCTTGGGAACAAGACTGCAAGGAAGCTGCACTACCAAGGCTTCCCCCAGCCAGTGGCTTCCCCCAAGCATGTACTTACATACTTTGATGAAATGGGGTCCAAATGCATATAATGGTGCTATCCTCTTTACCCTTTCAGTCTTCCATACATTTGACCTGTCCCCTCTTCCTACAATTTTACTTCCGGAATAATCTTGAAATAATTATGCAAGTGTCATCGCTGTGCATTTTTACTGCTGCACATACTTTTAAGCCTTCCTGCCATCTTACGATGTTATCTTCTCTGAATGCCAGAGAGAAGTGGAACACATGTGCAGAACACAAGATTCCACAGAAGGGATTTCCCTTGCAGCAATAACTATGCGGAAACTCTTAGAACTTCTTCCCCCAGTAATGAGGTTATTTTTAGCTCAGAGACTAGAGCACAGGTGGTAGATTTTTTTTATGTTAAATATTTGATCCAAACTGATCACAGTGAATAAAATTGAACTGAAGGCAAAAACATCTACAATCAATGGAAACAAAAACAAAATTACTTCATTTTTTTTAGCACTTGTGTGTAATATTCAGAGGGAGTTGGTTGTATTTGTATAAAGCGAGCAGGATGAAAAGGTCAGTCTGGATCACAAATCCAGGTGGATGCTGAGTGTATGCAGTATAATCACATGTTGCAATACACTAGTCTATTGTCTTATTTTGAAATAACATGCCAAATGCATAAACATCTGTTCTATTAGGCAGAAGGCTAGCTGTGTTACTGTGGATCTGCAGAAGCAACAAAGAGTCCTGTGGCATCTTAAAGACTAACAAAAGTATTGAAGCATAAGCTTTCATGGGCTAAAACCCACTTCATTCTTGCATCCAACGAAGTGTAGCCATGAAAGCTTGTATAGAAAATTCAAACCTGCCTTGCTTTGTTGAACTCATCTAGCACTGGACTGAATCAAGCCATGCCTTCTTAGGTTAACGGTGGCTGAGGTAAGCACAATTTGCATTGTAACAATCATTTTTCAGGTGCTCCTGACTTTCTGAGATTTTGTATATGCTGAAATTTTCCACAGCTCGTCTCAGCCTAAGGGTTCAAATTTGAGCAAAATTGGTTAGCATGCTTTTGAGATAGAAAGTGAGAATGAATTCGCTATACGTTCAGATCACCGCTTCATTAATGCCATATTTTGAAATGAATAGAGCTTTTGAGGGAGAAAGTATAACTAGTAAGTTTGGAGAACCTCTAAAATGAGCTGAACTTCTGATGATAAAAATCTGTCTTCATGCTCTGATGGGCAATAAGATACTGAACCTTAAATACATTATCATTTGCCAGCCCTGCACCAGCTTAATTTCGGTGGGCAATTCCATACATCGAAAGTGTAGGGGAGAAACAATATATATATATATATATATATTTTTAAATGGAGACTGATTTAAAACTACTCAAAAGTTTGGCATGTAAGAAGTTGGCAGGTAAGATCTTGGCCAAGATCAACTGAAGGGAGGATTGCAGATAGGAATGTCAAAGGTACATGATAAATACAAGTTAGCACAGTCTTCTATATTTTATTATCTGTGTGTGTAATCCTGGCTCCACTGAAATCTATGGCAAAACTCCCATTGACTTCAGTGGGGCTAGAACTTCACCATTCACACACAACTTGTGTTAAAAGAAATGTTATTAAGGCTGCAAGGTTAAGCACTCACAAGTCAGGAAAATCCAGGATGAAGGTAACTCTGTGCAACATTAATTCTGTCCCCTTGTGGATACGCATTTTGATACCGTCTTCAATTACACAATCACATTCCACTTTTTCTAGAGAACGCTACCACTCTGTATGCTTCTCTGTGGCTGCTTCAGATTGGAGATGCTGATAACAGTGCTTTCTGATAGGAACTGTGAAGGGTGCTCAGTGGAGCTGAAGCATGCTCAATGTAGACAAAATATTCAGTTCAAGTTCTGCAGGAAGGCTAGAGATGGTGACTTATAATGGTTTATAACTAAGCAAAACCTGAGCAGACTTTCTTGAGCGGGGGGGGGGGGGGGGGGGGAGGGGAGGGTAACACCTCTCTGACACCAGGAATATCGCCAGTTAAAATTTCAAATTCCTGGTGCAAGTCATGGAGGCATTAGAGTTCCTCAAAAGTGGTTTGAAATGTTTTTAATGGGAATTGTTAGGCAATGTTAATATACAGGTTGCTACCATTCCCCCTGTAACTTCTTTCTCACATCATAGAGAAGGAATTACAGCACACATGAAAGCTTTTGTCATCATCATAGTAACCATGAGAGAAGAAGCTTTGAATACTGGCTAGTGCCATCCATGTAGCTTTCTCATAGCTTCCCTTTAAAATTTTGTCCTAAATTATATTTTCATTTAGGAATCACCGAATGTATTCATAAACTAGTTCTGTAGCTAGAATAATGCTTCATTTCTGGGAGGCATGGAGACCAACCCATAAAATCCATCTGGAAACAAACACACGCACCCTACATACAATAGGAGTGTGTGTATCTGTCTTATACCTTGCCTATCACTGTAGAATCGAAGCACCTTCCAGTAGTACATTAAGTGACGTGATTAACATCTATCACATTCTTTGTTCTCATCTTCTCCCAGAGGGGGAAAACTTGCAGTATTTTGGTAGGATTTTTTGTTTGTTTTTTATTTAATTTATGTACACACCCACATGGCTATGTATTCAAGTTGGGGAAAAAATTGAGATGACAGTGCACTTGGAGCACAGGGCAGTGAGGTTTGTCGTGGTTCTTAATTCCTTCAAGAAAGTTCTGTCTCCCACACAGAAGAGCTTTATGTTTAGCATTGAAAGTTCCATTGTGCCAGACAAGTGACAAGTCTTGGTTCTGGAGTTTTAGATGCTCATTTAGATATCCTGAACATTTAGCACCTTGAAGATAAGGATCAAGACATGGAACTTTATTTGAGATTCCATAGGAAGCCAGTGTAGGGAGCGAAGAACAGATTTCATATACTTGTCATAGCCTGTGTTCCCGAGGAGAAACATTGTAGTGTTCTGTTCTAGCCGAAGTTTCCTAAACACTGAAGATTTCATACACACATCATTGTGGTAGTCCAGATGATGGGTGACAAAAGTGTATAGGCCAAGTCATTATTCATTAGGATGGGAGGGAGTACCCTAGCCAAAAACAAATTATAGAAAGTACTGATGTCAGCATCAGCAAGGAATCCAGGAGTACTCCTAGACAGGTAGAATTAACCAATTATGGGTATATCACTTCAGCCAGTGGAAGTTGCACCATGGCTCCAAGCTTTTCCTCTGTCTACCAGCATCACCTCTGTTTTGCTCAGATTCAGCATCAACCATGAGCTGATCTTGTCCAAGCCCTAGACCATCTTAGTAGTAATGGTGTGGTCATATGTGGTGAAGAATAGGTAGAGCTGTGTGTCATCTACATATTGCTGGCACTTGAATTCACATCATCTGACTAGTTTACTTAGTGGTGCATAATGGTGAATAATACTAAGTTTATCTCTATATAAGTTGTTAATGAGGTTGCTCATGATTTTCTTTCATAAACCAGGAAGGGCACAGATTGGATTTGTAAATCTTGGGTTGAGATTCCTTTAGGTTGGAAAACTTCCTGATGTGTGGATGTGTTGAACTTTGGGAATGCAGGAGGGCTGTTGGTTGATGAAGGAAGGCAGAGCGGTATCAAAATTATTTGGGAAGCCTTCCCAAATGTGAAGTGGGATGATAGGTCTTCACAGTTCTTCAAGATGGGTTTTGGTGCAGGATAAAGGCACTCCAGATTTCTGGATAGCTCTTTGGCATGGAATTTTGAAGCCTCAATAAAGGCTGATAAGAAGGGTCTCTTGAAGTGTAAAACAGCCTTGGCATAGACTGAGTAATTTATTGTGTTTCTTCAGTCTATATTGGTCTTTGTTCTCTGCAAAGAGTACTTAAGTTTCTGCACCTCTGTCATCTGGTGCAGCAGGAAGCTAGCAAACCAAGATGTTATGTGTGGCCAATGTGGAGAAAGAGGCCATCTTAGCACCAGTATAGAATGGGGATGATTCACCAGATCCTTGATGCCTCATCCTGTGGGTGAGGTGTGCTTGAGCAGGTTTTGGAATTTGCCCGTGTCTGAGTGTCATGAGTGAAGCAGAGGCAGAGTTCTTTTTGTCTGGGAGCTGGAAGGTTTCTGACCAGTGCCTAGTGAAGTGAAGGTCCTCAGTCTTGACCTAGGCCAAAGATCAGGACCTGGATGGGACTGGCTGTATGGACTGGACCAGAGGTGACCTGTGAATATCCTAGGGATGCAAGCTTTTGGGCTTTTCCATCTGTGGCCTTTCAAGATACACACTGAAATCTCAGAGATCAAAAAGTTTAAGGCATTTCATGACCATTGCCCACAAGGTATCAGCAAATGCCTTAATGATTCCTATCCTCCATGAGTTCCAGTATGTTCTGATGTGGTGGGCTTATTTGTTTATATAGATAGAGACCAGAAAGAAGTTTGATCCATGTCTGAATGTTCCTGGACTTCGGGCTTGAGGTAGTCTTTCGAGTAGGCAAGTCTCAAACCAATGTAGATTTTACATGGCAAACTCAACCCCTGTAAAAGTCCACCTGCAAGCCATCAGTTAGGCAATGAAGATCATAAAACACCAGTGTCCTGTGTTCTCAACAAGAAATGCCATTTTGTAACAAAGTGGCCACATAATGCTGGCTGTTAGGATTTCTATCGCTTTTTCCCTTTTGTAAGTAAAAAAGTTGTAGTTGCATTATTGCTTTGATTTAAAAGAAATATTTTTTTTTATTGTGAATACAAGTAAGATTTAACATTCAAAAATACACACCAGCTTCCAGGGCAAGTCCCACTGCTCTATTAACTTTCTTTTTTCACTTTCCCTCAATAAGTTATTTCTGTCAATTTATTTTCATTTCATCTGAGGAGAATGGGAAGGAAGAAGCAGGTTGACACAGATGGTTGTCAGTGAAGTGATGACTGCAGCTGAGAACAGGTTTACAAAAATATACAGCTTTCTGAACTGTGTATTGTTTAGCTTCTGCGCATAAAATGGAGCTTGGAAAAAAAATATTTTTAGAACTTGTATTTTTTTAGTAGATTCCTGTTCACAATGAAGAGGTGATTATAGGTTTCTAATGGAATTATAACGCAGAAATGGTACAAAGAATGAGCCTTGAGTTCAAGATTTTCAAAAATAATCATAAGATAGGCTCCATATTAAGGCATCTAAAGAAGTGGTCAGTTTTCAAAAGTGCTGAGCATCGGCTGCTTCTACTGAGGTCAATGGGGAGTTACTGGGTATGTCTATGTTGCTAAAAGAGACCCATGACCGCTACAGCAGTGTAGGTGTTCTATAACGGGCTGGAACCCAGACTTTCCAATTAATCGCCTCCCACCCACCTCTGCCAGGTTTCAGAGCCCAGATTCCAGTCTGAGCCTGAATGTGTATCCCTCTATTTTTAACCCTTGGCATAAGCCTGAGTCAGTTGATCCAGGCTCTGAGACTTACTGCTGTGTGGCGGGGGAGGGGATTGTTTGTTTGTTCTTTTTGCAGTGTAGACATACTCAGTGGGTGCTTAGTTGATCTGAAAAACTGACCACTTATTTAGCTTCCTTAGTACAGATCTAAAAACCTACCTTTAGGTTTCTGTTTTTGATAAATCAGACTCCCAGCAGGTCAATCACACACTTAACCTTTAAAAGTAGAGCTAGATACATTAAAAGGAATTTATTGTGAGCAAGGGTTTTATTTTTTAAGCTGCCTCAGGTTTGTTAAGATCTGGATCAACTTTAGGGGGCGGGTGGAAAAAAACAAGCCTTGTCCACACAAGAAAGTTGCACCATTTTAATTAAATGGATTTAAAATCTATTACTTAAACCAGTGCAAACCCCGATAGAAATGCACTTAAATAAGGCTAAACGTTGCTTAAGTCAATTTAGCTAATTTAAGTATATCTCCATTAGAGGTTTGCACCACTTTAACTAGATTAATTTTTAAATTATTTAGTCTAAAGTGGTGCTATTTTCTAGTACAGGCAACGTCTTAGAAATGCTGTTTGGGATGCTGTTCTTAAAAGCTGACAGGGATGAGAAGCACAGTAAATTTAGCAGACTATCCTTCCTGTCACTAGGCAATAATGTGGGTATCAATCTACCCTCGGATCAGTTGGTGCTAAGTTGATTTATTTAAAATTACCTGAATCTTCCCCCTGGGAAACATTTTGGGCTAAACTCAGTAGGGTAATTCTATTGAATTCAGTTGATTTACACCACAGATAAATTTGGACCATGTCATTCACAGATCCTGTGTAAATGTACACTTTTTATGTTAAAGGTGTAGACAAATAAATCTGTGTGGTCATTCAAATGTTTGAAATCCTTCATTTCCCTAGACCACACTCTCATGAATTCCAGAGCAGATCACAAAGCAAACACAAATTCATTTTAAGTTAATGTGATTTCAAACCAGCTTTCTGTACTGTGTGAGCTCCCTCTTCATGCTAGTGAAAAGGGGAGAGAAATCAGTTCAATTACAGGAAATAAGTGTGAGATAATGATTTGGAAAAGTATGAAAAATTCATTAATAAATAGGGTTATTTTCCCCTATGGCTCCTGGAATTAGATATGACACAACACCTTAACACAATCAGTTTGTTCCGAGACCCTGATAATAGGAACCCATCTGCTTGGAGACATAAAGGAGAATTCATTATATGCCTGGTAATTACTTTCAATGCAACATAAAGAGATTTCATGCACAGCTTCTTAGAGCTAAACATGCTGTCAGAGAAAAATACTTTGATGCCTAGGAATAAGTGAGGTTCAAAAAGGTGATAGCTAATAATGACATTTAGACATTTCTACAGAAAAATATATCTTGTGCCTCTTCCACAGCACTAACTGCAAAGAGACCCAAAGGCTTTGTACAGGACTTCCTGCCGTCTGCTGCTGAACATCTCCACTGAGTGTATTCTTTTCTATGCCTTGCCTAATTATGATGGATAATAGAAAATATCAAATGCATGTTCTCTTGTAAAAGAAGGAAGGAGAAAGAGACAAATTTGGAAACCGAGTTTTAATACCTTATCCTTGGGGCTCACTCCCGTAGCTGGCAAGAAATATCACACTCAGCATGCTAAGCCCTAAAGAGGAGTTTCCCACCAGCATTTAACAATGACTGCTAAGATTCAAGGAGTGGCATTGACAGACTCTTGAGTGGGTCTCCTCCAGCCCTCCATTCTTCATCGTAAGAAGGTGGCAAACAGCCTTAAATGGGAAGGTGAAAGGAGGAGGATTTGAGGCTCTGGAGAAGATTATTAGGACTCTATGGGGGAGGGAATAAGGCAGGAAAATGAACTGAAGAGAAAGATATGGCTTAAATTGGTTCTCCTGGTAGTCCATCTTGTGCTGAATTTATTCTCTCCCACAATTCTAAGTGCTAAAAGAATACCTTTTATTCTATTATCTATTAGTTAATACCTATACAGCAAATACTTTAACCAGTGCATGTTTCCCTATTTCCATAATGGGGGCAAGTGTCCTCCAATGTTCTCCTTCCCACTCCCATTTTATTTCTTTTTTCTTTGACTTCAGTGAGAGCTGCTGTGTGCATCCTACTTCTAAAAATGACAACACATTTGTAGAGGCTGTCTCCAATGAAGCAAGACATTTAAGCACATGCTTAAGTTCCACTCAAGTCAATACGAATGCTCACATGCTGAATGTTAGACACATGTATAAGTGCTTCATTGAATCAGGGCTTAAATATGGACTTAGGAGACTTTATACACCCATTTAAAAAAAAAAATCTTGGCCAGAGGTTTCTGTACCTAGAAGCAATAGAGACAGGTCCTCCTCCAGGTGACAACCCTAATATTGCCTGTCTCTGAAGAGTGCTGCAATATTCTACACCTATTATATAAAACAACATTCTTTAGACTTCAACATCTCCCATAATTTCGGGACCCACCTATTGGGCAAGTGCAGAATGCAAACATTGTTACAGCCTTAATAGCGCTCACCAGGATGGATGTATTCATTTTTGTATTATAAAATTGAAGCCCTTTCCACTTGCTGTCATTAAAAATCCAATGGCACTTTGAAAATAAATAAAAATATTAACCCTGGATTCCTAGGCAAACTATGCATGAAATCCCGTCCCCACTGCAGTCAATGGCAAAGTTCCTATTCACTTCAGTGAACCATGATTCTTCCCTAGTCAAAACAAGTCATTACATTCTGCCTATATAAACTCTCCACACCAGAGATCGGCAACCTAGGCACGTGGGACCGCAGAGTAAGCACCCTTAGTGGGCCCCGCTAGTTTGTTTACTTGCCAGTTCTCCAGCCATGGCTCCCACTGGCCACAGTTCGCCACTCCGGTCCAATGGGGGCTGCGGGAAGTGGCATGGTGCTGGCCGCCGCTTCCCGCAGCCCCTATTGGACCGGGACGGTGAACCGTGGCCGGTGGGAGCCACAATCAGTGAACCGGTAAGTAAACAAACTGGCAGAGCCCACTAAGGGTGCTTACCCTGTGGTCCCATGTGCCAAGGTTGCCGATCCCTGCTCCACACCCTTACAACTGGATACTATTCTTCCTGTTCTAGAGGACTGATCAAAGTCCCCTTAGAACCGGCAGATGTGCTGCCTGGAAATTGTTTGCAGTGTTGTAGATGTGTTGGTCCCAAGATATTAGAGGTCAAGGTAGGCAAGGTAATATCCTTTATTAGACCAGCTTCTTTAAACATGCTAAACAATCTATTCCAGTTTGTATTTAGTTGTGATACTGAGAAGCTTTCCCAGACCTGAAGAAGAGCACTCTGTAGCTCAAAAGCTTGTATTTAACCAACAGAAGTCGGTCCAATAAAAGATATTACCTCTCTGACCTTGTGTGCAAAATGTAACTCTACAGTTACATTCCACTCCGGAAGTGGCTAGTGAGAGGATCCTTGCATATAGTTTGTATTTCAGTGTAAGCTGGTAAAGCATTTTAGGATCATGTGCGACATAAATGTAAGGGATGATTATACAATTACTTCATGTATAATTAATAACATTGCACTCGATGTTCTTTTCACAAACTGTTCTAAGAAATTCAGAAAGTAATTTGCTTGAAAGCTACTAACTAAATTAATTGCTACTTTCCTTAACGCTGTTTATTTTGAAAAGGTTTATTGTCACCTAATTTAGTCTGTTCTTTTATTACAATATGGCTCAGAGAAAGTGCTATTTCAGTGTGAGGGAGGGAAATGTCATAATCAGGGAATAAATTTCTACATATTAGTTGATCCACATTTTCTAGCACATCAGTCTTGAAACATGATGGGTGCCCACTGGGGTGAACAGAATGTTGGATATGCAAATTGCACAACCATCTACTGTGATTAGTTCTATTATAAATGGAGATATACCAATCTCCTAGAACTGGAAAGTCCTTGAAAGGTCATTGAGTCCAGTCCCCTGCCTACACTAGCAGGATCGAGTACTGTCCCCTGACAGATTTTTTGCCCCAGATCCCTAAATGGCCCCCTTAAGCATTGAACTCACAACCCTGGGTTTAGCAGGCCAATGCTCAAACCACTGAGCTATCCCTCCCCCCCCCCCCCTGAGTGTAGAATACATCTCTTGTTAGCTTCTCTAAAACCATTTCAAATAAAAATCTCTCTGAACATTATTTATAGGAATTATCTCATCTAGAGGTCTTTTCCTGTAAGACACAGAAATTAGAGTGCATCTAAATATTAGGTGTTCTAAGATACTACAGTCTTAGTCACAAAAGTTGGCCAAATATTAGACTGGCAGCAGATCTTTTCTTTTTTGCAACAACAGAAAGCAATACAGAACCCAGTAATTGGGCATGTGTATACAAATTGTTTGGAAGGATACTGTATGTATCAGATATATCTGTCCAAATCCATCTCTACATTGGTCTTTCCTTCTGTCTGATATCAATATGACTAGGGCGATCAAGTGATTAAAAACAATCATGCAATTAAAAAAATTAATTGTGATTAATCATGCTCTTAATCACACTGTTAAAAATAAAATAGAATACCATTTATTTTAATATTTTGGGATATTTTCTACATTTTCAAATATATTTATTTCAATTACAACACAGAACACAACATGTACAGTGCTCATTTTATATTTATTTTTTATTACAAGTATTTGCACTGTAAAAAACCAAAAGAAATAATAATTTTTAAATTCACCTAATACAAGTATAGTAGTGCAATCTCTTGATCATGAAAGTTGAACTTACAAATGTATAATTCTATAGAAAAAAACTGCATTCAAAAATAAAACAACGTAAAACTTTAGAACCTACAAGTTCACTCAGTCCTACTCCTTGTTCAGGAAATCACCCAGACAAACAAGTTTTTTTACATTTGCAGGAGATAATGCTGCATACTTCTTGTTTACAATGTCACCTGAAAGTGAGAACAGGCATTCTCATGGCACTGTTGTAACTCGCATTTGAAGATATTTATGTGCCAGATGTGCCAAAGATTCATATGTCCCTCCATGCTTCAATCCCCATTCCAGGGGACATGTGTTCATGCAGGTAATGGGTTCTGCTCGATAACTATCCAAAGCAATGTGGACCGACGTATGTTCATTTTCATTATCTGAGCCAGATGCCACCAGCAGAAGGTTGATTTTCACTTTCGGGTGGTTCGGATTCTGCAGTTTCCACATAGGAGAGTTGCTCTTTTAAGACTTCTGAAAGCATTTTTCCACACCTCGTCCCTCTCAGATTTTGGAAAGCACTTCAGATTCTTAAAGCTTGGGTCAAGTGCTGTAGCTATTTTTAGAAATCTCACATTGGTACCTTCTTTGTATTTTGTCACATCTGCTGTGAAAATGTTCTTAAAATGAACATGTGCTGGTTCATCATCCAAAACTGCTATAACATGAAATATTGGCAGAATGCAGGTAAAATAGAGCTGGTGACATACAGATCTCCCCCAAGGAGTTCAGTCACAAATTTAATTAATGCCTTATTTTTTTAACAAGCATCGAAGCATGTCCTCTGGAATGGTGGCCAAAGCATGAAGGGGCATACTAATGTTTAGCATATCTGGCACATAGATACTTTGCAATCCCAGCTACAAAGTTTCTTGCAAATGGTGACTACTTTCTCACTTTCAGGTGACATTGTAAATAAGAAGATGGTAGCATTATTTTCTGTAAATGTAAACAAGCTTGTTTCTCTTAGCAATTGGCTGAACAAGAAATAGGACTCAGTGGACTTGTAGATGCTGAAAATTTACATTGTTTTGTTTTTGAGTGCAGTTATGTAACAAAAGAAATCTACATTTGTAAATTGCACCTTCACGACAAAGAGATTACACTACGCTTCTTGTATGAGGTGAATTGAAAAACACTATTTCTTTTGTTTATCATTTTTACAGTGCAAATATTTATAATAAAAACTAATATAAACTTATACAACATGGAATACAATATATATGAAAATGTAGAAAACCATCCAAAATATTGAATAAATTAATACATTTCAATTGGGATTATATTGTTTAATAGTGCAATTAAAACTGATTAATTGTGATACATTTTAAAATCATGATTAATTATTTTAGTTAATCGTGTGAGTTAATTGCAATTAATCGACAGCCCTAAATATAACCCAAGAAAGGAAAGGGCAACCAAAGTTTAAAGTCATTCATTTCAAATTGGGTACCCACATGATGAAACTTGCAGTCCCCAGAAAATGTGTCCTCTGGTGTCTGAGACTTACATGTTGCATCAAAAAACCTAGAGAAGCATTTTCAAAATATTGCCTAGGGGTTTAATTAAATCACTCCATTTCTAAATCACTCTACATCATGCTGAATATTTACTGCCTAAGGTTAGTTTACAAAGGTAAATAAGCCACCTGCAGGTTTCATCTTCTTTGGGCATTGGAGAGGGGGAAGAGGTTTACAACACCAAATAGGGCAGGGCATACTTTAATAGATTTGTAATGGAGCAAAGGTGATGCTGGTGTGCTAGTGAGTTCTATGTGGACTGAGTGGTTTGCATGCCAAGCCATGATAAAACTAAGAAGCCTCAAAACATTTTTGAGTATGAAGGTAAGACTGCATAATTTGTGACTGGGCCAGTTTAGTCAACGAATGACTCAAATCACCAAAACATACTTCTTGTTTTATGCTGAAAGAAGACTTTGTTTTCTGTAAATCATCTTGGCTTGTATATACAATTCCACCCTGCCTTGTGTAAACAATAACCTGACCCTTCCAAGGTCAGCTGAGTTCAGCAGTCTGAATCAGGGATGCTAAATCAGGGCTTCAGAGAAAAGCCAGGAAAAAAGAGGGAAAGTAAAATTAATAAAAATGTTTGTTTTGTACTGGACAAAGATGCCACCTGGGCAAATCCCTAGAACAGTGATTCCCAAACTGGGGTTCATGAATCCCTGAGGGTCTGTGAAATGTTACGGGTGGGGTATCAGTGAAAAAAATCCCCAATGGCAGACAGAGCTGTCCTTAGGGATCCCAGGCAACATGGGACCAGCAGCCTGGAGGCCCTGGACTTCCAAGAGCTAAGCAGATCAAAACGAGCATAGCTATCACACTGAGGAGATTTAAACTTCAAGACTCCTTAGAAGGAATGGAAAAGGAAGTGGATATTTTTTGCTGTTTTTAAAATTATTATGAAGAACACGTTTAAGCTTTGTTGTACTGTGTGTTGTTTGCCTGGACTGCTCAAGCTGAATGCTTGTGTAGGAGGAACTCTTTGAATTGGGTACTTAAACACTTTCATACTGTTTCACATCTGATACTCCCTGATGAAACATAGGAGCCTTGTCATATAACAGGTGTCAGGGTTCCCTCCCCACTCTGATCTTTAGGGTACAGTTGTGGGGACCTGCATGAAAGACCCCCTAAGCTTATTTCTATCAGCTTAGGTTAAAACTTCCCCAAGACACAGATACCTTGCATCCTTTGACGGTACACTGCCACCACCAAGTGATTAGACCAGGCTTCAGCAACCTTGCCATGCGGGACGGCAGGGTAAGCACTCTTAGCAGGACCTGCCAGTTATTTACCTGGCGGTTCGCCGATCATGGCTCCCACTGGCCGCGGTTCGCCGTCCTAGTCCAATGGGGGCTGTGGGAAGCCAGTGGGAGCCGCGGTCGCTGAACTGCCAGGTAAACAAACTGCCGGGGCCCGCTAAGGGTGCTTACCCTGCCGTCCCACATGCCAAAGTTGCTGATCCCTGGATTAGACAAAGAACCAGGGAAAGGACCATTTGGAGTTCCTATTCCCCCAAAATATCCCCCCAAGCCATATACCCCTTTCCTGGGAAAGGCTTGAGAATAAAACCCTCTCCAGTTGTACAGGTAAGCCAGACCCAAATCCCCTGGATCTTTAAAACAATGGAAAAATCAGTCAGGTTCTTAAAAGAAGAATTTTAATTAAAGAAAAGGTAAGAAGAATCACCTCTGTAAAGTCAGGATGTTAGATAACCTTACAGAGTAACAAAAAATATAAAGAGCACAGAGGAAACCCCTCCAGTCTTAGTTTCAAAGTTACAAACAAACAACAGGGCTAAATCTCCTTCTAGCAAGGGGAAACTTCACAAGCTAATGAAACAAAGATAAACTAACATGCCTTGCCTGGCTATACTTACAATTTCTGTAATACTGAAACTTAATAGGTGGTTTATAGGAGAAGGAGTTGCTTACCTGGTGCTTCTCCGCTTTCCCCGAATACACACACGCAAAGAGCACAAACAAAGCCTTTCCCCCACCATTGGCCCTTTTGGTCAGATGCCAGCCAGATTATCTGAGCTTCATAACCCCTTACAGGTAAGGAGGAATTTTAGGCTACCCTTATAGTTATGACACAGGCTTATTCAAAGTGACACAGGTACAAAAGTGAGATCTGGGAAGAGTGCTTCCATTTACATAATGTAATAAAAATACTGTAATTATAAATAATAATTAATAATAAATAGTGTGTAATAAGCCTGTCATAAAAACAAATTTTGTATTTCCAAGATCACCACTTTTTAAATTTATACTCCAGAAAAAATCCCTGGAAATATTCATTTTTAGGAGGGAGTTCGCAAGACTTGTCATTTCAGTGAAAGGGGTTCACAGATTGTTAAAGTTTGGGAACCAAAAGAACCTCGCTACACACCATCAAAACCTCCTAAATCTTGCTCATCTTGTCAATGAAACTTGATGGTAAACTGGCCTTTCTGACTCCCACAATGAGAACTCAGGGAAGTGTGGCCTGTTGCTGAATCTCTTAGTCTGAGGCTATTTTATTTCTAACATCTAGAGCTAAAAACTTCTTAAAATAATCATGGAAATAGCAAAGATCTCTGGGCCTTTGCTGATTTGGAGAGACGTTCCAACATGTATCCCAGCTTCATTGGGGGAAGGCTCCTCCCATAGTTAGGGTTGAGGTAAGTCTTCCATTATGACCCTAATTTTTACTACATCTCTAACTTTGCCAGAACAAAATTGATCTGCTTGGAACTTTAAATGGGGGGAATTAATCTGAGGTAAACATTTCTTGGGAAGCTAGAGAGAAACTGGAAAAGGTGATATGGTGTTTTTTGCCTTCTAGAAAAACTTCCTAAACTATTTATTAATTTTGAAATAAGCATCTCGCAATTGTTTTAACATTTTGTGTAAGGTTCCTGGGTCTCAGAGTCAGGGGCACCACCCTTTGGAGGAAGTAGAGAATCAGTCCTCTTCTAGGTTGGGCAGTCAGGCATCCTGTCATGCAGTCAAATCGCTGAGCGAGTATTAGCTCAGGCCTCCTGGTTGAGGGCAGAGGAAACAAACAGTAAGTGGCTCGGCCTTCTGGATTAAGTACTCAAACCCTCTGTGGCTCAGGGCCCCTGCCTGCGGGCTGAGCAAACAAACAGCCAGTGGTTCAGGCCTTCAGGCAAAGAGGTTAGTGCTCATTCAGCCCCACATGCAGGGAGTGGAAAGGGGACCTGGGACCACCCTGCTCCACTGGTTCCCAGCAATGGTCCTAGAAGCAACAGGTGGTCTCATCATGGAGAAGTGTGAGGTTGCTATCTCAGCAACATAGCCAAGTCAATTACTCGCTTCTCTGGACTACGACCTACGAGTTTCTGGTAAGGGTAGCTGAGCCCAACAAGGTGAGTTAATTCCCTCTGTGCTGGAATGAGGACACTTTTCCTCATTACAATTATCCCAGGTTAACACTGGTACTGTTGATGAGGTTTTTTTTAGTAGAGTACATTACTTATTAAATTATATTCTCAAATAATTAGATCTTAATTGTGGAAATCATGGCCCCTTTGAAGTCAATGGGACAGCTCCTATAGACTTTAATGGAGCCATGATTTCACTGCTAATGTATTAGGAAGTACACTCATCTATATATATAAAAGTCAAGTGGTGTATGTATGTGTGTATGTATGTATGTATGTATGTACGTATGACTGCGAACTCCTCCCGCACCGTTTGAGCCAGAGACTTGAAATTTGGTACAGTGAGGGGTCTTGGGGTCTAGATGCTGGTAAGGGTCGAAAAATTTTCGGATCTCACCTCTGACGCCCCCCAGGGGTGAAAGTCTTTCAGGGCCAATCACATCGGCTGGGCGGTTGGTTTGGTGATGATGTCATAATACCCCCCTCCAACAGACACCTCACTCGCTCAGCTCATCCCTCCCTCCTCCAACGGAACCCCGGAGATCCCTCAGTTCTCTGCCCCTCCCCCCTCCCAACGGAACCCCGGAGATCCCTCCATTCTCTGCCCCTCCCCCCTCCCAACGGAACCCCGGAGATCCCTCAGTTCTCTGCCCCTCCCCCCTCCCAACGGAACCCCGGAGATCCCTCAGTTCTCTGCCCCTCCCCCCTCCCAACAGAACCCCAGAGATCCCTCAGTTCTCTGCCCCTCCCCCCTCCCAACGGAACCCCGGAGATCCCTCAGTTCTCTACCCCTCCCCCCTCCCAACGGAACCCCGGAGATCCCTCCATTCTCTGCCCCTCCCCCCTCCCAACGGAACCCCGGAGAGCCCTCAGTTCTCTGCCCCTCCCACCTCAACCCCGGACTCCATCAGCTCTGTGCCCCCCCCCCCCACCTGCGAAGGTCCCCGGAATTCCTCGGCTCTGGGCCCCCTCCCCCCCTGCGACGGATCTGAGTTGGGTTTGGTGGGACGGTAAGTGAGGTGGGGGTGTCGGGGGTTCGGTCGGGGGGTGAGGTGGGGGTGTTGGGGTTGGTCAGGGGGTGTTGCGGTTGGTGGGGGGGTGAGGTGGGGGTGTTGGGTTTGCTTGGGGGGGTGAGGTGGGGGTGTCGGGTTTGGTCGGGGGGTAAGTGAGCCGGGGGGGTGTCGGGGTTGGTCTGGGGGGGTGGGAAGGTGTCGGGGGGGTGAGGGGTGTGGTGTGGGTGTTGGGTTTGGTCTGGGGGGGGAAGGTGTTGGGGTGGGTGCCCAGACCAAACCCGACACACCCCCCCCGGCTCACTTACCCCCCGACCAAACCCGACACCGCCACCTCACCCCCCCACCAACCGCAACACCCCCTGACCAACCCCAACACCCACCCCTCACCCCCCCCCAACACCTTCCCACCCCCCCAGACCAAACCCGACACCCCCTGGCTCACTTACCCCCCGACCGAACCTGACACCCCCACCTCACCCCCGCACACCAATCGCAACACCCCCAGACCAAACCTGACACCCCCCGGCTCACTTACCCCCCGACCGAACCCGACACTCCCACCTCACCCCCCCAAGCAAACCCGACACCCCCACCTCACCCCCCCACCAACCGCAACACCCCCTGACCAACCCCAAAACCCACACCTCACCCCTCACCCACCACGACACCTTCCCACCCCCCCAGACCAAACCCGACACCCCCCCCGGCTCACTTACCCCCGACCAAACCCGACACCCCTACCTCATCCCCCCAAGCAAACCTGACACCCCCACCTCAACCCCCCACCAACCGCAACACCCCCTGACCAACCGCAACACTCACCCCTCACCCACCCCAACACCTTCCCACCCCCCCAGACCAAACCCTACACCCCCCGGCTCACTTACCCCCCGACCAAACCCAACACCCCCACCTGACCCCCCGACCAAACCCGACACCCCCCCCCCCCCCGGCTCACGGTGCACTGTGTAGCACACAGATTATTAAATACACTGTTCGGTCGGGGGGTGAGGTGGGGGTGTCGGGTTTGGTCGGGGGGTGAGGTGGGGGTGTTGGGTTTGTTTTGGGGGGTCAGGTGGGGTTGTCGGGTTTGGTCGGGGGGTAAGTGAGCCGGGGGGTCTTGGGGTTGGTCGGGGGGGTGGGAAGGTGTCAGGGTGGGTGAAGGGTGGGTGTTGGGGTTGGTCAGGGGGTGTCAACTGTCTGCCCCCTCCCCACCTCTGACTGACCCGAGCAACGCCGGGCACTTATGCTAGTACTTTATAAAGTACTAGCAAAAATACCCGGCGTCGCTCGGATCCGTTGGAGGGGGGAAGCAGGGAGAGAGCTGAGCGAGTGCGGGGTCCATTGGAGGGGGAGGGGAGAGAGAGCTGAGCAAGTGGGGGGGCGTTGGAGTGGGGAGGGGGGCGAGATTTTAAAAATTTTCTATTCTTACCTGAGGGGAGGAGAGAGCTGAGCGAGTGGGGGGTCCATTGGTAGGGCAGAGGGGGGAGAGAGCTGAGCGGATGGGGGGGCCATTGGAGGGGGAGGGGGAGAGAGATGAGCGAGTGCAGGGGCTGTTGGAGGGGGGAGGGGGCAGAGATCTGAGTGAGTGCGGGGTCCATTGGAGGGGGGTATTATTACATCATAACTATGTCACAGAGAACAGCAGATGTTAACCTGCTGCCCAGCTGATGTTAATGGGCTTTAAAGAATTTCACCCCTAGGGGGTGTCAGAGGTGAGATTTGAAAAATTTTCAATTCTTACCCTGATTAGGACCCTAAAGCCTATAACTGTACCAAATTTCAAATCTCTAACTCAAACGGTATGGAAGAAGTAAGGGAACGTACATACACACACGCATACACACACACATACACCATTTGACTTTTATATATATAGATGCATTGCCCTAAAGTGCAGGAACGGATGAGGCTGTAGGCTGAACTTCTCTATCGGGAGAGTAGAAATAGGGTTGAGTTGTCTTTATGGGAAGTCTGAGCAACCTAGCTGGGGTGAGTTGTCCAGGTGGGTCTGGCAAGAGATAGTTATGGATTGTGTTGTAGGAATCCTCGCATGGAATAAGGGGATATGTCACTTTCACATGGTGTAGGAACATACGCTCACCTCTAAAGCACCTTTCTGTGTCTGGGCATCCTAGTGGTCCATTCAGTCCAACGTGTCTTCCAGCCTTTCTGGCATCAAGACTGTCTCTCATTGGCTAAATCCCTGCTCAATCTATCCTCTTTCATAGGCACAGAAGAGTCCAAAAATAAGGAACTCGAAGTCCAACCATCTCAGAATCTGTCCTTTGGCCTCTGTATAATATGTATAGTCTTTGACCATTTTCCCTTTCCCTTCTTAGTCTGGGAAAGAGGTAAAGGAAACCAGGTCCACTGGGTTTCAGCGCTTACCCCTGGTTCAAAACAGTCAGAGTTAACCCATCTCAAGTTCCTTGATGTTTCCAGAATGGCTTCTTACCTCTGTGGACTTTCTAGCCTCCTATTCTGTTTTCTCTGTCTGAAGTGTTGACTTCTCATCAGTTTGTTGGCAGAAACTACTCTCTGGAATCCTTCTGCCTCTCTAGTAACCACTCTGTCTGCCTACCTTACAGCCCTATTTATCTTCACAGTTGCTGTGGGGCTGACAATGAGCTCTGACCCAAAACACAGCTTGGTGCAGAGACTCATGTAAGAAAAGCCGCTCCCCGTGCCCCCACCCCCCGCACCCCAGTAGTTTTCTGTCCGGAGCTAAATGCCTTATCATTGCAAACTCTACTAAAGTCCCTGCTGTAGACTTGTTAGTCCTAGTCATTCTCTCTTTTGCCACCTAAAATAATATTTTTTCTTTCTCAGTAATACACAGGTCAGACATTTGTTATATGACACAGGAGGTCAAGATGTACAGAGTCCCTAGGCATCAATCACATCCATGACACCACCATATCACTTTAGCAGCAGTTATATTCAGAGAGTCATGAGCCCTAGGGGATCCGTCCCCAGCACAGGATGTGCTTCTCATAAGAGGCCCTGATTGACAACATTCCTGATTTAGTCCATACATCTTATTTAAATCTTTGGAGGCTGCAGGAAGATTGTCGGTGCAACGGGACAGAACCTCCGCTAGTTGCTGCTACAGGCCCTGTTTTCTTGCTCTGCTTCTGATTCCTGAGCCCTGCATTTATCTCCTGGCTTTGATACCTGGTTTCTGACTTGGCCTTGTTTCCACTTCTGGTTCCTGATGGTGGACTGACAAATGACTCAGATTCCTAAAATCTGGCTTTGGGTGTAGCCACTAGGCAAGCTGCCCATGAGTTGGCCTTGATATTTGTAGACAGTTGTTATGTTTAGCTATGTTGTGATGGCGAGCCATAAGGTATACTGCTGAATTAGATTTTATGCTGTCTTGATGTCACACAGCATAACTCATCATGATTAATTTATGTAATTTAAAAATATGCCTTAGTGCATAAAATTCCAAGAATTTATATCTGCTGAAATTTTATGCAAATTCTTATTATTAACTCTCAAAAACACCTTAATACTTCCCCTTTACTACTTCTAGTCTGCTATGCACTTGGATGGGGGGGGGGCAGTGGAGGGTGCGCTTTCTATTATTTCCATCTCTTTCAGCCAGATTCCAATAGTTCTGATAGAAACTTTTCAAGGGCTGCAAGAAGTCTGGAGTTTGTGGATGCAGTCTTGAAAATATTTAATCAAATATTGGTTTATAGCCAGTTTTGTACAGAGATGGCTCTTGGGTTACTGTAATTGTACCATCTATCAAGTGAAATCTGAACAATTCACTTAATCTTCTTACTTTCGAGTAATTTAGTACCTGAGAGAGGCAATCTTAGAAAATCCCTTGTCTTCCCCACCGCCCAAAAAAGAGAGATTCATTGTAGAACACAGTAATTCTATCAGTAAGCCTCCAAAAATACATCCTTGTATCAGTTGCATTCGTTACAAAGTTCTTAGAGCCAGATTCTAAGCTTGTGTAAATCACTGTAGCTCCTTTGAAATCAGTGGAGCTACGCTGATTTACAGCACCTGGGGCTTTGGCTCTGTAACTACCCCCTTACACACACTCTCTCCCCAGTAAAATCATAGAATGTGTGGGAGAACTGACATTCAGTATCTAGGCCTGTCCTGTAGCTTCAAGAGGAGGAGTAACCCTGCAGGATAGTCTACTACTGTGCATGGATTCTTGTGGGCAGAGGATATGTGTTCTGGGATAAATGCCACAATATGGATGATTTCAAAATGACACATTGCCATGGAGTTATAAATCTAAACAAGCAGGGCTAAGTCCAAAATACAGGTCGGGCTGTGATTAAAAGCTAAAAATGTGAGAAATGCAGAGTTAAGGGAATTATTCCTAACTTTTTTTCCTGGAAAAAGCATAGGGGAAATCAGACTAAATCAGAGCACCAATGGGATGCCACTGGGGTCACAAGGATTTGCCGCTCCCACAAAAGATGCCATAATTAGTAGTATGCATCATGTTATGATTTAGTAGAGGGTGACCCTGAGACATGAAAAACAGTCTGGGCGGAGTGCCTAAAAAATAGTGCTAGCATGAAAAGTACATTTAAACTGTAAGATCTGGTTAAATCAGCATTTTATTGGTTTTATTTACATTTCTACGTGTCACAGATTTGAAGTCAGAGAAGACACTACTGCACGTACATTTACAGCCTGCAGCTGATTGAAAGGGGGTAACGTTTGGTTTATCAGTAATAAATTAGAGATATCCATTATAGTCCAAGGAGCAGGTGAGAATGCCAACAAGCACAGTAGGGACAGATGAGTAACCAAGACACTTTCATGTGCCTCACTAACCCAGACAATTGATCCATTGCCAGCCATGTCCATCCTAATTAGGTTAGATTTAATGTTTCTAATGATATTAGGTGCACAATTGGAGTTGCAGCTAGCAAGGTATGTGAAGGGTAACAAGAAGGATTTCTACTGGTATGTTAACAACAAGAAGAAGGTCAGGGAAAGTGTGAATGGGGGAGGCAACCTAGTGACAGATGATGTGGAAAAAGCTGAAGTACACAATGTGTTTTTTTTGGCCTCAATCTTCACGGACAAGGTCAGCTCCCAGACTAGTGCACTGGGCAGCACAGTATGAGGAGGAGGTGAGCAGCCCTCAGTGGTGAAAGAACAGGCTAAGGACTATTTAGAAAAGCTGGACATGCACAAGTCCTTAGAGGTTTTTAAGGCCCGGCTTGACAAAGCCTTGGCTTGGATGATTTAGTTGGGGTTGGCCCTACTTTGAGCAGGGGCTTGGGCTAGATGACCTCCTGCGGTCTCTTCCAACACTAATCTTCTGTGATTCTATATTTAAATGTCTAAAGCAGATGCTATGGTGATATGACATTTCAAATGAATTCTTGATCTATTTTCAGAAAAACTAAATATGCAGCAAGTTTAAATGATTGATTTTTTAACATGAACAATATTACATAACTACCCTGGGCAAGGCTGTATCATTCCCCATTACACCCAAACCATTAGGACTCGTCTTCTGATCAACAGGAGTCAGCCTCTTGCCTACACCCAGCTCAAGCATCCATCCTAGTTAGCTTCTTTGATTTCGTGAGTAACAGACACCATGCACCTAAACATAGTTCACTCACATAGTAACACTTTGAAGAAGCAATGGGGCTAAACTATTCTGAGTAAATTTTAAAATGCATTAAAAATACAGGCTGTTGTTTGTTTTGTTTTGGAACAATGTTATGTTTCTACAGATATTTCCTCATATTTCCCTGCTGACACATTGTTCCATCATATATCATGCCAATATCCAGTTCTGTAGATATTATTTTGTCAAAAATACATGACACATACAAGCAATAGATGTCAGTCAGTTTGAAAAGCTGTGGATTTGCATGAAACCTTTCTGAAGAAAGCATTTTCTTCTGCACCCTATAAAGATACATCAGAGTTTAAATGTTTTTTTAAAACATATATATATATATATATAATTGCTGCCTTTAAAGAGATTTTATTTGGGATTTTTAGTGCAGAGACCAGCATTCCTGGAATTCATGTGAAAATGGGTGGAAGTATGGTCTACAAGCACCAAAAGGGAGGTTCTGAAAAAATCCCTGGAGAGTTGGCAAGTATCCTGTTTAGCAACTAACAAACCAGTGAAAAGACTATGGATTAAATCCTGTCTCCATAGAAGTCAATGGCAAAGCTCACACTGACTTCAATACGGGCAGGATTCCACCCATGTTATCTATATATATAAAAGTCAAATGGTGTATGTATGTATGTATGTATGTAAGCTTACTCCTTCCACACCGTTTGAGCTAGAGACTTGAAATTTGGTAGTTAGAGGTCTTGGGGTCCTAATGACCGTAAGGGTCGAAAATTTTTCAAATCTCACCTCTGACGCCCCCCAGGGGTGAAATTATTTAAAGGCCAATCACATCAGCTGGGCAGCTGCTGTTCTCTGTGACATAGTTATGATGTCATAATATCCCCTCCAACAGACACCGCACTCGCTCAGCTCTCTGCCCCTCCCCCCTCTGACAGAACCCGGAATCCCTCAGCTCTGTGCCCCCTGCCCACCTCCGATGGACCCCGGAATCCCTCAGCTCTGTGCCCCCTGCCCACTTCTGACGGACCCGAGTTGGGTTTGGTCGGAGGGTAAATGAGGTAGGGGTGTCGGGTTTGGTCGGGGGGGTGAGGTGGGGGTGTTGGGTTTGGTCGGGGGGAGTGGGAAGGTGTCTGGGTGGGTGAGGGGTGAAGTGTGGGTGTTGGGGTTGGTGGTGGGGGTGACGTGGGGGTGTTGGGTTTAGGTGGGGGGGTGAAAATGTGAGTCGGGGTTGGTCGAGGGGTAAGTGAGGTGTGGGTGTCGGGTTTGTTTGTGGTGGTAGGTAGGGGTGTCGGGTTTTGTTGGGGGGGGAAGTGAGGTGAGTGTGTCAGGTTTGGTCATTGGGGGGTGAGGTGTGGGTGTTGGTCAGGGGGTGTTGGGGTTGGTAGGGGGAGACGTGGGGAGGTGGGTTTGCGTGGGGGGGTGAAAATGTGAGTCGGGGTTGGTCGAGGGGTAAGTGAGGTGGGGGTGTCGGGTTTGGTAGGGGGGTGAGGTGGGGGTGTCAGGTTTGCTCTCTGCCCCCATCCAACGGACCCTGCACTCGTTCACCTGTCTGCCCCCCCCCCCCCCCACCTCCGACTGACCCGAGCAACGCCGGGTATTTTCGCTAGTCTTTAATAAAAAGGTTACGGCTGACCCACTCTCCTCCAATTTTGTGTTTATTGATTTGTAGCAGATTGCAAGGCTGGGGCATTTTAAAAGACCTAGTGGTATTACATTAGAATGCAAAACACATCCAAAGCTAAATGAAACATTTTAAAACCAGCCTAATCAGAGGGCTATTTTTGGTCTGTAGAAACATACATTTTGTTCAGCCAGCATAGTTTTATTGTTTAATGTTTCCAGGTCAAAACTGAACCATTCTAGCTGTAGAGTTGCACAACCTAACAATGCAAGATTCTAAATTCATTCTCTTCACCCGTCTGGATGAGCAAAGAGGATATTTGTATCAGTGTGTAGCTCTTAGCAGTAATTTTATTATGTCATTTTTATTCTCCCTCCATTCCCATCCCCTCATTGGTGAATCCAATCACACACTCAGATATCTGATGCTGAGAAATGCACTTTGCACTGTTACTCAGATACATTTCATACTAACTAACTATACAAATTGCAGCAGGTTGAATTCTAAAGCTCCAATTCTTTTCTGTGCTTAAAGGGATCTTTTTTACTAATGACTTTTATATGAAACTTTTTAAATTAAAAAAATGATTAAATGGAGAAGGGAGGCATTGAAGGTTGTTTGTATCATTAGCCTGTGTGTATAAACAAATAGGTAGTAAAATATATTTTATGAGATATCCTCTCAGGTTACAACTTATTGCATAATATACTGTCATGGATCTTTTGGCCAGAATTTTTAGATATGGCTGCCTAAAAATTAGCCTCCTAAATCCATGCTTATGCATCCAGGTTAGAATTTTCAAAATGATCTAAGTGACTTAGGTGCATAATTCCATTTTAAATACCTAAGAATGGATAAAGGAGGCAAAGTTTTAGGCAACCAGGTTTGAAAATATTGTCCTTTGATCTCATTACTACATGCGAGAGTATGGTCTTGTGGTTAATGGACTGCAATAAAGAGATCTGATTTTTCTTCCAACTCTGCCTCAGAAGTCCTCTGCTTGTATTGCAGTAGCACCAAGTGGTCCCAGCTGAGATAGATCCTCTTTGTATTAGGCACTGTAGAACACATATTAGGAGATAGTTGCTGTCCTGGAAAACTGATAGCTTAAGGCTGTGTCTTCTCTAGGGAAAAGAACATGTATTCTTAACATGCGTTTGATAACTTAAGTTAACTAACTCATGATAAAACCCTAGAGAAGACAAGGCTGTTTGCAATTTTCACACAAGTTTGTTGATCAAGTTTAAAAACCATGGGTGAGCCTGGGGCTTATCTTGACCCACTAATTCATATGAAAACTACAAACTGCCGTGTCTTCATTAGGACTTTATCTCAAGTTCGTTAACTCGAGTTAAGACTAAAAGACAAGGCCAAAGTAGACAAAACAGACAGTGGGTGGGAGGAGAAAGTGACTTGTTCAAGGTCACATAGTAGGCAGAACCAGAAATAGAAATGAGGTCTCCTGACTCCCACTCTAGAATCTTATCCACAAGGTCCCATAGGTCAACATTTTGGAGTGTGACATCACATTTTGGGTGTCTCTATTTTTGAGTGTCCAAGCAGAATGTTGTTTTTCAGACATGTGCTTATAATTCCACTTAAAGATAATCGGAGCCAAGGTTGCTTAGCACATCTGGAAACCCTATTCTAATATGTCTCAATTTGGATATAAAAGAGAAACTGAAAATCAGAGGACAACTTAGAAAATGGTGACATGTCAATAAACAAAAGACATTTCGCTCTACACACTAAAACTGTCAACTTTTGTTGAGGAACAAGGTGGGTGAAGTAATATCTTTTATTGTACCACCTTCTGTAGGTGAGAGAGGCAAGCTTTTGAGCCACACACAGCTCTTCTACAGATCTCAAAAGCTTGTCTTTTCACTGACAGAAGTTGGTCCAATAAAAGATATTACCTCGCCCACCTTGCCTCTTTAATATCCTGGGACCGACTCAGCTACAACTACACTGCATACAGATTTTTTTAAGGCATTCACAACCTTCACTTAACAGGATGGTATCCCAGCAATAAGAGTTATGGTGTAAGGACAGATTTTAAATTTGGAAGCCAATTTATAGGTCTGGGTGAGGTTATAGTCTTTTTGATACATTAAGCAGAACAATCCCTTATCTATTATTTGTGAATGTTTCCACTGTAATCTCAGGCACAAAATTAATAATTCTCGGTATAAGTATTTTACATGGTGGCTATCCAGAGCAGATACACTGCCACTTGGACAATCAACCAAAAATATATTTCCAAGACTTTACAAGCTGTATGTCATTCTGCTGGAAATAAGGTGGGAAACTGTATCCTACTATTAGATCTTCTCCTTACTATGCAGAAATATTATTAGAAGCTATCTTGGGTTTTTTGCAGCCATTCTATATGTGTACATCCTCTTCTTTCCATTTTCGATATATATAACACGAATAGAGTTGTATTTATATCCTCCCTCTTGTGGTTTAATATATCTGAAAAATACTCTATTAGGAGGATGTAAAGAACTTGTACAAGTACATGAATCAGGATGATGATATTCCCATTTGTAGAAAGACCCTTTAGGCATGTTGTACAGGTATCTAGAGAACACCTGCTAAGCAAAGAAATCACATTCTCTTATGCATTATTTTTTATTCATGGGAAAAGAAATAGCCATCCATCGCTTGTTAAGAGTCTCCAGAAAGCATTTCAAGAATCCTCATCCATATTATTCCAGCAACATTTTTTTTTTCTACAGAATCTGCTGTTAAGAGCAGCTTTAAATTAGTTTGTCTTCAATTTTGGGTCTCACTATTGTAACTAGAAGAAAATGAATTGATCACTTAGAAGGAACTCGACTTCAGAAAAGCTCACACAGGTTATAATCTGTACAGTGTGCAATCTAACCTAATTTATGGGCTTGATCCTCCCATCTCCTTCATACATTTTCAACATCCTACCTGTAGTAAATACTATGTAAAACCAGAAGGAAATTACAGACTGTGCCTTGCTTAGAAACCTAGAGAGACAACTAAGATTGATGGGAACTTGCTGTGACACCTAACTGTGTCAGAATATTTCCACATGTTAGACAATATTTTATTGATCATAAGGTTTTTGTATTATTCTTATTTTGTACTGGAAATGAATTGAACAATTAAGTTCCTAACAAAGAGATGAAAATAACTATTTATAAAGTTGTTGGAAATGTTAAAGGCGGTAGATGTTTATATTATTTGTCACTTAGCATTTGCATGAAAACATTCCTATTTGCAGAGATTCCTAAACATCAGTGTAAGTGCACCCTCACTCTGCTTTGCAGTTTGTTATAAATCACGAAAATTGTTTTCCGGGCTGGCAGAAGTGAAAGCTGAAATATCCCTGAATCTATTTATTTTGATGATTTTCAAGTGATCTGTTGATTCTTTTTTTCATGAAGGATGCAAGCACCTTCAATAACTTGTGTGTTCACATTTGAAAATATGGCTCGGGTTATAAATATAACTGGTGGGGGTAATAGCATGTTTTTGGTTAGATTCATGGGGACAGCTTAGAACATGAAGGCATCAATTACCCTAGGCAATGTGATATCTCTGAGCTGGGCATTTTCCATATTTATGCTATCAGGTGCTTTTTTTTTTACCACTTATTATTGGAGCGATGCGAGTCTTTTTGCTTCTCCAAGGGAAGATCACATAAGGTCAGGGACCTGTGAGATTCTGATTACCTCCTGCCAAATGTGAGCACCTCTGTCTCTCATTACAGTAGATGGGAGTTGAGCAGGCTCAGCAATGTGCAGAATCAGACACTTAAGTACTGTGGCAAAAGAGTCACTATCTGATAAGTAGCCTTGTGCCCATAAAACATAACTCACTTTATAGACAATATGTGCCAAACAACAAACCGTATCACTGACTCTTCCTACTGGGGCCTCTTCTCCCATCCTTTTCCTATCTGTCCTCCTTTGGGGGATAGGTTTGCAGGAATGTAGACCCTACATCAGTGATGGCAAAACTTTTTGAGCCCAAGTGCCCAAACTGCAAACCAAAACGACTTGTTTTTTTCAAAGTGCCAACACTGCAATTAAACCTGAATAACGAGGTTTTAGTTTAGAAAAAACAATTCGTACAGTTTTTCAAACTAATTAACAGCTTTTGTTTAAAAAAACCCACAATAACAGAGCTTTCCATTAAACATTTTTTTTATTGAAAAAAACAAAAAACAAAAACAACAAAAAAAAACAAATGTACACCCCCCCCCCAACTGACCCACTCAGCCCGGTCTCTCCCCCCAAAACCTCCTTCCCTCCCACCCACCACCCAAATGACCCACCCAGCCCAGTCTCTCCCCCCCAAACCTCCTTTCCTCCAACCCCCCAACTGACCCACCCAGCCCGGTCTCTCCCCCCCAAACCTCCTTTCCTCCAACCCCCCAACTGACCCACCCAGCCCGGTCTCTCCCCCCAAAACCTCCTTTCCTCCAACCCCCCAACTGACCCACCCAGCCCGGTCTCTCCCCCCAAAACCTCCTTTCCTCCAACCCCCCAACTGACCCACCCAGCCCGGTCTCTCCCCCCCAAACCTCCTTTCCTCCAACCCCCCAACTGACCCACCCAGCCCGGTCTCTCCCCCCCAAACCTCCTTTCCTCCAACCCCCCAAATGACCCACCCAGCCTGGTCTCTCCCCCCCAAACCTCCTTTCCTCCAACCCCCCCCCCCCCAACTGACCCACCCAGCCCGGTCTCTCCCCCACACCACTTACCCCCGCTCCCAGCCCAGCCTTCCCCCGGCGCTTACTTGTTCGCTGGGTCACGCTGCTGTGACCCGACTCCAGCGAGGCCCCTGCCCCAGTCGCTCCTGTGATGTCCGTGTGTCAGGTGATAGAGCGGGGGGCGTGGCTTCAGTGTTCTCTGGGGAGGGTTCTCCCCAGAGAACTGTGGGAGATGTAGTCTGCAGGAGCCGACGCCGTGACTACAGTGTATGACTGTAGTCACGGCGTGCCCACAGAGACGGCTCGGCGTGCCAGCAGCGGCACGCGTGCCACGGGTTCGCCATCACTGCCCTACATATATTAAACCACTGATCTAAAGAACAGGGGCAGGTCTGATCTTAATTTCTTCTGATGAAGACAGTGATTAAAGGGCTATTGTCAATTTAAAAATCACTTTCTGAACATGTTGTACTTAGTACAGTAAATTTTAATACCTAATGACTTGTCTACACCAGAGTATAGTATAGGCACTACACGTGTGGCTACCTGCAGCAGCGAAAGCAGTCTGGGGCCACACTTGTCATTGTGGTGTGTAGTTACAGGTGTCAGCAGTGTTGAAAGGGTCCATGCAGCAGCAGGGACATGATAGAGCCTTTCCCTGCTGCTGGAGCCTTTCTCCACTGCCTCCACCAGGCCAGAGCCTTTCCTTGTTGTCAGAGCCTTTCAGTGAGGTAGGGAAAGGGTCTGGCAGCAGGGAAACAGTGGGATAGTACACTGCTAAAAAGAGCAGTGTAGAGGTGGGAGGCACTACTTAGGTATCTATATACTAGGATTCAGGTCTAAGCTGTGCCTCACAGTCTATGCTGCTATTTATACCCATGCTAACTGGACATCCTGTGTCTGTAAGTCTACATGCTGCCACAGGTATAGACATACCTTAAGATTGATGTAATTGAGATGAAAACGTTTCCATTTATTCTTTATCTGGTTACCTTTTGCATTTTACAATGCTATGTGAATAGTGGGGTTTGCTGCTTCCCTTGTATAGTTAACTAGCATAGTGCCCGGCGTTGCTCGGGTCAGTCGGAGGTGGGGAGGGGGCAGACAGCTGACACCCCCTGACCAACCCCAACACCCCCGGGCTCACTTACCCCCCGACCAAACCCGACAACCCCACCTGACCCCCCCCAAGCAAACCCAACACCCCCACCTCACCCCCCGACCGAACCTGACACCCCCACCTGACCCCCTGAGCAAATCCGACACCCCCACCTCACCCCCCGACCGAACAGTGTATTTAATAATCTGTGTGCTACACAGTGCACCGTGAGCTGGGGGGAGTGTCAGGTTTGGTCTGGGGGGGTGGGAAGTTGTCGGGATGGGTGGGGGTGAGGTGTGGGTGTTGGGGTTGGTCAGGGGGTGTTGCAGTTGGTGGGGGGGGGTTGAGGTGGGGGTGTCGGGTTTGCTTGGGGGGGTGAGGTGGGGGTGTCGGGTTCGGTCGGGAGGTAAGTGAGCCGGGGGGTGTCGGGTTTGGTCTGGGGGGGTGGGAAGGTGTTGGGGTGGGTGAGGGGTGAGGTGTGGGTGTTGGGGTTGGTCAGGGGGTGTTGCGGTTGGTGGGGGGTGAGGTGGGCGTGTGGGGTTTGCTTGGGGGGGTGAGGTGGGGGTGTTGGGTTCGGTCGGGGGGTAAGTGAGCCGGGGGGTGTCGGGTTTGGTCTGGGGGTGTCGGGGTTGGTTGGGGGGGTGAGGTGGGGGTGTCGGGTTCGGTTGGGGGGTAAGTGAGCCAGGGGGTGTCGGGTTTGGTCTGGGGGGGTGGGAAGGTGTCGGGGTGGGTGAGGGGTGGGTGTTGGGGTTCATCAGGGGGTGTTGCTGTTGGTGGGGGGGTGAGGTGGGGGTGTTGGGTTTGCTTGGGGGGGTGAGGTGGGGGTGTCGGATTTGGTCGGGGGGTAAGTGAGCCAGGGGGTGTCGGGTTTGGTCTGGGGGGGTGGGAAGGTGTCGGGGTGGGTGAGGGGTGAGGAGTGGGTGTTGGGGTTGGTCAGGGGGTGTTGCAGTTGGTGGGGGGGTGAGGTGTGGGTGTCGGGTTAGCTTGGGGGGGTGAGGTGAGGGTGTCGGGTTCGGTCGGGGGGTAAGTGAGCCGGGGGGTGTCGGGTTTGGTCTGGGGGTGTTGCGATTGGTGGGGGGGTGAGGTAGGGGTGTCGGGTTTGGTCGGGGGGTAAGTGAGCCCGGGGATGTCGGGTTTGGTCTGGGGGGTTGCGATTGGTGGGGGGGGTGAGGTGGGGGTGTCGGGTTTGGTCGGGGGGTAAGTGAGCCGGGGGGTGTCAGGTTTGGTCTGGGGGGGTGGGAAGTTGGTGGGGTGGGTGAGGGGTGAGGTGTGGGTGTTGGGGTTGGTCAGGGGGTGTCGGGTTTGCTTGGGGGAGTGAGGTGGGGGTGTCAGGTTTGGTCGGGGGGTAAGTGAGCCAGGGGGTGTCGGGTTTGGTCTGGGGGGGTGGGAAGGTGTTGGGGTGGGTGAGGGGTGAGGTGTGGGTGTTGGGGTTGGTCAGGGGGTGTTGCGGTTGGTGGGGGGGTGAGATGGGGGTGTCGGGTTTGCTTGGGGGGGTGAGGTGGGGGTGTTGGGTTCGGTCGGGGGGTAAGTGAGCCGGGGGGTGTCGGGTTTGGTCTGGGGGTGTTGCGATTGGTGGGGGGGTGAGGTGGGGGTGTCGGGTTCGGTCGGGGGTAAGTGAGCCAGGGGGGTGTCGGGTTTGGTCTGGGCACCCACCCCGACACCTTCCCCCCCCAGACCAAACCCAACACCCACCCCTCACCCTTCACCCCCCCCGACACCTTCCCACCCCCCCAGACCAACCCCGACACCCCTACCTGACCCCCCCCCAAGGTAACCCAACACCCCCACCTCACCCCCCGACCGAACCTGACACCCCCACCTCACTTACCGTCCCACCAAAAACCCAACTCGGATCCGTCGCATGGGGGGGCCCAGAGCCGAGGGATTCCGGGGACCTTCGCAGGTGGTGGGGGCACGGGGCTGATGGAGTCCAGGGTTCCGTTGGGAGGTGGGAGGGGCAGAGAACTGAGGGATCTCCGGGGTTCCGTTGGAGGAGGGAGGGGCGGTGAGCTGAGCGAGTGTGGTGTCTGTTGGAGGGGGTATTATGAAATCATCACCACCTAACCGCCCAGCTGATGTGATTGGCCCTGAAAGACTTTCACCCCTGGGGGGCGTCAGAGGTGAGATCCGAAAATGTTTCGACCCTTACCAGCATCTAGACCCCAAGACCCCTAACTGTACCAAATTTCAAGTCTCTGGCTCAAACGGTGCGGGAGGAGTTCGCTGTCATACATACATACATACATACATACATACATACATACATACATACATACATACATACACCACTTGACTTTTATATATATAGATTAGCTGTGTTTGTGAGTCTTTCACACAGTGACAGGGAAGAGTTAAAAATTAAAGATGCACGAGTAGAAGATTATAGATTCACAAAAATTGCCAGTGGCAGATATATTTGCGACCACTGCATTTGCGACCAAAGTAAAATGTTATCATTCATGTGGTATTCTTTCTGGGAAGTTGGCTAAGTGTATTAGTGTATGACGGATCTGGAACCTCTTGAATTTTACAGTGCCAAGGGCCAGTGTAAGTGGTCTGAAGAGGGTAGAAGGAAGGTGACATGAAGTGAATGGCTTGTAAAAGCAGGTGAAGAGCTTGTACATTTCAGTAACTGTGGGATTGGCAAAGTAAATGTATAGAATCATAGAACTGTATTGCTGGAAGGGGTCTCGAGACGTCATTGAGTCCAGACCCCTGCAATGAGCCAAGATTAGGTAAACCTAGGGCATCCCTGGAAGGTGTTTGTCCAGTCTGTTCTTAAAGACCTCCAATGATGGGGATTTTCACAACTCCTTTGAAAGCCTATTCCAGAGCTTAACTAGCCTTATTGCCAGATATCTTTTCCTAATACTTAACCTAAATCTCCCTTTCTGTAGATTAAGCCTTTTACTTTTGTCATGTCTTCACTGGGCAAGGAGGACAATTGATCACCATTCTCTTTATAGCAGCCTTTAATTTGTCCACATCTTTTAATTTGTCCACATAAAGTGTGGCACCTAAAATTGGACACAGCACTCCAGTGGAGGTCCCACAAGTGCTGAGTAGAGCAGGACAATTACCTCCTGTGTTACACACAACACTTCTCTTCATACAACCCAGAACGATGCTAGCTTTTCTCACAGCTGCATCGCATTGTTGACTCATATTCCTTTTGTAATCTACTAGAACTTCCAAGAATCAGAGAGGTAGCCGTGTTAGTCTGAAATAGCAGAGGTAACAAAGAGGCCTGTGGCACCTTAAAGACTAACTAAAGTTTTCAAGCATAAGCTTTTGTGGGCTAATACCCACTTCGTCGGATGCAAACACTTCCACTGCTTGCATCCGACGAAGTGGGTATTAGCCCACGAAAGCTTATGCTTGAAAACTTTAGTTAGTCTTTAAGGTGCCACCGGACTCTTAGAACTTCCAGGTTCTTTTCAGCAATACTACCACCTAGCCACATAGTCCCCATTTTGTAGTTCTACATTTGATTTTTCTTTCCTAAGTGAAGTACTTTGCACTTGTCTCCATTGAATTTCATCTTGTTGATTTCAGACCCATTTTCCAATTTGTCTAGGTCATTTTGCATTCTAATCTTGTCCTCCAAAGTTCTTGTAACCCCTTTCCTACCTTGGTGTAATCCACAAATTATAAGCATACTTTCCATTCCATTATCCAAGCATACTTTCCATTCCATTATGCAAGTCATTAATTAAAATATTAAATAGTGCTAGACTCAGAACTGATCCCTGCAAGATCCCACTAGATGCAGCCTGCTAGTTTGGTAGTAAACCATAGATAAGCTATTCCTTGAGTATGGTCTTTCAACCAGTTGTGCACCTACCTTCTAGTAATTTCATCTGGACCACATTTCCATAGTGTTCTTGTGAGAATGTTGTCTATGAGACTATGTCGAAAGCCTTACAAAAAATCAAGATAGATCACGTTTACTCCTTTCCCCACCCCGATCCACCTCACTAATAACCCTGTCAAAGAAGGGAATTAGATTGGTTTAACATAATTTGATCTTGACAAAGCCACATTGGCTATTCCTTATAACCCTATTATCCTGTAGGTGCTTACAAATTAATTTTTCAACAATTTGTTCCAGGTATGAAAGCTAAGGTGATTGTCTATAATTCTCTGGCTCTTCTTTGTTCCCCTTTTTAAAGATAGGTCTATGTTTGCCTTTCTCCAGCCCTTTGAAACCTCACCAATCCTCTATGTGTTCTCAAAGGTTACTACTAACAGTTCCAGTATTGGCTTAGCTAATTCCTTAAGTACCCTTGGATGAATTTAATCAAATCCTGCTGTCTTGAATGCATCTAATTTCTCTAAATATTCCTTAACCTGTTATTTCCCTATTTATTAAAGTCTGCTTTTTTGAAGTCCATTGTCCTTATTCTGCTGCTCCGTAGATTCCTTTCTGTAGAATCATGAAATCTATTATTTCACGATCACTTTAACCCAAATTGCCTTCCACCTTGATTCACTTACCAGTTCCCTTCTATTGGTCAGAATCAAGTTTAAATTGCTGTCTCCCTACTTACTTCCTCTGCTTTCTGAAATAAAAAATTGTTCTCAGTAGTTCCAAGAACTTATGGCAAAACACAAAAATGTCCAATATTACTTTTCCAACAGATATCTACTGATAACTACTAGGTCTTGTGGTTTGGATATTTCTGTTGCCTGATCTAAAAAATGCCTTATCCACCTCCTCTTACTAATGTGGTGTCCTATAGTAGACTCCCACTGTGGTGTAATCCCTCTTTTCTTAGCCCTCTTTAGCTTTACCCAGAGATTTTCAACTGGTCTGCTTCTCACCTCCTGCTGGATGAGAGAGAGAGAGAGAGAAGGTGTGTGTGTGTGTGTGTGTGTGTGTGTGTGTGTGTGTGTGTGTGTGTGTGTGTGTGTGTGTGTGTGTGTTATATTGGGGCATTGCTGAAGGAAAACAGAATTGAAGGTTGCATGGGCATCCTCCTAGAAGTTTGAGGTTTTGTCTCAATTCCCTATTCTGTAAGGGGTGACATACTGCCATGCAATCTTAACTCTGAATTAACATACTCCATTTTTCCTCCATTGTATAAATATTATGAGTACAAATACAGACTTCCAGAAGTTTGGAGAAGCATGAATGCTGAAGTTATTGTGTGATATTGAATGCTTTAGAGCACATACACTTCAGTATTTATATTTCTTTCCATGCTCAGTAAATTAGAATCCGAAACACCTGCATTATCCAAACCATCTGCTTCACTGCATAAAAAATGAGTAGGTGGGAGAAACTCATGAGTTTTCTCCTCATTCTTGTTGCTAGAGAAACCAATCTTTAAAAGCGTGTTTCTATAATGTGCAAAGGAACCCGTCATGCTCCCTTTCCACTGCAAATGAAGTAAAATGTATTCTATTTCATATTGGTTTAGAGGTTAGCATGCAGGATTTGGGAGTCAAAAGGCATTGCTCTTTTTCCAGCTTTGCCACTCACCCACTGGGGGGACATTGGGCAGCTCAATTAGGGCTCCTGTGAGTCTGAGCCATGAGGGTTGGGGGAGGACAAGTTGTATAATTTGAGAAGCAATGTCAGCGGTATAACGTCTCCTGAACACAGAGCTGATATAACTTCCCGTGCCACTCTCTGCCCTGGCGGTGGTCAATGATACAGGTTGTGCTAGCTAGTCCATCTCTCTTACACTCCCTGGGCTCAGGTGAGGATTATACCTGCAGTCCTTGCATAGGCATGCGAGAGGCAAAGGACTTCATTTCCCTTCTCCTCAGGCTAGCATATTTATGGAGACAGGAAAAAATTGAGCCCTTAACCCTCTTTAACTGTTTAACATCTGTAAAATAGAGTTAATAGAATTTATACTACAGTGGTTTGTTGAGAATTAATCTGTGTTCTCAAAGTGCTTTGAGCGCTGTATGTAGAAGGCTACTCTACAATGCCAAAGTCATAATATAACTTGTTTTATTCCCTGGAGTTTCCTTTCCAACTCCCCTATTCATTTACAATGGCATTGTATCTGATTCCAGAATGGTCTAAGAATATTCAGGCTGACATTCCAGGTATTCACTTCTGCCACCAACCTGAGCCCAGTTGGGCTGGTCCAAAAGATGATCCCGTAATGTGAACGGATTTTCCATGTATTTTATTTCAGTTTTTGTTATAGAGAACACTATTCACCAGTTCCATTTTCCAAGCTTTCGTCACGGCTTCTCCCTCCCCGCAGCCCAGGCAAAACTGTTCTTTGGATTATGAAAACAGAGTGTGTGTCCGAATGGCACAGCTGTCTGGTGCACTCTCAAGGGAACAGGATACCCAGTGTAGAGCTGGTGAGGAACTTGAATGGTTTTCAATGGAAAATGCCCTCTTTGGCAAAAATGAAATTTTCCACAGAAGATTCGCTCTTTTGCCAAAAAAAGACTTTTTTTTAAATTTTCCAATGGAGGAGTCAAAATGATGGCGGCCAACCTGGAAGGCTCTTGTCAATTTCACTTTATCCCTGCTCAGCCTCCCTGCCCCCCCCACACACACAGGCCAAGGCTGAGCATTCCAGTTCTCTGCCTCTCCAGCTCCATCTTCTTACCAGCTCTGGCTGCTGGAGAGGAAGGGAGCGAGGGTGCTCAGCTTCCCCCTCCACAGCCTGGCTGCCAAAGATGCAGGGACCCAGGAGGAGACAGGAAGGCTGAGAAAGCAAAATTGATAAGTTGCCCAGGTAGACAGCCAGTATACTGGAAATTCCTTCCAGTGAAAATTGCAAAAAATAAATAAAAATTAAAAATTGCAGGGAGGGATTTCTATTTTCCAGCCAACATTAAGCAAAGCATTGCAGGTGAATTGGAACCCTCATTTTGTTTCATCTTCACCTAACTCCCTCTTAATTTTCCCCCAGGAATATCTATACAACTGGAAGTCTTCATTTCTAGTTTCATGACTGCACTGCGGTACATAATTATTTCATCATGGCAAATCCAAAGTTGCACTAGTCAGAAAATCTGATGTCAGCAAGCCTGATTTCATCCAAACATGTACAACAATTTCTTTCAGCTATTGCAAGACCATGTGGAAAAGAGTTTCATGCTTAAATTTGTTATGTGTTATGATAGGCAGGGATAGAATCTTTGTCACATTAACCTCACAGTCTGTATCAGTGTCATCCTGTACAGAAGTGGTGTTAGGAAAAACAGATCTTGATAATATAATTGCTATAAACATTAGTTCCTTTCTGAGCTAATAATTCAGGGTTTATTACTGCAGTCTCTGAAGCATTCTTTATAGTCTCAGCGACCCTTGTGAGAACTTTGTGGTAGCCTATGATCTGTTTCTACTTCAGCTCTTTCTTTACCATAAATATATTGGCAGAATTTATCAACCAGTCAATCACAAATAATTCTTTTTCGCTCTTGCCATGGTTCTGTCATGACCTTGTGAATACTTTTGAAGCATATACTAGTGGTTGGTGTGCTAGTATATGCTTTTTGTTTTGCCGGTAAAACAGAAGGTTTATTAGTCGACAGGAACACGGCGTACAACAGAACTTAGCACAGAAATCAGTGACTTCCAGCTTTCTTCTAGACCATGTGTACTTGTACTCACTGCTGTTTACAAACTCCTGGAAACTTGTTTTTCCAGTTTACCCCAATATCAAGAAGTGTTTTTAATAGTATTCTTATCTGTGGCAGAGTTAGAATAAATCGATGAAGCTATGTGATTGTGAAAATTTGAAGTTCTCAAGTCTCTTGTAATGTTCCCATCTCAAAAATTCACATGGGAAGGGTCTTTGGTAGATAGCTTTATGGCAGTGTTCACAGAGTCTGTGCCAAGAAAATCCTTCCCTAGTGGGGACTGAGTCCTTTATGGCTTCTTTACACCCCTCTGGACTTATTATTGGGCTTGGTGAAGCTGTATAAGAAAAAACACAAAAATCAGTAAAATGAGGCAACTGAGTATGTTGACGGAATGCAGAGAAAAAAGAAGAAACATTCAAGTCTGACTCCCTTTCACAAGCCCTGGTATGGGCTAGGGAGCCATAAGGAGTAGGGCCATAGTATACAGCAGTGCACAGATTCAGGGTGGTTCTGTGCCCTATAAGGCAGCCCAGGGAGGCTGCTGTAACTTAGGCAGTTCCTAGGACTCTCTAAATTATGCTAGGATCTCTCCAGACCCCCCAAACAGCCCCAGATTGGGAGGGCATAACTGTGCCTTAAAACCACCATAGTCCTTTTCCTACCTGGGCTGTGAATTCTTTGCTGCACATCTGAGAGGCAGAGCACAGAATCTCATCCCCTCCTTATAGCTGACAAAGGAGTCTTCCTTTAAGTCAGCTTTTGGCTATGCTTTATTCAGTCTTATTTCTTGTGTTCCCTGGAAATTTTTGCATGGCCCTTCATTCTGTGCGCTGTCACTTACTGCCCATGTTTGCAGGTATTCCGCAATGATTTCTACTCCCTCTAAATCATCGGAAGTAATCTGAGTCACAAACTGTAATGAGTCATTCCTTAGTTATCTCTGAACCTGAGCCTATTTAAACCTGATGAGTCATCCGTGAGCCAAAGAGTGTGATGCATCATCAGAGGCAATTACTTGCAGGACTTGCGATGGGCCCCACACAATGCAACCAGGATTCAGCCAATCCACAGGTGACCCCAAAGCGGGTATATAAGCACCTAAGGGAAACAGTCTCGCCAGTCTGCCCAATGTCATTACCTGGCTGGGAACACTTCTGTTACCCAGTAGTTCTGACAGATTGCTCATACTCCGTTCTATGCTCCCCCGTGCTAGTCCATCTGCTCCTGCCTGATCCAGACACCCAGCAATTCTGACATAATCTAATATTTTTCCTAGTGAAGATGCAATGCCAAATGGCAGTTTTTAAGCATATAACTTCCATACCAGGTGGTAAATCCATACAAAACAGCACTTTCACAGTTCAGCGGCACCTGCTAAGAACCATGACTGGCATCTATAACCAAGAACTGTATTGGTTTGGGAAATATGGAAGCAACATCTCAGTAGTGCTCATGGGAAACTCTTTGCTTCAAATTACTGTTTAAATCCTTAAAGCCAATGCTTTCTCTCTGTTACCTCAATGCTTTTCCATTGAATTCAGTGATTATGCACTAGCGTAACTGACAGTAAAATCTGGCCCTTCAGATTCGCAGAGTGACATTTTATTAGGATTCTTCACTGTCACCATACTATCAGCCTAATCAGTAAGGTCTGTTAAATTCAACTACTCTCTCATTAGATGCAGTCAAATTGTTTCTTAGCAATTTGCTTTAAAGCTATTAGAAGTTTTCTTGGGGTTTTATATGGTGGGATTTCTAGGATCCATGTAGAGATGACTGACTACTCTTTTTATGCAATCTAGGCATGGGGGGGCAAAAATAATGTTAAATCCCTTGAGAAGAATGTTCACATGAATTATCTTCAACTTTCATCATGTGCCTTCAACCTCTTAAGTATAATAAATTGTACACCTGTTGAATCCTGGCAGTGAGTGATTATTTTGATCTCAGACTCTACAAACTAATACTGCCCTTTCAGTTGCCAAGCCAGTGTTGCTTTGCCCAATCATTGTCTTTACAGCACCTGAAGCTATAGTTGTAGCTTCTGATTTTGAGAAACTGCAATTGACATGCCTTTCTAGGAGACCCTTCCAACTGGATCTGGTTGAATTATTAATGACAAATGTAGCCATTTTTTCCTCTTCATGAATAGCCCACGAACAGTGATAGCTTTAAAAATCTGTTCTTTATTCATTACTGTTCATTGAATCATTAATGTAAATTGCAGCCTCTAGATAGTCTGTGAATTGAGTGCTATGATTATCTGTCTGCTTTACTAATGATTTAATACTGATTCTTTATTGATTATCCTTATTTTGTTATATGTAACTGGTGATGTAATTTATGTGGTATTGTTTCCATTCCCCAACTGAACAAACTAAATTATTAATAATCTGTGAATGTGTCATGTCAAGGAGAAGGCAGATGCAGGGAATTTTAGGATAACATTTTAAATCTTTTCCTGTGCCCTTTTGCACAAGAAACAGCATTTTATTTGGCTATGCTCAGGAAGCACAAATTTAAACCTAGCTGTGTTCCTTCCCGGCTGTGAGAGAAAGAATCTCAGGTGTCTGGTTTAATGGGAGTCTAGCAGCCTTTACAGTCATTCTTCCATTACCAGTGACACCAAATTATTATCAAATTATTATAGTATGGTACGGCCTAGCAGTTGGGCACCATTGTACTAAGCATCATACAACCCTTTTTACCTTAACACCATGTCTACACTACACACCACTGGTGATAGTGTGTAGTTGTCAGGAGTGAAAGTAACTTGTCTTAAAGGACTTAACGATACTCTGGAGTCCTGAGGAGGTGGGGCTCTACCAGAAGAGGTGGGACCAGCTAGGTCAGCGATTTAAAGGGCCCCAGGCTCCGGCTGCCGCTATGCTCTGGGGCCCTTTAAATCGTCCCCAGAGCCATGCTGCCGGAGCCCTGGGATAGCGGTAGCAGGGCTTCTGAAGCTATTAAAAGGGCCCGAGGTGGTAGAGGCAACAGGACACAGACCCTTTAAATAGCACCTGAGCCCTGGGGGGGTGGCAGTGGGGCTCTGGTGGTGATTTAAAGAGCCCCAGGCTTCAGCCGCCGCTACCACCCTGGGCCCTTTAAATAGGCACTGGAGTCCCGTTGCTACCCCAGGGCTCCAGGGGCTATTTAAAGGGCCCAAGGCTCCCCTTCCTATACCGGGCCCTTTAGAACATCCCCAGAGCCCAGCTATTAAAAGGGGCTCCCGCAGCTGGGCTCTACTGATAATTTAAAGGGCCTGGTGCTCCAGCCGCTGGTGGGAACCCCAGGTCCTTTAAATTGCCACCTGGGGAAGCTGGGCTGCCGTGTTACTGCAAACCGGCTCTTGCCGGTACGCCATACCAGGGCGTACTGACTTACTTTCACCTCTGGTAATTGTACATACAGCTACACCCTCCCTTGAAAAGTATGCCCTGTCTACACTGTGCTGTGCAGCTACATATGTCAGTGAAAAGGATCTGGCGGAGGGAGGGCAGAGGAGCAAAGGCTGAGCCTTTTCCCGCTGGCTATCCCCTGCCAGAGCCTTTCCCTAACGCTGGAGTCTTTCCCATGACAGGAAGGGACTCCAGCAATGGGGAGCTGGAAGAGCCTTTCCCCTCCCCCCCTTCCAGAATCTTTCCCCACAGAAGGGGAAGACTCCAGCAGTGTGGAGAAGATGGAGCCATTTCCCACTGCACCCTTCCACACCTACCATTGCCAGAACCTTTCCCTGTGGCGGGGGGAAGAACAGGGCCTTTCCCTGTGGTGGGGAAGGGCTCTGCAGTGGAGAGCGGCCCAAAGCTTTCCCACTGGGGGAGTCGTTTACTGGGGAAGAGAAAGGGTCCAGCAGTGGGACGCATTGGGACACTCTAAATAGTGGCATAGATGGGGAGGTACAGCATGAGTAAGTAGAGAGCATGTGCATCAGAGGAGCCTACTCCACAGGTGCTCCACAGCTGAAAAAAATAGTGGATGCTCAGCACAAACCAGCCACCTGCTGATCAGCTGTTTGGCAGCCGGCACTGGAGGGAGGGGGCGGGAAGAGGTGGAGCGAGGGAGGTGCATGCAGGGGGGGGGCAGAGTGAGCGTGGGAAGAGGTGGAATGGGGGCAGGGTCTTAGGGGAGGGGGCAGGAAGACGTAGAGCAAGAGTGGAGCTTTGGGGGAGGGGGCAGAGTGGTGGTGGGACCTCAGGGCAGAGGAGGGGTGGAGCACCCACCCGGAAAGAAGAAAATCAGCGCCAGTGATGCACAGGATGTGAACATACCCAACCCTGCAGGCGTCTCTCTACTCTACTTGTCTAACCCAGCTACACTGCTATTTATACCCAGGCTGAGGGGGTTATGCAGGTATGTACTCTACACACCACTGAAAGAAGCACGCAGTGTAGACATACCCGTTCAATGGCACACTTTAAAAAAAAGATTAGGTTTGCTGCATGTTCTTCATCTAACTACATGTAAACAACGTGTGTGTGTTTTTCCCATAGGGCTGTTGCCACATCCACCACAGACCACTGCACTCTGTGCAGACTTTTGTGTTTTGTCCAACTTGGTAAATGCTCTTTTCCAGTGCAGCGCTGGGAGCCTGAACAAATGCTTTCCTACTTCAGCTTTACTAATGTCATTTGCTTGTGTTAAAGTTAAAGTAGGTCCTCCAAATACCCTCACTCTTACTTTTTTATTGGCTGTGCCTCCAACAATTCTGCCTCTAATTAAACTGTCTGAGTTGCTCAAACTCTCAGGAGGCTGATTTGCTTATTGATCAGTTGTTTCACCCTTACGATTTCTGCTAGAGAACTTCTGCCTTTCCCATGATATTTCGTGGAACTGAAATTGCCGCATTTCAATTTTTTGTCACTCTTCACCTTCCTGATCCCCCTGGATAGAACTACAATGTTTAGTGCTTCCTCTCCTGCTGTGTGTAGCAATGCGCTCTGGCTGCTTCTGGTTTCTCAGTCCACCGGCTAGTACGTGCACAAATGCTGTTTTGTTTACCTTTGTAGTCCTCCATTCCATTTCTTAAAGTCGTATAACTTTTCCTTCAGAGCTAACACCACTATGTGACTTCAGCAAATCCATCTCAAGTTGTTAGCACTTGGACACTGGGACCTGGTCTACAATTAAAGCTTAGGTTGCCCTAGCTACATCGCTTAGAGCTGTGAAAAAATTCCACATCCTCTGCAATGTAGTTAGGTTGACTTAACCCTGACATTAGGTGCAGCTAGGATGACAGAAGAATTCTTCCATTGACTTAGCTACCCCTCTGGAGGTGGTGGGTTTGCTACAATGATGGAAAAACCTCTTCCATCACCGTAGTAAGTGTTCACCCTACAGCAGCATAGCTGCAGCTGTGCTGCTGTAGTGCCTGTAGAGTAGACATCAGAATATGAGTTTCTTGTTGGTCGTTTTGTTCTACCGGCAGTTTGCACACCTCGTTCTTTTCAGAAAGTAGTCAAAACTCCTTGACTTTTGATACCTTGTCTTCACTTAGGTTACATAGTTGAAAACATACTGTTGATAATCATTTCCTCCTTACCTCCCAAGTCTACAGTTCCAGTTCGGTTGACCCATCAACGTTTTGTCTCCTCTGGTATAGTTGATGTCACTTGCAATCACTGGCAAGTACAGTAGCATAAAAAAAACACAGCTCCTTTCTTAGATTTAAATTAGCAGTAGATTTTGTGATGATATAATCAACTGTTGAACAAAGGTCCCTGAGGGTTTGAACTTGGGTCTTGAATTGTAAAACAGTAACAACTGATGCATAGGGTAAAGACCACTCTGATTCCACACCATTCTAGTCTAGCGTAGCTCTGTGCTATTTATTACAGCTGCTTCTCAAACAGCCACACTGCATAAGTGACTCATCAGGAGGGGAAAAAAGAAACTGATTGAAAATCTTCCCAGAGCATTATAAAATAAAATATGCTCCCTCCCCTCCACTTCTGAAAGATTTACCAAAAAAGAAGCTCCAGACATAGAGATGCTCTATGAAACAGAACATAGTGTTCAGACTTGGGGATTGGAGTCTGTATTTCAGGCAAGAAAAAAAAAAACCCTGGAAGACTATATGGTCAAGCTTCAGGCATGAAAACAATAATCATTTCATTGTTGTGTCTTGTCATTGACTCTGATTCTGTCTTGTCTTGTCTTATTAATTGCTTTTCCCTTACAACTTTCACTGCTGAGCCCTAATTAACAGTGTAGTTGATTAAACAGGCAAATCACCATGGAAGTGTCTGTATTTTAGATTTATCAATGACTGTGGAAAATGTAGGATTCTTAGTCACACTCTCCCTCTCCTCCTTTCTTCTCTACCCAATGCTCAAGAAAGACACCATAACTGACAGGAATATTCTTAACAAAACCATCTATTTGTAGTGCTATTTATTTATTTTTAACATCCAAATTGATTACATCCCACTTCCTGCACCCTACCACCTGGAGTTGGTGAGTGCAATTTAACTAGCAAACAGAACTTCATGTTCAGAGAGTTTTATTAGACCTTTATGTAATAGGAAGTACATAAATGGTATCACATATCTTGTTTTTTGAAGAAACAGAAGTCAGTAAAGGAGGGATTGGCTTGATTCATCTCTCATCTTCCATATCAAATGAGCATCAGTTTCAGGCTTTACTTAGAATCACATCACTTACAGGTTATGTCTTCACTGCAGAGTTAACTTGAAAGTGATCAGCACCTAGATCTAAACACCTGGTTTAGACTAGCCCAGGTGTGGGCAGCCACATGGCAAGAACCCCACCCAAATTATTGTGTCCTCACTGGTGCTGCATTCACCTGGGTGTGGGTCAGATTTCTGTGAGCATATCCCATGATTCTTTATGCAATAAGGTGAGCTGCTCTTCTTCCCCAGTGAATTATGGGAGAATTTTTCTGTCCTTCTGTGCCCACAGGGGAAATTATGGGAAGACACTGGAGGATTATGAGGATTTGTGTGATTTTTAGCCTACATTAACTACAAAACAGCCCAATCCTGGGTTGAAAGCATCACTAACCTTTGTTCTGAGGGCTTTGTGTAAAGACAGGATGAAATTTAGGGGCTACACCCAAAAGCCTGAGTTTACTCTGCTGTGAATACTAGAGTTTGGTGAAAATTTTCAGATAAACAGTTTATTCATCAAAGAATGCAATTTTGGTTGAGCCGAAACTATTTGCAAAGTTGGCGCAAATTTGCCAAATAGTTTTGGTCAGGAAAAAAAAAAAAAAGACAGACTATTTGGAGAAATTTCTCAATTTAAAGCCGGTGGTTAGGGCACCCTGCTAGAAGGCAAAGAAAACCTGAGTTCAAATCCATGGTCCACAGCTGAGGTTTGAACCTGGTTCTCCCACATCCTATGTTATAGGCTATTCTGGGTCAGGTCTCTCTCCGGCTTTCCTAATAAAGCCATTCCATTGTGTGTAAAATACTTGAATAGTAATTTCTCCAGAGAGACAGTGAGAATTGCTCTATAGCCTGGTGATTATGGCACCCATTTGGGATATGAAAGACCCACATTCACGTCACAGCTCCCATGCACATTGAAGCGGTTATAAATAAGACTTTGTAGAATTCAGACTTTTTTTTTTTTTTTGGAAAAATTTAAACATTGTCATGAGTAAAGTATCAGATTTCATGGACTATGCCTGGAATGCTGTCACTGCAAGGTCCCTGCTGCATTCCTTCATATCAAATCAGCCACCAAATACCGTCCCCCAACTCTGTTCTAACATAGGCACTGCTACCTGCTACGACTGATGTATGCAGTTGCCTGCGTCCTCCTTTCCACTGAGGCCACAGCAGCTTGTATTCCAAGCAGCAGCAGTGGATCAGCCTGCAGAGACGCCTGCTTCCCCCTCCCGGCTGAGTTTGCTTGTGTTTCAAGTGACGGTGGCACTGGCTACTGGGCTTCTTTCTCCCATTTAAATGGTGCAAACACAGACCCAGCCAGAAATTGCAGATGGAAGGAAGGTAACAAGATCATGTGACCCTGGTCTCCTCTTCAGTTCATTTTAATTTTTAAATCCTATTGGGAAAATTGCACTACTGGGCTATTTGAATGATTTCAGTGATTTTTAGAGGGCCTTAATTGTAAGTAGAACAGCTTCAACAGGAGAGATTCAGAGAGCCCTCACCCTCACCCCACAGTTGGTTTGGGTATTCATCTATGGGGAGGACCCTAGTTAAAGATCTCTCCTACCGAGTGAGGGGTTTGATCTTGAATTTCCAGCATCCCAGGTGAGTACTCTCTAACCGTTGGGCTAAAAGTTAAAAGTAGATCACCCCCTCCCCAGATCTGGCCATTTTGTGAATAGAGCCCTTTAAAAATACCAAGAAAAAAACATTTGGGTTGAAGGACAAGTTCCATTCAATCTGAAACAGATTTTTTGAAGTCATTGACATTTTTTTTGAATTTTTGGATTCAGTTCAACACTAATTGGTTTTTTTCTTTCTTTTTTTATTCCTTTTTTATACTGCCAGTGAAGCTAAAAATCAATTCTTCACACAGCTTTAGTGAAAACCTACTCCACTGGCCCTGAGGACTTCAGAGGGGCTACTCATATACTTAAAGTTAGGCATGTGCTTATGTACTTTCTTGATTTGGGTTTATGATGGATGTGGGGTGCTTGGCAATGAACACTGATCAGGACCCCAAAATGTGTTATGCATAGAATTCTCATGGGATGTGTTGGAATGTCAGAGGGAGACGATCATTTCAACTCACGCTCCCCGCAAGACCTGTGATTGCAAGACATTACGGCTGAATAAGTCTAACTACCAAACAACCGAACAGTCATTACAGAAACATTTTCTGAGATGGCCTGGCTGGCCAACTTAGTCTGGGAACATGTGTAACCCTGTGGGCAAGTTAATGATAGAAAGGTAATAGAGGTGTCATTTGAGTCATAAAATTCTACAGAATCATGATTTCAATAGTGTCATCCTCTGTGGCCTGGCAAGGGTGGCTCGCTGCCTCCCCCTCCATCCCAGGTCCTCCCTCTAGTTCAGCGGTGTCCAATATGTTTGCCACTAGCCACATGCGGCGAATAGGCTATTGAATTGTGACTAATGCATGAGCAATGCATTGGCGTATTGAAGACAGCAGTACTGGAAGACAGGTTGTGTGCTTTGATATACAGCTTGTTAACGTGGCTAGGATACAGTGTGAGAGGGACAACGGCATAGATGACAGTGGATGTATGGATGCTGCATGTAATAGCGACAGGCGCTAGTGTTGTCAGGGTTCTTTCCCCATTCTGAACTCTAGGGCAAGGGTCTCCAAACTTTTTTGATCGTGCACCCCTAGCAGAAATTTTTTTTGAGCATGCACCCCCATGGGGGAAGCGCCACCCTAGCCCTGCCCTAGCCCCTCCCCCATCCACTCCCTCCCACTTCCCACCCCTGACTCCCCCCTAAGAAACTCCCCTCCTTGTCCCATAACTGCTCCCTCCTGGGAGCCCTGCCCCTGACTGCCCCCCAGAAGCCCACCCCATGTAAGCCTCCCTCCTCCGTGTCCCCGAACTGCCCCCCTGGGGCCGGCCCCCACCGCAGCGCCCAACTCCCAGGGCTGGTCTCTGCCACGGTGGCTGGGGCCGGTCCCAGCCGCGGCGCCCAACTCCCGGGGCCGGTCTCTGCCACTGCACCTGGGCCCTGTCCCAGCCGCAGCTCCTGGCTGCCGGGGCCGGGTCTCAGCCACGGTATGGCACCCGGCTCCTCCGGCCGGGGCTGCCGCAGCACTTGTGGAGGAACCACCGGGGCCACCTAGCTCCTCCTGCCACCGCGGCACCTGGCTCCTGTGACTGGAGCTGCTGCAGCGCTTGCAGAGGAGCTGATGGGGCTGTCCGGCTCCTCCTGCCTTATTGTTAAAACAAAAGCTTATCTAACATTCATTGCCTGGCTTCCTTACTCTATTTGCAGTCTTGAGATGGTTTATAGGAGGAGGAGTTTCCGACCTATAGGTCAAGGCTCATTTACCTAGGATTACTAATGTCTTTTTTTTTTAATGTAAGCACACTTGCCCATGCAATGAGATTTTTACTACATTATGCCCCCAGATCAACTGGGAGAAAAAAAGTCTGATGCAGAAGGCAGACTTCAAATCTAGGCTCTGTAACAAAAGTTATTGAGATATATGGTAACGGGACTCAGGCTTACACAGGTGGGTGGGCTTTGAGTAAAAGGAGTTTCCCTGAAGGGAGGGGACGAAGACAGGGGATACATTCTCTGGGAGGAAAATTGAGTACACAGCTTCGTGCTTGTTGGAAGAATGAAAGCTGAATCTGTTCTAGCCCTGTAATTCAAGAGGGAAGCCCATCTCAGGCTACATCTACAATACAGCCTATGTCAGCAAAACATATGTCACTCAGGGGCGTGAATATTAAATGACATAAGTTACACCAACATAAGCTCGTACACACAGCAGTGTCGGCAGGAGAGCTTCTCCCACCAACATAGCTAATGTCACTTGTGGAAGTGTTTTTTTTAAATACCATCAGGAGAGCTCTCTCCTGTCAGCATAGACCAGGGGTAAGCAACCTATGGCTAGGCTGACCATATTTCCTTGAGACAAAAACGGGACATTGGGATGGCAAAAACGGGACGGGGTTATGTAATATTCTGTATTCATAAAAAACTAAGACGATAAAAAAAGTTTTATTACATGAACATATTGACTTGAGCTAACAATTATTCTTCATTGACAGAACTCATACAAAAATTTAGGTAGACGTAAAGGGGGACTGTATTTCACCACGATCGTACCATGAATATTTCTCTGATGAAGTAATCTTACGCAGCAAATTTCGGTCTTTCAATACCTTCTCATAAAACTTCTCACACTCCATGATTCTCTTCAGACACCTCAAATGACCCCCTATTTGCCTCCCCCAACCACATCAGCTTGTGGCTATGGCTCAGTTTCCTGCGTAGCATCTCACAGGCAGAAGCTTGTGCAACAAGAGCTTCCCTGAGGCCAGCCACTCTGCCTTCCTCCTCCAGGCAGGCCCCCAACCGCCTCCACTATCAGTAACCCTCTGACTGACCAAGTCCTCTCCCTACATCTCCTGCAGCAGAAACACGGCTTCTCACCAACCCCACCGCATCGCCCACGCATGCCACAGCCACCTGCCCAGGCCTTAGCTGTGCCTTGAAGACTGACGCCCCGAATGGGATCTGAGGCTTGGCCCAACCCCCGCATCCATGTGTTAAGGGAGGGGGATAACCATGGTACCCCTACCCAGCTGCCATCTCCCCTACCCACCCCCCGCCCCTCTTCACATCCAGCCCTGGACTCCCCAGTACCTCCCTTCACAGACAACCCTGTGTCCCCCACTTCCCCCCCACACCTTCACACATGGCCCCATGCCCCCCACCCCCTTCACTCACAGCCCTGGACCCCCCCAGTACCCTCCTTCACACACAACCCTGTGCCCCCCATTCCATGCCCCCCAGTACCCCTTCACACACAGCCTCGTGCCCAACACCTACCACCCCCTTCACAAGCAGCCATGCCCCCCCACTTCCCCTGTGCCCCTCTTCACATGCAACCCCAGTACCTCCCTTCACACACAACCCTGTGCCCCCCACTTCCACCCACTTTCACACACGGCCCCTACGCATCCCTCTTTCCCCCTGCCCCCCTCACATGCAGCCATGGCCCCCCACCCTATGCTCCCTCCCCCCTCCACCCCATGCCGCCCTGCCCGATGTGTTCCCCCCACACACACCTTCTCGCACCTTGAGCAGCACGGTGTTGGCGACGATGTTCTCCAGCTCTATGGGGCCCGGGACGGCGCTGCCTCCTCCCCTCCCAGGCTTGCGCTGCCTCCGGCTCCGCTCAGTGCCCACCCCCAGCTGCCTGCCTCGCCCCCTGGCTCCCTGAGCTCGGCAATCCCCGCGCCCGCGCCTCTCGCGCCGCCCCCTCATTGGGTCGCACGTCACGTTTCCTCCACATGAAGGGGGCGGGGGGAGCGAGGCGCCAGGCAGCCCCTGTCCGGCCAGCAGCTCCACTCCGCCCGCCCGCCATTGCGCCGGGCTCCGCGTTAACCGGCTCGCGCTGCTGCTGTTTATCTAAAAACATTTTTTTTCGTGAAAATCTCTGAAAAAAATATTTTAAAAAATCAAAATAAACATAAACAAAACAAAATAACATTGCAATTTTTAAAAAAATCACACAAAAAATGAGTTATCCATTTAGAAACCTGAAAAAGGAAAAAAAAACCTTCAAAAAATGTTCAATTTTTTTCAAGACTTACTCATGACAATTCTTTTCTCTTTTGGGGCCCTGATCCTGTGATGGGCTCTGCACCCTTGTGCCTCTTCAAATTCTAGAGAATTTTGCAAAATTGGTACCTTAGATGTAAAATATTTTCAGAATAAGGCAAATAAGTAGCCAGCTCCTAATGAAGATATTATTCCATGACATTCTCTTATGATGAGAAAGTCAGAGTGAAAACTAGAAGGATTTCTTTAAGGACTTACTTTTCTTAGAGGACAGGTGGGCCTTGTATAAATTAATTAGAATTTAAAAGAACCAGGAAGCTGTGTCTTATTTAGGGCTAACAATTCTTTTATAAATGTTTTAAATATTTTTTTCATGCTTGTTGTTCAGAACTGCCTGAAAGTAGCACAACATTCACCCTCTCCCCACTCCACCCCAGACTGTTCATCTGCTCTTGTTAAATAATAGTTTTTATTCCTCTCAAATATTATGCAAATATATCTATTTACAATTTACAGCAAAACCCCCAGGGGAAAATGATTGTAATACAGTGCCATTCCAGGAGGTTGGGAGAATGCGGTGGGGGGAATATTTGTTTATTTTCCACCTAAAATCCATTATCCCACATTATATGCTTTTTTTTTTTTTTGGTAACATTAACGGAGCCACAGCGATGGTAGAAAGCTACAAGGAAACAATACATCTATTGGATTTATTCCCCTTATGGGAAAGCACCACATAATTGAATAGAGAATATCTGTTAAAAAAAATTTAACCAACCGATAGAATTCTACAATGGGCATGTCAACCCTGACCCTGCAATCAGATCCTTGCAACCATGCAGACTCCTACCAAAGCCAACAGGACTTGGCATGGGCACAAAGCTCTGTCCATGCAGTTTCAGTTGCAGGACTAGAGCCATAATTCTGTAAAATTCCCTGGATCTTTAGGATACTTTCCCTAGAAACTTATCAGTTCCACCCTGTAGCAGGGTCCACTTAGGGGCCAGCATGCTTAGTGGGGAGGCCAGGGTTCAACAGCCCCAAAGTCCAGAGGGCCTTTTTGGGTAATCTGGGGACCTGGCAGCCAAGCTACAGTCTCTCCTTATCTGGGTTCCCTGGCTAGAAAAAGGGCAGAGGGTAAGGGGGAATCTAGGCCCTCCTTCTCCACTGGCCCAGCCTAGGGCCCAAGAGGGAAGGGATGAAGAGTGTTTCAGTCCCCAATAGCTGATAGCCCAGTCCAGCTTCCCTTGGGCCACTTCCTACCTCCCTTGTGCGTTTCTCAGTTTGGGGCACAGTCACAGCACTCTGCTTCCCTCCCTGCAGAGTTGCTCAAGCAGTGTCAATGATTCAGACGGTCAATAGGGGCTCCTCAGCTCCCTTCTCAGTGTCCAATGACTGCCCCTTGTTAGAGACAAGGGGAGGGAAAAAGGGGTCAAGCCTCTGTTTGCCCAATTGGGTCTTACCCACAGTCTACGCCCTTCCCCTATGAATTCCTCTGTCTCAAAAGGCACTAATTGGCTTCCTTACCTCAGACAGCCTCTCCTTCATTTTCCCCTGGCTTGAGTGCCAAAGTCCCACCCAGTTTAAGCATCTTCTCCATTTGGAGTGTGGTCTCCTGCTGCTGAGTGGAAACTTCTTGGCCCAGTACTGCTCCATTACTCCTTTAATCTGAAAACCCCATCACACACTCCTATTCAATTCCACAAGGGACAGAATTTGTTACACTGAACCCTGCCTTAAAAAAGAAAAAAAAAGGATCAGCTACATAAAGCCACTCACAACCTATTACACAAAAGAGAAAATGCTAGCCGGCATGGAAATGCCACACGCCGATTGGCATTTTATCCCCCACTCAGTGCCTTGATTCACATTTGATTAGGTCCCCGGAGATTCAGTATTCCCCAATTTGTCCACTACTAAATGCTCTGTTTATCACCAGACAGAGATGAATCAACCTTTCCTCCCCTACCTTTTCCCCTCCTCGGATGTTCATGTACTAGGACTGGGAGCTAGGCACACAGGATGATCCTAGTGGAGAAGAGTTTATTCTATTTGCTGAGTTTTCTGGAGAGCTGATTTGTTGTTTTTTTTTGGGGGGGGGGGGTTGTTGCTGAAGACAGCAAATATTTCTCCTCTGAACTTTTTTCAAGACCCAGCTATTTTTTATTTACCACTTGTATGGCTCAAAAATAGATACAACCACAGGCTTCACCAAGCTTTAGCATGGATTAAAATTGTTGCTTTCATGAGACAACCATTAGGACATCCCCCTTTCTCTATATTCACAATGGTGTTATCCCTTGGTAAGAGTGGTGTAGCGGCGTGATCACCCGCTCCTGTTCCAAAGGGCTTAAACAGCCCTGGGAGAAGCAGGGAAGGAGATAAAGGACAGCTGGGTCAGCTGAGTAGGTAGCTGACCACAGCTGTGGCCAATGTAATTAGGGCCCAGCTGGCCTTATAAGAGGGCAGAGGGCTGGAGGCAAGCAGTCCCTCTCTAGCCTTTGGAGAGGGAGGACCTGACTGCTGGAGCTAGGTAGGGTACCAGGAGTAGGGCAGGGGGAAGGATAGCAGGGCTGTGGAGCTCTGACCTGGAAACCCCCCAGGCTGCCTGGCCTAGTCTATGGCCAAATAGGTACTGGGGTGCAGAGGGCAGCCCCAAGGGTAGGCAGAGGCAGCAGGTCCAAACCCCCTTGCCAGTGATGAGGGCAATTATACTGCAGTCTGCCCCAGAGAACGGGGGCAAGTGGTGACTGGCAGTTGCCTAGACTGAGGCAAGGTGGGGATAGGTGGTGGGGGTTCCCCAGGGAGGGGAAACCCTGAGATTTGTGGGGCACTTCAGGGGTGCAGCACCCCAGTGGAAGAAGACACCGGGGTCCAGGAGGGACACGGGGCCAGCACTGAGCGGGACATCGGCCTGCAGAGGGTGCTCCGAAGGCTGGTGAGCTGATTCCCCAGTCAACCAGCAGGAGGTGCCAGTGGGGGTGAGTCGCCGCACCTTTACAAGTGGGCATCACATCCAAGGGAAACATGAAGAAGATCCTTAGCAAAATACTTTCAACAAAGGGATGGTCTGAGAGGCCCAGTGAAGTTTGGGATTCAGAATAGTCCTGGCCCCCTATTGCACACTAAAACCCACTGTACTGTTCTGCACAAGAAGTCCAAGGTGGCATCTCCCCCCTAAAACTGGGCAGCAGCACCACTACTGCTGCTAAACCTCTGTACATCAGCTGGCAAGATGCAATTCTGATTTACTCTGTACTCTCGCCTCCTCTCCTTTCCAGTGCTTCCCCACCACAGCACCCAGGATTTCAGAAACAAACAATACTCAGCTCCAATATGATGTTTTTAAACAATGAAAAATCTTGACCACTTTTGGAAGTGGGTCAGCATCAAACCTTTTGAAATGAAATGAACTTGTGAAACTTTCCAAACAGCCAATAACCTAGAGTTTATTAATTTCACCTGTATGTACCACATGGAGACCAGGCAGCATTTTTCTGCAATTCTATTCAATAGTGTCCCCCTCCACAGAATAACCACTGTGTAATTAATCTGATTTCAAACCACGTTGGACTAAATTGCAACTGATCTTGCACAGGTGTGGAAGAAAAGGATGAAAGGTGCTCTTCCTCCACCCCTAAATTCCCTCTAATACATAGCCTGAGACTGCTTGTAGTCCACACACATAAGATATAGGTGGGAATGCTTTGCTAGGCTGGAGTTACTCCATACTCCAAAGCATATTTAGAATGTATTGAATATTCCAAGATATTGTGAGGTAGGTCAGGTCAGAGGCAGACATGCCAAACCCGTGAAAAAAACACAGAAATTGGGCTTGTTTTTGGCTTAGTTGGCTTGTGAGTTGCTTGTTGGTTAGTTTTTGGCTTGTAACTTGTTGCTTGGTGTAGTCTGCTGCTTTTTTTTTAATCAGCTCCCAGCAAGGGGGGGCAAGCAGGGGTGAGGGGCAGAGAGAGTCACATAGAGTGTTCGGGATCTTAGGGATTGGCTTGGTTTGGCCTTGTTTTTAAATGGGATTAGCTTGATTTTTGGCTGATTGTGAAAGTCGGGGTGAAAGTTGGCAACTGTGGTCAGCGGCATGGTCAGGTCCTGAACATCTACGAACAGCTGGAGGGTAGCATTGGGGTCAGGGAGGACACTTACTACATTTTCAATGCTGTAATCGTTGCGCTTTTGAGTGTATTCTCTTCAAAAGTGCAATGATTACAGCATTGAAAACGTTACAAGTGCCCTCCCCAATGCTACCCTCCAGCTGTTGCATTCTGCCTTCCTCTGTCCTCTCTAGCCGCCCATCCCCACGGCGGGGGCAGGCGGCGGCGCACTCCCCGTCGACTCCAGCTTACGCCTCTCGACAAGGTGGACTTCCGGAGTCGAAGGGGGAGCCGCGGGCGATCAATTTATTGTGTCTTAACGAGATGTGATAAATCAATCGCCAGAAGATCGATCCCGGACCGCTGTAGTGAAGACGAGCCCTAGGTAGCATGCGAGACGGCTGCCCTCACACTGACTGCCGCAGCGCACCACTGGCTCTCAAAAGCCAAAAAGGAGACTGTCGTTTTTGTGGAACTGAAATCAACTGATCAGTCTCATCCATTTCTAAACATCTGATTCCTAAAATCTGTGCTCTTTGCATCTGGCATAGGAGCCGGTCTTATAATGTTAACAATCTAGAAGATAATGGGACACTGACTTTTATCAGTTCGGTATTTTTTCAAAGACAACTCGTGAAGCAGGTTTTAGGGAACTTGCGGGGGGAGGGGTATCTGTGTTGCTGTGGCAACTCTTTAAAAAATTAGTGCTGAACTCTCTATGCTTGGAGTGCAATTTACTTTAAAAATAGCATTAATTTCCTCAGTGGAGGAAAGCAATGAGACAGCTCTGTAAAGCCCCGCCCCCAACCACCACCTCCATCAGCACCACCCATGTTCGAAGGTCAGCCTCAAGTGAGGCTCTTTAAGAGCTTAGTAACTTGAGAACTTTCAAAGAAAGAACCAAAGTGTCTCATGTTGCTTTGGTGATTGGAATGTATTATAGCACATACTTCAGACAGCTCTCAGGCCAACCAGTAGCCCTTCTGTGGAAAAAATGCTGGGAATTTCCACCACTCCGTTTATACTTTGGCACAGCTCATGACATCCAGCTACGCCTGCCAATATGAAGGCTGAATTCTCTCTTTCCCCCTGAGCAAGTTGCTTGAAAATCAGTATTGAACAGAACAACGGAGAGAAGCCTGTTCTTTCCCCTAGAGTGTGGTATTTGCAACACAAACGTCCGCAGTTAGTAAAATACAGAAAAAAGGGAATCTCCATTAACTAAGTCACTTCCAGAGCAGAGGCATTCTGCAAAATCTTGTCCTCAAAAATGGAAAACAAGCGTGTATAATTTTTAACATAAGCCATGATTTTTGAGGCATTGATTCTGTGATTTAATTTCATAGCTATTAGGACCAGACAGGACCATTACATCATCTAGTCTGACCTCCTGTACACTACAAGCCATTAAACTTCACCAGATAACCCTCTATTAAGCCTAATGTCTTTCACTAGACTCATGGGTGGTGGGTAGCATGGGGGGGGGGGGCTGTGCCTCACCTCCCCAAATAGCCTTGTACGGTCCTGCCCACACTTTGCCCCCTGACACCCTCTTGCCTGTTTCAGTTCCTGTCCCGCTGGCACTCTTCTGTGCCTGAGAGGCTGGGGCAGGCAGGCTGGGGCCGGTGCACACAAGGCCCGGGGCTGGGGCCACTGGGGCTGAGGCCACGCTGTGCCACCCGTCTGTCTGGCACTGGAGGTGCTGGGATCATGACACTGGGGCTGGGGACACTCTGGGGCTGGGGGCACTGCAGCCAGGCTGCCCACCCACCCAGCACTGTGGTAGGGGAGCTCTGATCATGCCACCTGCCCGATGCTCCAGGCATGGGGCTAGGGGCACTCCAACCATGCCGTCCACCCAACACACTGGATCTGGGGACATGTGGGGGCAGCGGGGTGGCAGTCGTGGGGTGATTGTGGTCCAGCCTCCAGAGGGGGAGGGGGATAGGAGGGGTGGGACCTCAGGCAAAGGGGGAGGGGACAGGAGCTAGCCTCCCTCAACAGTGCACTCACCCGCCAACCATAGTTAGACCAAAGCATTTCAGTCAGGAGACCAAACTGTTGTATGCCACAGGCAGAAAACAAAAGAGACCAGGGTTCTTCCGGGGCTTGAGGCCCCTACAATGGCACCAAATTGTTTGGCCCCTGCAATGGCACCGAATGATGCTAAGTGATCCTGGCAGGCAATTCATGTCCCATTTTGCAAAGGAAGGTGGAGGTCGGGGGGAAAAATCCAAGATTGCCGTCAATATGATGTAGGGGAAAATTCCTTCCTGACCCCAGTTTGTTGGTGAGTATGTGAACAAGACACACCAGCCAAGCATCTAAGAGGATTCTCTGTGCCACTTCAGAGCACAGTTCTACCCCATCTGAAGTCCTGTCTCTAAGCTGTGGCTAATCTCTTATGCTTCAGAGGAAGGTGGAAACAAAATCCAGAATACATGTGGTCAACTGTGCTTCAAGGAAAAAAAAGTTCTTCCTGATCCCTACAGACAATCAGCCAAAGCTCTGAAGCATGAGAATTGATTATAGTAATTGTCTTAATGTAGAGCAGCAAGTGCTATGAGCATTTTGAGGGCAGTTATTGAAAGGGGCTATAAATATTTTTAAATTACCTGGTACTTTACATTCATAAAGCAGATTTACAATTGTATTTTTAAGCCTAAAAAAATATTGTCTCTGCTCGAAGGAGTTTATAGTTTAAATAACACAAGACAGACAAACACAAAAGGAGACATGGGATAACAGCCCATGAACAGGAGGAGAATTATTAATGATAAGAAGGAAAGAAATATCTGAAGAAAGAAAGATGAAGGCTAGCAGACGAGAAGAGAAAGCATGGGCGGTGAGTGACCCCCCTCCTACCCCCCTCCCCAGGAGGCTAGTCCCACTGGAACCCCAAGGCCCAGACCCTGGAGCCCTGAGGCCCTGCCCCTGTGGCTGGAGGAGCCCTTGCTATGGCAGCTGGCCCACACCACCACCCCAGCCGGCCCGACCACTGGCCCAAGCACTGGGCCGCCAGCTGGAGCAGAGCCCAGAGTTTCGGGGGAGAGGGGGAGCACGGGTGAGGCAGAGCATGGGCAGCATCAAAGACCTGGGTTAGGGGAAGCTTAGCTTCCCATGGCCTATGATACCCGCTGCCCATGAGGAGAAGATAGTTTCAGACACAGGGAGCAAAGTGAAAGAAAGCATGAGCATGATGCTAGAGAAGGAAATGAAGGGAGAAACTGGGTAAAAGAAGTGGGAAGAGCATAGCAAATAGGAGGATAAATAAAGGAGAATGAAAACTAATTAAAGCAGAGGAGTAGGGGAAACAAAATTATGTTCATCCTCCTTCCTCCTAGGTAAGGTCAAAGTGCTTGAAGTTATACAGAAAGAGGTTGGAAATAATTAGAGGGATTCAGCAAACGGAAAAAAAATGAAAAGGCTAGAACAGGAAGTAAAGAGATCTTTGTCAGCAGCATTTTGGACAAAATGAAGGTAGGGTACATTTTAAAAAAAGCAGCGAAGATGGATGGAAAATTACAGTAATCCTGTGAGAGATGATGAAGACATGGACTTGTTTTAACAGTGAGAACAGTGAGGATGAGTTTTGTATGAGCAACTCAGAGGTTGCTGACATTTTATAAGAAAGTGACAAATGGCAGAATAACCCTACACTGGCTCATGGATGAACAAAACAATCTAACTGACCTCTTATCCTCTCTGGTTTCTATACCTATGATTTTTTCCCGTTTCTTCATCTCCCTCATAGGTCATTCACCTGCATTCATACTATCCCCGCCCACTGTGCTCTTCTCCATTGGCCCTAGGACCTGTTGTCCTCTCTCTATACCCCTTATCTTCATCTCTTCAATAGCCAGTTCCCTCCTTTGCACATCCTATTAACTAATTCTCTTCTGCCTTCTCTCCTCATCCCACACCTGCTTCATTACACATGTAATGTGCATGCATGCACATGTATAAACAAAAGTGAAACCTCCTCCCCCACAGAAAGAATTGTGGAACTAGCTATTTGTCAACCAGCATCACTCTGTTCAAGCTGCTTGGATGTTGCATCCCTTTAACTCTGTCTGCCTTGCACATTTTGATTTTAAGGGTGAACTCCCAGCCTCTTTGAAGTCATTGAGCATTTTGCCATTGACTGTAATGAGTCCTAAATTCCTTGAGGAAGGGACAGTCTCTTACATACTAGAAGTGGGACTGGCAACAGCACCTCTTATTAAGGTCACCCAAAACTTTCAATTATAAGATGTTTTTGCAGTTCCTTATACCTTTCCCAAATTTAAACCACATGAGCTGGAATTTTATGTACCGAGCATCTGCCTCAGTTCGATTCTTTTTGGAAAATTTCAGCCAAAGCAGTTCAGTGTTCTCACCCAGGCAACAGAAAGGAGACCGCCGTCTGATCTGAATGCAGAGGAGAGAAAAGCCAGAGCAGGGCAGAGGGAAAGGCGAAGTAGATTGGGTCCAGGCATCTGGTGAAACTGGGATTAGAGGTTTGGGGACAGAGTGGGACTGGCTCAGCAAGGAGACTCGGAGCTGTGGGAAAAATTGTAATGATCATGCAATTAAAGATTTATGATAATGCATAAAGAAGGTGAATTAAAGTTGCACAGACAACCTTGATTCTGGCCTTTTCTATCTTTTGATTGTTTGACTTGGCAACCTTAATAATGTTTTTTAGCATCGTTTTGTGTGTGTGTAATATGTACTGTATTTATATTGGACCAAATCATGGAGGATATTAATCAGTTTTTATGTAGGCCTTAGGGAAATTTCCATGGATTGACAATCCCAAGTCACTCACAGCTCGGATGCGTGACCAGACTGCACATTCACCATCCCCACAGAACATGGCTATAGGGGTGAAGCCAGACATTCCCTGTAGCTGCTGTCCACAGCTGCTCAATGGTGGGACCAGATACTAGATCTGAAAGCAGGTAACCTGTCTCTCTCAGTGACCCTCTGCTGGCACCTAGGCAGCGAGAAGGAGAAAAACATCTGAATTGAATGCAGAGGGGTACAAAATCCCGAACCAGAAAAGAATCAATAGGGACCAGCAGTCAGGGAGACTGGGACTCATTGGGCAAGGAGACTGGGAGCCAGGGGGAAGCTGGAACTTGATTGGACAAGAATGCTGAGAGCTGGTAAGGAAAATTGTGGGGGAGGACTCTGAGATCATTCAAGGAGGAGGGGTGTATGGGAGACTGCGACTCCCAACCAGTGTGGAAGGGAATGGGCATTGGGGGTAGGGGAAGAAGATCTGAAAAGGAACTGGTGTGGGACAAGATCTGTGACCGTCTGGGCAAGTAGACTGGGCAAGGAGTCAGAGGTGAGAAAGAGACAGGACTGGGACAAGGACAAGTTGGCGGGGATAGGGCAAAAGAGGTCAAACTTGGGGGGGGGATGGGACCACTAGACCACACTCCCCTCAAGAGCCTGGAATGGAACCCAACGCTCCAGAATCTCACCATTCCTCTAGCAGAAGAAAAAGCTGTGAAAATACCCAGCAATGTGTGTATCTGATCCCCACTCTGGTCCTGCTCTATATAGAGGATGACAATCTACTACTGCTCTCCGTTGCTCCATTACCTCACAGGGCAGAGATCTGTTTGGCCACACATTCTAGGTGGCAGGAACCTTCTTCCCAATGGCGCCCCCTCCCCCAATCAGGGTTATGATCCCTCCCCTCCAAGTCTGGCCTGCAAGACTTCTTCCCTGGGCTGGGCCCTCTGCCCCATATCTAGCCCCAGCTCCGCTCTGCCTCAGAGCTGCTGCTGCTGCTCTGCCTCCAGTGCAGCTCCCTGGGCTGCTTCTCTGGCCCCTCTGGTTCTGGTTGCTGCAGCTCTGATCCCAGTGCAGCTCTTTGGGCTACTCTTCTGGTCCCTCTGATTGCTGCTGCTCTGCCTCCAGCGCAGCTCCTTTAACCTGGCCCCTCTGGCTCTGTCCAGCTGGGCTCTGCTTCCGCTCAGCTCAGACTTAGCTCAGCCTGTCTCTGGCCCAGGCAGCTCCAGCTCATACGGAGGACAGGACTCGACCCCACCCCCGGCTACCTGACTCCCTCATTAGCCTGCCAGCCCTGTCAATCAGGCTGACTTGGAGTGTTGGCCCCTCCCCATCGTCAGTCTTAGGATCCTGGTTTCCCATCAATCCTTCCCCTTTCTTTTGGTACTAGGAGATGGCCAACCAAAAACTGTCCCCCTGCATTTATTTGGAACACTATGTGCCTGAAACAGCATTGCTTTCCATAGAGCAGTATTCCCAGCACATCCTTTCTCTCCCTCTTCCTTCAGTGCTACAAAGGCAGGTTCATGGTATTTGGCTTTCCTTCCCGGTTTGGAAAAATTACCGAAGGATGAAACAAATTTGTGTGAAATTTTGCATTATATATAGTTGTCTTTCTAAACCCAATATTAATTCAAAGTTACAAAGACAGAGAATGTATTACAGGGAAAATCCTTTTCTTTCTTGGCCAGCAAGTGCATTGGCAGATACTATGGTCTCTTCTGATGAAGATCAGCTGTTTTTTAATGAACAATAAACCATTTCCAGTTCGAATAGTTGCTATTTTAATTTTTTCTACTGTTTATGATTGTTTTTAGTAGAATTTAATTATATCTATGGAAACAAAGGAGATAACATCCTCCTTCCTCAATATATCTTTCCCACACACGTTAGCTTCTTAATTACTAAGTAAGGCTATTGCTAATGACAACATAATCAAAATGCAGAAAATTCATCTTTCAAATTCATAAAAAACACCATCTGTATGTATCATTCATGTGAGGCATTAAAAAGCAGATCCTGTCAGGTTGGTGAACGTTAAAAATATCTAGGAGTGAAGGTTTGCTCTGGTGTCTGGTCAAAATTTCCCTTTTCCCCACTGTCGTGCAATCTGTTCAATTCAAGTTAGTCATGGTATTTGACCTAACTTTTTCTTTCCTTACTTTCATGTCATCACTCTTGAATTGTTTCCCTCTTTGGCATTTAAACCCTTCAGATATAGACTATTATTATGGACCCCATTTTAGTTGCGACATAACCAGTTTTTTATATTCATCTTTCCTCATCAATCAAACTTTCTAGCCCCGATTCTGTCCCTCTCCTGATGAATTTGTTTGTTTTCTCTGGCCCTCCCCATCATCCAGTTTGTCAGTGTCTTTCTGGTAATAAGATGCACTGAACTTCATGAAATGTTCCAGATATTGTTACACAGAGTGAGGGAGTCTTAGCTCTGCGTGATATACCTATGCATATGCAGCCCAGAAATACATCATACTCAGTTACTGTCCTTTCACACAGCAGCTATATCACATGACACCCAAAGTCATGTCCAATTTGCTATCCACTGTCACCTCTATGTCTGTTCCAAATCAGCACCCCAGGTTGTTCCCTCTCGTGGAGTAAATATGGTTCAGATTACTTTCCCCTCGATACATGTATTTGCTTTTTTTTCATGATGAATCTTGATCTATTTTCTGGCTATGTTTCTGTGTTTCTTTAGGCCCTATATATAGCAACTGTTCTCACTGGTGCTTGTGATTCTTTCCAACTAGGTATAATCTGCAAACTGCATTAGTAAGAATATAAATAAGATGGGTCCTAATAGCAATCACTGTGCTACCCTTATTCTCAGCCCTAAACACTGCCTTTTATCTGCACTGTTGTCTAGTGTTTTAGTGGAAGCGACAAAGAGTCCTGTGGCATCTTAAAGACTAACAAAAGTATTGAAGCATAAGCTTTCGTGGGCTAATACACTTCATCGGATGTTTTAGTGGGTGTCTGCTTAGAAACTGTATTAAATGCTTTACTAGGAATATAGGATCTGATCTAGTGCCTAATTAAGTTAATCAGGACTTTTTCTTTTATTTATATGGGCATTAAATCAGGCTCTTACAGAAAAGGAGGAATCTTACGGGCTCTGACTGGTCACAGCTGTATTATGCCTTTTGATATGAAGTGCCAAAGTGAGATAATCAACAGGAAGAACTCCAACATAGTACAGTATTTAGGGCAACATCTGTATGATAAGGGCTTCTTGCTGGATTGGGAATGAGAAAAGTAGAAAAATAATACATTTTAAAAATACAGGTGCCTGAACTAAAGTTGCTGGAAAGTTTGAACTGCTCTTCTCAATGTTTTCCTTTTAATAGAACTTCATTTATTTCTCATAAGAAATATTTTCAAACCCCTCCCCCCCCCCCCATACACTACAAAATGACTTTAGGAATCATCAAGAGCTTTGCAGAGTTCACAACTGAGAAAGTGTTTTGCCAAGTGACTAATATTTCATACCCCAATGGGAAAATAAATTAAGAGATTTTTTGCTCATTTACCAAAACAAAAATAACCAAAAAAAACTTTTCTGGTTTCAATGACTTTCAACATGCTATGTGGTATATACTTTAATTACATTGTGACGTATGCTGTAACCAGAAAAGACAAATATTTTAAATGAAATAATTAATGTGTGAAGGTACCCATACTAATCAATGTATTTTGCATAGCAGCAATTAATTATTCTCAAGATAACCATCTTTTCCCCTGTAAATTAAGACATTTCTCCCCTAATTAGTTGGAATTGCCTGTAGATTATCACTACTGAGCTAAAGAACTTCCTTCATCTTGTAATTCCAGCCACCAGAGAGATTTTAAAATAACAAGAAAAACAATTGCTTTCTCCATACATGCACTCAGTGAGCAACAAATCACACAATCTTTCTTTTAAAATTACATGGTTTTCCACATCTTTGGATACTTCTGCATCAGTAGGACTAAGTGACCTGCATCCTCTGAGGAAAAATAGAAGGCAAGTGCTTAGGACAAAAATTAAGCATGGTATTACTTGAAAAGGCTGATTCTATTTAGGGACTGAATGGTAATATTGTTAAGGTAGATTTGTTTTCCTGGGTGTTACTAATACTTTCTGTATCTACTTTACAGAGGTGCCATTGAGCTTCATTGATTAATGTTTGTAAAATATGTTAAAATCCATTTATGAAAGCCAGGGGCATATGGAAATCCAATACAGTTGGGTAATGCATTTTCTAGGTAAAATTTTATTCCACCTATTATACTCAAATTTAGCTAAAGGAGATGTCATTTTGAAAATCAGACTAAAAAGTGAATTTTCAGAAATATAAACTAAAAACTTAAAAGTATCACAGGAGCTTTTTATCCCTTTAATAATTTTCTGCATTTTTCCATTCATTATACCGAACATTCACAACAATATTCAGATTATTTCATGTTGAGAACCAATCCTGTTGTCTGGCAATGTTGATGACATGGGAATGTCCACTAGAGGCCACTACAACCTCAACCTCCTAGCTATTCCTGTTCCCAGATAGGTCATTGTCCTCTTTACCCAGACAGCTACTTTGAATCTAATTGAGAACTTAAACTGTTAGTAAGGAGAGAGATGCAGTCTGTGGAGGTTCAAGAATGTGGCTAGACATGCATGCCAAACATTAGCACAGACACACATATTCACTGACAGGAGAGGATGATGGAGAGGAAATATAATTGAGAGGACACAATTTTCAAACTAAACCAGATAGACTATACCTGTGCTGTAAACAGACATCTGTTATATGAGTGGTCATTGTGGTTAGCTGGAGTACTCAATAGTTTACATACACACACACACACACACATGATCCTCTAGATAATAGCGTAGGCTAGATTCCAGTGTGTGTGTATATATATATACACACTGGAATCTAGCCTACGCTATTATCTAGAGGATCAGTTGGTTTATGAGGGCCAGGTAACAGTGACATGAGAGTGTTCACCAGATTTGCTATCTTTCAGGTTCACCAGGTTTGCTATCTTTGGCAAAAACACTACGTCTATAACAGCTAAAGTTCCTTGTTCCTTGTTATTTAAGTTAAATTTTTGTGGAATACTTGTTTACATTCAAGGTTCACTGCCAATGAGCAAGGGAAAATATAACGTTTTGTGTTTATTTACAAGCCAGTTCCTTTCAATATCCCTGCTAATGATCTCAATCCTTACCTGGAAGCAGCCAGAGGCAAATTGGATTGGAACAAAGCCCATGCTCACATAAGCTCCAAATCTTACATAAAGCCATTTAAGAGCCAACGTCATTTTCGAAACCCATGCCAAACTAAAAGAAAGATGCTAGCGCATGCCTCTTTTTTTTTTCAGAATATGTAAACTCTATAACTTGTCATATTTTGTTTGTCCAAAATCTGTAGATTATGGCACCGTACTCCAGAAATTGAAAATTGCTGCTTAAGAGCCAGAAATAATAATATACTAAAGAACAATAATAATAAACAGAGGTTGGCACCATAATTTAATTTCTTTTGATGGATAGCAGGTTTTTTTTTGTTTGGTGCCATTTAGAACCATAAATAAATAAATAAAAACGAAGAGAAAATTAAAATTAGACTCAGACTTGCCTCCAGTCTTCCAATTTCTCTTGCTAACCCTGACACATCCCAAATAAACCAACATAGTTCTGAAATAATAGCTTCCAATAGGATGCTGTATGACTACATGATGGTTCTGCCAACTTACTATGGGGGGAACAGTTAATTAAGTAGAATCCTCATGCACAATTGTCCTTGCAATGACTGAATTTTCAGGTTTTCAAAGACTGGGAATGACTATGTAAAAGAACAATGCATCAGGACTGCAAACCTGACTTTCCAAGACAGAATGATTTGAAATAGGTACAGGTATCAGTTATTGGAGATCTGTAAGCCTCTTTCATTGCTGTCCTATCATATGACTCCTATGACCCTTTTGTCCTATGACAGCACAAAGAAGTCCTAGAACCAATGTTAGGGGATCTCAACCTGCACAGAGCTGTTGTAGTTGGTTCTTTTTCATTCCTTCTCAACTCTCCCCATCATAGTGTGCCAGAAGCAAGTCTCAGGGGGATGCTGTTACATACCAATGTAAATTAGAGCTGCCCTGAGGTTGCATTTATATTAGGTACCAAACCAATCTACAGCTCCGACAGACCAAGGGCAACTTTTGCCCCCTTCTACGTTCTATTAAAGGATCAGTTAATAAAGTACATTTGTTGTTAAAATGTATTGTTTAAAGCAAATGACAAAAAAACAACTTGTAGCCATATCTTCTTGGTTACCCTAGCAAGTTTCAAACAGTGCCTTTGTGTAGCTCCATCTTAATACAAGGCTGGAGTCAGATGTCACACTGATTCTGCTGCAGTTCTATGGTGGGCTCCAAATCTTATAAAAAGTAAGGCCAGAATCCCATCTGTTTAAATACATCCCTATAGCTTCCAACAAAACCTACCTTGTCGAGTTACTGTAGCCTTCCATCTGCTATGTGAGAAACACTAGATGGCTGCTAACAGATCAGCATTTTAGCAAAGAGCAATGCGGAGAATGGAAACACTGACTACCAATATATTAGCCTCTGAAAGTAGGGGCTACAGTATTTCTTCCAGTAACAGGCTTTATTGGATTTTTGATGCTCCCCGAATAGGACCCCCAGAATCCTGCTGCATCCCATCCTAGTTGTGTCTAGGAAGTGCTCTCCCCCTTTCTCCTCTTCCCACCCGAAACCAAACAGCAGTCTTGTGTTTCAGGCATAGGCACCAACTGTGTGGGTGTTTAGCACCTACTAGCCACAGATGTTTGGCGGTGCTGCCAATCTGCTATTTGGCAGCACCCCAGTTAGCTAATCCAGGGCACCACCAAACAGCTGATCGAGGACACCGCCAAGCAGTTGATCCACGGTGCATACAAACAGCTGTTTGGCAGCGCAGGGAAGGGTGTGGGGAAGGGTGGAGAGCAGTGAGCAGCAGGTAGGCGGGAGACTCAGGGAGGAGGCAGAGTAGGGGTGTGAAGAGGCAGAGTGAGAGTGGAGCATTGGGGGAGGGAGACAGAGTGCAAGCAGGGCCTTGAGGGGAGGGGAAGAGTGGGGGAAGGACCTCAGGGTTGGAGCAGGGGTTGAGAACCCCCAGGGAAAACTATGGTTTCAGGGATAAATTCCCAGCAGGGATCAGAGGAAGCTCAGGGAAACACTCCTAGTTGGAAGGTGATTAGGTGCAGTTGAGTCTATTTGGGCTTCACGCCTTAAAATAAGGCTTGTTTTATGCCCAGAGAAGGGGAAGGATACAGGCAGACAATTAATTAGACCAGAAGCTAAGGCAGGAAAGCATGGGAGTTATTTTACATAGGTAGTACGTTTGTTCTGCGTGTTTGAGTTCACTGCTTGTAATAGATGGAATCCAGCCAGAGACTTTTAAAGTCAGATTGGTGTCCGTTTAGGTTAACCATTTGAAATCCTAATCAGAGGGCCTGATTTTATGCTCAAACTGAAGCTTTGAGGGAAGTTTCTTCTCCTTTTTTTTTCCACCTTGGGCTTTTCAATATTCCCCCAGAGCGGCCCCCAACCATTTAGAATGTTCTGTCATCATCACATCCCTGGTCCACCATTACCTCTGGTTGGAAGTCCCAGATAAAGTAACTCAGGGGAGAATGCATAAAAACTGAGCAATGTAGTCATAATGTCAAGGTTATATCTGCTTTCAGGCCAAGAGCGAAATCATCTTACAGTCTTTTTAAAAAATCCTTATGTTTTTAAAATAGATTAGAGAGCACATGAAAGACAAAATATATAGTTAACAGCGTCATAGTGTTCTATTACAAATCAGACCACCCTTTGGGTTTGTTCCGTGTTACGAATAAGTACATTGCTTCCCACAACCAGCACACCGCAACTCCTATCCCCTTCTGTACAACTTCAGTTTGAGTGGAAGTATCTGAAACTGAACATGAGCAAGATTCCCAGACACAAGGTTAATAGTACCAAAAAGAGAGACATGAATAAAACAAACCTACACAGATAAGCAGACATGTTTTACAAGGAACCAGGGCCAGATTTAGGAACAGGCAACTGCCAGGGATGCTAGATATGGGGGACGCCAGGCTTGCAAATTTACAAATCCTAGGGTGCAAATTTATCGTCTTATATGACAGGGATAAATCATGCATGCAAATTGTGCATTGATGTCATGAAATGGGCTACCACTGCAATAAAAAATAAGGTATTCAAAAGTTTAACAAATGGAGGTGGGGCTCCAAAGATGTTACTTGGCTGGAACACCATTTGATCCAGGACCAGCCCTGTGAGGATGGTAGTGTTAAATGATAATGTGAGAGGAGTTTAATCACTGCTCAAGATCAGCCAGTACTAATAAATGCTTTAAAGCGATAAAAGTTATACAATTATATATTTTAATTAAGTTTATACTATTATTTTTATTATTTTTTGCACCATAAACTCTTTGGAGCAGGAACTGTCATTTACAGTATATTTGGACAACTAGCACATTGGGGCACCTAGCCCAATGGCTGTGTCTTGCAGGTACTATTGCAATATAAATGTTAATTAAGAATAATAATAATGCTTTGCAACTTGAGAGTTTTGTGCTTCTAGTCCACACATAACTCAGAAAAGAGCTGCTAGATTTGTTCATCTACTAATTCCAACTTCTAATTCTTTATGGACAAAATTCTATGAAACTTGTGATTGACCTATAAGTGAGTTTCCAGTAATTTAATTCCTCTGCTCAGCAAGGTAGGTGACAGAGGCAGATCTACTTCTTATAATTTAAAAACAGATAAAGAATTTTTGATTTCACTTTCACCCAGTGATTTGATTAAATTCGTGGGTTCCTTTTTTAGGAATGCAACCATTTCTTTGTAAATATGCCCTTGTTCATGTATTACACTATTTTAAAATGTCGCTTTGTTAGGTTGTTTTACATCCTTCCTACTCCAATGTTGGTACAAAGGGCAGAGATCAGTCTTCCACCTCTTTCTGTCATAACTGCTGCTGCTTCCATCTGCTCTATCATATTGGGATTTACTGTTCTGCTGTCCCTTGTAGAGTTTTTAAGGTTTCTCGTGGGTAACCCCATTGGTGTCCACTTGACAGCATCACGTGGGACTCTGTGTTGGCACCCAAAGTACCTTCACCAAATGTGTCCAGAGCATATTTCTGATTCTGCTGGAAACCAGCTGCTGGTAGGTGATTTTTCACATCTCTTTGTTGGTCATGAAGTTTTTCCAACCAATGCCCAGAATCCTTCATAGGCATTTATTTTCAAAGGCATCTAGTTTTGCGTCTAAAGTTTTAGAAGATCTCCAGCTCTCACAGCTTGATCTTAGCATAAAGATTACCTTTAAATTGGAAAGTCTCCGTTTTGTTCTGGTGTTGTATATCTTTGGCTTCCATACATTGTTCAGTTTAGTAAGTCCAGTGAATACCTTTTCTATCCCTGATGTCACTTCCTTCTTGAGGTCTCAGTTGGCTAATATGATGCTCCCCAGGTAACTGACCCATTCTACTTTCTTGATATTTTTGCCTTCTAGTGTGATTTTACTGCTTGACATCTGGTTTTCAAGGCTGTTTGTTTTAGCATAACTAATTCTGAGCCCTGCTTGACCTGCTATTTTTGCCAGTTTGTTTGTCTTTGTTTGTAACTATGTTCAGTAGCTTAATATAATCAACAAATCTAACACCATGTCTATGCTACAGTGCAGTGCTGCAGCACTGCAGCTATGCTGCATGGCGCTGTAGTGTAGACACTTCCTACATTAATGAAAGAAGGTTTTCTGTTGATGTAGTAAATCCATATCTCTGAGAGGTGATAACTAGTTTAGTGGAAGAATTCTTCCATTGATCTAGCTGCATCTACAACAGGGGTTAGGTCAACCCAACTATGTGACACACAGTGTGGAATTTTTCACATCCACGAGAGATGTAGCTAGCCTAGATTGATCTAATTTTTAGGTGTACACCAGGCCTACATCTTTTAGGCATTTGCCTTCAATCCATACTACACCAATGTTTATGTTGCAAGTATACTTCTTCAACAGCCAGTCTATGGCAATGCCAAACAGTGGAAATAAAATGCAGCCTTGTTTCACATCAGTGTCCAAACTGAACTACTCTTTTGTTTGGCTGTTCATCCTTATAGATCACTTCATATCTCTGTATGTGGCCTTGATGATGTTGGCAACTTTACCTGGAATGCCATAGGACTGAAAATATTCCTCAATGTATGTCTGTGCAGGCTGACAAATACCTTTTGAAAATCAATCTAATTGATGATGAGGGGAGCTTACATTCTTCTATGATGGTCCTTAGAGTGAATATCTGATGTACACAGGATCTCTTGAACCTGAAGTAAGAACTTTCTCTTCTAAAGCCTGGTCTACACTACAAGGTTAGGTTGAATTTAGCCGAATACGGTGCTGCATATCCACCCCGAAGCCCACACCCCATTCCTTTTAAACGGCAACCGCGGCCCTCCTTTTAAAAAGCAAAACCAACTGGCATTGGTTGCTATGGGAAAAGAAGGTGCTGCAGTTTTAAACCATTCCCACATGCTATGAACACAGAAGAAGCCAACTCCCATATACCCTTTGGCTTACAATGGCTAGAAACAGAATTCTGTTGCCCAGCTTTGTGTGATGTGTCCCCATACCAGCAGGTGCACAATATAAAAGGGAAAATGCAACCTTGTACCTAAAAAAACCAAATGGGATGTTAGGAATCATTTAAAAATGGATAGAGAATAAGACAGAGAATAGCTTATTGCCCTTATATAAATCCATGGTGCTCCCACATCTTGAATACTTCATACAGATGTCTTCTCATCTCTAAAAAGATATACTGGCATTAGAAAAGGTTCAGAGAAGGGCAACTAAAATGATTAGGGGTTTGGAACAGGTCCCATATGAGGACAGATTAAAGAGGCTAGGACTTTTCAGCTTGGAAAAGAGGAGACTGGGGGGGGGGGATATTGTTGAGGCATATAAAATCATGAGTGGTGTGGAGAAAGTGAATAAGGAAAAGTTATTTACTTGTTTCCATAATATAAGGACTAGGGGCCACCAAATGAAATTAATGAAGCAGGATTAAAACAAATAAAAGGAAGTTCTTCTTCACACAGAGCACAGTCAACCTGTGGAACTCCTTGCCTGAGGGGATTGTGAAGTCTAGGACTATAACAGGTAGGGTGACCAGATCGCAAGTGTGAAATATCAGGACACATTGGGCGAGCGCGGTGGGGAGGGGTTGTTTTCAAGGATATTTTGCACCCTAGGCAAAAAATTTAACTAGCACCCCCCTCCCCTTTTCCCAGAGCATTGCTTACTATAAATTTTTAAAATTAATATTGCATAGTGTAATGTAGCATGGGGAAGAGGGCTGGGGTGCAGGGGGGCTCTGGCTGGGACTGGGGATAAGGTGTTTGGGGTGTTGGCAGGGCTCAGGGCTAGGGCAAAGGGTTGGCATGTGGGGGGAGGGCTCTGGCTGGGTCTGGAGATGAGGGGTTTGGGGCACAGGGCTTGGTAGAGGGTTGCGGTGTGATTTGGAATGGGTGCAGGCAGGCTGCTCTGTCACTGTGGCCAGAGAGGAGGATTCCCCCCAGCCCTTTCCCTGCCGGGAGCAGCAAGCTTTGGGGCAGGGCCCCCTCTTTCCTGACCCCCCCCCCCCAGCAGCACACTCACTCACCCCTATAACTGGTAGCACAAGGGGGCGGGCACTAGGACACTGCAGCAGAGAGAAGGGAGGCTTCTGACTGTCCCGCTCTGCTCCAGGGCCACGGAAGGTTTAAGGGGCAGCAAGGGGAGGCTGGGGGACCCTGGGGGGAGGCTTGGGGGGGGCGCAGCCAGAGCCAGGTTCGGGGGGGGCCTCTCTGCCCCCGCCTCCCTCTGCTGGCCGGTGCCTGCATGCAGGCAGGGCCCCCCAGCATGTGTGGGGCGGCAGAGAGCTCTCCTGCCGCAGCCAGGGGGCACAGCCTGCCTTCCCTCCCCCCGACTGTCTCTGCTGGGAGGGAGGGAGGGGAGTGGGCTCTCTGTCCCCCCGCCTCCCTCCGCTGCCCGGCACTGGCTGCAAGCCGGCAGCAGCAACTCTCTGTGACGGGTTGGGATCACAGAAACCCCTTAGGAGCTGCCACCTGATGTGCCAAGGCTACTCCTGCCTCAGTTTTCCTGCCCAAACCGCTTAGGACCTTAGTACCCTGCCAGGTCTGAGCCACGTCCCCTAACAGCTGTGGGCCTTCCTGGAAACAGGCAGGAGGTATTCTTACCTCTGGGACTCAGATGCTCAACTCCCAATGGGGTCAAACCCTGAATAAAATTTGTTTTGCCCTGTATAAAGCTTATACAGGGCAAACTCATAGATTGTTCACCCTCTATAACAATGATAGAGAGATATGCACAGCTGGTTGCACCCCCAGGTACCAACACGTACTCCAGGTTAATTAATAAGTAAAAAGTGATTTTAATAAAGACCGGAAATAGGATTTAAGTGGTTCAAAGTAGTATCAGACAGAATAAAGTGAATTACCAAACAAAATAAACAGAACACGCAAATCTAACACTATTACAGTAAAAAACCTCACTTTCTGAATTCCTTCTTTCAGGCTAAACTCTGTTAGCCTGGGTCCAGCAATCACTTGCACCCCCCCTGCAGTCACAGTCCTCTGTTCCAGTTTCTTCCAGGAATCCTTGGGGGGTGGAGGGCTGTTGTTTGAGCCAGCTGAGAACAAAATGGGGAGGTCTCTCCCAGGTTTATATAGAATTCTTCCTGTGGGTGGAGAGCCCCTCCCTCCTTATCCAGAGTCCACATGGCCTCTCAGAGCACATGGCTCAGTTGCAGGCCCGAACCAGACTCCCCTCACCACCAGCCAGGCTGCATTCCTCAGGAAGCTCGGGTGTGGACGGGCATCTACAAAGTTCATTGTTTGCTTGATTGGTTCTCAATTGGGCTTAACTGAGAATAGTTTTTTCTCAGAGAACTGTTCAGCTGCTTTCCAAAGTCCACATACAGCCAACCAAGCACATAGTCAATATTCATAACTCTGAATACAACACAGACACATACATACAAATAGGATGAACAGATCCAGTGGATCATTACCTTCACAGAGATATCTTTTTAGAAAAACCATATTTCAGTAACATCATACATATATTCACAGGCACACACACCCATAAAGCCTTATGGGGTACACCGTCACATCCTCCTCCTGAACTTACTGCCAGAGACTTGGACACTGTCCATGGCGGAGGCAGTACATGTAAAATTCCTATTTGTCTTGGGTCACAAGCCCTTTCAGTACCTTTGAACCCTATGAAGTCCTTCATAAGTGTTCTAGCATATTTTGGTGTTCCTGGGCCCCAGGTGCCTGAAAACAAGTTGAGGTGTAGTATTGACAACAGAATGCAGACAGCAATACTTGTTAGAGTGTAGGTGCTCTGTTTGTGAAAGGGTGGTGATGGATGGCAGGAGAGGGATCACTTGATCATTACCTGTTAGGTTCACTCCCTCTGGGGCACCTGGCATTGGCCACTGTCAGTGGACAGGATATTGGGCTGGATGGACCTTTGGTCTGACCCAGTATGACCATTCTTATGTTCTTATGTTAACAGAAAATAATGTAACTCCTCTCCAACTGTTACAGTCAGTAACGTAGGTGCCAACTCCATAGGTGCTCTGGGGCTGAAACACCCACAGGGAAAAAATAGTGGGTGCTCAGCACCCACTGGCAGCCCCACTGATCATCTCCTCCCTCTCCCTCCCCACCCCCATGCCTCCCACCCACCGCAATCAACTGTTCAGCAGTGTTCAGGAGGCACTGGAGCAGAGGAGGAGTGGGGGCAGGAAGAGGTGAGGGAGGGGCAGGAAAAGGTGGGGCAGGAGTGGAAAGAGGTGGTGCAGGAGCGGAGGCTTGGAATGAGTTGGAAGGGGACAGGGCCTTCAGCGAAGCGGTGGCCAAGCATCCTCTGGAAACTGAGGAAGTCGGCACCTATGGTCAACAACATCACCCATTTTGAGTATACTGACAATGGCTCCATATTTTCACTGGTCAGGCGCCGTCTCTCTTTCCCAAACTTCACTGAGCACTTGGTTAGTGTTATTCCAGCCATACCCATTTTCTTCAGCAAAGCAATAATTTTGGCAAATATTTTATATTCCTCAATTAGCCTAAGATTCATCATTTGTTTCTCATAAGGACATTTTTTAATACAGTTTGACATTTTGCTTGACTTTGGTGCAAGAAACTCAAGAAATGCACATGATGTGTGAAGGTCAGACCAGTTAGGAAACAAGAACCTTTAATCCATTAAGCCAAATACCCAAGTAAAGGGAAATAGGATTGGGATCATTTCAAGCCCATCTGAGAACTGTTCACAACTGATCGCCGGGGGAGGGTTGATTGGGCTTAAATTCAGCTCTTAGAGTTTGGAACAAAGAAGAAATGGATTTTTTTATTTCTGTATTCAAAGTAGGGCTATAATGTTACTGTTTCTTCTTGATCTACTCCATCTGAAAATGAACTGTTGTAAATTATCCAGATAATTTCTGTTGCAAAGAATTTACAAGTTCAAAATGTTGCCAGTGTCATAAACAGTGACATTTGTAAGCTGCTAAAATAAACTCTAGAAACAGAAAAGTAATGCAGTTATCAGATCAATTTTAATATGACAGATCTAAACACAGGACCAAATTCTTTCCTGACTTACATTCTCTGCAAATTTGGTCCATTGTTTTTAAATGGTTAGCTTTTCCCTAATCAGGATTCTACCAGTCAACGATGAGGATGGCAAAGACTGCTCTCCATTAACTAAGGGCTGGTCTTCACTCGCACGGCGCGGGATCGATCTTCTGGCGATCGATTTATCACGTCTTGTTAAGACACAATAAATCGATCACCCGGAGCTCCCCCGTCGACTCTGGAACTCCAGCTCGCCGGGAGGCGCAAGCTGGAGTCGAGGGGGGAGCGCGCCGCTGACTGCCGCCTCCGTGGGGACGAGAGGTAAGTCGGCGGCAGATACGCAAACTTCAGCTACGTGATTCACGTAGCTGAAGTTGCGTATCTGCCGTCGATCGCCCCCCCCCCCCCCCCAGTGAGGACCAGCCCTAAGATCCCAATCCCACAAAGATTTATGCACATACAGACTTTTGGGACTACTCAGGTGTTTATAGTTAAGGGCATGCATCATTGTTTGCAGGATGACGGTCTCTCTCTGCTTTTTGTTTCTGAACACCGGTTGGAAAGCACGCTCCAGCCAGGTCTATGGTACAAACTTTTGTTGGCATAACTAAATCAGCCAGGGATGTGAAAAAAACACCTACACCAGCTGACACATCTATGCCAGCAAAACCCCAGTGTAGAAGCAGCTATGTCGACAGCACAGTGCTTCTGTCGGCATAGCTAATGTCATTCAGGGAAATGGTATTACTATACTGACAGAAAAACTCCTACAGTCAATACACTTGTGGTATAGCTGTATCAGCAGAGCATTTGTAGTGTTGACGAAGCCTTGCTAAATATATATATATATCTTTCTTCCACAATGTGTCTTTTAAAAGTACAGATCACGTCCTCCAAACATGTTTCTGATCAGGTAGTATTTAAGCACTTATGTCCTGGATTGGGTTTCCCTGGAGAGCTGGGGTGGACACAGGGGCAGGGGTGAGGAAGGGGGGGGGGGGACAGTTAGAGCACAGTGCCCTGATGATGCCAAGGCTGGCCCCCACAATAAAGCCTGGGCTCACTCATTTCCCAGTTCCATGCCGGGCAAGAGGGCAAGAGGTGAGGGCATATCCTCATGCTCCACAATAAAAGCATAAATTATTGCATCATCTGTATTCCCTTTTTTCCAGGGTCAAGCACTGGCAGTGAAGGTCAACCTGCAGCAGTTCAGTTGGGCCCTGGGGTTTTCGGCATGGAGTGTTGGTAGGGTGACCAGAGAGCAAGTGTGAAAAATCGGGACAGGGCTGGGGGGGGGGGGGTATTAGGAGGCTAGATAAGAAAAAGACCCAAAAATCGGGACTGTCCCTATAAAATTGGGACATCTGGTCACCCTAAGTGTTGGTGAGCCAGCAGCATGATTCCCTTCTTCTCTTCCGTTCGCTCGCAAAGCCAGTTGTTGATATGGAGAGAGAGGTCAATAAAAGTATCTGAGCTGGTCAGGGTCTCAGCATGGGCTAGCTCATCTTTTACCTCTTCACTAAGTCCACACTGAAATTGGTGCAGTTGGGCCACCTTGTTCCATGCAATGTCATCCGCGACTAGCCAGAACTGGGTAGTGTACGAGAGAGCTGGCCCTCACCCTGGCTGGAACCTTTGTAGTGACGCTTCCACTGATAGGGGCTCCCCGTTCCCAGCCAATGGAACCTGTTTTCAGGAAGAAGCAGTGTACGGAGGGAGACCCCTGATCCTGGGGCCACGCTGGCCGCTTCCAGCCCCACTTCACCGCTGGAGATCTAGGATCAACCAGTCAATTGTGATCAACCAGTTGGTGACCACTAGACAAGAACATAGGCAATCTTGCCTAGTGGTCACAGCTGGGCTGGCATCCACAGGATAGCAAGTATGGCCACATGGTGGTAGTCAGCAAGTCGGGATCAGAGTAATCATTAAAATCAGAAACAATAAGGAAGTGTCGGGTTCAGAGTTAAGCTGCGGTTGGAGACAGGAGATCAGAAAGGAAAATGATGTCTGGAGTCACAGCAGGCCTGAGGTCTGTGTGGTTGCTTAGACGACTTCTGGGGTATCCTCCAGGGTTAAACAGGGAGCATAAACCAATCAGAAGGCTGCAGGGTGCTGTCATTCTGGACCCTTTGGGCAGTGCTTCCTGCAGCTCCTAATCTCCAGAGTGTTCCCTAAGGTAGCTCTGCATGACCTCCTGGTGACAATGTGGTAATATCAACTGTTACAGGCATGATTTCTAGACCCACAGATCCTTGTTATGATTTTTAAGCCAATTGTATGATCTTGGAGGGGCCTAACTCATTCTTTTTGAATGGTTGGGGTTGGCAATACTGAATAGATATTAAAAAAAACCACTTATGTGAGCACGGAAAAACAATCACAGAAAATGTTACTCTCTTGTAACACAGAACAAGGAACTTCTTTACAATAAAGAAAATACTTTCATAGAATATCAGGCTTCAAAGGAATATCAGGAGGTCATCTAGTCCAACCCCCTGCTTAAAGCAGCGCCAATCCCCCATTAAATCATCCAATGGATTTTTGCTCCATATCCCTAAATGGCCCCCTGAAGGATTAAATTCACAACTCTGAGTGTAGTAGGCCATTGCTCAAACCACTGAGCTATCTCTCCCCTACATGGAAGCCTGGGGTCTTTGACCCTATTTTTGCTTCAGAGCAAAGCGTCTACCTAAAACCAGGGCTGTCCTTACCCAAAGGCAAAGTACACAGCTGCATAGGGCACCAGGAAATTTGTGGCTCCAAATTTCCTGGTGCCCTATGCAGGTGCTGCTCCAGCCCCTGCTCCGCCTTCCACTCCACCTCTTCCCCAAAACCCCTGCTCTGCCCTAACCCAGCCTTTTCCTGCCCAACCCTGCTCCACCCCCACTCCACCCCTTCCCCCCTGAAGGACTGCAGCAGGGGTCAGGCCCACCCTGCAATCACAAAGAGGCAGGAAGTGGAGTGACCCGGTCCCAGCTCACTCTGCTCTGCCAGCCCCCAGCTGCGCCACCAGGAAGGGCTGGGAGATGGCTACCCACCAAGTGGGAGCCAGGGAAGCAGAACGGATAGCAACTGTGAAAAAATGGGACAAGGGATGGGGGGTAATAGGTGCCTATATAAGAAAAGGTCTCCAAAAAATGGGACTGTCCCTATAAAAATGGGACATCTGGTCACCCTAAGCGGAGCAGGCTGGGGCTGGGTCACTCCACTTCCCCCGCCACCCCATGAGTGTGGGGTCAAGCCTGCCCTGCACTCACCAAACGGCAGGAAGTGGAGTGATCCATCCCCAACCCACTCCTTTCCGCCAGCTCGTGCTTGGGGTAAGTTTCCCCACTGTCCTCCAAAGCTGCTCCTCCCCTCCCACCCCACCCCCATGGGGGCCAGGCCTCCCACCCTGCAGAGGCCTGGGGCCACCTTCCTCTCCCCCCCCCCCCCCCTCATCCCCTGGGTCTTTGTAGGGCACCAAAATGGCTAGGGACAGCCCTTGCCTAGAAGCTTACCCAATTTTTCCTTTCCTCTGCCAGCTTCCTGCTGTAGCTTTGAAGAGTAGACATCCCCAAATCATGTACCCTTTGTCAATGCCCCTTTGATATCTAAAGTTGCTATAAACCTTGTTACAGCTGACATTTTAAAAATAGGGATTTGAAAAACATCCTGTTTCTTTTTCCTCCTTGGCCCCCCCCAGTTCTAGAAACCAAATCACATGTAAATGATATTTTGTCTAGGAGGCAGGCTTACTGCTGTATAATGAAGCATTCATGAAGGATGCTATTGCTAGTATTCTTGCATCAAAAAGAACAAGACTAATTACCTGTAACTGAGAAAACAATGCAGTGATTTATCACCTGTTTATGTTCACATCAACAGCTTTCAGCTGGTGGGAGGGGGAGAAATGCTGTTGTACTGGTGAGACTGAAAACACAGATTGAAACCCTCCTGCCCTGGGCATTTCATATACTAATAGGTGCTGGGTTTGTTTTTCAGGGAGAAAATGTTAGGAAAGGCCAAGCCACTGTACACAGGCCAACCTATTAATCTAGGCAAAGAATTTTTAACAGTTCCAAGAAACCATGTAAATAGATGCAGCTGTACAATAAAACTGAATGCTTACTAAGGGTGGGGGGATTCTAGCCACAGCATAGAAACCAAATTCTGTGATTCTTTTCATAATACAGTCCCTCTTTTACACCAAAAATTTCTACAGCACTGTTTCTCTTCGGTTCTGTGCAGAGCTAAGGATGCTTTGTCATTGGGATATGGGTTTTGTTGGAGGTTAGTAGTTTGAATTTGAAGTAGTCTTTCAGAAAAGAACCCTCTGTATTTCACAATAAGAAACAAAATACTTTGGATCATTAGGTTTCTTTTCAACTTAAGGAGACTACATAGAGAAATACTGAACCATTATTGCTCTGGAAGGCCACCTGGAACTATAATCTTAGGCTCCATTCTCTTCAATTTATGTCTCCTACTACATTTTCTTCCATATTTATTCAATGGCATTTGAAATTAGGTGTATTTATCAACCTCCCTGGTACAAATCCCAGACCAGGGAGACAAAAGATCCAGCAGACTTGGTGCATAGATACTAGCGTGAACAGTGTGTTAGAAAGAAAGCTTCCAACCTAGCAGTGTCTGCCATTCTGCAGTGTTTCCTGACCCCTCTAGTAGAATGACAATGTCAGAAGTTGTGCTGCAACTAATGCCTCCATCTTTGCCTCCTAAAACAACATCCTCTTTGAGCATGCACACATTCATGTTGCAAGGAGCAGAATTAACCTCTGCCCAGCTACTTGACAGAGCCATGTGGACTGGGCCACACACAGTTATTTCTCCCTGAGTCTGTCCCCATTTTACTATTTTTCATTTAATATTAAGCTCCTATGTATGTATTAAATGTATAACATTAATATATAATGGCTTTATATATATATATATATATATATATATATATATATATGGATTTTTTAATATATATATTAATATATATATATATATATATATATATATATATATATATATATATATATATATATATATATATATATATATATATATATATATATATATATGGATTTTTTAAAATTGCAAGACTTTTTTTCTGCTTTTATTTTGTTGAGTTATATATTTTTACATGGATATTAACTTGGCCCATTTTCTATTTGTGCTCCCCTTTCCTCTCCACCTACTGGATTTGCTGTATTTCATAGAATCAACACCGAAATTTTGCCATGGAAAAAAGTTTCTTGTAGATCTTTACTGCTTTCTGTCTTGGGGAAAATATCTGGTTTTGCCTCCTGGTTGCTGACTGCATCGTAAGGAGCCAGAGGACATTTGCTAAACTCAGGCTATGTGAAGGAACATATCAATCTCATATGCCTTCATTTGTATGAAGCTCAATAATAACGTCATCATCTGAGTTCTTTGGGTACAATGGAGAAGACAGACAAAGATGACGTGGAGTCTCCTGCCAAAAATGAGTTTTAAAAAATCTCTGTGAACTCTATTTAGAATATCACTGAGATTCAGTGCAATCCAAAATACCATTCTAGTATTTTAGTCTGCCAACCATATGGTAAATATATTGAGTGTGAGTCAGATTGAAAAAAAGAGAAAAGTCAGAGATTTTTATTTTAAATGTCACTTACAAAGGAAAGATACCGTATTTAAAAAAAGAAATCTTCCCTCGCCTGTCATATATTTCTAAACTACTTGACTCCTTTTTGCTACCGTTACTTGTGGTTTGTGTTATGTTGGTGCACGTGGAACTATACAATGTGTCATATGGGAAAAGATAATCCAGATATATGAATTTTAGAATTAGATTTCTGTTTCAAATATTTCATTTGATTTTGAGAGGAAGGGATGGAGGGAGGGAAATCACAGGGTACATTTCAATGTCTGCTTGGTGACACCAGACACAATGGATAGCAAGTCAGCTCAAGTTTAGCGAAAGAGTTTTTCACAATATATATTGTGGGGTTCAGTCTTGCTCCTAGTGAAGTCTATGAGAATTTTGCCATTAACTTGATTGAGAGAAAGGGATGGGGGCTTATAAAATATCCTGTTAGTTTGGGGCACAACCCAGACCAGTGAGAGGTTGTGTCACCCCCTCCTTTGTAACTCTGTGTGCCTTAAATGCTCTGCTGCTGTGGTTCACAGCCTGGACACCAATAGCCAACAGACAAACATGGAGTTCCATGAGAATCTGTGCGCTGTGCAGTCCTGGTGCAGCACTCTGACCCCAACAGCCTGTGTACAACACAACAGCCCCACCCAGGGCTCTGATAGTCTTGGTTACTACTTGCCAGGTCACCCCAGCACAGCCCCAGTCCTCAAAACTTCCCCAAAAACATTTGCTCTGAAATGCCCAGTCCACTCTTGGAACATTTAAAGGAATAATAATGTCGGTTTCTCCTTTAAAGAGACAAAAGTGGAACAATCTGTTACTTCCACTGGAGTTAATAATCACTTCATGGCAAATACGGCTTTGGGTTGAGTTAGAATAAAAGAAAAACAAGTTTCTTTAATCAAAAAGCCAGAGGTTTTAAGTGGGTTCAAGTGCAAGGGATAAAGACAGAATGGTTACAAGCAAATACAAATAAAATACACTTCTTAGTGGCTCAGATTTAACTCAATAAACTATAAGCCTTTGTTCAGGATAGATTTCTTACCAATCTTTCTTTTCAGCCATGACTGACTTTGTCTAAGTCAGGACCTTCCCCAGAAGGACAAAGTGCCGATTTTCATCGTCTTCCTGGGTGGAAGACCTTTGCATAAGCAAATTTCTCACTTATATTCCGTTTCCAGAAACTTCAACCGCCCTGGTTGAAGGACCCATTTTTCTCAGCTTGTGAGGGCTCTGGCCCCTTGTTCCTTTCCAGTGATAGATGGTAAGATGACTTCTTCTCTCTCCTTATATCTTCTCAAACTCAGTGTTTTGTCTCCCTGACTCACAATTACCTCATGCTGTTTTTCTTTGACTGTGGATTTCCCTCCCCCTTCATATGTAAATGAGGCTTCCATTGTGTTTGGTTTGCTTAATTTTCTGGGACACAGGTTGATAACTGCCTTCCCTCCTGCCTGAGAGAGAGCCTGTTTCTCCCTTTGTTTAGTCACAGACTTTCAAGCATAATATCAGTGAGTATTTATAAGTCCTCATATAATGTTAATACATACCTTTTACAATAATATTAATCACCATTATATCATTAGCTCTCGTTAAAATTCTTACTTGATACACGTCTATAATACAGTAATTTGTATACAATTGCTTGATTCAATTATTTATCATTTGAGGTTCAGACCCCCTGTCTTTGCAATCCAAAGACAATTTCCCCCACTCACTAGGTTGATGGCTTTGTTTACTTTTTATGTAAATGTGCCTTCATTGTCTCTGCCTGAGGACCAGGCTTGTCAGATCACCAAATACACATTCCTTTGTCTAGGGCAGACTGGACTTATGCGTTGCTTGTCAAACACATTTTGAGAACATAATTCTAGCACATTTTATAACTCTTTGTACTCACCCCAGATGCACCTCATGCAAGAAAATTAATGATCAGTGAGTCGTCTGACGATACGTTACATGCCATCTTTTGGGTATATATCATAACAACAGTGTGTTAGGTGTAGTGAATATGTGAGGCCCCATAAGAGTTGCTGACACAGATTAGTGAACTACAAACAGGCCTCTGTGTCAGAATTATCTATAGACTATGAGCTAGGGGTGTGATTCCCAGTTTGGGTAGAGATATTCACACTAGCTCTCATCAAGTTAGCATACTAAAAACAGTAGTGTAGCCAGAGAGGCAGAGGTGGCAGCAACACCGACTAGCATGTACCTAGGGCGGGTAAGATGGGTTTGTACTCCACATGGCTAGCCCTGTGCCATAACTGCCACTGTCCATGCTACCCCTGCTATACTACTGTTTATAACATGCTAGCTCAGATGGTAGCTGCAACGAGTATCTCTATGAAGCTGAGAATCACACGCCTAGCTCCTACTCTAGACATAGCTTCAGTCATATAAACTTAGAAACCCAGGCTATATTCTCAAACACTTTCTTGTCTTTCAAGCAAAAAAATAATAATGTATAGATTTGCCAGTGTGTCCGTCCCAGTATAAACCAGTTTATTCACATCTGTATCCAAAAAGAAAATGTTATTCAAAACAAAAATAAGGATATTCAGTATGATTACAAACAAGTGATCAAATTCCAAATTGCTTGGAGATAATTCTCCAAAGTCTAGACCAAATTGACTGTCCCTGGTCTGCATATTCCTCTCTTATTGGAACCAACAGAAATGGCTCATACGTATCTGAAACCATCTGAGCAGAAGAGAGGAGGAGCACTTAGGAATCACGTATCACGTGTCAACCATATGGCCTAGTGGAAATCCCACTGGACTGATACTATTCCTAGTTCTGCCACTGGCCTAGTTGGTGACCTTGAACAAGTCATTTTCACCTCTCTGTGCCTCAGTTTCTGATTTGTAAAATGGGGATAATGATATAACATCCTTTAAGGCTTACTGATGAAAAGCCCAAAATAAAAGTAGGGCATTTGATTATTACCTAGTCACAGTAAGATATTCACTGCAAAACTAGTTGAGAATAACAACTGCCTAAATGGTCACCAAAAAAACCAACCTATTTTCTGTTTGTTTAAAAGCAAGGAAATTAAATGACAAAGAACATTGTTAGTGCACAGTTAAAATTGCCAGGTGATAGCTCATTCCCTTTCAGATACTAGGTGTGAACCTTAACGCTGTACTCCCTGTTTTCCACAAGTTTGAGTTTTGCTGAACTCATCATTCTGGAAGGGTACAAACATCATCCCAGCAACTTTAACTCACAAACAAAGTTCTTTGCCATTTAATAATCAGTAATTTTATGTTGCAGTATGCAGCAAAGTGCCACCATAACACCATTTGTGTTTGAAAGGAATAAGTATGAAGCACAAGATTCCTTTCTGCGGCTTTGACTGCTCTGTCTGTTCTGACTGATTGTAACTAATCGATGTTCTACTTTTAACTGTACTTTTAGCATACACAGGGCCCAATTTTCCATTGATTGACACCAGACTTTTACCACTGTAATTTCATTTACTAGACTGGAATTACTCCTGATATACATCAGTGTTACATGTGCCCATGATGGTTTCATTAAAAAAAAACAACCCACTACTTAGAGTTGCCCACAGTTATTTCTAAGCTAAGTAGAGGATATTCTGGATATATACACATGTGCATTGAAATAAATGTTGTCTATTTTATTGCAGCTACTGCATTTTCTTTTCCTTGCTTTGCCGCTTCATTTTTTTCCTGTGGCCCTGTGTAGTCTCAAGGGAGCATGCAGGGAGAATTTTCTACAGATTTCTCCACAGCAAACTCTTAATGATCCCATTCTGATTTTAATAAATGTTTTAAGGGCATCTGGAAAGTCATCTTCCATTTTTCCAGTTCACAGAGGTCCAAGAGGTCAACCAAAGCTATAGTTTTCTGTGTGTGCTGAGAGCATGAAAACTAGCATCTACTGCTTTAATATATAGCTTCAGGGATTCATAAATGCCATAGATGAGGCAAATTCACGTTCTTTCCTTAACTGTCATTAGCTCTTCTGAAAATCTGTATCTGCACAAAGTTATGTCACATGCTTGTTTAATGTTTCCTTTCTCGCGGAGCTTCTTGATTTCTAAGAAAGACAACAGAAGAGATCAAGCAAGACAAGGGGCATGTTTTTTCTGAAGAAGCCTAGTGCTGTTTACGATGTCTGAGTCAAAAAGAAAAGATAAAGCCGCTTCTAGGTCCAAAGGTGCTCTTTTTCCCACCAAATCTTACACAATCATGTTTAATATGAAGTTTAGTACAGTATTTTCTTTTTATTTCTCATAATTTTTGCTGGCTTACCTCAATGTTTGCCTTTTGCTAATACTGCACCCAGGCAGGGCCGGCGACAGAAATTTTGGGGCCCCCTACTCTGATCGTTGGGGGCCCCCTACTCTGATCATTGGGGGCCCCCTACTCTGATAGCAGACCCACGGTGGGGGGCCGCCCCGGGGGCAGCTTCCCCACGGCCCATCCGGCCCCGCCACGCCCCCCCTCCCTCCGAGCAGACCGGCCGCTCGCCACGTGTCCGCCCCGTGGCAGCAGCTGGGCAGGCAGCGCCCCACACTTACCGGGAGGCTCCTGCCAGTGGCCGGCCGCCCTGCCTGCTGCAGGCGGGGTGGGCGTGGGGCCGGTCTCCCGCCGGGGCTACCCCGGAACGTGCTAGGGCCGCCCCGCTGCACCCCGGCTGGGCCCCCGACCCTGCTGGCCGCGGTGGGAGGGACCCGGCCCCGGCCGCGGTGGGAGGGACCCGGCCCGGTTCCCGCCCCAGCGCGCTGGGGGAGGGGTTTTCCCAGGCTCTGGCAAGGCAGCTGCTTCTGGCTCCCCCCCGTGCCCCTAACCTCAGCCACGGGAGGCGGCAATAAACCATCCCGGCACGAGCGCCGCCCGCGCCCAGCCTGCAGAGACAGGCCCGGCGACAAGGGGGGAACTACGGGCTCCGGACTTAAGGGGGCCCCCCTTAAGTCCGGGGCCTGGTACAGCTCTACCCGTAGTACCCCCCTGTCGCCGGCCCTGCACCCAGGTAGGTACAGCAGAGAATGCCTCCCTTTGTTAGGCCATTCAAGGAATTCATCCATACCATAACTTAAATAAAGGAACCATCTGATGGACACCCTTCAACTTGCCTCTTCTTCAGAGGTGGGTATATCTGGTACAAGATCCCAGAGTTGGGGCCAGAATCTCATAAGAGTTCAGCTCCCATTTAGGCACTGAAATAAGGACAAGATTTTCCAAAATGCTTGAGTACCGTGTGTCCTGCTGTTCTGAAAATCTGGCTGCTGAGACTTTCTGAAAATTCCAGCCAGAGCATTTGGAAGATGCACTTCTACATCCTTGGCTTAGCTTTGTGCTCTTTATTTGTTTTTAGTTGCTCTAATTGTTTTGTTTTCCACGTCTTTCACGTTGTCACATCTCTACATTGCTGAGGGGAGGCAAGTGAGGAGTGATGTTTATATTCTTATCAAACAAATAGGTAGGTTAACCATGAGGAAAGGAAATAGAAATGCCTAAAAATAAATCCTCCAGGTTCACAACAGAACTCTTTGGACAATGCTCAGAACTGTACTTGTTATTCCTATTGGGGCTGAAAAGAGGTATCGACTTATCCCTCTTCAGTGGCTCAATGTTGGCTAGAGGAAGATGCAATTTACCAAATATTGTCACCTATATATTACGTTGATTAATTTATGCAATATCAGAGATGCATAAACTGTGATCTTTGAGTTTTCTAATAGCTTGGAATGGTCCTGAAAGCTTATTGATAGCAAAGGTTTCATTCTGTGTCTGTTTCAAATTAAATACTAAAGACATCAGAGCAATTGTTAAATCTCTATAAAACGCACTTCAGCCTCTTTCCTGACAGCAGTTGTGGGTTTTTTTGCCAAAGTCTAAAATCTAAACCAGTGCAATAAGTCACTTGAGAAGAGACACACACATTTCAAGAGCCAAATTTTGCTCTCAATTACAGTCATACAACCTCATTGACTTCAATGGGATTGGACAGATGTAACTTAGGATAAACATTGGCCCTAGACATGCTACACATGTATACACTTTGCCTAAAATAATTAAATATGTTTCTGAGTTCCTATTGTGCCACTGAATTTGGCATAGTTTATATATGATCCCTCAGATTTGTCTTGCCAGTGGATAGTTCATGTGCTGGTTGTTGTTTTTAAAAAGTAAATGTATAGTACATTAAAAGTGTCACGTAGGCCTGGTCTACAGTATGTGATTATTTTGGAATTAGCCGAGTTAAATCGAATTAAAACTGATTCCGTCCACATGACCAGCCTGGTTTTGTCAATTTAAAGGGCTCTTAAAGCCGGTTTCTGTACTCCACCTTGGCAATGGGAGTAGCACTAGAATCAACATTGCAGTTCCTGATTAGAGGTACTGTGGACACAATTCAACATTATTGGCCTCCGGGAGCTATCCCAGAATGTTCCATTGCGACCACTCCGGACAACACTTTCAACTCAGATGCACTAGCCAGATAAGCAGGAAAAGCCCAGGGAACTTTTGAATTTCATTTCCTGTTTGGCCAGCATGACAAGCTCATCAGCACAGGCAGGCCTTCTGCTGAGGCCATCAGCACAAGGCCATCAGCACAAGGCAGGCTTCTGGACCATGATGCTGGAGAAGGCACTTCTGCAAGCCTTTGTAGTAGGTTTCTGGGTAGGGCTGCTTTATTCTGTTCTCCATGGTAGGACACTTAACGCCGCCAGGCCAGTAGCAAGTCATCGGGAATCATTGCTTTCCCAGAATGTTTTCCCACCGAGCGCAGAGCCCCACCGCCGCAGAATTCGCCAATGAGACGCTGAGGTTGCGGGGATAGAGGGGGAGCGGGGAGGGGCTCTGGCTGCTGGCGGCCCAATGAGAGTGGCTCAGTCAGGACCAGCTGCCCTATCAGCCACTTCACAGCTGAGATTTTAAAAAAAACCCACCAAGTGTACCAACTAGAAAGCTTGTGGGAGTGGGGGGGAGGGTCCCTATTTCTTTCACACTATAAACAAATAAAAACTTGGAACTGAGACCTTAAAATGGACCCATGAAAGCCTTTAGTTGGACTTTGGATAACTATAAATTCTGATCAAGGCCCCGATTTAAAAGACTTAGAGGTGAAAAGCTCCATATCCCATTATCAAATCCTTAACCTAGATAATATCATATTGCCCATGATTGTACCTAATTTATTAGAAAATAATCTGTATCTGAAAATACTATAAGCATCTAATATTATAGAATATTTATATTTAACATAGCAACACCAGCTCAGAAGCTTTAAACTGTAACTTGGCTCCATGGCATTTTGTTAAGGATTCTGAAGCTCTTTCATTCTCTCTTAAAGAAAACCACATTTGAATATACATAGTACTTAAACTGCCTAGCAAGATTTGTGATCAAAGCAAACGTGAAATAATTGCTAGTGGTTTGTGCAGCAAAGTGCCTCATACAAATAAAGGCAATAATATCAATGGAAGTTTATTCAGTTCAAAATGTAAGGAGACAGAACTCACGGGGGGAAAATCAAAAATGTATACATTCATATTATCAATTCACCATTATTTTTAAGTTTTGGCTGTGAAGTGACAGCAACAGCAGAAATGAGTTCTCATAGCACAGCATAATACTCATTAGGATGCTTTGGGTAATAAGAACTTTGGACCAGACTGGATTCTTCCACAGTTAACCTAAAGGACTCAGAAAAAACAGGAAGGTTTGCCTCACACAGGGTGAAATCCCAGTCCCAGTTGAGGTTAATGACAAAACTCCCTTTGATTTCAATGGGACAAGGAGAAATCTATGGCTAATTAAGTTAAGGACAACAAGGAGGTTTTAAATGTATTAGAAAGAGAAAGAATCCTAACAATGGTATTGGTAAATGACTTGATGAAAATGGTAGAATTATCAATCATAATGCAGACGTGTTCAATAAATATTTCTGTTCTTTATTTGGGAAAGAAAACAGATGATGTAGTATCATCAGATGAGGATGATAATAGTCTTTTTCATTCTATCGTTATCACTGGAGGATGTTAAACAGACACTACTAAAGTTAGACATTTTAAAATCAGCATATCCAGATAACTTGCACAAGAGTTTTAAAAGAGCTGTCTGAGGAGCTCTCTGTACTTTTAATGTTGCTTTTCAATAAATCTTGGCATATCAGGGAAAGACTGGAAGAAAATTAATATTCTGACAATATTTTTAAAAAGATAAATGATATGACCCAGGTGATTATAGGCTGACATCGACGGAAAAATAATGGAGTGGCTGATATGAAGAACTGAAGGGTGGTAATGTAATTAATTCAAATGAACATGAGTTTATAAAAAACAAATCCTGTAAAACTAACTTGATATTTTTAATGAGATTACAAGTTTGTCTAATAACAGTAATAGTGTTGATATAAAATACTTACACTTCTGAAAGGTGTTTGGCTAGGTGCTGCACAATATTTTGATTAAAATATATAAAAATATAACATGTATATGTCGCTCATTAAATGGATTAAAAGCTAGCTAACTAATAGGTCTCAGAATGTCATTTTGAATGAGTGGTTGTGCTTCCACAGACATCTGTTCTTGGCCCTAAGCTACCTAGCATTTTTATCGATGTCCTGGAAGAAAACATAAAATCACCACTCATAGAGTCTGCCAATGACACAAAAATTGGAGAAGTGGTAAAAAAAAGTGATAGTGTCAAGGAGCTTAACCTATTTAATATAACAAAGAGACGATTATGGGGTGACTTGATCACAGTCTGTAAGTACCTACAGGAGGAATAAATAGGGATTCAGAGCACTGTCCTTTACCTTAATACTAGTGCAAAGTGGTCAAGCATATTGTCAATTTTTACCTTGCCATAGTGGGGTAATTCTTATTTATCACTAGGCTACTGTGAGTCTAAGCACTGGTGCCATGTGAATGATGGTTGAAGTAGCCTAATAATTCTGACATCCAAACATTAAATGTCAATTTCAAGCATTTATTTTTCACAGCTTTGCCTTTAAAGACTATGGGCTGGCCTAAACTACTGCTTAAGTTGATGTAAATTGCATCACTTACGGATGTGAAAAACAACACACACACCCTGAGCGACGTAAGTTAAATTGACTTAAAGCGATGTCCACACAGCACTATGTTGGCTGGAGAGCGTCTCCCACGGATATAGCTCCCATCCATTATGGAAGTGAAGTAATTATGCCGATGGGAGAGCATTCTCCCATTGGTACAGCACATCTTCACCAGACGGGCTACAGTGGCTCAGCTGCAACTGTGCCAATGTAGAGCGGTAGTATAGACGTGCCCATGGAAGTGTTTATTCTCTTCAAATCCGCCATCTTTTGGGGTATAATGGCCAGGGTGGTATTTAATTGCTATGAGTTCCATCCTAGCAATTTCTAGCTGTTGCAATGCCTCAGACAAAAAGAGATCCTCTCTATGAAAAGCCTATCAAATGTCCACAACATTTACCTATCTTGAACTCTTCAAGAATGGCCCATGTTGGCCATATCAGCCCCGCCTTGGTTTCTGAACTATGTACAAATGGCTGACAACAAAATGATGATTTCTGATTATTGCCTTAAGGGAAGTGGCCTGAACAGCAACCATATAACACGGTGGATGCTTTCAGAAGTAGTCTTCAGTTGCATCTAAGACGGTATCAGCAAGAATTTAATGTTACTATTGCTTTTTAGTACTAAACAGTACATTCTATACATTTCTGAATCATTTCTCTAAGAGACTTTGCAGTTGCCTCTATACAGTCTTTCATTCTGTGGGTGTTAATATAGTTTGAGCTAAGATTTTTGGGCTGTCAATTTTAGAGTACTGCAAAAATAATTTAAATCAACCAAGCCTGTGTGTAAATAGTTCTTGATACAAATGTGTCATCATCAGGCCGGAAAGTCAATACTTTAACTTTTCTAGATAGCATTTATACTTGCCCCATAGGCTTCTAGGAAATAGGGTGGTTTTTACCTAGCCTGCCTGTGGCTAGAGATCTCCACAGCTGTTAATGTGGTACACTTCACAAGAATTAAATTAACATGGGGAAAAAATAGTAAGTGACAGTTAAGTGCCATTTTTTTTTGTTAAATTATAATTGTTGTTATGAGGGCTTGAATGTGTAGGAAGATTTAATCATCAGGTTTCAGCCTTCTGAAGTGTCAGCTACACAGCTATACTGTATTAACTGGCCCAGTTTGGCCATTAGTAGCTAAGCCATTGGCATTTGGATGTCTCCCTCTCAAGCCAGCAAGGAATTAAATGCTGTTCTTTTTGTTCCTGAGAATGAAATGCAGGTTTCATGCAATTCATCGCCAGCTGTATGCAGAGGAGTTGTAGCAGGAGGTCTCATGATATGAGAGAGACAAGGTGGGCAAGGTAATATTTTTTATTGGATCAACTTCTGTTGGTGGGAGAGAGAAGCTTTTGAGCTCATACAGAGCTCTTCTTCAGGTATGGGAAACATAGCCTGTCACAACCAAATACAAGATGGAACAGATTGTTTAGCATAAATAGTTAACACATATTTCAAGGGATCATTCAAGGTGATGTGGCCTGTTAACACCTCTTCAGTTATAGGGGGAAAGGTAAGCAAGGGGGTGGGAAGGCGCTGAGGGTTTTTTTAGTGGGTTATAGATTGTTGTAATAAGCCATAAATCCAGTGTCTCAATTCACTCCATGATTTTTAGGGTCTAGCAAAGTTATGAATTTAAGTTCTCAGCTCATCTTTAGAAAGTGTGCAGGTTTCTATTGAGGATGAGAACTGATAGATCACAGGTAGAATGATCACTTTGTGAAAAGTGTTCACCTATAGGTGATGAGGTGTTTTTGTCTTTTATCATTTTCCTGTCTGAGTTCATTCTAGAAAATCGTGATTGTCTGGTTTTACACACATAGTTAATATTGGGCATTTGGTGCACTGGATTAGGTACAATACACCACATGTTGTGAGAGGCATTTGTAAGACCCATGGATGTTGAAAGGTTCAAGAACGGCAGATGTGTTAGTCTGTATCCGTAAAGAAAACAAGGAATACTTGTAGCACCTTAGAGACTAACCAGTTTATTTCAGCATAAGTTTTTGTGGGATGAAGCCCACTTCATTGGATGCATAGAATGGAACAAACAGAAGTAAGATGCATTTATACACACAAAAAGCAAAAAAAAGTTGTAAATTCCCATACCAATTCTAAGAGGCTATTTAATTTGGATGGGCCATTATCAGCAGGAGACAAAAAACCTTTTGTAGTGAAAATTTAGTGGATCTATCTGTCTAACAGTTGATAAGAATCTGTAAAAGAGACTTAACTAGGAAAGATTTAAGATTAGCAGTCCTGTTAGTCTGTATCCGTAAATAAGACGAGGAAAACTTTGTAGCACCTTAGAGGCTAACCAGTTTATGCTGAAATAAACTGGTTAGTCTCTAAGGTGTTACAAAGTCTTCCTCGTCTTATTAACTAGGAAAATGCATTCAGTTAGTATAATGACAAAGCCACCGAACATCTCTGTTTAACCCTTGTTTGACAGTGTCCAATTTGCAAATTAATTCCAGTTCATCAGCTTCTCATTGCAGTCTGTTTTGGAAGTTTTTCTGTTTTAAAATTGACACCCTCAAGTCTTTAATAGAATGTCCAGAGAGATTGAAGTGGTCTCCTACTGGTTTTTAATGTTATGATTCCTGATGTCAGATTTGTGTCCATTTATTCTTTTGCATAGAGACTGGCTGGTTTGGCCAATGTACATAGCAGAGGGACATTGCTGGCACGTGATGGCATATATCACACTAGTGTAAAAGCCCGTAGACACGGGCCAACAGTAACGCCCTCCCGCTCAGCCCCCCCACTCCAAGGGCCTCCCCAGCTCAGTCCCCCCACTCCAAGCCCCCTCTCCCCCCTCCCCTCGCTCGGCTCTCTGCCCCCTCTCCTCCCCTCCCCCTCTCTCGGCTCACTGCCTCCTCCCCCCCTCTTCCCCTCGCTTGGCTCACTGCCTCCTCCCACCCCTCGCTTGGCTCACTGCCTCCTCCCCCCCTTGCTTGGCTCTCTGCTGCTTCCTCCCCCTCTCTTGGCTCGCTGCCTCCACACACCCCCTCTTCCCCTCGCTTGGCTCACTGCCTCCTCCCCCACCTCCCCCTCGCTCGGCTCTCTGCTGGGCACAGCTGGCTGGGCCGTGCCCGGGCACCTCCACCCCACCAGCCCAGCGCCCCCTTCCCGTACTCCGCTCAGCCAGAGCTCCCTGCCCGCGCCTCCTGCGCCCAGCTACCCTCCTGCCCGTGCTCCCCGAGCCCCTGATCCAGACCCTGCTTCCCTCGTGGCAGCACATGCACGCGGCAGCCATGTTGTGCTGCCAAACTACACCTCCCAGCATGCTACACCTCCCAGCATGCCGTTCATCTGGGCCGTCTCTACTGTGCATGACGGCTTCACACAAACTTCTCTAGTCTTTTATAATATAGGATTGGTCGATGTGCAGGTGAATGAGCCTCTGATGATGTTGCGGATGTGATTAGATCCTATGATGGTGTCAGTTGAATAGATATGCGGACAGAGTTGGCATCAGGCTTTGTTACAAGGATAGGTACCTGGGTTAGTGTTTTTGTTGTGTGGTGTGTGGTTGCCGGTGAGTATTTGTTTCACGTTGGGGGGGATGTCTGTAAGCGAGGACTGGTCTGTCTCCCAAGATCTGTGAGAGTGTGGGAACATCTTTCAGGATAGGCTGTAGGTCTTTGATGATGCGTTGGAGAGGTTTAAGATGGGGGTGGAAGGTAATGGCTAATGGTGTTCTGTTTTTGTCTTTGTTGGGCCTGTCCTGTAGCAGGTGACTCCTGGGTACTCGTCTGGCTCTGTCAATCTGTTTTTTAAAGGTGTGTTGTGGGGGTGGTTGCACATTGTAGCAGTGGAGCTATGTCTACAGGTTTTGCACCTATTGTTCTGGCACAGTCTGGTGCTGCTTTGAGTTGTGTTTCCTGTTCTGTGGGGAGCTTGCTTCTGATGATGAGCTTCAAGAAGTTGTGGGGTTTAAAGGCCAGAAGAGGGCATTCAGGAAAGGTTTATTTCAGGATGGGATCCCCATTGAGTGTGTGTTGTAGTTGGTTCTTGATACCCTGTATGGGTAGGTGACAACTAAGGGTGTATGATCAGATGGGACTTTATTTCTGTATTGAACTAGGTTCTCATGGCTTTCAAAGGCAAGCCTGAGAGCTTAAATTCATAACTTTGCTAGACACTGGGCTGGTCCCCACTACAGCTTAACGTCGACTTTAGCGACGTTAATTCGACATAAACCTGTACCCGTCCTCACACAGACGCCATTTGCGTCGATTTAAAGGGCCCTCAAAATCGACTTCTGTACTCCTCCCTAACGAGAGGAGTAGCGCTGAAATCGACCTCTCTGGATCGATTGTGGACTAGTGAGGACGAATGGGACATTATTGGCCTCCAGAGGCTGTCCCACAATGCTCCATTCTGACCGCTCTGGACTGCCTCACTGCTCCACTGTGAGCGCTCTGGACAGCACTCTCAACTCGCTGCTCTGGCCAGGTAGACAGGAAAAGACCCGGGAACAGTTGAATAGCATTTCCTGTTTGGTCAGCGTGGCCAGCTCACCTGCACAGCTCAGTTGCCAATCAGAGAAATCAGCAGCACAAGCCGCCATGCAGAGCTCAGCAGCACAAGATGCCATGCAGAGCTCAGCAGCACAGGAGACCAGCCAGAGGAGAAGAGCTCCAGCATGGTCCACTCGTGAGGTGTTGGATCTGATCGCTATCTGGGGAGAGGAATCCGTGATGTTGGAACTCCGCAACAACAAACGGAATGCCAACACATTTGCCAGGGTCTCCAAGGCCATGCTGGAAAGGGGCCACAACAGGGACACCCAACAGTGCCGCGTGAAAATTAAGGAGCTGAGGCAAGCGTTCCAGAAAGCCAAGGAGGCAAACGGACAATCAGGGGGCGCGCCGTGGACATGCCGGTTCTACAATGAACTAAATCAGATAATGGGGGGTGCCCCCACCACTATCGCACCGGTCTGCGTGGACTCCACACATGGGATAATGGTCAGGGCCGAGGAGGAAGAGGAGGAGGAGGAGGAGGGAAATATCACGGAACAGCAGGACGCAAACAGAGAAACAGTATTACTACCAGACAGCCAGGAGCTTTTTATCACCCTGGAGCCAGTACTCAGCCAACCCTCCCAAGCGGGTATCCAAGCCAGCGAAGGGAACTCTGGTGAGTGGTTGTTTTTTTAAGGGATTAGATGACTCATGATTTTTAAAGGAAGCATTTATTAATGATTAACTTGCCCTAAGGACTTACCGTGCTTTCAATGCTCATCAGTTTCTACTCAAAGAGTTTGTCAATATACTCCGGTATTGACCGGAAGTCCTCCACGGACATTTCAGTGAAGCTATCCAGGAGGTAGCGATGAATCTTCCGCACCAGATTTCTGGGGAGAGCCACCTTATGTGGCCCCCCGTGATAGGAGACCATCCCACGCCACGAAAGTAGTAAATAGTCTGGTATCATTGAGCAGGCTAGCATTGCGGCGAATGGACCAGGACTTTGCAGTGACTCAAGCAGCATGCGTTCTCTATCTCTCTGAGAAATTCTAAGCAAAGTGATGTCATTCATGGTTGCCTGTTTGAAATACGGACTTCAATTAGTCTGGACACAGCGAGCGAGTGTAAGCCCCCCCCCCGCCAGCCCCCCCAATGCCCCCTTCGCCCCAGCCAGCCTGTTGTGAGAGCAGCTAGAGGAGTTTTGAGCCTACAAGTGGATGCTTCCGCAGCCAGCCCGAAGCCAGAGTTTTTGGTTTTGTTTTGCATTTCGCGGTTCACCGGGAGCCACGCGGTGGGGGGGAAGGGGGTGGGGTTACTCTGGAATACCCGTCAGCCCCCCCACCCCCTAAGCTCCAGCCAGCCCGTTGCGAGAGCAGCTAGAGGAGTTTGGAGCCTACAAGCAGATGCTTCCGCAGCCAGCCCAAAGCCAGAGTTTTTGGTTTTGTTTTGCATTTCGCGGTTCACCGGGAGCCATGCGGTGGGGGGGGATGGGGGTGGGGTTACTCTGGAATATCCGAGCGCTGCTGTAAAGAGTATGGCTTTGCTTACCATAGCCTGCTGCATGGTGATTTCAGCAGCCGTGGTGAGGCTCTCTCGTGCGTGAGTTGATTCTGTGACTTTTGACTGATCCAGTAACTTTTAGGTGAGGAATATGACCTTGTACAGAAACCATATCAGGCCTGTGAATACTGTGTTTCCCCGCTGCATAGTAATCCCATTGTTCTCCGCGACTGTATGTGTCTCATAACCTTATACCTTTCTTTCTTCACCAGCTGCACAGATATCTCTGAATCCTCCCTCTTGCCCATCACACCGGCTATCACAGATACGAAAGCGTAAAAAGAAAACTCGTAATGACATGTTTAACGAACTTCTGCATAACTCTCACTCTGAGGCCGCACGGCAGACAGAATGGAGGGAAAAATTGTTACAGTTAAGGCAAGAATCAAGAGCTGCAGCAGAAAAGTTGCAGGAACGTGAAGAACGGCGGATGGATGCTTTTCTCCGCATAATGGAGGATCAAAGCAACATGTTTTGTTGTCTGGTGGAGCTTCAGCAGGCCCAAAGATCGCCTCTACAGCCTCTGTGTAACCACCTCCCCCCATCCCCAAGTCCCATAGCTTCCCCGCCCAGACGCAGGGTGAGAATCCGGGGGGGGAAGCTCCGGGGACCGACCCACTCTACCCCACAAGCCAGCACAAGCAGCAGCAGGCTGAGTTTCTCTAAAAACTTGTAAAAGCTGCTGTCTTGCCCCCCCCTACCTCTCCTCCACCACTGCGACTGCTGGTTTCCCTCCTCACCCACCCCTTCTTGGCTACCTTTCCAGTGATCCCCTGTATTTGTATTTGTGATGAGAAGCAATAAAGAAACCATGATTTTTAAAATAGTGAATTTATTTCCTCTGGAAGCATTGGGAGGGGGGAAGGAAAGAGGGTGCAAGGACGGCAGGCTTAGGGCCGAGCAGAGCAAGGGAGTGGGTTGTCAAACGCCACCTTGGGCACTCAGAAAACTGGTTTTTAAGGCGTCCCTGAGGCGCAGCGCGTCATGGTGCGCTCTTCTACTTTCCCTGCTGTTTGGCTGCTGGTAAGCAGCGGACAGGAAATTTGCCTCTGCCTCCCAGCCCACCATAAACGTTTCCCCCTTGCTCTCACAGAGATTGTGGAGCACAGAGCAAGCAGCAATAACAATGGGGATATTTCTGTCGCTGATGTATGAGCAAATCAGTAATGAATGCCATCTCCCCTTCAGACGGCCAAGTGCACACTCTACTGCCATCCTGCACTTGCTCAGCCTGTAGTTGAACAGCTCCTGACCCCTGTCCAGGGCTCCAGTGTAGGGCTTCATAAGCCAGGGCATTAAGGGGTAGGCTGGGTCCCCAAGGATAACGATCGGCATTTCTACACCCCCCACAGTAATTTTCTGGTCGGGGAAGAAAATCCCTTGCTGCAGCTCTCTAAATATCCTAGAGTTCCTGAACACACGAGCGTCATGAACCTTTCCCAGACATCCCAAGTACAGGTCGGTGAAATGTCCCTTGTGGTCAACCACTGCTTGCATGACCATAGAATAATATCCCTTCCAGTTTCTGTACTCTGCAGCCTCGTTGTCCGATGCCAGGATAGGGATATGAGTCCCATCTATAGCCCCACCACAGTTAGGGAATCCCATGGCGGCAAAGCCATCTATTGTGGATTGCAGGTTTCCAAGGTTTATAACCCTGGGTAGCAGCAGCAGCTCAATGATTGCCCTGCTTACTTGCATCACAGCAGACCCCACTGTAGATTTACCCACCCCAAACTGATTCACGACTGACTGGTAGCTGTCTGGCGTTGCAAGCTTCCAGAGGGCTATCGCCACTCGCTTCTGAACTGTGAGGCTGCTCTCATTTTGGTATTCTTGCGCTGGAGGGCCGGGGAAAGCAAGTCACAAAGTTCCATGAACGTGCCCTTTCGCATGCGAAAGTTTCTGAGCCACTGGGAGTCATCCCAGACCCGCAGCACTATGCGATCCCACCAGTCAGTGCTTGTTTCCCTGGCCCAGAATCGGTGTTCCATAGCATGAGCCTGCCCCATTGCCACCAAATTTGACAGATTGCCGGTCCCTCTACTTCCAAAAACGTCCATGTCACTGTCCCTGCTGTGCACGTCCAGGTCCATCTCCTTATCACTGTCATCGGGTTCCAAGAAAGCGCAGTTGTCCCCGGATCGCATTCCTCTGCAGACGGTACAGCATAAAATCCACAATAGTGCGCGAGGTCCACACAACGGCCAGTACTGCAGCGGTGGCATCAGCGGGCTCCATGCTTGCAGTGCTATGGCGTTAGCGAAGCGCGGAGAAAGGGCGCGAATAATGGGATGCGTACCCACAGTGCACCGCTTGAAATGGGGTCGGCGGCACGAAAAAAGGGCGCAAAATTATGAAATGCCTACCCATAGTGCAGCACTCGAAATGGTGCCTGCTGGGGACTCCGGGAACTGTGGGATAGGTACCCACAGTGCAACACTCGCTATGTCGACGCTTGCAACAGTTGTGCGGACAGACACTGTCGACTTGCTGTGCTTTGTGGGGACACACAAAATCGACTCTATACAGTCTGCTTTAAAAAATCGACTTAAAGGAAATCGACCTACTGCTGTAGTGAAGACATACCCACTGATACCGAAGGGGTGTTAATGGACCACTTCACCTTGAATAGTCTCTGGAAATGTGTGTTAACTACTTATGCTACTTATGCTAAACTATCTCTCCATCTTTTATTTAGCTATGACACTCTTGTAAGTGTAACCAAAGTCTCTGGGTATGTAAAAACCCACAGCTGACATGAGTTCGCAGAGCTCAGGCTAAGGGGCTGGTTTACTGCAGTATAGACATTTCGGCTCAGGCTGGAATCCTGGGCTCTAGGATCCTGTGAGGTGGAAGGGGGAGCTCTGAGGAAGCTCAAAAGCTTGTGTCTCTCACCAACAGAAGTTGAGCCAATAAAAGATATTCCCTCATCCGCCTCATCTAACTCATCACCAGTGGCATCTGCAGATCACTCAGAAGGAACAATAACAGAAGGGATACATACAGTTAAATCTTCTGTGCGGTTCCCACAGTGATTCTCATCACAAGCTACTCTTTGCTTTCATCTCTATTTAAATTCCTCTTTGCTCTCATGTAAATTTATTCCAGAAGCAGCTCCAGTGTATTTTCTGCAAAATGACACAGTAAAGCTGCCAGAATTCTCCCTGTTGTCATAGTGCCTGGCATACATCTTTAGCACTGCCATTAAAATGTAAGCGAGCTCTAGAGAAAGAGGTCAGTATTGTAACAGAGTCATGTGAGGGGCTACAGTTATGGCTTTGTCATTGCTTCCGCTATAAACCCCAGTTTTCAGGGATCAGAAGAACTCAGCAGTCAATCTAAACAAGTACATTAGATATTTGGATGTTATTTGTGTGAGTGGACATTACACACAGAGGCGCTGTGGGATACCTTGGGTTAGATCCTTGGTTATGGCTGAGGAGCACAGAACACAGGCTGTCAAGCTTTGTGCGCTCTGGTTCTGGGTCAGTTGTATGCCGGTGTGTAAGGAAGTTCAGGCCCTACCCCTCAGATCAGCAGGGGGGGGTTAAGCAACAGAAGATGGTGAGATCTTCTCTGCATAGGCAGCAGGTCGCATAGGCTGGGAGAGGCTGTGCCCTCCCCTCCCCCCACCCCAAACAGGCAGGCCCCCTGCTTACCACCTCTCAGTGAGTGCAACAGCTCCAGTCTTGCTCCAGGCCCCCAGTCCTACAGCTGGAGCTGGAGAGGCTGTGGCCACTCATTGCCCTCCTTCCCGGAGCTCCGGAGCTGAGGGGCCAGAGTGGGGTGGGACTAACCCGGCTACCGGCCAGAGTGGGGTGGGACTAACCCAGCTACCGGCCAGAGTGGGGTGGGACTAACCCGGCTACCGGCCAGAGTGGGGTGGGACTAACCCGGCTACCTCTCTGATTCAGTTTAAATATTTATACTTACAGTTATTCTCTTCTTTTGCATTTAATTATCTACTGCAGGGGCAGTAAACAGGTGAACCGGGGGGCAAATCCAAACAGCCAGGTACTTTTGAACAGAGTGCAAAATCTTTGTGTTTACTTATTACTATCATTATTGGGGGAGGGGAGGGAGTAATTATTTTCCTGGAGTCTGAACCCTGACTATACCTTGACTAAGAAATTTGGACCTTGACAAAAATAATTGATTACCCCTGACCTATTGTCTCCTGGAATATATGTGATCAAACAACTATTCAGAATTATAACCGTTGAGATCCCCTTTCAACTTTCAAACTGTTGATGTGTGAACTACAACACAAATGACTCAGACTTCCTTCATACCAGGTCTGAATTGTCCGGACTGATATGATATATACAGCAGCACAGGAAAATGTTCTCTCTTTTTTTTGTAATATATATTGTAACTTTCCACCACATCACAGCAAGCCAACATGACATTATTTAGAATTTAGTTATCACTGAGGCAGCATGTCAGCAGTTTTCGAGGGTGCATTTCTCTCACCTTGCACTTCCGATATCTGAACCAAATTGTGGTAGACTGGGAGTGGATCGTGTGTCCCCGTAAAAGCAGATAACCTGAAATGATCCATGGGTCAATACTCAGACATCTGTAATTTGAAATTGCTGCGGTTTGTGCTGTGCATATTTTATAGATCAGATTTTTTGCCTTTCATGATAAATTATCAAGAAGATGCAGCTGGCACAGTGAAGCATATCGCTGGAGCTTTTAATTTCAGATGAAAAGCAGTGTATGAAGCTTTACCATATCGCTTGTGGAAGGTAGAAACACCATATTTTCAAGGTAAGGCCATGTCACTGCTAGTGTCAAGCCCCATTCTGTCTAGTATTAGACCACTAAGTCACCATGTCATCTGCAGAGGGGGTTAGGAGAAAAAAATCCCCATCTATCCTCTCACTATGCAGCATGCGAAAGGGTCCAATGACATTGCCGTAGGATGCGGGATAAGCGATGACAGAATTACTGACAAGATCATTATCTCTTCCTCTTAGGTTCCTTGGCTGTTTCTATAGCTGGTATGACAGGAGGGGTTCTTTTCCTCCATCCATGTTGTTCATATTTCCTCAGAGGAGCACTGATCATCAATATCCATAAAAGAAAAAGAATAGCAAACTCCTACATGCCTCCATTTTTCTTCTGAATACACAGTTCTGTTTAGGGTTTTTCTGGTTCAGTTAAACACACACATTTCCAAGTCTGGCCAGTAACCTTGAGCATTATGCTGTTTGAGAATTTTCATAAAATGTGAAAGTTTTTAGTAACATCCCTGCAGTCCCATCTGCTGAGAGGTCTAAATTGTTTCACTTAGCTGAAAAAGCTATAGAGGACTGTGTACAACTCCTAATAGGTGTAAATGCATTTCAGTATTGACCCATGCAATGGCAGATACAAATTCATCTCGTGTTTGGTAATATGTATTGGGAACAACAGCTTAAGAAGAGGAGGTTCTGGAACTCATTGATAAACTTAACTGTAACAAGTCACCGGGACCAGATGGCATTCACCCAAGAGTTCTGAAAGAACTCAAATGTGAAATTGCGGCACTATTAACGAGGGTTTGTAACCTATCCTTTAAATCGGCTCTGTGCCCAGTGACTGGAAGATAGCTAATGTAACGCCAATATTTAAAAAGGGCTCTAGAGGTGATCCTGGCAATTACAGACCAGTCAGTCTAACGTCCGTACTGGGAAAATTAGTTGAAACAATAGTAAAGAATAAAATTGTCAGACACATAGAAGAGCATAAATTGTTGGGCAAAAGTCAACATGGTTTCTGCAAAGGGAAATCGTGTCTTACTAATCTATTAGAGTTCTTTGAAGGGGTCAGCAAACATGTGGACAAGGGGGATCCGGTGGACATAGTGTACTTAGATTTCCAGAAAGCCTTTGACAAGGTCCCTCACCAAAGGCTCTTACGTACATTAAGCTGCCATGGGATAAGAGGGAAGTTCTTCTCATGGATTGAAAACTGGTTAAAAGACAGGGAACAAAGGGTAGGAATAAATGGAACTTTTTCAGAATGGAGAGGGGTAACTAGTGGTGTTCCCCAAGGGTCAGTCCTGGGACCGATCCTATTCAACTTATTTATAAATGATTTGGAGGAAGGGGTAAACAGTGATGTGGAAAAGTTTGCAGATGATACTAAACTGCTCAAAGTAGTAAGGACCAAAGCAGACTGTGAAGAGCTTCAAAAAGATCTCACTAAACTAAGTGATTGGGCAACAAAATGGCAAATGAAATTTAATGTGGATAAATGTAAAGTAATGCACATTGGAAAAAATAACCCCAACTATACATACAATATGATGGGGGCTAATTTAGCTACAACCAATCAGGAAAAAGACCTGGGAGTCATTGTGGATAGTTCTCTGAAGGCATCCACGCAGTGTGCAGCAGCAGTCAAAAAAGCAAACAGGATGTTAGGAATCATTAAAAAAGGGATAGCGAATAAGTCGGAGAATATCTTATTGCCCTTATACAAATCCATGGTGCGCCCACATCTTGAATACTGCGTACAAATGTGGTCTCCTCATCTCAAAAAGGATATACTGGCACTAGAAAAGGTTCAGAGAAGGGCAACTAAAATGATTTGGGGTTTGGAACGGGTCCCATATGAAGAGAGATTAAAGAGGCTAGGACTTTTTAGCTTGGAAAAGAGGAGACTAAGGGGGGATATGATAGAGGTATATAAAATTATGAGTGGTGTGGAGGAAGTAAATAAGGAAAAGTTATTTACTTGTTCCCAAAATAGAAGAACTAGGGGCCACTCAATGAAATTGGCATGCAGCAGGTTTAAAACAAATAAAAGGAAGTTCTTCTTCACACAGCGCACAGTCAACCTGTGGAACTCCTTACCTGAGGAGGCTGTGAAGGCTAGGACTATAACAGGGTTTAAAAGAGAGCTGGATAAATTCATGGAGGCTAAGTCCATAAATGGCTATTAGCCGGGATGGGTAATGAATGGTGTCCCTAGCCTCTGTCTGTCAGAGGGGGGTGATGGATGGCAGGAGAGAGATCGCTCGATCATACCTGTTAGGTTCACTCACTCCGGGGCACCTGGCATTGGCCACTGTCGGTAGACAGGATGCTGGGCTAGATGGACCTTTGGTCTGACCCAGTATGGCCGTTCTTATGTTCTTATGTTCTTATGAGGATGGTCCCTTGGTTAGGGTGTTAGTGTGGGACTTGGGAGACCCAGGTTCAGTTCTCCACTTCCTGTGCAACTTTGGGCAAGTCACTTAATCTCTCTGTGCCTCTCTTCCCTGCATGTAATATAGAGATATTAGCATTTCTGCACCTTATAGGGATGTTGTAAAGATAAATCCACTAAAGATTATAAGGCTCACAGATACCATGATGATAGAGGCTACATTAGGGACCAAAGAGAAAGATTAGGGCCAGATTTCCACTTGGTGTAGCAGAAGAACATATGTTGCCATTGCTGCAAACCAGTTACATCTTCTTGATTAACTGGGCAGGTGAGTACCCTGGAGATTGCTCGCATCCGGCCATGGTGCTTTAAGGACTATACACCAGCTGGTGGTTAGCTGAAGTACACTGTTCTCTGGTAACTCCTTCTCCCCTTCCTGACATACTCCCTGCATCAACTGTAGGGTTCCTGGCCTCATACCAGGGAAATCCCCATCGGGCATCTGCAATCAGTCTCCATCCACTTTGTGCCACTATAGATTTTCTACCCCTTTTGACTCATATACACGGATGGACTCTGAATTTGTGGTAACCTCCTGAGAGTTGATTGGAAATTTTGAAATGTCATTAAATGAGGGGAGGGGAAGAAGGTTTACTATATCACACTAAATGTTGTATCTGGATATTTTCCAAGCAGAGATGCTAAGGGAGAAGGGTGACTATTGTCAGTATTTCATTTCAGATATCTTTCTAGGTTGCAGCAACAATTATAAAAATGAGAGTGCTTGGATGCATTAAAAATGGAACAGAAAACCATGGTGCCACTCCCCTGTCTTCATCCAATCCCTCCAACAACTCATTTAGTGCTGTGCCCACTTTTGGTCACCTCCCCTTAAGGAAAATGCAGCTGAGTCTGAAAAAGAATAGAAAAGAGCATGTTAAGAGCTCCATTAAAGAAGCCATTAGCAGTGCACACAAGAAGAAGTTTTATTGATCCTGCAAAATCCAGGAACACTGCTACATATTCTTGTGCACCATCTACTGGCACTTTATCTATTAAATAACCCTCTACATGTATACAAGCATCTCTTTTAACACATAATAAACCGTAGTACCTTTTCTTTCCTTTCTTTCCTATCCTTCTTTTCCTTTCCCTCTTCCTACTCCACTGTTTGTTGTTTCCCCTGCTTCTTGCCTAAAATGGAAATAATACATTCTTCACGGCAAGCTGTGTCTTTTGTTTATAAAGCAGGTAGTACATACACTGTTGGTGCAGTGTAAGTAACATGGGCAATGAAGATAGATAGTGGTATAAGGGGCATCGATAGAGAGGGATAGTTCAAAAACTGGAAATATTCAGATTGGAAAGGAGAAGAGTTAGAAGGAACTTGACTGACTTATTCATAATTGCACAGGATATAGCAGCTTGATCTATTTTTCCTTTTTTATATTGTGACAAAATAGGAAATAGGGGATCACTCAATGAAATTTATAGCAGGTGTTTGGAATAATTAAAGGGAAATTGTTTTTCACAGATCAAGCAAACTACTTTGTCAGCCTCAATAATGTGGCCGGGTTTTAAAAGATCTGGGTAATGTGGTGATGATTAGGAACGTTTGAAGCATTATGCAAGCAAAAAATAAGGTTTGCCAAATATTCACTAGGCCCAATATTCCACTGTCTGGAGGGGAGAAGCTGCAGAACTTACTGCAGAATCTGCAATAACTTCATTGTTCTCCCCCCTCCCCCCACAGTCTAGAAGAACATCAGGCAGACATCTGTTAGCCTGCATAGTCCTGTTTTGCCCATTTCAAAACCACAGAGCTGAAAATCCAGAAGGGAGTCCCTTGCAGGGTAAAGCATGCCGTGAGTGGCAGGGTGGCACATCCGTCTCCATGCTCTCTATGCATAAATGTTGAAGAGGTAACTATTCATCTAGTGGTAGCCCCTATGTGTTCCACTGTGGGTCACATACACCGCATGCACCCTGAGTTGTAGACTTCTTGAAAGCAGTGTTGGTATCAAATCACACTCTGTTAGCAGCGGTACCTCCAGCACCAATGAAGCCTAAACTTGAGAACTAATGGCACCAACAAAAGACAATTAAGACCTTCAGCCACTGACAAAATCAGCTGTGCCTTGCCAAATTGCAACACAAACAGTGAACACTCTGGTCCCTCACAGGGACTTTCCAAAGTATTCAGGGATGCTCAACCCCTGGCTGTGCCCCAAGTCTCACCCCAACTCTACCCTTTCCCACAAAACCCCACCCCTGCGCTGCCCCTTCCCACTCCTGCTTCACCCCCGCTCTGGCTCTTCCTGCACCATTCTGCCCCCTACCCCTGAACACACTGCATCCTCACTCCTCCCTGCTTCCTGACAGAGCCTCCGGCACACCGCAAAACAGCTGATTGTGGTGGGTGGGAGGGGAAGTAGGGTGCAGCACTGATCCGTGGGGACTGCCAGTGGGTGGAAGGTGCTGTAGGGCGAGAGCTGATCAGGGGGCTGTTGATGGGTACTCAGCACCTACCATTTTTTCCCATCAGTGATCCCGCCCCGGAGCATGGAGTCAGTGCCTATGTGGCCTCTTCAGGTTGAGCGGACAAGACCCACCGCACTCCAGAGAGTGGAGTCTTATGCTCCATCCACTGACATTTTTGCCGTCCTGGATCGCCAACCTCCATCTCCATCAGATCCTTCCCTTACAAGAAAGGTCCGGACTCCAGCAAGAGATGCAATCTATTGAAAAAAATCTGTCTCCTCTTCTCCAGTGTAACCATTGGTACCGCCAATGGATCCAGAATAGGCATTTTCTTTTTGGGGAGACTCTTAACTACCCAATGAAATGACATCTCCACCTCTGAGGCACACCTTCCAACACTGGGGACCCAGAGAAGTCTAGAGCCCACCTCCATCCATTATCTGCCTTGGAACCCCATGCCAAGGTGTCTTCGTAACCACCTTGTGACTCATCTTGTGGCCATGCAGGGGGCCGTGGGACCAATACTATTCTGTGGAGTCAACATGATCTGCTATGAGGTCAGTCCACACTTGCTCTTCAAGAGGAAAACCAGAACTTCCTCCTGACCTCATGGAAAAGCATGAGCTTGACCTGATGGTCTGGATGAAGCAGTTACCCCAATGTTCTTCCACTGATAGATATAAGCAATCCCAGGAACTGTTATAGAGAGCTGTAAAGGAGCTACAGATCTCCCTTGAGGAAGTTCAGAATCCCCAACACAGACTCCAGGATATCCTCCTTTCCTCTGGATCCAGTTGAATAGCACTTCTTATTAGTCATGCCAGTCTGGAACCAGCTAAAATAGTCTGGCATACTCTTGCCACTTGTACTCCTACCCATCAAGAGGCGGCAATTTTGTCCCAGCCCAGGGGGCGGAATTACTCTTTTCTTGTCCTACTCCTAATTCTTTGGTTATCCACGGGGAGCAAGGTCGTGGTCTTGCTCCACTCTGCACGGCTCCCAGAAGGAGCAGCACATCCCCGCTCTGGCTCCTGTGAATAGGGCCAGCCACGGGGCTCTGCACACTGCTCCAGCCCCAAGTGCCACTCCTGCAGCTCCCATTGGCCGGGAACCACCGCCAATGGGAGCTTCCGGGGCGGTGCCTGTGGACAGGGCAGCACACAGAGCCACCTGGCCATGCCTCCACATAGGAACCGGAGAGGGGATATGCTGCTGTTTCTGGGAGCTGCTTGAGGTAAGCACCACTCAAGAGCCTTCCATCCCGACTCCCTCCCATGCCCTCAAATCCCTGCCCCAGCCCTGATCCCCCTCCTGCCCTCCGAATCCCTCGGTCCCAGCTCTGAGCACCCTCCTGCATCCCCATCCCCTCATTTTTAGACCCACCCCAGATCCCACAGCCCCAGCTGGAGCTCTCCTGCACCCTAAACCTCAATTTCATGAGCAGTCATGGCCCACTGTACAATTTCCATACCCAGATGTGGCCCTCAGGCCAAAAAGTTTGCCCACCCCTGGCCTAGACCAATGGCTCAACAGTTTTGCAACCAACAACCTTATGGGCAGTAAAAGGCAATGGGTTCAGAACTCCTGTTTCTCTGCACCTTCTGTGGCACCAACATCTTCCCAATACAAGTTTTCATTAGGTTGAGATCTGCAAACCACTGATGCCAACACCTGCTGGTTCCCACACACAATGTGGGAGCTGTTGAGCACTCTTCTTTTCACATCTGGAGTGCAATAACAATGGGCAAGTGGGTACTAAACATAATCCATTCCATTTATGCAGTAGAATTGACCTCTTTGCTTCCTACAAAACCCTCCATCCCCACCCCTTTTCAAAAATTATTCTCACAAGGAGATTCTCAAACAAGGAGACTCCTTGCAGTGAGGAACAATAGTGTGAGAACCTCTTCAGTGACAAAGAAAAGGGTTTTACTCAGCTTACTTCCTAGTACCCAAACGGAAGAGCAGCTGGAGTCCCATCCTGGATCTTCATCATCTCAACGGCTTTATTCAAAAGCTGAAATTTCACATGGGTCACACAGGCATCTGTAATCCCATCCCTGGAAAAATGAACGTAGTTGACAGCTTTTGAGACAAAGGACACATGGGCAGGGGGTATAATAGGCCTCTGCCTCCCTGGCACTGTCACTACTGCCAGATGCTGGATTGCGGATTTGGTGGGACGTTTTTGCTTTATTATGCCCCATGCAGGTTCCGGGGTGGCTGAGGAGGCAGTATGTGCTATTCAGCTTCCCAGGTTCATCGGTAATCTCCTTGGACTCCAGAGAGATTAGTGATGAAACCAGGAAGCTGAGTGGCAGATACCACCTCTTCAGCCACCCCAGAACCTGCAAGAGGCATATCAAAAGCTCGGGATTCGGGAAGAGACACTGTCACGCTGCAGCTTTTTCTGGGTGGCTTGGGATCTGGGGAGGGGATTGGAGGGGAGGCAAGGTACGGCTGCTGCTGGCCCAGGGCTCCTCTAGACAAGTGGGGATGAAGGTGGTCTTGGCGCCCGGGTCTTTGGCCAGCTTTGGGCTCCTCTGGCCGGGGGCGGGGGCACTCAGGACTCCTCTGGGTTGGGGGAACTCATTGCTCTGGTCATGGGGGAGCCAGGGGTCTTGGGGCTCCTGCTGTGGGAGGGGCAGGGGGCATGAGGCTCTGGCCCAGGGGGAGGGGCGTGGGCGGAAAGCAGAGCTGGGATCTAGTCTTCCTCCAGGGGAGCTCCAGGCACCGCCCATCTATATATATAAAAGTCAAGTGGTGTATGTATGTATGTATGTATGTATGTATGTATGTACGTACGTATGACAGCGAACTCCTCCCGCACCGTTTGAGCCAGAGACTTGAAATTTGGTACAGTGAGGGGTATTAGGGTCTAGATGCTGGTAAGGGTCGAAAAATTTTCGGATCTCACCTCTGACGCCCCCCAGGGGTGAAAGTCTTTCAGGGCCAATCACATCGGCTGGGCGGTTAGGTGGTGATGATGTCATAATACCCCCCTCCAACAGACACCTCACTCGCTCAGCTCACCCCTCCCTCCTCCAACGGAACCCTGGAGATCCCTCAGTTCTCTGCCCCTCCCCCTCCCAATGGAACCCCGGAGATCCCTCAGTTCTCTGCCCCTCCCACCTCCCAACGGAACCCCGGACTCCATCAGCCCTGTGCCCCCCCCCCCCCCACCTGCGAAGGTCCCCGGAATCCCTCAGCTCTGGGCTCCCTCCCCGCCTGCGACAGATCTGAGTTGGGTTTGGTGGGACCGTAAGTGAGGTGGGGGTGTCGGGTTCGGTCGGGTGGTGAGGTGGGGGTGTTGGGTTTGCTTGGGGGGGTGAGGTGGGGGTGTCGGGTTTGGTCGGGGGGTAAGTGAGCCGGGGGGTGTTGGGGTTGGTCTGGGGGGATGGGAAGGTGTCGGGGTGGGTGAGGGGTGAGGTGTGGGTGTTGGGTTTGGTCGGGGGGGGGAAGGTGTCGGGGTGGGTGCCCAGACCAAACCCGACACTCCCCCGGCTCACTTACCCCCCCACCAAACCCGACACCGCCACCTCACCCCCCCACCAACCCCGACACCCCCTGACCAACCCCAACACCCACACCTCACCCCTCACCCACCACGACAACTTCCCACCCCCCCAGACCAAACCCGACACCCCCGGCTCACTTACCCCCCAACCGAACCCGACACCCCCACCTCACCCCCCCACCAATCGCAACACCCCCAGACCAAACCCGACACCCCCCGGCTCACTTACCCCCCCGACCGAACCCAACACCCCCACCTCACCCCCCCCAAGCAAACCCCACACCCCCACCTCCCCCCCCACCAACTGCAAACCCCCCTGACCAACCCCAACACCCACACCTCACCCCTCACCCACCCCGACAACTTCCCACCCCCCCAGACCAAACCTGACACCCCCCAGCTCACGGTGCACTGTGTAGCACACAGATTATTAAATATACTGTTCGGTCGGAGGTGAAGGGGGGGTGTCGGATTTGCTCAGGGGGTCAGGTGGGGGTGTCGGGTTCGGTCGGGGGGTGAGGTGGGGGTGTTGGGTTTGCTTGGGGGGGTCAGGTGGGGTTGTCGGGTTTGGTCGGGGGGTAAGTGAGCCGGGGGGTGTTGGGGTTGGTCAGGGGGGGTGGGAAGGTGTCGGGGTGGGTGAGGGGTGAGGTGTGGATGTTGGGGTTGGTCAGGGGGTGTCAGCTGTCTGCCCCCTCCCCACCTCCGACTGACCCGAGCAACGCCGGGCACTTATGCTAGTGAAAGGATACATATTTTCACATGGACTTTCATCCTGCTCACAGATGCTTTCTCAGATTCATGGAAGACCCTAAGAATTTTCAATAGATTGCTCCCACTTGATGTTGCTACCAACCCCAGGGTCTTTACCAAGGTCTTTTCGGTAGTAGCAGCCCATATCAGACATTGTGGTTTCAATGTGTTTCCATATCTTGATTGGCTTCTCATTCCAGGGGGAAGGGTGATCCTGGCTGTGTCTTACTCACAGTCCCAGTCCTTCTCCTGTAGATTTTGCTGCCTCAGCAGCTGCAGCCTACCTGACTTCTTACAGCAAATCTATCTCCTACACTCCCCTGCATGTCTGATTGCCAGAGCTCCCTTTTAAGTAGGTCCTCCGGGAGTATGCCTGGCAGCTGCTGAGGAACAGGGCCTTCTTGTCCAATACTGCTCCACCATTCCTTTAACCCTAGTGTGGGCTCCAGAAACACCCATCACATAGACTTCAACCTTCATCAGAGTGTCTCTAAATTCAGTCATGGCAAGGGCTTATCTGTCAAGGGTCAGATTCCAAATGATGAACAACCTCATAGATAAGATCATGAGCAACCCCTGAATGCTCATCAGAAGAATTTCTCTCTGTGTCTTGGGTCATATGGCTTCCTGTATTTGTGTCACGCCATTCGCCAGACTCCATCTTTGTTGCCTGCAAGCGTGGATTTAAACACTATGCACAGGAAACAAACAGTCCATGAATGCCATAGTAACTGTGCCTTCCAAAGTAACATCACCTCTACTATGATGGAGGAATCCCTGCTCCATTTCTTTCCCCCTCACTAGGCAGGACGATCATTGCAAATGCATCCCTTTTAGGCTGGTGGGAGATAGAAGAGGTGTCACAGGAGCATCCACACAACACAGGACACTTGGACATCCCAATTGACCAGGACCCACATTGACAAAAATCTTGGGATTGGTCCTTCTATGTTAGTCTAAGAGCTGGGGGAAGAACAACAGGAAGAGAAGGCAAATATACTGAAAGAAAAAAGCCCATTTTTACACCATACACACAATAAATTTACCATATCCTGGGGAAAATACTCCCCCACATAATTTTTGAAAAACAAGAGCCTAAACAATATAGAAGCCACCAGCAATAGGGCATTCATCCAAACTTAATCAACTCAAAATAATCTAAGTTAAAATAATAATAACAATAATAATAATTAATTAATAATAATATGTTAGCAGTGTGTATACACAGAGACTCTATCTTATTGTGTAGTTCCTTAAAGACAAACTATAATTAAATCCATCAAAAGAATTCTTAGAAGAACCTTTTTGCATGTCCCTATCTCACCGCACTTTCTTTTTGTGAGGGAAATATGTTCTTTCACAACAAAACCTCCAAGGGACAAAACAAAGTCACAATTCAATTTCCAGATGAGTCAGTTCAGACAGGAACAGTCTCCATCAAAAACAAACACTCCAGCAAAGAAAGAAAGCAATAGAACTCAAAACTTTACAGTGGAGTCCCCTGCCTCTGATATATACAACTCCCCCTCTGCTGCCCCCAAGCAATAAACAGTCTCAGCTCAAAGAAACTATTAATTCATAGGGCCATTTAATGCTCTCCAGTGTCAGAAGATTAATCAGTCTCTGCACGTTTACTCTCCAAGTTTGAATATCATCCAAAACCCGTTCTTTGCTTGAGTTATATTTGCAATAAACATTTTCTTTTCTGAGGTGCACTTTCAATGGGACATTAGGAAATGGTCACTGCTGGCATTCTGAATCCTTTACCACATGGGGGAGACCTAGTTTATCTTCGAGAGAGAAGCCTCACCCAGCCTGCCATTTCAGCTATGTGAAGGCTCAGGCAATTCAGGAGAAGCCATATAGTTTCTGTACAGTGTCTGAGGACACATGTGAGTAACTGTGGTTGCCTCTCTAAAAACAGTTCATCCTTATGCAAACATTACCTCTGTGCTGCTGCCAAGGTCAGCAAGTCCTTGAGGTACTTGCCACATAAGTGCTGGCCATGAAAATGAATGCCAACCAAGATTAGATTCACCTTGTTTGCCTGATTTTATTGAATAAGCTTTTGAGTTTATGATTTAGCATGTGTGTCAGATTCTCATTTCCATTTCTCTTTCTCTAAGACTTGTTCTCCTGCTTTCTCATACAGGACCCGCCGCTACATCCTATTGCACAGTGCATAATCAGTAAGTGATTTCTGCTACTTTTTCATCGAAATTCCATTGCAAACAGCTCCAGGTCCCACCAGAACAGTCCCAGACATTTTTTCCATCAGACTTAAAAGTCTTTTGAATATCACAGGTAATTGAGCTACACCAAAAACATTGCATTTTACAGATTAAAAAAGATCCAACATATCTGTTTTCTTCAATATATGGTAGGGGGACGAGGGGAAGAGGCCTTAAGGAACTGAAGCCTAGTAAATGTGACTTAATAGCCGGTATGCAGTGCTGTTGTAGCCATGTTGGTCCCAGGATATTAGAGAGACAAGGTGGATGAGGTAAGTATCTTTTACTGGACCAACTTCTGCTGGTGAGACAGACAAGCTTTCGCGCTTACACAGAGCTCTGTGAAAGGTTGGAAAGCTTGTCTCTCTCACTCACAGAAACTGGTCCAATCAGAGATATTACCTCACCCACCTTACAACTGGTAAACTGTTAATGAGACTGTCAATTTGCAAGCACCCAGCTGCTTACACAAGGTGATGATAAATGGAAGTCAACATGAATTTGTCAAAAGGAGTGATATGGGAATAACAGAACTGATTTCTTTAAAAGGAGAATAGAGGTAGGCTCTGTTTCTGTACTCACATTGATTAGTACTTTCCCATTCACTTAGGTAGTAACATGGTGGAAGCTATATGAGTATTTAGATAGATTAGTAGTTCTACCGAATGCAATGGGACTACTTGCCTCAGTACTTTCTTAATAGCGTGAGTCAGGGTTGCAAAAGTGGGCCTTTACTGGATAAAGATAATGCATTGGACATATCGAGCCATCATTTCAGGAGCTAGAGACCCATTTATATGCTCAAATTGCAGCATATTTGTGTGTCTATGTTTACATAGGCCTTGGTTATACTTGCACTTTATAGCGCTATAAAGCCACCAGGAGCGCTATTACCTCCTACCTGTCCACACTGGCAAGGCACGTAGAGCGCTATAAGTCCGAGTTTATAGCGCTACTGGTAATCCACCTCCACACGGGGAATAAGGGCTGTAGCACTCCCGCTGTAGCGCTACGGTGCGAATGTGGACACCCATTGCGCATTTATTAGCTTCCAGCCTGGCCCATAATTCCTGTTCGAGGCACTCTGGTCATCACTTTCAAACTCTTTTGTCCTGTCCTCAGGTAACCAGATTTCAGACCCGCCCTTTAAATTTCCAGGGAAATTTGAAAATCCCCTTCCTGTTTGCTCCAGCCAGGCATGGAGTGCTCTTCAGGGAATCTTTTGAAGGTGACCGTTTTGCTTTGCCATGACTCCACGTGCCACGCCTCCTCGCAATAGACGATCTCCAGTGTGGAGCAATAGCGAGGTGCTGGACCTCATCAGTTGTTGGGGGGAAGAGGCTGTCCAGTCTCAGCTGCGGTCTAGCCACAGGAATTATGATACATATGGCCAGATATCACGGAACATGATGGAAAGAGGCCATGAGCAGGACACTCTGCAGTGCCGCGTAAAAGTAAAGGAGCTTAGGAATGCGTATCACAAAGCCCGCGAGGCAAATGGATGCTCTGGGGCAGCCCCGGCAACTTGCAGATTTTACAAGGAGCTGGATGTGATACTTGGTGGTGATGCAACATGCACTCCATCGAACACTGAGGACACTTCCCAGCCCACCAGTGAAGGGGGGGAGAGGTGGCCAAAGAGGAGGAGGACAGAGAGGAGGAGGAGGAGGAGGAGGCAGCAGCGGCTGCGGCAGCGACCCAGGACACGGAGGAGTCCCAGGAGACATGCAGCCAGGAGCTTTTCTCAAGCCCGGAGGGCAGCCAGCCACAGCGTCCGGCGGTTGCGGGGGGCAGGGCAGCAGCAGCGGATTGCGCAGGTACAGATACTTTTCCATTGGGAAGGCAGGCAGCTTGGGCGAGGGTGGAAAGGGATGCTTGCTGCATGCTTGCCTACATGTGGAATAGTGCATTGATGTAGTCTATCTCATCGCGGTGATCCTCATCAGTGATTTCTTCAAAGGTCTCAATAAGAGCTCTTGCAATGCGCCTGCGCAGGTTTCCTGGGAGAGCAAGCGTGGCCCCTGTCCCAGTCATGGTCACTAGTCCCCGACACTGTTCTACGAGGGGTGGGAGGAACATTGCTGCACAGAGGCAAGCTGCATATGGCCCTGGCCAAAAGCCGCATCTCATTAGAATGCCCTCCCTTTCTTGCTCTGTCACCCGCAGCAGCGAAATATCTTCCAGCACGAACACCTATACAGATAATGTTGGGACAGTGCTCAGAGTATGGTTCCCGCAAATGCCCTGTGCTCCCCCCAAGCCATAGGACAGCACGGCAGGGAAACAATCATTCCCGCTGCATCCAGAGACAACTCACCATGGCAGGGGCTTCATTGTTGTCTGGGTGCTGTCTGTGGGACAGAGAAACTGTACAGACAAATGGGGAATGCGGGGAAATCATCACTCTGTCTGTTGTGTACAAGGGAATCCTCTGTTTATACTTTTCCCTTTTTTTTCCTTGTCTTGGTTTGATCTTGAATATGGCATCACTCTTATCACCAGCTGACAGGCTGAGGCGGCTGAGGAAGAGGCCACGAAAGAGCAAAGAGGATCTAGTACAGCAAGTAATGCAACAGTCTGTAATAGAGAATCGAATTGCACAGCAGTGGTGGGAGAATGAGAGCAAGCAGAGGGAGAATGAGAGCAAGTTGAGGGAGAAGGCGCACCAGGAGAACGAGAGGTACCGGCGGGAAACCACTGATAAGCTATTTTCATTAATGCAGCTGCAGGTAGAGACTATGCAGCAGATCGCCGCCATTCAGGAGGAGGAGCACCGTGCTCGCCGCCCCCATTATCAGGTGCCCCCAAACCCTTCACCTTCTGGCCCTCTATCAACAGCTACCTGGTTATTACCACCCACAGCTGCCTCCAACCCCCGTGTCTTCACCGACCAACCCCCAAACCCAGGACCCTTATCCACTTCACTCAACCCCTAATAACATGCCTTATCGCCCTCTGGAAATGGGGTTCAGAGGACACAGCAACCCAGAGGCCATTGGAGAGTATGAGATCCGGAGATACTCCAATCTCTGACTGACCCCATCCCACCTCAATCGCACCAGCTTTCACCTCCCCCACACATTCTTCATAACCTTTTATTTCAGCAGCTGAAGTAGCTGTTCAATAAATGAATTGTCTTAATAAATGGGTTTCTTTATTCAGTGTACATAGATTATTAATGGCTACAGAAAACAAAAGGCTTTATCCTATTTAAAGAATGCATCCTCCCTCCCTTTGCACTTCCCATTAGAACTCGCTTTCAGCCTCAAAATGCTCCCTCAAGGCATCCCTCATCCTTGCAGCTTCGCACTGAGCCCCCCTAAGAGCCCTGCTCTTGGCTGTGCATACGTGGCCTCCAGGTGTTGAACCTCCGAGGACCATGCCTGAGTGATGCCTTCACCCTTCCACTCACAGTGATTATGTAGGGCACAGCATGCGGAAATAACCACGGGGATACTTCCTCACCCAAGTCTAGCTTCCCATAAAGACAGCGCCAGCGTGCTTTGAGACACCCAAAAGCACACTCCACAGTCATTTGACAGTGACTCAGCCTGTACTTGAACCTTTACCGGCTGCTGTCCAGGCTCCCTGTGTAGGGTTTCATGAGCCAGGGCATTAAAGAGTAAGCAGGGTTGCCAAGAATCACAATGGGCATTTCGACTTCCCCCATGGGGATCCTCTGGTCTGGAAAAAAAGTGCCTTCTTGCAGCTTTTTGAACAGGCTAGTGTTGCGGAAGATGTGTCTGTCATGCACCTTTCCTGACCAGCCTGCATTAATGTCAGTAAAACGCCCACGGTGATCCACAAGTGCCTGGAGAACCATGGAGAAGTACCCCTTTTGGTTAATGTACTCGTCTGCTAGGTGGTCAGGTGCTAGAATAGGTATATGGGTCCCATCGATCGCCCCTCCACAGTTAGGGAAACCCATTTGTTCAAAGCCAGCCATGATGTCATGCATGTTACCAAAAGTCACGATTTTAGGTAGCAGGAGGGTATTAATGGCCCTGCACACTTGCATCAACACGACTCCAACGGTCGACTTTCCCACCCCAAAGTGGTTGGCGCCAATCGGTAGCTCTCTGGGGTGGCCAGCTTCCAGATTGCAATAGCCACCCGCTTCTCCACTGGGAGGACAGCTCTCATTCTGGTGTCCATGCACTGCAGGGCGGGGGGGGGGGGCAAGTTCAGCACACAATCCCATGAAAATGGCTTTTCTCATGTGAAAGTTTTCATCGTCCCACACTTGCATGATGATGCGATCCCACCAGTCAGTGCTCGTTTCCCGTGCCCAGAAGCGGCGTTCCACGGTCATGAGCATGTCCGTTAATGAGACAAGCAGTTTTGTGTCAAATGCGTTCATCGGCTCGATCTCGTCTTCAGAGCCATCACTGTCACCTTGCATGTCAAGGATTAACTCCACTGCGCAGAGAGTTGTGCTGGCAACAGTCGTCAGCATGTTCCTCAGCAGTTCACAATCCATTACGGCACACGAAAACGGATGACGGAGCGCACCTTGCTGAAACCATTGAAAGATGGTTCCTGAGGTGGACGGAAACATAGGGATTGCTGGGATATGATGCAAAGCATCACGGGGAGTTGGAACAGGATGCAGAATGTCCCGCAAGCAATGCCCCTCTTCCCACAAAGCATTGTGCCAGATCGGTAAGAGGTGCTCTGTGGGATACCTGCCCTAATGCGCTGCTCCTAATGCCGCCTGAAGTACCACAAATGTGGCCATGCTATAGCGCTGGCGGGTCTAAGTGTGGACACGCTATTTTGCAATACCTACTGCTGTATACGGGGACAGCTATAACCAAAAGCGCTATAATCATGTGAGTGTAACCATGCCCATAAACATTTACCTTGACTGCGTGTGCGGATACCATAACTCTATGCATGACTGTGGTAAATACATGTATAATCAGGGTAAATGCACCTGCAAATATAGGCACATATGTGACCCATTAAGACCAGTTATTCAGCTCCACAACTGAGGAATGTGGTCTGCATGACTCACTAGGAGCGCTTTACAATTGAAATGCTTCTCTGCTTATATATAAAATGCCTTATACAGTAGTTGAAACATTTCCAAGAATTCCAGCATGAAAAATGTTTATAGTATTTCTATACCCAAAAGGCCTTAGGCGTTCCAAAAGAAACTCAAACAGGCAAAAATAATTGAAAGTTATTAACTCATATACTGTAATGCATTTGTTGCAAAGAAAACAAATATTTGAATATCTATCTCTTCCCCGGGCATACAGGTTTTTTTAGGGGTGCATCAAAGCTGTGTTGTTTCTTGTTAAAGTTGCAAATGGGCCCATATCCTTGAAATATTTACAGTACTCTATTATAAGCAGACTCAGCCCCAAAACAATGTGGATCCAAGTATGGATTTCTAACCTTGGGGTGCTGAAATATGGGGCATTGGTTTGGTTTGGCCAATTGTAGAAAGAGGATTCACTTGCAAACTGCAGATCTCTCCCTCCTCACCTCCAAATTTCAGAGGTGTTCAGTGATGGCTGTCTGGTTCAGTCTCTTTTCTGCCTGTAATATTGTAGAAATAAAGAGACACCTGGGTTAGAATCATAGGATCATAGAATATCAGGGTTGGAAGGGACCTCAGGAGGTCATCTTTCTAGTCCACCCGCCTGCTTAAAGCAGGACTAACCCCAACTAAATCATCCCAGCCAGGGCTTTGTCAAGCCTGACAATATGTCAAGCCTGTAGCAATATGTACAGAATATCAGAGTTATTCCTCAACACTCCTTTCAGCTATTGGCTTGGAGAGTGTAAATAGTCCCATAGGATCCTGAGCCCAGGCAATCATCGATTGCCACAGTTGCTATAGCTATTGGCATTGACTTCTGACATAGTGCTACCACATGGCACCAAAATCCAAAGCCTGGTGCAAACTAGAAAAATTATATTGTTGGCAGCATAGCGCTACCAAATAATATGGAGTGGAAAAGTGAAGTTGCATTTCTTCCAGCCCGCCAAAGAAGCCCTTGATGTTCAGTTAAAACCCTCATTGCAGCTAACCTGAAGCTGAAAATGAAAACTGGCCTAAAGTCTGTTTCCATGTTACTATCACCTAACAGCCAAAAATGGATGATTTCCCCTTTTCTTCTCCTTTGCAATCAGCAACTGAGTTATCAACTTACTCACTTTCTCCTTTGGCCTGTTGCACCTTATTTCACCGCGGGAGGAGTTCAAATGGCTAGGTATGAAAAGGGATAAATGATAATGATTAACAAACCTAATCATAAAAACATAGCTCCACACACACAGGAGACACACCCACAGTGCAATGCAGATGCAGTATAACTTAATTTTTTTAATTAGCTCATTTCAATTAGAAAGCAAACAAAAAATCTGAGGGAAGAATATTGTATTGACGACTCAAATACGATATCCAGAGACTAATCAGGCACCTGACATTTTTTCCCTTCATCTTGCTTTGAAGGCACAGAAACAGTTGATTATTCTTCTTGAATAGCCTGAGACTCAGCAACATACATACATTTCACTTTCCAGTAAAGTACTGGGCACACACAGATGGTTTTTACTTTGCTGGAAATTGAAATGCTGCACAGTCCTGAGGTAGCAAATGAATCCCTAAACTTGTATGACTCACGGCGGGTCTCAGAGGCAAGGAAGTGTGGCCACTCCACTTCCTTCAGACTCTGGAAAACAAAACAAAACACAGCCACAAAGCTGAGAGGAAAATGAATCTGACAGACTTGTCCACTTCTGGGTTTCAGCCTCTCTGCTGTCTGAAAAGGAAGGCCATGCTGCCTTGTTTTTAAGCATGGAGGGGACATGCCAAATGTGCAGGAGGCAGGGAACGGGATTAATTCTATTTGTGCCCAAATAGAATTAATCATCCCCCTATCACACTTGCAACAGAAACTGAAAAACGTATTTTAAAGGGGGAGCCACCAGTTTCCCTTACAGAGTTATGCACTGACAATTTGTGTAATAATAAGCTTAGTAGCTATTTAAAATGTAAAGAAGCAGGATGTTCTCTAAGCTGCTTCTCATTCAGCATGATGCAGCAATAATTTACTGTTCTGCATGATGGAGAGGCAGGCTGGCTGTGCCTGAAATAACCCTTTACCCAGCAAGGGTCCTAGACTTCACAGTTACTGGTCCAGGCTTTACTAATATCTAGCCAAATCACACTCAGTTCCATCTCTAATACACCCCCCATAACAACCCTCTGTCCTCTCAAATGTAATGGGGTCAGAAGTCAGGGCTATTCAGCTTTTTTGAGAGGTGGTTTAATGTAGGATTAATGTCAACATTATATGCATGATCAGTGTTTTTCACATGCAATTTCATGTGTAAAAGATATAAGAATTGCTTGCTTTGGTATATTTCTCTTTGCTGTGCAGTATATACACAAGTAAGTGCATTTATATTTCTGCACAGTTTCTCTTGTGGCAGGTGAGGAAGTGGTTTGGAAGCACTGCTGCAGAATATGAAGCACCGAAAGGCGGGGAATCTATTTACAAACAGCAAGTATGCCTGTGAAAGTGCACTGGCTTTACAGTGAAAGTTACATGAATGTGACGTTTCCTCTGGCTATAGACATTTTGTTTTGTTGTATGTATGAAGTCTCATGAATTGGCTGTGTCATTGTTGTCCAAGAACGCATTACAAGTCCCCATGGCTTGCAATAATCAGAATTTTATCATAATCAAAAACACCCTGTTCAATCTTCCATGCATACTTCCCCTTCCTGTTCCAGGCTGTCTGGAGGTTTTCGGCAGCAGGCCTACAGACATGGCTGGCTCTGTAATGCGGATGACCTCATCTGCACACCACACAACTGCAGAGACAAGCTGTGTGCACTCTGCTTGAAACAACAGATTTCTGGGGAATGTATTTGTTCACACATGAACAGTAAAGCAACATTCAACACTGGGAAGTGGCAGAGGGTTTTTTTGTGTGTGTGTGAGAAATGCCTAAGTATAGGGTTTCTATTTCACTGTTAGGAATGAGGAAGAAAAAAAATGCAGAGACCATCTAAACCAGAAGTGGACAAACTATGGCCCATGGGCCACATCCGGCCTGTGGGACCATCCTGCCCAGCACCTGAGCTCCCAGCTAGGGAGGCTACCCCCGGCCACAGCCTCACCTCACTGCATGGACTGCGCTCTAGGAGGTGTGGCTGTGAGTTCCTGCAGGATAGCGCAGCAGCATGTCTGGCTCTGGCCAAGCCATGCGGCTGCCAGACATGTTGATCTGAGTGGCATGGTAAGGGGGCATCGGGGAGGGGGGTTAGATAAGGGACAGGGAGCAGGGGGTTGGATAGGGGATTGGGTTCGGGGGGGGGGGAGGCTAGGGTCGGGAGTTCCCAGGAGGGAGAGGTCAGGCGACAAGGAGCAGTGGGATTGGATGCGTTGGAGGTTCTGAGGGGGGCAGTCAGAGGGCAGGAAGTGGGAGGGGTTGAGAGGGGTTGAGAGGGGTTGCACAGCCTTCCCTACCTGGCCCTCCATACAGTTTTGAAATCCCGATGTGGCCCCTGGGCCAAAAAATTTTCCCACCCCTGATCTAAACAAAGGTATTTAAGAAATAGCCTAGAGCAAACTACAGTATTTCTGAATAAATGTAGTTCTGTTTTGATGGTCAGATGCACTTTACAGTGATCCGTGCTAGAGCCATACACTACCCTCAGAGAGCTACATCCTCAGCTTATATAAATTGGTATAGCTCCATTGTAGCTAGTGGAGCTACACTGATCTATACCAGATGAGGATATGAAGTGATCTCCTGATTTCTATATTTGCTACCATTTCCTTATGTGTTATTACTAAAATAACCTCCCATATTATCTCAGATAGTTATGAGTACCCTTCCAGCTGGGTTTGCAGAAGAGTGTCTGCAGTGCAACCAGTGGTAGCAGTGAGGGGAGTGCTAGCATAGAGACAGGGTCCCAGACGGCCACTGGCTTTTTAACTATTATGACATCTACTTCTGGTAGGAACCCTGGCAAATACAAAGGCCAGATGTTCTGGTCTGATCCAACTGCTCTGGACTTCTCTGGTGACACAAAAGAGCCATAAAACAAACTTGCCTGAGGAAATCTTCCAGTGGTGTACAAGTGACAGAGCTGCTTTTTACACAATCCCATCCTAAAGTCCAGGGCAGGGATTAGGTCAGAGGGAAAAGCTATGATGACTTAGCATTGGCTACACATAACTTCTTTCCAAACCACACAATGACCATGTGTTAAAGATCTCAAACATCATTGCACCACAACACCCTTCTGACAACAAATATTACCACGCGACCCCAGGAGGGAGGACAGAAGCCTGAGCCCCTCCTCCTCCACCAACCCCCACTGCGCAGGGTGAGTGGGCCAAAGCCCAAGCGCTTCAGCCTCAAACAGGGGGCCTGTAACCTGAGCCCTGCCATCCAGGGCTGAAGACCTCAGGCAGTGGGGCATGGGTTTGGGTTTTGGCCCTGGAACCCAGCAAGTTCTGGTGACCCCATTAAAACAGGGTCACAACCCACTCTGGGGTCCTGAACCACAGTTTGAGAATTGCTGTTATAAATCCATAATCAAGTCATCGTATGATTCTGGAAGAATCTTTTTCACATAACTCAGCTGCTCCCTATTTAGGATAGGGAGAACCGTTGTTACATTAGTGCCCATGCCCATGTCCATCTGGGAAAAAGAACTAATTCTGTCCCTAATCAGAGGAGAAGAGCCATTTCTATGCCCCATCTCTAGAAACCCAGGTGGTGGTTTGTGTTTTCACTGCTTCTATACCCAGACTGTCTACACTAGACACAGTTCTGAACCACATTTGGTAAGGAAACACTGCACCATTCCAGAATAGTTCCATTTAGCAGGGATCCGCAGCATGGATACAGCAATCCATGTTAAGCAGAACTATGTCTGACAACTGTTTTCATTACAAGCTTGTGGCTACCATGGTTTACTGCTGTAATTTAAACAAGTCCTTGATGCAGTCACTAAGATGAAATTTCCAACTCTGGAATGCAAGTTCAATGCTATGATCACTTAGAAGTCCTGGAAGAGGACTTGAGGAGTCAGCACAGTAAAGTAGGAGCTGCACATCTACGGGCTTGTCCTCACTGGGGGGGGCATCGACGGCAGATACGCAACTTCAGCTACGTGAATCACGTAGCTGAAGTTTGTGTATCTGCCGCCGACTTACCGCTTGTCCCCACGGCGGCGGCAGTCGGCGGCGCGCTCCCCCGTCGACTCCAGCTTGCGCCTCCCGGCGAGCTGGAGTTCCGGGCGATCGATTTATTGCGTCTTAGCGAGACGCGATAAATCGATCGGCGGAAGATCGATCTCCGGCAGCACTAGTGAAGACCAGCCCTTAGGCACAAATGTTTAAAGAAGGTATAAAATTCTCTGACCTCTTCTAGACAACCAAATCTAAAACCACTGGAAGAAAAATAACATAAAGGGTATGGACTGTGAAGCCCCTTCTAGTACTTCATGATCATATATCTGAGTGCCCTCCATTTTCACCTCACCCCCAGCTCTTTCCTCGTGAATTAGGGGTGATGGCGTTAGAAACAATAATGAAACAAAAGCATAAGGCCAAATGCAAGTGACCTTCAGATTTTTGAACAGATCAGATTCAGGGCTTTCCCTACTAAGCCATCTGCTAAGAAATAGGAAACCAAGAGCTTGTCTACACTACAAGATGAAGTCGACTTTATCTAATTCAGCTTGGAAAAGAGGATACTGGGGGGGGGGTGGATATGATAGAGGTATATAAAATCATGAGTGGTGTGGAGAAAGCGAATAAGGAAAAGTTATTTACTTGTTCCCATAATATAAGAACTAGGGGCCACCAAATGAAATTAATGAGCAGCACGTTTAAAACAAATAAAATGAAGTTCTTCACACAGTCAACCTGTGGAACTCCTTGCCCGAGGAGGTTGTGAAGGCTAGGAATGTAACGGGATTTACAAGAGACCTGGATAAATTCATGGAGATTAAGTCCATTAACAGCTATTAGCCAGGATGGGTAAGGAATGGTGTCCCTCGCCTCTGTTCGTCAGAGGGGGGTGATGGATGGCAGGAGAGAGATCACTTGATCATTACCTGTTACGTTCGCTCACTCCGGGGCACCTGGCATTGGTCACTGTTGGCAGACAGGATACTGGGCTGGATGGACCTTTAGTCTGACCCAGTACAGCCATTCTTATGTTCTAATTCAACTTCGAGTTTCTGAATTAATTAAGTTGACTGTGCGTGGCCACACCATGCTCATTGTCTTGATGGAGTGCGTCCTCACTAGCACTGCCTGCATCAATGCATAAAGCAGTGAATCGTGGGTAGCTATCCCCAAATGCAACCTGCCACATTGTGTTTTGGGAAGTTTGTGCAATGCCTCATGGAACCAAAACATTGTCGCTGGGGAGAATGGGAACATTGCATCGCCATCCCATGATGCACTGTGCTCAACAACAAACAACCCAGTGGTTTTCACATCTTAAAACTGCCATGTGTATGCCATAACCCCAGAAGCATGGAGACTGCTCAGCTGTGCACTCTTGCTGTGAGCACTTCAAATACCTCTCACCTTCTCCTGCACTATTTCCAGAGCCGAAGTAGGATCTGCCGCGTGGAACACAGCAATATCCTGCAAGCAGCCCCGATGCAAGCCATTGAAAAAAACAATTCACGGTTGCTCATGGCAGTCACAGAGCAGCTGCACTCCATTGCACGTCATTTCTGGTCCTGTGAAACAAGCAGCATAATTTTGCAGGGATGGGATGACGAGCAGTGGCTGCAGAACTGTCAAACTTCCAGGAACTTCGTGCACAACTTTCCCCTGCCCTGCAGTTCAGCAACCTAAAAATGGGAGCTGCTCCAACAGCAGAGAAGCGACTGGCAATCGCTATTTGGAAGCTTTCAACACCAGACAGTTACTGGTCAGTGGGGAATCAATTTGGAGTAGGTAAATCAACAATGGGAACTGCTGTGCTCCAAATGTGCAGGGCCATTAATCAACTTTTGCTATGAAGGGTAGTGAGTCTGGGAAATGTGCAGGACATAGTGGCAATGGGGTTTCCTAATTGCAGTGGGGCGATAGATGGCATGCATATCCCCATCTTGGCAACAGACCACCTTGCCAAAGAGTATAGAAACCGAAAGGGATACTTTTCAATGGTGTTGCAAGCATTGGTGGATCACAGGGGGCATTTCACTGACATCAATGTAGAATGGTCGGGAAAGGTTCATGACACATGCGTCTTTAGGACCTCGGGCTGTTCAAAAAGCTTCAATCTGGGACTTTCTTTCCAGGCCACAAAAATGAACACTGACAACACTGAGATGCCTATAGCTATGCTGGGAAGCCCAGCCTACCCCTTGTTCTCATGGCTCGCAAAGCCACACACCGACTGTCTGGACAGCAGTAAGGAACGATTCGACTATAGGCTCAGCAAGTGCAGAGCGGTGGTTGAATGTGCCTTTGGTCATTTAAAAGGGCGCTCCTCCTCTTCCTCATCCACCATATCATCCTCCTTGCTGTCCCTAGACTTACAAACCTGTAAGATGTCCATGTTGCTTGTCGGGGTGCTGGTAGGGTCACCCCCAAGAATCATATGCAGCTTGTTGTAAAACTAGCATGTTTGGGGTTCTGCACCAGAACAATTGTTTGCCGTCCTTGCCTTCTGGTATGCTTGGTGAAGTACTTTTATTTTCACACAGCACTGCTGTGTGTCCCTCGTATAGTCCTTCTCCCCCATTCCACGAGCAATCTTTGCATAGATGTCAGCATTTCTTCTGCTGGATCGGAGCTCTGCCTACACAGACTCTTCTGCCCGCACAGTGATGAGATCCATCACCTCCTGTGCAGACCACGCTGGAGCACGTTTGGGGTGTGTAGTCTCTATGATCAGCTGTGCTCAGTCTGGCATGCGCCCAATGCTGATCAAACAGGAAATGGAAAATCATAAATTCCCGGGGCTTTAGTAGGGGAGGGGCTGTTTCCTGTGTACCTGGCTGAGGTGCAGCAGCATTAAGAATGTATGAAATATAGCTTCCATGTACGTCAGCTTGTATGTCCCAGCCTGCTCTGGTTTGTATCACTAATGTTTATGCAGCCATAACCACTGAGCTCTGAGCTGTAAACTCGTCCCAGCAGAAATATAGCAACAGGAAGCCACCTACACTTGTGGTAAGCGCCCCCCTTCCAGGCATGCAGCTAATCTGCCTAGTAGCAGGACCCTCCTGAGGCATAGGCTCAATCAGGTTTTTAGGGGTTTTTTTTCCCCCTCAGCCTTTTTACTCTAAGAATTAGCACCAAAAGTTTCAGAGGCATTCCATGTCCAGTCCAGGCCTGATCAATCCGGACAACACCTCTCACGCTCCCGTATCTCCCTCTGAGCGAGTAACAATTGCCGGTCGAGTTCGTAATGCTGTTTATGTGTCTCAGTTTTGTAAGTGTTTTAAGTGTTTATTTTAAAGTTTGAAGTGTTATTTGTGTGTCTTTCTGTAGATTTTTACCTCAGGATTTGTACTGTTACTTGTGTTCCCCATTTCTGTGAGTGTTCACCTCAGAGTTTAAGTCACTCGGGTGTCCCTTCTTCTGTAATTGTTTTACCTCAAAATTTACCGAAGGATTTAAAATTCCGCCCATGTCTCGCATGCTGTAAAGTTTTCTCATCTAAATAGTTGTGTCACCTTAGTAGTAGTAGTAGTTTTCCTTGCTATAAACGTTTATTAGATTAATCAGTCAATAAGAAAAACCTGTTTAATAGAATTGTGTAATAAGAACCCATTTATTAGAACTGTTTAATAGTCACCTGTTTGATAGAATTGTTTAATAGTTAATTACTGTAATTAGCCTTTGAATTCACCTATTACCCCTCCCCTTAATAAATAAACAAGTTGTTAAATTGCCATCAGTGTCCCTGTGAGTCCTTTCCGAAAATCCTTATCCAACCTTTGACATTTACAGAATGAACCCTAGAGCAATCACAGATGAGCATTGTGGGACACCACCTGGAGGCCAATTTAGTTGAATTACACAATGTTGCGTCTGCACTCCCTCGCAATCAATCCATGAAAATCAAATTAAGCACTATGTCTCTCGCAGAGGTGGATTACAGAAATCATCAGTAGAGGTGATTTAGGTCAATATAAAGGACCCACTAGTGTAGACACATACAATAACAGGCTTCCTTTGACCTAACTTTTTAGTGTAGACTAGGCTTAAGGCAGGTGTGAAGGCACAACATTCAGATCTAGATTTTGAACACCCCAAAATTCAGGTTTGTTCAGTTCTGATATTATGAGTTAGCCCACTAGTGGCTAATTATCAAATTCTGTTCTAGATCTCTGAATTTTGAACTCACCCAAGAATAAGAAGACTTTGGATCTGAGATTTTAGTTCAAGTTAATCTCTGATAGGAGATCAGACCCTCAGCTGGTGTAAATTACCAGTGTTCTGCTGAAATCACTGAAGCTAGACTGATTTCTCCCTCCTCCCCCCTACACCCAACCCCGCTCCCACTGCTGAGGAGCTAGCCCAGAAACTTCATATAATTAACTTGTTCCAAATCATGTCCTACAGGGTTTCATTTATGTATGGAGGGACATCTCCCCTCCTTCCCAGCATCTTCTCATTGTTTCCCTTCTGATCTGGAATAAATGGTTACCAACTAAGGCCATTGTGTTTAGAAATGCTGCACCGTTCAACAATGCATCGCATCAATCTGCAAGAAGGAGTGTAAAATAATTCATGACACCCCGCAATAAGTAGATCCCTGTTACAGTGTGGATTTGCTTACAGTTCTGACCTCTGCTCGACATAAACTGTTTTTGATTGCAAAATTGCTCTGCTTCACCATACAGCTGCGTGTAGGATGTGCAGCAGAACTGTACACTGTCTGACAAGCCATTCAGCGATAATATTTATAACCACTGCGTAGAAATGAAGAACAGTACTTTCAGCACCTCCAAAATCTGACTTCTATAATCAGCTCAAACAGCTAGGAATGCTGCCATGTGTCATAGGAACAGACTTCCCTAATGGCACATATTTAGTGATGGAATGGAATAGGAAAGGGGTCCAGGAGATGCCAAGAAATTGTTAGCATCAGATATTTCAACTGGTGGCTTTGCAATGGACCTCTGGCATTATGGGAGGCACCATCCCAGGCTCCTTGATACTATTAGTAAAGGGAGGGAATATGCTAAGAAATTGCTCCATTTGCAGCAGTGAAACACTCAAAGCCTTTGAACATTGGGCAGGGCCTAAACAAATCAGTGGTAATGTGCTCCTCTTCCCCCCTGAAGTGTTTTCTCCAGCCTTGCCAGGCAATGAAAGTTATGTGGAAAGAGCATGTCAATGGTGCTAGGGAAGAGTGGTGGCAATTATGCAATAGGGAAAGAGAAGACATTAATTATGGAAGAAAGTTAAAGAACTAAGAGGTTCTTTAACTTGAGTTAAAGAATGAGTGACAGTAGAAAGAACAAGGGTTAGAAAGTTCAGCAGTCAGGAGGAGTGAAGTTCAGTCATGAATGGAAAGAAATAAAACAGAGAATTCTTTGTGTCCATTACTTTTCACTGTATTTCGCATAGTGTACATTTTTTTCTGTTGCCATGATAATATGCCTCCTGTCTGTCATTTCTCTATCCAGTAGAGAATTGGACTATAGCGTTCTCATTGTTATATAGGGGGTTCCATATTAAAGAATATCATCATATTCCACTGCAGCGCTGTATAGTCACTTGTTTTGTTCAGCCCTGGTCTACACTGGGGGAGAGGGGGATCGACCTAAGATACGCAACTTCAGCTATGAGAATAGCATATCTGAAGTCGATGTACCTAGATCAAAATACCACAGCGTCTTCACAGCAGTGAGTCGACTGCTGCCACTCTCCCGTCAACTTCGCCTGCACCTCTCACGGAGGTGGAATGCTGGAGTCGATGGGAGAGCGCTTGGGGATCAATTGATTGCATCTAGACTAGACACGCTAAATTGACCCGCCAATCCAACAAACTAGAATGAAGAAGGAGGCAATGGCTAACAAAACAATATTAAGTGCATATAATATTCTTAAATATAAGTGTATATAATATTTTGAAATACAGTAGGCCAGATTCTACCCTGAGATACATGCCACTCACATTGATTCTCAGTAAATGTTTGGCACACACATCTGTGGGCACAATATTTTAATTATGTTCATATTAATACTGCTGCAACTATCAGATGATTGCAATATATGGCTGCAATAATACACAAATATATATATTTATACATACTGTATAATACTGTATATTTGGTAAAACCTTGCGACTCAAAACAGAACGGTAATATAGTTAGAGATCCACTGAAATAAGGACAGCTCATTCTGGCCTCACTCGCAGTAAGCAAACACTATTTCTTCTGGGAGACACCATGGCATAGTTCATAAGGTATTAGATGGGGACTTGGAAGAATTGGTTTCAGTTTCAGGCTCTCCCAATGCTTTCGTCGGTGACTTGGGCAACTCACTTCACCTCTCAGTAACTCAGTTTCCGCATCTGTAAAACAGGAGTTATTATACTGACCTCTTTTGTAAAATACTAGAAGAGCTCTCTACTGCTATTATGCAGTTCTCTGGGTTAGTAGAAGACACCAAACCCAATGAATCATAAGCTGGTTACAAAGAACTACACCTTTTTCAACTATAGTTACCATTATTAACTGGGCAAAATATTTATCATTCTTGCTAGTTGTCCTTTCTTGGCTTCCTCACAATAGACAAACACCACTTCTCTGATAGATGCTTTTTTACAGCGTGATAATTAACCAATAGGGCTACTACCATATCTGCAGCTAGCACAATTGTAGACAACATAATGCAAATCTCAGAAGCAGCTCTGACGGCTTGCTGTCCTGTTCCTGCTGTACCACCTCCCTTAGTGGTCATCTGTGGCATCCCAAGGAGCAGACGTTAGCTGAGGCGGCTCTATTGCCTGTTTTGTTGCCCGGCGGTGGAAGCCCCAGAAAGAGTAGGATAGGCACTTGACTAGATTTGAATGAACCCAGGGGAACAGCTATCAAACAGGCTCCCTCCCTGGCCACAGTCATCCAGAGCAGACCAGGAGAAGGGGGAAAAGGAGAAGCATGTTCCATCTATTCCCCCTCTTTGCCCCCAACATTCCTTTTGCTGACTATTCTGGCTACACACCCACCAGTGACTACCCTATATTGGAGGATGCATCCATTGGAGACTTGTGGATGGCTTCATCCTCCATTGCAGCACCCAAGCAGTGCAAAAGTGCAGAACAGGGCAGGGAATCTGTCCCAAAGGGTGGATTGTGGAGCATTGGTTCTTTGGAAACATGTTCAGCACCCGCTCCACCCCCAAACTGAAAAGGTTGTACACCACATATGTATACAATTGAGACTACGACATAGCATCTTTCATTTAAAATGTTCTCACCATTGTTACCACCTGGGATGCTCCACCTGTGGTACCAGTGACATGTGCATCAACACAGACAGGCGGCCTGCCTAGCCCACACAGTGATAAAAATGCAGTAGCCGGCCTACACCGGCCATTTCACTGCCATTGGTGAAGCTGCATCGATAGTAGCAATGGCAGGGAACTTCAAGGGGAGAAGTCTAGCATAGCCACAGCATGCATCTTCCTTATCTCCTGCTATTTTGTACCAGATATTTGCATATGCTAGCTAGTGTATGATAGTAAGCTAGAGAATCAGAGTTCATTTTGTAAGATAATACAGCACCAGTACAGTAGGGTATAGAAAGACAATAACCCTCTAGGATTCCTTATTATATGATGAAGACAATCCAGGAGAAAAGTGACAAATCTAATCCATTTCAATATAAAGTTAGTCTATTTATTATTTGCATTAGAGTAGTGCCTACTGAACCCAATCAGGACCAACCCCACTGTGATGGGGTACTCTTCCCCTTAAGAGCAAGACAATCTACTGGTCAATCCTTCTCATCATCAATGGCATGGCCCTTTAAGAGCTTGGGGTGCTCTGATACACAAAGGCTGAGAAGATATGGGGAGAGAGGAAAAGAGTCCTGGGAAGAAGTAGCATTTAGAAGGAATCCTGGTATTCTATCTTTAAGGACCTGGGACCTGGAGCCTTGCAGACAGAGTGAGGCAGGGCTCCTGTCTCAACCAGCCAATGAGGAATGAGATGGGAGAAGGGTCCACCATAAATGATGGTCTCCTTGTTCACAGTAGAGCAGCTATCTGCAGATACTAAAGGGAATAAGAAGGCTTTTGCAGGGCTCTGAGTTAGCAGCACCAATTAAAGAGGGCTGCCAAGTCCTCTGAACCTGACTAAATGAGACCAGCTGAAGGAGAAACATTGCAACCCAGCTCCAGGAAGAGAGCTGAGGACTCCTGGTTAGGAAAGGGATAATAATTGTTTGAACTCTCCAAGCTCCAGGTGGACAGCTAGGACTCTGTCATAAGGAGAGACACAAAGACTGAGCGGAAGACTGGGAACTCCTTAGAGGGCAGGCTTCAGAGGAATCCTGAAAGTCAGAAGCACCTTTTGCTTATTTGGAAATTCTTTGTTATGGCCCCTTTTGTATATGGATTTGTAACAAACATACCCAAAGGAAGGTGTTATTGAGTGAAGCGTCAAGATAGCCTGAAGTGAATTTTTTTGGTTTCCTGGGTAGGGAGCTTGTACAACACCCCACTAACTCAGCAAGGGGTACTACAGGGTAGGTTAGGCATGCTCTATGGTATCCCATCATGCTGAGTGCTGTACAAATGTACATGAAAAACCATCCTTATTTTATCTACTTATTAATATTAGCACTACACATAAAAGTATACTCCATTTAAAATACAAATTTTCTACAAGTGTAACAAAAAGGTTTTTGTTGCCCAAAATTGCCAAATAGGTTGATTCTTTAAAAGCTGCATTATGCATAAGGAAATGTTAAAAACATTGCCGTGTGCTCTTTCTATTTTTCTTTTCTCATAGCTGCTGACTGCTGATGTATGTGTGTATTCACACTGATAATCAGCCACCTCCTCTTCTTTCTCTCCCCCTCTTGCCTCATTCCTTTCACAGTGCCACAATCCTTTGTTGGTGGCAATAATCACACAATTAGATCTGAATGAGAAATTTCAGAGAATAAAAATAATAAAATCTTTTTGACACTTTCACAAAAGCATGAAACCTCAGGTTTTGGGAGAGGGATTTTTTGAGGGGGAGTGGTTGTTTGTGTGCTATGACTGGGGGTAGGAGGAATTGAGGAATTTTAGGCAAAGGAAAACTGAAATGTTTAGCCTGACAGAAACATGGAAATGATAGTGATATTACTAGGACTGGGTTGTGAAACCTCTACAGACTAGTTATCAAATAGTTCCTTTTTCCCCCACACAAGTACTCTGGTAATGAACAATGGGTATACAGTGGGTATCTTTTTAAAATTACATTCTTTGATATCTGCTTAAAGTTGTATGCGCTTTTTCTTCAGTAAGGATGGACAGCATGAGAACAATCCAACCCATCCTAAAGGAGCTCTGATCAGATGCTAAAGGAGCACTCAAAGACAATAAGACCATTGCAAAGAAATTAAATGAATTCTTTGCATCTGTCTTCACTGTTGAGAATGTGAGGTAGATTCCCAAACCTGAGCCATTCTTTTTGGGTGACAGATCTGAGGAATTGTCCCAAATTGAGGAGATTTTGGAACAAATTGATAAACTAAACAGTAATAAGTCTCCAGGACCTGATGATATTCACACAAGAGTTCTTAAGAAACTCAAATGTGAAATTGCAGGACTACTATCTATCATCTGTAACCTATAATTTAAATCACCTTCTGTACCAAATGACTGGAAGATAGCTAATGTGACTCTAATTTTTAAAAAGGGCTCCAAAGGTGACCCTGGCAACTACAGTCCAGTAAGCCTTACTTAACGGGCAAATTGTTTGAAACTATTGTAAAGAACAAAATTGTCAGACACATAGATTAACATAATTTGTTGGGAAATAGTCCACAAGGTTTTTTTAAAGGGAAATCATGCCTCATCAATCTAATAGAATTCTTTGAGGGGGTCAACAAGCAGGTGGACAAAAGAGATCCAGTGGATATAGTGTATCTAGATTTTTAGAAATCCTTTGACAAGGTCCTTCACCAAAGGCTCTTATGCAAAGTAAGCTTCTATGGGATAAGAGGGAAGGTGCTCTCTTAATAACTAGTTAAAAGATTGGAAACAAAGAGTAGGAATAAATGGTCAGTTTTCAGAATGGAGAGAGGTAACTAGTGGTGTCCCCCTGGGATCTGTACTGGGCCCAGTCCTATTCAACGTATTCATAAACGAACTGAAAAAAGGGTAAACAGTGAAGTGGCAAAATTTGCAGATGATACAAAACTACTCAAGATACTTTAGTCCCAGGCAGACTGTGAAAAGTCATAAAAGGATCTCACAAAACTGGGTGAGTGGGCAACAAAGCGGCAGATGAAATTTAATGTTGATAAGTGCAAAGTAATGCACATTGGAAAACATCATCCTAATTATACATATTCAATGTTGGGATCTAAATTAGTTGTTACCACCCAAGAAAGAGATCTTGAAGTCATTGTGGATAGTTCTCTGAAATGATCCATTCAATGTGCAGCAGCCGTCAAAAAAGCAAACAGAATGCTGGGAATCATCAAGAAACAGATAGATCATTGGTTCTCAAAGTGGAGGTCGGGACCACTCTGGGGGTCGCGAGCCAGTTCTGTGGGGGTTGCGAGCCCCTGCTGCCAGCAGCTGGCCCTGAACAATGCCACTGCCGCGGGCTGCTGGCATCCGGCCCCTGCTGCTGCAGGCGGCCTGTGCCCCCGCCGCAGCGGGCTGCCGGGACCCCTGTGAGCCCGACCCCTGCTGCGGCGAGCTGCTGGCGCCCCCATAAGGACAGTCCTGGCCCCGGCTCCTGCCGCAGCGGGCTTCTGGCACCCCCGTGAGCCTGGCCCCTGACGCGGTGGGCTGCTGGCGCCTCCATGGGACTGCTGGAACCCCCTCCCACTGGCCCTGGCCTGGGGGGGGGGTGCTGGAACCCCCCCCTCAATCCTGACCCCTGCCCTGGGGGGCTGCTGGAACCCCCCCTCTCCCAGCCCCTGCCCCAGCAGGCTACAGGCACCTCCTCTCGACCCCAGTCCCTGCCCTGGGAGTCTGTTGCCCCCCCCCCACCCAGCCCAGCCCCTGCCTCAGTGGGCTGCACGCACGCCCCCCCTCCCCCCCGCCTGACCCCTAAGGGGGGGTCACACTTAGATGCCCGGTGTGGGAAAGGGGTCACCACTACAAAAAGTTTGAGAACCACTGAGATAGATAATAAGACAGAAAATACCATGTTGCCTCTATATAAATCCACCATATGCCCACCTCTTGAATACTGCATGCAGATGTGGTCATCCCATCTCAAACAAGATATATTGGAATTGGAAAAGGTTCAGAAAAGGGAAACAAACATGATTAGGGGTATAAAAAGGCTTCCGTATGAGGAGAGATTAATAAGACCGGGACTTTTCAGCATGAAAAAGAGGCAACTAAGGGGGGAGGAGGATATGATAGAGGTCTATAAAGTCATGAGTGGTATAGAGAGAGTAAATAAGAGTGGTATTTACTCCTTCTCATAATACAAGAACAAGGGGTCACCAAATGAAATTAATAGGTAGCCGTTTAAAAAAACACAAAAAAGTATTTTTTCATGCAATGCACTGTCAACCTCCGGAACCCCATGCCAGAGGGTATTGTGACGGTCAATACTATAACGGGGTTCAAAGGGGAGCTAGATAGATTCATGGAAGATAGGTCCACCAATGGCTATTAGCCGGAATAGGCATAAATTATGTCCGTAACCTCTGTTTGCCAGAAGTGTGGATTGGGTGACAGGGCCTGAATCATTTGATGATAAAATGTCTGTTCATTTCCTTTGGGGGCACCTGCCATTGGACAGGATAATGGGCTTGATGAACCTTTGGTCTGACCCAGTATGGCCGTTCTTATGTTCTTACCTTAACTTAAAGTGCAACTAGCTACACTTGGACTGTCAGCAGGAAAATAAGAAACAATGCCAGCAGGAAATCTAGATGATGAGGAGAAAAACCAAAGACTGCAAGAGTTGCTAAACATAGTTTGTGTTAGACCTACTGTACTATGCTGCTATTCTTATAGTCTATCAGCTAACCATAAGGTTCCATGAGGCTTCCAGAGTTATTAATAGGGGAGTTGAAGCAATATCTCAACTCTGTCATGCGCTTTGTTTTATTATACTGGCTATTACTGTGATTAAAATTATATTGAATCACATTACTATGATCATAATAAAATATAAACAGGGTAATATTTTCTGTAAAACTTTCTGGCTCCTATCTTATTTCCTGACATTTAGATCTGTAGAAGAACTCAAGTGTGCCACAAAAGCAATGTTTAGTAATCTTTGCCGTGTGTGGTATGTACTGGTAGTTCTGATTAGCTGCTTAGACCCAAGAATGTTTTTCCTGTGCAGTTTAGCTTAGCATTTTATTCAAAACTCATCCGACATTAGAAAATGAATCTATTGACTAAAATACAAAACCTAAACCTCTTTATCTCTCTCTTATAAGACAATACACAAATTGCTGGTCTGACCAAACATTTAAAATAGGTAGAAAAAATAGTGACATTCACAGACCTAGATGTACAGAGGGAATCCCCTCTTTAACCACCTAACGTAACAGCGAGCAGTTGAAAGATGAAACTTTCTTAAAAACAACAAGCTCAAGAAAGCTGACAGGAAAGATTAACATTATGAATAGTGTGACTTTTTAGGGGAATTTCAAACACGGGTGGAGAATGCTAATTCCTTTGCATTATTCACCAGAACCTTTTATGTTTTTTGTTAAGTGACTTGCATGCTCGATGTGGAAAAACAAAGTTTTGTGCCACACAGAATGGAAATATTTTGACCAGCTAGAAGATTTGAAGGCCTTATCCCCAATGCAGGAAACTACAAGTTGAGGTCACAGCATGGGACTGTTGCAGAAGGGGAGGTTTAGGTTGGATATTAGGGGAAAAAAATGCATTAGGGATGTGGTGAAGCACTGGAATGGGTTACCTAGGGAGGTGGTGGAAAAGCTTTCCTTAGAGGTTTTTAAAGTCAGGCTTAACAAAGCCCTGGCTGAGATGATTTAGTTGGGGATTGGTCCTGCTTTGAGCAGGGGGTTGAACTAGATCGGAGGTTCTCAAACCGAGGGGTTGTGAGCTCCTGGCGCCGGCTGAAAAGCCGCCGAATTAATTACTTCTGCATTCAGCAGCTTTTGGCGGACATACCAAGCTATTTCGGGAGCGCTCGGCATGTCCGCCAAAAATAGCCACCGAATGCGGAAGTAATTAATTCGGCGGATTTTCGGCGGACATACAAGGGTCCGTGGAGCAGGGAAGGAAAGTAAAAATGGGTCACAGAAGGGGAAAGTTTGAGAATCACCGAACTAGATGATCTCCTTAGGTCCCTTCCAACCTGGATATTCTATGATTCTATGATTCTATCCTCTTTCCTGGGTAGAAAAATTCAGGCACACTGCAGAGGTGATATAATGAGTCATTCATGGAAGGATGGTGATAACAACTAATCTAATAGAGCTTTATTGGAAAATCTCTTAAGAGGGTAGTCACCTTCCCTGCTGTTGTCCAAGTAAGGCGAGGGCATAGGAGGAGTGAATAGGGAAGAGTCTGTCTGGACCACAGTCATCTGGGAAGGCCACCCCAACAGCTCCCATTGGTTGCAGTTCCCGACCAATGGGAGCTGCAGAGCTGGCTCTTGGGAAGAGGACTTCGTGCAGGGCCTCCCTGCCTCCCCACTGCACCTAAGGGCTGCAGGGATCTGGCAGCCACTTCTGGGAGTTGCGTGGAGCCAGGGCAGGCAAGGAGCCTGCCTTAGCCCAGGCTCCCACTGTGCCACCATCCAGACTTTTAACGACCTGGTCGTGGTGCCGATCCGAGCCTCCAGGGTCCCTTTTCAACTGGGCCTTCCGGTTGAAAACCGGACGCCTGGCAACACTATTCCTCAGGTCTTTTTATGCCAGATAAAAGATCTTAAGAAGTATTAAAGGGCTCTAAAAGCCCTGCTTATGTCTGGGGGAGGATTCCATGGATACAGGCATTTTGGAGGAGTTTTAAGGCTGCCTTCTGAGGGTCCTCTAGCAAGAGTGACTTAAACATATCTTTGGCGCCCCTATCAGTCCCAGGTTTTGAATTCTGATAGAGCCCAGAATCTTAGAGCTGGGATTTTATTTCCAGTTCTGCCAGTGGCCCTTTTACTGACCTGAGGTAAGGCACATCCCCTGTGCCTCAGTTTCCCTGTCTGTATATTAGAGATAATGAGACTGACTGCATTTGAAATCTACTGAGGAAACATGCCATATAAGAGCTAGATTTTCTTATATAACCTAAAGAGCCTCTGCACTATCACAATACAAATACTAATCATTAAAGATACTTTCTGCTTTAAAAAATGAATGTATTGTTTTTCACGAGGAAGGGAAAGGGAAATAGGGTGGAAGGAAGCTAGGCACCTAAATCCATTAGGGGATCTGGTCCCTTGAGATCTACTGATGTGAAGAGCTATATCTATGTGAAGTATGAAGTTATTACACTATTACCACAAATTACACAACTCTCACACTACCGTAGGGTTAATCATTCACCACACATGGTCTTATTCTGCCAGCCCTCCACTCACAAAGTTAGTCAATGAGAAGACTGAGCTCCAAATGCTCATAGGATCATGCTCAAAATATAACGAAGGGTATGTCTGCATTGCCTCCAGTTCTATAAATTCCACTGTGGGGAGACCTAGCCACACCATCTCTGATCAAGCTATTGCACTAAAAATAGAACATGGAAGCGGGAGTGACTAGCTGCCCTGACCGCTGTCCCATCTAAGACTATAGGCTTCTGTCTTCAGGATGGCTAGCCTCTCCCATCACTCATGCTGCTGTGGCCACACTTTTATTTTTAGCACAAGAACTTGATTAGCGCTAGCATGGATATGCTGCCTGGACCTGGAATTTACATCTTTCATCTCCGTTGAAGACAACCGCTAAGATTAAAGACCTTATTCCTCTCTTTATGACTGACTTTTTTCATTTAGATACAAGTAAAAGTGACTGTCTAGATTTTTTCACTCTGCCATCTTCCAAGATATAACTTATTTGACAATTTCCATTTTTGTAAAATCAACCTCTATTCTAGGGCTTAATTACAATTTCTTTCCAGATCAATGTGGTTCTGCTGTTGGCTGCTTACCAATTTCCTTCTTAGTTACTTTACTTTTTGTGCATGTCAGAACCATCAGATTGGTTACTGTTACGATGAAGGCTGTGTGTCTGTCACGGAGATCACGGAAGTCAAGCTTCGCAGTCACTGCTTAGGCAGCTCTGGGGACAGCCACACCAGCTGCTGCTGGAGCGGACCCAGGGCTAGCAGCACCCGCTACTACTCATGCGACCCCAGACAGCTGGCCCTGGGGACCACCTGAGCAGCGGCCAGTGGGACACACAAGGCGTGGCTAGAGCACCTATTGCTCAGTGATTCCGGGCAGCTGGCCCCGGGGATGCTCAGAGCAGTGGCCCCGGGGGCATCCAAGCAGCGACTAGTGCCACTGGCCACATGGACGGTCCGAGCAGTGACCATTGAGGCTACCACCAGCCCCAGCCCCAGCCCCCCCCCCCCAGATCAGCAGTGCCCCAAGGCTCTCCCAGAGCAGCAACCCCCCCTCCCCTGCTGTCCCCCCCCCCCCCCCAGGTCTCCCCAGCTAAGATTTAGTCATGGATATTTATAGTAAAGGTCATGAACAGGCCACAGGCCATGAATTTTTGTTCATAGACCATGACATGTCCATGACTTTTACTAAAAATACCGATGACTAAATCATAGCCTTAGTTATGACTATTATTTAGAGCCATATGTGTGCATGGTGCTATATAGATATAAAGTCAAACAAGAGCCCCCCACCCTGAGGTGCTTGCACTCCAATTGATGTGAACACAAATGACAACTTCAGCCACACAAAGGGAAATAAGGTGTTGTCAGTGCAGGGTGGAAAAGTTAGTTTGTTCTTTGGACTAGAGTGTGTGGTTCGACCTGGGCAGTGGATCCATGCTACATCAAGCAAAGAACCAAGAGGGACTGAGCCTTACTGAAGTACATTTCCTCCCTGAACTCTTGCTGGAGACTGGGCAGATTGACCCTCCATTCTGTCAGTCCCTGGGACACATGGTCCCACCCCCTTCCAAGACATATCTGTTCCCAGAGTTGACTCAATGTGGTTCTTAATTTGATTTGCAATCACCTGAGTTATCTTGTAATGTTGACATCTTGAGGGGAGGGGAGTTCAGTATTTTTCCCCCCCTGAAATGCTATTCTATTTTGTGGCCTAAGGAGAAAAGTGGCAAAGAGCAGCAACCAAGTAGATATTAGTGACAGCAGGCAGGCAAAAGAAGTAGATTCTGAGGAGGGATTTGCAGGAGAATAAGGTCTCTCAGAGCACTGAAGGAGAGAGGCATACTAAGAGACATGAAAGGCATTGCCAAGTCATGAGTAAGAGAGACAGACAAAGAGGGCATGAAGGTGAAATAGATTACATTTAAACAGGATTATTTAGAAGGAACCTGTGCTTCAAATCTTCCTTTCAGTTCTATAGGGTTTAATATGAAAGTATGTGCCTGGGATTTTCCCTGCACCAAAACAGTGGGTTACAACAGCCCTGTGCATTTCCCTGTTATTTCATTCAGAATGCTTTGACATCAACGAGGACAGTGCAGATTAGACCCAGACAGCCCCTAACCCTAGTCAAGATTTTTCTTCCTCCTTAAAAAAAAAAAAAAAAAAGCTGATGTAATTCCCTAGAGCCCCTGCTATGGTATTCCTATTGCATAGCTGCATAATCTCGCTGAGTAATTGTCTGTTTGGAACATCTCAGCCCCCTGGGTTGAGGGCCATTTAGTTAAATTATTTTTCATGTGTATATTTTCTTTGTGTTTTTCTTGCCTAACTAAGAGGGGATGGGGGAGCGAGATAAGGAAAGGCGATGAAATTTTCAGTTAAGAAGCTGAAGCTCTGCACAGTATTAAATGACCCAGAGGGAAATTGGAGAGAGTAGCTTTTGTGCTCCAGCCTCAGAGTTTTCCATTGATTAAGTAAAACTGAAGTGGAAGGCATTAAATGACAAACTGCTGTCTCTCCCCGGCAAGGCCCCCTCCCTGGCTATATCAGCAGCTGAGGGACTCAGGCTCAGCTCTGATCCTCTGCCTCCCTCTCCTGCACACCAAGTCATCATTTAATTGATTCTGAAAACCTGCTTATTTGAGCACACCCATAGGTCTCATAAATGCTTTATAGTTACATTCATCTTGGCTCAGGGCTGAAGGATCACATAACCGAGCCCTTGCCTGATCCCCTCAAATTATGAGTCTGCAACAACAACAACAAATCAGCCTCCAAAGATGAAGAAAAACACACATGCTAAGCTTTTCTTTAAAGGAATTAGAACAAATGTTGCACTCCCTCAATCTGTGGCCGTTCGCTTCCAAAAGCATTACATCTTAGAAATAAAGGAGAAATTTAAGTAGGGGAGGCCAAAACCATTTGAATACAAATAACTGTTTATGCCCTTGTGAAGAAAAATAATTTTATTGAGTATTCCAAAATAGCTTGCTGTCTCTGTGTTTCTTTTTCTTGACACCTAAAAGGTAGGTCGACAATTTTCCTAGTTTTCAAAAGAAAATAAGCAGGATTTAATTTTAGTTGTAAACAGAAAGTCATAGTTTCGCCCTTAAAGTGTTTTCATAGTACAGTAGTTATAAAGTTACAGGTTAGCTTATGCTGTATTATATGTATTGATCACATCAATGGCTGGATCCCACATGCACCCTGGATTTTCACTGGCTTATGTCACTGGAACGTATGCCAGAGGAAGCTGGAAGAGATGTGAAGTCCCAGATTTCTTTGCACTGGAGGGATGAAGCCAGGACAGCCCCCAAACTGGGTAGTACTAGTCGGGAAGGATGTGTGAGGAAGGTAGCCAGAGAATTTGCTGATTCCACACATTCCCTCTACAAACATCAACTGGCAAGGATGCTACAGTGTCTGGTCTTAAGCTAGATATACATCCCCACCCCATTCTAGCAAAACCCCTAAAGGAGAGTCACAGTCATATGCCTCCTCGAGCACAATGCATCTCACTCACCAATACTAGTGAATCCAAAAGATTATATATATTTCCTTACTACTAAATAAATTTAATAACAAAAATAAAACAGAAAGATATGCTTCAAAAGACTGTGATGACTAGTTAGGAGAAGGTTTCAGTTTGACTGTCAGAGTCAGGGAATTTTCAGTAAGAGCTAATCACTTTATCAATTGCAGCGTGATGTGAAAGTTCTCTACAGAACATGAATGAATAAGAGCGGACATGCACACACAAAGAAAAATCTGATCAATTTAATAGCAGCTTCAATTATGCACTTTTTAAAACCCTTCTTGACAATTTGCTGAAAGAAACTTTATTTCACCAAAAAGAGAGCAAGAGAGAGAGGGAGAGAGAGAGAGAGAACCTTTCCCTCTGCAATCTTTCTTCAGGTTAATTTACTTTTAGACCTCAGTTTTTGTGATATATTAGCATCATTCTATTATACAAAAATTGGTTAGAGCAGGTACTAGTTGGAACTGAGGCTTATTTTTTTTAGCTTAGTTACAAAAATTGTGTATGCATTAGTGAGTTCAACTGAATACTAAAACTCAGTTATTTCATGTAGCATAGAATAATTGCACTCAGTCTGGATACACAAGGAATTTTCAATGGCTTTTTATTATTACTATTTTATTTTATTACTTCCATTAGAAATGTGAGCATTTGTGATGAGTCCAGTGTTTCTGATGGATACTCAGCAAACTCTAAGCAGGCTTTTCATTTGGATCTGCTCCATTATTGGGTCTTATTTTCCTGCCAATGTGCCCATTTTATAATGAGGTTTTTTTTTCAGATGACAGATTGAGTCAAGTGGCTGAATCAGCAAGAGATCAAACAGACTGTACACATAAAAATCTCCAAAATATGTATTACTAGCTCTTACTTTCCACAAAATATGGTTTATAAGATTTTTTTAGCAAGGTTGCCAACTAGTTAATATTTAAAAAATGTATCCTCCCACAGGACTGTGGGAAGCTCTGCTCCCCAGCCTCTTTCCCCTGTGGTCCCGCCCCTGCCTGGCCTCTTCCCCCGAGGCCGTGACCCCATCTACTTCTCTTCCTCCCTAACTCTTGTCACTCGCTGTTTTTCCCCTCCCACCACCAGCCCCACTCCTGGGTCAGGAGGGATTCACCCTGTAGAGCTGGGGCTTGGAGCTGCAGCCACCCGACGAAGGTAGGAGATGGCCCTGGCTGAGTAGGGACTGGAGCAGGTAATGACTCGACACCTCCACACCTCTAGTAACTGGACTTTGGATGTCCGGTTAGTAGACGTCCCCTTCTGGGCCAGATTTTCCAGTCAAAAACCAGGCATCTGGCCACCCGAGGGGTTAGATTCTGACGATCTTTCAAGTTTTCCAGTTGTTACTGCATCAAATTGGGTTTCCTCCAACATACATTACCCAGAGAAATCTTCCATCCTAGAAAGAGTTATATTTAGCACTATTAAATTTGTGAACTAGGTCAACAAAAAGTAACAGGCCAAATTCAGCAGTGACGTAAATTGGCATTTAAGTAATTGGGCAGAAAAGCAGCATGGTGTAAATGATAAAGTATTTTATTTTGTGCCAATATGGCATTCAAAGGATGTACAAAATGAGCATAACATACACTGGTTTGATATTCTGTACACATCACATGTAGCCCCTGGTACACATAGATGCAACTACAATTGAAGGGAATACAAGTTGTATCTCATAGACTCATACACTTTAAGGCCAGAAGGGACCATCATGATCTACTAACACCAGGTCTAGAATTTGGCCTGAGTGCTGTTGGGGTTGGCACGGTATCTACATACATAGATGGCTTCTTTATCTTACACCATCCTTTACTTGCTTTTCCTCCTATTCCTCTCTCATCACCTCAGGGCCAAATTCCCTCTGGTGTCAATCAGTACTGTTCCTTTGAAGTCCATGGAGTTGCATCAATGTACATCAGCAGAGAAACTGGTGCTCTGAGTCTAAGAGATTTATTTTCCACATCCACCAAATGCCAAATAGTATACTTCTGTGGTGTGACGTTATACACTGTTTAATTCACCACACAATTTGGCCAGGACCATCCATGAGATTTGCACCCATTTTCTACAAGCTCTGTTTGAAAGAACTTAGTCCAATATCTTTATTTTAATTTATTATACATTTAAGTACAGACATTTGAGGGTACACAAAAAGTGACAGGATGACATTATTGGGAAATTACATCCTCTTTTTATTCACCCACGTGCAGCACAGGCCCACTAAGTTCTCCAAGACATGAGAGTCCTGTGATATATAAGCACAGAATACGAGTTAAAGAATTTGTCATCCTGAATTTATGTGGTATTGTTGGATTGTGTCCCATTACTTAAACCAAGTTTTCCATGGTAATTTCCCCTCTCCTATTTTTTTTTCCCCCTTCACTTCTTAACTGGAGTTTAGACTCTTCTGAGAACCATGGAGAGTCTACCACATAAAAATACATATTGATGGACACAAATACAGGAAAAGTATTGACCCACTCTGTGCCTATCGTATAAGGACATACTTTATTCAGAGCATTTTTATAGTACCTCTTATTTATACGATAGGTGCATCAGGAGAGCTATTACAGCCAATTGTACAAATATGTATTTACAATGTTTTAAAAACATATGCAAGCACAGAGAATTAAAATGAGGCTACAGCATATGGTTATTTCACTTTGAAATGTGACTATCTTAACCATTAACAAGAAATATTTAAGGGCCAGCATGAATAAAAATCCCACTCAGCTTTTGCAGCGTGGAAGCCCACACAAGAACAAGAAAACAAACTCAATTTGAGAGGGTGCTTTCTTAACCTAGCATAGCAGTATGAGCTTTTACTGAACTTGGCTTTAAATGATTGAAGACGACTATGGACTACCCCTTTGCCTTTTTGTTTTTAAATGTCAGAGAGATTTTGAAATCATATGAGCACAAAATAGCATTTTAAAGTCTTAAACAAATAATTGGCTAGAAGAATCAATGTTGTTTCCTCTTTGGGGTTGTGAGTGAAAGGGGCTGCCTGGATACCTCCAAGCTGCTACTTTAGATGTAAATTTGTACTTTAGAGTGAATGTTCATGATCCCGTCATGGCACCCTGAAACAGGGGCTCATAAACATTTATAGTAGTGATGACACCTTAACTACAGTAGTGCAGGGTGAATACACTCCTGAGGGGGAAATAGTGGCCACGTGGATAAATATTAGATCATGAATAAATCCAGGTTTATTTAACAAACCCTTAAACATCAGTTATTTCTCCACATCTTTTTTTATTTTTCAAATAATCTGTATTCCAAGAAGGATCCTTTAGTACTGGAGATCTCTCTCTCTTTTTTCCTTTTAAATCTTTTTTTTTCCCCCTCCCCACGTTTGTCTATATGCCCTTAATTAGGCCTCAGCAGAGATAGCCCCTGTTTGATTTGCAGTCAGAAAACCTAATGTGTTTTAACATTGTCTGCCTGAGCTGAAAAGGAAACTGTAAATTTATACAGTCTGGTAAACATATTTGGCATTTGCATCTTAATGAATCTGTGGAATGAAGCTGGTCTGGTCCCTTCCCTCCCCCTCCCCCTTCTCCACTAGGCTTTCAGTACAGCAGTGCAGTGTGTGAGCTGCCTACTCCCCTCCCCCACCATCACATATTACCATCCGAATTCTGTGCTGTCTAGAAAGGTCATGTGACCCTCATCAGTCTCCTGGGGTGGAGGAGGGGAAGCAGATTGAACCTGTTCTTTGTTAAGAGGTCAACGTCAGCTCCCTGAGCAGGGGAGGAATTACCAGCAACTCTCGAAAAGCCGGGCACTCTCTGCTGCCTGCAAGCAAATAGCTTTCTTGGCGAGAGGAGGATTAATCCTCTGCTCTCTTTAATGTGATCCTCCTGATGATACATGTCTAACCTAAGAAGACCTGCAATTAAAACTGCAAGGAAAGAACCAGCAAATTCAGAGTCTTGGCAATGCACTTTTGCAGCTGGGCACCTCATCCGTCTGAGATTTACAGTAGCTGGCCTTGGGGGAATGCTGCTTCAGAGGCAGAGAGAATCTTGGTTTTTAAAAAAAAACATTCAGGGCTGAATACTTCTGACTGATGTTCTTACAGACATGTACGCAGTATAGCTATAGTCATGTGGGTCCCCATAAAAGCTATTACTTCACCCACGTTGTCCTTACAGATGTGCATTTAGGATGACCAGATGTCCTGATTTTATAGGGACAGTCCCAATTTTGAGGGCTTTTTCTTATATAGGCACCAATTACCCCCCACCCCATCCCAATTTTTCACACTTGCCCTCTGGTCACCCTAAGGGCCTGCATAGGCACCAACATCCCCCAGCACCGGTGGATGCTTGCATCCTCCCTCACCCCAGCCCCGTCCCAATTCCACCCCTTCCCTGCTCCCATTCCAACCGCTTCCCCAAATCCCTGCTCCAGCCCCGCCTCCTCCCCCAAGCACAATGCATTCCCTCTCACCCCCCATGCCTCCCAGCCGTGCAAAACAGCTGTTTCACACCACAAGCGGGGAGGGGGAGAAGCAGGAGGCGGTGGTGCGCTCAGGGGAGGAGGTGGAACAGAGGTGAGCTGGGGAGGGGGGGTGAAGCAGGGAACTGCTGATGGGTGCTCTGCACCCACCAATTTTTCCCTGTGGGTGCTCCATCCACGGAGCACCCACGGAGTAGGCGCCGATGTTGTTGTTGTGACCTTAGCACATGACAAATCCGCTGAGCCAAATGCAAGACCATCCCCTGAAGTGAATGGAGAGTTAAGGCAGAACCACTAACATTGGGAATCAGCAGATGCACTTCAACAGTGGGACCTGTCAGAAGTACTCTGTACCCCTCTGTAATGTTTACAGTGCCTGGAAGGACTCTGGAAAAGCATGGGAAGGAGTGGCCACAGCTTTGGTGCTATGGCCCGGTCTCTCTCCCAGTTCCTTTGGGAAAGCTTGTGCTGTAGTCAGCACGGGCCTGGAGCAATCCTTGCACTCTGTGGTCTGTCTATGGCTGGGAATTTTTCATAAATATCCCACTAGCTCAGCTTAATGTTGGCAACATAGGCCACCGGCTGTTGCCGGTTCTGTTTTATCTACTATGTCAATTAAACTCTGAGAAGGGTTACATGCTTAGGGTTACATCCCAATCAGACGCAACGACTTTGGCCTTGTCGGCACATGCAATTAGCCCCGATTTCAGCCATCAGCAAACTGCAGAGAGGGAAAGCTGTGATTTGTATTAGTGGGGTTTACCCCAGTTTCAAGCAGATTTTCCTTGTCTTCACTATGAGTTTGCAGCTAGGCTGATGGCTGAAACTGGGGCTAATTCAAAATGTAAACAAGGGACTGGGATTGTGTCTGGGCCCTTTACAGGAATGCAAGTATGGAGAAATTTCCTTCCACTCTTTCCCACCCCCACCTCTTATACAGCAGCACAGGGACAGACACGATCACCCTGTGTATTGCAGGATTTGACCTTTCGAAAATGGCAGAGAAAAATACTTATATATCAATATCACTACATAAAGTACTCTAATCCATGTTACTTTCTTTGCCAACAAGAACATTTTCTTCAATTTTCTTTCCTATTCCAGGCTTAATGATCAATTAAGTAAATACTAGCTTTAAGACACCTTTTCCCACTTCCTCCTCCCCTCCCCCAGCCCTCTCTTTGTAAGCTGTACAGACATCTGTTTCTCACTGCATCAGTTAAACTCTTTCCTCTTTCTGTTTGCTATGTTCTGGGCTTGAAGTAGAAAATGTTGTGGAAGGGAGGGGGAGGGGATGCTAAAATAGAAGCTAATTCTTGTCCTTTGACCTCAGTTTATATAGAAGAGTGGGTTAAAAGGTCAAGGCAAACAATTGAAATGCTACTTTTGCTTGAATAGCATGCCAAATAAACTTATCCAGGGGATTTAGAATGATCCTTTTATGGGAATTTCTACCTCCCTCAGGATTCCACATGCTGACTTTATGGGAGCTGAGGACAGTTCTAAATTTATTTGGAGTGGCACAGGGAATACTTTAGCTCTTCTTAACAGTCTAGCTGGAAGAAGCAATAACATTAAAAATAAATAAATAAAGGAATCCTCAACACAGTCTACATTCTTTGGGCTTGGGGGGGGGGGGATTTACTGTAACAATTTTAGCTTCATTATAGAATTCATTTCCTATTGCTATTGGGAATGCCTACTCCTCTTGAGATTTTAAAATCAGACTGAAGATAGATCTGGATATGGATCAGATTCTCTTCTCATGCCAGTGTGCCTACATCAACATCGATAGAGTTATGTCTGGTCTACACTGATGTATCTATGCTGTTTTAAATAATAATAGTGTAGTAGTTAACTGCACTTCCTCCTGCAACTTTCTTATGGAGGATTCTATATAAATGTATTTTGTTGATGCTGAACTGTTCCATTTTCCACTATAGTGCAAGCTCACAAATCAAGATCACCGAAAAGAGAAAAGTCTCTTCAAGCTGTCAGGCCACGTATACATTACAGTTGATTGAAAAATTTCCATCAAAACTTTTTTTATTTGTTTGTTTACAGAAAATATACTTCATTTTTAAATGAAAATTTTCACAGCACATTTTTGCTTCACTCAGGGTTTTTTTCTGTTTCTCAATGAAAGATAGGGGGGAAATCGGTTTTTCAGAAAGCATTTTTGGTTTTTAAAACTGAATATTTTCTAGATTTTTATTTTGGTTTCTCATTGAAAATCCAGAATACTGTAATTTTGTGGGAAGCTTTGGAGAAACATTTTTTGAAATTTCCTGTGGAAAATATTTGGCAATTTCTAACCATGTCTAGTCTACACTAGTCTTTTTACACTGAAATGTCCCCCCAAATGCTAACACTGGTGCAGCTGTGCAGTGATAACAACTATGGGCATGTCAGTGAAAAACTAGTTGTTGGCACTCTCAGTGTTTATTGCCAGGTGTTTATTGTTGAGATAGGTCTACTCTAAAAAGTTTTACTGACATAGCTCCACAAGTTAGGAGTGTGTGTGGGGGGGAAATCACACCAGTAACGTACATAATTATGACAGGTTCAAGAATAGCAGCCGTGTTAGTCTGTATCCATAAAGAAAGCGAGGAATACTTATAGCACCTTAGAGACTAACCAGTTTATTTCAGCATAAGCTTTCGTGGGCTATAGCCCACTTCATCGGACGCATAGAATGCTATAGCCCACGAAAGCTTATGCTGAAATAAACTGGTCAGTCTCTAAGTTGCTACAAAGTCTTCCTCGTGTTATTTACGGATACAGACTAACACGGCTGCTAATCTTAAACCTGTCTAGTCTAGATAGTTATACCAGCAATATAGTCCTTTTGCCGGTATAACTTACTCCTTTTAGGGAACTGGTTTAGGGCATGTCTTCACTACCACTTTAATTCGACCTTAACGATCTTAGGTCGAATTAAACGTGTACCTGTCTTCACATACATGCCCTTAAAGTCGATTTAAAGGGCCCTCAAAATCGAATTTGTAACTCCTGCCTGACGAGAGAAGTAAGGCTAAAATCGACTTCTCTATGTCTACTGTGAGTAAGTGAAGAGGCATCTGAAGTTAAGCCTCCGACCTCCGAGCAGCCCCATGCCCCCCCCCCGCCCACCTGAACAGCTCCCCCACCTGACCCCCCCCGCCCGCCCGAGGGGCGGGGGGAGCCGCGCGGGGCTGCTTGAGCGAGCGGGTCAGCTGCTTGGTCAATTTCAGGTGATAAGCCAGCAGTGCAGGGAGTTCTATCATCAGCATTACTGAGTATTAGACATTTCTAAAACTAAGCCTCATGCATCTATGTGAGCTTTTTTCTTTAGTTCAGAGAATCAAGATCCCCAAAATAATGACAACATGTCTCCTGCTAGCAGTTAAGAGAATATTGGACAGGGCTGCAAAATCTGAAGGGTGCAATGACTAAAAGACTGTACTTAGTCAATGGCAGAGGCAGAGGAAGCAGGTCCCATGCAACTTTTTGCCAAGTGGTTAGGACACTCACCTGGGATACAGGAAATGCCTAGTTTAAGTGCGTGGGTGACTGCTGTAACCACCAGGCTAGGGAGAATCTTTCTGACTCTCCCACTCGGGTGACCAGATGTCCCGATTTTATAGGTACAGTACCGATACTTGGGACTTTTTCTTATATAGGCTCCTATTACCCCCACCACCTGTCCTGATTTTTCACACTTGCTGTCTGGTCAAACTACTCCTCACCCCCCGCCCACCCAGTGACTCTGAGTATTTACACACTAAGAAACATGTTCAACAGATGAGACTGAGGAAGGCCCATATTAGAATATCCCATCGTTCAGTGGCTATTAGAATATCCCTTAGTTCAGTGGCATCTGAGATGGCAGATCCCTTTTCAAACCCCTTCTTCCCCTCAAGCCGAGGGAGGACTTGAATGGGAGGTGGGGTTCTCCCACATCCCAGATGAGTGCCCTAAGCACTGGGGTAAGAGTTACAAGGGAGGTGCTTGTAAACCTGATCTCAGCATACCTAACAGACTGGGCCCTATAGGTAAGTTATGGGAATACCTATCTTCCCCTGTTTCATGTATCGCACTGGGGTTTAGCATCCAGATGCCTAGAAAAAGGCAGAAGCACACATGCTTAGAGGCAAAAACACAGACACCTAAGCAACTCTTACTGCACAAACTTAGGCACCAAGTGTGTACAGAATTTGATGTCAGCTGAGCAGGGTTTTGTGTATCCCGATGGAGTCTGATTTAGGTGCTAAAATGGCAGTTAGGTGCCTAAGTCCCTTTATGACTCTCCACTGTTACTGTGGGAGCTTTTTCAAAGTTCTGGCAGTTCTAATGTCAAGGCTGTTGGAACAATAATGAATATTAGGCAAAGAAAGTTAATCTCTAGCCAAGGCATTTTACTCAATATCAAGTTTTATTTAAAAGTGCAGAACCATTAGCTCTTGCCAGCTCTTGTCTAATTATTATTGCACTGAATATGGTAGCTTTCCAAGAATTTTGCTGAAGTTCCCCATAGTTCTGCTGCTCATGCATTTGGGTCACCTATCAAGTTACATTCTGTCTTGTAGTAAGGCAAATTCCATGTATGTTTTCTCATGATTGTGGAATTAATTTATTTACTAAAGCAGTATGCTGAAACATTAGAATAGAAAGGCAGATGGTGTGAATTAGATAAACAAGTCACAGTCAATTTGTTATTTTAAGCAGTGGTAAATCATTAAACTTGGTACTATTCAACTTATTTGGTTTCACCCTGAATTCACAGAGCTTTAATATGTCAACCAAAAGGCACTTAGGTTTTAGATATTTGCACACATGTAGAATAGCACTAGTGGATTTTTTTGACGCTATGCAAAAAAACTGAGGTGAGAATTTGGCCTGAATTCCACTTTTCCCAATGAAACAAAGTGGGTGATGTGTGGGTGAGGTAACATCTTCTACGGGACCAACTTCTGTTGTGAAAGACACAACCTTCTGAGATCACACAGAGCTCTTCTTCATGAATCAGATACTTTCAAGAAGGGAGCTTTCTCCCTTCTTGGACCTGCACATACTATACAAAACCCATTATATCAATATGGACAAGAGCTGCAGCTTTGCCTTGTATGAGTCAGTCGCAGATTCAGATCAGACTGAATTTCTGAAGTTTGCTCAAGGAGAAGTTGAAATCTATTTTAACCATTTTTTCATACCCATTCACTCCTTATGGCAAAACCAGCAGAATTATACCACTCATTTTTCTTAAGGTTGGAATTAGTACAGTAAACCCTCAATTTAACGGACCTCGATTTAACGGACTTCGGATGCAACGGACAAAATTTCTGAGCAAGTCTGATGCATTCCTGATTCATTTCTGGCAGGCTGGCTGCTGGCTCCCGGCTGCCGCCCGGGTCCAGGCAGCGGGCGGGCTGCGGAGCTGCTGTCCTGATCCTGTGGCGGGCGGGCTGCTGCTCCGACAGCTCTTTTTTTTAATTATTAAATAACGGACTTTTTGATTTAACAGACATCCCCTCGCCCGAATTAGTCCGTTAAATGGAGGTTTTACTGTACTTAACTATGCTCATAGTTTGACTCTGCAGTATCAGCAGATCTATGTATTTTCACCTACAACCTGGCCTATACTGCTGAAACATATTACTAAAGTTTTACTGCTTTTTTCAGTGGTGGGGAGGAGAAAGGGAGGTGTTTGTGTTTTTACGTTTGGGCTCTTCCTTTAGGAAAAATACATTCCTTCATTTTTTCTGGTAAAAGCTTTCTGACTGCCTTGTGTTATAGAAGATAAGAAAGAAGCAGCTAGGGAGAGAGACTGAATGTAAAACTCATGGTGTTGCTAACAATAATTTAATGGACACAGGTGTGAAATTTTTTTCACACTGACAGAATCAAAATGGATGTCTATTTTTTTAATGAGTGAAAATGGAAGGTTTATATTAATGCAGATTTTGGTAAGGTTCTACTTACATGTACAGTACATGCTTTTACTCCAGTGGATACTTGAAAAACCATTGTGGCCTACTGCTGGGCTAGGTTTTTTCGGTCTGAACTTGTATAAAGGGATGCTGTGAAGATTAGAAAATTAGACCCACTGGGGTGGTTTACATAGGTGCTCACATCATATTATTCCTCTGCTTTTTGCCATTCTTAAATGCAGGCAGATAATGAAATATACTTCACTCCGGTTGTTTCAGAGAAAATACTTTTTATCTCTTCTGTATCAGTCTGCTGAGTAGTCACAAACATGGACCTGTAACCCTTCTGCCCGTCAGAGTTGGTAGCAACAAGGGTTCAGTATAGGGGTTCCGTTCCAATGACACAATGCAAAACTGGCTTGAGCTCCCCACCCAGTGACCTGGGACAAATTCATGCCACCCCCCTGGGCACCTCTAAGAGGCAATACTTCCCCTCTCACAAGCACAGAGTCTGAGCATAGCAAAAGCCTTTTAATAACAGAGAGAAACAATGTGGCATTATATTGGGGAAACACCACAAACAGGATTTGTAACACAAACCATGAGCAAAAGACCCACCCCCAAGCAAAATTGGGTCATGACCTTTCCCACAGTAGTTCTTGAGTTCAGCAACCCAAAGTCACCCCTCCCACAGTTCCTGTTCCTGGTCAGTGCTGCTCTAGAGTTCAAAAGTTCATCTGCAGAGTTTATCTCCCACCCTGGGTGGAAAAGTGGGGAGGCATGGGAGCACCTTATGTGCTCTGCTGCTTGTGTTGAAGGCCGACGGCCTTGCCCCTCTATGGGGGTCTGCTTTAGCCTTCACCACAAACCACTCCTCTCTGCCAGTCATCCTGCAAGCTGCTCCTCTCTGCTAGCCACTCACCAATATACTTAACACAGCACTCAGTGATTTCAGCTGGTAGTTGGGGAGCCTCAGTACTGGAGCACGACTAGCCGAAAGTAGCTCTAACATTTAGACCTATGTAACAGTGATTGCAGCTCTGCAGCATATAACAGGACTTCTAATGAAGTCAAAATTAGCTCTGTTGTTACACCATGGAGAGACAGGAAGGTGAAAGCAACATTTGGGGGCCCACCCTGCCAGACACAGGCAGGCACACAGGCGCACGCGCACACACACACACACTGGGTTTTGGAACCCATGTCCCTTGCCTAGCGAGTGCTACTTAGTTGAGGGCAAGTCCCTCCATCATAAATGGCCAAGAACAGTTCCTTGCTTCCCATAACCAGGATAACAACACTTTATTCTTCCTGCCCAATAATAGAGAAACTGGGGATCCCACAGCAGCCAAAGTGACCATTTGGGCAAGCATTACCCTCATCCTCAGCGGAGTGGGTGTGCCCATGCAAATGAGATCAGCTCCTGAAGTTTTTTTCCACAACTCGCCATCAGATATCAGGGTAGAGCTCATCCTGACTGCTTACAGAAGAAAGGGCTTGAGTGGATCTGATAGGCACAGTCCTGGGCTGGGTGAGGTGAGGAGCTGCTCTTCCCAAGGTGAGGTGGAGCTGCATGTCTCAGGATAAGAACATAAGAAGGCAAAATGCCTTTTGGAGTTCCTAGATACTAAGATGCAGTGTGCCCACTGCTACAACTCTTAATGGGGTCCAGATTACTACTTCTCCACTCCATGTATTTGGACAGTTTTGCAGACTAGTGCATAGAGTGGATGGATGCCATCTCGTATCATCTGCCTCCCCTCTCCTCTTTTGGAGAGCCAGATGCCCCAGGAAGCATGAGAGGGAGCAGTCCATTTTATCCACAGGCTGCATATTTGCCTGGCCCTTACATAGTCTGTGGAAGGTTCCTTGGGCCTCGTCCCTCCACTACACATTCACACCTGAGTGTCACTGTCAGGCAGAAACTAGCCCAAAGAGGTAGAGAGAAGACATGACATGCCTCATGATCACCATAGTTTAAACTTGGTTCCAAATAAAACTTGTTTTGTCAAAGTTAAAAAACCATGCTCTAAGCTAGAATTTCAACGTAGTTGGCCCCATTCACAGGGTTTTATTTGTAACCAAGTTAAAACCATCTATAGATGAGACAATGGCTGCAAGGCTTGTGTAGACCAGTCCTTAAAACATCTTCTTTGTATTCTGATTATTAATGTAGGGTACCCCAGCAAAATAACTTGAATATTAATCAATCTTGGAATTTTTAGTCTAGGCCTGAGGGATATTATAAACCAGAGGTTGGCAAACTACAGCCCATGGGCTACATCTGGCCCCCAGGACCATCCTGCCGGGACCCTGATGTCCCAGATGCGGAGACTAGCCCCCAGCACTTCCCCTGCTCTCCCTCTCCCCCGCAGCCTCAGCTAGCCGCGCAGGCAGTGCTCTGGGAGGCGGGGCTGAGCACTCCTGTGGGGCAGAGCAGCAGCATGTCTGGCTCCGGCCATGCCACACAGCTGCTAGACATGCTGCTCTGAGCGGCATGGTAAGGGGTCAAGGGCTGGGGGGGTTGGATAAGGGGCAGAGAGTTCCAGGGGGCAGTCAGGAGACAGGGAGCAGGGGGTGGAGGTTCTTGGGTCAGGGGTGGTCAGGGGAAAGGGATTGGGGAGGAGGGGGTTGGATAGGCGTGGCAGTCCCAGGGAGCCTGTCAGGGGGTAGGTGTGTGAATAGGGATCGGGGCAGTCGGGGACAGGGAGCAGGGGTGGTTGGATTGTGGAGTCCCGGGGGGCAGTTAGAGGTGGAGGGGTCTCAGGAGGGGGTGGTCAGGGGACAAGGAAAAGGGGTTTGGATGGGTTGGAGGTTCTGAGGGGGGCAGTCTGGTGATGAGGAAGTGGGAGGATTTAATAGGGGTGGGGCCAGGCTGTTTGGGGAGGCACAGCCACCCCAGGTATAAACAATGATGATTTTAGGGTGGGATTTTCAAAAGTATTCAGTTCCCACTGAATCCAGCAGTAATGCACATTGGAAAACATAATCCCAGCTATATACACAAATGATGGGTTCTAAATTAGCTGTCACCACCACCATCACCAGAGGTCAGAAGTATGACTGGTTCAAAAAATAATTAGATAACATCATGGAGGATAGGTCAATAGCTATGAGCCAAGATGGTCAGGAACTGAACCCCATGCTTCAGGTGTCCTTAAACCTCTGACTGCCAGAAGCTGGGACTGGATGACAGGGGATGACTTTCTTGATAACAGCCCTGGCTCTGGCCATTGTCAGAAGACAGGATTCTGGACTAGATAGACCGATGGTCTGCCTCTGTCTGGCCATTCTTATGTACTTAAGTCACCTCCCGTTCTTTCCACCTTCACCCTGCCCCCAAAAGGAGCTGGCAACAGCAGGAGGTCAAAATTCACACTTGAACAAAGGGGGGAGGAAGCTCTTGCTTACAGCTGACAGGCCTTCACTCTGGCCTCAGAACAGCTCAGATTACTTGCATTGCTTTTGCAACTCCCTGCTAATACTTTGACTCAGCAAAACGGGAAATGTCCTGGAGCTCTTGAGGAAAGCTCCAGATGTAATAAATAGGTGAAAACAAATTTGGATCTATTCTATATATTAAGAAATCTCAACTGGATTCAGGATGCACTGTTAGAAATGAAAGACATGTCAGGGATTCTCCAGATAAGAGTGATTGCAGTTCAAAGAACAAACTAATTCAAGGACAGACAGATGTTTTTAAAAGTAAAATACACATGGGGAATTCTGCCTTCAGCTATGAGACTAAGCATTAATTAGATTGTCGGTTTGCATATAGTAACTTTTTATAATAATCTAAACATATAAGGGGAAAAATCAGGCAAGGTAGGGTTGCCAGGCATGGATGGATTCTGTGATTACAGGAACTGCCAATCTATTGGAAAGAGACCATTGTCAAAGACTTTAAACCATAAGCCAAGTTCTGATATCAGTTACAAGGTAGATCTGTAGTATATTTCCCCTGAAGTCTTTTACTCCAGATTTACACTGGACTGAGAAGGGGATTTGGCATGTAGCCTCATGCTTAGCCCGGCAGTGGGTATTTAAAATTCTTTTGAATAAGAAGAGATGGAAAGTTCTCTTTAATAACAATTAATAATAATAACAATAATAATTAATAATTAATAATATTTTGTTCAGGGCAGAATTTCAGTGTGTTCAAATAAGTTTTCAAAAATTCATAGCCACACAGATTAACTGATGAAGTCACAAGTCTGAACCTGAATGTAATTTCACTAAAATAAACAGTATCTGTTCTCTTCCATCAATCACTTGTCCTCACTGTTGTTTCAGCCTCTCCTTAATCTGCATCTGACACAATTTTTGGCCCAGCTCTGTATTTATGGGAGTAGTAATATCTGGATTGATCTGAGCACACGTTTTTGAAGAATGAGCTCATGAGGATTTGTTTGAAACATAAAAAATAAATGCTTATTTTAATGTCTGTATTCACAGTGACTCTTGAACGGTTTTTATTGCTAATTTTAAAAGTAGTGTGATTCTAGCACCATCACAGCCCACTCTGGAGTCTACTCTGCAGGCAGTTTCGGCCAAGAAAAGGCACACACAGAAATGCAGCAGGGAAACTCCCTTCCACCCAGGACACCTCTTCCAAACCCCCCGCATAGTAAACACACACACACACACACACACACTGGATGAGTACAATAAACATAGTAAAGAGAAATATTTATTTACAGAGGGGTACCTACCTACAGCCTCCCTCCTTGTTCCCAATCCAAGGTCACAAGCCCCAATACTCATGCCCTCATACAGCTCTGGGCAACAGCAATACTGGGTCCAGCTATGGTTTGTCCTTTTTGGATGATTCCTCCCTGGCTCAGTGCTCCTCCTGACTCATGTCCTGGGGCATCCCCAGACAGCTGTTCTGCTCCTCTCAGGTTTTGGGCTGGTTCTTGGCTGCTTCAGTAGATGTGAGTCTGTTCGCTGTAGGCCCTCTAGTCTGGAGCTCCAGACACACCCACCCTGTCATGCTCCCTCACAATAGCCAGCACTTCCTCTGCCTCAGGACAAAGTTTGAAAGGGGTCGTGCTCTCTAAACCCCATGGGGGGTTATAGTACCATGAGATCTTCCTTTGTTGAAAGACCATAATTTATATCATATGGGTTTGGTTTTATTGTCATTTACGGGTCTGGTCTCCTGTGTTTTCCACCCTAAGAACAGTCACCTCAATTGCTCTCTCTCTTTCTCAGCTGTTCCCAGTGCTGTAGCCATAACACTGATCTCAGAAAGCCTTGAGGTCATTATAGACAAAGTGACCTATTACTTTTTTCATTTAAAAATGTTCAGCCACATCCGCTACAAGCAGTGTGGTAATAGCAGGGGACGGGGGCAGGTGAAGTGGGGACTACTCAGTCCTGCATCATCAGATCGATGAGAAACCCACTTAGGGACACTGGGTTTTAGCAGTTCCCCATCCCATACAGTCCCCAGCACCAGGTTTCCAGAAATGGAGATTAAATGTTCCCAGCTTGCTTAGGGTGCTAGGTTGCAACTCAGGAGACCCAGGTATAATTCTCTGCTGTTGACTCCTTGGGCAAGTCATAGCGTTTAAGGCCAGAAGGGATCCCCGCTCATCTAGTCTGACCTCCTCTATTTCACAGGGCACCACCACCACTCAGCATCCATACACTAAACCCAACAACTGTGTGGCATTCTGTGCCTCAAACCAACACCCTGGACCCCCCTCCCCAGATTCACCAATTGTCATACAATTATGATATGTTTTGTACAAAGTATGTCTTGCCAGATATCATTTAAAAAGTCTTGATCTGTTGACCATTAATATCCTGTTGGATTGTAAGTGCTATCATAATATGTAAAGTTATGAAATTTTGCTATGTGTGTGTTACTGAAATATGTTGTGAGGTTGGGAACACCACAACCAGCCTTTCAGGTACAACAATGGAGCAGCTAGACATGCTGATGGCCCATTAAAAAGAATCCATTATCCCAGGAACTGTATACAATGGAAACTTCGCAGACAGAGTACATAGACAATGGAGACTGCTTGACCAATGGGGGTGGACCCCCATGTCACAAGCAAATATCTTTCCAGCAAGCTGGAAGAAGCTATTAAAGAGAGGAAGTGATGTCATCATTTGGCCTCACTTCTGCCACAACTCAACACCTGGAAACACATTTGGAGGACAAAGATTTTGAACTGGGGAGGTGGCCCCAGACTGGAGGAGAGTCCCAGCCTGTGTATTGAAGATTTGTGACCTTTCTGTACCATCTATCAGAGTGAGACAATGTTTGATTCAAATCCTGAAATTTGTTTTATTTTCTTAGGTAACCAACTTTGATCTCTATGCTCACTACTTATAATCACTTAAAATCTGTCTTTCTGTATTTAATACATCTGTTTTATATTTTATCCAAAACTGTGTCTTTTGGCTGAAATGCTTGCAAAATCTGCTTGGGTTATAAAAGCTGCTGAATGTCCACTTCGTAGAAATGGTGACCTTAATGAACTTACATTGGTTAGGCTTCTGATTGGTGCAAGACGATACAGTTCTGGGGTTCAAGTGTGGGGACCTGAGGGGAATTGGCTGGAGCCTCTCTATTGTTGGTTCATGAGTGGCTGGGAGAAGCATTCATGTAACTCAATTATCTGTGTCCCTGTCTATTGATGTCTGTGTAAGTATAAAAAGAATGAGGAGTACTTGTGGCTTCTTAGAGACTAAAAAATTTATTTGAGCATAAGCTTTCGTGAGCTAAAAACCCCCAAAAGCTTATGTCCAAATAAATTTGTTAGTCTCTGGGGTGCCACAAGGACTCCTCATTCTTTTTGCGGATACAGACTAACATGGCTACCACTCTGAACCCTGTGTAAATACAGTATCTGACAGAAGTTCTAGTTTAGCAACAGCATCACAGTTTGAGAGGGATCCAGTTTGATGGGACAAAGGCTTAGCAGTCCCACAGTTTAGGTTGCACCCCAGAAAACTGAAATCAAACTGAAATTAAACTAAAGTGTTATAACCCACAGGAAACTAGGCTATTGTGTGCCACAATATCCTTTAGTAGCTCTGTGTCTCAGTTCCTCATCCAAAAAGTAGGGATAATAGTACTTCCCTGCCTTACCAAGGTGCTGTGAGGATACATTCAGCAAAGATTTTAAGGTGTTCAGATGTTATGACAATAGGGGCTATATGAGTACAACTGAAATGACTAGAACTTCTTAAAGAGCAAGGAACCCTAAATGGACACCCCTTCAAAAGTCTCTCACTGACAGAGTCAATGAGATAAAAGTGTCATTTTTACCAGAGTTCACCTACTTTTTTGAAAAAATGTGTCTATTTTGCAACAAAAACTTTCCTTAGACAGCTCCAGTTGGTTACATTGTCATTCCCATGTGTCAACAAAATGCTAGGAGTTGATTACCATATTCCTCTAAGAAAGGAAGGGGCACTTATTCTCCTAAACTTCTAATTACGTCGCTTCTGAGCTGCAGTACTTTGGTTTGTGGTTCAGTGGCTGCTTAACTCCCCGGTGACGAATTTGAACAATATTTAATTAGCCCAATTCTGTGGTGGTACTCCAAACAACCCATTTGATCAAGTAAGACAAGAGTTACATGATACTACACACAAACTTTCAGTGTAACAGAGGCCTCCAGTTGGAAAGTATAAATTTAAAAAATGTCTCCTTGCAACCCTTAGTCTGGTTACAGCCAGGTACACCAATGAATTTGGTCCAAGTAATACAAAGAAAATGGACACAGAATAAAAAGATTAATGGTTAGATTCATTTCAAAACAACAGATTGTAAACGTTCAAGCAACGTAAAGAAGAGTCATCTAAATAATGTGAATTATAACCTGCACATTCAATTTCATGACATGTTCTATTGTAGCAACAAACAGAAAATATAATAAAACATTGTCAAAATTACTAATGGGAATGAGTTCTCTTAATATATGCCCAAAGGTCTCTTCAAAATAAATTCCCACTTCATGAAAAGGGACACAAAAATTACTAAGGGTGAAGCAGACCTGAGCTTTTTCCAAGAAAGGAGCTATTCCAGTTTGTACCAAGTACATCCAGGAAAGGAGTTAGTCTACATTTTCTTATGTTGCCATGGTGTTTCATTGGAGTAGTAGGCCCTGGATTGGGCTCCTTGGCTGGACTACATCTCTGAAGAGGCATCTGCAGTCATGTGACTCCCACAATGCACCATGAAGTTTGGTTAGAGAGAAGACCACATTGCATCATAAGAGATATTGTTCAGACACAGAGTCAGCCAGTAGGGAGGAATGGGGACCAGAACTACAACTCCCATAAGACAATGCGCCTCATAGGAAAATTAACTTCAATGTTAATCTGATTTGAAAGGAAATGTTTCATGTCAGTTCAACAAACCAAAATATTAAAATGGATTGAAGCAACCTAAACCAAAATATTTTTCAAAATCAAACCCTCAAAATCAAGGACCTTACCCCCTATCCAACCCACCCTGCTACCTGTCCTGACTGCCTTCCGGAAGCTCCTGTCCCTGTCCCTTATCCAATCCTCCGGCCTCGGCCCCTTTATCATGCTGCTCAGAGCAGCGTGTCTGGCTCTGTGCAGAGTCAAACACGCTGCCCCATGGGACCGCGCAGCCCCACCCCCCCAGAGTGCTGCCCACATGGCAGCATGGTTCTGGGGGAGGTGGGGAAGGCAGGGGAAGCCTCCCCAGTGGGGGGCCAGAAGGGACCATCCTGTGGGCCAGATGTGGTCCCCAGGCTGGAGTTTGCCCACCCCTGCATTATTCTCTTCAATATCTTGACCAAATACCATATCAGCTTTTATTTTCTATCTATTTGTACCCTAAAGGTTTTTAGTTAGATATACTATTAGTCTTTACTCTCCTAAACATTAGTGTAGATGTGCATTGTTAAACAAGTGTGTGTTTCAGCAAAGAAGTGGCTATATTTCAATGATGGGGAAATTACACACACACACTTAGAGTCTCTTGGGATGAAAGGTTTCGTGTAATGTAAGTCATCAATATCTATCCTTTATAATGGACATTATATTAAGATACAAATACAGTCTTGCAGTAAGGAAGAGGTTAAGAAGAATATAGTTAAGTATGGAATGACTGAGAGTTGATTACCACCAGGGATTCCATAGCATAAAAATTGTACTTCTGAAATTTTCACAGTGATGGGAAGCATTTGAATTTGCTGGGTTTGTCCTGACTCAGTGGCTATAGCTTGGGAGACGTGCTTCAGGATAAATGACAGAACCTAAAAGGACAGAGAATGCCAAGTTTTCAGAGCATCCAGGAGTCCCTGAAATGAAAGTGAGCTATTAAGATAATCGCTATAAGGTTTTGTACATTCTAAGGAGATTCAAAAATGTGAGTAAATATTAAAGATTTTCTTCACACACTGCTCTCTGTCATAAATATACTTTCTTGCCAAACATTTAATTATCTAATGGATAAAGGACAAAAAAAGTATTTTAACAGCTGCCTGAAAGGTGATAGTAAAATAAAAGAAAATATGACTTCATCTGAACATGCTGAACCACATTTTTAGCCTACTCTGGCACATCTCCACACAACTGTTTTAAATCTGAATTAAAGTTACTTCATTAAATGTAAATCCTCTGGATGGCCAATGCAAAGCAGACATTGGCTTCTCTTGATCAGTTCCCTCATTGCAACACAGGTAGATTAAGACTCAGGCGGTTAAATGAAAAGAGATGAGCAAGTCTCAAATAGCAGGAGGAAAAACAAAACCTACATGTTATATTTTAAATATATATTTTTACCATGGAGATTGATCTTGGACAAGGTCTGAAGTTTTAAGGTTTATGTCTCTATGTGTCTCCTTTGCTCTCTCAAGTGCTCAGACATGATGGTAATTGGAGTAGAAACCTAGACAGAAAATTCCAGTAGCTGAGAAAAGCTTCTGAGGCTTGGTCTGCACAATCAGCTCATGTCAGAAGATCCATACCCCTGTGCGATGTAGTTATACCAACCTGGACAGTGGGCTGGTCTTCACTACCAGCTGGATTGGTGGGTAGCAATCGATCTGTTAGCGATCGATTTCTCGCGTCTGGTGAAGACGCGAGAAATCGATCACTCGCAGCGCCCCCATCTACTCCGGAACTCCAGCTCGCCAGGAGGCACAAGCTGGAGTCGACGGGGGGAGCGCACCGCCGACTGCCGCCGGGAGGACGGCAGATAAGTCGGCTGCAGATACACAAACTTCAGCTACGTGATTCTGCCGTTGATCCCCCCCGGTAGTGAAGACCAGCCCAGTGTTATGGGGCTTCTCATGTTGACATAGCTACCGCCTCTTGCGGAGGTGGATTAACTAGGCAGACATGAGAAGCTCACCTGTCGATCTACATAGCATCTTCACTAAGCCCTGCGGTTGCACTACTGCAGCACTGTAGGTGTAGACAAGCCCCATCTAATCCATTATCATTTTATTTTCTCCCAGGTTTTCCTCCACATGATGTGACTGCCTTTTGAGAACCCTCCCCTCCTTTAACCTGAAGCCTCTCATACTCCATTTTTCCAAAAAAGGATTATGAATTGGACTCCCATGATTTTGAAGCAAGTCACTGTTGCTTCTTAGTAAGCTCCAGAGGTTGCTGTTGAATGATGTGGGACAATCTGCCCTGCATTCCAGAGGCTCTGTCCATTTCACTCCTTGCCTTCCTTGAAGAGTCTCTTAGCATATTTGTAACTACTAATGCCCTTGGGGTTGTTTGATAGCTTGACATCGCACTGTGTTTATTATCTGTTGCTCAGATATAAGAATAGAAAGTTCTTTTTGAATGGTCACTTTTCTGCAACTTACTCAGGTATGTACTTGAATTTCTATGAATAATCTTACTGTGCATTTTAAAATATCCTTTAGCAATCCCATGCTGCCATGTGAATTAGACACCTAGATTCATGAGTGAGTTGATTTCCTGGGACTTTCTCCTGATTTGGAGGATGAGTGAAGAGTATCTTTCATAACCGCAATCAAATTGTAGTGCAGAGGCCCTGCAGTAGACCCCGAGGAAAGGTTTTTGACTGCTCAGTCACTTGCTGAATACAGTGTTCATGCAGAGGGTTAAGAGAAGGCACTAAGGTTAAATGGGCGGCAGGAAAGTGAATATAAAAGCATTCCAGAATGAAACACTAATTTAAAAAAGCTAGTCCATGGTTTTGGGGGTCTAGTAATTTCCTTTTTTGGTGTAAGCCTCAATAACAGGGGAGGAGGAGTAAAATGCTTTCAGGACCAAAGCATAGGTCTCAAGGCCTTCCTGATTAGTGGGAAAGATTTTGATTTTCAAGGTGCCTGATAGAAAGGCTGCTGAAGATGGGGGAGTGGCGCATCAGTTTTTCTCCCTCTATGAATGTTGACGTGAGGACGTAGCCTTTTCTCTCCTTAGGAGAAACACTCACTTGTATGAGGAGATGGCACATTGTCATTTTTTCTTTCTATGTCTCTGTAATAGGGTCGGCTGCCTCCTTAGCACCCCCAGATGGCCGGTCACTCAACAATCCCCAGCCTCTGTTTCCCCCTCTCAGGGCTGCTTACAAACATCACATACTTTTTCCCATGGTCAAGATACTCCTCCTTGGAATCTGGGTTTATTCACAGAAAATAAACTCAAAATAAAACTCAAAGTCCCAAGGTAAAGTCAGCCAAATATTTTCTCTTCCAATTCCCGGGCACCCTTGCCAGGAGACCTTTTTCAGGCTTTCTCTCACTTGCTCAGGGACTCTCCTGCCTTAGCAGGCTACCCAGCCCTTCCTAGCTAGAGTCTTAGTCCCAAATGACTAGACTCTGCTAAAATCTAACTGCTTCTAAAAATCCCCACTAACTGTAGCTGCCTGCTGTTCTTTTATAGGGCAATCACCTGATTCCTAGCAAACATGGCTGTTTCAGAGACCAGGATTGGCTAGCCCCAGGCCCTCTAGCCCTTACAGGGCAAGCCCTCCTATTACCATCTCATCTAGGGCTTGGTTACACTGGCACTTTATAGCATTATATAGCCTCCAGGAGCGCTATAACTCTATCCCTGAACACAGAGCTGGCGACAGAAATTTGGGGGCCCCCTACTCTAATATTTGGGGGCCCCCCCCAGCCCAGCCACCCCCCCCCAGCCCAGCCGACAGCGGATGGGGGCCCCCCCAGCCCAGCCAGCCCCCCCCCCAGGCCAGCCGACAGCAGCTGGCCCCCCCCCCAGGCCAGCCCAGCTGGCGCTCCCCCCCCCCGCCAGCTGACAGCTGGCGGCAGCGGGAGCAAGAGCGGCGTGAGCTGCCCTTTCTCGCCCCCCCCCCGGACAGCGCTGCTGCCGCCGGCCGGGCTCACAGCTCCTGCCGGGGCCAGGCTCGCTTGTCCGGGGGAGAGCCACGCCGCCTCCCCGCCCCTTCCCTGCTCTCCAGGTCCGGCGACAAAGGGGGGACGACAACGGGTACAGCTGTGTACCGGGTCCCCCCTAAAGTTGGGGGGCCCGGTACAGCTGTACCCGTAGTACCCCCCTGTTGCCGGCCCTGCCTGAACACATTGGCAAGGCACATATTGCGCTAAAAGTCTGAGCTTATCATGCTACTTGTAAACCACCTTTTCAAGAGGAATAAAAGCTTTTGCGTATTCCCTGTGGTGTGTTATGGCAAGTGTAATCAGTCATTATGCTATAAGGGATCTCTGGCACGCCTCCGAGCCATTTAAGACAATTAACAAGCCATTTAAAGCAATTGACGTCTTTGTGTGGGAAGAAGGAATGCGGAAGTACCTTTTCAGAACTCCGCTCTTAACTCAGCAATTAAGCAGTGAAAATGCTTACCAATGGAGCTGTGTGAGTGAAATTCAGAGCCTGCTACTTTTCTCTAGAGAAAAATCACTGACAGCATGAAATTCTCTCCCTCCGTACATGTTCCCCGTTCCCCCTCACCCCCCTCGTTTGGAAAGCACGTTGCACCCAGCTGAATGCTGGGATAGCTGCCCATAATGCACCACTCCCTGTGCTGTGGCAGTTGCAGCAAATGTGGTCATGCCAGGACATCCTATAGCGCTATCGCTATTGCGGTATATGGGTACCGCTATAACCAAAAGCGCTATAATCCTGTAAGTGTAACCTAACGCCTAGCTAAAAGCATTGGCTAAGATACTCTCATCTAGTTTTCTCTCGTGAGAATGAGGAGAGTCTGTTTTTGAAAACAAAAGAGTCATAAGGAAAAAGCAGTGAACTGTTTGTGCCTGCTCCTAGGACAAGAGGACACTCTTCATAACAATGGTAGATAAAGCAGCAGGTTTCCAAGAGTCACCACAGCAGAGGCAAAGGAATCATGGCTTCAGAGAAGGAAGCATGGGAGTTGGAAGTCAGACCTAGATGACTTTAGAAAAATCTTACCCAACGTCCTGAGCCTAAATTGGTGTCTCAACTTCAGGAATCCTTGCATTAAAATACACCCTACAATATGTGGACGGGGTAAAGGAAAGACTTCATTCAAATGGCTGGAGTATGCTTATAAAATACACAGATGAACATTTTAAAAACTGGATGCCTAGTATTAGGTTCCTCAGACCATATTTAGTTACATAAATAAGTGGCCTAATTCTCAAAAATGTTGAGCCTTCACAGATCCCACTGATGTAATTGTGGCCTTCTTAAAATTGTGGCCTGGAAATATTCCCAAGCACTGTTTAGTAGACCGAAGCTGTTGCAGGGTGGTGACCCACTTCTGTCCTGAAGGGCTCAAAACAGCTCTGCAGAGGGTTGTGGCTATGATAAAGAAGCTGTGAAAAGCTGATTGGTGAAGCAGCCACAGCTGTGGCTGGGTCAGTTAGTCCCAGCTGGCCCTGATAAAAGGGCTGAGAATTTGGTGCTCAGATAGTCTCCCTCTAGCTTAGAAGGAAGATGAACTTAGTAGCCCGGGAAGTATAGAGATACTTAGAGTGAAGCAGGACTGGGGAGCTCCAGGCCAGCAACTCCCCAGGCTGCAGGGCCTTGTCCAAGGTCCCATACAGGTACTGGTTTGCAGAGGAAGGCAGCAGGCCATACCCTCCCTTGCCTATGATGACTGGCTTATACAGACTGCAGCCAGCCCCAGTGAAAAGGGGCTCGATGGTGAGTTCCCTGGGGAGGAGAGACCTAGCAAGACTGAGGGAGAACTGCTGGGGGCAGCACCGCAGGGAAGAGGGCACTGGAGTCTGGGAGGGACACAGGGCCAGCGGACAGCGGCACACTGGCCTGCAGAGGGTGCTCAGAGCTGGAAAGAGCTAATTCCTGGACTACCAGCAGGAGGTGCTGCAGGGGTAAGTCATTTGCCCCACTACAGAAGCCTAAAGGATTTGTTTACATACTTTTCCCCAGAAGAATAAGAAAATTCTGAAGAGAGCTGTTACTGTGCTTACTTGTTAGCGTCAGTCTGAAAGCCTTTGCCAGCGGGGCCCACTTTGACTAGGGAAACAGAAAGTTTGGGGTAGGAGTCCAAAAGGTGAAATCCTATTTATAGGAACAGGCAAGTTTTAAGCTTTCATCTGTCGCTAGCAAGTAATCAAAGATGTCAGTGACAGCGGCTTTCTTAGTTAACCCAGTGCATGTTCATTAAACAGCAGGGGATGCCCAGAGTGTTTATTTCAATACAAACAATTTAAGCATATATATTTTATTTGTTCAGCGTTAATGATTCCCTGTTAAAGCTGAAGAGGGGGTACTTCTTAAGTTTTCAAGTGTGATTGTTCAATAGAAATGTCTGTCAGCCTAGTAATTTGGGAGAGTGCCAAGCAGACCATAGGGGTGTTGTTTTTAAAAAAAGCTGATTTTCAACAGAATTTTTTTACACTACCACAAATAAACTTCACAGCTTATCCTCTATCACCAACCCAGCTGCCATAATGCAATTCTTCCTGGAACACTGAAGCAGCACTCCAGCCAACACTGAGATGGTATCTCCATCTAAAATCCCTCCCTGGAGACATTAATCATGTACTCTATAAAACACCTCCTTTTGGGGTGAAATTTCTCAGGCGTGATGTCAGCTGATGGATGGCCTTTTGCAAAAAGTTTGAACAAAATCCATTCCATGATTTTTGACTCAAGGGGCATTTCATAAGTTATTGTTTGTAAGGACAATTCATTTTTTTCCCTCTATGCTCAAATAACTCAGCTAGTCTGGAGGAGAGTTTCACAGTTCAGGCACTTGCACCAATATTTCCCCTTTACGGTCCACCATGGGGACCCCCTCTCAGGCTTCCAACTCCATCACCTCTCTTTGGCAGAGATCTTCATCTCTCTCCTTCACGATCTGGTATTTTCAGGCTGCACAGATCCCTGTCTACAGTGTGAATTCCCAACTATCTAAGCAGGCATGCTTTGCTTTTCTCTTCAGAGGCTATAAATAACATACTTGCCCATCAGTGTAAGATACTACACAGCTCTTTCTAAGCAAGACCATTGATTCTTAAGATGAAACCATTACAGAGAGCGCATAGAATATCAGGGTTGGAAGGGACCTCAGGAGATCATCTAGTCCAACCCCCTGCTCAAAGCAGGACCAATCCCCAATTAAATGATCAAACAGATTTTTACCCTATATCTCTAAATGGCCCCCTCAAGGATTGAACTCAGAACCCTGGGTTTAGCAGGCCAATGCTCAAACCACTGAGCTATTAATATCCCTTAATTGCATATTAAAGCAATTTAAAAAAAACCCTATATACACATGCTAATAACTTTACCAGAGATCTCCCCAACTCCAACAAGGTCTCTGGCCAGTGACAACTCCTTCAAACCCCGCCAGGCGTTTTTTCTATGATCACAAGCTCATAAGAGCTGTTAGCTCAAAATAAGCCCACCCATGAATCTGAGTCCCTCCTTTATACAACCTGTATCTCTGATCTAGTCTTCACATAACAGGTGATCAGCAGACAAAGATGGCTTCTTCAGGGTGAAGCTTCAAAAGGCTGAATTGTTGCATAAGTGGAGGGGATAATTTGTTTCAAATAGTCTCTTGAAGCTCATAATGCTTCCCAGTGTTTTCATTGGTCACATCTCCTCACTAGGGACATTAAATGCAGTTCCACAGTAATACATAGTCATTTGCATTTTTACTGCAGGGAAAGCCTGAGTTACTTAAACTTAATTCAATAAGGTTTGTCCAGGATATTGCTGAAAACTGCCGTATTTTTACAGAGGAGTTGAAACATCAAATGTGATGTGACTGGGCCTCTATGGGGAACAATATATAACACAGTGATAAGAAAAATAAAATTGCCCATTGCGGAGGTATGTGCAAATATGTGCTGGACATTTGCCAGGGAAGGAGTCAAGTAAGACTCAGCGTCCCGGGCTGAATTGCACTGCTTTGGTGGTGAAAACTAGTCAGAAAGCTGGCTTAACCAGCTGTCTGCAAATCCCCTGATGATACAGAGCTGGCATAATTGCTGCGCTCCTGCAACCTAGCTTCTGGAATGGGCCCCAGGGCCAAAAGTAGCTAGGCACAACTTAAAGTAGCCGTAAGACCTTAAAGGCCAAACCACGCTCAGCTGGGCCCATGATTTGAGAGTGCTAAATGTGACTTGAGACCAGGGCTACAGCGGCAGGTTCAATCTAAATCTGAGAAGTGTGTGGGACAAAGAGAAACTAAATGACTCCTAAACTACAATAGGTAACTAAAAAGAAAAAGGATGCTCACCCAGAATATGGATGAATCTTCCATCTGCTCCTATTGTCTCTTTTTCTTGTGACCAGCACAGGCATGTAACAAAATTCTACCACTGCAGGGAACATAACTCCAGAGGGGTATAGATGGTCTTGCTGAGGTCACAGCATCTGGAGCTCCTAGGGATTGTACTTTTCTCTGAATGGAAAGAGTATCCTAGACTAAGCAAATTCAGGGTGTTCCCAAATTAACACAGAAGGGATTAGTAAAATCTGAGCTATTACAAACAGCTTCACCTGTTGGTTTAATCGCTGTAAGGATTCCCAGACATATGCGTTGCTGTAATCCCTCTAGATTATAGGGGTCAGACAACTCCAAGTGGTGAAATGTTGCTCATTACCCTGGTAAATTATCTTATGTCTACACTGTAATTGAGATGTGATTGTCACATGTAGACATCTCCCAACGAGTTTTAATTGGTCCAGCTTGGTAAAAATAACATTGTAGCCATGGTGGCATGGGATAGCTGTGAGTTCAGTCCTGCCCTTGGGATATGTGTGGGCCAAGCCAAGCATGAGTGACTCTATAGCCAAGTAGTTACAGACCTGACATGGGGTGTGGATGGTCAGTGTTCAAGTTGCTACTCAAACACTTACTTATAAAAGTGGAATAATTTCAATGGGAGAGATTGAGAGATCCCTATACACTGGGTAGGGTCCTTTTGTGAGGGAATTGGGTTCCAGTCCCTGCTTTGCTCTTCCACACTAGGCAGGTGGCTGGAGCTGAGCCTAGGTCTGACATACTATGGGTGAGTGCTCTAACCACTGGGCTAGAGGGTATAAAGTTAGCCACCCCACCTCCTTAGCTTTTTGTACTAAACAGCGTAGGCACCTAACTCCAGGAGATGGTTCATGACTATGAATCCCATAGAGAGAGAGAGGCATTTCTCTCCAACCTAGACACAAACCTAAACACAACGTAAACACAAACCTAGTACCACATCACTCTCCTTAGCATTTCCAGTTGGCTAGGTTAGGCAGTTCCCCACTCAGTTTGCTGTCTTAGGTGTCTAATTCTCCCCTCCAGGAAGCTGGGACACCTAACTTGAAGCCATGGATTTTATTAGACAGCAAAGCACTTAAAGCTAGGCTTGTGTAGAAACACTCAAATTCCATTTACGGATCGAGCACCCAGATGAGCCCATCCAGAGCAACACATGGGCAACTTGGAAAGTCATGATGTGTTCAAATCCCTAGCTGGGCTTACAGCTCAGCCATAAAAAGGTCAGGATCACTCTATGAATTGATTGAGTAAAGGTTATAACTAGTGCTCTGGGTCACCCTAATGAAGTTTTAGTGTTCCAACAGAGTTATTATTAATTTGAATATTTCCAGTCTGGGAGTCAAAAATCTGAGTTTTGACTCTTCAGTGATTATTTTATGAAAAAAGGCTCCCTACAGCTATACGGACGCTGGATCAAATTCTGATCTGTCACACTGATGTAAATGCAAAGAAAATTCAGTAGTTACTCCAGTGTATCTAAGATTAAATTTGGCATGCTGGCTTTTATATACTTTATATCCTCTATGCTGATATTGTATAAGAATAATTTTTTTTAAAAAATATTGAACTATAAGGTGTCAGAGTCAAAAGTACGTGGCAAGAACTTAAAAAATATGATGGGCTTAAATAAAACACAAACCAGTCTTGCTAACATTTTAAAATATAATGAATACAATCCAAGCTAATCCATTTTACATAAATTTTTGACACTTTTGTTTTACATACTGTATTTAAAAAAAACATAATTAGTCTGTATCAAAAAACTCATGGACATTTATTTCAAAGTGTTTCAGTTTTCTGGTAAAATAATAGTTTTGGTATATGTTTTAGAATATTCTTCCCCTATATATTTTATCTGCTGCAGTGTCTTTATAATGCATTTTTCAAATGAGTTGCCTACATTTAATGGGACTATGCAGTAGCCAAAAATAATCATTAGTAAGATGGTTGCCTTTAGCTAAAGCCAACATTCTTTTTGCCAGTGAACCAAGACATATCAAGTGCTTTAAAGAAGATAGAGTGACTTTTTTTATTGTGGGATTTTAAAACTATTATTATTATTATTTAGGGTAGAGACCAGCAACCTTTGGTACCTGGCCCATCAGGAAAAATCCACTGGTGGGCCAGGATGGGTGGTTTACCTGCAGCATCCTCAGATTCAGCCAATCGCAGCTCCCACTGTTCCAGGCGAATGGGGACTGGGGGAAGTGGCAGCCAGCACATCCCTCGGCCCATGCAACTGCCCTTAGCCCCCGTTGGCCTGGAAACGTGAACCATGGCCAGTGGGAGGTGCAATCGGCCAAACCTGCGGACACTGCAGGTAAACCACCTGGCCCGGCCCGCCAGTGGATTTCCCTGATGGTCCCCATGTCAAAGTTTGCCGATCCCTGATTTAGGGGTTGGGAATGTTATATAAAGCCTCTACTCAATCCAGTAGAATTTGACTGTAAGACCTGTAACTTTTCAGTCATTGCTAATATGATGATTAAGTTCTGAAACCTTTTGCAAACTCTCCCAATAGGCAGAATCAGTTTCCCAATAGGTACAATCAGTCCACTAGGGAAAACAAAGGAAGCTGTTCTCTGCTATCAGGAAACTGAGACAAGGGATTCTGAATCCCTGTGATCATAGTTTGCTGTTATACATCCTTTCCCAGAGGGTCAGGTTTAGAAGGAAAGACGAGTTGTCCGACCAAGTCACCAGGTGTAAGTAGCTACAGTTACACTAATGAGTTGGTTATTCTGACGGCACATTTTCTGCATTTTTAGTTAAGGTTATGCTCCTTTTACCTTTTAATGAGATTTTTGTAACATTCAGTTTCTGTTCTGACAAATACTTTTGATGAAAAATATAAATCTGAGCATGTGTGAATTTTCTCATGCAGTTTTGGACATCTAATCTGTGTAGTTGTAAAGCTATAGAGGTGTTTTTTTTAAATCACATTTTTCAAATATTTTAGAGAGCATCTCATTTTTCTGTTTTGTTTTTTAAACACTTTGGGGGAAATGCTTAATTTGGGCAAAATATTATTTAGTGCCCATAAGCTCTTCCCTACTTTCCGCCAGCCCTGCATCTGTTTGATTTTTAGGAAAATCCTTCCTTAACTCACACCCTTAACCCACACCCGTGTTCAGATATGAGAAGGAAAACCATCTCTGGTTCTCTGATTACAGAGCTAAACAGTACAATCTTTGCACCAGTCTTTGTGCTGGCCTACTTTTTAGTTTGATTTACTGTCTCTCACATTTTCCCAAGGACTTTTTCCCCTCCTTTGCCTTGTTTGGGCCTTTACCTTTTTATATTGTGTCAATCACAGCAATGCCAAGAACCAAAGATTAAACAAATGGAGAAACTTCAGAACATTCTGAGTCTGAGTGTAGATCCTCTCCTGTGCAGGGCCATGTAGCAATACGGAAATTCTTCAAAGTGTGTTCTGTTTTCACTCTCCTCTAGTGTTGAGTGTTAAACATTTCTTTTTTTCCTGTGCTGTATCATTAATGCCGGCTCTGTTTGATTCATGGGGAGAGCAAATTTCCTGCATGTGCCTAATGCCCACATGAGAATCTTGTTACTAGAGCCAGTGAGCAAGCATTAGCATGAATGCTAAGAAAATAGAATAAGAATACATTTTGGTTTTACAAAGTGCTTTTCATATTCAAAATGCAGTATGCCAAAGCATTGTATAAAGCAAGTGGGGTAATGACAGGGCAGTAACACTATTCTATAGGTTCTTACACCATGTCTATGTCGTCGCTAACCATGGCCAGGCATGTGCTAAGCAAATGTGTGTCATTATGGTTTAAGAACATGAGTGTGGCTGCAGGGATCAAAGGTCATCTTTCGTTTTGGCAGACAGGGTTACTTATAGGCAGCATATAAAGCTGCCTATAGTTAACATTGCCTGACACTTCCCTTTATAATGCTCTGTTTTCAGTTGCTAATAACTTTGCCAAGCATTAATTGTTTGGGCTGAAATTTTCCACTTTGGGTGTCTGCCTCTGCGTCATTAAGAAAGTTCCAAGCTAAAGCACTCAGCCATTTCTGACAGTGAAGCTGGGCAAAATGTACTGCTTTGTCCATGTTAAAAACATTCTTACGACTGTTTCATTGAGAAGATCTAGCACTTCCATGCTTTGGGGTAATGACTTGCATAAACCCTGTGCCCTGAAGCCTTAGACAGACTAAAGAGCTCTTTATTGTCGCTTGTTGGTGAAATGGGAAACGAGAAGCATAAGAACTGCACTCCACTGGGGAGGGAGCTCTCTGCTGGCATCTGTTGCAGAGATGTATTTACAATGAAACACACAGTGCCTGGCACGAGCCCCCCAACTACAGAGCCCCCCAGGGCTGGGCAGCCCAGCACTGTCCAGCACCCCCTGCAGGGGGGTGGGTGGAGAGGACAGGTGCAGGGGCAGAAGCTGTGGGGGAGAGCAGGGAGGGAGCCATTTAAGAGGCGTGATGGAGACTTGGCTTGCAATGGGCTCTCCCAGCCAGTGAGCTGGGCTCCTGCTGGCTCCCGGGACTCTTGCTGCAGGTTGGCGCTGGCGGCCCCGCGTGCAGCCAGGTGAGGGGCCAGCTGGGGGGAACGCTGTAGGGAAGGCAGGCACATTTCCCAGGTAGGGCGTTTCCTCCCCCCCCTCCCCCCCATCCTGCTGCCCTGCTCCTCTGGAAGATGGAAAGCACGAGTTCAGTCCCTGGAAAAAAGCCAGGGAAAGGGAGTGGCAGGCCAGAGGTTCTCAGCTCTTACGTGCTGCTGCTGCCACGGCTCTCCCTCTGTCAGCGACAGGAGCAGCAGCAGGACAGGAACGCATCCACCGGCCAGCCAGGTAAGGTAACCAGTGACCACAACTGGGACTGCTGCAGCCCCAAACTTCCCCTGCCCCCTATACACATAGTCCCCAGCCATGATTCCAGCACCCCCCCCTTCCCATCCCTGCCCTGAGCACCAAACAGAAGCTGCCCCAGTAACCGCTCTGCACCCCCAACCCTCTGCCCCAGCCCGGAGCCCCCTCCCACACTCCTGGCCAGACACCGCACCCCAACTTTTTAAAAATGTTTTTTTAAATAACGCGCTCTTATCCAAAGCACTTTACAATAGTTAGCTAACGGTACAAACAATATTTGGAAAGATCATTAAGTGGTTTGACTAGACCCACAGCAATTTTCAAATGGCCTATGGAAAAAAAAGTTAGACTACAAAACCAATGAAGCTACCTCACTTTATTTTCATTTACTTCCTATTACTTATACTATAGGAGAAGAATTGTAAGAGAATCTTCCTTCCCCCCACTCTAAACTCTAGGGTAAAAGAGGGGGGGTCTCTTATGCAGACCACTAACTTTAAGCTACTTTTCCTGCCTAAGTTAAATCTTTTCCCCCCAAAACCCAAACTCTTCCAGTTGGGGATTGGATCCAGCTGCCACCACCAATGCTATTATTCCAAACCCATGGAGTGGGGCACATTGGAACCCCCGAGAACACCACCTCCCTCTTCCTGGGAGATCGGGACACACAGATTCCGCTCCACCCCCTCCCTTTTCAGCCTAGGAGAGAGATTCCAGCACACAGACTCTCCCTCTCTGGGAGCCTGTCACAGATTCTAAGCTCAGATCACTTCAATGGAACTACAGACAATTCTTATAGGTATAAAAAAATTAATAAAGAAACAAAGCATACGACTAATACAAACTTCACAGATATAAAGCTTTCTAACCTGAGTCTCCTTGCATAAATTAGCCTCCTCCCCGGGGATTTCTCTCTCTGCTGAACTGTACAGTGTAAGGACACCAGAGATCAAGTACAAAGCTTATGCAGTCAATAGTTCTACTTACTGTTCATCTAACTTATGAATATATGAAGGAGAAGGAGGAGATGAGTCTCCATAGCTGGAGAAAGATGGAGTCAGCCCAAAAGCCTCGGACGAACTGAGACTAACTTCCTGGTTTGTCTGTAGGTAGGCTACTCTGACGTCACCCCCCTCCCCTGTTCAGTTAACCCCTAACAGGTAAAACAGCAACTCCAAGGCACTTTACACTCATGACAAGGATGAAGGGGGGAAAAAATGAAAAACAGGGATGGGGGAGAGAAGAGAGAATGTTCTTTTTCTTGGCTGGGTCCTGAGGGCGGGGGCCCAAAAATTAAGGGGAGCACAGGACCCCACTAACTCTAAATCTGCCACTGGTCTGTTGGAGAGCAAAGGGAACTGACTGAATGGGCCAGGCCTCATGTGCATTTCAGTTTTATGTGACAGTGTGGGACATTTTGGTTAAATTTTGCATTTGGGGAAATGATGTGCCAGATGCCTTCATGGGAAGTGCCAGGCCGAGACATTGACATCAAATGTGCCTGGTGTCATCCTGACCAAGAATGATGTCAGGCCTAGTTGGGTTAGGGAGCTGCTTTTGGCTGGGAGTGTTTTTGTAATGAGTCTTGTCTAACTCTGATTCCTCTCTAAAGAGCGGAGTTGAAAATGCTGTAGAGCTGTGGATAGTACAGATCTGAGAATGGTTTTGGGGCAATAGACAGTATAGAGTAGTAGCTTTGAAGTAATGGCTGGCACAGAGCAGTCACTTCAAAGCAATGGATAGCTCAGAGCAGCAGTGACTGGCACAGAACTGATGTATCTTTAGTTGAAGCCGCCGCAGCTGTGTGCTTAAGGGACTGTGGTGTGGCTAACCTCCCTACCTATCAATTAAACCTGAAATCTCCCCAGCTGAGTCAGGCGATGGAGGGCCCCAAACCTTTCCAAGCAGCACTGGCCTGCCAGCATCCTTGGACTTCTCCAACCCAGGACAACTAACTACGAGGAAGGGGGCTGGGAAGGAGGGAAGCAGCCAAAATGTACCACAATGCCAGGAGGACTGAGGTTGGGACAGTTGTTAAGGCTCATTGAGGGGCGGGGTGGGCATCTTACGTCATAGAATTGGTGGATTTATTAATTGCTGGTTTTCCCAAGTTTATTTGATTGTCCCTTTCTTTCCCCCACGTAATCAAGTTCTCATTGCTACAAGCCTCTAGGCTTAGGATTTGTGAGTGGGGAAGTATTGCCCCTCAGGGGTGCCCAGGGTGTTAGATATAGTTCCCCAGGTTTCTGGGTGGAGACTCCAGCCAGTGTTAGTTAAATCTTTAAGGAAACCCTAAGAAAATTGAACCTGGTCCTTTTTGCTGCTGTCAACACCAAGTTATAAACTTTTGGAAAAATCGCACCCCACACATGTTCAGAAGAGACTCTTTTTACAGTTTGGCAGCTAAATTTTCCAGAGATTTTGTCTGTACTGGGCATGGTTCCATCCCATTACAGTTCCTAGGTATGACCAGACTGCGCATGCACCATCCCCACAGAGCGATGGAGTATGCTTTAGCCCAGGGCTGCAGGGGCAGAGAAGGACTTGCCCAACAGTACTCACTCAGCTGCCAGTGGCTTCTGGGATGACAGACACAGTAAATGAGTGCCGGAAGACAGCCTCTCTTGTGCTTTCAAGTGCCACCCTCCTCGCTGGCACCCAACAGCATGAAGGAAAAGAAGGAGGCTGCCTGACTCAAAGGCAGAGGGGTGAGGAACAAAGTCAAGGGAGGGGAGATGTGGGATGTGGCAAGCAATGACAAGGGACACCAGATGAAAAAGCAGGGATGGGAGTGGGGTTAATGGGTAATAACGAGGGATCCAGAGGGGGATGTTGAACAGAGAATCTCCTGCGGAGCACACTGTTTAAAAATGTGTAATGAATGAGGCCAGGGACTGCCAAGGAGAAAGCATGGTCTTGTGATAAAGACAGTTCATTGCTACCCTGGAGAATTGAATTTTATTCCTGTCTCTGCCACAGAGTTCCAATGTGACCCTGGGCAAGTCACATATCCCAAAACTTTCACAGGTGGCCATTGTGTATTTCTCTTTTTCTAGATACCCAACTTCAGACATCTGGGATCTGATTTTCAGATGTGTGGAGTACTCACGGCTGGGCAACTGACATCACCGGGGGGCTGTGCTTGAATATATAAAGTGTTATAAAATGCTAAAAATCTTAAACATCAGATTGTAGACTTCTCAAATTGGGCACCCAAAATTAATGGTCGCTTCTGACTTTAACGTCTGTGCCTCAGTTCCTCGTACGTAAAACAGGGATAATAAAACCACCTCATCTTACCTGGGTGTTGTGAAGATAAATTCACTAATGTTTGTAAAGCAGTAAGACATTATGATACACGCAGCAGAGAAAAGCTCATGATTAAATTAATAATTCTGTATTCCGTGAAGGATGGTGAGGATAAAAACACATTAAATCACTCCCCATTCAGTGATCAATGTCTGTCCCTTGCTCTGAATGAAGCAGAGGTCCCTTAGAAAGAATTGCATTTGCTCATAATTAAAGACCATCTCATAATGCGTATGCACAAAGGGATCAAATTAAAGCTGCACAGGCCATCTTAATTCAGGCAATTTCTAATTTTTGCATGCTTGACTTTGTAACTGTAATGTTCTTTTAATGTAGGCTTTCTGGGATGTAATAAGAACCCTACCACAAAGAGCACTTATAGAGACTTGGATGTTAGAGGCCAAATTTTCAAAATTAAGTTATTTGTGAGTACATAATTTGTGCAGAAATCACTTACCTGCAAACTATTTATAGCTTTTCATTTGTATATTATAGAATAAACACAATCAAAGCCCATCTAAGCACACGACTCAAGTACAAAAAGATACTTGAATACATACACAAATAATATGATGTGTACGTGAGAGTGTGCAAAAACTAGGTACAAAAGAGATTTTCAAGCATACAGAAGGAGGCTATATTGAAACCCCTTTGGAAGTTTAAGCCTACGCTTGTTTCAGAGAGAGGGAGGGCATATTGGCCAGAACATCAGGTTTATCCTCCACTCTTTTCAAAAAGTTCCACAAGGATCTTTAATTCCTGCTGAGATCTCACTTTAACAATTCATTTGGAAGAAGGCAGCTCCAACACTGCCGCACTGTATTTTGTTCTTGTGTGAGACTGCCTCATCCTGCAGAAATAGCACTTACCAACTGAGCCAAACTCCGAAGAATAACACATCACTCATAATAGCACTTATGTTTTTGTCCCCAAATGGAGAGTCTGGATGAGGGGAGGGGGACACGCACAAGGGAATCACAGAAGGTGAGAGTCAAAATGAACACTTGGATTTTCAGATGTAACCTAATATTTACCATAGAATTAAGAAATGGAGGATGGGGGGAAATAGAGAAATTTCCTGGCATCTGAAATAAGAGCTGTGAAAATTGGAAAAAACACACCTGGCAAACAAAATCTTTTTTTTTTTTTTTCAAACTAAAGTCTAGATTTACAAACCCAGGAGAGCACTGATATAATCTAGTTTCAAATCTGATCACCAGAAACCAAAATTAAATCCATAACAACAATTATTGTCTCTACCCAGTATAAGTGTGTTTTGCAAGTGTTCCTAACCTTATAGATTGTAAGCAGTTTGGGGTAGGGACTGTGTTTTTGTTCTGTGTTGGTACAGAGCCTAGCACAATGGGATTCTGGCCCATGACTAGAGCTTCAAGGCACTACCACAGTGCAAGTAATTAATAACAGTACAGGACAGAGGAGATTTAATTTTTCATTTTCTGACTTGCAGAGGAATGGGAGTTCAGACTGCGGGGTTCTCTTCCTGACTCTGTTATTGATCTAGGCTCATATCCTCAAAGGTATTTAGACTCCTAACTTCCATTTAAGTCAATGGACATTAGGAGCCTAAATATCTTTGAGGATCTCGGCATTACTGTGTACACTTGAGCAAATCATTTCACATGTTGGTGTCTCAGTTTACAATTCTCTAAAATCAGTGTAAGGATATTTAATTACCTGGCAGTGGTTGGGCTTCCTCTGACCCACTGTAAGGGCAGCTTCCCAAGTAAACAAAGAAGAAGAAAAATTAAGTTGTGTTTTTCTCCTTTCCCCTCTTTCATCTTGGGATATTTGTTTTTAAAGAAGGCCCTCCCTTCTGTTCTTTGGGGTAGAAAGCAGGGAAAAAAATAACAACCACATTTCTTCCTTTGGGATTCAAGCCAAAAAAAAGCAAAATAGAGCTCTCCAAAGTAAAAACCGGACCTTCCAGTTTAACACCAGTACTCCTCTGTGACATACAGGCCCTTTGGCAAAGGGTCCCTTGCTCTTGTTTCAGGCCAGTCAAACTCACGACACCGAACGTGTCTTGCAGGATATTTAACAATAAGCGATAACAGGTATATACAGAAAGCTTGCAACTTATCAAGACTCATAATCATTATGAAATGTATGCATGGGTAGTATTTAAGGAATAATGGAACTATATTGAGAGTATGTTGTATAGTCTTAGTGTAACACATAGTCACCAGGGGATAATGCATCTCAGTGATGGTCCACTCAACCTGGAGGGAGTTGTCATCCCTTTCTGGTTAGGGCCTTCACAGGAGGTACAAGCTTGTAAGTGCACTCCTGAGCACATGGCCCCTTCCCCTTTTAAGGACCTGCTCCTCATGGCCTGCGACAAAAGATGACTTGGCCACATCTGGTTGGTCACACTCCACCTCAGGCAGTGTCTGTGCATTGGGTGTGTGATCGCTGCCTAATTAGAGTCCCAGACACCTTGTCTACCTTGGAGCTCTTCTGATCTTCCAGCTGCTTAAGCAGCTCATTCATCCCACTAGCATTCCAGGAGGGAGAGGGAGGTGGAAAGTCACTTCACAGGTATTCAAAGAGGGAGAGGAGACAGGGGGGGGGGGAGGGAGGGAAGAGTAGGTGTAACAAACTTTTTGAGCATACAGGTATACATAGGATACAGATCACTGCTGCTCCTACAACAGTGATTATAGAATATGAGGTACTTTATATTGAAGCAGAGAGAAGGAAGGAAGAAACTGCTAAAATTAGCAGACAACAAGGAAATAACATTGAGCACTGAAACAGATCAAATAAGATCAAAAGAGAAGCAAATAGAGAAGAATGTTTTAAAAAATCATGCAGAAGAAAGTAATAAGGTCACTGGAGGAAGGTTAAATATACTATAAATGCATGAAGCAGAACCAGAAAAATAGAGGAAATAAAACTATATGAACCCAGAGAGGATCTAAACACCACAAGCTTTACCAAATGCTGAGAAAACAAAACTTAATAGCTAAATGTGAAGACTGGAGTGGGAGGAAGGAAGAAGAGATAAATGATCTGTAAAGAAAGTTTTGCAAATCACTTTAATAGCAGCTACAAGTGGAGTAGACTGATAAAAATTGAAGCTAATAAAGACAGTAATCCTGGTTCTGGGCTCGATTTCAGATCCTTTACTCTGCTTCTGTGCGGTAAAGAGGTTAGAAGGCAGCCAGATCTCTCCAACAGGAAATTCCTTAGAATAATAGAGATTCCCCACTGACACTGGGCTGGTGGAATGCCTCCAGACCACCTTATCCACCAATATAACTCCTGTTGGAGATGGTCCTATGGGCATGAATAGGTATTTCCACTGCACAGCAGCTATGCTGGGCTACCAGACCATCCCTTGGCGACTGTCGGCTCAGAGAAGCTGAAAAAAAAGAGACTTGGGAAAACAGATAGGCCTCACAGCATGACCTGAGGGTTAAAACGTTTGTCAAAGTAGCAGATTCAGTACTGCACATTTGCCTCCACTGTGATGTAGAAGACGATGAGGATACTTTAAAGTCATCTTTAAAAGGCAATCAGAATGTGGCCTTGATAGAAACAGAGATCTCCAAGGAGGAAATTGTGAAGCAAGTAGAGATATTCAAGGGCAGTAAATAACCAGGACTGGATAGTACTTCTCTGAGGAATCTGAAGGAAATGAAATCAGAGGTACTGATGAGATTTATGCAATATGGGGATAATCTTGGTCCCACTGAAGTCACAGGGAGTTTTTGTCGTGATCTTAAAAAGGACCAGGATTTGGACCTATATCTTTAAAACCAAGAAATGATCTAAAAGTCCTTAGTATGGCCCATACTTGCTGTTGCTTTTTAAAATAGCAGGTAAGAGAGCTCCTGGGAATTCCAGACAGATGAATTCGAGTTTCATTCCTGGAAACTGATATGGAGCCCAAGGACAGAGCATAACTGGGGTTATATTTATCCAAATGTTTCACTACTTTAACCCATCTGCCCCCCATTGGTCTCCATAGAACAAAGGTAAAATTCATTGCTCTGTATTTCCCAGGATCTCCCTTGGCTCTTTGTTTCCACCAATTTGCAAAGATGCCTGTTAAAACAGTGTAGAAAATAGACCAGATACAACTATCTTAACACATACATTGTTTTTGATACCAGATAAGAGGGAATCCTAGCTTTTTTTTTAAAAAAAAAAACCCCACAACAAAACAAAACAAAACAAGGAATACTTGTGGCACCTTAGAGACTAACCAGTTTATTTCAGCATAAACTATCGTGGGCTATAGCCCACTTCATTGGATGCATAGAATGGAACACACAGAAGTAAGATGCATTTATATACACAGAAAGCAGAAAAAGTTGGAAATTCCCATACCAATTCTAAGAGTCTGTTTAATTTGGATGGGTCATTATCAGCAGGAGAAAAAAAACTTTTGTAGTGAAAATTTAGTGGATCTATGTCTGACAGTTGATAAGAACCTGTAAAAGAGACTTAACTAGGAAAATGCATTCAATTAGTATAATGACAAAGCACTCATAGTCCCTGTTTAAGCCTTGGTTGACAGTGTACAATTTGCACTAAAATTGCTCTTAAAAAACACATTTTCAATTTCCTAGTGCAAAGCTATAGGTTCACACCAACAGAACTTCAGTAAGGGTAGAATCATGTAGGTAAAATTAAGCTTATGTGAAAATATTTGCAGGCTCAGAGCCTTAATTCTGAAATAACGTTCAGGGTTTTTGGAATCTATATAGATTTCTATATGTAATGGTTTGTAAGCACCTTCTAAGGGTATGTCTACACTGACAAGTTTCTGCATCACACGTTATACCACTTTTATTCAAATGCTGAAATTAAACCGCTGTTGTGTGTCCCACTGTGCTTCTTGTGACACTGGAGCACATCCATGTTAGCAGCTCTTGCAACAGCAAAGAGAGCAGTGCATTGTGGGTAGCTATCCCACTGTGCAACTGGCTGTAGGGTGCTTTGGAAAAGGTTTGCAATGCCTCATGGGGCAGGCACAGCATCACATGATACAGGTTTCCCAATTCCATTGTTCCATGGGCATCCTACTACATTGCCAGCTGCTTTTCAACTAAAGTGGAGCTTGATGAGGGATGGCTAGACGAACAGTAGTATTGTGGATAGCTCACTGCAGAGAGCTCACCAGACAGAACTGAGCCCAGCAAATGCTGCTAAAGACTGGGTGCCCGGATAGAATAGCAATAGAGCCATCGAAGGGTCAGTGTGTGCAGACGAGGGTACCAAGATGTGTCTTGCTGGTCTGATAGCACACAGAGCCGAGGGGACTGCTGAAAAGGAGACGAGTTGAGGGTACCGGATAGGTGTCTGAAGAAGGCAGTGCCTCTGGGAAGAAGCCTAAGACTCCGGCCCCATACCAGGATTGTGATAAGAACTCTTACTGTATACCCCAGAAGGGGGGGACAGCACGTGTGGCTCAGCTGGAGGACTGAGCTGCCAAAGACCTCTAAGAGAACCATCAGCCAGGGGGTTGCTCGTGAGAGGTGGATGCCATCCTGGTATAAGAACTAAAACAAAAAGCAGGTTCACACCCAACCAACTAAAGGGCCCCTCGCCCCCATGAAAAGCCTGTTTGCAGGCCCTATCAGCCAGAGAAAAGGGGGCACCTGCAAGAGGTGAGTGCTGACCCTGTTACAGGGACTCGTACATCAGAATATATGAGAGAAAGTGGGTGAAAGTATGTTTGAGGAGGGAATAAATTTGCTCCCTGAAGGCTGAATCTCTGGCAAATAGCTTGCTGCAATTCAAATCTTGGCCCGGTCTGATTCAAATAGTTTTTCTCATTTTCTCTCTACACAAGAGCATGTTCTTGTCTGCCTTGCAATCATGTCTTTATCTTTTGTTTTCCTACATATTCCGCATGCATATTGAAGATGAAGCTATATCCTCTCCCTACCCATTACTGGATTAGGCGAGAAAGGATTCTTACAGTCTGTATGTTTTGATGACTCATTTTGCATTGAAAAGTTGCCAGATATGCATCAATGCCTTTTGCTGGGAAATGCTGTTTTAGTCAACTGGGTTTATTTTTGATCTAATGTGGGGTCTTGAATGTACAGGCAAATGGAGACCACATGGTAATTATCCTCATGTTAAAACAAAAGCCAAAAAAGAAAAAAATAAGAAAAACCTCGCTCCTGTTAGAAAGAAGCAGAACAAAAACAAAAAAGGGAGGGGGGGCAGGGAAAAGCAGTGTTAAAATATGTTTACATCTGGAGCATAAGGAAAGCGATGTCAAACAGCCACACAGTAGATGGGAGGAAGCAAGAAAAATTAACACTTACCTACTATAAATGATTAAAAAAAAATATAGTCAATAGTACTGAGCACCCTGAATAGCAACAACATCCCAAGCGCCATAATACTGCAAAATTCTGAAAAGGAAATTCAGGTAGCCGACAAACATCAATATTTTCTCACTTGGAAGAAGTACAAGGATTGTACATACCCTCCATTCTCCCAGCTATCTTATAGATGCAGACTGGATAGCAATTCACGGATTTCAAAGATTTTTTTTAATGTATCTTTATCACACTACTCTTTAAGTGCTGGAACTGCTAACAATTGATAATGGAAACACAATCTTTCAGATGTTTCAAGTCGCAAAGGGCTGAAACATAGGCCAAGAGTTGTCTTCTGAAAAGAACTTTATATCTTCAAAATAAAGCTAACCTGGACCATATCACCCGAGATGAGAAGAACAGCTGGGCAGGGAAACCAAAGCAGTGGTTGTATTATCTAAGGAAATAGGTCTATGACATTCACATGAAGGACGAATCTAATAAGTTTTGAACAAAAACCAATGGAACCCTCCCAGATTCCCCCATCTCACATTAAGCCAGGCTCCATTTTAGTTGGACCATTTCAGGAGTCTTCTGTATCTTCATGAAGTAATAGCTGACTGCACCACCACCCCTCCCCCCCAGCCCTTAAGGGGTAGGCAGGCAGCACTTATACTTTGTAAAGCTGGTTGCCATGTGTCTAACTGTTGTCCCCTTACTAACGCTCAGAGGGGGTGTCTGTCTGGCTAGCTTCTATTACCAAAAGAAAGGGGAAGAGTTGATGGGAACCCTGAGACTGACAGTGCCCAGGAACAATGGGAAGAGGCCAATGCTTCAAGTCAACCTGATTGGTGGGAGGGCAGGCTAATCAGAGAGTCAGGAGGCCAGGGGGTTCTGTCCTCGGTATGAGCTGGAATTGCCTGGGTCAGACAGAGTGGGGGCTGAGCTAAGGAGAAAGCAAGGCTCCAAGGTGAGCTGGACCAGATCCAGACAGGCCAGAAAAGCAGGAAGTAGGTCAGTGCTGGGAGCAGAGTCACAGAAGCAGCCCACAGAGCAGACCTGTGCTTGGAGGAGAGCTGCAGCAGCCAGAGGGGCCACAGAGCCAGGGAGCTGGAGGCAGAGCAGCAGCATCAGTGCTGAGGCAGAGGAATGGAACTGGAGCAGTCCGGAGCTGGGTGCGGTGAGCAGCTGGGGAAAGCGAGAGGGGACCCTGGGCAGCAGGCCCAGCGCAGGGAGATGCCCCCAGCCAAAAGGCCCTTGCAGGTCAGTGTTTTCACCAGGAATTGAAAAAGGGGGAGGGGTGTTCAAATTTACTGGGGAGGCAGGGTTAGGGCCAATAGGGGGTGAGATGGTGAAGGTGTATGGCACCACAGTAAAAACTGAAAAATGTTTCATGACCATTTTATTAGGTTTGACTCATATTTTAAAATCACACAAATTAAAGTTGGCTACTCAAACCTTCTATGAAGCAATACATCTACAGCCTTCTTGGTTTCTTGTTATAATTTTTCACAGCTCTGTTAATGAACTCCTTGAATGCAATGTGTTCATCTTTGGTGGCTTCTCATATGTCTGGCACTTCCATTCCTTCAAGTGATATGCTCATTAGTTCATTCACATGATCAGGCAGAAGGCAACTTCTTTCAAATAAAAATTCTATTCAGTGATGAAAAAGAACGCTCAACTTTAGCTGTTGTTACTGGGAGAAGCAAGAGAAGAATTCCTACTTCTTTCATCCCAGGAAACAGCATAAAGATCAGGTCAAGCCACTAGTGCTGATTAAAAAAAAAAAAGAGAGGTTAGAGTCAAATCTTCATTCATTTGTCGTATGATATTCCACTCTGTGTTCAAATTCTCTAGTCTGTTCTGAGCACATGGCAGCCCCATTGCTGGTAGTGCCTCACTCCACTCAGCCGCCAGTGTTTTATAAGACAGGGATCTGTAAAAGCTACATAGAGGTTGAGTAGAATCCAGAAGTCGCTGTTGTAGATTTTTAAGAATCAACTTTTTCAGTTGTCTTAACAAGCACTACTTGTCCTCTTCACTTAGGGATTCAATATAAATTCCCTCATTAGACCACTTCTTGACTGAAGTCTTTGCTTCTTCCAGTACTTTTTCAATGGATAGCTCTCTGATCCAAACATAGCTTCTATTGCTGGACAAAGATCTACTACTGTTGTAGCAGATGCCTGGATGACATTGTTTAATGACCCAAGTGGTTTCAACAGTAGACTATTAAGAGAGAGAATGGCAATAGACTTCTCTGAATGTAGTAGCAAAAGTAATCCACCACCCATCCCATCTTGGTAGATACATTCCAAAGCAAGTAATAATGTCTGGAGTAATTTTAAGACAACAGCCAAGGATCATTCATGAGAAAGCCAAAGGGTTTTCCCAGGTTGGACTAATTTGATCTTTAATCTGAGTGTATCTTCTAGTTGTTTCTAAGATGTTCAGTCTTTCTGGACTCTTGCTGAAAAAAATGAAGACATTACATTTATAGCTTTTTAAAATGTCTTTTGAAGAGTCTGCAGCATCTACTAGTGCTAGTTGGAGTAGAAGGCCTCTGCAGTGTGTATAGAAGAGATTAGGGTTACACTTTTCTCTAAGCAAAGCTTGTACCATGTCTCCCAAAGAAGTTTGAAGCTTCATCAAATGCACACACAGCCATCTGTTTGGGGTCCAATTGACAAGCATTTAGCTCTTCTAGGATGTGGGTTGTCACAGATGCAGTCGATGCGTCTTCTATAACTTGTACATCTAGAAATGCATCTACTGGCCTACCACTGGTCTCAAAATAACGTATACAATGACTTAATACCTTTTGCCCATTTGCATTGGTGCATTCATCAGCTATGTATGCAAATGTTTTGAATGTGATGAGAGTTCTTCACTTTTTCAACTGTTGAGTTTTTCACTGTTGTACCACATGCTTCTAGCCAGTTGAGTTTCTTGCAGAATGATAGTGAGCATTTGCTGGTCTTGTTTGGAACCAGTGTTCAGCTTCAGGATGAACAAGTGACAATGCACTTAACATTGGTCTCCAGATAGTAGTGTGTAGTATCTCTTGCTTAAAAAGAAAGTATGATGCTACAGCCATGTTTGTTTGCATGAACTGTATTGTGTCTTCAGCATTCTTAACAGCCTCATTGACACTCACTGGTGGTGTTCTTGGTCAGTGGACACTCAGAATTCTGAGGTGCTTTTACATGAGTTCACCTCCCAGGTAGGGAGGAAGAAGGCACCTTGCTTGTTCCTCCAGCTGCTCTCTGTTCACTCTGGCCACTGTTGTTTGTTGTGCCACCGTTCACTCCATCACTCTGTTTCCAATGGCCCTGCCCTGTCACCGTCTACTGCCACCTGCCACTGTGACCTCTGCGAGTTGGTCTCTTGAGGTTCCACCAAGCTCTCAATGATTTCAACTGAGCTCTCAGTGGGGGAACCTTGCTGCTAGTGCAGACTTGGCCATCTCTTCCACAGAAACACTGTCCCACAGCAGGTCCAAGTACTTAGACCTGGTTATCAGTGACTTCAGCTGTAGTAATCACTTAATAAAACTATCTATGGAGCCTTGTGGCGGGGTGACCACCCGCCCCCTACCGGCAGGGGCTTAGGAAAGCCCCTTAAGGGGTTTGAAAGCCCAGGAAGGGGGTTTGAAGCTGGGAGCCAGCAGGCTTTTCAGGCCTGATTGGGCATGAGGCCCAGCTGGGCGGCCACGCCCCAAACACTCCCAGCCAGGATATAAGGGCTGGGAGGCAGGGAGACGGGGAAGACAGTCTTCCTCTGCATCTAGAAGGAGAGTCTCCTCTGCATTCAGAGGGAGACAGGCCTAGCTGCAGGAGCTGAGCCAGGTACCTGGGTTAGGGCAGAGCTGGGGCAGGGCAGAAGGAGCTGAGTGGGCTCTAGCCACGAGCCCCAGGCCTCCGGGCCTGATACAAGGCCCGACCCACAAGTACCAGGGTTGCAGGGGGCAGCCTAGGGCTAGAGATAGCAGCAGCAGGCCAACCCTCCTTGCCTGTGATGAGAAGCCATGATACTGCAGTCCGCCCCAGTGAGCGGGGGCAAGTGGTGACTGACAGTGGCATACTCTGAGGTGAGGGGGGGGGGGATAGGGAGTAGAGGGTTCCCCTGGGGAGGGGAGACCCTCATACCATAGGGGGTACTGCAGGGGTGCAGCACCCACAGTTGGAGGGCACCGGGGTCCGGGAGGGCCACGGCGCTAGCAAAGGAGCGGGGCATCAACCTGCGGAGGGCGCTCTGGACGCTGAAGGAGCTGATTCCCCAGACGACTAGCGGGAGGCGCCACGGGGGTGAGTGGTGACCCCGTCACAAGCCTAATCAGCTCTGTCTTTAAACAGTGGAGAGGGGCAGGTCAAATAGTACTTGTGACTCATGCAGACCATCAAGCAAAACACCTGTCCCCACCCTCTCTCTTAATACCTTCAATCAGCACAGGCTAAGTACAGTTCTACTGCCCTTTACTCATACAATAAGAACAACATTTCACTACCCACCTCATTCAAGTGATTTGTAATCTTACCCCAGCCAAAATCTATCCCTTGGGCAACACAGCTCTGTTTGCTGGATACCTATGTAGATTAGGTGTGACTGTAAATACAATCTGGTCCTGAAGCCTTTCCCCCCAACTCATCACTAGCTGTCAGGGAGAGATCATTTAGACTTGAAATTAATAGGTTGGCCAACATCACTGAAATAAATGGTCATAAAAACAGCTGTATAAGGAAGTTAGTCTATGTTCATACTTTTCGAATCTATTATACTTTTTCAGATACACATTTTATCGCACACTTTGTGTGCTTTTAATTTCAATTCAAATTTCTAAACAATCATTAAATAGGCAATGCTGCATGTAACTAGTTCACAAAACTGGGGGGGTCTGTTGGCCAGACTTGGGGGGCAATGCCGTGAAGAAGGGTCCTGTCACCTAAAGCCTGAGAGCCTGTGGCCACTGCCAGAGCAAAGTGTCCAACATACAGCCTCCCTGCAGCACAGCCAGTTCTTGTGAGGAACAGACTGAACTTCCCTTACACTCCAGAGCCACTGGTTGTGATGAGCCTGTGCCACAGAGCGGGGTGAAGTGTTTTCCTTTAAACTTTCCCATTTTGTTTATTGCTGTTTAATATATTGTATTTGCTTTGAACTGTATGTAATGATCAGTGAGTCCGGGAAGCACCCAGTGCAGAGAGAGCACCCCAGAGTGGGGACCCAGCAGCCCCATCCCTAAGTGACCACAACAAGGTTGCGGTTACAAGCCCCCCAAGGAATGCTGGGCCCAGCCTTACTGGGGTTACAAGGACTCTGCCACACAGGAGAGTGGAAGGGGAGCCCTAAAGGTCAGGCAGGACTCTGGGTAAAGGAAGTCAGAGCAAGAACTCAGATCCTTTCGCTAGTCCACTTCACTGGGGTAGTGAATAAGCCATGAAAGTTCCCCACAAAAATGAGACCATTCTCCCTCTTACAAAAGGTACAAAGGTACTTTGGTGCCGAAAATGCAGATAAGGGCCTATTAGGATAGAGAAAAGCACTCAGACAGGTTAGGCGCTTGGTACCTAAGCAACTTGGCTGCTTTTCTCAAGCCTACTAGGCATCAACCCTGGCCCAGCATTAGTTATGCTGTGGGAATAAATTTATTTGTGTTCCTACAGTCATCCATTATCAAAACAAGAATTAAAAGTGGAGGGTTTCTTGATGTACGAAGAGCAGGATTATCTGAAGAAAAAAAAAACTTCACTCTGTACACATTCCTACTTTCATCAGTTAAAGCTGCCACTACATATTAAAGATGACTGGAAAATACAAAGCCGAGTTATGAAAAGAAAAGACTAGCACTGTCGTTATACTAAGCCTATTCTTTAGAGCTGCCTCATCTCACAAGGGTATGTTCATCAAATTGTTCTGCTTGGCTCAAACCTCTTGGGATGTGTGTAGTGAATACAATTTGATGCTGAATTCCTTGCACCTTCAACTCCACTGAAATGTGGCCTACTGATATAGGTGGAAATAATTCTGGTTTCTGTGCTGCTCTTCCTTTGAAAGTTGTCCAAAAAAATCAATTTGGGATCCCTAGCAATTGTGGAGAACCGGTGAATTATTTAAAATTAGAGTTTACAAGGAATTTTGCAATATATAGCGAGCTAAACTATTACAAAAATCTAATCCATTAAAGAAGGCCCTTGACATCCTCACTCAAGCTGCATGAATGAATAATAGAAATTAGAGATCTGAATGACCAATTTGATCACCTAGTCCATCCCCTCAGTAGTGGATTAGCCACTGGGCCAACAGGACCCATGCCCATGGGCCCCAGCCTATTGGGGGACCCCCAGAAAAATGGGTGCCCTGACCCTACTCTGCAGCAGCAGTGCTGGTGGTGGGGAGGAAGGGGACTGCAGGTGGAAGGGGTGAGGGGGGCCCTTACTTACTCCAGCCCAGGGCCTCACAAACCCCTAACCCGCCTCTGCATCCCCTGCCTGTGCAGGATTATTTCCTACTAATTCATTGCTTGGCATAGTGTTAAACATGAGCCTTAGAGTACTGTCATGAGTAGACACCAGACATAGGAATAATAAGTAATTCCTGGGAACAGAAATGGGGCTTAATAGAGAAAGAAACCCAGTAAGACTAACAGCAAAAGGTTACTTCCAATGTTATATTTGGAGAAACTTTCTGTCCTAGTTTCAGCATAGATCAGCCAATTCTCACCCCTTGTAAATTTTAGCATAAAGTTAACCACCTCTGGGGACATTTTCAGCTCTCATATAAATTTCTGTAAATGTAGTTACTCCAATGAAGATAGTGAATGGAGTTACTCTGGACTTACTGCTGAATAAGTGAGAGTGGAATCTGACAACAGACCTATAATTCCTTCTGAAAACCATTGGCTCAAGTCCTGAATGTACTCCCATAAGCAAAACTCCTCTTTGTGAGCAGCAGACATTTTGACTGAGTAAACATGGTTAGGTTTGGCCAATAAAATTTACTCTTTACTTTTGCAGCTTGGCAGTATACTGTCACCAACTGTGTGTGTCAGATAGCTACTCTGTTTATAAGCCGGACAACACAAATGTAAACCTCTGACATTTATTCTATAACAAAGCCACTCCTCCTAAACAGGAGAGGTGCTTCAGAGATCTGAGAGACTAACATTTGTGAACACAGTTTTCCCCTCAAATGGCTCCATAATCATGTCAGCCATGTTTATAGGATGCAGCTCCTGCTCTGTAAAACTGTCTCTTCATTTGTGTGCCTTTGTTACTTATGCCAATGTAGTTAACACATTTCTCTCTGGCAATGCTGCTCAGTTGTGGTGCAACTCAGGATACCTGCACACTCAAAATTCAGTCATCCCAGCAGGTTTAACCACATCTAGCTTACACACTGTTGAACATGACTGTCTACACAGACCATTCAGTTGTGGTCAGCCACATGTTGGCTAACTCAACTCCTCACCTTCCCGACTAAACGCAATTAAGATTTCTTAATGGAGACAAGTTCTTAGTAGTTTCATGTCAGAAGAGTTTACAATTTAATTTCAGAGGACTTTTTATAATTGTAAGGGCTCCAATAAAATGTCATATATTAGACTCTATGTGTGTGTGTGTGTATATATATATTCACTAGCATGCTAGATACTGTATCATCTTTATCTCATCCTATTTTTATCTTTTTTTTCTGTTTTCCATGTGTTGTGATTTCCTATGTAGCGGCTGTGAGTTTGTGCCACATTTTAGCTCCGATTACCATTACCTAGAGCAAAAAGAGCACTTTTATATATTAAAACAAAAGGAAGAAAGAAGAACCCATCATACTTCAGGTAATTGAAGGAAATAACATGCAACTATGAGGAGGAAGATTTTTTATATATTATATATATATATGTGTATATATATTCACTAGCATGCTAGATACTGTATCATCTTATATATGATAATATATATAATATATAAAAAATCTTCCTCCTCATAGTTGCATGTTATTTCCTTCAATTACCTGAAGTATGATGGGTTCTTCTTTCTTCCTTTTGTTTTAATATATAAAAGTGCTCTTTTTGCTCTAGGTAATGGTAATCGGAGCTAAAATGTGGCACAAACTCACAGCCGCTACATAGGAAATCACAACACATGGAAAACAGAAAAAAAAGATAAAAATAGGATGAGATAAAGATGATACAGTATCTAGCATGCTAGTCCTTTGCACAATGCATAACCTACATTGGGAAATATCACAGGAAATTATAAATCATAGTTATATCTAGATATTCTCTTTTCTGTGAGGGGAGAGTTATTACCATATGAACAGAGGACAAACCAATGACAGTGATAGCTTACCTTAAAAATGAATGTGTTTTTGAATGTCTCTCTGTTATTCAGGGGTGAGGGTGAGGAAATGAGTACTAGAAAATGGACTGCAACACTTAAAATTTCAGCTGAATGAATTACTTGGCAATAACCCCAAAGCACTAGATTTGCTGTGGCCCTGGATTTATATACATATGTTACATTTCCTCTTTTCTCTGCCTGTCCATTTTAAATAAAATTATAGAAATTTAGCAATGGAAAGCAACTTATTAAGTCATCTAATCCATCCCAATATCAGTGCAGGATTGTTGATTGGACCATCTTCTTGAATATTTTGTCCAGTCTAGTTTTAAAGGTCTCAGAACTAAAGGTATTGAAAAGTTTTCTATTTCTGTCATCAATTCTGAAACTTCCGACACACGAGGTAAGTATCATATCCCCCTACACCAATGCCACTATAATTCTAGCTCAGTGAGCCAGGAGAGTGCTGAAAGTGACAAGGCAAAGCACAGAGTGCAGCAGTGCATCTAGGATCACAATGAGCTTTGCCCTCTGGGTTCATCCTTGGTGGGTCTTATACTTGAAGGATGCGTTTGTTTTGGAAATATGAAATTTATTTAAGTATCCCCCTTCTCTGAGATCAGATTCCACAACGCTTATTCATGCTGAGTAGTATGTACCCAGTGGAGTGGTCCCATTGGTGCTAGTCAAAGGGGGTAGGCTGGGACTCTACACTCCAAACTGGGGTTATATGAAGACCAGAGCTGGCACTTGAGGGAGTTCATGCTGCAGCATCTGTGTGCAGGCTGTGTAGCAGTTGCTGAATGCATTTCCCCAGCATGCTGTAGACACTTTGCAGGCAAAATGCTTGCAGCCACTGCCTCTTATGCACTTCTTCTACCACGGTATTGGTTAGAAAGATTGGTTAGGATGCAGACAAACAAATGCTATCAACTACAGAATCCCACTGTGATATTATTTAAGCATTACTAAATCCAAAGCTATTTATAAATAGATCCTGGATGGTAATGCTATTAGTTTGCTCAAGAAACAGGTGACTTGGATGCTGCAATTTCTGTCTTGACTTTTACAAAAACTGGATGGAGATTATTTTGTTTTAATATCTGTTTTAGAGGGCAAATGAAATCTAGGAAGGAACATGAGATTTCACTCTTTTGGCTTCACCCTGGTACAAACTATTTTCAAGGGCACCTGTAAAGTATCACAATATCATGTTAGACTCCTTGACAATGCTGGCACTAGCCTGGCATCCAAAAAGCCTTTTATATTTCCTTTCCAAATTCTCCATGCCTGGCATAAGATCTGAGACTCGCAAAAGAGGAATGGCATTTGTTAAATCTGACCAAGTGACTTGGCTGAAATAACAGGCACGGCCTTTCTGTGCAGCTTTGAAACGATCGTTTTTATGAGGCAGAAATAACGAATGTGGGTGCTGTCTGTCTGAAAGGGTTTTTTTAAGACAAAAACATTGTTTACCAACTTTTTGAGGGATCGGAAAGAAATCTGGATGGCTTTTTGTCATCAAAAGGAGAAAACTGCTTTTAGACAGGTAGTCTGATCTTACTTATTAACATATGTTTCGAGAAATGCTATATATAGCCCTATCAATGTCTGTTGGCTTCAGGGGCATATAAAACCCCTTGAGGTTTCAGAGAGCAGTTGTTTCTCTTCAAAATCCCCATCTGTCCTCATTCATTTCGTTCAGATTCACATCTCAACCTGTCACCACAATCAGCAGCTCTTGGGATGGGGACAGCTTAGAAAGTTGCTGAGAGAGAGAGACCCCACTTGTGCTAAGGGCTGGTCCCCACTATGGCTTAACATTGACTTTAGCGTCGTTAAGTCAGAATAAACCTGTACCCGTCCTCACACGGATGCCATTTGCGTCGATTTTAAGGGCCCTCAAAATCGATTTATGAACTCCTCCCTAACGAGAGGAGTAGCACTAAAATCGACCTCTCAGGGTCGATTGTGGAGTAGTGAGGATGCATGGAATGTTATTGGCCTCCAGAGGCTGTCCCACAATGCTCCATTCTGACCACTCTGGACAGCCTCACTGCTCCACTGTGACCGCTCTGGCCAGCACTCTCAACTCGCTGCTCTGGCCAGGTAGACAGGAAAAGCCCCGGGACCATTTGAATTGCATTTCCTGTTTGGTCAGTGTGGCGAGCTCACCTGCACAGGTCAGTTGCCATGCAGAGCTCAGCATCACAAGCCGCCATGCAGAGCTCAGCATCACAAGCCGCCATGCAGAGCTCAGCAGCACAGGAGACCAACCAGAGGAAAAGAGCTCCAGCATGGTCCACGCGTGAAGTGTTGGATCTCATCGCTATCTGGGGAGAGGAATCCGTGATGTTGGAACTACGCAACAACAAACGGAATGCCAACACGTTTGCCAGGGTCTCCAAGGCCATCCTGGAAAGGGGCCACAACAGGGACACCCAACAGTGCCGCGTGAAAATTAAGGAGCTGAGGCAAGCGTTCCAGAAAGCCAAAGAGGCAAATGGACGCTCAGGGGGCCCGCTGCGGACATACCGGTTCTACAATGAACTGAATCAGATAATGGGCCCCCCCCCCCACCGTTGCACCAGTCCCCGTGGACTCCACCGATGGGATAATCATCGGGCCTGAGGAGGATTCAGATGACAATGAAGGTGATGAGGATGGAAATATCACGGAGCACCAGGAGGCAAGCCAAGAAACCCTGTTAGCAGACAGCCAGGAGCTATTTATCAACCTGGACCCCATTACCATCCCAAGCTGCTGCTACCCCAACCGGCGAAGGAATCTCTGGTGAGTGTGATTTTAGGGATTAGATGTCTCATGATTTTAAAAGGAAGCATTTATTAATGATTAACTTGCCCTAAGGACTTGGCATGCATTCATTGCTGGTCCCTTTTTTTACTGAAACAGTTTGTCAATATACTCTGGTATGGAGCGGAAACCCTCTATGGACATTTCCATGAAACTTTTGAGAAGGTAGCGATGAACCTTATCAACAGGTTTCTGGGGAGAGCCGCCTTATCTGGTCCTCCGTGATAGGAAACCATTCCACGCCATGAAATTAGTAAATAGTCTGGTATCATTGCATAACACAGCATCGCAGCATATGGACCAGGACTTTGGAGAGACTCTAGCAACATGCGTTCTCTATCTCTCTGAGAAATTCTAAGGAGAGTGATGTCATTCATGGTTGCCTGTTTGAAATACGGACTGCAATTAGTAGGGAGACAGATGTTCCCGGCTGTAAAGTAATCTTTCCCATCCCGTAGCAAGAGCAGGCAGGGATTTTTAGTTTGGCTGCTCGCAGCTGCTTCCAAAGAAGACCCAACGCAACAAACCCCGACCCCCCCCCCCCTGCCAGCCAGTAGCAAGAGCAGGCAGGGATTTTTAATTTGGCTGCTCGCGACTGCTTCCAAAGAAGACCCAACGCAACAACCCACCCCCCCACCCCAGCCAGCCTGTAGCAAGAGCAGCCAGGGATTTTTGGTTTTGTTTTGCAGTTCGCGGTTCACTGGGAGCCACGCGATGGGGGGGGGGTCCACGTGGTCGGGGGGAAGGGAGCAGGGCTAGTCTGGAACATTGGAGCGCTGCGGTAAAGAATATGGCTTAGCTTACCATGGCCGGCAGCATGGTGATTTCAGTAGCTATGTTGAGGCTGTCTCATGTGTGTGAGATGTTTCTGTGACTGTGTGAACATGAAAGCCATCCAGTCGACTTTTAGGTGCGGAATATGACCTTGTACAGAAATCATATCAGGCCTGTGAATACTGTGGTTCACCATTAAATACTACTCCCATTGTGCTGCAAAATGTATCTGTCTCATAACCTTGTCCCTTTCTTTGCCCACAACAGCTGCACATTTATCTCAGAATCCCCCGTCCTGCCCCTCACGCCGTCTATCGCAGATACGAAAGCGTAAAAAGAAAACATGTGATGACATGTTTAACGAACTACTGCAGAACTCTCACGCTGAAGCCGCTCGGCAGAGGGAATGGAGAGAAAGATTGCTAGAGTCAAGGCAAGAGTCCAGGGCTGCAGCAGACAGGTGGATGGAGCGCGAAGAAAAGCGGCAGGAGTGCGAAGAAAAGTGGATGGATGCGATGCTGCGGATAATGGAGGACCAAAGCAACATGCTCCGGTGTCTGGTGGAGCTTCAGCAGGACCAAAGATCACCTCTACAGCCTCTGTCTAACCACCTCCCCCCCCCCAAGTCCCATAGCCTCCCCACCCAGACGCGGGGTGAGAACCCGGGGGGGGGGAAGCTCCGGGGACCGACCCACTCTACCCCACAAGCCAGCACAAGCACCAGCAGGCTGAGTTTATCTAAAAAGTTTTAAAAGGTGCTGTGTCTTGGCCCCCATCCTCTTCCCGCTCCTCCACCACTCCGACTGCTGGTTTCCCTCCTCACCCACCCCTTCTGGGCTACCTTCCCAGTGATCCACTGTATTTGTGATGAAGCAATAAAGAAACCATGATTTTTAAAATAGTGAATTTATTTCCTCTGCAAGCGTCAGGAATGGGGAAGGAAGGAGGGTGCAAGGACGGCAGGCTTAGGGCTGAACAGAGCAAGGGAGTGGGTTTTCAAATGCCATCTTGGGCACTCATAAAACTGGTTTTCAAGGCATCTCTGAGGCGCAGCGCCTCCTGGTTCACTCTTCTACTTTCCCTGCTGTCTGGCTGCTGGTAAGCAGCGGACAGGAAATTTGCCTCTGCCTCCCACCCCACCATAAATGTCTCCCCCTTGCTCTCACAGAGATTGTGGAGCACAGAGCAAGCAGCAATAACAATGGGCACATTTCTGTCTCTGATGTCTGAGCGAATGAGTAATGAACGCCATCGCCCTTTGAGGTGGCCAAATGCGCACTCAACTGCCATTCTGCACTTGCTCAGCTTATAGTTGAACAGCTCCTGACCCCTGTCCAGGGCTCCTGTGTAGGGCTTCATCAGCCAGGGCATTAAGGGGTAGGCTGGGTCCCCAAGGATAACGATCGGCATTTCTACACCCCCCACAGTAATTTTCTGGTAATTTTCTGGAAAGTCCCTTGCTGCAGCTCTCTAAATATCCTAGAGTTCCTGAAAACACGAGCGTCATGAACCTTTCCCGGCCATCCCACATACAGGTCGGTGAAACGTCCCTTGTGGTCAGCCAGTGCTTGCATGACCATAGAATAATAGCCCTTCCGGTTTCTGTACTCTGCGGCCTCGTTGTCTGGTGCCAAGATAGGGATATGAGTCCCATCTGTAGCCCCACCACAGTTAGGGAATCCCATGGCGGCAAAGCCATCTATTGTAGCTTGCAGGTTTCCAAGGTTTATAACCCTGGGTAGCAGCAGCTCGACGATTGCCCTGCTTACTTGCATCACAGCAGACCCCACTGTAGACCTACCCACCCCAAACTGATTCGCAACTGACCGGTAGCTGTCTGGCGTTGCAAGCTTCCAGAGGGCTATTGCCACTCGCTTCTGAACTGTGAGGCTGCTCTCATTTTGGTATTCTTGCGCTGGAGGGCCGGGGAAAGCAAGTCACAAAGTTCCATGAACGTGCCCTTACGCATGCGAAAGTTTCTGAGCCACTGGGAGTCATCCCAGACCCGCAGCACTATGCGATCCCACCAGTCAGTGCTTGTTTCCCTGGCCCAGAATCGGCGTTCCATAGCATGAGCCTGCCCCATTGCCACCAAATTTGACAGATTGCCGGTCCCCCTACTTCCAATAACGTCAGTGTACCTGTCCCTGCTGTGCACGTCCAAGTCCATCTCCTCATCACTGTTGTCAAGTTCCAGAAAGCGCAGTTGTCTCCGGATCGCATTCCTCTGCAGACGATACAGCATAAAGTCCACAACAATGTGCGAGGTCTTCACAGCGGCTAGTACTGCAGCAGTGGAATCAGCGGGCTCCATGCTTGCAGTGCTACGGCGTTAGCACAGCGCAGAGAAAGGGCGCGAATAATGGGATGCCTACCCACAGTGCACCGCTCGAAATGGTGTCGGTGGCGCAAAAAAAGGGCGTGAAATAATGAGATGCCTACCCATAGTGCAGCACTCGAAATGGTGCCTGCTGGACTCCGGGAACTGTGGGATAGCTACCCACAGTGCACCACTCGCTATGTTGACGCTTGCCACAGTTGTGTGGACAGACAATGCCGACTTGCTGTGCTTTGTGGGGACGCACAAAATCGACTCTATACAGTCTGCTTTAAAAAATCAACTGCAAGGAAATCGACCTACTGTTGTAGTGAAGACATACCCTTACTCTCAAGATTAGCCTCTCCAAGGTTCCTCTGCAAGTTCATTCCTCTGCAAGTTCATCATGTAATTCCTATCCATTTAATGAAGTGTTCAAAATCTATTGCACAAACATGACAAGCTGTTCCAGCACAGTGTGTATGTGGCATACTCTGCGGTTATATTTACACTTCCTGAAGATTTAACACAAAACTCAGGTAAAGATTCTTAGAAGAGATCTCCTGAAACAATTTTTCTGACAATATTTTAAAGATGAAAATAATGAAACATTAATAATTTCGGGGGAAATACTATGAATAACAATGGGAGAAAGTTTGGCGCAAAACTTTTTCAGTTATTCAACAATTCAGGGTAACCGCCATTTGTCTAATATGGAATTTGAGTAGAGCACTTTAGTTCAACCAGTATAAATACTGTAGTATGTTAAAGAGGAATTTCCACTAGCTGTCCCCAACAGTGACACTACTGTGCCCATACAGGACTACAATCTTGTCACAGAAAGCACTCAAGGCACTAAATCAGCAGCTTTTAGAAAACAGCTTCAGTTTTTGTTTTTATTGTAGAATTGCAGGTCATGAGTTCTATTCCCAGTGCTGCGTGTATGGGGTCGGCTGACAGCTGTGTTGTGTGTACATATGTGCGGCTCTGGCTCATTACCCTGAGACAGCCCAGTGTGGCAAAACATTGATAACATAACTACCTGCAGTTACAGAACATTATTTTTGTTCTTCTGCTAGCAGTGAACGATTGTAGCTGATATACAAGCTTGGCACATTCTCCTGCTAAAATAAATCCAATAAGGAGCATAGCAATTCTCTGAAGATGGCCTATTTATCATCAATATTATTCTACTTATAGATGAAGATGGCTATAGTTTTCATTAGAAAGTCACTGAAAGCAGCTCTGCATTATGTCTTCATGACTGCTGTGCTCAGCGGGGCACATACAGCTGCTGGTCCTCAAATAGCTCTAGGTTCCTCTAACATATTTTTGGACGAGTGGGATGCATGGTTTTTTAAAAAAGAAAACATTTGCCAGACCACACTTCATTTCATTGGTGCAGGCTGTCTCTTTAATAAACTATTGCTTCTTCCACAACATTGTAACATTTTCCACAACACACTCCTTTTCCAAAGCAGTGTCCAAATCTCCTCTGCGCTAGGCAGCAGCCAGTACGCAAATCTTTATATGATTTAGTTCCCCAGACACATCTCTGGTTCTCCTGTGGGTATCGAAGGGGTGAAAGTTTTATTTATTGGACTTTAAAACTAGCACAACTTTTTGTAACTGTATAAAAACGTTATGAAAGAAGGAGGTCTATTTAAAATGTGAAGGGCTCTTGGGTGTGGGGTCATGTCCTGCCGGGTCTTCAATTATCTGAAAGGTGTTTACCATCTTTAATTACTATAGTATGGCTCTTTATGCACTGGATGACATACATAAAGGAATTTGTCTGCACTTCTTGAAAGACCTACCAGTCACAGAATGCAAATATCAAATTCTAGTTTAACAGTTTTATAGTCTAACTTAACTTTAAACATTTCTAAAGCGCCCTTAATAGGCAAGAAAATCAGAATTAGTGCTCACCACTTACAAAGGATGCTACAAGATACTTCTTGATAAGCTAAAATCTGCCCTGCATTACATATTAAGGCAAACATTTTAAAACTCGGGTGCCTAAGGTTGGGCACCTGAATCCAGACTTAGTCACAGAAATAAAGTATCCTGATTTCCAGAAGCAGTGAAAGCTCATATCTTCTATTGACTTCAGAGGTATCCTTTTAGCACTTCTGAAAATGGGGACTCTTTTTAGGTCCCTAAATATGTTGTTTAGATACCTAAAGATTAGGTACCCAAATCTGAAATGTTTTTGATTTATAAATATATTATGTGATTATGGGGCGTACACCAACCCGCCAAAGCAACAGAAATGCCTTAATGTCTGAGGTCAAATTTACAGACTGGCTTGAATAAAACCAGAACATGTAGCTGAACCAGCAATAGCAAAAAACTACCCTCACCGTGGATATATTTTCTGAGCACAACCCGGAACGTCCCATTGATATAGAAAGGGATATAAGCTGCAAGTTTGGAGGATTGATTCAACTGTGGCTCAACGTATTTTCTGGACATAGTCCACATGCTTGCCAGTACTGGGAGTGCTATTTCAGACATGCAGAGTTAATTTTTTCAGAGACTGTTTTGATTTTTTTTGCAAGGCCAGAAGATACTGTTATGTTCATCCAGTCTGACCTCATGTGTAACAGAGGCCAAAGAACTTCACTCTGTAATATCTGCATCAAGCCTATAATCTCTGTTTGAACTAGAGCCGGGGTGGGCAAACTATGGCCTGCGGGCCATGTCTGGCCTGCGTGTTCATCCTGCCAGCCCCCTGAGCTCACAAAAGGGGAGGCTGCTGCCGGCCTCGCCTCAGCCTTCTCCCCCACCCCCAGAGCCTCAGCGTGCCACTCAGACAGTGCTCTGGTGGGTGGGGCAGCGTGTCTGGCTCCACGCAGCTGCCAGACATGCTGCTGAGCGTCGTCGTAAAGGGGCCGGGGCTGGCGGATTGCATAAAGGGTGGGGAATCCCAGGGGGGCAGTCTGGGAGCAGGCGGGGTTGGATGGGTGTGGGACTCCCAGGGGTCTGTCGGGGGTAGAGGGGTTGGGTAGGGGGTTCTCAGGAGGAGGTGGTCAGGGGACAAGGAGGAGGGGGGATTGGATGGGTCGGGGATTCTGAGGGGGACAGTCGGGGAGGGAGGTGGGAGGGGAGTGGATTGGGGGTCTGGCCAGGCTGTTTGGGGAGACACAGCCTTCCCTACACAGCCCTCCATGCAATTTTGCAACCCCGATGTGGCCCTCGGGCCAAAAAGTTTGCCCACCCTTGAACTAGAGCATATCCATTAGAAAAATACCCAGTCTTGATTAAAGACTTGAAGTGCTGAAGAATGTACTGCTCCCCTAAGTAAATTGTTCTAATAGCTCAGCAGTTCTCAAACGGTGGGTCGGGACCCCAAAGTGGGTCACAACCCCATTTTAATGAGGTCACCAGGATTGATGTTAGACTTGCAGGGGCCTGAGGCCAAAGCCCAAGGGCTTCAGCCCTGGGTGGCATGGCTCAGATTTCAGGCCCCCACCTGGAGATGAAGTCCTTGGGCTTTGGGCCTCAGCCCAGGCAGTGGGACATGGGTGGGCTCAGGCTTTCGTCCGCCCTTCTGGAGTCACGTAGTAATATTTGGTGTCAGAAGGGGGTCGCGGTGCAAGGAAGTTTGAGAACCCCTAACTAGCTAACCACCCTCACTGTAAAAAAGCTTCACCTTATTTCTGAATAAGTTGAATTTGTTTAGTTTCAGCTTCCAGTCACTGGATTTTGTTATGCATTTATCTGCTAGATTAAAGAGCCCTCTACTATCAGAAATATTTTCTCCATGCAGGTAACTATATCCTGTGATCAACTTACCTTTTGAACCACATCTTTAAGCTCCAGAACAGAGGTTAGTAACTTGTAGACTTTGAGGGTCATTTAAATTTATTTCCGCTATACTGAATTATTGTGGGAATTTTAATTGCTTACCATAACATAAAGTAGCTAAGAATAGTAGTGACATATAGAGCTCTCACACAGTACTCCTTGTTTTAAATCTCATTTTTAACTCTCCTTGTTCACACTTACAGGAACAAATCCCACAGCAGTGACTCAGGCACGTTTCCTTTTTCAGTCAGGCTAATGTCCAGATAACTTCAGCAAGCACTTTGCTTTGCCAGAGAAAGGGCTGAAGATGCAGTTATGCTCCAGTGAAGTCAGTGGAAAATTTCCTGTTCAATTCAACAAGAACAGTAAATCAGGACCTGCTTGAGGCCCCCTAGAGGGCCTTGGACCCCTGGTCTAGATAATACTCAGTCCTTCTATAAGTGCAGGAAATGACTAGATGATCTCTCGAGGTCCCTTACAGTCCTATGATTCTATGACCTGAGCGAGTATTTCAGAGTTTGGCCCATACTAGGGTGACCAGATGTCCCAAAAATTGGGACTGCCCCTATAAAATCGGGTCTTTTTCTTATATAGGCTCCTATTACCCTCCACCTCCATCCAATTTTTCACAGCACAGGCCAGCACATCCCTAGGCCCACGCTGCTTCCTGCAGCCCCCATTGGCATGAAGCGGCGAATCACGGCCAGTGGGAACCGCGACTGTCCGAACCTACGGACACGGCAGGTAAATAAACTGGCCCAGCTCACCAGGGGGCTTACCCTGCCAGGCTGCGTGCCAAAGGTTGCCGATCCCTGATCAATAATCAGACCTGGTTTAAAGCTGATTACAGCATTACTATGCTGTGTCCCCGCAGCCCAGAGAACAACAACAAAGGGAAATTTTAAAAAGTTCTAGCCTTCCCACTGGCTCTTTTGGTCAGGTGCCCACTCCTTTTCTTTTACCTGTGGGCTTGTTAACCCTTTACAGGTAAAGCAAGCAGAGAACAGACCAAGAGGGATTTTACAGCTAACTGGCTGGCTGTCTATCAAAGTTAGAAATCATACTAAGACAGGTATTTCCCACAATTCCTTGAGGGATAAAAGCATCGTGGAGGCATGAAACATGATGCAAAATCTTAACACTAATATCACCAGGTTGAAGCTGCAATTGCAGGTTAAAGCCTAGTCTTCTGCTAAGGAACCACCTGAGGGCTTGGTTACACTTACAGCTTTATAGCAGTTTTGGTTATACCTGTCCTCGTATAGCCTCGTATAGCTATAGGGATAGCGCTATAGCATGTCCACACTGAGACCCGCCAGCAGTATAGAGTGGCCACGTTTGCGGCACTTGCAGCGGCACAGAGAGTGGTGCATTATGGGCAGCTATCCCAGCATTCAGCTGGGTGCAATGTGCTTTTCAAATGAGAGGGGTGAAGGGGAACGTGTTGTGTGTATATGGACGGAGAGAGCGAGTGGATTTTCGGCTTGCTGACAGTGTGTCAGCAAATTTCTTTTGAAATACAAAGCCTGCTAGTCTTCTCTTTCACACAGGCTCACTCCGTAAATATTTGAATTTGCTTATTTGCCGAGTTAAGAGAGAAACTCTGAAAACGTACTTCCGCATTCCTCCAGCTGAATTCAAAACAAAGGGAAGAGACGTCAATTGCCTCAAATGGCTTAGAGGCATCTCCAGAGATCACTCAAAGCATTGTATTGTTAATACCCATTCACACTGGAGATAATACGGAGCACTGAATACGCTATAGCTGTTAATCCTCAGGGAAAGGAGCATTACCAGGATCGGTATAACTGTGGATTTATAGCACTCTATGTGCCTCGCCTGTCTGGACGGGTAGTGAGTTATAGCGCTCCTGGAGGCTTTATAGCGCTATAAAGTGCCAGTGTAATCAAGCCCTTAGTTTCCCACCAACGTTAGTCAGACACGGATTTCCAGAGTTTAGCACACTGGTCTTCCTACTTCCTGCACTACACCTGTCCCGATGTGGGTCAGGAGGAGTTTGCATAGAACTGGCTATGCTGGTTCTACCTCAGCTAGGGATTTCCCCTGCTGAAGCCTTTATGATCGTTTTGTGCCACAGCCGGGGCTAAGCCGAAGCAGACTAAGCAATTGCTTAGTCCCCCAAGGAGGTCAAAGGGGCCCCCATTCACTTTTTATTATAAGAATTTGCCTGTTTTAGTATAGGGGGAGGGAATATTCCTGCGTAGGTCCCCTATGTGGGCGAGCCCCAGCTTTGGCCATGGCTCATCACAAAGAGTCATATCTGAGGATGAAGACCTGACCCTAAATATGTCTGAAGGGTTCGGCCTCTATTTCTTCCCAGTTTCCTCAGACAATTCTGCATTCTGGCCCTATTCAGTGAGGTCCCTAAGCAAGTGGCTAGTCCCATTTTGTTCTGTAGGGCTATTCTCCTACTTCAGTTTATGTACCTGTTTCGGTACCTTGCTGAATGTGAGCCTTTGTAACAAGATTGTTTCAAATAAGTGCACACGCTTTTATTATTAAATTCATGAATCACCGTAGTGCCTAGAAACCCCTGTCATGGACCAGAAACCTGTTGTGTTAGGCACTGAACAAACACAGAACAAAAAGACAGACCCTGCCCCAAAGGATTTACAATCTTAGGCTATGTCTACATTAGAGACCTTACCGCGGCACAGCTGTACCAGTGCGGTTGCGCCACTATAAGATCTCTCATGTATCCACCCTCTATGGCAGCCGGAGAGAGTTCTCCCATCAACATAATTAAACCACCCCCAACGAGAGGCAATAGCTATGTCAGCGGGAGAAACTCTCCTGCCAACATAGTGCTGCGCCCACTACCACTTATGCCAGCAAAACTTATATTGTTGGGGGAGGGGAAGTTCACACCCCTGAGCGATATAAGCTTTGCCAATATAAGTAGTAGAGTAGACATGGCCTAAGTAGCCAATCCGTTGCTACTGGCTGGTATTATATGCACCCTCAGCTCTTTGTAGTTTCCCTCAGGAGACAGTCAGCATGTTGGGCTCTAAACCCATATCCTCCCACAGTCATTACACACACTACTATAGTACAAAATACAAATCACTGACATTACTTAATATGTGCACAAAGGAACTGATCTTATAGGGTGAAGAGTATCTCCTGGAAGGGGAGGAGTGCACACATTATATTCAACGGCAGCTAAGGATATTTAGCACCTCTCAGGATCTTGGCCTCAGCAAAGCAGGTGTCATTAAACGTGGACAAATCCTAGCTGAGATCTAATAGAAGTCCTAATGAAGAACAAAAACCCCTGCCACTACATCACTAGAAATGTTGTGCCAAATCCCCTGCTGGGATAAACGAATGCAGCTCACTTGATTCCACCAGAGCTGTGTCAGTTTACAACAGCTCAGGATTTGGCACATTGTGACTTGTGCATGTGTACACTCATGCTTTGCATCAGACTGAAAGTGACTTCAGATGAGTGCATCCTTCCTGAACGTCACAACACCTTGTGAGTTTCACTATCGCATCAAGACAACTGTGGGAAATTCCCCACCAGTGAAAGGATGTGTGCACATCAAAAAATCATCACAGAATGGTTTGCCAACTAATAGCTGTCAAACCTTTTCATATTGATTGTTTTCACCTCCGACATATCCCACTTGTCATCGCTGCATTATTTAGTCTGCTTGCTTTCAGAGAAAGCTGCTGTGTTCTGCAACTTCTCTTCAAGTTACCCTGGAAGGGATGGACTAAAGAGTAACCTGGCCCGAAGCTAAAGAAGCCAACGCAGTGGGTACCATATGGGGAGACAGCTGCTATGCCATGCCTGGCCACAAAGAGGCGTTCCTCCAGTGAATGAACCCCTTTGCCACTCCTGTCAATTGCAACTGAAGCATTTTAACTTTTTAAACCATTTTTCGTAAAACGTATCTAAATTTGTCAGCATTAACTTTAAAATCACATTAGCCTAGAAACTGGGCAATTGTACCGGCAGGTACACGCCAACGTAGGGTTGCCTTGGTGTATACCAGTTTGGTTTGTGAGAGCTGTCAGACATGGTGACTTGGGATGTGCAATTTAAGTGACCACTCCTAGTACCTTTTCCTTTGAACGCAGAGCTCACCAGAGTGTCAGCTTAATGGATATGAGCCTATTTACATTATAGAAACAACCACATCAGGAGACCGGATCACAGCATGGCTAGCCCTTGTGCTAGTTAGAAAATAGTTATAAAACGGTTAACTTTGAACTGTTGAGGGGATGCAATAATTATACTTAAGGTAAGTCCTAGTGAGATATGTAAACAGATCATGTAACTGGGCTACAGCCATAACTACATCCAAGGCATTATCCCAGTCGTGTGTTTTATTAAATGCTGTCCAAGCGACATGTTTTAACCATGTAACCAGGATCCCTGACTGAAAAGATTTTTCTAATAGGGTCTGTCTTAAACCAGCATCAAAGCAGGAAAGTTTGTAGCTGATGCCTTTTCATCTTTAATTTGTAGACTTAAACACTGGGCTATAGCACTGAGGAGCTGCTCTGAGGTATTAGCACATCTGACTAGGGCAACTGTGAAGTGCCTTGTGGTATTAGTGGGGAGCTCATCTGCCCCTTAAAAGGAAGAACATCCCTCATTCCATGCCTGCCATTTCATGTACCGGTTCAAGTCCAGTATCTCTGGTCAATATTTCAGATTAGTCATGCAAAACTTCTGTATTACAAATATATGATTTGGTACCACAGAACAAATTGAGATACTGTCCCTTAAAACAAAATGTCTTGCATTTTTCATGAAGTAGCTATTGTATTTCACTGAACAACAGGTGACCATCCCAGGTATTATTACACTGATCTGTGGCACTGTGAAGGTGGCATGGGGAACACAAAACTGAGGTAGGTGTTTGGTGCCCTAAAGTATTAGGGCAGAGGTCCCCAAACTGTAGATCACGGCCCCCCTAGGAGAGCGTGGAGGAATGTCCCAGGGGCGCAGCAGGACCTGAGCCAGCCCCAAAAGGGGGCAGGGAGGAAGCATCACACAGCCCCTACCCGCCCCCAGCTCTGCTCCTGTCCCGCCCCCAGCGCCAGCTCTGGCTCCTGGCCCTGTCCCCATCCTCAGCATCTCTGATCCTGGTCCCGTGCCAGCCCCCAGTCTCAGCCTCTGCTTGCAGATCCATTCACGGCCAGTGGCCGAGGCTGGGGAGCAAGGCCGGGAGTGGAGCTGCACCTCGCCCCAGACCAGCTGCCAGTTAGTTGGAGCTATGGCTGTGCTTTGCTCTACATCAGCCAGCAGAGCTAACTGGCTGCAAGTTGAAGGAGAATATTGCTGTATCTTGTTATGGGCCAAAATAGCATCCTCCCCTCTCCTGTAGGCAAAACAGTTGCCATGAAGGAACTAGGAGGCAAATGGGTGTCTGAGTCACAATCCCTTTCAGGAGGTCCTCCTGGAGCAGAGTGGCCACATCTTGCCTTTTACTCAGGGCTGAAAGTCAACTTTCTCTCTAGGCTAGTATTTGCTTAACAACCAGTTGGACTTGAGTGCCACTGGGACTACTCACGGAACAAGAGACTAATGCAGTGTGGTGATTTGCATTCCCCTCAGAGCTTACCAAGGTTTGGTCCTGCTCCCATGGAAAGACACCCATTAACTTCAGTACTCATTGGATCATGTACCTAATCAAAAAATGAAAATGCTAGTAAACTGAGTATTGGCATGTTCGGTCAGCTTAGTACTCAGAAGGAGGGCCATGGGGGCAGACAGGCAGGACACCTAGATCAATTGCATTACTCAACAGCAAATACAACCAGCAGCCACAGCTGGAGCAAAAAAGTGCAGGTGAGATTTCAGTTACAAAGTAATGGTTTTATTAAAATAGGGGCAGAGGTAGCTGTTCTTTTTTTCCACAGCACAAATTAAAGTAATTTTAAAGGAAACCATATATATTTACAGATTTTGATTGGGCCATAAGGTTTCTGAAATCTAAATGTGATCAGGAGCAGAGAACACTGAGGGAGACGATAAGTTGAGGTTTCTGAGCTGACTAAAACTGTCTTCCAGCTTTTTGACTGTAGTTATTGCCTTCACTTTAAGAAAATAAAGTATTACCTTGAGTAGGTAGAGAGGGGAAATATTTATAATTATGTGGAACTTGTCCTGTTATATACTACCTCACCCAGAAAGGTATTTTAAATAATGGATGCAGGTACAATAATTGACTGCTAACAAACAAAAATTCACTTTTTGCATAGAAGAAGACTAAAACGTTCATGATGAAGCCACTAAGCAGGAAATTACCACTCCCATGAGCTCCCTTCCCACTGATCTATGACCCTCTGGGGTGGACAGGCAGGCACATTCCCTTCCCCTGGCCAGTAACGGCACCCCTTCCCACAGCCCCCATTGGACCGGAGCGGCGAACCGCAGCCAGTGAGAGCCGCGATTGGCCAAACCTGCATACGCGGCAGGTAAACCGGCCAGGCCCACCAAGGGTGTTTACCCTGGGGGGGGCCGCATGCCAAGGTTGCCGATCCCTGGCCTAGCAGCTGAAGCTCTTCAGCACTTGCCTCTGAGTCATGGGACACCTGGTGAACTTCTAGTACCATAGAAGTTTGGTGAACCACAGCACTAGCAGCTGAAATAATTATGACGTTAATGCACATTAGCAAAAGATAAATGACTTTACACCATGGACAAGGTGCCATTGTATTACACTATTAACTGAGTGTATGGTGCTATTAGGGTGACCAGACAGCAAATGTGAAAAGTCAGGACAGGGTGTGTGGGGGGTAATAGGAACCTAAATGAGAAAAAGCCCAAAATCAGGACTGTCCCTATAGAATCGAGACATCTAGTCACCCTAGCTGCTATTTGATAGGTTGCTCAAGTGGGTACATGAAGAGAGGGCAGCCAGAATGGAGGGGGGAGGGCCAGGGGCCATAGCCCCATCACTTTTAAAAGTGAGAGGGCTTTGCCCTCCCACTTTTTACCTGTCTTGAGGACTAGCAATGGGGAGACAGGAGTGAGCAGGGGGCGAGGCCTCAGGGTGGGAGGAGAGAATGTGAGGGTGGGGCATCAAAGGAAGAGGCGGTGGAAGGGCAGGGCCACATTTGCTTGCTGGTGTTCCCCCCCAACTTCTAGGGAGCTTCGAGCGCTCCTGTCTGAAGATTAAGGTTGTGTTTTCTCTCTAAACAGTACAGCAGCCCAGCTCTGGTATTACAGCTATGTGCTGCAGAACTGAACTAAAGATGCTTCCTACAGTGATGGAAGGGGTTTTTTAGAAACTGAGGATGAGCTATGATCTGAGATCTTATAGAAGCTCTCGAGAGAGAAGATTTTTTTTTCCATGTGGCTGTTGTGTGAGAGGGTGCTCTTCTCCACAATAAGTGGAGCACATCTCTGAAGATGTCTCTTTCTTTAGATTGCATACACTGAATTCATTTGTTTGAAAAAGGATTGTCAACACATACATGTTTATGGGGTGTTTTAGCCTGTGAGTTGTTAAAGTATAGAGACAATGATTTTTTTAAAAAGGCAGAATCTGTGCCGGAAGATAAATGCACCATAGGTCACAAGCAACAGCAGCTGCAGTAGCAGAGTTGGGGTCTTGGTCTTGTCCTCAAATTGACTTTCATTGTTATTACCATGTAGCCATATCCAAAGCATTGATACATCTGATCTTTGCATATGCAGGCACATACTGAAAGGGAAGAGATCGGAATTTAAGCAAATAATAAATTCAGGCAGGCAGCTAGGCCTAGGTATCCGATCGTGAACCCACTGTTAATGTATCTTCCATGGAAATAGGACAGTTTACCATTATCTTACTTATTGGGTCTGATTCTGGTCTCTTACACTGGTGTAAATTAACAATAATTCTGCTGAAATCAACGTATTTCCATGAGTGTGAAACCAATATAAGGGGGGAGAGACACTACTGCCAGCTGTTACATGTGTGCAAGCATTTAAGAGCAAAATATGTCTCTAAGCATTACAACGTACTCGTGTACAACTCTACTGATAGAGCTGTAGTAACCTTATCCATTAAACTAGTCTATTATTTTAATTGAGCTCATAGGTAGAATGGAATCTTGGTCATTCCCAAAGTGCACAGACCTCTTATTGGTTAAAACAAACAAAAATCAAAAGCAACATTATGGGTGAAATTCCACTCTGTTGAAGTTAATGGGAGTTTTGCCACTTACTTTAATGAAGCCAGAACTTCACCCTAAGACTTAGCAGCTCTTGGGAGCATTTCCATAGTTAAGGGTTTTCCAAGTGAAATCTTTTCACTGTATTTTAACCTGGAAATGTAAAGGGAGGAGGGGGGAATCCTTCACCAACAGAGCCAAATTCCCAAAATAATTTTCAAGTAACTCATTAACTACACTGTGTACTACTCACTGATGTGGTTCAAAGCAGTTGAAATTTTGTCAGGTAACAAATAAAATGAACCCAGAGTAGCTAGCTGGTTTGTTGATGGCTTGTGGGAATGTACTCTATGAGAGGGTGCTAATTTTAGAGATACTTATCATAAGCGTTTTCTAAGTGATCCTCTTTTTCACTGGCCACATTTCTCAAATATTAGCAAGCCATTTTAGGGACAAATGATCTCTGCCATTCATACACAATAGTCATGTTCAGTGCAAGGAATACAAAATTCAAGTTGAGAGATTACCTACCAGGATTCCCTAGGAAGACAACTGCTATATCTATCTTCCCTTCCCAGACCTGTATCTCATTCAGTGTGTTTTTCTTTTTTTAAAGTGCCTCAAGAACTTTTTTATTATACTTTTTTTTGGGGGGAGGGGGTGTGTAAAAAGCCCTTTGTTGAAATGAATTGTTTTGTGTGGAAACCCAGAAGTTTCTATGAAACTTTCCTCAAGGTTTATGAGATCCAGGATGGATTTCCAGATCAGAAGAAGGATCTACCTCATAGCAATAGCCTGATAGTTAGGACACTCATCTAGGGTGCACTGCTTGATTCAAAGAAGGGACTTGAACCTGGCTTTCCACAGCCTGGGTAAGTGTTCTAGATATTGGACTGTTGGCTATTCTGGGATAGTTTCTCTCTCCTTCATTTCAGTAGGTCTTGCTTTTTGTAACATCACAAACTTCATGAAATCTTGTTTTCCAGGAAGTCCTAGTCTTTTTACTCTTCCCTGGAGCAGTGTTTTTCAACCTTTTTGATACCAGTGATTAGCTTGCTGCCTTCCTAAACTGTGACAGGGAGATCTTGGGGACCAGTGCCAGTCCCTGGACAGGTCATTGGGCAACACAGCCTTAGGGGATGGTAATCTTAAAGCCTGCCTGCCTTCTTTTAAAAATGCACTTGAAATATTCTGCTTCACCGATTCATCCTCAGAAAGAAACTGGGGGCCAGATCCTCAAATGGTGAAAACTGACAGAACCCCATTGGTTTTAATGGAGCTCTGCCAATTTACATCACTTGAGTATCTGGCCCTGGGTCTCCTCACTCCATTTTGAAAAACCTACTGGGGATGGAAGGGTGTTGTCTAGTGGTTAGGGGCGAAGATTTTAAACTCCAATTGGTTCTGCTCTAGGCTGCCACTGACTTGATATGTAGCTCTGACACAGTCACTTAGGCTTGGTTTAAACTAGAAAAACTTACCAGATTGGTTAGGTTTTGTGATGGTGAATAGCATGATGGTTTTGTGTGTGGATGCAATTTTACTGTTATAGCTTATTTTGCTTTTTGAAAGTAAGCTATCCTGGTATAATTGAATCAACAGTGTGAGGGGTTTGTCCTTTATCCCACTAGAATTAAAGCATCAAAAAATTTTTGGGGACAGGCCCTTAGATGATCTGTGCCTTGGTTTACCTCTTTGACAAATGAGCATGCTGCTACTTTACTTCCCATCATTGTTACAGTAATTTGTTAACTAATGTTCGTCAACTGCTTTTGAGATCCTTGTATAAAGGTGCTGTACAAGTGCAGAGTATCTCTATTGTACTGGATGATGAAATAAGATATACAAGTAGAGACTTTGTTGTTAACCATGTGCAGTAATGCAGGACTTCCTCACAGTTGGTCCTAACCTCCATGAACCCCACTCGTTTCTCATGGTTGCCTGTGGATCTGCCAGGCTTGGAAGTGGGCCCCAGTGTGTAGTCTGAGAGAGGACTTCCGCAAGAAGATCCCCAGGAATGCGTGAGAGGATATTTGTAATTACAGGTCCCAGATCATACTGAGTGTAAATTTAAGGTTTCAAATTTTGTTAAAAGTAAAATTAGTTGATTACAATCTGAACATGCACTTCTTTTTAAGAAAAGTTAGAACTAGAGATGAACTTCTTCACATTCCTTCAGCATTTTGAGATATGACACTGAGTAAGCTTATGTTGCTTCCCTCAAAATGAGCATTAGAAGACACATAAGGAAATGTTGTTGCTCTGTTTCCTACTTTCAGGTTAAGTTTGGGACTGCACCGTCAAGGCTTGACTAGTACCAAAGTGTAAAGAGCACTTTATGGATGTACACAATTGCCTGAGACTGCATAAAGCTAAACCATATAAATGCTGCAATGCAACTGAAACAATAGAGTATTTCTGATCTACAAAGATAGAACAGAGGACCTGCCTGCACATTAGTCCCATTGACATCAACTGGATTCTCCATACAGTAGAATCTCAGAGTTATGAAAACTTTGGGAATGGAGGTTGTTTGTAACTGAACAAAACGTTAGGGTTGTTCTTTCAAAAGTTTACTACTGAATATTGAGCCAATGCCACTTTGAAACTTTACTATGAAGAAAAATGCTGCTTTCCCTTTATTTTTTTAGTCGTTTACATTTAACATAGTACTGTATTTGCAAGGGTTTTTTATGTTTTTTTGTTTTGTCTCTACTGCTGCCCAATTTTGTACTCCGGTTCCAAATGGTTGGGTGACAGCTCTGTTGATAACTATGATATTCATAACTCTGAGGTTCTACTGTATGAGTAAAAGCTGTAGGATTGGGCCCTAAATTTGCTTGAACAAGAAGTGCTTTCCAATATTACATATTTTTTCTAACCATCTTCCTTAACACTGTTGCAAAACCTGTGCAGTTGTTCCCTGATGATATCAAGATTTTCAGTATACAAAGATCTTTTCAGTCAGACTGGCCTTTAGGTGTGTGTTTGTTCTTGTCTCATGCTAAAATAAAGTATAAATGGAAAAACACATACGGTACGTCTGCAACAGTCAGCAGGGAGCACAATTGCTGCTTGTCTCTGCAGGCAGCAGGTTCCTTAGAAATATAAAGGTGTTTCACACAGAAAAGAAAAACATAACACCAGCATAGCTAAATACAGCATTGATCTCACAACTTGTGTCCTCTTCAGTGAGTAGTGTGAACACACTATTGGAAATGCCAACTGAAAATGTTCAAATTGCTCCTAGTGGTTCCAGTTGGCAGCTAGGTTTAAAGGACAGAGTAAAAGATCTGTTGGGGGTACTGGTTGCTATGCTGTCACAGAAATATACTCACCACTAGAATAGACCACTATTGTTAAGTTTCTATGACATTTGTCAATCTTGTGCCTGATCTCGCTCCCATTAAAGGCAATAGAAGTTTTGCACTCCATTTCAAGAAGAACATGACCAGACCCACGTTTTGAGCCAAACTCTTTGTTTGCTTATTAGGGAGTATAGCTCTGAACATAGGCATGAGGAATTTATTTTAACCACTCTAACAATTACATAAATAGTGCATATATTAAATATTATTTCTATGTTTTTATTTAAATGGGTAGTTTTGCCAGTATCAGGCCCCTTGTGAGAAAGGTTTCTAATGTAATTTTAATAGCATGTGAGTAGATAAGCACCCAACACATGATAGGCAACATTTTAAAAATATTGGCTGTATTCTTATTAGTTTGAGTGTTTTCTGTTTTCTTTGGTTATGGAGAGCAAGTTGAAGCATGTTTTATGTTACAGTTGGTCTAAACATTCTGAATTTTCAGCTTACATGGTGATCAAAATTTTTTGAAAGTTCGTACTTTTTGCATCCAGTTCTATTTTACAGACTTAAACAATGTTTATATTATAAAGGTCACATTCCAAATATTTATACCCAATTTCAGTTTCATTTTTGGCATATTTATGTATACTCTGAACTTTCCTCATATCTTGGTTGTGATTTTTTAGTCTTGCCTGTCTGACAGAGTTAAAGAAATGTAATGTATCAATGCCAGAATTAGAGATTTACAGCCCAAATTAAAAAAAATAAAAGTCTCTGCGTGAACTGGAGAGCTAATCCTGTTGTAAGGATCTTATCTGATCTTAGTATAATAACTTCAAAATCAGGAATTCTATTTAAAGTGACCCACATAATTTAAAATTAGATAATTCATAAATCTAAAATTGCCTCCTTTGTGTCCTTAAGTAGAGCATGTTTAATTATAATTCAATTTAAATGAAACCTGCCATTTGCAGAGTTAACACTTTCTCTTGAACACTGTATTTAGTGTAGATTGTAGAACATCATAAGCAAAAAATCATGGCATCACATGCCTCTCCTTAATATTACTCCTCCTCAGCATTAGAACCAAACACATTTATCTATATATATAAAAGTCAAGTGGTGTATGTATGTGTGTATGTATGTATGTATGTACGTATGACTGCGAACTCCTCCCGCACCGTTTGAGCCAGAGACTTGAAATTTGGTACAGTGAGGGGTCTTGGGGTCTAGATGCTGGTAAGGGTCGAAAAATTTTCGGATCTCACCTCTGACGCCCCCCAGGGGTGAAAGTCTTTCAGGGCCAATCACATCGGCTGGGCGGTTAGGTGGTGATGATGTCATAATACCCCCCTCCAACAGACACCTCACTTGCTCAGCTCACCCCTCCCTCCTCCAACGGAACCCCGGAGATCCCTCAGTTCTCTGCCCCTCCCCCCTCCCAACGGAACCCCGGAGATCCCTCCATTCTCTGCCCCTCCCCCCTCCCAACGGAACCCCGGAGATCCCTCAGTTCTCTGCCCCTCCCCCCTCCCAACGGAACCCTGGAGATCCCTCAGTTCTCTGCCCCCCCTCCCAACAGAACCCCAGAGATCCCTCAGTTCTCTGCCCCTCCCCCCTCCCAACGGAACCCCGGAGATCCCTCAGTTCTCTACCCCTCCCCCCTCCCAACGGAACCCCGGAGATCCCTCCGTTCTCTGCCCCTCCACCCTCCCAACGGAAACCCGGAGAGCCCTCAGTTCTCTGCCCCTCCCACCTCAACCCCGGACTCCATCAGCTCTGTGCCCCCCCCCCCACCTGCGAAGGTCCCCGGAATCCCTCGGCTCTGGGCCCCCTTCCCCCCTGCGACGGATCTGAGTTGGGTTTGGTGGGACGGTAAGTGAGGTGGGGGTGTCGGGTTCGGTCGGGGGGTGAGGTGGGGGTGTTGGGGTTGGTCAGGGGGTGTTGCGGTTGGTGGGGGGGTGAGGTGGGGGTGTTGGGTTTGCTTGGGGGGGTGAGGTGGGGGTGTCGGGTTTGGTCGGGGGGTAAGTGAGCCGGGGGGGTGTCGGGGTTGGTCTGGGGGGGTGGGAAGGTGTCGGGGGGGGGGGAGGGTGAGGGGTGTGGTGTGGGTGTTGGGTTTGGTCTGGGGGGGGGAAGGTGTTGGGGTGGGTGCCCAGACCAAACCCGACACACACCCCCGGCTCACTTACCCCCCGACCAAACCCGACACCGCCACCTCACCCCCCCACCAACCGCAACACCCCCTGACCAACCCCAACACCCACCCCTCACCCCTCACCCACCCCAACACCTTCCCACCCCCCCAGACCAAACCCGACACCCCCTGGCTCACTTACCCCCCGACCGAACCTGACACCCCCACCTCACCCCCCCACACCAATCGCAACACCCCCAGACCAAACCTGACACCCCCCGGCTCACTTACCCCCCGACCGAACCCGACACTCCCACCTCACCCCCCCAAGCAAACCCGACACCCCCACCTCACCCCCCACCAACCACAACACCCCCTGACCAACCCCAACACCCACACCTCACCCCTCACCCACCACGACACCTTCCCACCCCCCCAGACCAAACCCGACACCCCCCCGGCTCACTTACCCCCGACCGAACCCGACACCCCTACCTCATCCCCCCAAGCAAACCTGACACCCCCACCTCAACCCCCCACCAACCGCAACACCCCCTGACCAACCGCAACACTCACCCCTCACCCACCCCAACACCTTCCCACCCCCCCAGACCAAACCCTACACCCCCCGGCTCACTTACCCCCCGACCAAACCCAACAACCCCACCTGACCCCCCCAAGCAAACCCAACACCCCCACCTCACCCCCCCAAGCAAACCCGACACCCCCACCTCACCCCCCACCAACCACAACACCCCCTGACCAACCCCAACACCCACACCTCACCCCTCACCCACCACGACACCTTCCCACCCCCCCAGACCAAACCCGACACCCCCCCGGCTCACTTACCCCCGACCGAACCCGACACCCCTACCTCATCCCCCCAAGCAAACCTGACACCCCCACCTCAACCCCCCACCAACCGCAACACCCCCTGACCAACCGCAACACTCACCCCTCACCCACCCCAACACCTTCCCACCCCCCCAGACCAAACCCTACACCCCCCGGCTCACTTACCCCCCGACCAAACCCGACAACCCCACCTGACCCCCCGACCAAACCCGACACCCCCCCCCCCCCCGGCTCACGGTGCACTGTGTAGCACACAGATTATTAAATACACTGTTCGGTCGGGGGGTGAGGTGGGGGTGTCGGGTTTGCTCAGGGGGTGAGGTGGGGGTGTCGGGTTTGGTCGGGGGGTGAGGTGGGGGTGTTGGGTTTGTTTTGGGGGGTCAGGTGGGGTTGTCGGGTTTGGTCGGGGGGTAAGTGAGCCGGGGGGTCTTGGGGTTGGTCGGGGGGGTGGGAAGGTGTCAGGGTGGGTGAAGGGTGGGTGTTGGGGTTGGTCAGGGGGTGTCAACTGTCTGCCCCCTCCCCACCTCCGACTGACCCGAGCAACGCCGGGCACTTATGCTAGTACAGAATAAATTGCATGGGGGACTCTTAAGTAACTGCAGCTTGTGAACATACTGCCAATCGCAAATTTGTCATGACATAATTCAGAAGTAGTGATAATTTTGGCTGCAGACTAACAAGTCTTGTTGTTTTGGAAGATTCTGTAACTGTATGGTTAAACTAGCAGACACATTGGGGAGGCTCATTCAAGGAAGATGGCTAAGAGGCACATGGGAATTCCCTTATCTCCTAGTGTCTTCCTTTACTTTTGTTTTAAATAATGTAAATTAAAGCAAACATTCAAAAATGAGTGTCAAAAGACCCAGCATCATGGAACTTGATTAAAAAGGGGACGAACAGAATCTTAGGTGGGTATGGGGTGTTATGCACTCTAGGCACCAGGTTTTCACCTTTGTAAACATTCAAAACAATCCCCAATTTCACATGCATGCATAAGATTCTCCTTTATATATATGAAAAAAATCACTGTTTTACTCTCAAATCTAAAAATCTCTCCATTTCATACTCCTGTCTCATTGATTAACACTGGCAGCTAAAAGGAGGACACAGAGAATGCTAAATTATAATCCAGGGACAGTGGAGAATTAGAGAATCTTTGTTCTATGTAAGATTTAAACTGGGTTACTGAGGCTAGTTTCTCCTCCACCACCCATCCCTGTCTATTACTAATTACACTGTTTAGCAAAAAGGTCTGTAATACAATTAAGCATATGCTGAGAGGTAAATTCATCCCTGCTGGGTAATGTATATTCATTTTTTCTGATAGTTGGATTTTGCTTAATTCAAGGGTCCTATTCTGTTCCTATTTAAATCAAAACTCCTATGGATTTAAATGGAAACAGGACTGGGCCTTAAAATATCTTAATTTGTAATCAGAACTATTTAATTAATTTCCTAGATCATGAAGTTGTCTATTTAAAGTAAGACATCTTTAAACATAATGGTAGCACAGTATTTAAAAAGTACCATATGTATAGTATTAGCAAATATTTAAATATTTGTTAATACTGTGTATATACACACACACACACCATAAAAATGAGGTGAATCTCTTCACAGTCTCATTATTGATATCAAGGGAGATGCGCAGGGGCTGTTGAGAATAGAATTTGGCTCATCGACTACAACTATGTGAACTGCACCCTAAAGCTGGGGCCTACCCAGTTTTCCTGTCCTAACTATGCCAGTGGTACAGTACAATAAAGGGAAAGTTTACAAAAAAAGGTCAAGGTAAGGAAACTATTTCCATGCTTGTTTCATTGAAATTAAGATGGTTTAATATGGCAAAGCAGGACAGACCCACTGGCCTAAGAGTCGTGCTTCTCACTGCTATGCGGAAGACGTGGGCTCAATTTCTGTTCCTAGCCTGTGTCTCCATGGGTTGTGTAGAACTTGGAAGCCTGAGGAAGGCCTTCCCTAAAAGTACAGAGTTGGTCATGATCCTCAGCTGTGAGGCTGCTCAAATGATTGAAGAGCATCCACTGATTGGCTCTGAAATTGTTCCTTCTAGTACAATTCATCTGGAGAGATGGTAGTCCTGATGAGTCTTGGAAAGAAGTAGAGTTAAGACTGGAAACCTTATGCAGGATAATCATGGATTTGATGTGGAGATGGAATTTTGCAACAGGAGAAGAACTGTAGAAAATTAATGTCTGTATATCTATGAGACACAATGGGGAAACAATTTGTAAAAAGAATTTTGTGTACTAATCACAGGTGCCAACATTAGATCTTCGTGAAAAATCTGCATCAGTTCTTTGTCTGTACAGCATCAAGCACAATGGGGTCCTGACTCCTGATCCATAACTGGGACTCCTAGGTGCTCTGTTAATATAAACAGTAAATAATGTCTAAAATAAGCCAATTTCTATGCCAGACATCTATTTGTAACTCCTATCATTTGCAGAGTTCAGAGAACTTAATTTGTATGCATGAGTACATTTGGACAAAAGCTCAAATTTCTATCATGCAAGTCTTGAACTATAAATTCTGCATGTGACACAAGGGAAAAGGCCATATAACTATCATTATGGGCCCGCTTTTGCCACCCTTACTCATGCTAAGTAACACCTTGCATCATGAGCAATCCCACTGTCTTTAATGTCTGTCTTGTCAGAGTAAGACCCAGATCCCCAAAGATATTAGGAACTAGGCACCTAAATACCATTCGGGATCTGGGCTCAAGCTATTATTCACCAGGGTAATGGCAACAGAACTGGGGCCTATGGTAATAGATGTTGGCTTATAAGCAAGCTTCCAGGCCACTACATCATTTACACACATTCTTCCTATGTAAGGGACTCAAAACTCTTGAGGGTCTCCTGACAGATTTTTTTCCCCCATTGGATCATTCCCTGAAACGTACAGAGTTTGTACCACGTAGGAACTATCAGGAGGTTGAAATCCTTCTCCCCCAATATTGATGCATTCCTGGATCTGTGGGTGCTCACTGCTGTCTCATTTTAGTCATGTCCAGTTCCTGGGCCAGTGCTACCAGGGCCAAACCAGCTGGTTGCTTCCCTTAGAACACCCCTTTGGAAAGGGAGATATGGGGGTGGGGGCTTCACAACAAGAAGGGAGACAAGAGGGTAACTTTTCAGTGGGTCAGAATTAACATACCTACAAAATGTGAGAAATTAGGGGAGACAGACATCCTTGGCCATAAACTCATACCCCTGTGGAGCACGCATGGAGGGGCTTCTGCCTGGGAAGTGGAATGATGTCCTTGAAATAGAATTTCTATTTCCATGGCTCTTCAGGTTTCTCACTTGGTCCCTAGTCAGAGATACTCTGTTTTAAAGGAAATATATAAGGGGGAAAGAAAGTGAGCCAGGTACCCTCTGCTGTCCTGAATATTAACACAGCTGAGTCCACATAGAACAAGGTTGGAGGAGGGAAGTGAAAGAGGTGGCCACCTCTCTGTTCCCTCCAAATGCTGGACTGTGTGGGGCCAAAATGACTCTGGAAGTATATTAAAGCGACCTAGAGAACACTGCACCAGGTAAGGGTCCAACGGGGCCCAAAGGATCCAGTGTGGCTTTGGAGAAGCTAGGTCCACCACAATCTCTGAAACCCCCTACATAGAGCAGGGAAGTGGGTGATGTAGCATTATACACACGAACAAATATAATCTATTTGACCTTAATTAAAAAAGAAATATATACATGTGCATATATTATATTACAAAGGAGTATTTTCATAAATCATTTACTTATGAGATTTTTGCATTCAGTTTGGGAGAATTAGTCAATATGGGCTCATCTCTTTTTCCACTGAGAACACAACAATGGTCTTGCCTTAACACTCTCTTGATACACAAGTGTCCTTGAGTCTGCAGTGGGAGCAGTATATTAATTAGATACAGTAGAACCTCAGAGTTAGGGCTGGTCTCCACTACGGGGGGGGGGGGGGAAATCGACTGCAGATTCGCATCTTCAGCTATGTGAATCACGTAGCTGAAGTTTGCGTATCTGCAGCCGACTTACTGTCCATCCTCATGGCGGCGGCGGTCGGCGGCGCGCTCCCCCGTCGACTCCAGCTTACGCCTCCCGGCAAGCTGGAGTCCCGGAGTCGACGGGGGCGCCACGAGCGATCGATTTCTCGCATCTTCATAAGACACGAGAAATCGATCGCCAGAAGATCAATGGCTACCCACCGATTCGGCAGGTAGTGAAGACGTACCCTTACAGACACTAGAGTTAGAAGATCAACCACACACCTCACTTGGAACTGGAAGAACACGATCAGGCAGCAGCAGAGATTTTTTAAAAAGCACAACACCAGGCCCACCCAGATCAAGGCCAGAGCCCCCTGAAGCCACAGGCTGGGACTCCTGACCCCAGAGCAGTGTCCATCAGCCTGGCTGCATTCCCCTCCTGCAAACACCATGCAATGCTGCCCCAGTCTCCAACCTTATGGGGGAGGGGGATTGCCTCATGGGGATGGATCTGGCTGGGACTAACGCTGGGGCCAGAAACTGGAGCAACAGCGCACAGCGCCGACAGGAGGGGAACATGTCCAGGCTGATGGACTCCAAGCTGAGGTTGGGAGTGAGGTGCAGATCTCGAGCCCTGACGGGGCTCCCCGCTTTGCCCCTAGGTTGCACAGTGCTGCCTGTGTGCCTGCTGAGTGGTAAGGAGAGTGGGATGAGGCGGGCCACCCCATCACTCCCTCCCCACTCCCCAGGGTACAGGATCCCTCCTGCACCCCCTCCCTTTCCTCCACAGGACCCCCTCCTGCCCCTCCCCAGGGCACCAGATCCCCCTTTTGCCCCCTCCCCTTCCTGCCATTCCATACCCCTAATAATGTTTGTTGTCCTTTTCTGAACCTCTTCCAATTCCAATATAGCTTTTTTGAGATGGGGGTAATCGTATCTGCATGCAGTATTCAAGGAAAGCAAGATTATAGCATGTACCTCTGTTTGTAACCTCATTAAAAATGTAAAAGCATCAAAACTCCTACTAAAAGCTAAAACAGATCTTCACATTTTAAAATCTGGATGAGCAAAATACCAGGGCAGAATCCACATCTTATGAGTAATAGGGAGCAAACTTTGGTATATACGCATTTCACTCAGACATGAAAGCCTTGAAGATAATAAGGAGGCCTTATTCCACCTTCCTTAAACAACCAAAACATTGACTTCAAGGCCTGTAGCTCCCCTCCCCCCTCCCATTTCATAATAATGAATCACAATGAACAAAGGAAGAGATTGTAAAGCTGCCATCCTCATTATGAACACTTACTCAAGTGAGTAGTGCCATTGACTAAAACAGGACTACTTGCATAAGTTCTCCCTGGGTTAAGTAAGGGCTCCTCAGTCTAATCCAAAATTAACGGATAAGAGCCAATGGTGCCCTCAATTCCTATAAATTTCACAGTCAGCGTTTTCTTTTCAGATTAGAACTCCTATAGTTAATGAAGGGCTATGGGAAGAGCCCTTATTCACATTAGTGAGCAGTTGCTCACGTGAGTTGTCCCGATGAAGGTAATAGGAATACACCTGCGAGGAACTACAAACAGGTATACACAAGATGTTCATAATCTGGCCCTATAAAAAGCAAAATAAGGCCTCAGTCCTACAAAAGCTAATGCATATCCTTGACATAATCAAGTTGTGTCATTGAAGTCAATGGGACTATTCATTATATATATATAAATAACTTTCCCAAGTGCTACAAGGATCGGGACCCAAGAGTCTATATTTTGAAGCCAGGACATTTCTTCACAGCACAAGATCAGAGTTATATGTATTTTCATAGCTATGTCCAAACAGTTATGGGAATATGAACTATGGTCAAATTACTTGGGCATTGACTTGATTTTATTTTTCATGGTTACATTAAATGTATCGTGTTCATTCTGTTAGAAACACTGGCATGTTTTTGTGAGAGAAAACACCAAGATTTTTTTTAAATAATAGAATTTACTTTAAAATGACTCATGGCATTTATGCAGAGCAATTTCATTTCCTTTGGGGAGAGAGAGAGAATACAGGAAAGTATGGCGTGGGACAGGCTATAGCTTGAAGCCCTTAGCATATAAACACCACATGAGGGTAATGAAGCACTTGTTCAGAGCTCTTTCTATGTACAAAATGAGCCTCATCCGCTTTGCCTTGGCTTTGGCTGACAACTTGGGCCCGACTTTCAGTAGGAATGGCAAGCGCTCAGTACGTTTACCTTCCTTTGGAGTTGCAGGTGCTCAGCCCGTCTGAGAATCAAGCTCCAGGTGGTGACTCCAGCAACAAGACTTGAAAATTGGGTTGTTTTCTGAAAATTGGAGCAAAACTCTCCTAGTTACCCAAAGGGCCCCATGCAAACATTAATGCAGTGGAGTGAGGGGCATGCCCGCACCCCGTTAAGAAGGAGGCTAATGAACTCTCCTGGGCTCAGCCAGCACTAACCAGATACAACTTTGGGGCTTGCTCTACCTGGAGGGAGGAAAGGGCAGCAACTAGGAGGAGACGGCTGTGCCTTGGTCAGCTGGTTACAGGATTAGATCAGCAAAGAGGGAGATAGTGGCGGACCCTGCCACCCCAAGACTTCTTGAAGCTGGTACAGAATGGATGTTACAAAAAGGAAGTGTCTAAGAATGGACTTTTCCCTTGACCAGGACACTAAAAAGACCAGCTTGGCCCCAAAGAGGTGACCAAGAGACCGAGCACTTTATTCTCCTCTCTTTACTTGATCCTCCATCTCCTCTGGGAGGGGTAAAATAACCTCATTTGGCTGGAGAGACTCCAGTATGCCTAGAGCTGGAGAAGCCCTCTGTGAGTGTCAGAGAAGGGAAGCAGTTGAGCCCTCCCAACCACCACGGTCTGGTGTGGACTCAGAGAGCTCCTACCCATCAAAAAGTGGTGATGAACATGGGTAGTGTATACCCAACACAAGTGTGAAAGAAAAGAAAAACAGTCAAACAAAAAAGCCACAGAGGGAGATGGAGGAAGAGGAGGAGGAGCTTATGATTAATTAGATAATAGGTATTATTGTTCCCATTGGCCGGGAATGGTGAGCCAGTGGGAGCTGCGAGGGGCCAAACCTACGGACACTCCGGTAGGCAAAACGTCTTGCGGTCAGGCAGGGGCTTATGCTGAGCAAGCCATGGAACAAGTTTGGGAACCCCTGCTGTAGGGCCCAATGACATCAATGAGAATTTCACCTGCTCCTACCAGTGTTGAATTGTAACTCACCAGAATACGAAAGCAATACACACACTTACAACCATTTTCTGATCAATTTACACCGTTCCTGCTCTTAGGCCCTCAAAAACAGACATGCAGGAGGTTGACTGGACATCTGATACATTGGGGTTTATGTTTTTTGTATAGTTGATTTACATTAAGTCTCAATAGATTAGCTTTCATGGGACCAACACTACACTGGTATCAAGAGTTTCAGTGGTATAACGTTTCTTAAAAAAATAAACAATAAAAAAGCCAAAATAGGGACTCGTTGAAATAGGAAGACTTTTGCTAATCTATCTCTGTTAGTAATAATGATTTTGCACCATATATCTAGATGCTGAATATGATTCAAATTAAATGTAGGTTATAACGTTTCAAAATTTGTTAGTATGTGGTTTTGTTTGTTTGTTTGTTTATTTGTTTGCCATTTCAGTATCATGTTTTAATGTGCATGGAGATGATCTCTATGCAGCTTCTATTCACGACATCATAATCCGTTACCAAGAGAATTCTCAATGATAGCCCATAGAGGACTTATTTAAATCTGCAACAGGAACTGAAAATATAACTAGCATAACATCCTCCGTAATGTAAAAATAAGTCAAAAGAACAAGACTGGCCACTTGAAAAAATATGAATTACAATGTAAAATAAATATCACCACCAAAGGGAGTAGCATTTTTAACAGACACTCCAAGAGGCAATGTCTTTGCGTGATTTTCAATTTTGTGTGGGATAAGGTACCAGACCAAAACACTGACATAATTTAATAAGAAAAGTGCAATAAATCATATATACTTGCACGGCCTTATAGTCTGATTATAGGCAATTTGTTTCATAAGAATAAAATAAGGCTATAGGCCACGGCCAGGGCATTAACTGGATATTATGGACTCTGGATTTGCATCACTGACAGGAATCAGAAAACTGTTTTTGCATATCTGTATATCTGTATCTATATAAACCCTTTTATAATTTAAAATGTTGACACTGGTTAAGCATTTTATGTTTCAAACATAGCAATGGACTATTTACAGAGTCCTATGCTGTGCCAGAGCAAGCAACCCAACACTGGAATCCCAGCTTTAAAACAGTGGGTTTTACTGCGCAGCTAATAGGCAGTGTGTGGTAGTAGAGGAATGTGTCACAGTAATGCAGAGAGCTGTAATGATGTCAACTTGTTATTTACTTTCCAAAGCTGAATGACTGAGCAAGGCGAAAGGAGAATCAATCAACCACGATGTGACTCTACAGGCGGAAAAAACACAGCACTCTCACCAGTAAGAGGTTGGGGGAAGGGAAGCACATGTAACCAGGGCAATGTTGCATCATTTACTTGCATTGGTTTTTGTATTGCTCCCTTCTTTTCTCGATTGAATGTAATATCTCAGTATCAAGCTGTACAAATCCAGAGAAAAATAAGAAGGGCATGTTCAAGGCAAAAGAACAACAACATTTTTGGGGGTGTTGAATTGCAACTGATATATAATAAAATCCATTCTGCTGATTCACAATTATGGAGACTGTGTAAGTCCATATTTACTGTGCTCTAATAATGTTATAGAAACATTAGTTTTACATCACTCATGTTTTATAATAAGATATATTAGAATTTATTTTTGCTATGTACTCTTTTGATTGGTAAACTCCCAGCTATTTTAAAATGTGAAAAACACCCGTTGTCTGTTGATCAGATTGTCATATTTCAGATTATTGAGAATTAGGTTCTTGCTATCTGGAATAAATATAGAAGAAACCACTTTACAAAAATTGAAATAGGTAGAAAAATAGAAGGTGGTTCTGGAGCATTTCTCCAGCTGGGTTAACACATGAATGGTTTTTGGTGTTCAATAACTAGACATTATTACCAGATCTACTTCCTGGGAGAGTTGTGGGAATGTAAATTAGATTTATTTTAAACTGACTTTTTCAAAACTGATGTTTGTGAATATTTTCAGATTTGCAATCCGAAGACACTTCCAGCAGTCTGACACTTGCAAAATAATAATAGTGTACACGAATACATAATTTATTACAATGAATGTAAACTAAGCTATCCCCAGACTTTACTGGGAATATAGTATATATTCATATCTATGTACACACTATCACAAACTGTATGTATGTGTGTGTTTGTATGGGGGGGGGAGGGAAAGGAGTGTTCATGCATCTTTGACATTTTTTATTGCTGAGTCCACAGGGTTAACATTTGGTTTTTCTAGTGGATGGGGGAGAGGGGGTTGGTTAAAAATAACCCCGGGGATTCAAAATAATGACAAAAATAAGCCTTCAGTGATTAAACAAGTTACCTTAGGTACTTGGAAGAAAAAACAAAGCATTTTGGGGGTAGGCGTGCTTTTGTTTGAAGTTTTCTGGGGGAGTGTGGGGGGCTGATTTTGGAGGAAGAGAGAGGTATTGAGAGAGGGTTTTGTGTGTGTGTGTGAGAGAGGCTATCTTCCCCTAGTTCAGGTCAATGTGGCTGGTTGGTTCCCCCTCACCCACTCCAGGTCACTGACTATCTCTGTGTGTCTTTCTCTCAGTCCTCCTCCTGCTGCTTGTCTGTGGGAGCCTTAGACACACACTCACACCAAACACATTAACTCTGCTAATGAAGTAGTGAGCAGCAGCACCTCCTGACCGCCATTCCGCACCCAAAACTTTCCATTTTCCTCTTCCCACTCTCTGGGACTTCCTTTTGATTTTGCTGTGTGGAGGAGGAGGAGGGTGTGTGTGCTGGTGGGATTTACAGGCTCCTTTAACGCTGGCTGGGACCTAGGGAAAGAAGAGTTCCACCATGTACTGCAAGTGAAAAAGTCTCTGTGTGTGTTTCTTGCAGAAGTTGAGGCTTTTCTCTGCTGCTTCCAGAAGTGAAAGCTGTGCCTTTAATACACGTTGGGTGAGGTGAGTTTGGAGGACTGATTATTCATCATTTGCACCTTTTTGTGTGCGTCTGTGACATGCAGTTTAGTGATTAAAACGGCTTGCCTTTGCCATATTTTTCAGTGCAGGGAATCAATTTCCTCCTGTTCCCCTCTTCTTATTATTTGTTTCTTTTGTATCTGATTCTGCTGGATTTATGACGGTTTCTTTTAGAAACATCTTCCTACATTTTGCTGTGTGTGTTTCTCTCAAGTGTGCCATGATTTTGTGGGTGAGGGTGTGTTTTACCCTAAAGTCACTGGCAAAGGCTAGAAAGTCTTGCATTGTTGGAAGATTTATTATGAATGTTCATTCTGCTGGAGTTTCTAAACCCTGGTTAAGGCAGAGAGTAGTAACACAATGTGGTGGCTTTAGAAATGTTCCTCTGAATGAGGGAAAGGAGACTTGTTTGTTTGGAGGTTTGTTTTTAGATTTGTGCAGGGGAAGGCTTAGTGAGTTTGGAGAGGAGTTTTTGAAATGATAACTTAGCTTTAAGGTACTCACATTTCCCTTTAGTATTTCACGAACAAAATAAAAGCTATTCACACTGTAGAGAGTGTGGAGTTTGCACAACCCTGGGTGGGGGAGGGGAATCCCATTCATCTAGTGTTTGAATCAGCAAGCACAGGAGTTGATCACTCTCTGGTAGATCGAAGTTTAGCTCCAAGTAGGTAAACAAGTTAATTTTTGTTTGTGATTTGTAATACTGTCATTAACTGAAAAGCCATCCTTTAACAAAATGATGGACCAGTGCTGGTGTTATGGGGAAAATATTCAGTGTAACTTGTATTACAAGCAGAGTACTACTGCAGTGTTTTCGAGAAAATAAAATTGCAGACCTGTTGCATGTTTACTGAGGCAAAATAATACATGCTTGATCATTTATCATTAACACATAGGAGAAGTGTCCTGTTGTCCTAAGTTAGTGTGCCCAGCACAGATACTTAGCAGCACAAGATAGTGGTGCTATCCCAACTATAATCCTTTTATGATTCTGTTCCCTATTGTGTGTTGCTCCTTTAATCTCAGCAGTTTATTTTTTTTTTAAATGGGGGTGAGGTCAAGTAGTATTGTTATATGTCATGCTAATGACCCTTGGCCTATTTAATTACATGTTGTTCAATTCTCAAATAGGCATATTGCACACACAACCACACCCTAAAAGTTGGACTTGTAGTAGATACAATTTTCCCACAAAGTCTGGCCTCTTCATGTTGTCTTAAAAGATCTTTCACCTTCCTACATGAGGATTTTGTATTATTGGTAAGTCCCCCCCTCCCCCCCCTCCTTACATACAATTCACATTTAAAGTAGGAGAAAGGGGGGAAAGCAATTTATTTTGTAGGGCCACATGAAATGAAAAGAAAATGAGTTAGCATATTACACAAGAAGGCTTGTAATGTCACATCTTTCTTCCTTGACCCATTTATTAGTGAACCTTTAACTGAGACTGCTCACACAGCATATACAAGATTAACTGCAATAAACCTTGCTTTCCACATAATAGCACATGGTGGATTTAGGCCTCTTGGTTGGCCTAGAGCTAAGTGGACAAAGTGTTACCAAACCTGGAGGCATCTCACAGTTTTCAAATTAAGTAGTTCCCTTTTCTATGATATCAAACAGGATTGGAGCAAGAGCACCATTTCAGATTTCTTAATATTTTTTTTTTTTGGGGGGGTAAATGACAGTTAATAATTGCAACATCACAAATACACTCCTATTCAAATAGGGAACCCTTCCCCTATAGATCTGGCAGTGGGGGTGGGGTGGACAGAGAAATAGATTCTCACATATTAAAAATGTATTAAACCTTTCTTGGGCTACATGCAGTAATAGTAAAACTGGCAGAGATTTAAACAGAGCTACTGTATCTCCATATAAGTGTTTCAGAGGGCTAAAGAACAAACAGGCCATTTTTAAGATTAAAAAGTCTGTTTTAGTACTAAAGAGGATAGTAATTATACATGTATATAAACATTGGCAGCTGCACAATAGTCCAAGTGCCCTTAGGAGAAGGAATCTCTGACAGTAAATTGTGTTCTGTATCCATCCCCCCTCCCCAAAGTAAGTTACTTACATCCTACATTTATCATACTGATATTGGGACTTCACCTTCTTGCTCTTCCACTGCATGGATCATAAATCCCTCTGAAGCCTTTTATAAGGCTAGGCTTTTTATACTTTTTAGTTTTGAGGATGGCAGAGAAGAACTTTTCTCTCTTTCAGAGCCCTGAAATGTCCCCTCTACCAGTTTTTCCTGTTTCCCAATCTCCCATTTATTTATAAATGAGTTTCCCCCCATCTCTGTAGTGACAGGGCCAAAACCAGACCTGTCCTTCAAAGGGTCATAATATGGCCTGCCTCTTAGGAAGAGCTGTGGCTTCTTAGATTGCAGCAGTTCTCAAAGGCCCACATTCTTGAAGCTGAAAAGGACTGGATGAGGCATCCTTTGGAGTTAAATAATATAGTTCCTTAAATGGTCCAGTTTGGTCGGTATTGAGGTGTGCAGGAATACCCAGCGGTATTCTGAGCTCTGGCCATCTGGGGAACGAAGCACCAGATTGGGAAAATTGACCCAACAATTCTGTATGGTAGTTCGTAGTCCCTGGATCAGCGCACTTTTAATATTTTCTGTTATTGCCTACTGTTTTCAAATCAGGTGATAGAATTTACACTCTAGATGATTTTGCATGGATTTATGTATGTTTGTTTGGCCCCAGCTGAACACATACTAAGAATTAGTTTCCAGCTTAAGAGTTTATAATCAAAATAGACAAGACAGACAAATGGTGGACGGGAAAACACACATGGAGAGAGGTGAAGTAACATGCCCAGGGTCATAGAGGTCAGTGGCAGAGTTTGACGAGAACCCAGCTGAAGCTCCTGACTCCCATCGTCTCCACATCTCTTTGTAGGTGTGCTGTGAAATTGTGGCACTCTATGGTGGTTTTATGATAAATAAGTCCACTGGGGAAGGAGTATATTTCCCTGCATCTCTGCTGTACATTTTGCCTGCCTTGAGTTTTCATTATTTTTTATCATTTTAATTTGTAGCACTATTTTAATACTGGCTGGTTATACTCCAACCAACCTTGTAAAATCAAAAAGAATTTTTAACTCTCATGAGCAGGCTCTTTTCCCCCCCCATTACTTCCATTTTCCCTCATGATGAAAATTATTTTGTAAACTGTTTTTCAGGTGCTAAATTAAACTTCAGTCCCCCTCCTTCCCCCCACCTCTTGACTATTTTTAGTTAGAAGGAAATAGCTGACCTCTTTGCAGCAAGAACACAGAGCCCTTGGGTACCATTTATAGGTTTTTACCAAATGGCCTACTTGGACAAGTTGGTTGAAATTAAACAAAAACACTGGGACTACAGCCCTGCCTAGGAATAACAGCCTCTTCTGAATATACATAATTTTAACTTGAGTAAATCTAAGAAAAATATCTGAAGATGAAAATGTGGCTTTGGGGCATTCTTCTCCCCTTTGGTAGATGAGTCAGCATTGTACGGTATTTGTGGAAATCTGAAAGTTAATATTGTGGGATTTCATTTAAAATTGATTTATGTAATTTATATACAGTGTTAAGAATGCTAGGAGTCCCACTTGCACTGTACCTATGTGGAAGTAAAGAAGGATATCTGTTTTCATAGGGAAGGATAATATTTCCATTCACCTTCTCTCACATCAGACAGAATGTACCCTAACAGAGATTTCAGCGTTGTGCCTATTAAAAAATGGTAGTTACACAGCTGTGTGAAACCTGATTTTGCAAGCTGTTTGTCTTGGCTTTTATAGTTTCAGGTCTAAACTTCTACGTAGGGTTGGAAGGATTAGATTTTTGTTGGTAAATATAGATTTCACTATATAAACACAGAGATGAAAAAATATTTCCACAGATGATGGTAGAAATTTACAGATCAGTTGTTTTGCTTTTCCTGAGAACTTATTAGATTTTACTTAACTGTGTATATTTTGACATCGTAATGTGGCCAATTTGTGTTTTAATGGCTATGAAACCTCATCTTTTTGAATCTCAGTGCCTACTGTCATTAAATAATTGTCTGATTCCCCTATGATTTATGACAACTGTGAAATTTTTAATTGATAAACATCTAAAAAATTAAAAATAAACATTGATACTATTCATATACAAAATTATCAAGGCTGTCAAGTGATTAAAAAAATTAATCATGTGATTATTCACATTGTTAAACAATAATAGAATACCGTTTATTGAAATATTTGTGGATGTGTTCTACATTTTCAAATACAGTAAAACCTCGATATAACGGACTAATTCGGGCGAGGGGGTGTCCGTTAAAGCCAAAAGTCCGTTATTTAATAATAAAAAAACCCCAAGCTGTCGGAGCAGCAGCCCGCCCAATTAGTCCGTTATATCGAGGTTTTACTGTACTTTTAACTATCATGTTAATCCAGCGGTTCTCAAACTTGTTGAGGCCGCGACCCCTCCGCCGAAAAGCCGCCGATTTTTTTTTTTAAACAAAACAAAAACCTGCTGTGGAACCCCCTGCGCCCTGGCCCCAGTCCGCGCCGCGGGTGGGCTGCTGGCTGCGCCCCGGCCCCAGTCCCCACTGGCGGCCGGGGCTCGGGGATCCAGACGCCGCCCGTGGAGCGCGGCTCAAGCCTTGCTCCTCGGGGCTCCAGCTGCCGTACTCCCGGGGCTTGAGGCTCCAGCCGCCGCGCTCCTCGGGGCTCCATCCGCTGCCCGGGGAGCGCGGCTCGATCCGCATTCCCTGGGGCTCGCTCCCCGGGGCTCGGGGCTCCAGCTGGCTGCCGGGACCCGGGCGGCAGGCGGGAGCTGGCAGGCAACCCGCCCGCTGCCTGGACCCAGGCGGCAGCGGGGAGCCGGCAGTCAGCCCGCCCGCAGCTCGAACCCCGGCGGCAGCAGGGAGCCCGCAGCCAGCCCTCGACAAACGGATTTCGGATGCATCAGACTTTCTTAAAAATTTTGTCCGTTGCATCCGAAGTCCGTTAAATCGAGGTCCGTTAAATCGAGGTTTTACTGTATATTGATTTCAATTACAACACAGAATACAAAGTGCTCACTTTATAGTTATTTCAATTACAAATATTTGCACTGTAAAAAAGGAACAATAGAAATAATATTTCAATTTACCTAATACACATAGAGTAGTGTAATCTCCTTATAATGAACGTTGCAACTTAGAAATGTACAATTATGTACAAAAATAACTGCATTCAAAAATAAAACAATGTAAAACTTTGAAACCTTCAAGTCCACTCAGTCCTACATCAGCCAGTCGCTCAGACAAACAAGTTTGGTTACAATTTGCAGGAGATAATGCTGCCCATGTCTTGTTTACCATATCACCTGAAAGTGAGAACAGGCATTCACATGGCACTGTTGTAGTTGGCATCGCAAGATATTTATGTGCTAGGTCTGAAAGCATTTTCCACACTTTGTCCCTCTCAGATTTTGGAAGGCACTTCAGATTCTTAAACCTTGGGTCTATTGCTGTGTCTGTCCTTAGAAACCTCACATGTGGTACCTTCTTTGCATTTTGTCAAATCTGCTGTGAAAGTGTTTAAAATGACTATGTGCTAGGTCATCATTCGAGACTGCTATAACACAAAATATATGGCAGAATGCAGGTATAACAGAACAGGAGACATACAATTCTCCCCCAAGGAGTTCAGTCACAAATTTAATTAACGGATTATTTTTTTAATGAGCACCATCAGTCTGGAAGCATGTCCTGTGGAATGGTGACCAAAGCATGAAGGGACATATGAATATTTAGCATATCTGCCTTGTAAATACATTGCAATGCCGGCTACAAAAGTGTCATGTGAATGGTTGTTCTCATTTTCAGGTGACATTGTAAATAAGAAGCAGTCAGCAGTATTTCCGATAAATATAAACAACTTGTTTGCTTTAGCAATTGGCTGAACAAAAAGTAGGACTGAGTGGACTTGTAGGGACGGGCAACCTTTGGCATGCGGCCCATCAGAGAAATCCGCTGGTGGGCTGGGATAGTTTGTTTACCTGAAGCGTCCACAGGTTCGGCTGATCGCAACACCCACTAGCCGCGGTTCATCATTTCTGGCCCATGGGGGCTGCGGGAAGTGTCCTAGGCCTAGGAATATGCTGGCTGCTGCTTCCCTGAAACAGTGAATTGCGGCCAGTGGGAGTTGAAATTAGTTGAACTGCGGACACGGCAGGTAAACAAACCATCCCAGCCTGCAGCGGATTTCCCTGATGGGCGTGTGCCAAAGGTTGCTGATCCCTGCTCGAAAGTTTTACATTGTTTTTGAGTGCAGTTATATAACAAAAAAAATTCTACATTTGTAAGTTACACTTTTGTGATAAAGAGATTGCACTACTATACTTGTATAAGGTGAATTGAAAAATTCATTTTATCATTTTTACAGTGCAAGTATTTGGAATAAAAATAATAATATAAAGTATTGTAAAGTATTCTGTGTTGCAATAGAAATCAATATATATGAAAATGTAGAAAAACATCCAAAATATTTTAATACATTTCAATTGGTATTGTTTAACAATGTGATTAATCATGATTACTTTTTTATTCACAGTTAATTTTTTTGAATTGCATGAGTTAACTGTGATTAATCGACAACCCTCAAAATTATGCATATAAAATCTAATTATGCCATGCCTACATATATGTAAGAGATCATTTTGTCCCTCAGATTACTTTTCACTGATGTATCTGCTTTGTCCTTGGTTTCAGTGATGTCATGGCCTTGATAAATATTGCATTGCGTTAGTATTTGGTGATGCCTTAATTTGCTGAAGATAGAGGAATAGACAGCTGTGGGTACCTTACTGCCCCCCACCCCAGTTCCCATGTTCAAATTAATTATGTTGCCAAAATAACACAGGCTGGGTTAGAGATTTGGTTTTAGGAGCATGATAGACTCAGTTTATCTTTATTTTCTGTTGACTTCGCACAGGTCTCAATAAGAGGGTGCATCACAATGTCAGTATTACAAGTAGAGCAGGTCAAGTAATATGGTTAAACAATCAATATGTCTGGTTTGTCCTATTTAAATTGAGACTGGGATGTAAGTATTTAGAATTTCTTAATAATAGCTAAGTAGTTGCAGTTCTTAGGACATAATGCAATCTTATTTCAAACAAATATGGCATTCATGTAATTTAAAATGTGTGCATCTAGTAAAGTGTCCTATAATAGAAGAGCAGTAATTATTCTGAATGACTTTTGAAGATGCACTGCATAAATACATATTCACTTGGGTGTTGAAACTAACTACAATAATTTATTATCAAAAAGTCCAAGGTGCACTAGATGTGTTAATTGATAAGACCTATAGCTTGTTTATGAATAGATTAGTAGTACTAATAGTGTACAATAGTTAGATGTGACAAAGAGTCCTGTGGCACCTTAAAGGCTTAACTAAAGTATTGAAGCATAAGCTTTCGTGGGCTACTTGTCAAAATCCTTAAGTCTCATCGGGTTATGAGTTTTACTATGTTAATGTGTGGTTAACTTTTTCATCTTCCATTGGAGGGAGGTAAAATGATATGGTTTTTGTTTGTTTGTTTTTTAAGAGTATTCTTTACCAATAGCCAGAGTAGTATTAATCAAAATTAGATTTCATTTTCTGATCTACATTTCATTCTCTGTCTCCTGGTTTTAGTTGTAATGTGCGTTGCATCTTGTCTTCACATCCTACAAGGCTTCAAATATGTTTTCTAACATGATTTTACACACACAGATTTCTTCTGTTGGAAAATATGGTAACACTCAACTTTGAGTTCTGTCTTTTTAGTGAAGCACAACTTCTCACACTGGCAGATACATTAATTCAATGGAGCTGCACAGTCATTTCAAGCATTTAAATGACATTTAGAAAATACCATTTAAAGTTTTCTTTAAGAAAACAAACAGGAAGAGGGTTTGCTTTTAGTGGAAGATTCTCTTCGTCATACTGCAGAATAACACCTTTTTTTATGCTCCTTTTTGGAACTCCGCAGACTACACTGGTCACTTAACTTTGGCTTCTGCTGTCTTTTGCAACGCAGCATTATCAGCTATTCATTAATCCTAGACCAGAGAAGAGGCACTCTGGAGAGTAGTCTGTGTAGTTTAATAGTAAAAGCCAACCATTTACAACTTAATACTTTAAAAATGATTAATCATGAGGTATGATAGTGTCGTTTCATCAGTACTATCATATTATCATGATTAGCACATGTGCAATTTTTATTCCATAAGGTTTGTGCTTGAAAAAATGCACAGAGTTTATACTGATTTCAACACATTCCAGTCACGTACAGCAGAATGATTTGAAAAGTCCTGCCAAAAATACAAACCTTTATTGTGTACAGTGAAATGTACACACACAGGTTTTTTGGGGGGGAGGGGAGGTGGTTAACATTAAGTAAAAACATGGACTCAGTGGAACCCAGTATGAATTATTTGATAAAATCAAATTTCAGCAGTTATAAATTTGGTTTATAGGTGCACACCAGTTGGTTTCAATCCAATTCTAGTGGACAGAGCATGCACACGATCCCTCCCCCACATCATGTTTAACACTCTTGCTGGTAGTCTCAGTAGAGGTCAAGGTCTAAATAGGTGGTTGGTACTCCTTCAGAACCATGGATGAAGCTCACTGACAAGGGTAGCGCAGAGAAGCCTAGATCAGATGGTGCCTATGCTGTACACACCTTGTAGAGATTAGTTTCCAAGGATATCTATCTGGTACCTTTGAGAATAACAAAAATCACTTAACCCCTTCTGCCCTTGCCCACGTGCACACATGAAATAGACCAATAAGAAAGCCATGTGTTGATTAAACTGCTAGAAACCTGAGCCTAGTCAATTGCACCAAATTCTTTGTGATTTTCACAACTGGTTGACTTTATATGCTTCCAATTTTTTAAGCCAGTGGCTTGTCTTTGACTTTTTCTTCTTCTTTTAGATTAAAGTGTTTTTTTTTAAAAACCTTCTCTTTTTGTGAATATTTGCCAGGCACCATAACAGAGCTGTTTTTTTTCTGTGTTGAATTCTAATGAAATAACAATTTTTTAAAAAAGAAAAAGTGTTCTAAATAACCTTTACGAGACAGTAGGTAAGGCATTCGCTTTCACAGTTTGATAATTTATAGTGGACTTTAAATGACTTACTCTGTCTCTCAGAAGTGCGAGGAGGATTAGTTAATGTTTGTAAAGCATTTTAAAGATTGAAAACAAAAAATGTTAATTGTTACTGTCAGTTTATTAAAAATGTAAAATTTTATATGCAATCACATTCCACATCCTCCCCTGCCAAGTTGTAAACTATTTCAGAAAGATGTCAAAAATAAATAAAACCATTTCTATCTCCTTTACGGGGTTTTTAATAGCTCCTGTTGCTTTGTTTTGTTAAACTCAATCAAGATGACATCTTAACTCTTTCCTTAGGTAAGAAACAGTCTTCCCTCTGTTAGGACACAAGAGCTGGTGCTAAGCTCCTACTGGCACTCCATCATGACCCAACAAAGGACATAAAGGAGAGAGTCCGGTTTAGCAGGCTTCTTCTCTGCTCCACAGTCTTTTTTTCTGCCACTTCCCGAAGCTGTGACTGATACCAAATGAAAGGGAACCCAATATATAATGGGCAAATTTGTGTTCCAATCCTGCAAACCCTTATCAACAAGGCAGTTCCGATGTATGCAAGTGATCTCATTGTAGTGATGGTCCCAGGCCTGCAAAAATTTGTGTGTATTTTTCATTCTCTAGATGGCTTCATGCATAGAAATCTTTGCAGGTTCAAGGCCCGTGTGATCAGCTGTTTGTGGTACAGGCTCTCAGCTGATTATGTGAACATTGTCTTCTATTTATTTATTAACTAGCTAAAGACTCCTGATTTCTTGCTTTAATTCCATAAACCCTCTATTCTTAATATTTCATTTCAGTTTTCAGCTATTGCTTGAAAAACCTCTAGATATGTATATATCACAACCTCTTCTGGTCTCAGGTGGTAGGCTTCCCTGGAAATAAAACAAGGAAGACTTTGTAACACCTTAGAGACTAACCAGTTTATTTCAGCATAAGCTTTCGTGGGCTATAGCCCACTTCATCGGATGCATAGAATGGAACTGAAGTGAGATGCATTTATACACTCAGAAAGAAAGAAAAAAAAGTTGTACATTAGCATACCAGTTCTAAGAGGCTGTTTAATATGGATGGGCCATTATCAGTAGGAGAAAAAAATACCTTTTGAAATGGATATCTGTCAGGCAGGAGATAACACCTATTGAAGGTAAATTAACAAGGGAAACAAGGGAACCTTCCCTGGAAATGTGTGATAATATATACATCTTAATGATTTTCCTTTCTTACTTTGTAAATGAAAAGAAAAACTAAAAATAGAAATCTTAGCCAGGTCTCCATTTTTGTACATTTGTTCTTTCTTTTCCCATATAGACGTTCTTGCAGGTGTATTTACATACAGTGTATGTATATAATGGAGCCATGGTAAGAAACTAAACTATACTTAAGGCTGTAGAAGTGTCTGTGCCAATCCTACTGTCTGTTCTTCCCGTTTCTAACAAAAACAGTTCCATTTATCCTGAAAATTCACATCCTTTATCATGAGTTAGAGAAGACTTTTATTTTGACTGTTAGACGTTAATCAGGCAAGCTGTTTTCTGAGTTATGGGACATAGAAAAGTAGGTGTTTTTGCTCCCCCTTGCATAAGCTCCCCTTCATGAAGGGAGCATGAGGTTCATATATAATCTCCATTAACTGTTTTGCAGGCTATTCTTATTTATTTGAGTGCCAACAATGTACTTTGCGATTTATACAGTAGACAACACAAGATCTGTGCCTCACTGTATTTAAAGTTTATACAAATAGCAAGTTTTCCATTACTGACCTTGTACAGGCTTAATATTTTGCAGTAAATGTCAATTGAGAACATTCAGAGATAAAAATCTTCCTTAAGAGAATTAGGCTTGCTTAAAAAAAATTTTGAATGCAAAAGTTGCTCCCCCCCATTGGACCGGGATCGCAAACCGCAGCCAGTGGGAGCCACGGTTGGCAAACCAGCAAGTAAACAAACCAGAGGGGCCCAAAAAGGTTGCTTACCCTGCGGTCCCGCAGGGTAAGGTTGTCAATCCCTGGTTTAGGGTTATGAATATCCCATTAGGGTGAACAGACAGCAAATGTGAAAAATCAGGATGGGGGTAGGGGGTTATAAGGCCGTGTATATATAAAAAAAAAGATCCCAAAATCGGGACTGTCCCTATAAAATTGGGGACATCTGGTCACCCAAATACTATATATAGGCCACATGTCAACCATACCATTTAGATGCAGTAATATACAAATCCTGTACATCTTGCTTCATAGGCTACATAGGCAGTAAAAAACTACATTTTCTCTCAGATACATTTCACTATAAGTCTGATTAGCCCCTACCTCATTAGTTTGTACGAGCTACTATACTAAGCCTATCTTATTCACCCACCCGATATAATCAACATACAGAATATAATCAACATAGAGCACCTTTAATATTAAACTACAGAGCTAATTCTGCAACTGATTCATCCTGGGTAAAGCTCTGTGGAAATCAGGGAGACTCCACGTGGATACAGAAATCTGACTCTTCAGTGCCCTTTTCAGGATCTAGCTTTTTCCTAATCACTCTGCCATAGAAGATGAACTTCTTGGTGATAAATGCTGAGATCTCACTAATTTCACATGCAGGAGAGACAAGGGTCAGAGCGTCTATGGCAGGGATTGGCAACCTTGGCATGCGAGCCCGGGCGGTTTGTTTACCTGCTGCCTATGCAGGTTCGGCCAATCGCGGCTCCGATTGGCCGCGGTTTGCCACTCCAGACCAATGCGGGCTGCGGGAAGTGGCGGCCAGCACACTGCATTGGACCGAGTGATTTACTAATGTTTTTGGATAGTTACTCAACCAATATCATTGTTTGGTAGGCTGTGTTCAGTGATACAAAGGGAGGGTTAAAGTTGTTTGCCTAATCTTAACAATGAATTTTCTGACTTTAAAACATTTATTTTGGTTATTTGAATGTTCTTCTGATGTATAGTTATCTACATCCTTAACTCCGTCTTAATGAATGTTTTTGTCAATTAATATATGTATAATCACTTGTTCTCCTATTTCTTGGAATCCCAGTTCAATGGTGTCTTTTCCAGTCAGTTTAACACACTTAACTGTATAAGAATATGTGCTCCGTGACCAGAACACCTCTTCCATATTAGCACCTTCTTTTATCCTTCACACTTCTGCTCAAATGTATTGCATATCAGGCTGAAGTCATTGACCCTTCCAGCTTTTTTGGAAACATTGCACCGACAAAACTTAACTGTCTCTCATTAGAACCAGAACTTAACCTGCAGTAATCCATGGATGCTTTTTGGGTGTGACCTACCAGAGAGGTCCTTCGGGCCCATCTGCCTGTCCCAAGTCAGGGTAAAGGAGGAGGGTTGGGCGTGGGGCTAGCAACTCCACCCCGTAAAAAATCAACTTGCTACAGAAACGCCAACAATAGAGATAACGGAGACTTTTAGCCTGGAAAAAGAAGGGTCTTCAGCTCGAAGACGCATGACGCTGGATGGTGAAAGCCACGAGGAAGCCACTAAGCCGATCACCCTTTTTATAACCAGGAGGATCACCATCGGCACATGGAACATGAGGACCATGTACGAGTCAGGAAATACGGCGCAGGTTGCAGCAGAGATGAGAAACAACTTTTTTTTTTTTACTGCATTCATGAGGCCAGCAAAGTAAAAATACAATGGTTGTCTGAAGGCTAAACTTGATTTTGATTAGATCTGTTTTTTTAGCTTGTAAACTACTGTCTGTAAACCACATGATCCTCCCACTTAAGTGTTCAAGTCTGTGGGGATTTTTATATTTAATTTAGTTTTATTTTTTAAGTTCTCCTGTGTTCTTTTGCTGCTTTTTCTTTTCGATTTCCTGGCATCACATAGTTTAACCAGTTGTTCAAGTATTGTTTCATTGCCATGTTCTATTCTTGTATCAGCTTCTTGGAATACAAGTTATGTTTTCCTTATTTTGTACACTTAGGCCAATGTAAATAACAGTAACAATAATACCTATTATTTAATTAATCATAAGCTCCTCAGAGACCTTGTCTGCTGAGCGCACACATGTCATTGTGTAAGTCATAAACTCTGGTTTTGCATAGTGCAATTTATACCAAAACTTACATGACATCAGTATTATTATATTCTGTAGATTTTCTCAAAAATACCCTTTCTCTTTTGTGGAATGGTTTTCTGTCTGCAAGGTGAAGCAGAGCCTATTAACACAATCCTTCCGCCTGACCTTTATCAAGGTGTACAGAAAATAATGTAGAGATGATCATTTGGAATCCTTTATCCTGTGCTTATCAGAAGGATAGTCACTTTACCAGTCTACTCAAGTGGTCCTCCTTTGCCTCTATTATCAGTTTTGACTCAAACCTTCTAATCAGTTCTATTATCAGTTTTGACTCAAACCTTCTAAATTGGAGAGAATCCAGAGGACAGCAAAAAACTAATCAAAGGTTTAGAAAACCTGACCTATGAGGAAAGGTTAAAAAAGCTGGGCATGTTGAGTCTTGAGAAAAGAAAACGGAGGGAGGACCTGATAACAATCTTCAAGTATGTTATGTGCTGTTATACCAGGGATGGTGATCAATTGTTCCCCATGGCCAGTGAAGAAATAGTTGTCTTAATCTGCAGCAAGGGAGATTTAGGTTGGATAGTATGAAAACCATTCTAATTATAAGGGTAGCTGTGTATTGGAATAGACTACCAAGAGAAGTTGTGGTACACCTGTCATTGGAGGTTTTTAGCACAAGGTAGGAAAAACACCTGTCAGGGATAGTCTAGGTATATATGATCCTGCCTCTGCAAGGGTGAATTGGGAGGTGGAGGTAGGAGTGGGGGAGGGAGGAATGGACAAGATGACCTTCTCAGGTCCCTTCCAATCCTATATGTCTGTGATTCTGTGCTGTAGCCATCTCATTTTCATAACCCCATGGGCCTGCATCTTGAAATTTTTAGGGGATTTTTTTTTTTAGTTTCTGAAGTCCCCATTCTTCCCCTGCACTATTTAATGTTAATGGGAGTTACCCAGGGGATGTGAGTATGTGCTATGTATGTGAGAAACAGGCCCCTGGTGTTTACGCATTCCAATCAGCAATGGTCCTGGTCTCTTTGAGGCCCCAAATATTTTCCTTTTGACTATCAATCTTGTAGATTTGGGGTATTTGGGCACCACTCCAATACAAATACATAATAATCCGTTAATCACTTAGACTGAAATGTAATAAACCATATCTTTTTCTGCCTGTACACATGACAAAAAGGTTAAATTCACATGGAAAATAGAATAGCATAGAATTAGCAATGCTCTAACTAGGATACGTTCTTCAGGAATTGCCTATAAAAGGAGATAGCCACACGTGACTCTTTATTCATACCAGATTATTCCTGAAAGAAAGCCATGCAGCCAAAATGTTGTTGCTAACTAGATTTTGTCTTTTGTCTTTTCAGCATGATAACAGTTTAGTTCAAATGGCTCATGCCACATTGTTCTTGATGTATGTGTACTTTTTTGTTTGCTTTGAGTGTGTTTTTAATCTATTGTGCAGTCTTTTCATCAGATTAATGTATTTTCAAGCACTTGGAATTCAGAATTCTGATGTCCTATGTAAAATCAAATGGATAAAGTTGTAGTGGCCTATTTATTTTTTTCTGCAGCCTGGGAGGAATTTTCTGCATGCAGCACTAAGAGAGTGTGAATTCTTTCAGGGTCTGTATAATGTAATGAATGGAGCTTCTGTATGTTATTAATTATAAATATTTTATAGATACCTATTTCCTTGTCTGATGTCACTTACTCAGATCTTTTAAAGTTGTGGGCTATGTATACTGTTATTGGAGTTAAACTTTTTCAGTGAAATAGTAATGCCACTTCGTTGCTTCAGCAACGTGTTCTGTTCCCCTGAAAGGACATATGTCAATTTGCTAGTATTTCTGCTTTCTAGAAGGAATTTGTTGTCCTCCAGAAATCCTATATAACAAAAGGCTAAGGAAGTTTGTCCGAAGCCGTCATGCGCAGTAGAGACAGCCCAGACGAACGGCATGCTGGGAGGTGTAGTTTGGCAGCACAACATGGCCGCCGCGCGTGTGCCGCCGCGAGGGAAGCAGGGTCTCGATCAGAGGGCTCGGGGAGCACGGGCAGGAGGGTGGCTGGGCGCAGGAGGCGCAGGCGGGGGGCTCTGGCCGGGCAAGGCGCAGGAAGGGGGCGCTGGGCCGGCGGGGCGGAGGCGTCCGGGCACGGCCCGGCCAGCTGCGCCCAGCCTAGCCGGAGCGGGCCGCCTTCCCCATGCTGCTGGGGGGATGGGAGGGAATGGGCTGGGCCGTCGGGCTCATGACGAGGGGTTGAGGGGCCGTTGGAGTGGGGGAGGGGGAGAGAGCTGAGCGAGTGGGGGGACCGTTGGAGGGGGGAAAGGGGAGAGAGCTGAGCGAGTGGGGGGGCCGTTGGAGGGGGGAGAGAGCTGAGCGAGTGGGGGGGCCGTTGGCGGGGGGAGAGAGCAGAGCGAGTGGGGGGCCGTGGGAGGGGGGAGAGAGCTGAGTGAGTGCGAGGGGTGTTGGAGGGGGAGGGGGGAGAGAGCTGAGCGAGTGGGGGGGTCATTGGAGGGGGAGGGGGGAGAGAGCTGAGCAAATGGGGGGGCCATTGGAGGGGGGAGGGGGAGAGAGCTGAGCGAGTGGGGGGGCTATTGGAGGGGGGAGGGGGAGAGAGCTGAGCGAGTGGGGGGCCGTTGGAGGGGGAGGGCGGAGAGAGCTGAGCGAGTGGGGGGCCGTTGAAGGGGGGGGCGAGAGAGCTGAGTGAGTGGGGGGGCGACGAGCCGTTACCGTTGGCCCGTGTACACGGGCTTTTACACTAGTATTAACATAAAATGATGCACAAGAATTTAGACAATCCCGTTGGGCTCACAGCTGTTCCCTTAATTCTTAAGGCTTCTTCTGATACATGTGATGTGAGACTAATTCAGGCCTTACAGTTTCTCTAAAGGAAGTTAATTGCTTGGAACTTGCCACGTTGTTATGACTTCCATTTAACCAGCAGTTAGAGGCATTTGTCCAAGTTCTCAAAAGTATGTGGCTGTATCAGCCAGACCACTGGCAACTTGGATAAACACATGGTGGTATTTGTCTTCATTTCATCTCTAGGAACGGAGTATTACTCTGTCATGTAATGACCTGAATCTAAAGACAAAGGCTGGAGTCAAAGGCTATTTTGTGCTGCCGTCAGACAGGATCAGGTTTTTCCCCTTAGCCCAAATGTAATTAAAGGGTAAGGTTACCTGCACCTCATTACCGCTGTTCTTTCATGACAATAGGACAGTTTGTGCATTGGCCGGATATGTTGCTAATAATTCGTGTCCTTAGCACATGTATTTATCATGATCTGAAAGCTTTAAACCTAAAGGCCAACATTTTCAAGTGTAGGTGTCTAAGTGGCCTGACTATTTTCAGAAGTGCTGAGCACTCACAATGCCAATTGAAATAAAGGGTGCTGTGCACTCCCCACCATTCAAAATCACTCTTTGTTAGGAGCCCAACATCAGGCAAATAAATTTGAAAACCAGCCAGATAATTTCATTCCATATTGCTTTGGCCAGTTAAATAAAGTCGGAAAACAAAAGCAAGCAACACCCCCCCCGCGTAGTAATCATTGAAAGATATGGTTACAAAAATTGTAAAATTGGATGCAAAATTTGCTCCTGACCATGCAAATTGCTCTCCGCATGCTGTCCAATTACGTGTAGGTGAAGAGTACCACTAGTGGATCAGCTTGAAGCCAACAAGCTAGTGAAAACAAGCAATATGACTGTGTTAATGTGTGCATTGATTTTGCTTAGTACCATTTGCTGAAGGTTCCGTAAAGTGCACTACTGTTGTGGCGGTCCTTTGGTTTACTAGTTGTTGCAAAGGTTTCCCTTTATGAGGCTCTTGAAATGTTTTGCATTTGTTAGTATTTGTATTCTTGTAGTGCCTAGGAACCTTTTGGTAATTAAAAACAAACAGAAATACAAGTGAAAGTAACTGGATGCATGAACATATTTTGCATATGCTAGAATGTAGCAAATTTGAATGATAAGAATTTGCAGTTCTGAAGTATTAAATACAGTAAACCCTCGATTTAACGGACCCCAATTTAACGGACTTCGGATGCAACGGACAAAATTTCCGATGCATCCGAAATCCGTTATTGGGGGCTGCCGGCTCCCGCCCCAGGGACCGGCTGGGTTGACAGCTCCCGCCCGGCTCCTCGCAGCAGGGACCCCTGCGGGAGCTGTCAAACCCCCCCGCTCCCCCGCCCGGCTCCCCGCAACGGGGAGCCGGGCGGGAGCTGTCAACCCCCCCGCCCGGCTCCCCGCAATGGGGAGCCGGGCGGGGAGAGGCGTTTGAGAGCTCCCGCCCGGCTCCCCGCAGCGGGAAGCCGGGCAGGGGGTTTGACAGCTCCCGCCGGGCTTCCCGCTGGGGGGAGCCGGGCGGGAGCTGTCAACCCCCCCGCCCGGCTCCCCGCAACGGGGAGCCGGGCGGGGGGGGGGGGGGTTTGAGAGCTCCCGCCCGGCTCCCCACTGGGGGGAGCAGAGCGGGAGCTGTCAACCCCCCCGCCCGGCTCCCCGCAACGGGGAGCCAGGCGGGGGGGGCGTTTGAGAGCCTCCGCTCGGCTCCCCACAGCGGGAAGCCGGGCGGGGGGTTTGAGAGCCCCCGCTCGGCTCCCCGCAGCGGGGAGCCGGGCGGGGGGGGGGGGGAGCGTTTGAGAGCTCCCGCCCGGCTCCCCGCAGAGGGGAGCCGGGCGGCCGTGTTGACAGCTCCTGCCTGGCTCCCCGCAGCGGAGGGCCGGGGGGAAGCTGTCAAACCCCCCCCCCTCCCCGCAGCAGGGAGCCGGGCGGGGGGGGGGGGGGGTTTGACAGTTCCCGCCTGGCTCCCCGCAGCGGGGAGCCGGGCGGGGGGGTTGACAGTGCCCACCGGGTTCCCCACTGCCGGGAGCCGGGCGGGGGAGTTGACAGCTCCCCCCCCCCCCCGCCCGGCTCCCTGCTGCGGGGAGGGGGGGGTTGACAGTTCCCGCCCGGCTCCCCGCAGAGGGGAGCCGGCCGGCCGGTTTGACAGCTTCTGCCCGGCTCCCCGCAGCGGAGAGCCGGGCGGGAGCTGTCAACCCCCCCCCGGCTCCCCGCAGCGGGGAGCCGGGCGGGGGGGCGGGGGGGGTTTGACAGCTCCCGCCGGGCTCCCCGCTGCGGGGACCCCGGCGGGGGGTTGACAGTGAGCTGGACGGGCGGGCTGAAAGTTCCCGCCGGGCTCCCCGCTGCGGGGAGCCGGGCGGGGGGGTTGACAGTTCCCGCCTGGCTCCCCGCAGCGGGAGCTGGGCGGGCGGGCTGACAGTTCCCGACTGGCTCCCCGCAGCGGGGGGCCCGGCGGGAACTTGCCGTTGCGGGGAGCCAGGCAGGTGGTGGTGGGGGGTTTGACAGCTCCTAAAACCTCTATATAAGGGACTAATTCGGGTGAGGGGGTGTCCGTTAAAGCCAAAAGTCCTGTTATTTAATGATTTTTAAAAAAATTATTAAATAACGGACTTTTGGCTTTAACGGACACCCCCTCGCCCCAATTAGTCCGTTAAATCGAGGTTTCACTGTATAGTTTAAACATAAACTATAAAAACATAGTGATATCACACATTGGTTATATAAACTAATGTTCTGTTCCAAAAAAACCCAAACAGTACTTTGGTGAGGAATTTCATGGGCTGTTGTCTTGAAAGAAAACATTGGTTCAGTGAATACTAGTAAAGAAAATTTAATAGAGGAAAAGAGAATGTGATGAAGGGTTGCTGAGTGGAGAGGACTTTATTCCGTGCCTTATGTCATATAAGACTTGAGCTTGGGCTCTCTCCTTATTTCTTTATTCCTTTTGTTTAGGAAAGTATGTGTATGAGACTGGACTGTTTACATGTACGTCCAAAATCTCAATACACTGCTTACATTGCTTTAACTTAACTGTCTCTCTCTCTCTCTTTGCCCGTCACCCCAGCCGGGGTATGGGTACCATGTTTAAAAGTTACAATATTGAAATTTCTTTCTAGTAATAAGTCAGCAAAGCGAAATGTAACAAATTTACATACTAGACCTAAAAGCCAGGGTTTTGACTTAATTGTATAAAAATAAAGACACTAATTCATTAAAATATAATTTTATTACGGTAGCAGCTAGGAGCCATAGCCGTGCATCGGAAGTCCAATACGCTAGGTGCTGTACAAACACAGAACAAAAAGATGGTCTCTGCTTTAATGCTCTTACACCCTATAGTAAAGAAAGAGGGCATTTTAGCATCTTATATTAATGCATTTTTCAGCCCCATGTTTCTTCATGCCACCCTCCCCCACCCTCGCCCTCACATACCCAGACCAACAAGAGTAGAAAGTTACACACTGCAAATACTGTACAATTCTCCCATCCGCTGTTAGGCAAACTCCTGTTTTACGAGATCTTTCCACCACAAAGTAACCCCAAACTAAACGAATACAGTTCTGTTTCCCCTTCTAAGATAGACAGATTTTTGTCAGTCGTTTGCATTGTTGCTTAAGACAGGAGTTTCACAGCACTCTAACCTGAACACATGGCAATGCCAAGCTTTATTCTGAGCTAGTAGGCTTCCTGTGAAGAGCAGTGTTTAGTGAGATGTTCCTATTTGCCACATCAGGCTCGTATGAACTAAATTGCAAAGGTTTCTGATACTGAAGATCGTGTACCGTTTTATGTAAGATACCTTCAAAGCAGCGAGGGATAATGATAATGCAATGGTGTTTTGTAGGAAATAAAGGTTCATATGCCAACTTTTGGCTATGTTAATTCTTCTCAGAGTGTGTTTTATCAACTGCAATCTGAAAACAGTTTTGTACCTAAATATTGTGTTAAGTATCTCTAGGCCTTTCCCACTAGCTTGAAGGGCCTGTGACCTTTTTTTATTTTTTTTATTTTTTTTATTTTTACTATGGCCACATAGTCGAGTGACCATTTTAAGGATTTAATTGTGATATGATCTTTTTTTTAAAGAGGAAATTGGTTCTGTAAGTGTTAGTAAACTGCTACAAGTAATGTGTGGAGTGACACATCTTCCTAACAAAACTCTGCTCTAAACTAAAATTAAACAGATGATCGATTTGTTAATGGGCACTGAAGGTTATCTCAGGACATAGGAGCTTCATGTAGAATTGATCATAAATTGTCAGCTTGATGTGGATAGGAAGCAAAGTGAACTCAGTATGAAAAACATACCTATTAATGAAGTTGAGAACTTTTGTTATTGACAGTTGCTCTGATACAGTTACTGTTGTATCTGAGGGAAGGTAAATAGGATGCCATGTGCTATGGAGAATGGCTGTGCTTTGATCAAAGGATGGACACTTTTGGTTTTCCACCCTTTTAATTTATAAATATTAACCAAAAACAAAAAACAAACCATCCACCCCAAACCCAAACAAAAAAAACATATTTATTGTCTATATACTCTTATATTTTTAAGTATTAAAGCAGAGCACTGTTAGTTGTACACTGGTGAATGCATGTGAGTTAAATATTAGAAAGTTTGTTTGACTAAGCTTCTGTCTTGATTTTCCTCTCCTCCTTCCCTCCCTCAAAAAAGTATGTATTTGCTATACTTTATCTGTTTTAGATTATTGTAAGGATGTATCTTATTATAGGAGTACACCAGATAGTTTATGGCAGCGTCTTGTAAACACGGATATGCTTACTTTTATGTACAAGGGTAGTCCAATGGAATTCAATAATATTACCCAGACATGTGAAGTTAAGTGAGTTTTCGGGCTTGGGGCCTAAATTGCTCGCTGTAATCTTTCATAGTTTAGTGGATGGGGCCTTTACAAAGGATATAGATATTTTATAATATCAACTTAATCGTATTTCTCTCTGATACTTTTAAATAGGAAAAATCAGTTATTAAAAGAGAATAAGGAAAAATTGTTGCTGGATCTTCAGTACCATTGACTTTAGTCAGGAATAAATTGCATGTTTTACCATGACGTATGTCTCTTAATCTTTCTAGAAAAGAAGCTTGTGTGAAGGATAAATTTGGTTGTAGTCTGCAGTATCTGTCTGTGTTTGGAGGCTGGGAGGCCACCGAATGCTTCTTTTGTGTAAATGTGCTATGGAAATAGCACATGGGAGAAAGTCAGTTGTGCACAAGAAAGACCAATATAAAATTATACTTAAAATATTCATCAGGTCATCCCTGTCCCTCCCTCTCTCCTTTAATTAGCTTGAATTTCCACTAAGATCCATTCCACAGCTAATAGCAAGAAACAGGCACCACAAACATTGCAGTCAGGGTAGCATTTAAGTGTCCTTAGCTTAGACCAGGGGTCTCAAACATGTGGCCCACCTGGCTCTTTTCTGCCGCCTGCCATGCTCCCCCCCCCCCCCTTACTCCCCCTTCAACTTGCCTAGAGCATGGATGGGCAGACTGTGGCCCGCCGGCTATTTTTATCTGACCCGCGAGCTGAGCAGGGGAGGAGTGGGGGCGGGAGTAGGTTGTCCGTGATGCGGCCTGCCAGCTGATGTGCTAGTCCTCATGCAGCCCTCATAGTCATTTGAGTTTGAGACCCCTGGTTTAGACAGTCTGTCTTCAGAATAGAAGCAAAATACTGATGTCTTTAAGGACTGATATTAGGGAGACTCTATTTGGACCTACGCACAGGGCATATTAAAAAAACAGTAATACAAATAACATAATGCAAATGAATCTTCAAATAGATCAGCTTACTTTCATTTTTAGACCCCATCTACTCTACAAAATATACTATTACCAAGTTGTTCTTAAAATGCTTCAGATCCTTTGCCACATGTGGCTGGAACATGATGATTTTTTGAAAACTGTTCTCAAAACAGATCTATCTAGTCTAGAAAAGTTTTCCAAAATCTTTCAACAGAATTTTGTCGTGTATGTATGAGGCAAAACTGTCTTAAGTGAAACTGTTTAAAAAAAAACCCCAAAGAACTATTCTCATACACAGCACATTTTGTAGTGTTGATGGGGACTTCATGCCACCCAACCTTTAAAAAATGTGTACATGCAGATCTTCTAGATTAGAATATGGAGCAAATACATTTTAGGGCAGAAGTGGTATCTCTGCCTGAGTGGTATGTCATGTCTTTGTTTGTATGTGCAGTGTGGAGGAGAAACTTTTGTGAGTGTGTTTACTGTGGCCAAATCAGTCTGTCTGGGGATGTTTTGGGAAGCCAGTGTTGCACAAATCTGTTCTTGCCTTGAAGGCCTCTCCCAATTACCTTCGAAGAACAGGCAAAAGACTCAAGGTAACCTGAACAAAAAGGTTTATTTGTGCACAAATAGGGGATCAGGGGAATAGAAATCCAAAGCCTGAAAGCCCACTGACACAGGGTGGGCAAAACATATATATTAAGTACGAATATGTAAGCAACCAATAACATCCAAGAGAGTCACAGCTACATACAGCCAATAATCATATGCCACATACATGCTTGTACACAGATTCAAACAGCACCATGGCTACCAGCCGTTAGTTCCCGCTCTTTCTGTTACACAAGCATGACAGACATTGTTGCAAAGTATGACATGAGCTGACAAGCCTAAGTGCAAGCTCAGTCTCTGATTATGGCTACATGCCCACCCAGCTGATAGACTCCATTTTACAACAAAAACTCCATCTTGTATTACACAGATTACATAACCATTAACCCAACAGTTGCCGCAAAGGATAACACATCTTATACACTATACAGTTAAACTCCTGTTAAGCTCCTATTTCTATAACAGTTAACTAGAAACAGGCAGCAAACATTACAGAGTAAGTAATCAACAAATACCATATTCATATTTGAACTACACCAGTGAAAAGGTTAACAGCAACAGTAATAGGCATCAAGGCCGAACTTCAGCTACACCACCACATGGCTGTCGAAATATTGTCAAATTGCTTCCTGTCACTGAGGCAAGAACCCAGGTGTGTTTTTTCTGGGCGAGGGAAGGGAAAAAAGGAGGGGTTTTTAAGCTATTACACTTCCTAAGTGATTTCAACATTTACTGAATGATTGGGACATCACATTGTGACCTCCTCTTCTACAGTTCGTAAGCAAAGGTTATCCCTGGTTCACTGGTATTGTTTGATGCAATTAGGTTTTATTGACTAAGAAGACCTTGAAAGGTTTCAGTTAGGTACCTTACCTTTATTGCAATTAACCCCCCTAAATGCCTAGAAGGCTGCTGCAGTAACAAATGTCCTATCAATCAGGGGTTCCCCCAGAATTTTTTCCCATGGTACATACCGCCAGTCCTGGTGGAGCCATCCTCAGGGCAATGCCTCACCCACCAAGTCCAGACCATGGTCAGCCTCCCTCTTGCAGCCTGGCCCACCCAGGTGAAGTGACACTTCTCATCCCTGAGATGGGAAAAGGGCTGCTGGAAGACGAGTGAGGCTGGACATGGCTTTGGTGCAGGAACCCTGATCCCCTCAGCAGCAGCAAGGAGAAGCTGTTGTTCCCACAACCCCTCCATCATAGTGGAGGAGCCAAACCTGAGTGGGCAGTGGAATGGCCAACACTGCTTCTCCTTGCCACTGCCAATGGTATGCACCATAAGTAACGTGCACACAGCTGGAGATACCATCACAATTAGAGGTTAAAGGAACATGAACTTCGTAACAATACTTCTTGTGTTTATTATAAAAAGGAAAAAAATATTTAAAGGGATAGCAGCGAACTCAGGGTCACCACGTGACTAAAAATGTGTTTACAAGTAATATCTAAGATTACTATAAGAGAGTAGAAATAGACATAGTCTCTTTGGTCTATGGATTTCATGGGCTCATCGACTTTAAGGTCAGAGGGGACCAGCATAATCGTCTAGTCGGGCCTCCTGCACACATTACAGCCACAAAACCTCTCCCAGCCACTCTTGTAGTAGACCCCTAGTCTCTGGCTGAGTCATTGAAGTCTTCAAATCATTATTTAAAGACTTCAAGTTACATAGATTTCCCCCCATTTACTCTAATACAAACCATCAAATGACCTTGCCTACATTGCAGAGGATAGCAACCCCCCTCCACCCAGGGTCTCTACCAATCTGACTAGGGGTGTGTGTGTGTGTGGGGGGGGGGATTCCTTTCCAATTCTAAATTTGGGATCATTTAGATCCTGAGTATGTGGGTGAGAACCACCAGCTAGACACCTAGGTAAGAATTCTCTGTTGTCACGCAGAGCCCTCCCCCTCTAGTGTCCTATCTTTGGCAGTTTGGAGATATAATATGCTAATAGCAGACCCTGTGTGTACAGTCAGTCATTGTTTTCCCTTCTGTCTGCAGCCCCCTCCCATTTGACTGTTTCACACAGCAACAGGGAGAATTATTTTTTCATAAAAATACAAACCCCTGAAAATTGACAGAAGGGAGCTGAAGAAGCAGTGCCTGGAACTACTTTTAACTTGCTTATTTAAAAGTGAGTAGCTTTCAGGCTGACAGTGTCTTTTTAAAATGGTGAGGGGGAAAAAAACTGTTGCAGCTGAAAGCTTAATGTATAATAGAATGTACTTTGATTCGTTTGATTATGAGAATGGAAGAAATGAAAGACTGTCTTAATTGTTGTGTGCTCTGGTGCTGCGTCATTGTCATCTTTCTTACTGCTGCCTATCTGGGGCCTTGTTTCAAAATTTGTGATTGTACGCCAGCCTGTCATGCAGATTGGTCTCTCCACGGTCCACTGATATCTGGTCTATGTATCAAGTTTTTGGTCTCCCCCGTGGCCATTTTACATCCACAGTCATTGCAAGAGCCACCCTGCTGCATATGCCCATACCAATGTATGTACAGTAGACTTTCGATTACCCAGGATTGGGTTAACCAGGATGTCAAAAAAAAATATGCGTAACTCGCAGGGCCGGCTCTGGCTTTGTTGCCGCCCCAAGCGCACACACAAAAAACCCCACCAGGGCGCAGGGCAGCCAGTGAACCAACACTCCCTTCCCCTGGCACAGGGTGGCTGGTGAATCAACCCCTTCCCCCCATATCTCCTATGGATGGTGATTATCCAGGATTTTATTAACCAGGATTAATTTTTTCCCTATTATCCTGGATAATCGAGAGTCTACTGTATCACTAAGTCATCAGCAAACGACATGTTCCAAGGTGGCTTCCTTTGTCTGTTCTCACTTATCACGTCAATGACAGTTGCAAACAAAAAGGGGCGCAAAGCTGTCTCCTGATGCAGGCCAAAATTTACTGGTCATTCTTCACTGTAGCCTGTCACAGGCTAGCATCCCTCTCCCCGTGCTTTTCACTTTGCGACAGATGATCTTCTCTACATCATGTCACCCTAGTCAGCTATATAGCTCACCACAGGTCACAGCTAAAATGTCCATATTTTGAGAGAAATCTATATTAGAAGTGAGGAAGAAAAATACGGCATCCAGTTGAAGTAACAGTAACCGACTGAAATTGTGCTGAATTATAAAGCACTGAGTTGTAAAGCATGAGTTCATTTCTATTTGTAGCCTTCTTTAAAATGTGTACCAAAGGTCATAAATAGGACTGAATGATACGGTATCAGCAACTGTGTTCTCTACAATTTGTCAGTTCCTATTCATCTGATTAGCACCTAGTCATTTTATATAACCTCTATATAGTTAACTGGCTGAAAGAGCTAATAAGTAGTCCAGTATGTACTCTTGAGAGCCTAATACTTTACCTTTCAGTGAGGAATTGGCTATAAAACACTATATTGTTTCCAGCGTGAAATGTCCCAAACAGTTATAGAAATGGAAACCTGAAGTCCCTAGGTCTGCTATATGACAGGTCAGATGACAAAAGGTTCTAGTATGGGCCTTTTTATTTAATAGCTCTTAACTTTGTCTGTTTGTACTTGAGACGATTAAAAGGATGAGAGAAACTAGAAAATGAAGTTTTCTCTGTGTACACCAGACATGCCAGGGATAGACAGCTGCAGGGTGACCTTTGCTGAATGGTTTCAGTCTTCACCAGTAGGAGCCCTGGTTTCTAGGGTGAGGGCTAATGGTAGGTCAGTCCAGAAACCTCCCTAGGGCAAAGATGCCAATCAATTTTTAGACTGTGCTTGAGTTGGTATGTAAATGTGTTTGGTTTTTTATTGTTTTGGGAGTTTTTACGTGGACTGCAATCTGGTAGTGACTAGACTCACTGACTTAAGTGCAGATGGTTAGTTAGAGAAGGGAATGAATGAGTTGACTTCCTTCCCAATACGCTTTGAAACTAATTGTGAAATACACATAGATGAGAAAGTAACACAGCGCAACCAACAAACTGACTGTCTCTTGAGTCTGTCTCCCTTCCCCTCTCCTCCACCAGACAATTTTTGATGGATTATTATCTGTTTATAAACTCTGAGTGCCATGGATGTTTAAGTGGAACTCTGAACAAACGAATAGAGAATTTCACTTTAAAAAAAAATGGTAGCACAGTTATGGCCCCTGATTTTGGAACTGCTGTTTACACAGTAGATGTTTTTACCTTTATCAAAAGTAGGAAATAAATCCATGAAGCAGCTGTCCCAATACACACATAACAAATGAAATATATTCAGTTATCTCTCTCAACATAAATGCATCACATTCCCTATTCGTTTTTTTTATTTAGGAAAACAATTAGATTTATGGTGCTCTGCCCTTAGAAAAATATTGTTTTACATACAACTTCATCTGATTTCATAAGGCAGTACATTGGAAGGGATAACATGTTTTGTTTTTTTAAAATTGTCTTCAGCAACCTGAAGTGATGTTCGTTTCCAGAAATTCAGGCCAAACTCCTGAAAACTCAAGTGAAATGTAAAATAAAACAAACAAAAAAAGTGTTTTTTACTTTTTAAAAACCTGATATTAATAGCACTTCAACTATTGTCAGTTCCATTTTAGATGCATGAAATATTTTTAGATACATGAGAATTAGCTTATATAATAAATGGGGATGATAATTAGTTTATATTATGCAGGATATGAAACAGTTTAAAGCTGAAAGCTTTAAAAAAAAACCTGTTTGCAATGTGATGTTTTGAAAGCTAATGATATACTGTATTTGCAATAGTATATCATTACAGAAAGGTCATACAACTCCAAAGGCTTTAAAAATAATCCATTATGTGCTGAAATGAAATGTCTTCCAAGTTACCTTTATTTCCTGTTTCAGATGAGTAGAAAAATTAAGGCCATCAGTCATTAGAAAGTTTTACTTCATTTATTTTATGTAAAACATATTGGGAGTTCCTCCTATTTTATTAAAACTATATAGAAGGCCATACTTTCATATTGAGGTTTTGGTGACCTATACAAATCATTTAAGGATTTTCTTAGTTCATAGCTCATGATAAAAATACAGGCTTATGTTGTATTCTTTGATTTTGTTCGTTCTGTTTACATGGGCTCAGATGCATTCAAAAATACATTTGTACAACCAAACTGTCTATATCTTATGAGCCTGATGAATATATACAGCCTTTCCAAGTACTAATTGAGGTATGTTTCCCATATAATATGAGGCTTTAGCCCAAAAACTTCTCTGTTAATTATAATGTAGGTTGCACTGTTTACTGCCTCACAGATCAAGTTGAAAGTATACCTATTGTCATGTAATTGTTTTCTGGAATTAAGAAAACAGGAGTTTCTTTTGAATTGGAAAATATGTGGATCTGTGTCTGCTGCTTTTAGCATTGGGATGCAACAGAAAAGGCACTTTCCAATTTCTGTATTTGGCAAAGTTTTTACAGACGCAAGAAACCTTGTACCTCATGACAATTGCTACTGCTTTAGTGATAACATTGGTAATGTAAAGAACAGTTGGAGGTGATGGCTCAGTTGGAGCAGTACACACCCTATCCCACTGTTATCCTTTAACCTTACTAATGCAGATCAATACTGGTCAGCAATGGGTTCTGGTTTTTGCACTCTGTTAGCTTGTGCCTAAAACATGGTATATTTATCTGTACTATTGACTGAGAGTCAGACAGCATGAAGTGGTTTAACTAGAGTTACATTCTTACTGTAAATCTTTGCCAGTAAGTAAGAGTCTTTTATGAGTGGTGATTATTCTTTTTTTAGGACTTGATATGGGGAGAAAACATGACTCTTTAACCAGGATCAGGGGGGAAAGATTACTCAGGCAAGGATACAGTGCTCAATTTAACAACTAAAGAGGAACAACTATTTCCTTTCCATTTGCAATATAAGGAGAAAGGTGGGTTGATTTTAAATCAGTGATTTTAAATCAGCACCCGGACAACCCTGACTTATATAACAATGTTAAAATCGATTATTTATTTGTACTTTTTAGTTATTTCCTAAGAAAAGTTGATTTTCCCTGGTTGGTAATTTTTAAAAACATGTTGATTGGCAACTAGATATAGCTTTTACAGTACATTTGGTGCTTGCTTTTGCTAACCAGGAAGATAAATTAGATCTATACACATTTATTTAAGCAGTTATATAGCTTAACGTTTATTCATTCTTAATTTTTATGTTATTGTAGAAAATGGTGAATGGGGCATTTACGTATCAAATTAATTTTTACTTGTGATTTGTGTCAAGCTCTATTCCCATGGAAATTCAGTTAAAATATACAAAACATTTATAGTTTTAATTAAATAAAAGTATCTTTAAATATCCTGGATACATAAGGAAAAGAAGTTCATCACGTTCATAACAATGTTTTTTGCATTTACAACTAACATATTTTAAAGGAAGTGTTCTCTGTAGTTGGTGAATTGAACTGATTGTTTCTGTTCACCAGGTCCTTCAAGATTTTAGAACTAGTAGATCTCATCCCTGCATCTCATTTCAATTTATAGAATGGAAGAAGAAAACAAACTTTTCTGCTTTTTCAAATTCCAATTGGTTTCTCTACTTTGAATGAAATAGTCATTAAACTGAACTATCTGAATAAACTGAAATGAAGAAAGAATGAGGAGTACTTATGCTCAGATAAATGTGTTAGTCTCTAAGGGCTTGTCCTCACGAGGTGGGGGGGATTGACGGCAGATACGCAACTTCAGCTACGTGAATCACATAGCTGAAGTTTGCATATCTGCCGCCAACTTACCGCTCGTCCCCACGGCAGCGGCAGTCGGCGGCGCGCTCCCCCGTTGACTCCAGCTTGCGCCTCCTGGCGAGCTGGAGTTCCGGAGTTGATGGGGGAGCTCCGGGCGACTGATTTATTGCGTCTTAGTGAGACGCGCTAAATCGATCGCCAGAAGATCGATCTCTGGCAGCGCTCGTGAAGACAAGCCCTCAGATGCCACAAGTACTTCTCATTCTTTTGACGGATACAGACTAACATGGCTACCACTCTGAAACCTGAAGTGAAGAAAATATTCTCTCTACGCTTGCAGAACAGGCTGCTGCTGTAAAAAGCTAGCTTAGCAAACTCTGATACAGGTTCTCAGCCTATCACTTCCCCCTGTTCAGTGGTTTGACTTTGTTTAAATCTTCAGCAGCAAATATATACTGCTTAATATTATTTTTTGTTTAAAAGATTTTAAGAGATTATAATAAGCTTAAGTCTTATCAAAAGTTATCAATTTCAAATATAATTTTAAATATCTGACTTTTAAATGTTTTTATTTTAAATCATTGATTTTTTCCCATTAATGCAGAGCAGGGCCTTATGTAAAATATTTCCCAGGCTTTAAGGCAAGCGGCGAAGATTGCAAGTGAGTATATAAATGACAAACATGGTACAACTGTTCTTGAGACAAAGGTCCTAATTAGTTTGGGGAACGGAACAAACCTTGGGGGACAAATGGATGTTGGGGGTTAAAATTGTCCCCTCTGTTGGTGTTCTTCCTTCGATCCCACACCCAGAGTGTGACCGGTGCCTGTCAAGTATGTCTTTACACTGTGCTCTCAGATTTAATCATTTGTGTTTGGGAATGCAACTTTCTTAACTGGAAAAGCAATTCCTTTAGGATCCTTTCCCACGTATTCTCCCATTGCAGGTACTTTCCTCTCAGCAGGCATTGTAGAGGAGCACAGTGTTTTCACTTGATGCACACGGGTTCGGCTGAAATGTCATCCATATCCACGGATTAAGTGATTAAAACTCTCAAACTTTCTTTCACCTGTTTCTCTTCTTCTCCTCTCCACTTTCCCTGAAGAATTATTAACAGGTGCTGAAGACATAAGTGTTGGATGCCACTGAAATCTCAGAGTAGAAATAAAAGATCAAAGAATTTTTTAAAAAACAACAACACCTAACCCTCCTCTGCCCCCAACTTGGGGCTATTTGTTGTAGAGGAATAGCATTGACTGTCTTTAGTAGGTGTGAGTTGGGAGGGGAAAAAATAACCATAATTTTTACAATCACATCAATGTACTTATGATTTTTTCCATCTGTTTTCCATGTAATACCACTAAAGAAACAACATTAACAGAATGAGGCTATTTTATGAAATGTTATGCACAATTGGCTGGGGTTCCTGCACTGAGGGGAGGGACACAGACACTCCTCCCATATACTTAAGGCCTAGTCTACCCTTGTAAATGAGGTCATGAAATATCCACACCCCATAGATGACGCAGTTAAACCAACCTAACCCACGCTATGTTGACAACGCTACGTTGACTGGAGAATTCTCCCATCCATCTCACAACTGCCTCTCAGGGAGGCAGGTTACCTGTGCCGAGAGGAGAACCCCTCCCGTTGGTGTAGGAAGTGTCTTCGCTGAAGTACTAGAGCTGCACAGCTGCAGCCTTTTAAGTGTAGACATGCCCAAAGGTTATTTTCCCCTCTTCCTTCACCTCTTACCAGTTTTCATCCCATCCCCCTACCTTATGCTCTTTAAGCAGCAGATTTCAAAAAGATAACATTTTTCTTTCTTCCCATATCGAGCTCTTGATCTCATCTGTGTTGACATTTGAGCTTTGAGAAGGAAAATGCAGTCTGTAAAGTTTCCATTAGTCTATAAGGTATTTAATAAACGTTGAAAACATGAGCTGGGTTTCTTGGCTGAGCTAAGCAGAGCAAGCCATTCATATGGTTTTGTCCTCACCCAAAGCAGAAAAGATTCTTTAGAAAAAATAGAGAACTTGGCTGTTATAACGTCCCCTTTCCTTCCCCTCCCATTCTCCACCCTTTTCCAGAAAATGAAATGTTTATGAATAAGGGCCAAGTTCCTAATAAGGCAAGTGAAAACATAGCTATAATTTGTAGTTGAGAATACTGTGTGCAGTGTATGTGGCCACACATTCCTTTGGCAAGATGTTATTTGAGTTCCCCTTTAGCATGTAATTATTATATCATTGCTTATAAAGAGAATGTTTTGTCAACCCCTCAACTGCAATGTTAACTCCAGATTTTAATGGATCATTTCTGAAGATCTTAGGAGAATCAACTCTTGTCATTTAATTTCTTTTGATTTAGGATAACTTAAGTCTCTTTAGCAGCAATGTAGGTATAAATAGGTTAAAATATAATATGCAGTGTGTATAGTAGGTGTAGAGATATAAATGAAATCTGTCTTGACATGCACACGATAACATTTTTGCTGCTTGTTTACAAAATGAAAGAATTTTCTGACCAGAGACGGATTTTCTGTTTAAAGCAGTCTCCCCAGTTCTCTTTGAAGTGTTAAATCCTCCTAGGATTTCATTTTTTTGGCACAAGAGGAGTGGCTGTTTAAACAGCCAAAAACATAAGCTTGCGCAGGAGCATTCCTGTTTTATTTTTGTTTCTAGGTCTGTTTCCTGTGTTGGGGGAGGGAGAATGAGAACACAGCTGCTCCCGAAGTTCAAGATGAAGCTACTTTTTTCACTGTGTGTGTGTTTTTAGCTTTGGTCATACTTTCTTACTGGAAGATTTGGTAAATGGACTTTAGTCTATTTTTCTGTTGCTCTTTTATGGGTGTGTTGCAAAAAATGTCCACAATATGTGCAATACAAACAAACAACCCTTGCATGAACAAAATATCAAATGATTTTTTTTTTTTGAATGAAATGGATATTTGATATAACATTTGTCTGGTAGGGTGACTGGTCAATATTTGTTTTTACATCTGATTTTTCCCCTCCTCCTTTTTAGTTTTTGTGTTTGCCAACACACAAGATGAATGAGTTATTCTGGACCCCAAAGTTGAATCCATTTGAAGATTTAACATAAGATCATAAGAAAGGGCATACCGGGTCAGACCAAAGGTCCATCCAGTCCAGTATCCTGTCTACTGACAGTAGCCAATGCCAGGTACCTCGGAGAGAGTGAACCTTAACAGGTAATGATCAAGTAACCACTCTCCTGCCATCCATCACCACCCTCTGACAAACAGAGGCTAGGGACACCATTCCTTACCCATCCTGGCTAATAGCCATTGATGGACTTTAACCTCTATGAATTTATCCAGGTCTCTTTTAAACCCTGTTGTATTCTTTTATGCCTTTATTTCTCTGATAAATTGTATAGAGTAGAGAAGGAAGATCAAACGTTCATACTGGATTAGGTGGTTATTACAGTAGCAACAATTATAGTTAAAGTTCAAATACAACAACATATGCACCCTTTCCCCTTTTTCCAGTTACTCATAACTCATTTTTAAAAAAATAGTTTTGGGGCTGAAATTGCCCGTGCATACATAATCCATAACCAGAAATGACTTTTTAAATGGTGTGCTGCTTTTTATTTCTTCAGTTCTAAAAAACAGTTTTGAAATAAACCCTTGTCCCGTATGTTCAATCAGGATTTTACTCTCACACCTGAAGTGTTTTCGATCAAATTTGTCTTATATTGCAGATCTCAGATATAAAGAACAAAACAAGAAGGGAGCAAATGGATTGAGAAATTTTGAGTGTTTTCCTTGCATCTGTGGATTTTTTTATTAGGAATCTTTGCTCATATAGACTTTAAAACATTGGAGCGAACTGGACAGAAATGCACAATAGACTTTTCTACTTAGGTGTTGGGTTTGAATGTTGGGATGGAGGAAGTGTGCACGACGTAGATTTTTAGGATAAAATAAGAGGCAGAAATAATGGTGCTGCCTCTCTAAGAGGCACTTCGCCTAGGAAAAGGAGTGCAAAGCTGGAATCCCAGAACTCCTGGTGTTAATCCTCCCTGATAGAATAATGGAGTCCTTTAGCTCTGTTCCTAATTGTGCTGTGCTAATTTTTATGCATTTAAAAGCACTTCATGAGTTTCATATAGCAGGCCTTGCAATTCTTCTATGAAGTAGATGAATATAGTTATCCAATTTTACCTATGGAGAAACTGGTGCAGTCTCCTACTGTTAAATATGTATCATGGAATGCTGTCAGATCTAATTTTGCTTAAAATTTAAGTTTTGCATAGACAAGCATTTACAAAACCGAAAACCAATCAAAATGTTTCCATGGTTTTTTAAAATTACACTAAATACGGGTTCTTTAAAAAAAGGATTTGCCAATGGTATTTGTAACCCAAATATTTCAGACTTGTGTAAACACATGAGATCCTAAAAGTGAAATTCACTAAAAACTGCTATAAACAAAAGTGAAACTCAGAAGCTTATGATTGTTATCTGTTATAATAAATAGCATGCACAGTGAATAGTAAATTGGGTTATTAACCATTAAAACTCTAGTGTGTTACACTGGTAAGAATGTTAGGGTTTTTTTTTTTTTTAAAGATTATTTTAACCTGACAGTATTTGTCAATAACAACAAATAGTTAATAAGCCCAGCTCAGTGCAAGTTACGTCTTAGGGTATGTCTTCACTACATCAGTAGGTCGATTTCCCTTAAGTCGATTTTCTAAAATTTTCTTTAGAAAATCGACTTGGTGTGTCCCCACAAAGGACAGCAGGTCGACAGTGGTCGACAGTGTCTGTCCTTCAACTTTTGCAGGGGTCGACATAGCCCGCATTGCACTGTGGGTAGGTATCCCACAGTGCCAGGAGTCCCCAGCTGGCACTACCTTTCGGGGCAGCCAGGCATGCTCCCCAGGGGACCAGCCCCAGTCTGAGCAGCTCCGTGGCCCCCGTGCCCGCCCGAGCAGCCCCGCGCTGGACCCCCCCCCCCGCCTGCCCGAGCAGCCCTGCGAACCTCCCCGCCCGCCCGAGCAGCCCCGCGCCGGACCCCCCCGCCCGCCCGAGCAGCCCCGCGCCGGACCCCCCCGCCCGCCCGAGCAGCTCCGCGGACCCCCGTTCCCACCCGAGCAGCCCCGCGCCGGCTTCCCACCCCCCGCTCGGGTGGGGGGGGGTTCGCGGGGCTGCTTGGGCGGGGGGGTCTGCGGAGCTGCTCGGGCGGGCGGGGGGTCCGGCGTGGGGCTGCTCTGGCAGGCGGGGGGGGGGGTTCACGGAGCTGCTCGGGCGGGCGGGGGGGTGTCTGCGGAACTGCTCGGGTGGGCGGGGGGTCCGGCGCGGGGCTGCTCTGGCAGGCGGGGGGGGGTTCGCGGAGCTGCTTGGGCGGGGGGAGCTGGCGCGGGGCTGCTTGGGAGGGCGGGGGGGTCTGCGGAGCTGCTGGGAAGGTCGGAGGCTTAACGTCACATGCCTCCTCACTAGCCCACAATCGACCTAGAGCGGTCGATTTCAGCGCTACTCCTCTCGTTAGGGAGGAGTACCAAAGTCGATTTTAAAGTCCCTTTAAATCGACTTTAAGGGCATGTATGTGAGGACGGGTACAGGCTTAAATCGACTTTAGCTTGATGAAGTCGACTTTAAGCCCTAGTGGGGACCTGCCCTTAGTAAAGAGACCACAACAGGCTCGTGTGAAATGAAGTAAGTGTATATATGAAGATTTGTATGTAGGTTACGTAGAGAATCAGAAAGGTGGTGTTGGTAAGGATTACACTTGATAACACAAGGGAGAGCTGAAAGGGCAAGTCAAGGAAAAGAAGTATGCAGGAGAGTAAAAGCATATTGGAAGGATGCCCAAGGAGGTATGTAGTGCTTCCTGATAGCTCTTAAAAATGCATGCTTTTTTTTATAATGATGTGAGAAGATTATATCTAAATGTATTTGTTATCCTCAGCTGGAAATGAGAAAGGAGCCTTAAAATTGTTTCTCTACTATTGAAGCATGAGAAAAGTTGTGTTGCAGCTGATTTTTTTTTTTAAAGTTTGAATATCCATACCTTAGCAATTGGCCTTCCATTATTTTCGAGGTGTTTTTTTTTAATTCTTCTCAGACTTAGTAAGAAGTGAGTATTTAATGTTAATGAATTATGGGGTCATTTCCACCTTTTGGATGGAATGATTTTCTACCAAGGAAGAGGCCATATCATCATATAAGTAACCTAAGTCCCAAGACTTACATAAGGCAATGTTCCTTCACCATTGAAATATACATAATATAATTAAGGCTACGTTTTTGTCACGGATATTTTTAGTAAAAGTCAGGGATAGGTCATGGGCAATAAACAAAATTTCACAGAAGTGCATGATCTTTCCCTGACTTTCACTAAAAATATCCCTGGCAAAATGGGTAGGTGGGGTCAGCACCCACTGCTGCTGGGGTTCCCTTGTCCCCCACTGTTGCAGTGAATCAGAGCTCCAGAGCCCCCCTACCTGTGGGGCTGCTGCAGTGGGGTCCCCCCTGGGACAACTGGGAGTTCCCAGGTCCCCCTGCCCATTGGGCCGGGCAGTTGCAGGGTTCTCTGGCTGCCCAATAGCATCTGGGCAATTGCAGGGTTCCCTGGGAGTCCCCATTGCCTGCCGATTGGGCAGCTGCAGCAGGTCCCCTCCACCAAGGGAGCTGTGGGGGCGGGGCTAGCTGGGAGCTCCAGTCTTGGGGCAGAAAATGTAATGGAGATCAATGGATGTCATGGACTCCGTGATCTCTGTGACATAATCGTAGCCTTAATTACAATATGTAAAAAAGCGATTCAGGCCCCAAATCAGTAATACTACCGTAAGTACTACCTATTCATCATACTGTCAATTTTTTTAAGTGAAGTGAAGTAGGTAAATAAAAAAAGTAAAAAAATATAGATAGATACGTCTCAAAGCGTATGTTTACAGGTACATAACACTGTATAATTAAAAAAATAAACCATGAATGAAAAGGACAAGGTAGAAGAATAAGAAATGTATATGTACTATCAATATGTAGATCTGTTTTTATACACACCCACAGCTTAGCTAATTATTCCTTATTTGAATTTTCTCAAGGAAGTCAGAATACTTGCCATACCATGTTAAACCAATTAATTTTCATGTGTAAACTTGTCAGCAGATGTCCCAAGGATCTCCGGTCTGCTTCCACCCTCATGATATAGTGGGGTGTGGTATTTCAAAACTTGGCTTCTTCTGTGGATCTGGGAATGGTGAATCAGCTTTAATTAGATCTTTCTTTTGATGCTCAAACCTTCCAGAGCCCCAATGAATGCATGACAGGGCTGAGGCAGAAATTACACCCCTTAATACTGCTGTATCATATGTACATATTCACAGAGGGCCACCACTTCCTGCAGCTCCCATTGGCTGGGAACAGCGAACTGCGGCCACTGGGAGCTGCAAGCGTCCGTACCTGCAGATGCTCAGGTAAACAAAGCATCTTGTGACCTACCAGGGGCTTACACTGAACAGGCTGTGTACCAAGTTTGGGAACTCCTGATCTAGAGGAACTTATGAGATATTGATGGTGATTTGAATTACAATAAATATTTGGCTGGTATGTATCTAAAGAATGAGAGAGGTCCATATTCAGCTTTGGTGCTAGCTGGTGCAAGCCTCCTGGCTACCATATGAGCTGCACCTGTTTAAACTTGTACTAAATTTGATAAGAATTCTGTTCAGAGGTACATGCCTTTGTAGCGAGTTCTAGTTGTAATAAATGATTGGAATAAGACCCCACCTCTTTTGCTTAGTAGTTCTTAAAAAAACAAAAAACAAAAAGCCAACCTCAAAACAAAACCTGAAATTCACCACAATCTGTCTTCCTGAGATCTCTCTCTCTGATATGAGTAAACAAGAAAACTACTCATGTGTAATTAACACATAGCTCTGTGTATGAAAGATGTTTGGGACTGAACTTGACTGTATTTTGTGATAAGTGCTACGCATACTACATCACTATGTACAGTAAACACTCATTAGCTATTGTAGGTGGAACATATAGTGACGCCTATAGTTATGGTTGCACAAGTGTTTCCATTGTAAAATATCATATTCAATTGCATATCCTTTTGGAATGACATTGGCAGGATTGTTCTCAGTCCTGGATCAAATTTTTTGTGGACACTTTGAGGAAAAATGATTAATGTCTTTGAAAATGAAGAATATGCTGTATGATGTAGTCAGAATTGAATATAATTTACGCCATTATTTAAAATAGAAAAAAAACTTTGACTTTTTTTCTTTAAAAAAAAAAAAAGGCACCCTGAACTTGAAATAGTTTCTAGGTCATACTTGTGGTTTTTGCTGGTTTAATGACAATCCAGTTATAATTTGAAGTTATTTATAGAGGTTTAAAAACATGTGTTACTCATGTGCAGTGGTATATTTGTCAATACACATACCATTAATGTTGTATCAGTTATGTTAACACCACAGGTGTGTTTGCTAGGAGAGTTTGTAGGGAGTTCTTCCTGGTGTTCTATGATCTGTGAAAGGGTGTAGAGAAAGAACTAGGGCTCTGAAATAATGTTTCTTCCTCTCCTTCTTAGCAATAAGCAGAAGTAGTGGGGCCTCATGATGCTGCACAATATATGCCATCCAAACTCTACTACTTCTTCGTCACCTTGTACCATCAGTTAGGGTTGGCGTCTTTTGTTCTTTGTCTCCAAGTGTTCTCATCAAGCATTTATTCCAAGCTGACACCAACCGTCTTCATGTTCTTTGTCAGTGTCTTGAACCACCATATTGTAGGTCTTCCTTTTGATCTGCGTTCCATGACGAAGTTCTGTACTATCTGGCCAACGTATCTCATGTGACCCAGCCATCTCAATCAATACTCCCTCAGCTTTTCTGTGATGGGTGCTGCTGTCAGCTGACTGTGGTGAGGATAGTCTAGCCTAGCTGCCAGAGCAGGCAGCAGGCTTAGTGGCTGGAGTTAGTCACCAGAGCCAGGGTCCAAACTGGAGATCAGGAACTGGATGCCAGAGCCAGAGCCAGAAGGTGTAGGTGGAGTCTGTAATCAGGAGACTGAGTTAGGGGTCCAAACCGGAGGTCAGGAACTGGTGCAAGCAGGGTGTCAGCAAGGAAGGGTTCAAGGCATGGTCAGGATTGAGCTATGGCTGGGTGCAGGGCAGGAGCAGTGGGAACAAGGTAATGCAGGAGCCGGTACAGTGGTGAGCATGAGGGTTAAGAAGCCAGCAAGCTACTGTTGTTGCTGGTCCTGGCAGCCAGTCAGATTGCATGACTAAACAGGCAGCTGCTGCAGGCCAGTTGTACTGATGAGGCTGCCTGAAGACTAGCTCTCTTACGGGCCCTGACTCCTGACACACCTGCATCTTGGCTCATACTGTTTTATTGTGTAGCCTATCAGCTCTCGTCTTATCCAGTGTCCATCTTAGTATGTTTGATTCAGCAGTGTGAAGTAGTTGTTCTCTCTTCCTCATTAGCAGCATGGCCTAATTGAGAACTTATCCACTTTGCTCTTTAGCTTACTTGGCATATCTTATCGCAGAGAATTCCCATCAACTCCCTCCATTTACACCAAGCAGCCTTCATGTGGCTTCCAACATCAGCCTCCACATTCCCATACAGTTCAACATTGAACTGAGGTATTAAAGTCTGTACAACAATTTAAACTCTATGCTATCTAGTTTTATGGCCTTTTCATTGACCTTCTCAATGAAGCATTATGTATTAGCATTAGCATTTCTTGTCAGCTGATTCATAAGCCATTTTCTTCTAAGGCAGACATCCATAGTTCTAGATCCGTTTCTACTTTGTATTTATCTTCACGGTGCAACATAATGTTATTGGTGAAAAGTATGCTCCATGTAGCCACTCCTAATGTCTCTTGCATCAAGGTGTCCATTACAATTACAAATAGGATTACGGCTGATCATTTGATGTAGACCTGTCCTTACAGTGAATGACTCCCTGTATCCGCAGCTGCTTCTTGCTACTGCTGTGCTACCCTTGTACACGTCCATCATAGTCTGAACATAAGTATCTGGCAGATTGCAACACCATAAACATTCTCTAGGGACTGTGTCATAAACCTTCTCTAAATCCAGAAACACTGTGTAGAGATCCTTGCATTTCTCACTGTACTTCTTCTGCAATATTTGGCCTGGAAACATTGTATCCATTGTTGACTTCCCTGGAATAAAACCAAATTGGTTGTCACTTACTTGGATGCTCCAGTCCTTTCCAAAGTTTTTTCTCGATAATTCTTTCCAGCCATTTCATTATGTGACTCATTAACTTGATGGGTTAGTAATTAATGTACTCTTTTAGATCTCCTTTATGGACATTTTTCCAGTACAGAAAAATAAGTTGAATAACTTCATCATCACCACTCCCTCATAGCCTAATGGGTTAAATTCCTCAATTGATATGCTGTCCGGCCCCATTGCTTTCCCTTGTTTCATATGTTTAGCACTCTCTGAATCTCCACCATGGTGGTAAGTTTTGTGAGGCTAGGGAGTCCCAATTTTATAGGGACAGTCCTTATATAGGCTCCTATTACCCCCAATCCCCTGTCATATGATTTGCTCTCTGGTCACCTTGTGTGAGGTTGTGGCTTGTGCATACTTTGCTCATTAGTTTCTTTGCATTTGTTCATTAAGCAGTTTCTTATAAAACCACTGCCACCTCCTATAGTATGCACTTAGCCTTCACACAGCTGTGGATGTTATTGCTATGGGCAATACTTAAAATGTAAGTTCTCATTTTGCTCACAGAGTCCCATGCCCCCTATTATCTATGTATGCAGAACTGAACAATGAACCGCCTTAATTCTGGAGGTGGATTAATGGACATGCAGTTCGGGCATTTGGAATCACTGGCAAAATTGTTCCTGTTTCCTCTCAAATTTGTCCACCTCTGTTACCGATCTGATACTTAACAACTATATTATTTTTATTTAAACATGACATACTGTGGCACTGAAAGCCTGCTGTAAGTTTTAGTCAGCTACAGTCTTGTTTTGTCCTCTGCAGTCCAAAACAGGTATCCACAGCACCTCACATCATCACACCAGAACGACATGTATCACGTCCCATCGTGACATGTTTAGGAATTCATTAGATACAGTCATTAGGTTCTCCTATCTGTCCACTCCTGCTAGAAGGTAGCATTGCTAAGGCACAGAGAGCTTGAATTGAACACTGAAATTATTATTATTTAAGCATTATGTAACTTGAACACAACTGCAACCGGAGCTTGCTGCTAATGGAATCCTGTAGCTCTCTGCAGTTCAGAACCCCACCTTCCAAAATGGAGGCTGACCTTTGGTTTCTGAAGTGAGACCCACAGTAATATAGGATTAAAGGCTTAACAGAATGACAGCACCTTCAGCAATGCAGTGTCTACCTGGTGCTGCAAAGAATTGTCAGTGCTGCTGTGAGCTCAAACACGGGTGTGGAACTGGGTATTCCGGAACTTCTTATCTACATGCAAGGGTGATACTTTTATGGGCACTATGGGGGGTATCTGTAAGGTAGAGCCCTTTTGGGTCCTACAAATGGATTTCCAATGAGGCGGTGCTAGAAAACAAACAAAACCTTGATTGCTTTCTCCGAACCACCAAAATAAAGATTACTGAAGTGTTTCAAGACCCTGCAGAGCACTGAAGAAAATGCTGACGTACTTGAATAGATAATCAGCGCTGCCAACTTTCACTGTGAAGTTATGCCATTTTTGGCCCCTATTAGAGCCAGTCTCGTGATGACATGAGACACTCCAGTCTTTATGTAAATATTAGTGTTACCATGGGGATGGGGAACCCCCTCTGATTGGTTGCCTTCCCCATTTGCCTGCCTCCTGGGGAATCAGGGCTGCTGCAGGAATCCAGATCTCTCTTCCCCCATCCCATGAGGACCCAGGAGGAGTTTTCAGGTAGGGAAGAGTGAAGAGAGGGAGCTGCTTGTGCCATGGTCAGAGGACTGGAGGAAGATGGAGGAAGCAGAAAAAGCCCAGAAGCTGTCGGCAGCCAGATTACTCCTCCTGTTAAAAATGAGTCTGCCCCTCTCCCCTCAGTGCCTGACCCTGCTCCCCATATTGTGAGAAGGGGAAGAAGAGGACCCTGCCGCAGCTGCTCTCTCCCAGGCGCAAGGGTTGGGATTGAAGAACTCCTAGCAGTGCATTAAGAAGCATGGGGCAGATGTGGGGTTGGGAAGAGCATAACTTTTGGGCTGGAGGATGGGCAGATGAGGGGCTGGAGAGAAGCTGGAAGCTCTGCACCATCAAGCAACCAGGAAGAGCTCCTGCAGCAGGGACCAAGTCACCTTATTGTATAAACTTGAGAGAACTGCCAATACTCTAATTGCCATACACACATTGGGGATGGGTAGGAGTTCAAAAATTACAACACAGCGCAAAAAACCCCAATATAATCTTTTAAAACAAGTGCCTTTTGGTGTTTGGCTTGTGATTTTTGAATTCTAGGCTTGGCATTACAGAGAGATGGACTTGTACATGCTTGAGTGTTTTAATAAATCGGGGACTAAATTAATTTTACATGATTTTTTTCCCACATCTTCTTCACTTAAAACTTGGAAAGCTGCTCAGTTAATTATTAACGAATCAATTAAACTCTTCTGCACTCGCCAACTTGCATTTCATTCTATATTCCGCCTCTCTTTACGGAGTCTCTGGGGTTACCATCTCTAAAGTCACTGTGTCAGTGGGTAGGAGCGCTATGTGCTTCTGAATACACAAGAGATTAACTCTGGATTCACTTTTCCCTTTTCCTTTATTGTTGCTTTGGGGGAAGGGTTTCTGTCAGGAAGGTGTAAGGGAGAGAGGCATTCCATTGGATGGGCAGGACTCAGTAATCAAGGTCTAGTTTAACCCACAGAATTTGGGGAGTTGCATTTTAGTATGTGTGAACTTGTTACTGGATGTACAATTATACAAATTTTCTCTAGCCTAACAGACCTAATAACTTTTGCTTTGATGGGTCTACCATCTTGGTCATCTATGGCTGGTGTTTTTTGACTTTAAAGTGACCAACTCTGTTTTGTTTTTAATGATGAGGTGTTTCCTTTCCCCCCCACAATTGAATTAGGGTTTCAGTCTAACAAACTCTTCAATAATGTAGATAAACTCTCTCTCAATTATATGAGTTTATCCTTTATAGGAATAGGGTGAAGATTTTCAAAAATACTAGTAATATTGATGCTCATGAAATACCTTGTAGGAGCCTAGAGAGACAAGGTGGGTGAGGAGATATCTTTTATTGGACCAACTTCTGTTGGTGAGAGAGACAAGGTTTTGAGCTTACACAGGAGTTTACCGCACTGTAAGACCAACAGAAGTTGGTCCAATAAAAGATATTCCCTCATCCACCTAGTCTCTCCAATATCCTGTGACCAACATGGCTACAACACAGTGTAGCCTGGCATTTTTCTTGAAAATCAACATGCTTTAAAGTCTCACATTTGACACCCAAAAATCACTAGGGAGTTTTGAAAAGTTTGGCTGTTATGTCTAACCAGACTAAATTCCTTTCAACTAGTGGAATTTATAATCTCTGCCAGACCGTTGGCAAAGCTTAAAGTCCATTGGGACCCAATGAAGCTGTCAGGAGTGATTTGGTGTTGGTTTTAGAATGCCTATCACCTGGCCCTGTTAGTCCTATGCACTAGACCACAAGTAGGATTATTCAATAAAACAAACATGAAGTTTCTAGTCCAAGCTGGCTTTATAACTTTTTTTGATGGACCAACTTTTCCTAATGAAATATTTTGTCTAATTAACTTCCAGCTTTAAAAAGAAAAAAAATCCCTGTAGCTAGAGACCACACATGCAAAATTTCAGGAAGAAAGGAAATAGTGATGGTGAAAATCTGTCTTACAATGGAAGTGACGCTCTTAATTATGGACAATAGTACATTAAAACTTCGATTTAATGGACTAATTCGGGCGAGGGGGTGTCCATTAAATCAAAAAGTCCGTTATTTAATTAAAAAAAACCCCGAGCTGTCGGAGCAGCAGCCCGCTCGCCACAGGGTTGCGGCGGCAGCTCCGCAGCCCACCCGCTGGTGGGACCCCGGGCGGCAGCCGGGAGCCGGCAGCCAGCCCGCCCGGGTCCTGGCTGCTGGGACCCAGGCGGGACCTGGGCGGGAGCCGGCAGCCAGCCCGCCCGCTGGTGGGACCCGGGCGGGAGCCGGCAGCCAGCAGACGGCCGCCAGTGATGGGGACCGGGACCGCAGCAGGAAGGGGTCGTGGTCTGATATGGATCAGAAATTTTGTCCGTTGCATCCGAAGTCCGTTAAATCGAGATCCGTTAAATCGAGGTTTTACTATACATAGGTTCTGCCTACTCCGCAGTTTGGATGGTGGAGGTGTGAGTAGCATTGCGCACCAAGGTAGCTCCCCCATGTGGATGCTCCTGGTTCAAACAAAAAGGTTCCTAGTTCCGATAATGTAGTTCTCGTCAAACAGGACCACATTAATGCAAGCTAGACCCTTTTATTTTGAGCCTGCAGTATCCATGTGGGGAAGTGACAACAAAGCATTTGGCGTGCACTATTATTCACACCCCCATGGTCCACTGCAGTGCAGTGTAGACATGTCCTTTGTGTGTGTGTTTATGTAGCAGCTTTTATACCCAAAGCTCTTTACAAAAATGAACTAATTAGTATAATTTACAACAGTGGAGCTATTACTGTTGCCCCAGAATGTATATGTGCATGTGTGTGTCTGTGTGAGAGATGCTCATATTCATAGCACTAAATAATAAGATGGTCAAATTGATTGTGCTTGCAAAATTAGCAAGACCTATGTTTTATCAGTCATGCTTATGGGAGTTAGTAGCTGTACTTTCTATGGCCTGTATCCGACAAACTCAGTCTAAAGCATGCTATTGAACGGAATGAGACTAGTTGTGTGTAAACATGCACAGGGTCAGGGACTGTGCTGGCAGAGAGTATGTTGTAACTTCTACAAAGCCTCTGGCCCAGTTATCAGGAAATTCATAAATTTGTTTCTACAGTGAGCAGAACCACATAGATGACCTCAGAGAAGTTACAGACTTCGCCAATATAACCTACAGGGTTTTTAACTGTACTAAGTCCCATGTTTCAGCCTTCACTGAAGTTACAAACTGTACAGTTGCTTATCTTACTGTATCCCAGTTGTTACAATCTAAAGGGGCTTTGACATTTCCGTAAGAATTAAGAGTTAAATTAACATAAATCTATTTTATTTAGAACACAGAATGAATCAATAAAACCCACGACACCTCCTCTTGCTTGACTCTCAGCATTACCATATGAATCTAGAACAGTGGTCCTTTTAGGAGCTAAATTTGACCTCCCAGTTTCAAAGGAGAGATGGAGGAAGAATGCCCCCTTCCTCAATGTTTCAATGGAGGAATCTCTTTTTCATGAAATATAATGCAGTAGCTCATTTTAACCATCTTCTATATCTAAGTATTACTGGTATCCGTATCATATTACTTAAGTAGACAGGACCAAAATCTCCAACAGCCAGCTCCCGCTCCCTGCTGGAGGCCAGTTGCCCATCTTGGGCTCTGGTTATGTACTGTTGATTTCTCTTTCCTCTTTCATTTCCTCCGCCATTTTCCTCGTATGCTTATTATTTATTTGTGTAATGGTAATGACTAGAAGCTGCAACAGAGATCTGCACCTATGGAGGCTCTTGCTAAGCCTGATGATGTCAGTTAAAGTTATAACTATGACTTCATAATCAGATTCTTTCCAGAATTTTCAGTATGTAGCTCAGGCAAAGAGTTGTTCAATTTTTAAGTTAAGACAACTCAGAACACCTGGAGAAGTGTCCTCTTGAAAAGTATAATTAGAGCTCTACCCAAATACAAAATTTGTATCCACATCTGATCCACAAAAATGGCCCACAGATATAAAGTAGATATCTGCAGATTTACAGGACTCTAGAAGCAAAATTTGTATCTGCAGCCACTCCACAATACATAAAAATGGTCTGTGGATACAAAGCAGAAATCGGGATTTGCAGGACTCTAGATACAAAATCTGTATCTACATCCGATCCATGATCCGCAAAAATGGTCCGTGGATATAACACAGATATCTGCAGATGTGCAGGGATCTAAGGATAGTATGTATTTTTATTATTGGAAAATTTAAACTTAGAAATTCCTTTAGGAAAGAAGAAAATAAAATCAGCCAGTGGTACTAAGACAATTCTACTAGGTTTAAAGAAAAGTATTAATATAACTATTTCTGACATTTCCCTTTTCCAAAGTCTAGCTTTCAACAGTTTGTGATCTAGTCTTAATTGGTTATAGAAAATGCCCCATATAATTAAGCAAAAATCCCATTCATTATTGCTCAAACATTAATTAAAACATTATGTTCAGTGGTTGGATCTAGGTATACATATTCACTGTATTTGAAATTTAGATTTTGGGTTGAATCAGTGGAATTAGTTAAAATGACAAAACTCATCAGAATAATTTCCTCTTCTCACTTTATCCTCAATTTAACATCACAAAACTGAAAATGTGAAAAAACTTTTCTTTCTGATACAAATGCAGGTACAAGGTTTTTGACCTCAGAGTAATTTTTCTATTATTTGACTCTGTTGGTAATTTTTCTAACAAAGTGTTTTTTGTTGATTTTAAATCTCCCTTTCAATTAGAGCAAGATGTCACTAGACCGGGGCAGTGTCCCTTCAATGACACTGGAGCTATGTGCCTTTTTTAATAAGCTCAAAGTGTCGACTTACTGTAATGGCTGTCTCAAAATTTTATTTCCTGCAGTGAAGTTTTCTGCATGATGTTGGTAGAATAATTTTGCAGGTCTGGAGTAGCATATACAAAGCACACATACAAAGCTTTTTTTCTTCTGCATTCTGGTTCAGTGGCAGTCCCTTCTTAGTTAAGGTTGCAACTCAATTTCCATTTCTAGCCTAATTTTGGTTCCTTGTCTAAAATCAAAATGCACTATCAAGTTCTTAATTGGTAGGACACATGTCCAAGTGACATTATCTGCAAAATGTTGAAGTAAATCCACAAAGAGATTTTTTAATTAAGTCACCCTCACATTAGAGATGACAAACGCCATCCCAAAGTTCTTCTATTTTTGTCACTGTGTAGTAAAAATATAAACTGAGAAGGGAGTTCCCTAGCAGAGACCTCCTGACCAGGATCATAATTTAATTGATTAAATCTAGTTTTAAGAGTGTGTAAATTTTAATGTAGTCATATTGCCAAAGAATGTCAGCTGCTGTGAACTTAGTCTAGCTAGTCAAAGGGTAGTCTGGATGATGTTTTCTTTTTAAATAGAAAAAAACGTATCCCTTTAACTTGCAGAGAATAGTACTCAAAGTGTAATCCAATCATTGGATAGATGTGTCAATGGGAAAAAAAATACTTCCTGCCAACCCCCAGTCAAAAAGCTCACAAAAGGGTTCTCCCCTTCGCAACCCTGGGAGATCCATAGAAGAACTAAGAACACCGTCTCCCTCATAGTTCCTCCCTCATGTCAACTGGAAAGGAGTCCTGGCTCTGACTAACCTCAGATCTATGTAGAAGAGAGCCTAAGATCTGAGGCTGAGGACAAGAGGAAGCCCGGGATGTTTGGGTGACATCCCGTTCCATGGATCCACTGAGGTCTGTGGGAGGGAAGAACCCCAATCAAATGTAAGGAGATCAAAGTATTAGGTAGCTTGTGGGATCCTTCCCCCACAAGCCATTAGGATCATTTAGCCTCTTCCCCCCTCAGGCCATTGGGAGGCTACTTAAGGGTCATCCTAACCCCAGAAATAATCACTAGGCTTTTTTATCCTCACCAAACCTCCCTATTATGGCCATAGGGGAGAGAGGTTAGCTAGCAGATTGATTGTGGTTCTCAAACTCCCCTGCTATACAAACTCTCGTAAGCCTTTCTTTGTGCCATCTTAGAAGGTCTTCTCATAGTAGTGCTTTGTGGTGGTACCTAGGTTATGTGAAGTCTCTCTTCACAATCCCCACACACGTGAAGCCTCTGTGCAGCAACTCTCCCATATGCTGCAGTTGTGTTTCTTCTGTGTAGGATCAGAAGAGGTATTGATGGAAGAGATGGAACTTGCCCTCACACAAGAAAAGACCAATTCTTTTTCCACTGAAGCCAATGGAAAGACTGGGCTGCATGTCTGGTATCTCCTATCAACTAATAATGAAGTTTCAGGTGCATTAGTCATATTGTTTTTACCGCCTTGTGAGTCTGATGTAGGCTCTTGTGGCCATTGGAGTATTTGGTTGGATGGATCATCAAGCACTTCTTGTAAGGAAGTTTTTATATTCCCACAGAATGTATTGTGAATGCTTTAGGGTTTTCATTTTGTTTTTGTTTTGCTGGAGGGAGTGGCAGGACAATCTCATGCTTTTGCATAACATTTTTGAGCAGCTATTACTCATCTTATTGTTCTAAGTACTGTACATACTTTATAGCAAGTGATGCTATTTTATTTCTTATGAGTTACTTTAAATTGATAGCCATCCGTGTTTTGTGGTTTCTTTAGTATAAACTAGGTTGAACCCAGTAACTCTGTAAGAAACATAGTTGCAAAGTTATATTCTTTTGTTTTCCTCTGTGTTCTATAGTTACTTTGACCTTCTATCTACTGACAACTTAAGCAGTTTTCTAGAAACAAAATACCTCAGAATAGGTGTTAACTCCAATATGTCTCTTCTTTTCATCAAACATATGATTCACAATTCAGGGTTTATATATTAAGCCCCTTCCTATTTCTCCTCACTCTAATACTACAGTCTTCTCTTTTTCATCCCAGAGAAAATTGGAGCAAAACTAAAAGTAGATTTTTTTAAAAAGAAAATTCTTTGCCACATGAATATGTAAACATATTTCTAAAGACTTTCATTTGCAGTGTTTCTCTTTTTGCAGTGTTTTAAGTAAAGTGGAAAAACTTGTATTAGGATAGCTACATTATTTTGAGAAAATCATGATGTAGATTGTCTACAGAAAAAAAACAGTCTCTCAGCTGCGTATGTAATTTAACTTAATCTTACCGTGTTGTGATTGTGCTGGAAATAATTTGCAGCTTGGTGTAGAAGAAACTGTATTTAGAATTGAATTAAAAGATAGCCCTCTGATAAAAATTCCATGCCCAATTACTCTGTTTATTACAATATTGTTGTATTGTGCGTAGCTTTTTTGTATTGTGTGTAGCTTTTTTCGTAGTTCTTTCATTCTTTCAGGATTGATTAAATATTATAATAAACAGAGGCCTAATGCTTCAAATTATCCAGCGGAGATAGGGGAGCAAATCAAGGAATGAAAGTCAGGTTAGCATTCTATTAACTCTTATGCGACACATATATTTTCCAGTATACAAAATAATGCTGTTGGGTTTTTTCCGCTTTCTTAAATATTTTGATAAGTTAAAGCTGGTTTTCTAATGCCTCCTTCCTATTAATCACCGCTGGATTTGTTAGGTAGGTGATACCACGTTAATAAAATGAAGCAGTGGAATTATGGAAAGAGAAGGAGATATATTTTATTTACAATGAACTTACAATATTAATGAGGTGATATTTTTATTCAGGGAATGAGTTTGTAAAGCTACACCTTGGAATGACTTGCTATCAAGGTGAATTTTGCTACTGACTTAATAGGAATAGGATTTGGCCTGTAGTGAGCAAGACATGTGCACATGCACTTGATAGAGAGATCATTCACTACGCTATGTGGTGTGCTAGCTTGAGTGTCTAGCTATTCCTTAGAGATTTAGTATTTCAGATAAAATCTATGTGGTTTATAAATCTACTTTATAAATCTTTTTCTCCTTTATACGTTATATTAATTGTAAATATTTCTTGAACTCTTTTCCCTGGTATCCAACTTTCTCATGATTATGAAGAGGTATAATTCAGATGACCACACTTGTATTACTTGGTTCTTATGCCCTGCCTTGTGGGTGGTGTCTGGTGACCTACTGAGCTAATAATTAGTATTCATGCCAATCAGAGATTACATATGTTCAGTGCAACTGTTAATATTTTAAATAAAACAAACACAAATATGCACCATATTTATGTAAGGCCTGGTCTACTCTATGAAGGTTTTGCTGCCAGTGTCAGCCAGTGGCGTGGGAGGGTATGTGTGACTCTCTCTCTCCCCCCCCCCCCACTCCCAAAGCACACATAGTTATGATGGCAGGACTTCTGCAGACACAAGTAAGCTGAAAAAAGAGCACTTTTATCAGCATAGCTAATGTAGTTTGGGGAGATGAACGCCTTCTGCTGGCATTTGCAGATCTTTATTAGGGAGCTCTGTCAGTTTAGCTGTGCCAATGCAGGCTCTGTAGTTTTGACATGGCCTAAGTGGTTGGTAACCTGCCTGCTTCATTGGTTCGTTGTACTCCTATAATACATTCAGACACAGAGGAGCAGATTTTCCCCTTTGGGCTCATCTTCACTCCCGTGGGGCGGGATCGATCTTCTGGCGATCGATTTATCATGTCTTGTTAAGACGTGATAAATCGATCGCCTGTGTGAATGGAGACTGGCTGCAACTCCTTTGCTGATTTCCAAGCTGCCCTCCCTGCAGATCCCGTGGAAGGGGTTTTGTGAAAGGGAGGGGCTGAAGCAGGATGGGTCCCTTGATGGCTACTGCCGGTTGATACAGCTTAAAGCAGCATATCTCCTTTAAATTTTTGCCCAGTGCTGGGCAGAGAATTAGGATGTTGTAGCCAGCTCCCTGAAGGTTTGCCTGCCCTGTTCTCTACACATTCAGAGGAGAACACATGGAGCAGGGAATCTCGCTCAGAAATTCACATTATTTTGTAAACATTAATGAACAAATTTTCATAACACCCCTTTAAGTAGAAAAGTATTATCCTCCTTTCAAGTGTGAGGAAACTGAGACACCGGGAAGTTAAGTTGTTCATCCAGCGTCACAAAGAAAGTTAGTGTTGGCAGCAGATGCTCCACTTGGTGACTGTTTTATTTAAGGTGTTGTTTGGATGTAGTGTTTGTACAATATTCGGTAGAGCACCGGAAAACCTATCATTGTTTTTGTTAGACAAGTACTGTCAGGCAATGCAAATAATATCAGATCTCAAAGATTCAGTTTATCAGAAGGCCACATTCCAACATGTTATGTTATTTGAAAGTAGTGATAAAGTGGTGACAAGGACCAGTAAAATGGCGGACTTTCAAAGCAGAGACACTCTGTCCTTGAGTTTTCCTATTGAGCATTGATATGAGTTGTTGCTGAAAGCCAAGGTTTATCGTCAATTCTAATTTTTCTGGATTTATTTGTCAGATTTATCTCCATCAGCTATATCTGTGTGCCAACTCTTTCCTTGTTTTCACATATCTGTTCTTCACTGATTTGTTTCCTATCTGCCTATTCCATCGTTTTATTTTTGGTAAAACTGTTTTGTTTTATTCTTATGTTTAAATGGAAGATGTTCCTTTTGGATTCAAATCTAGATCCTTTATTACTCTTGAACATCTTTCCTTTGGTAAACTGATTAAGTTTTGCAGGTTTGAGGAACAACTGTATGGTGGGGATCATACAGATTATTAAATACTCCATGATTAAGAATTTAAAATTGGCCATTCTGCATCTGAACAATGATACATTCTGCATTGCAATGACCATTTTGCATCTGAACAATGATACATCAGGTCAAGTGATCTATCCCCTGTCATCCAGTCGCAGCACCTGGCAGTCAGAGGCTTAGGTACACCCTGAGCATGAGGTTGCATCCCTGTCCATCTTGGCTAATAGCTATTGATGGATCTGTCCTTCATTTATTTATGTAATATTTTTTTTAACCCTGTTATACTTTTGGCCTTCACAAAGTCCCCTGGCAGTGAGTTTCACAGGCTGGTTGTGTGAAGAAGTACTTCCTTTTTTCTGTTTTAAATCAGCTATTAATTTTATTGGGTGACTTCTGGTTAGGGTGACCAGACCGCAAGTGTGAAAAATCGGAACAGGGATGGGGGGTGGGGGGGGGGTGGGGGTGGGGGGGGTGGGGGGGGTAAATTGGAATATGGGCGGGACTGTCCCTATAAAATTAGGACATCTGGTCATCCTATTTCTGGTTCCTGTGTTATGAGAAGGAGTAATTAACACTTCCCTGTTCACTTTCTTCACACCATTCACGATTTTACAGACCTCTATCATATCCCCCACTTCGTCATCTCTTTTCCAAACTAAAAAAATCCCAGACTTTTTAATCTCTCCTCATATGGAAGGTATTCTATACCACTAATCACTTGCATTACCAAGTGTGAGGTCAGTCTAACAAAACACTTGGTAAGGTAACTCCCATCTTTTCATGTATGTATACCTGCTCCATTCCATGCATCTGATGAAGTGGATTCTAGTCCACAGAAATTTATGCCCAGATAAACGTGTTAGTCTCTAAGGTACCACACAGACTCCTCATTGTTTTTGCTGATACAAACTAACACGGCAACCACTCTGAAACATCACAGTTAGTAGTTCTCCAATTTCGTATTTGAGTTCCTTCAGAACTCTTGGGTGAATACCATCTGGTCCTGGTGACTTATTACTGTTTAATTTAGCAATTTGCTCAAAAACCTCCCCAACTGACTCCTCAATCTGGGACTGTTCCTTAGGTTTGTCACCTAAAAAGAATGGCTCCAGTGTGGCTCCATCCTCAGCAGTGAAGACCACTTTAGAGAGTTTATTTAGCTTCCCCTCAATGGCCTTGTCTTCCTTGAGTGCTCCTCTAACACCTTGATCATCCAGGGCCCCACTTATTGTTTGACAGGCTTCCTGCTTCTAATGTGCTTTATATTTTTAAAATTTTATTCTATTTCTAGAATCAGAGAGGTAGCCATGTTAGTCTGGAATAGCAGAGGTAACAAACTCCTGTGGCACCTTATGCTTCAAAACTTTATAGTTAGTCTTTAAGGTGCCACAGGACTTTGTTACCTATTCTATTTCTAGTATCTTACTCTGGCAGAATTATCCTGTTCTGGTCCGTGCTGAGTGTGGGAAGCTCTGCCATTGCATCATAGCCTGTTGCAGATCTGGGGTAAAGTTAGTTTCATTTTATGTTTAGAATGTAGATTATATCTGAACTTTTTAATACCAGTCCAATTACTTTTCACCTTTAATTAGAGTATCTGAAAGAAACTCTGGGAGGAACTCCCTTAAGTATTTGAGATCTTCCAACTTGGCCATTTGAAAGAGGTGAGCAGGAGATTCTTCCAGATGAGATAAAATTAAAGCACTGTCTATGCAAGTGGTGTTTTATTTTATCTTTCAATTATAGCCACTCAGTGATCTTGATTCTTGTATTATGCAGTGGGCTATATCATTCAGATTTGTATTTTAAAATGTGTAAGTTAAAATGTATAAAATACAAATATGTATTTTGATGCTATTGAAAGCAATCAGCTTGCTAATAACACATAGTTTTGAAGAGTTAGTCTCTTGAAGAGAGATCTGTTTTAATTAATGAATTATTTACAACTAGTGTAAAAGCCTGTGGACACGGGCCAATGGAAATGGTTTGCGGCCCCCCCCCCCACTCACTAAGCTCTTTCCCCCCTTCCCCCCACTCCAACGCCCCCCAGCTTGCCCAGCTCCCCCCCCCAACGCCTCCCCCTCGCCCAGCTCCCCCCTCCCCAACCCACACCCAACTCCCTCCCCCCCAACGGCCCCCCCGCTCAGCTCCCTCCCTCCCCCCAACACCTCCCCTCGCTCAGCTCCCTCCCTCCCCCCACAATGCCCCCCCCACTCAGTTCCCTCCCTCCCTTCCCCCCAACAGCCCCCCCTTGCTCAGCTCCCTCCCTCCCTCCCCTCCCAACGGACCCCCCTCGCTCAGCTCCCTCCCTCCCCCCCAACGACCCCCCCTCGCTCAGCTCCCTCCCCCCAACGACCCCCCTCGCTCAGCGCCCTCCCCCCCAATGCCCCCCCCGCTCAGCCCCCTCCCCCTGCAACGACCCCTCTGCTCAGCTCCCTCCCCCCCCCACTCAGCTCCCTCCCCCCTCAACTCCTCGTCATGTGCCCGACAGCCCAGCTTACTTTATATGTCTAACTGCTCCTTGGTGCTGTAGCTCCGTGTGAGTGAGGATCCCTCAGGCGGGCATGCGCGGTGGCCATTTTGTGCCTCTGAACTACAACCCCCAGCATGCCGTTCATCAGGGCCGTCTCTACTGCGCATGCCGTTCGTCAGGGCCGTCTCTACTGCGCATGCCGTTCGTCTGAGCCGTCTCTACTGCGCATAACGGCTTCACACACCGTCTGTAGCCGATTATGATATAGGATAAGAAATAGCAATAGTAGAGAGGTGAACAGGCAAGCCGTTTTCCATATTTTCCGATCTCCGAAGCCTGGTCTATACTACATGGTTGTCTAGACTTAAGCTGCTTTGTGTCGACCTCCCTGTGGAAATGTCTTCACTTAAATTTGGCTCCCACTGACATAAGTCCCTTTCTGTGTCGACTTAATAACACCACCTCCATGAGAGGCATAGAGTTCTGGTCAATGTAATTAAATGTAATGTGAGTGTTGACACTGTGTTGTTACGTCAACTGTTACTGGCTTTCAGGAGCCATCCCACAAAGCCCCGCGCTGACAATACAATTGATCCAAATGCTTGTGGTGAGGATGTGCATCGCTGACACAATGAGCCAAGTGTGCACAAGCGATTTAATAACTGTGGTGGCTGTATGCTGATGTAAGTTAAGTTGTCATAATTTTGTAGTGTAGACATGATCTTGAATGTCTTATGTTTCCATTGGCTGCATCTACACTAACATGTTCCTTAAAGTTTCTCATTATTGTTACTCCAAGAAGAGCTTCACCAATAGTAAGAAACTTTATGGGAGAAATGGCCAATGTATATGAGGTATTGATCTGACTATAGATATTGCCAAACATGAAACCCGTTCCATCATCTTTAGAAGTAAATCTTTGAGAATAAAACTTTTAAAGTATACTACTTCTGTTATAGAATTTGGCTTTGATTATGTAACTGAAACTGGTGCAGTCAGAATACATGAACCTAATGCCTAAGATTAAAAAGTGGGACTATTTCATTGGCAAAATATTTCAGTAATGTCTAGTTAGAATTGATAATTCTGAAGAAAATGAATAATATTGAGTTGCAAGAATTATTCCTGTTAACAAAAAATAGGAAATCAAGGGTACAGACTAACAATTTGGAAATTTAGAAGCAAACAGGAGTGTGTTTCAGGACAAACAGTAGGAAGGCATAACTGAATGGAGCATGCTGACACTAGTAAATGTAGATTCTAAGGCCAGATGGGACCATTGTGACCATTCTGTATAACACAGGCCATAAAACTTCTCCAAAATAATTTCTAGACCATATTTTTAGGGGAAAAAATTCAATATTGATTTAAGAATTACCAGTGGTGGAGAATCCACCACGACCCTTGGTAAATTGTTCCAGTGGTTAATTACCTCACTGTCAAAAATTCACACCTTATTTTCAGTTTACAGTTGGATAGCTTCAATTTCTAGTCATTGGATTGCGTTGTACTTTGCTGGATTGAAGAGCCCATCATCAAATATCTGTTGCTCGTGGAAGTACTTACAGACTATGATCAGGTCACCCGGTAGCCTTCTCTTTCTTTAATCATTCTCAGGGCTCTTCTCTGAACTCTCTCCAATTTATAATCATCCTTCTTGAATTCTGGGAAGTGGACACAGTATTCCAGGAGTGGTTGCACCAGTGCCAAACACTGAGGTAAAATAACCTCTCTACTCCTACTAGAGATTTCCCCTGTTTATGCATCCCAGAAGCACATTAACAGTTCTGGGCACACTGTGAGCTCATATTCTGCTCCATCTTTATTAGAAAGCCACCTCTGCCAGTGACCCCACCCACCCTTTTGATACAATAATAGATACCTGATGGGGAAATGGAAGTCAGTGTGCATGTCTTGCTCCACACTAATGCAGTAGGCTTTTTGCAGATGCCGGGAGCGCTAAATCCTCCCCTCCCCTTGCCCCTTCTGAGTTGTAGTGTAGTCCCTGACAAGGCTTCCTCTGTCTCATAGTGGTAGCTGTTCAGCTGCCAGCCCCAGCTGCTACCAGGACGGAGATCTGAGAACCAGTCTGCACTGGCAATGCTAATGCGCTGCCATGGCAGCGATTTAACGTGGCTTGTGTAGTCATGGTAGAGCATTGGGAGAGATCTCTAAAACACCCACCTCCACAAGGGGTGAATCTACCAGCACTGGGAGCCCAGATCCCAGTGCTGGTGCACTGTCTACAGTGCTGCTTTACAGCGTTGCAACTTGTTGCATTCAGGGGGGCGTTTTTTCACCCCCTAAGCAAGAAAGTTGCAGCACTGTGAAGTACCAGTGTAGAGAAGCCCTAAGATGTCATAGCAGGGATGGGTGTTGTTCATGGTTTGTGAACAGAGCCTTCTTCCTAAAATAAACAAACAATGCCATATGGGGGCATTTACTGGCCATGACCTTCCTGCATTCCCTTTTTTGGAGGGGGGGGGGAACTGTAAATCAGAAAAAGAGAGAGAGCAGCGATAAAGGAAAATATTTTTGTTGGTCCCTTGAGTGGTCACTGAAGACAGGTTTCCCGGTCTATTAAGCAAGTTACCAAAAGTCCCTGAAACAAGAATTGGCAACTAAGTTTGCAAGCACTAAATTAGAGCTTTAAAATTATGGGGATTAAATTGGCAGACACACTGTTACTTGGCCTGTATGGATTTTTATGAGGAAAAGGTAACTGATACATATATATGCTATATATTTAGGGTGCCATAGATGTGATATTTTTAATTTTTTTCTGTTTCTTTGAAAGTTTAATGACTACTTTTGGTCTAGACTCACCAAAATTGTTCTAGTTCATAAGAAGATTCAAACTTTATAGATATAGTATCTGACATATGCAAGCGTTCTGTTCCAGAGACATATCTCTGACCATTATGCGCACACACACCAAAAAAGCCTATTTTTAGCTTATGGAGCTTTTTCCGTAAGCACGGATTTCTGTAAGTTGGGTCTTCTGTAACCCGGGGAGTGTCTGTAGTTAACATGTGTCTATTTTTTCTCCTTTTTAAGTTTTGGCTGAATTTCATTACCTCGTATGGGCCAGATTTTTTCTTGCAGTTGAACTCTGCTCAGTGCAGAAATGTTTGCTGCCTAGAGGGGGAGTCAAGCTAATTGTATAGCTCCCTGCTATGCACTAACTCCAGCCCAGGTGTAAATCAGAGCAGCCTAAAGATTACTCAAAATATGTCACTAGTATATTTTCTCTAAATAATCCTGTTTTAGTGAAAGATCAGTGGCAGAGCAGACCTGCGCCCTACCTCCAATACACGCCTCCTTTGTCTGACATGCCTGTAGGGACATGGGGGGCAGGGGACAGTAGCACAGGAGCTAGTCCACAAATTTTACACCATTTGAGAGTCCCTGGTTTTATGCCAGCTGGCCCCACAACCAGGGGAGTTCTCAGCTGGCCAGTTATAGCAAGAACATGCCCCTCTTTTATTGCTCGAGTGGTACCAAAGAGTGAGATCACATTGAGAATTTGGCCTGAAGTATCCGTCACTGCACTAGAATACCTGACGTAGCTGCAGGGAATTAATTATGTGTATATCTGTTCTAGGCTCCTCCAGTACTGAAATAGTGTAACAAGTTGATCCAGCAAGAGCCGCTAATGAGGGAGATTCAATGAAAAAGCCCATGTATGCATTTTGTGTTCCGGTTTCCAAAAGTCCCTGAGCTTCTGGCATATACAATGTATTGCCAAAACAATTGATATCTAGAAATACTCCACTTAAAGTCATCGGACAAAAATATACTACTGCATGAAGCCTGGAACAAGGATCAGAGGGAACAAAGGGTCAAATAGATACAAGAGGGCTTGCTTTTTTTTTTTTAAAGTCCACCAGTCAAGAAAATTGCTTTTATACAGGCTTCATTTCCAGCTGCCCTTTTTAATCTCTTGTCCACAGGATGACTAAAAATAGCAATGTCAATGTAATATTTATGTTACTGTGAGAGCATACAAGCCCTGAGTTAGGCCTGATCTGCACACAATTTTTGTATCAGTGTAACTATTTTGGTTAGGGATGTGATTTTTTTCTTTTAACAATATACTTACATTGGTACAACGCTTAGTGTGAACAGCTGTATTGGTATAGCTGATTCCGCTTCTCACAGGAGATTACGTTTTAACAGTATAAGCACCTTTTATACTGGTACAACTGCATCCACAAAAGGTGGGTTGTGCTGCTTTAACTATATTGGTGTGTGTTTAAAGCAGTACAACTTTTGTGTGAGGACAAGGCTTTAACGATCAAACTCTCACCTCTGTCCTTGAGATATTGGCCTTACTGATGACAAACACAGCACTTCAGCCTAATCTTCCTTCCTCAAAGTTTCCATACCGGACCAACCTCCACCTAGCTCTATAGTTTTAGAAACCCAATGACCAGTAGCTAATTAGCTGCAACTTCGGCTATGTCTACACAGGCTGTTACAAGGTGCACTGCGTGGCCGCTCTTAATCACTGGGAGAGAGCTCTCCGGGTGACAAAATAAAACCACTGCCAATGAGGGGCAGTAGCTTTGTTCCCAGGAGCGCGGCTCCCACAAGCGAAGTGCTGTCCACACTGGCGCTTTTAGTCGTTAAAACTGGGTCTGAGTTAGGTGGTTGTGGTACAGAAACGATCAGACCAGTTCCCAAAGTCTTGTCAGGTATATTTCATTTAACCACAAACTAAGAGCTTGATCATGCAAATACCACAGCATGTGAGTCAGTTACTCATGTAAGCAATTCCACTGACATACAACTGCCAAAGTGAATAAAATTTTGAAGCATAAGCTTTCGTGGGCTAATACCCACTTTCTCGGATGCAAGCAGTGGAAGTGTCCACCTACCGACAGCTATGCCTACCTTCATGCCACCAGCTTCCATCCCGGACATACCACACGATCCATTGTCTACAGCCAAGCACTGAGGTACAATCGGATTTGCTCCAACCCCTCAGACAGAGACCAACACCTACGAGATCTTCACCGAGCTTTCTCAAAACTACAATACCCACACAAGGAAATAAGGACACAGATCAGCAGAGCCAGACATGTACCCAGAAGCCTGTTGCTGCAAGACAAGCCCAAGAAAGAAAACAACAGAACACCACTGGCCATCACCTACAGTCCTCAGTTAAAACCTCTGCAACGCATCATCAGTGACCTACAACCCATCCTGGACAATAATCCCTCACTTTCACAGGCCTTGGGAGGAAGGTCAGTCCTGGCACACAGACAACCTGCCAACCTTAAACAGATTCTCACGAGCAACAGCACACTGCACCACAATAACTCCAACTCAGGAACCAATCCATGCAACAAACCTCGATGCCAACTCTGCCCACATATCTACACCAGCAACACCATCACAGGACCTAACCAGATCAACCATACCATCACTGGTTCATTCACCTGCACATCAACCAATGTCATATATGCCATTATATGCCACCAGTATCCCTCTTCTATGTACATCGGCCAAACTGGACAGTCCCTACGAACTGGACACTTCCACTGCTTGCATCTGACGAAGTGGGTATTAGCCCACGAAAGCTTATGCTTCAAAACTTTATAGTTAGTCTTTAAGGTGCCACAGGACTCTTTGTTACCTCTGCTATTCCAGACTAACACGGCTACCTCTCTGAAAGTGAATAAAGTTACTCTCCTGCTGAAGTCTTTGTGGATTCAGCCTTGAGTGGGGCAGCTGTATATTAAGAAAACTGTGAATAGAGAAACGAGCTCTCAGAAGCATAGAGACTTTTTAAAATTATGCATTAAACTTTTTCTTTCTTTTTATATCCCGATTTCCATCTGGAGAAAAATGGCATAGGAACACTATTTGAAGCAATAAAAATTCTTCAGAGTATTCCCTTCCAAAAACCTTTTAAAAGTCACTCTCATCATACAGAATGAGACACTTCTGCTGCCTAGACAAATGTTGTGAGGCCTCAACTGATCTGTTTAGTCAAACACGTGCTACAACTACAAGAATATATTAAATAAAACTTACATAGATTAAAAATTATTTGAAAATAATTGCCTTTGTTACCAATAACACCTTAGATTATTAAAATGAAATTAGATTTTTAAAAAAGCTTTAGTTCTTTCACACTGATGATTTGCTTTTCATTTAGACAATGAAAATGTATAGATTTGTTAGCGCATGAGACCCAGAGAGTGAAACTAAACAAATGTTGCTTTATTTGGGTAGCAAACTCTTCAGCAAATATTTAGTTCCAAACAGATTATTCACATTAAGACTTTTTTTAAAAAAAAATCATGGAAGCATTTTGCTTGATCTCTTTAAAAACTTTGTATCTAAATTGACCTGACAGTATCCATTAAAAATAGCTGATATTTTATTCCGAGTAATCTTCCCTGACTGGTCCCACTGCTGTTGCTCATCCATTGGCTTGGCAGGATTAGATTGTTATCAGTGAATGGTGATTTCTCCATAAATTCATAAACTGATGAAAAAATATTTCCATCCATAATAATAAAAATTTACAGATAGGCAAAGTAAGAAAAATGTTGCCTATTAGAGTTTGAATTTACGATATTTGCTTTGTATATTTTGATGAGATGTTACAATTTGTGTTTTAAGATTCATAAAGATTTAACTTTTTGAATCTGTTACTTTAAATAATTGTTTGTTCTCCCCCTGTAATTTTCTGCAACTGTGAAAAATCTAAATCAATAAAAAAAGAAAAATGCTTAAAAATAAGAACCTATTTGTCAAATTTTTAAAAAAAGAATTGAATTCTTCCAAGCTTAGGGCATGGTTACACTTACAGGATTATAGCGCTTTTGGTTATAGCTGTCCCCGTATACAGCAATAGGTATAGCGATATAGCGTGTCCACACTTAAACCCGCCAGCGGTATAGCGTGGCCACATTTGTGGCACTTGCAGTGGCACAGGGAGTGGTGCATTATGGGAAGCTATCCCAGCATTCAGCTGGGTGCAACGTGCTTTTAAAACGGGGGGGGGGGGTTTGAGGGGGAACGTGTTGTGTGTATGCGGCGGGAAAGAACAAGTGGATTTTCTTTGTGCTGAGAGTGAGTTTCCTTAGAGAAAACTAGCAGGCTCTGAATTTCAGTCACACAGCTCCCTCCATAAACATTTGCATTGCTTATCTGCCAAGTTAAGAGAGAAACTCTGAAAACATACTTCCGCATTCCTCCAGCCGAGTTCAAAACAAAGGGAAGAGACGTCAATTGCTCAGGGGCGTCTCCAGAGATCACTTAAAGCGTTGTAATCTTAATACTCATTTACACTTAAGATAATACGGAGCAGTGAATACACACAAGCTGTTAATCCTCGGGGAAGAGAGGATTACCAAGACCCGTATAACTGTGGGTTTATAGGGCAATACGTGCCTTGCCAGGTAGTTATAGCACTCCTGGAGGCTTTATAGCACTATAAAGTGCCAGTGTAACCAAGGCCCTAGTCATTCATGACCAGCAAGGCCTATCTATAAGGATGAGGAGGTATGCTGTTTTGTTCCAATCTTTGGCCAGCCTGACTGACCATTTGGTGGTAGTGATGGTTCCTGTAATGTGAATATGTCCACTGGGATCTCATGCGTATTCTTATAAAGATATATTATATTACCTATTTTTTATTATGCATTGCTGGTACTCAGTATCTGAATTGCCATATTTTTATTTTGTACATGTTTACTATGTGTGGAAGTTTGGCATGGCCAGTTTTGAGGAAATCTTGATTTTTTTCATGGCTTTTTTTTTCTTTTCCTATGCTTACACTTAGATGCAAAATCCAAGATAGCAAACTGAAGGGAATGATTTTGGTTTTGCATTTTTTTTTAACATCTAAACAAATTCCAATTTACAGTTAGTTACCTAGGTTTTGCTATATGAGCCAAAAATATTACTGACACAGTGTCCCCAGCAAAACAGATAAAATCTAGCTGTAATGCTATTCAGATAGCCCTATTCTCGGTTTCTTGCCGCCTTTTCATATTTTATTCTTTGCAAATAGATAATCAGTTATCACTTACATCTTTAGATATCCCCATGCAATTTATTTCTTACACATTGTCCTACTAACAAAATATATTCATCACAAGATGTACTTGTGCATTTATTGAAAAGAATGTGTCTTTTTTTTCTCTGTTGATGGCTTTAGAAATGTTATAATATATTTGGAGTCTAATAAAGATTAAAATTTAAGGAGGTGAAGTGAGGGTTAATCAGTGAGGATGGGTAAGGCATGTTCACTACATGGAAACATATTGATGTGGAAACCAGGCAGGTGTGTTGTCCATTTTTTAAATGATGTCCACTCCCTTTATTGCCCTCATCCAAAAAAATGAAGTGAATTTAGTGCTGAGAGAGAGAGGATAACTTGGTACCCTTGGAAAACTAATCTGGAGCTCAGCTATAGCAAGGCAGTGGCAATGAAAGTTTCCTCACCTTGTCTCACAATTGAGTATCAACCTTGACTTGTGGGAGTAATTTACTGCAAATACTTTAATTCTTGTCCTCCTTGATAGCACTGCCAACAAAATATCAATTGTGAAACACCTGCCTGTTCATATTTGCTCTGAACACACCACTTTTGGTTAATGTATAGGGCCTGATTTTCAAGTTTGTGTATGTGCCTTTGTGAATGGACAAAATGAATGCCTAGCTTGCATGTCTGTTGGGTCGTGTGTACATGAAAACTAGGAATTTTAGTGCAAGCAGCTAGGGGTGTGTGTGCTAAGTAAGCATGCGTTTGCATTCAGGCAAAAAACATTCCTAAAGTCTTCTTGAAAATCAGATGAACCGTGCATGAAAATTTCATATTTAGAAGCACAAAATCTAGTTCTATTTTATAATGAGACCTATGTAATCTGCAATGTAAAAAGCTTTTTTCCCTCACTCGAACCTAGATCACAAGTGCAAAAGTCAATGGCAAAAGTGCATTGACAAGTGCAAAAGTCAATGTTGCCATGACTGTCAAAGTAATCTTTTTGTAGCAGTGTTTAGTCTGACCATACCTATTTACAGTTTTACTTCAGATGAGCATTCAAACTGTCCGAGATGTAGTTTGTTTTTGTACAAACACTTGCCAGAAATTTAATTTTAAATTGTAGCTCTGAGAGGATGATTATGCAAGGTTCAGGTACTGGGGAACCATCTTGAGTTCCTGAGTAATGGATGGAAATATTATGACAACATAAGGCAAAATGATGCTTCAGTGCCTGAACTCTTCTAGAAGTTGGCACTTGCGGCATCTGTCTCTCAATACTGCTCTAACATTGCTAGCTGAAGGGTAAGGCTAGAGCAGGGGTAGGCAACCTATGGCATGCATGCCAAAGGCGGCACATGAGCTGATTTTCAGTGGCACTCACACTGCCTGGATCCTGGCCATGGGCTCTGCATTTTAATTTCATTTTAAATGAAGCTTCTTAAACATTTAAAAAACCTTATTTACTTTACATACAACAATAGTTTAGTTCTATATTATAGACTTACAGAAAGAGACCTTCTAAAAACGTTAAAATGTATGACTGGCACACAAAACCTTAAATTAGAGTGAATAAATGAAGACTCAGCACACCACTTCTGAAAGGTTGCTGACCCCTGGGCTAGAGACATGCTCATATCTTGCCCAGACATGCTGCTTCCGTTTTATGCAGCACTGCTAACATGCTGGCTTTTCCCACCTCGGGTCTGTAGCAGTGTATGCAGCAACATCATGTTTTCCTCAAGCCTTACTAGTATTCCTCTTTCTTGTGGAGGAAAAACCGTAACAGAGCTCAACAGCAGATTTAAAGGATGTATATGCAATAGTGTGTGTAAAAAATAAATAAAAATCAAGATATTTATGTTCTTAGTAGAAGTAGCTGTGTCGTGTTTGGCTTGAATGCTTGCATGATTTAAATAAGAGTCCCTTCACTGGTTCAGAAGAAAATCATGGCTCCATGTATCGCTTGTAAGAAAAAAAACATTTCTGGATTGTGATATCAGGAATATAGACACACATAAAATTTTGAGGGAATTAAGAGCTACTACATATTGAGGGAAATTTAGACTAAACCATGGTCCAAAGTCTCCTGTTGATATAGTATGTTTTGTTAACTAGTATATATTGGCAGTAGATGCATAATGTATTTAGAATTGCACTTTCCTATGTTACATTTTTCAGTTCCATAGGATCCATACACAAAGCTGTTTTGCTTGACTATCAGTCATCTACTGTATCCATTGTGATTATCATTTGTACTCTGCAGTTTTACAGTCATTCACTGTGAAGTCTGACTTTTGGTGGGACCTGTTAGTTTAGTTTCAACAAGATGCTTAAAAAAGGAGATATCCAAACAGTCCATGGAAACCCAAATGGTTAGTTTAAAAATGTGATTCTTGAAACAAATTGTTCAGTAGAGATAAACATCCCTTTGTTACAGACAGATAGTGGAACAAGAAGCTATATCTGGAAACATTTCTGAGGTGAACATTTCCTGCTCTGACCACCCTGAACAAATATGTGGAAGAGGTGGCCTAAAACTAGTTCAAGTTTCTATCATTTTGAAGGAATAAGCATAGGATCGGGAGAGAGAAAATCCTGATTTCTAATCCCACTCTCTCACTATGTGGCCTAATCATGTCACACTAATCCTAGCCTCAGTTTCTTCATTTGTAAAATGGGGATAGTAATATATCTCCAGCTACCTCATAGGAATGTTGTGTGAATTATTTAATGATAATAAAACACTTTGAATGTGAAAAATGATATGTAAATGCTCCAGTTCCTTTAAATTCTGTTACAATACAAGGAGTTGCAATGCAATCGTTTAGTGATCCAGGCCACATTCCTTCTACTCTGAATGGTTTTGCTATTCTATGTAAGATGTCTCCCTCCCTCTATTCCTCAGTTAACAGGAGAAATACATATTGTTCACATATAGCTCAGGAAGGAATTAAGTTCATAGATAGATGTCTTATGGCCCTCTCCGTTCTTCTCCCATCTTCCCTCCCAGCATCTGTATGAGAAAGTGAAACTAAGACACCAAGTTAAAAGGGGAAAGAAAGTATGGAAAGGAAATGAGATGTGACATTTTTTCAAAGCACATCAGTAGATACTACCTATGCCAATGGGAGGGCTCCTCCCATCTGTGTAGGTAATCCACCTCCATAAGTGGTGGTATCTAGGTTGATGGAAGAATTCTTCCATCAGTTTGGTGCTGTCTACTCTGTGGGTTAGGTTGCCTGAACTACGCCATTTAGAGGTGAGGATTTTTCACATTCCTGACCAACATAGCTGTGTCGACCGAACTTTTTAGCATGGACCCAGACTTACTCTTGGTATTGAATGAGGTCATTAGAAGGTAGGCAGGAAGTGGTGTGTGTGTGTGTGTAGCAGTGGAGAATGAAAACAAGCAGCATTGCCATTAGCTTGTTTGGTTGTTGAAAAACCACAGCAGCTTATATACTTGTTGGTTTGTTTACAGCACATTTCTGACATAGCTGCTTCCTGTTTAAGTGTACAACAGGAAGAAACGTGGTTCCTAAATTAGTAGGGTAAGGTCACAAGGAAAGCAGCTGGTAATGGCTGGCGTAAAGCTTTCTAGACTTTATGCAGCACGGGGTTTAAAGAGACAATCCCTTTCAACCTTTCATTAGTGCTCCTGATTAGAAAGAAGGTAAATCCTTAAATTAGTACTTTCTAACATTGGGAACACATTATGTTATGTTATTGAACTAAGGGAGGACTCTGTCCTTTATATGTGTTTTTTGGCAATTACCATTATATGGCCTGGATCCTGATAGGGGCCTCAGGGGTACTACTGTAATTTATTTATAATGTGTAGTGGAGAATCCACAAGAGCATGAGTTCGGAGATCAGGTTTATATTCCCAGCTTTGCCAATTAAGTGCTGTTTCATCTTACACAAATTATTTGAAAAAGTCTGATTTTAAAAAGAGACCAGAGATTTTGAATTGCTTTTATGTTTTTTTCTCAATACTACATGACTTGAACCGTTTCGCCCCCCCCCCAGAGGTGCACAATACCTACAACTTTTGCTGAAGTCAACTTAGATGTAGATACTGACCACTTTTGAAAATTAGGCAAAGGTGTGTCATGTTTGTCACCCAAAATCAGTAGCCTTTTTTGAAGTTTTTGGCCTGAGATGTTAATTTGGCTTTAGTTTCCCAATTGTAGAATGGGCGTTATTGTTACCTCTTTTGTAATATTTTTTTTGGGGGGGTGGGTTCTAAGAATGAAAAAGGCTATATAAGTACATTAAATTAAATTATTGGCACACCACTTTTGTAGCAAATCTTTTTCTCCCTTGTTTAACTAACATGTCACATACAGTAACTCTGAACAAAACTGCACCAGTAACTTGTGTTTCATGTTGTGAATTTTGTTTCCAGTATGTAAGGAATCAGATTGTCTTTAATACTTCTGGATGGTTGGAAATGTGATGCTGGGATGCCCTGCATGAAGTGTTGCTGTGATGAGTGGTTACTGAAACTAGCAGGTGTCTAGTGCTTCCTCTTCTCTCTCACCGCTGGTCTCTCCCCCACTTCCTCCATGAACTGTGAAGTTCATAGATCAAAGAAATGTTAAATGCATTGGCTTAGGCAAGTGTACATATATAAGTTGTGTTTAAAGGTCTGCTGAGAAATTCTAGGGTTTGTTTGTTTACATGGGAAAGATACCAATAGAAGGGAGAGTGTGAAGTTAAACTGCTATATTTATACCACTATAACTCCCCACATGGACTGTCTTAGGGCTGGATTACACTGGCACTTTATAACGCTATAAAGCCTCCAGGAACTCTACAACCTCGCACCCATCCAGGCTGGCGAGGCACGTAGAGCGCTATAAGTACACAGTTATACCCGTCCTGGTATTCCTCCCTTCCCTGAGGATTAACAGCTATAGCATATTCAGTGCTCCGTATTATCTCCAGTGTGAATGGGTATTAACAATCCAGCGCTTTGAGTGATCTCTGGAGATGCCTCTAAGCCATTTAAGGCAATTGACGTCTCTTCCCTTTGTTTTGAATTCAGCTGGAGGAATGCGGAAGTACGTTTTCAGAATTTCTCTCTTAACTTGGCAAATAAGCAATGCAAATGTTTACGGAGTGAGCCTGTGTGAAAGAGAAGACTAGCAGGCTTTGTATTTCAAAGGAAATTTGCTGACACACTGTCAGCAAGCCGAAAATCCACTCACTCTCTCCATCCACATACACACAACACGTTTCCCCTCACCTCCCTCATTTGAAAAGCACATTGCACCCAGCTGAATGCTGGGATAGCTGCCCATAATGCACCACTCCCCGTGCCGCTGCAAGTGCCGCAAACGTGGCCACGCTATACCGCTGGCGGGTCTCAGTGTGGACACACTATAGCGCTATCCCTATAGCTGTATATGAGGGCGGGTATAACCAAAACTGTTATAAAACTGTAAGTGTAACCAAGCCCTTACTCCAGTATGAGTGCCTGTTAACGCTTTAACCTATGTCACTTTGGAAGAGGTTTAAACTAACCTGAAAAAAGCCACTCTTATTCCAGACTGTCACATGTCTTCACAACATCAGAGGCTAGGAACATCAGTTTTTGCTGGACATATTCCTGGAGGTTTCATCACATGCAATCATCTTTTCTTAAAAAATAATCTTTAATTCCTGGAAACTCCAGAACAGTCCTGGGGAGGCAGCAACCATATCTTACAAAACATGTGATTATACTAAGTCATCATACACTACCGAAAAAAATTGAATCATAGTATTAAGATCCTTGAGGCTGAGGATCCCAATTTCTGACATGTGCTGAACAGCTGACAATGCTGTGTTCATTGGTGGTTGCAAGTGCTCACACCACATAGGACTTGTCCTCACAGCAGGGTAATGCGCTCAACAGAGGTAGGTGTGATTTCTAAAGTACACTCGTGTGTTATGCATTAGAGGGTTTGAGTGGCCCCTGCTGCTGAGCTTCAGCATTGTGCTGTTTGAAACTACCGTGTCAAAGTGCACTAGGAAAACTTTAGTGCCCACAAGCAGGGTCTGCATGGGTTAATTATTGTGCAACACATTAGTGTGCTTTAGAGATCACACCCCCACAGCATGCGTTGCCCAACTGTGTGGACAAGACCATAACATTTTCAGGACTGGGCCTCAAATCCTTACTTGCAGGTTCAGGCCCTTGACTTTGGGGTAGCAGGAGGACACAGAATATTTGGGACATATTTTATGCACTTATACTCTCCATCCGTTACAGCAAAGCTAAATCAGAGAACAAAGAGACAATACAAGCTTGTGATACTGCCATATCTATTTGAGACAAAAAGCTAAACATCGTATATTATGGATGCTGTTGAATCATTAAAGCCATGTTTCTCATTTTTATCTTTTGTATGATTTTGGTCATGCTGATAGGTCTAAACTCCACTTTCTTCTCCTGTGGAATCATGGAGCTCAGGTGAAAAAGATATTCTGTAATTATACGTCACTGCCAGTATTTAACATATAGCTCACCCTAAGTTACTGCACAAAGAAATAAGTTATCTGAAGGCACTATGTGCATTGGAAATGCTGTACATACATTGGGGAAGGCTGCAGTTATATCAAGCATTAAATGTATGCATTAAACTCCCGTCTTGTTCAGATATACGTAAACTTTAATTATTTATAATTTAATATTTAAATATAAAGGTGACTAATATCAGTGGACTGTTTTCGTTATTTAAGATAGCTTAGCTGTTTTAGTCTAGTTTTACCATTGAAAGTTTCTGTAGATCAGGGAGGGCAAACTTTTTGGCACGAGGGCCCCATCGGGGTTCAAAATTGTGTGGAGGGCCACTCTAAAATCCCTGGCCCTGCCCCCTATCTGATCCCCTTCCACTTCCTGCTCCCTGACTGTCCCCCTCAGAACACCTGACCCATCTAATCCCCCTCCCCCTGCTCCTTGTCCCGACTACTCCCTCCAGAGACCTCCACCCCTAACCACCCCCACCAAGACCTCACCCCCTATCTAAGCCACCCTGCTCCTTGTTCCCTGACTGCCCCCTCAGAGGTCCCCTGCCCTTAATCACCCCCCAGCACCCTACCCCCTATCTAGCCCCCCTGCTCCCTGTCACCTGACTGCCCTGACCCCTAGCCACACCCCCTCCCTCTGACAGACCCCCTGGAACTCCCATGCCCTATCCAAGCCCCCCGTTACCTTTCCCCTGAGTGGCCCCTGAGATCCCAGGGCCCTTATCCACCCCCCCAGCCCCGGCCCCCTTACCACGCCATTTAGAACAGCGTGTCTGGCCTGGAGCCAGACATGCTGCCGCGCTAATCTGCCAGAGTGGCGCAGCCCTGCCCCCCAAGAACGCTGCTTGCGCAGCACACTGAGGCTGCGGAGGAGGGGGAAGGAACTAGCCTCTCCAGCCAGGAGCTTGAAGGGCCGGACAGAATTAGTCTGTGAACTGGATGTGGCCTGCGGTCTGTAGTTTGCCCACCCCTGCTGTAGATGTATTAGAAGTTCACCTTCAGCACATATCTCTGATTGTTGAAGCAATTATTTTTATACGTGAGCAAAGTGCAGCGTTATTAAATGGCAGTTCATTGCTGAAGTGGCAGAACACGAAAGAAGCACGCTTACCCTACTGAATCCATTTTGTTAGACTGAGGTTGAGAGTTTCAAAGCTAACTAGAGGATTTAACCACATTTCGTAATTCCCACTACTTGCTATGGGAATTCTATGGCTAAATCCCCTTGCTGGCTTTGAAAATCTCTTCTCAAAGTCACTTAGATTTTTGGCTGGTATTTTTTTCCCCATTGCTCAACATTCTGAATATCATAATACCTTGTATCCTATAGCATAGGATCAAAGGATCAAGAAATCCAGTCACTTGGGATGAGTCGGAATTTGGAGCACAGTTCCAAATTCAGCCTTGTGAGGAAGAGGACACCTATGGTCAAGGATGAATTTCATTCCGAGTGCATAAAGCAAAATCGGTGTGTGGAGTCTATTTAAAAAGAATATTTGTTTAAAAATAATTCTTCCAAATACAGCAGAAAAAAATTTAATTCTCCAACAACAAACTTTACATCCTATTTAATAATCGGCTAGAGAAGTTTGTGTGAAGCCGTCATGCGCAGTAGAGACGGCCCGGACAAACGGCATGCTGGGGGTTGTAGTTTGGAGGCACAAAATGACTGCTGCGCGTGCCCGCCTGAGGGATCCTCACTCACACGGAGCTAGAGCACCAAGGAGAAGTTATACATATAAAGTTAGACATAGTTGGAGGGAGCTGAGCGGCGGGGGGGGGCGTTGGAGGGGGGAGAGAGCTGAGCAGGGGGGTCGTTGGAGGGGGAGGGAGCTGAGCGGGGGGTCGTTGGAGGGGGAGGGAGCTGTGCGGGGGGTTGTTGGAGGGGGGAGGGAGCTGTGCGGGGGGTTGTTGGAGGGGGGAGGGAGCTGTGCGGGGGGTTGTTGGAGGGGGGAGGGAGCTGAGCGGGGGGGTCGTTGGAGGGGGGAGGGAGCTGAGCGGGGGGGTCGTTGGAGGGGGAAGGAGCTGAGCGGGGGGGTCATTGGAGGGGGAAGGAGCTGAGCGGGGGGGTCATTGGAGGGGGAAGGAGCTGAGCGGGGGGGTCATTGGAGGGGGAAGGAGCTGAGCGGGGGGGTCATTGGAGGGGGAAGGAGCTGAGCGGGGGGGTCATTGGAGGGGGAAGGAGCTGAGTGGGGGGGTCATTGGAGGGGGAAGGAGCTGAGCGGGGGGGGTCATTGGAGGGGGAAGGAGCTGAGCGGGGGGGTCATTGGAGGGGGAAGGAGCTGAGCGGGGGGGGTCATTGGAGGGGGAAGGAGCTGAGCGGGGGGGGTCATTGGAGGGGGAAGGAGCTGAGCGGGGGGGGTCATTGGAGGGGGAAGGAGCTGAGCGGGGGGGTCATTGGAGGGGGAAGGAGCTGAGCGGGGGGGGTCATTGGAGGGGGAAGGAGCTGAGCGGGGGGGGGTCATTGGAGGGGGAAGGAGCTGAGCGGGGGGGGTCATTGGAGGGGGAAGGAGCTGAGCGGGGGGGGTCATTGGAGGGGGAAGGAGCTGACCGGGGGGGGTCATTGGAGGGGGAAGGAGCTGAGCGGGGGGGTCATTGGAGGGGGAAGGAGCTGAGCGGGGGGGTCATTGGAGGGGGAAGGAGCTGAGCGGGGGGGTCATTGGAGGGGGAAGGAGCTGAGCGGGGGGGTCATTGGAGGGGGAAGGAGCTGAGCGGGGGGGTCATTGGAGGGGGAAGGAGCTGAGCGGGGGAGGGTCGTTGGAGGGGGAAGGAGCTGAGCGGGGGAGGGTCGTTGGAGGGGGAAGGAGCTGAGCGGGGGAGGGTCGTTGGAGGGGGAAGGAGCTGAGCGGGGGAGGGTCGTTGGAGGGGGAAGGAGCTGAGCGGGGGAGGGTCGTTGGAGGGGGAAGGAGCTGAGCGGGGGAGGGTCGTTGGAGGGGGAAGGAGCTGAGCGGGGGAGGGTCGTTGGAGGGGGAAGGAGCTGAGCGAGGGGGGTCGTTGGGGGGGAGGGAGCTGAGCGAGGGGGGATCGTTGGGGGGGAAGGAAGTTGAGCGAGGGGGAGCCGTTGGGAGGGAGGGAGCTGAGCGGGGGGGCATTGGGGGGAGGGAGGGAGGGAGCTGGGTGTGGGTTGGGGAGGGAGGGAGCTGGGCGAGGGGGGGCGTGCGTTGGGGAGGGGGGAAGCTGGGCGAGGGGGAGGCGTTGCGGGGGGAGCTGGGCGAGCGGGTGGGGCATTGGAGGGGGGAGGGGGAGAGAGCTTAGCAAGTTGGGGCCTCGAGCCGTTTCCATTGGCCCGTGTCCATGGGCTTTTACAATAGTAGCAATAATAAAAGACCTGTTTGCATATCAAACTTTATCTTATAGATTTATATCCTCGCTGCAATCCTGTCTTCTGCTTCCTCAGCACATAAGTTATATCGGATTAGACCCAGGGAGCCAATTGCAGAGGTGATTTTGAAGGTCCTGTTAGTTTAAGGGAATCCTAAGAGAATCTAAATTGTTTTAATTTACGCCAATTTAGACTCCTCCCTTAGATTCATCTCTGCCTTTGACCTACAGTCTGAATACACAGGTCTTGAATTGCACCCTGAAGCTAATTGGAAGCTCATGCAGTCTGTGGAGAACATGTGTAATGTATTCCCTGAAGAAGTACTGATTACTTAGGCAAAAAGGCGTTCTGCATCAGCTGCAATTTGCGTGTGGTGTTTAGGTGAGGAAAGTGTGGATGGATGTCAATTAAGAGGAAGAAGCAAACAAGTAGGGAACAAATTGACAGGCCTGGTGGAGGAGCAGGGAGGACAGAGGGGGTAATGTGTAAAATGTGAGCCATGAGAAACAGAGGTAGAAAAGCAGATTTGTCAGGTAGGAGGGTGTAAATTGTTAAGGAAGTAGATTTGTAAGTGCTTAATCAGAAAAGCCTCTAATAACATTGGGTGTTGATATCAGAAAGCTGAGGTTGCTTATTCTATATTAGGGTTTATAAACACTTGTATTTTAAACCCTCCTTACCTATCTTTGAAAGACGCCCTTTGAAAAAACAAGTTTTGGGCCCAGATATAAAGTGACAATGACCTCTTGTAAATTCATCACACTCCTCAAGGGATCTTTTTAAAATAGGTAATGTACCCTCTCTGTATAATGATCTAAGACAAGGCTTCTCACAGCATCATTTTTGGTGGCCTTGGAGTGCAGCCACCAACTCTTGCTGGTGGCCACGCTGACAATTTTCCTAAAATACTTAATTAACTTTAGGAAAAAACAGTAAATATGCACATGTACCTGTTCAAATCATTGTAATTTATTTACAGTTGGTTTTTTTTTTTTTTTTTTTTTTTGGCTGACTCAATATTAAAAGAATATACAGTTGTCTCTATTCTTTGCTGGACCTAAAGAGAATAGAAACACAAATAAGTGCTCTGTATGTTCTTGTCTTTTTTGTTGTTTCTTCAGGGGAGGAGGGGGTTTGGTTGCTTTTTTAAAGACTTGCTGGCTAGTAAGTCTGCTGCTGTGGAAAGTGATACTTATATGTTAATATCACTTTTCCCAGCCTCCCAGCTAGCTATTAAGTCTGCTGTGAAATGTGATATTAACAAACATATAAATATCACGTTTCACGGCAGACTTATTCAGCCCCGGCATGCCAGGGGACAGATTAAGCCCTGGATAGGGAGGTGGGTGGGGAGGCAACAGGGCTAGGGGGGAATGGATGGGGAGCTGGGGGAGGCACGGGGCCTAGAGACGAACCCCAGGACCCAGAGATGGAGACCAAAGCCTCCCACCACTGCAAGGCTGAAGCCCGACCCCATCAGTGTTCCTCCAGTGTTTGTGTCTCTGGTGGGGGGGACGGGGGACAGGGCTCAACTGCTGCTGGTGGCCCCAGGGGAGGGCCACTGCTTTGCACCCCCGCCCCCCACCACCTAGGAGACTGTAGCCCAGGAGTGGACAAACTACTGCCCATGGGCAACATCCGGCTCACGGGACTGTCCTGCCCAGTCCCTGAGCTCCCAGGTGGAGAGGCTACCCCCCAGCCCCTCCCTGTCCCCTGCGGATCCCCTTCCCCCACTGCCACGTGGGCAGCACTCTGGGGGGCGGGGCTGCACGCTTGTGCGGGGCAGCGTGTCTGACTCCAGCTGGGCTGTGCGGCTGCCAGACACGCTGCTCTGAGCAGTATGGTAAGGGGGCTGGGGCCGGGGTGTGTGTAAAAGGGGCGGGGAGTCCTGGGGGGCAGTCAGGGAATAGGGATCAGAGGGGGTTGTATGGGGTGGAGGTTCAGGGGAGTGGTTAGCTGATGGGAACGGGGGTTGGATGGGGCATGGGAGTCCTGGGAGTCTCTTAGGGGGTAGGGGTGAGGCTAGGGGTCAGGGCAGTCAGGGGACAGGGAGCAGAAGGGATTGGATAGGGGGTGAGGTCCTGGGGGCAGTTAGGGTGGGGGGGTCTCAGGAGGAGATGGTCAGGGGACAAGGATCGGGGGGCTCAGAGCGGGGGTTGGGTACCGGGGGTGGTGGTTAGGAGTGGGGTATGTGTGTCTCTGGAGGGGGCGGTCAGGGAACAAGGAGCAGGGGGGGCGGTTGGATGGGTTGGGAATTCTGAGGGGGGCAGTCAGGGGGTGGGAAGTGGGAGAGGTCAGATAGGGGGTGGGGCCAGGCTGTTTGCGGAGCCACAGGCTTCCCTACCCTGCCCGCCATACAATTTTGCCACCCTGATGTGACCCTCGAACCAAAAAATTTGTGCACCCCTGCTGTAGTCACAAGAAAAGCCCCTGGTGGCTGTATTTGAGAAACACTGATCTGAGGTAAGATGCATGTACTGGAGATTGCTCCCAAGCTATTTGTGTGCATCTTGAATTAGAAGTGGGCAAAACTTTCATCATGAAGCTCTCAGGGGATTTGAGTTTCATTACAAACTTTTCAGTTATGGTTTGGTTTGTTGAAAGCCAAGCTCCCCTCCCCTGTACCCTGATCGCCTTCTGAGAGATCATTTCAGGATCAAAATTCAACCATAAATACACACACAATAAATACAGTTCAGGAAGCGACTGGAACATTTCTTTGGTTGGTTTGTGTTTTCTCCCTAAGAACGTGTGAAGTTAGGCTGCTTCCCTACTCCGTGGTTGGACTAGATAACCTCCTTTCCAACCCTAATAGTCTGTGATTCTATGATCCAGGCTCATCTCTAGGGGACAGGGCAGAGGGCAAAAATTCCAAATGAAAAGTTGTTCAAGAAAGAAACTGCATTTACTCAAATCTAAAATGTAAGGACAGAATCAAGGGCAATGTTGTGTTCAGGGGTCCGGAACACGTCAGGAGTGGGAGCTTGCTATTACTAATATGCCTGTAGGAAATCAACAGCCCTGTTTGTCACCATTTTTGGTTTGATTTAAAAGAGCATTGAAATTAATTGGGAGCATTTATTTTCATTATCTGGTGTTTATGCACAGAGGGCCAAATTCTGGGCTCAGCAGCATTTGAATCACAGGAGGTGCCTCTCTCTATCTATTCATGACCCCCATTTATTGTAGTATCTGGATGCTTCACAATCTTTAATGGAAGGATAAACACAAGATCCCTGTGGGGTAGCAAAGCTCTATTATCCCCCTTTTTAGGTAAGAAGTTAAGCACAGAGACCAGGTGAGTTGTTCAGGGTTAGAGAAGAAGTCTGTAGCAAAGGAGGAAATTGAACACTATGTAGACCACTGTCCTTCTCCTCAATTCTGCTATGTAAGCACAGCCTGATTGTTTTAGGACCCATGAGGTGACTATGTAATGCTTACATGATAACCCACTCTTCCTGGACTCTGCCCCGTGTGGCTCCCATTTATGTCCATTAGGTATTTGGGAAAGCACGGTGGGTATGCATGCTGCTTCCATGATGTTGCAGATTGAGGTACCGGTTCTACCAAACTGGTGGACATTGAGCTGAGTAGATGCTCAGTGGGTTGTATGAGATCCTGGCAGAGCTGACATTTCTGTGATGCAGTGTAGCGTTAACAGGCCACACTGCCTTGAATGGTCCCTTACAGCATGTTCTATCTATTTATACTAAACAATCTGTTCCACCTTACATTTATCTGTGATGCTTGGCATATTTTTTCCCAAGCCAGAAGAAGAGCTCTGTGTGGTTCATAAGCTTGTACCTCTCACCAGCAGAAGTTGGTCCAATAAAAGATATTACCTCACCCACCTTGTCTCTTTAATTTCTGTAATGGACTTGCATGTCAGGGAGTCGATATGGAGGACCATTAGGTTTAAGATCCCTTCCTGTAAGACAGGTGGACTGGAAGAAGAGTCCTCCCTCATTCTCTTTGGCGTACTTGTGGCCCTAAGGTGGAAGTAACCTCTTTGTGCTTCTTTTTGCCATATTATACCAGGGTCAGAATTTGACCAGTCCATGGACAGTTGTATATGTGTCATGTTTTATTCTGGGGTTTCTCAAACTGGGGGTCGTGACCCCACCAGGGGGTTGCCGAGCGCTCCCAGGGAGGTCGCGAGCTCCTGCTGCTGCCAAAAAGCCACCAAATTGATTAGTTCCGTATTCGGCGGCTTTTCGGTGGACGTACCGAGCGCTCTCAGAAGCACTCGGTATGTCCGCTGAAAATAGCCGCCGAATGCAGAAGTATTCAATTTGGCGGCTTTTTGGCAGACATACAAGGGTCCACTGCGCCGCCGAGGAAGAGGAAAAAGGGTCGCAGTTCTCAAAAGTTTGAAAACCACTGTTTTATTCAGTAGGCCTTTGTGCAATTAGAATTTGTATATAAAATACTGTATCCTTAATGGTAACAAAAAATAATCTAATTTACTCTCCTCTTGTCTTTTGCTAATTGCTGCTTATACTAAAACTATTTTGCAGTTAATAATTAAAAAATAAATCTAAAATGTATCCTTTTAATGCAGTTACATTTTACAAGTGCTAGTAAAGAATTTTTAGGAACAATATTTTTAGCAATGCTTAAATTGGGGCTTATATTGATGTGCATCTGCATTACAATATATTCTTTAATGTCGTGTACTTGCTCTTTTTTCCATAGGATTCCTGCCTTATTCAGTGCACAGGTTGGTTGCACAGGCAACCACAAATCTGGGACTTACTAGCTTTCAAGTGCTTGATTTTGCAACTTAAATAACTTTTTTATTGATGGGTGGATGGCGGGAGAGGAGGGTTAATGCTGCCATGCCTTCTATATATTTCTTCTGGAAAAGCCTGGATGGACAGTATGAAAATAAATAAGGCTGGAAAGAATATAGTTAAAATTTTATTTAAACCTTTACATTTTTTAAACGTATATTCAACAATATATGTTCTGAATTTTCTTTAATTGCTTTATCATAGAATGATAGAATCATAGAATCTCATCATAGAGGTCATCTATCTAGTCCAATCCTCTGCTCAAAGCAGAACCAATCCCCACTACATCATCCCAGCCAGGGCTTTGTCAAGCCTGACCTTAAAAATCTCTAAGGAAGGAGATTCCACCACCTCCCTAAGTAACCCATTCCAGTGCTTCACCACCCTCCTAGTGAATAAGTTTTTCCTAATATCTAACCTATACCTCCCCAACTGCAACTTGAGACCATTACTCCTTGTTCTGTCATCTGCTACCACTGAGAACAGTCTAGATACATCCTCTTTAGAACCTCCTATTAGGTAGTTGAAAACAGCTATCACATCTCCCCTCATTCTTCTCTTCTGTAGACTAAACAATCCCAGTTCCCTCAGCCTCTCCTCACAAGTCATGTGCTCCAGCCCCCTAATCATTTTTGTTGCCCTCTGCTGGACACTTTCCCATTTTTCCACATCCTTTTTGTAGCGTGGGGCCCAAAACTGGACACTGTACTCCAGATGAAGCTCACCAATGCTGAATAAAGGGGGATGATCACATCCCTCGATCTGCTGGCAATTCTCCTACTTATACAACCCAAAATGCCATTAGCCTTCTTGGCAACAAGGGCACACTGCTGACTCATATCCAGCTTCTTGTCCACTGTAACCCCTACGTCCTTTTCTGCAGAACTGCTCCCTAGCCATTCGGTCCCTAGTCCGTAGCAGTGCATGGGATTCTTCTGTCCTAAATGCAGGACTCTGGTTTTATCATATAAATATAAGAAATTAATTAAATAATTAATCAGTTCCCCCCCTTCATTTCATATATCATTTTTTCTACTGTATTAATGGGAGAAATTCAGACTTACACTAACTTTGTTCTTTTTACCACTTGGCTATCAGCATTTGGCCCCCTATGCTCTGAATTTAGTTGAAAGTAACATGGTGGCTATTCCTTAGTGATAATAATTTCAACTGTTATGTCATATTGTCATAATTGTCAATATTTTTTATTGGGCCCTACTTTAATTAAATAAATAAAAGCACAAACCTCTCACAATTTGTAAAAAGGTAATTTAATCTATAGGATTTCTGCTTCAGGCAATAACAATTTTAAGGTAAATTAAATCTGACCAATAAAACCTTGATCATGCCATTTTCAATTAATACCCTTTTTAAAAAAAATAATAAAGAATGCCTGTATCATCAAACTTGCCTTTCTTTCAGTGGCCTGAATTTACACTAGTTTTCACTCAGAAAAAATCTTTGATGCTCTGTTGATTCTACAGACAGAATGATTTGCAGAATTGGTGAGAACAGTCTCCCTGCACAGAAAAGTCCATTTAGCTTTTTTCTGGACAAGTAAATTGGTGGGAGAGAATCCTGTTATCAGTCCAGATATCTAGCGCTTTTAGTTGACGTTTTTGGGTCATGGAGCATTAGGGTAAAGTCATGAACTCTTGAAAAGGACTTGTGTGAACTTGGTGTTTCCTTTTTCTTTGTCATTGACAGGTACCAAGGATAGGAAACTGGCCTGAAGGGAAAATCTGGGGGGAGACTGGGTATTTGGCTACATTTGCCCCTGAGTAAGTGAATGTTTAAATAATTACAATACTGCCAGCTTTTTTAAGCTTTTCTGTGCCTGAAAAATAAATATTAACTGTACTGGCTTTACTCCCTGGAAACCATGCAGATGACTCAAGGTTTCTTGGAATGAAACAGGGCAAGAATATTTGGGCTCCCTTCTTTAAGAGCTTATACTTTACTTCAATACTTCATAAAAGGTCTTGTTTTTTGTTTCTACTTCAAAGCGTGTATAAAGTTAAGTGAAGAAAAAGATTATAGCTAAAACATCTTTTGTTGTTGGTGGCCTTTTATTTTTGCTGATTTAGTTTTCTAAGAATAATTGTTGAGTGCAATAGATCTATAACTGACTCAAAGTTAAGCACACGCTTTGCTGGACTGGCGCCTGGGTGCATGGCTCTTTTGTAGGATCACGGCCTTTTAGAGGAAGGATTGAGCACAGACGCTGTCAAGCACCAGGGAGCAGAGATAGGTAGAAAAGAGCACATGAGGGAGGACTCTGGATTGACATCTTCACCCCCAAGCAATGACCTAACCTTAAGTAGAAAGTGCTATGTTAATGGAAGAGCGTCTCCCATTGACATAGCTATCGCCTCTGGAGAAGGTGGATTAAGTACACCAATGGAAGAAGCTCTCCCATCTGTGTAGTAGTGTCTTCACTAAAGTGCTACAGCAATGCAACTGCACCAGTGTATCTGAAGATAAGCCCTAAGTTGCAGACTATTGTTGCTCTTTGCCATGTTAATTGAGGGAAAAGCTGCTACAGATTCCATTAAAAGAGTTAGAGGGGTAGCCATGTTAGTCTGGAATAGCAGAGGTGACAAAGAGTCCTGTGGCACCTTAAAGACTAACTAAAGTATTGAAGCATAAGCTTTCGTGGGCTAATACCCACTTCGTCGGAGGCAAGCAGTGGAAGTGTCCAGGGGCAGGTATAAATAAGTAGGCAAGAACCAGGTTAGAGGTAACAAGGTTAGTCCAATCAGGCTGAACCAGCTTGTTATCTCTAATCAGGGAGGGTGAGGCATTAGAGATAACAAGATGGTTCAGCCTGATTGGACTAACCTTGTTATCTCCAACCTGGTTCTTGCCTAGTTATTTATACCTGCCCCTGGACATTTCCACTGCTTGCATCCGACGAAGTGGGTATTAGCCCACGAAAGTTTATGCTTCAATACTTTAGTTAGTCTTTAAGGTGCCACAGGACTCTTTGTCACTTCATTAAAAGAGTTGTCATTAAGTAATGCAAAGATACTCCCTTCCAGAACAGGACCGAAGGTGCTGGCAGTTTCCTAAGAAGTGAGAAGCCAAGAACCAAATGTATGTTTCCCCTATGGCAGCACAAAAAATTGCCACTAAACCCTGGGGCCAGTCTCAAGTCCATTGCTTTCGGTTCATGTCTGACCTAGACAGATATCAGTGTGTTTGATTCGAAAACATTGCCATGGCTTAATCATATTCCTGTACTCAATGAATGAAAATAATAAAAAGTTGATAAATGTCTGAAAGCTGTATAGGCAAGCACATTTTGGTTTGCAGTGGTATTAACTGATTATTTCTTTATAGTGCAAGTATAATATTTTTTCCCTTTTTAATCACTTGTGGTATAAAGACAGAATAAAATATGACACCTCTTATAACAAATCACTAAGTTTCATAAGCTACAACACCATATAAGATTTTAAACCCATTACACACTCACATGTACATAGCATAAGAATCTATTCTTATCTTTGCTGTGAAATACAGTAAGGACCCCCACTTAAGGTCAGTTTTTGTTTTGTAACTCAAGTAATCTCACATTGTTTGTCATTTGCAGCTTTAAAACTGGGTGGTTGTTTTCATGTGAATTTGTTGTTCATGTTTAAGGGCTGGTTCCTGCAAATGCCTATGCCCAGGCACACCCCTGAACCAATGAATATCCAGAATCTACCCTAAACACCCCAGTGTGCAGGTGTAAGGTTTTTTAAAGGAGAGAAATATCGTATTGTTAAATAATAGTTGCATATTTAAAAATCAAAATTAGTTTAACATATCTGTTTTCAATCTGAGATAGACCATTCAGAGATGTTTTCTCGTTTCTTTTAACTTTTATACTAATACATATCAAAATTTTTCATTTATAAACCCTATGTTATCTGTCCTTCTCTTTGTACTTAGTCCGTTGCTATTGATATTAATGGCTGACAAGGTATTTCCTGACCTTTAGTATCTTGGACTCTGTATAAAGTCAAGCATTCATTTTAAGATTATTTTCTTTCTCTGCAATTGTTCACTTTTTTGGGTCATTTTTAAGGGCAGTTACAAAGTCGATCTCTCTGGAGTTACAGTTTACATTTTTCAATTGTTTACATGACAAGGAAGCTTGTTGGTGGAAAGGAAGATTGTCATTCTGTGCTTTTCAAAGAACATGTAGTAGTATTTGTCCTGCATTGGAACAGAAATAAGTGGGGGGGCGGGGGGTTCTGATTCTTTTTACTGGGCCAGTAGGTCAGGAAGACCATATATGTCCTTGGTCTGAATGAAGAAGGCAAAAAGTCCACCACAAAATTAGAAGATGATGGGACTCTAGTTAAGTTACGTAGTTTATCCCTTTATTGGTACAGGATTCGTCCCTACAGTGATTTATCAAGTGCTCTATCCGGCCTACTCATATACAGTATTTGCTACTCACTTATCATCATTGTGAACCCATGCATTTCCTTTTTAAAATTGAAAGTGACTTCATTGGGGCCAGATTTTCCCTTTTTGGCAAATGGAGGGTGAAATTTTCGTACACATGCTGTACCCAGCGGCTCCTGATGGGAACGTTGTTTTGAACGAAAGCTGTAGTGTTCTGAGTTCTTTTGAAAATCTGTCCCTTAGTTTGCAACAATATAAAAATACATTCGTGCAACTTCATGTGTGTGGTATTAAATTATACTATAGTCCCTGAGAAATGATTTAACAGAACTCAATGTCTGATTTTTTTTAGGTACTAGGCAAAGATGAAACCAAGCAAAGCCTGTTGATGCTGTAGCACGTAGCACTTTAGCTGTGTTTAACTTCAAATTTCAGAGGGATTATTAGTATTGTGAACTACAGTCAATGGTTTATGACAGTAATTTTTTAAGATACTGTGTTACTATTCTTCAATGAGTATGATGGATAATCTTTCATTATCTTGGGACTTAGGGCTCTTTCTCTCTCATGGAGATGAATTAAGTATTTACAATGATATTTATATCAATTTATGGAAATTCTTAATGAAACTGACATTTTATAAGTTATTTCTCTTTTATATTATGAAGAAACTTGTTTCATAAGGTGTGTTATGTGGACGGGGGTCAGGATAAGGTTGACTCATTGAAGTTTAATTAACCCAAAACTTCATGAAAATGAAACAAATTAGTTTATTTAAACAGTTGCATCTATTGGAATTACTGCTTTTCAGGAAAGTAGTAGAACGGGATAGTTGCTAGGAAGGCTATTTTTGATCTTCAGCATACATCCCTTATTCTGATCAAATCTAAAATGTAAATGAAATTAAATCTCCATTTTATTTCACAGCCGGAAGCAAAGTGTTAGAGCCTTTCCATGGAGTTTGGAAAGCTATATACAGTAGACTCTCGATTATCCAGGATGATAGGGAAAAAATTAATCCTGGTTAATAAAATCCTGGATAATCACTATCCATAGGAAATATGGGGAGCGGGGGTTGGTTCACCAGCCACCCTACTCCAGGGAGAGGCGGTGTTGGTTCACTGGCTGCCCTGCGCTCTGGGAGGTTTTTTTGGTGTGCTTGGGGCGGCAACAAAGCCAAAGCCGGCCCTGCGAGTTACATGTATTATCTATTTTGACGTCCTGGTTAATCCACATCCTGGTTAACTCAATTCTGGATAATCGAGCGTCTACTGTATCACTACATTTGAAAGGCACAAAAGTCTCTTGTTTGGCCTCAGCATTAAAATATATAGATATTGCTGCTTTACGAGGTTGTAAATGAGAAGTGATCACTAGTAGGGGACTTGCAGGTGGATGTTGGCTTTTAAAGAACAATATGTTATATTTCAAATTTCTTTTTAGAGGGTGAATGTTTGTTTTTAATGATTCCTGAAGAGAAGGAGGCTACGTTATGATGATATAGTTCAATATTTGTCTAGAATTTTTTTTTTGAGTTCCTTACTCCTTTTAAACATACTATTGCCAGATGAATTCCCACATATTGTTCATCTATCACACAAGGAAAAATGGCCCTGGTTAGAGCAGGTGCAGATTTTTCACTAGCTGTCAATAGAAATGCGAGTGAGGTTAATACGTAGAACACATGAACAGCAATACCGTTATACTGTTGTCTCTCCAAATGTTGGGAGGTATTGGAGGAAATGAAGGGGGAGATGGTTATGTGGAGGGTTCTCTGTGATATGAATGAACATTTCTGAATCTTCTTTAGATGGATGAAAAAGACTCATTGTAGACCTGACTTGTTTTGTTTTGCTAATCTCTGGTATTTAGAAAGCATCTTTACTGATCCTTTTTGCAAAGCATCTCATGCAATAACTGGCAAAACAGAAGCAATTAGTGGTGTAGTCTCAGAGGGAATCTCAAACTTCACTTTAAGTGCAATGATTAAATCCTTTAAAATGGTAACCAATGCTGCCAAAAATGACTGTAATTGGTCACTAATGTATTTTGTTGTAGTAGTCAATAGCTACTAGATTTTAGGCACATAATTAGCAACATACAAACGTTTGGTCAGTAAAATTGAAAATCTTAATATAACCATGGTTAGAGCGGGCAGAAAAGGAACACAGAATTGGAAAACTGAAATGCTGTTTTGTTGATAGTACCTACGTAGAACTGTACGCTTCAATAAAACAAGTGTCCTACTGTGCTGGAATACAAATGGCCTGTCTGTGGCAGGATACAGGGAAGACGTTTGGCAGAGAGGGATTTGAGAGCTTCTGGCATTATGTAATTGAATTGGCCATTTCTTTAAAGATACAGCAAATTGTTTGTTGCAGCGTTCATCATCATAAGGAAGGTCAGACAGTTTGCCAAACATACGATATTCATAATAAAATATAAAACAGTGACTCAGACTTAAACACATCATTTATTATATTTGTAAAAGCTGTAGAAATGAATAGGATTATTTTTTTTTTTTGAGGAGTTGATGCATCAGAAATCTAAGTAAGATTGTAATTTGAGAGGAGGAAGGAGTCTTAGTCAGTGAAAATAGACCCCAAGGAATTTAGCTAGTGTTCAACAAGCTAACTTGCAGACATTGTAGGTATTTTGCGAGTGATGCTGCTTACTGTTGCTTTTAAATGCTTTACAGAACATCATCACAATTTTTTGCTGTTTAAAAAAACAGCTAAAAGATGGGAAAGGGACTTTAAAAAAACAGTTCCTTTTTTAACAAAGCATTGCTGCTGCTCGTTAAAATTGTCTATAGTGTGACAGAGTCAAATGCTGAAAGAAGCTGCAGCATATTTGAAATCTATGAAATGTTCAATATCAGTATGTTGGGAAAACCCTCTGAAGTCACATCCAGAACAGTGAACATAAATTGTATGGTGACGGGAGCTTTGGGCCACACAGTGATGCCTCAGAAATGAGGAGCGGTTAGCTTTCAGATCCTAATGAGTTCAGGAGACTAGCATTTTGATTTCTTGCACCATTGATAGGGCTGGAAATTGGAACCAAAATAATTAGATTAGATATACAGATCCCAACAAGCCAGGCTATGAAGTCAGGGGAGGGAGCAATGCTTTGAATTCTAAAGCATATCTTGCTCTTTTTATTATTAATTTTGATGAGAAGGTGAAGGAGGGGAGGTAAACTAAAACATAAATAGTTATTGTTAACATTCAAGCCATAGAAATAAAATAATTATAGGAACATTTATTTATGTTAAAAGCTGTATGAGAGTTGCTATATTAAAATAATAAAATACACACTTGTAATTATTATATTTGACAGAATATATAGAAATGTATATTTGGGGTGGTGGTGGTAAATATTTGCTTAAAATATGCACATCTTATAGAAATGAGGGATGGAAAATAACTACTAGATTACCCACTCCACTCCTTACACTTGCTAATATCTTGTCCAGGAATGGCCCTCCTCTAGTCCCGTTAGGATATTATTCCACAGGCCAGTAGACCTGTCTTTCTAGCCTTTCCAGATACTCAGTCCAGATCTGCTATTTCTTAATTTTATTCTATTACTCCTACTTGCATTTTCATGTATGAAAAATTATTTGTCTTCCTTCTTGGTGGGTGTACCCTCATATACTTGTAAACTGTTATCATGTTCTGTTCCCTCCTTTAGTTGTCATCTAGCCAAACTATACATATTTAGCTCCTGTAATCTTTCCTCATAAAAGAGTTCCTCTAGCTCCCATACTTGGTCCCATTTTCATCTAGCTCCCTCTAGCTCCCATTTTGTTGCCAGTCACAGAACTTCCTCCAACTTGCCAATGTTTTTCTGATAATAGGTCCAAAATTTTAGGTCTGATCATACTATATATATATATATATATAAAGGTGATATTACTTTCTTGCCCCATAGAATCATAGAATATTAGGGTTGGAAGGTACCTCTGGAGGTCATCTAGTCCAACCCCCTGCTCAAAGCAGGACCAATTCCCAACTAAATCCCGAACTAAATCATCCCAGCCAGGACTTTGGTCTTCACTCGCGCAGCGCGGGATCGATCTTCTGGCGGTCGATTTATCGCGTCTTGTTAAGATGCGATAAATCGATCGCCCTGGGCTCCCCCGTCGACTCCAGAACTCCAGCTTTCCGGGAGGCGCAAGCTGGAGTCGACGGGGGAGTGCGCTGCCGACTGCCGCTGCCCTGGGGACGGCAGGTAAGTCAGCTACGTGATTCACGTAGCTGAAGTTGCGTATCTGCCGTCGATCCCCCACCCCAGTGAGGACAAGCCCTAAGTCAAGCCTGACTTTAAACACCTATAAGGAAGGTGATTCTACCACCTCCCTAGGTAACCCATTCCAATGCTTCACCACCCACCTAGTGAAAAAGTTTTTCCTAATATCCAATCTAAACCTTCCCAACTTCAACTTGAGACCATTACTCCTTGTTCTGTCATTTGTTACCACTGAGAACAGTCTAGATACATCCTCTTTAGAACCCCCTTTCAGGTAGTTGAAAGCAGCTATCAGCTCTCCCCTCAGTCTTCTCTTCTGTAGACTAAACAATCCCAGTTCTCTCAGCCTCTCCTTATAAGTCATGTGCTCCAGGCCCCTAATCATTTTTGTTGCCCTTCTCTGGACTCTTTCCAATTTTTCCACATCCTTCTTGTAGCGTGGGCCCCAAAATTAGACACAGTACTCCAGATGAGGCCTCACCAATGTCAAATAGAGGGGAACAATCACGTCCCTTGATCTGCTGGCAATGCCTCTACTTATACAGCCCAAAATGCCATTAGCTTTCTTGACAACAAGGGCACACTGTTGACTCATATCCAGCTTCTCATCCACTGTAACCCATAGGTCCTTTTTTGCAGAACTGCTCCATAGCCATTCAGTCCCTAGTCCGTAGCAGTGCATGGGATTCTTCCGTCCGAAGTGCAAGATCTCTCTGTGTATGCTGCCCAAAAAATGAATTTGCTTTTTTTCTTTGACCAGATTCTACTGCAAGCTCTAGTAGTATAGTTTGCTTTCCAGAATCTCTTCTTTTTCTCTGCCAAATTTCTTCCTTCCATTCAGTATATCGTGAATTATTTTTGTTCCAAATGTGTAGTACCTTTCATTTTTCAAAATCAAATCTCATTTTTTATTTTTTGTACATTTTTTTCTGTCTAGATCTCTGTATGTTATTTTTCTGTCCTCACTTGTATTTGTGACATCTTCCAGTTTAGTATAATCTACAGATTTTATTAATATGCTCTTACTAACCAGCAAGTGATCCGTGCCCCATGCTGCAGAGGCAGGCAATTGCTATAAAATGAATATATGACAGAATGTGAGTAAAACAGAGGAGGGGACGTATAATTCTTTGCCCAAGGAGTTCAGTCACAAATTTAATTAACGCATTATTTTTTTAATAAGCATGGAAGCATGTCCTCTGGAATGGTGACCAAAGCATGAATGTTGGGCATTCATGAATAAGCTTAGGAATGTTTAGCATAGTTGGCATGTAAATACTTTGCAATGCCGGCCACCAAAATGCCATGCAAATGCCTGTTCTCACTTTCTGGTGACATTGTAAATAAGAAGAGAGCAGCATTAACTCCCGTAAATGTAAACACACTTGTTTGTCTTAGCTATTGGCTGAACAAGAAGTAGGACTGAGTGGACTTGTTGGCTTTGAAGTTTTACATTGTTTTGTTTTAAGTGAAGTTACGTAACAAAAAAAAATCTGCACTTGTAAGTTGCAATTTCACAACAAAGAGATTGCACTACTGAATTGAAAAATACTTATTGCAACCTAATATTTTACATATGAGGGGAATTGAAAAAATACTCTTTCTGTTTATCATTTTGATAGTGCAAATATTAGTAATAAAAATAATATACATTTTGATTTCAATTATAACACAGAATGCAATATATATGAAAATGTAGAAAAATATCCAAAATATATAATAAATGTCTATTGGTATTCTCTTATTTAACAGTGTGATTAAAACTGTGATTAATTTTTTTAAAGCAATTAATTTTTGAGTCAATTGTGTGAGTTAACTGCGATTAATCAACAGCTGTAGTTAAAAGCCCTGAAAGCATCCTTTTTTCCAACCTTTGTTACTAATTTTTTTCATCTTTATGTCATTTGTGCACAGTAAAGGTACAGTCAAGGTCACGGTGGATAACCACCTGAACATAAGCTCTTAGTGCAACGCTGTGGCTAAAAGAACTAATGCAATCTTTGATTCTATAAACAGGGACTATCGATAAAGGAGTACAGAGGTCGTATTGACTGTATATATAGCACTGGTAATTCTACTACTAGAATACAGGATCCAGGTCTGGTATCCATACTTTAACAAGGATGTTAAAAAAAAAATTGGAAAGTGTTCGGAATATAGTTCAAAAAGGATTTAAAAACTATTCAGGAGAAATTGTCTTTGAGTGAATGACCAATGCGAGCACCCATTGGCGCTTGTGACCAGAAGCTATGGGCTAAATCCAGGAATAACTGGGTGGAATTTTATGGTCTGTGTTATGCAGTAGGTCAGATTACAATGATCCCTTCTGGCCTTAAAATATGCAAAGGTCTCTGATTCAGGGTAGATGTATGTGTATAAGTATATATTCTTGAGCTGGGGTCATAGCTTATTTTGGTAACAGGATATTGGAGAACTACAATGTTGTAAGTACGATATGTAAACTGAGAACCAAGTTTGGTAACATGGCAGGGAACCTTGTAGAGCTACCTCTTGGAATGCAGGATTTATCATGCTTCTCTGGAAGCATCCCATGGCAGACATTTTTATAGGTCTTGTTAGGTGAGAGTCCCCTCCGCTTTGTATATGCCCATGTGAATAACTACTTGAATGCTTGGTGCTATTACTTTATAGACAGAATTTGGAAATACAAACCAACAAACTACATTTTATTGTTTCCAGAATTACATAATTGTTCTCTCAGTCTTTATTTACTGTGGAAGTTGTATGAGAATGTTGCAGGCACTTCTAATACAAAGTTTAATTAATGCTACTGCTTTAAAAAAAACAAAAAATCCTTTGGTGCTTAAGGGGAGGAAACTGTGAAAAAAATTGAGGGCTTTTTAAATGGAGAATCTGTTGAATATGAACCTATGCAAGTTTACAAAATAAATCAGATGAAATACCTCTCAGATGTTCTACAATGTTTATCTGAGAGGACACACAGCACTTGAGTTCTCATGTTTTAACAACTACCATTCAGAAATGTGGACATTGCTTGGCTTTAGACAAAGTTGTTGGGGTTTTTTAATGAGTTATTAATCAGGCAATGTTGACGTAAGTAGTATTTTCTATATCTGTTTTACAGTTAAATGTACAGTGGATTCCATTTCAAAGTAAACATTTGCCATGGCAAGGTATAAATACCTCACTGCAGTATGCATTCTAAATATAGGAATTCATCACATTAACACCACAAGATGTCATTTGTTTTAATGACATCTCTATTTAGCTTAATCTTTAAAAAAAATGCCACGTATAAACAGGAAGTGCCACATGGCAGACTTGATTTTTGTTGCAACTGAGAGCAAATTTGGCTGATCACATAGATTTGTCAGAAAGGCATGTCCACCCACATCATCTTCTTATCCCTGGATATAGACAGAATCCCAGGCCATGTGTATAGTACTGTATGTTTGTTGAGTAATCTCCAAAACTGATGATGATTAGTGACCACTCCATGCCTATTAGTTCTTTATGATCAGGTTGGTGTACAATAGACTGGACTTTGCCTTGTATCATATGATCATCCGGTTCCTATTTTGTCCATAAATACTGTATATAAACATTTTTCTTGGCATAAAGACCTAGACTATTCTTTTCTATGCTCAGAAGAAAAAAATGAAAAAAAATCTATTAGTCTTTCTCATATCTGGGCTCAGAAACAAGTCTGACAAATCCATCTCATGGGACAATGAGTGGCCATGTAGATTGATTGTTTCTTTGCAGCTTAGCATGATGGTCCATTGTGTTTGCCCTGATTGCACAAACTCAGGAGGAAAGAGAAGATGTGCACACTCTGTTTTTGTTTCTTTGAAAGCTGGATGAGAGCCTCCCATTTAGAACTAAATTTGACTAAAGGATGTTAAGAACATGGTGGCTTTGTATGATTTAATTAAAAGACTCTTAATTCCTCAGATAGGGGAAACATTTCTGGAACCTGATCCATTGTCATAGCAGCCTGTTGCTTCCCTTTACTTTCTTCAGTGAAAATTTCAGGATAACATAGTACTTTAAAGATTTAATTCTGGAATTAGGCAGCACCACCTCTTATACAAAGATTCCGGGGATGAATTTAAAACCATTTATGTATTGGTTAGTGCTAAAATTGCTAGCTTCTCTCCACAGCGTGAAGAATTCTTTTTTCCCCTTCCTGTGTCCCCCCCCCCAAGAATACAAAACAATATAAAAATATAGGTGTGGAAGGGCATGAAAATGTGTTTAAAGTATTTTTCTTCTATCTTGGAACAATGGTTGCTGACAGCAGAAGGCTCACTTGCTTGTTAAAATTAGATTTGAATCATCAGTGTAATAGCTGTAGGAAATTGTACTATGGATGGATGCCAAGAAGTCTATTGACATCTGCTCCATCCTTTGAGTAAGTATGGGGTGATTTCTGTCTGACCATAGCTGGCTTTCTTAATTGAGGGAGCTTCTGCTGTCTCTGACAGATTGTGAGTGTTGGTTTAAGACTCCTTAAACCAGGATGTTTTGTACATGAACAAAGGGAATTTAGTAGAGCTCCAAGGAGAAACACACAGCACAAGTTTTCAAATACACAAGTGAGTACTATCAGTCCAGGCCTCCTGATAGAAGGTACCTTTACTATCAGTTCCTATTTCATATTAACTGGGCCTAAATCCAAGAACTCTTTCCCCTCTCCTGATATAGGGAACAACAGGGGTTCTTGCTTGTTTGCTCCTCTCCAGTCAAAGGGCAATGCCCTTTCCAAAGCTGCTTTGAAGTTAGCATAATTTGGCTTTCTCTTCTTCAGTGTCCAAGCTGTTTTATGATGCCCCAGCATTCACTTTAATCCCTAACTGTACTTATTATCACTGCCTTTGCAGTAATCCAATCTGGAGATGACAATTACTTCTCCATGGGGCTTCACCTTAAGATCACTCAGAGAAACTCCAGCTGGTGCAGAATGCAGCTTCTCATTTAAGTGGTGCTTCTTACAGGGAGCATGTGACATCTGTGCTCTGTAGTGGCTTCCATTTCATTTTTGGTGCAATCTAAGGTGTTGTTTTTAACCTACTGCCCTAAGTGGTCTGGTTCCTGATTACTTCAGAGATTACTTTGTGTGAGACAGTGGTAACTGATATCAGCTGAGGTGCTCAGGCTACCAGTCCCCTAGTTTACATTGGTGGGGGACTGAGGCAAGGCTTTGTCAATGAGAGGCCCCTTCCTTTGGAAATAATTTACCTTGTTGGTGTATCAGAGCCAGAATTTGCTGTCCTTTAGGACACACTGCAAAGTTTTGCTGTTCTCTAGTGCTGGGATGGAGGGCAAAGTGGAAGGGAAGGAGTGGTGGAGACCTTTAATTGAAGGATTTTTTTTTTAAGGGAAGGATTTTAATTTAAATATTGGTCTAACTATATAGTGTATTCTTAATAAATGTTGTGTGTGCAACAAAAGGAGACATTTTAAATAAGTTTAAACAAATAAACTGCTAATGGCCATTTCACATTGATAACCTGTGCTTGTGTGTAATCCACTTAACTGTGTATTACCCGTCCCCATCTCCTTTGGAATTGGCAAAGTCTGCATAAGGTTTCTGGGGATTTTTTTTTTTTTTAGTGTTTTGTTTTTACTGAAGCTTAAATAGTTCCACACATGGTTTGGATAATTGAACAATTATCATTTGTTAATTGTTGGCAGATAGGGGACACGGGATCACCCCAAGTGGCTCAGCAAAGACTGGTATCATCCAGTTGGGTATGGTAAATGTCCCACTTGAGTGTGAGGGACCACCCTAAACTGGTGGGCCTTAATCTAGTGTAGTTATAATCTAGTGTAATTATAGGAAGGAGTAGCTTCCAGAGGAGTTCCTGCTGAAGTGTATCCACCATACTATCATTTGGATTGGAAAAGATATACCCTGGATCATCTAATCTGTGCCTTTTCTTCATGGCAGGATTGATCTAACTGTCCCTAAATCATTCCTGGCAGGCTTTAGGTACCCAGCGTGATGGTGTTTCTAACACCTCCCTGGGTAGCTTGTTCTGTTGTCTAACTGTTCTTACAATGTGTTTCTTAATATATAACCCAAATTTTCTTTTCTGTACTGAGCACATTATTTCTTCATCTTTGCTGACTAATGTATCTAATTGGCCCCTGTGGCATATTTGTAGACAGTTGTGTTTCCCCCTAGTCTTCTCTTTAGCCAAAACATGCTCTGTTCTCTCAAATTTCCCTTTTCCTTGCTTCCCAAAGCTTAATCATTTATGTTGCTTTCCTTTTAAATTTCTCCCATTTCTCTGAGCTTCTTTTTTTTTTTTAAACCTGTTGTCTAAATTGGAAGATAGTATTTTGAAGACCTAACTCTGTACATCATAACTTGACTCATAGTATATTGCTAGATAGCATATACTCTTAATCATGCTATTCAGCCAATAATTTTCAACCATATTTCATGTCCCGTGGGTGTCTGCCATCTGTTACTTTATGCCATTAGATTTCCACCAGATTTCCTATATTCCCCTCAACATGCTGTTCTGAAAAATAACTTCCTTATCTTTCCCTTTATTGATCTCACAGTTTAGTATTAATTACACATCTAATCAGATTATGGTCACTATGTTCTATTTCTCATTACATCCTGTTTTCCAGTTTAACCAAAACAAATTCAAGAATTGTTCTGGGCTTATGTATCTGGGGCCTGATTCTCCACTGCTTTGCACAGTCATTTATACCTATGCAAAACCAGTATAAAGGGATGTTAAAACACTCCAGAATCAGCATTTTATACTCACTCTTGTGCTTGTTTTCCATGACACTTGTAAAATTACTATATAAAATACAAAGCAATAGAGACTCAGGTACCCTGTTTAGATATTAGGTATAGAATACATTTTATGATCATGAAGGGGCTGATTCTGTAGTACTTACACTGGCAGGGGAAGGACACTAGGCCAGATGAAATGATCATAGTGGTTCCTTGTTGCATTACAATCGATCAGAATCAGGATCTTTGTGAATTACCACTCTAAGGAATATTTTCACAAGCATTTTTGAGTTCTCTTTTATCTAACACTTTGGATAGGTGGCCTATAGACATTTTCCCTTCTTTTTTTTACCAGATCTTAAACCAACCTGACAACATTTAACAGATCATCAGAGCCCAATTTTGTTATTATCTTAACAGCTCTCTGAATGCCTTTGTTTTTGTTAGTCTGGCAACCTAAGAAGAGTTATAAATATATAAATATAAATAAAGAATTTTCATCTTCTAAAATAATCTTTAATTATTTATTCTCTGTAACTGCAGGGTGAAAACTAAGCTGATTAACTCCCAGGTTTCCATCGCTAATGAATTTGGCCAACAAGTGATATCTGTTCACATACCATAAGAAATAGACTGTATGGTACTATTATTGTGTAACGTTTATTTTTGCTTACAAACACATATATTTATATATACCCATTAGATGCAGTCTTAATTAACTCAGAATATTTGAATCAGCATCCTGATGATATATTCAGTGGCAGTATTAATACCCCATGAGGTTCATGGGACTTTACCTCTCTCTTAGAGCTATTTTTTCGGAACCTGCAGACTCTGGAAGACAGTACTGCATATATTAACTTTTCCATATGTGAATTGAAGATTAAATTTCCCAAACATAAGATAACATCATTTTTGGAATGCAAGCTCAGACTCCAGAGAACAGTTCTGCGGTGCGGGTGGGTTCTATGGCAGCTGAATCATACGGAATACACCCTATTTTCCATAATATGTAGTCTTCATGATGGTGAGGCTTTTTTCTTGTAAAGCCTCGTAGCATTTTACCTTAGCTTACCTTCACTGTCCTGGTGAAATCTCAGCAAAGGGCATGTATTTTCAAACACCTTAAAACTTTCACCTTTTATTACCGTATCTGCTCTGCCCTATTTTTGTTTCTGTTTTAACCCTTAACAGTGAATTGCAAATAATAGTCTAGACTTAAATATTTTAGAACACTAAGCTGTATTATCAGTACAGAGAGGGGTGTCGGTATTAATTCTTGAACACTAAATTCTCTTTCTGTGTGTGGGGGGAGAGGGAAGGTTTGTACTGAAATAACTGCTATTGCAAGAGGGGGCACTTGTCCTCTCTGCCTATTCCATGTCCTCAAATGGCTGATCTGCTGTGACATGGATATCACAAAATTGTTAATGAAAGCACATCTTTTCTTTCGCTCCTTCACCACACTGTTGTTGATAGTACAATGTATGTAGATTTATCTCAGTTTAGTTTATTGTGCTGAATAAAAAATGTTTTGGCTCCAGCAATATTTTGGAGGAAAGACACCCTACAACAAACGAACAGTAAGGATTTTTTTCTCCATCTTATTTCCTGATTCCTCACATCTGCTTACAAGACCTCTAGCTCCTGCCAGTAGTGCAGGTTCTGACTAGAGCTGTGCTGAACTTTCTGCACAAAATCTGAACCCTCAAAAAAGATGGTGGGTTTCAATTTTTGTGTGAGCTTTTGTTTTGGTGACCTTTGCTGAAGCTTGGGCCAAGACCAGCCCCTGCTGCTGTAAACAGTTCCCAGCAGGCTCAGGTTCCATACTTACCTCATAGTGTCTCCTGGAGAGAGGACCTTTGCTTTTCTACCCACCCAAACCATTAACATCTTCAGGAGCACCTTGGCTGGTCTGCTCCATTTTTAAGCTCCTTGAGGGCGTGGAGAGGCAGACTACAGTTCCATTTTATCCAGTTTGGTTTGTTTGTTTGAACGGACCAGTTAGTAGACCTACTTTCCCCTTCCTCAAAATTCAGGGTGCTGGTAAAATTTGGGTAATGTATTTTGCAGAAGAACCTGGGAATTTTCTGCTAGATGGCACTGCTGCTAGTTCTTCAAGCCTTGCTCTGATCCTAGATATCCAAGAATGCAATATAGTGTACTGGGGAGAACCCCACTGAAGTAGGGGCATTTCAGTCTGAGCAAGGTTTAAGGTAGCATCCAGCATGGATTTCCTGGTTTCCTCTGCGGAATAATTAGGGGGCCAAGCAGGCTGTTTGCCAGCGCCTGGCCCAGGGACGGGCAACCTTTGGCACGTGGTCCTTCAGGGAAATTTGCTGGCGGGCCGGGACAGTTTGTTTTACTTGCCGCGTCCACAGGTTCGGATGACCACAGCTCCCACTGTCCCCCCACTGGGGGCTGAGGGATGCGGCGGCCAGCACATCCCTCGGCCCGCGTCACTTCCTGCAGCCCCCATTAGCCTGGGACGGTGAACCGTGGCCAGTGGGAGCTGTAATCAACCGAACCTGTGGACACTTCAGGTAAACAAACCGTCTCGGCCCACCAGTGGATTTCCCTGACTGGCCACGTGCCAAAGGTTGCCGATCGCTGGCCTAGAAGATGGGTTTGAGGAAAATTGGGTTGCTGATTGGTCAGCAAAGAAGTAGAGTGGGGAATTGTGCCCAGATGGCTGCCCCTTCAACTCTGAGCAAGAAGCACTATAGAAAAGCATAATTACTCTCAGAATCAACCGGATGCAAAGGTGAGTTGGGCCATATGAGGGGATAAGGAAGTGGTGCTTTATTATTACACATGGTTATTTATCCCTGGCAGCTGTAATGCATTCCTGTCATTCTTCCCGGCAAGACTGAAAACATTTTTTGTTTGCATCTTAACTTCAAGTTTGATTTGTGTGTTGTACAGATTGCAAGTGTGGGAGTAAGGGCTGGTTTTTTTTCTCCTGTCTTTCTCCTTTCTCTTCTGAATATGATTTAGGGAATGCGGCCTTATCTTTAGTTATATATTTAGTTAATGGGTTAAGCCATGGTGAACTATCCTGATATGGTAGGTTTAACTCTTTATGGCTCTGATCCTGCAAAAGGGATCCCCATAGGTTGATATGTTAGGTTGATATCATAGGATGATAGCTTTACAGTATCTTGCACTCAAAGATAACAACACATAAATGTTTATACCTCAAGTAAGTACATCAGTTTGCATGAATAACACTTAGTATAAGCTGCTTAGATCAATAATACCTCATAAACTGTAAGAGCCACAACAAAAATCTAAAAGGGAAATGGCAATGAAACATGAAGTAAAGGTTGCTAATTTAGCAGCAACAAACAGGCACTGCCCGTAGCCTAATTAAACTCCATAATTCAACAAATAGAATGTGCAGTCTTAAAATTAGTTTCTACAAATTTAATATTGTTATAATGGACTCAGGTGCAGCCCAGAGCAGTAACAGTAAAATGTGCCCCTCCCCCAATGAACTGTTACTGTAATCTTATGTTCCCTATTCTGTGTAATACTTCAGTATTCCCTTATCTTTGGCAGGGTAAAGATTAGAACAATGGCAGACAGTCCTCGATCGTCTTGAATATCAAAAATTGAATTGTAAACTTGAAATATTCTAGTAAAACAGGAATGTGCTTATAGTGTAACATAAAATAATGACGCATGTGGATGTACGTACATATGCATGGGGGAAATGCATGGTTGCTTATATTGAGTAACTAAAGAAGATAGAGCAGATTACAGTAGACTCTCGATTATCCAGGATGATAGGGAAAAAATAATTCTGGTTAATAAAATCCTGGATAATCACCATCCATAGGAAATATGGGGTGTGAGGGTTGATTCACCAGCCATCCTGAACCGGGGGGAGAGGGTGTTGGTTCACTGGGCTGTCCTGTACCCTGGTAGGGGTTTTTTGTGTGTGTGCTTGGGGCAGCAGCAAAGCCAGAGCCGGCCATGCGAGTTGCACATATTTTTTTTGACATCCTGGTTAATCCAATCCTGGATAATCGAGAGTCTACTGTACTCCTAAATGCAGATGTACTCAGACTCCCATAACTGTTCTCTTTTGTACTGATCCCCCTTGCCCATCCCCCCTTCATGCTGCTTTCTTATTCTTCCTTCTTATTTTCTGCTCCCATCTGGGAATGTCTTTGTTAAACTTAGCATTGCAGGGTGTGTGGTTATAACAGCTTTGGTGCATTGTAGAATGGTGGTTCTTTATTGCTTCGTTGGGTGAGATTCCAAACTGCACCTTCCAGAGGCCTGGTACAGAATTTACAATTAAGGGAGGTGGGCTATGATGGCTTTACGAAGCCACCTTTGTTCCCCTTCCATCTTGGATTGTTCCATGGATCTTGATGTGACAGACAGCTGTGGGGGCCTGTCCTCCGCAGCCTGCCTCGTGCAGCACTGCCTGCGACCCACCCATCCCCCTGTGCCCCAAATCCCCTCTGCAGCACATTCCAAGAGTCCGTGGAAGGCAGTCTTATAGCTGTCTCCACAGTTTCTGCACTGGCGGAATCCTCCCCTGGAGATATCCAGGCTTTCAATGCCCGTTTATAATGCGCCAGACCTTTTACCCAGAGCAAAGCCTTTTCTGGATCATGGGGGAGGATCTTACCCATAGTCTTCACTTGGGTAAGGCATTATACAACAGGGATTTCACGTATTAAGACATGGTGTGAAAATGCACAAGCTATATTGATTTTTGGCCCATTTTGTGTTACTGGGGTGAATAAAAAACAAGTGGGTAATTTTATTTGTAGGGTTTTTTTTGGGTGGGGGGGTCACTTTCATGTGATGTAGTATCTCTTGGGGGGAGGGGGGTAATTCCCATCATGGATGGCATGATTGCCAGAACTGTGGTTTTACATATTTTACATTTTGGGCTATGTATTCACTACTCACCGGATTGGCGGGTAGCGATCAATCTACAGGGGATTGATTGTTTAGACGTGATAAATCGATCCCCAAAGGCGCTCCCCGTCGACTCCAGAGCTCCAGCTCGCCAGGAGGCATGGGTGGAGTCGATGGGGGAAGCCCGCTGCTTCCATGAGGACTCCCCATGAGGTATATTTGTGTCATAGAGAAGGCTTATGTATTTACCCCAATGGGGGTGGGGGAGCCATGGTCACAGTAGTGAAAACAGTCTTCATTCACTAATGGTAGCAGTTAGTTATGTATCAATAGCTTTTAGAATGGGTGATGGAATTTGTGTGTTTAAAATACAGACATCCCACTTTCTTTTACCCTGACTTTCCATTTTAAAGAGAGAGACAAGGTGGGTGAGGTAATAACTTTTATTGGACCAACTTCTGTTGGTAGAAGATGCAAGCTTTTGAGCTACAGAGAACTGTTCTTCAGGCACAGAAAAATGATAAGATATACTGGAAGTCCTTAACCTAGCAGGCTTCATCCTTGGCATAATGCCATCACTTATAATCCTGTCTGATCCCAACCACAATATATGTTGGGATGTAATTAAAAAATCTCCTAGGATGGGAGGGCAGTGCATCGTCATGCAATTAAAGATTGCGAATGCATACACAAAAGGGTGCAAAATTAAGGTTGAGTGCGCAAACTTAATTCATGAATTTCCTAACATTTGAGTGTTTTACTATCTTAATAACATCATTTGGATTTTTGTATCTAATCTCCTAAGTGGTTTTTTTTATATAAAGAAAAAGGAAAAAGAAATTTTATTATGTTCAGCTATACCGCATTCCCACCCACCATGTGCTGTCAGCAGGATGGAAACCCTACATCTTCAGCTGTATCACAGACCTCTAAAACTTGAACTAAAACGTTAACCACAATAGCTGGCAGTAGGATTAGACTGTTATCGTCTGTGGACCAGCCACTAGAGAAAAATGCATAACTCTGAAACAGAGAGTTAGCATGCATTTTGCAAACTCAAGAGCCACATGCATAGATTTGGCAGATTCCTTCTGAGAAGTAGTGTGGCTAAGTGATGGGGGGGGGGGGGGGGAGGGAGCTGCAAGATTTTTTTTTAGAGTTTTATTCCTGTTTGTGTAATCTCTCAGTGGAGTACAGTGCCTTGCTCATTAATGAGGGTTGTGTAGGGCCCAGAATTATTACCAGTCAACAGAAGAAATGAGATTTGAACTAATTGTCTCCTGGATCCAAACCCAGTGTATTTTTCTTAGACCAAAGGGGGAAAGTATCAAGGAGAGGATGACAAGGGTCCATTTTGGGGAGGAGGAGGAGGAGGAGGATCCATTTTGTCTGTGTCCTTTCTGGAGCAGTTTTGTGTGCTTTGCCCGCTGAAGTAAGAAACCAGGGCAGTACATGCATGGTGCTGCTGAAATGTTGAAGGCATTTAGCAACCAGCTTCTAGTAAACACTATTAAGCAAAACATGAGTGGGCAATGGCATCTTTTTCAACAGTTTACAATGTGGTTAAATCTGAATACATTTACTACGGGGGCTGCAAAGGACACCTTCCTGACTCCAGGTCTTCCCACTGCCAAATGTCACGGTCCCGCTGCTAACTAGAGAGATGTTACAGCTCTTAAAAAAAAAAAAAGGTCAGTAATTTTTTTATAAAGGAAAGTGTTAGGCAATCTAAATAAAGGGGTTACTACTTCTCACTCTATAGTTCAAGAGTGCGGGTGTATGTAAAAACACACACTGCTTAAATGTTCAAAAGTGAGAAGTGATTTGGGGCTCTTTTAAAGGAGCCAGAGCACACAACGCTTTTTGAAAATCAAGCGTCTGTAAGGGGTGTCATGTTCAGCACTGAAAATCCCTAAGCACTTCTGAAAATGCCACCCACATGTACACATATATGTATGTGTCTAGAACACATCTTAATAATTTTCCTTCCTTACCTTTACTCCAGTTTTTTTTGTAAGGCTTCTTTAAATGATGTTTGTAAAGCATTGTGAGAGCCTTTTTTGGGGATGATTTATATACAGTCCCTTTCAAAAGACGAGAAAGTGAAGCTAACACATAGTGTTAAAAGGAAGCTCAATTGCTAAGGTATTATGGGGATAAACTGTAAAATCAGTAAATCACATAATGCTGGAGTGACTTGCATATTGATTTGTTTGTATCTGGCCTCTCTTTCCTCACCCCTCCCCCTCCTGGTCCCCATCTGTGGAGTCTGAGTCATATCAGGCAAGAACAAAAATGGATGTGGTTGCTACCTGTTTGTGGTTGATTGGTTGTTTTTCCCCTCCAATTGCTGCAGGCTCGGAAGAGAACAGCGGCTTATCAAGCACTTCAATCTGGTTTGCTGAGTGTAACAGCTTAAGAGAAAATGGCTGCCTTGTTTTCCAGAGCTGTCCTACAGATGACCATGCAAGAGAAAATGAGGATCTGAGCATGAGAAATCTCAGAGTAGTTTCCCGGGCCATTTAGCATTTATAAATACAATATGAAGGATTCTTTTTCTTTCCAGGTAGCTGCATGACTTAGTCCTCTAAGATTTACCATTCAGCACAATGATTCCAGCCGAGCTGTTTGAAGGATGGCTTGTTGTGAATGTAGGCAGAAGGGGAGCAATTCCAGAGATGTCATAAATACTCTTTGGAAACCTCTCCTTTGTAAATAGATTGAGACTCTGAATTTTCTATTTTAATCTAAAATGCCAGTAGCATAACAAATGATTTCAACAATTATAGCAATTCAATATTTTATAAAAAATATACTGTGCCTTATTTTTAAAAATAACTTTACTCAGTGTGAAACAAACATGAACAATGTAGCATCACATTATAAGCAGATGTGAGGTGACACAATATAGAACTACATACTACAGGTACAATGAAATATGTCTAGGCCAAGAAGTTTTCCATATTAACACACATGTGATCTGTAAAAGACAGCGTTCCTAATTAACCGTTCTCCGTACATTCTCACACAATAATGGGATAACACAAAGAAAATAGTTAACTGGTTATACTACTGCTTTGCTGTGCTTTGCACTATTGCTTTGCTCCTTCCTCCAGATAATCTCAAAATGCTTTAATGAATTAAGATACCAAACATCCCCATGAAGAAGGTCCTTATTCCAGTTTTATTGGTGGGGAAACTGAGGCAGAGAGTGGGGCTGTCATTTAAGCAAAGGAACTTTTTAATCAGAGCCAGGAGCAGAACCCAGAACTCCTGACTCCTAGTCCTTTAACTTAATCACAACACTAACCATCCTCTACCATTTTCAAAGTCTTAGGGAAAAAATCACAGTAGATTTTGTCTTTGGAGTTGCTACTGGCAATGTTAATACTGCGGCATTGATGTACATTGGTTTCTAAGAGCTTATTTCAACATATTGGAGTAAGGGTTCTTTTCTTTCCTCATGTGGGCTTTTCCCCTCTACTCCTCACCAGCTCTTGAATTTAGTCATTCAGTAATCTTTTTTGGGAGCCCTGCCATTATCTTCAAGCATCATCACAGGGTGTGTAATCTGGATCAGTTGCAAATGGAAGGTAGTGTCCCTGATTTTATTTTGTAATGGGAAGCTTTAGAGAGAGAGACTGTGGCCCCCTCTTTTTGATTACATGTACTGTCGAACCTTACAGCAAGTGGCGCTGTTATGGGAGATGTCTATGTTAAAATTCCTGTGACTCCATCCATGCTGTTCTGTGGGTCAGCTGGAAACACACTAGAGTGTTAACACTTAGCTGCTTCCCTTACCCAAGGATGAAGTGTACTGCTGTTGCTGCCACTGCCAACCTGGTTGCCAGTCTAGGGACTGAATTTTGCAAATTGCTGGCAGTGGAGCTCAATGGACTTGAACCAGTGTCTAACAAGAGAAGCACTCTGGTGAATCTAACCTTAAGTATATTTGGCAAGGTGGTTAAAAACTCTTTTAAATGGAAAAATGGTTTCTTTTAAAGGGATTAAAAATTCTTTTTTTAGCAAAATGAACAAATTTTAATGTCATCTGGAATAAAATATTTTATTTTTGTGGGGTTTGTAACCTCTCCTCCCCCTTTTCCATTGAAAAAGAGAGTGGGAGGGATAGTAGGGGAAAAGACATTTAAAAACAAAACTACAATTTTCATGTTGAACTCTTTTTGTGGGAAATAGCTACCATTTTTATCCAGCTCTAATGATTTGTATTGTGGACACAGGAGCTGGCTACATGGGGCTCACATTCCTTCTTCCAGTGGAAACAGTGCAACGCCCTCCCTCATACCACTAGGTAGGACTGTCACAGAAATATGTTCAGAATCCTACTCTCTTAGTTTGGATAGTGCCAAATCCTATGGCCAGTTGTGGTAACATGCTAGTAAGCAAGGTGTGTTGTTTTTTTCTCATAAGATGGAATCTTGGAAGTTTCCTGAAAACTAACTTTAACACAATTATAATGATTTTAAAAATATTTAAAATCTAATTTCTACTCTGAAAAATGGCAGAGTTGGCCATGTGAGCGAGATTACGTGATGGTGATTTCCAGATGAAATATACTCTGTTCCCAATTAAAAGGTGTTAGAAAACGTTGTAACTGACACAGTATTCAACATAATTTTGCCCTTAGTGTAGACAAAGACAACTGGGTGTAAAAATGAAGAAGCTGTTCCTTGTTATCCTAGGCATTTTTCAACACACCTGTCCTCGTCAATACTGACTCAAACTTATGTTTGACATGATGCCAATTAATATGTTATCTAATATGATGTGTTTCCTCCAGAAAAATTCTTCTACTCCAGTGGTGAAAGGTGTGAAAGGTAGTAGAAAGACTTTTTGTCAGTAAGGTCACCTGATATGAAGCTAAGACAAATTGTGTAAGCAGGAGACATATTTACAAAGTCTTCATTGTCCTCCTTCAAATCCCTCCTTAAAATGCCTACAATAAACTTAACAGTGGTTAGACCATTAGTGGACTCAGATCATTGCCTCCCATGCTGACCAATATTGTCGTCTTGTTACCTTGCATTTCCCCATCTGTCTATAACCCTCTGTATTCTCTGGTCTTATATTTAAATTGTAAGATGCTCTTTGGGGCAGGACTGGCTTTTTGTGCTGTGTTTGTACCAAGTCTACCACAGTGAGGTCCCGGTTTTTGACTTGGACTACTAAGCACAGTGGTTAAACCAATAATAATAATTTATTATTCATCACGTCTTTATATCTTCTTGTGTGTTAAAAACAAATTGATGGGTTGGGTGTTATATGTGCTTTAAGATGAGTAAAATGTCCCATTGTCAATGTACCAGCTGTCAATTCCATGAAAAAATGAAAGGTGAAAAAATACTTACAACTGCTACAGAAAAATTCCCATCTTGATCTCATTTTTTATCATATTCACTGAGAAAAGCACTTTGCGATGTTACCATAATGCACCTAGAATCTAACCTAAATTAAATCTAAGGTTGATTTAACAATATACATTTATGATATTATTATACTGATGTGCTATTTAATCAAAAGCATTAAACCATTGAAATGATTTCATTTCAAGCTGCTTTCTGAGAGGTCTTTGGTATTATTGTAACACGGTATAAATGTTAAAGATAGACTGTGAGTGTTTTAGGCCGAATTTTGATCTACTGTAAGAATGACACAGTCTGGTCGGCTCTGTATTCAAAATATTGTGCAGTTTTAGTAGTCTAGTTTTCTCATATTCTGCCTTCCCCTAACTGAGAAATTGTTAAACAAAAACAAATCTCTCACCATCAAAACCAAAAACCAGCCTCTTGGTTTTCTGGGCCAACCACCATGCTGTCTTCTTTCTTGTTCCTCTGAGAACTCTGTAGCATCAGGTAATACCCTTTCCCAGCGTGGTGGTGATATCACTGAAAGTGGTTGCCGAACAGGCTGAGGCCTGAAAAAGCTGGCGGAGAATCTTTTTCTAGGTTCATTTTCATTCAAAATCCAGGAAATAAATGTTTCACTACTAAACTGGTCCAATAAAATCATTCGCAAGGTGAAGGTGGTCTTACAAACTGTAGGTCAGATGCTGCTTTCCTGTACACTAGTATTCCTCTGTCATCTGCAATGCCATTACTCCTGATTAACACCAGAAAATCTATTAAAACCACCTAGCAAGTTCCAGAATCCCACACACTTTACATGCAAAGGCTACCTGAATGAGTAAGATGAGCAGGATTTGGCCCACTATCTTCCAAGTTTCTATATACTTTCTTCTGATTGTTCTTAAAGCTGAACAGTAAACTAGCCATACTACACTATAGTGGTCCTGACTGGGGAGTCTCAGGTTGGCCAGAATTGGACTCTGCAATTACAGTGTTGTGTGCACATTCTGACCCTTATGGAGAAACCCTATAGACTATGGTAGGATTTGTTAGCAATTTTTCTTAACCTCATTAATTGAATAGAGAATGATAACCTCTCTGTTTCTTTTTTAATACAGTAAACCCTCGATTTAATGGACCTCGATTTAACGGACTTCGGATGCAACGGACAAAATTTCTAAGCAAGTCTGATGCATCCGAAATCCATTTGTCGAGGGCTGGCTGCCGGCTCCCGGCTGCCGCCTGGGTCCAGACAGCGGGCGGGCTGGCTGCCGGCTCCCGGCTGCCGCTCGGGTCCAGGCAGCGGGTGGGCTGGCTGCCGGTTCCCGGCTCCCGCCTGGCTCCCGCCTGCGGGCTGGCTGGCTCCCGCCTGGCTTCCGCCTGTGGGCGGGCTGGGTGCCGGCTCCCGCCCGGGTCCTGCCTCCAGGCGGGCTGCCGGCTCCCGGCTGCCGCCCGGGTCCAGGCAGCAGGCAGGCTGGCTGCCGGCTCCCGGCTGCCGCTCAGGTCCAGGCAGCGGGTGGGCTGGCTGCCAGTTCCCGGCTCCCGCCTGCGGGCTGGCTGGCTGCCGGGTCCCGCCTGTGGGCGTGCTGGGTGCCAGCTCCCGCCCGGGTCCCGCCTGCAGGCGGGCTGCCGGCTCCCGGCTGGCTCCCGCCTGCGGGCGGGCGGGCTGCCAGCTCCCGCCCGATTCCCACCAGCGGGCGGGCTGTCGGTTCCCGGCTCCCACCCGGGTCCCACCTGTGGGCGGGCTGGCTGGCTCCCAGCTCCCGCCCGAGTCCCGCCTGTGGGCGGGCTGGCTTCCGGCTCCCGCCCGAGTCCCGCCAGCGGGCGGGCTGGCTGACGGGTCCCGGCTGCCGCCCGGGTCCCAGCGGGCGGGCTGGCTGACGGGTCCCGGCTGCCGCCCGGGTCCCAGCAGCTGGGACTCGGGCGGGCTGGCTGACGGCTCCTGGTTGCCGCCCGGGTCCCGGCAGCAGGCGGGCTGCGGAGCTGCCGCCCCGGCCCTGTGGCGGGTGGGCTGCTGCTCCAACAGCTCGTTTTTTTTTAATTATTATTAAATAACGGACTTTCTGATTTAACGGACACCCCCTCGCCCGAATTAGTCCGTTAAATCGAGGTTTTACTGTACCTTGTTATAGAATTCTGTTATAGAATTCTGTAGCATGATCCCCCTTGGTGATGAGCACTCATTTGAATGTCAGCCCTAATACTATCACTTGGATATAATTCTCTACTAACTTGGTATTTAAAAAAACAAACATAAAAACCTTATGCTCTTAAAATTCGATAGGACTTATTCATCAGGAGAAAGACTCTCTCATCTCGCTCCTCTCCACAGCTACCCTACGCGCTATTCACCACAACTGCCTGGGAGCTGCAGTTGATGTTGGGATCGGTGGTTTGGGGGAAACTGAATGGATTGGATTGAAGGACTTTGGTGCACTGTAGTTCATAGCTACAACACAGTCACTAATGTTAGCATTTAGCGCTGAACAGTGTTTGAATGGACATTCTTTTAGATGAAGTTCCTTTGTTACTTATTAAAGAGAGACAGCCCTGGCGACAGGTTGTGGTCACGTTTTATCTACCCTTCTTTTTTAAAAAAATCGGCAAGTTATCTTACAGCTATAGGTACTTTTTGTTGCCAATTCTGTACTGCCTTGTTAATCCAGGGTTCGAAATTGATGGACAATCCACTGCCCTTGACTTCCGTATCCCCGCTTGGCTTCCACTTATTGTGCAGTTCGGTTAGCTGTTCTGTTCTTTTCAAGTATGTCGTACTCTGAGTGCCTTTTTACTCAGTAGATCTATTTTGTGTGCCTATCTGCTTAGTGTAGTGACTAACACCTATGTTTTACTCTCGTTAGCACTGCTTCTGTGGGAGAGCAAGCTGGGTTCTATTCATTCTCTGGCATCATAAAAAGAATTCTTAACCAAAATCCAGTACTGAGCCAAATTCTGCCCTCAGGTACACCTATGTGACTCTACTGAATATAATGGGATTCTACAGGTGTAGCTGATGGTATAACAGGGGGTGGCAACCTTTCAGAAGTGGTGTGCCGAGTCTGGCATTACTTCGCGTGCCAGTAATACATTTTAATGTTTTTAGAAGGTCTCTTTCTACAAGTCTTTAATATAGAACCAAACTATTGTTCTGTGTAAAGTCAATAGGGTCTTGAAAATATTTAAGAAGCTTCACTTAAAATGAAAGTAAAATGCAGAGACCTCCAGACTGGTGGCCAGGACCCAGGCAGTGTGAGTGCCACTGAAAATCAGATTGCATGCCGCCTTTGGCGCCCATGCCATAGATTGCCTACCTCTGTGGTATATGCTGGCGATGGTATTTAACAGGTGAAACTGAGGACAAGTCCTCCCACCTCCACAGATATAGGCGCTAACTCAGGAGAAGGAAACTGCACACTTGACAGTCAGATCCCAGGTTTAATTGACCGGGTAGGCAAATGGGAAGAATATGTTTTTACTTGTAAATTGAACAAATTTGCTTTGGAATCAGTGATACACTCCATAATGTTATTATTAATCACTTTTCAGCATAAGATTCTGCACTTCAATATTTTCAGAAGTGAATTTGGACCTCAGGTACCTTAGTGAACATCTGGAATAGCTTCATCTGTAATCAGCATATTCTCCACATTTATGCTGTTCTGAGTTCAGAACCCAGCCAACAGACTCAGCAGAAAATCATTCACTGTACACTCGCCCACTTGCCCGCAAAAGACGTAGGCACATTTTAGAAAGCAGGAAAATCATGAATTCATAAATTATGACAGCCATGACAAATAAACAGTCTTATCCATTATCAGTCCCCCGAGTTATCAAGCCGCCGCCTCGTTTTATGGATGTTGATGTAAGATTTTAAATTAATCTCCTTTTCACTCATTATTTGTAATTCATAGCATTAATAAAAGCTCACTGCTTTATTCTTTTTTCCTTGGGCATCTTGGTTATTTAACACGGTAAAAATGCGTATATATCTCCTAGCTGTAACATTCTTCGTACTGCTTTTCTGGTGTTCCCCTATTCCCTAATTTGAGAACGCTATAAAAGAGATTATATACCTTTTCTTTATTCAGAGACATGGTGAGTTTGTTGACCTTCAGTGTACACTGGAAAGGCCATCTGTTTTTCCAGGCTTTTGGAGGGTGGGGGATAGAAAGTACAGGGGAGGATCTGAAGCATAATGAGAGATTGGTTTGCTTTGTTGTTGTTTGATTATAGCTTGTTTTTTTTCAGGGATGAGGCTAATTGATGTTTTACTGTACTGTGAAATTTGTAACTGATTTTAAAGTGATGTCAGGACACCCAGAGCTTTTGGATGTGTATCTTTTTGTGTTAGAAATCAAACTAAATAAAATAGTATGGTTTCAAACTGCTTGCAAGTCTCTGGCCAATTGTAAGGTTGAAAGCATGTTTGCCGCTATCACGATTAAACAGAGTTGTTTATAATGTAGAACATTTTAAATTCTAGCATGGAAAAAAGGCCTTAATTATAAATGGGGAACTTGCAGGATACTGGCCCCAAATAAACTTGGATTACTTCAAATCTTAAAAACCCCTGCAATCTGTAAACATGCTTTTTTCCCTGAATTTATTTCCAAGAGTGAATTTGTGATGCTGACCTCCACATATAGCTGCCCAATTGAGTTCATTGACAGTGCCTCTATGGGAGACATTCTCTCATTTCTGCGGTGCTATTGGCTGTCTATCAAGGACAAAAGGATTAAGATATTGATGTGGGTCTGAGAGATGTAAAAGGCGGGAGGAGGAAGATATCGGTTGACAATATTCACCCTTCCTTTGTCTTTGTAAACAATTTTTCGAGAAAGATAGTGGTGACTTTTCAGCATTTTCGTGATGCATTTAACACTTCATTCCTCCCCAGCACACCCAAAGAAACCATTGGATTTAAAGCACAAGATATAATTAGTCAGATGCTCTGTTTGTATTTTTTTTTAAATATATTTTTCTGCATAGTCTTATGTTTTGTGTAAATATATGTCATATACTATAAAGTGTGCCATAGAAACTAACCTCCTCCTCCCATTCTCCAGATTTTCAGGATGCATACATCAGCATAGCTCCCAGAGGGCTACCTTGATTTATATGAACTAAGAATCTGGCCTATCTTTTAAAAGGGAAAGGAAAAGGCTGGAGTTCTCTCTGATAGTAAAATTGTAGGGTAGTGTAATTGCTTTAAACTGAATACAGAAAATAACGTGATTATAAGAGAGAACCTCTGTCTCCAATTCAAGATTAATCTTTTCTAAAGAGGAGGCTATTTTAAAGCAGAATTTATGGCAGCAAAGTAATATTGCTGGGTGCTGTTATGTTTAGTTCAGTAAAAGCCATAGGGGTTTAGTTAGGGGTTAATTTAGTGTTAGTCACTGGAGAGGATTCCTCTCTCAATCTTGTTCATTGTATTTTAGGAAGGAAACCATCCAATCATGCAATTTATTATCTGTAAAAATACATGAAGTAAAATGAGCTGGCTTTTTATGGTTTAATTAATAATGAGTCTGTCTGAATCCAGGACAGTTGAGTCTCGGGTCTGGTCCACACAAAAAAATGTAGGTCAACCCAGGTATGTCGCTCCAGGGTATGAAAAATCTACATCTCAGAGCAATGTAATTTAACTGACCAACCGCCCTTTTGTAGACAGGGCTAGGTTGATGGAAGAATTCTTCCATCGATTTAGTTACAATCTGTAATGGAAGTGGATTACCTATGCTGGAGGGAGAACCCCTTCCATCGGCATAAGTAGTGTCTACAGTAGGGTGACCAGCCAGCAAATGTGAAAAATCAAGACAGGGGGTGGGAGATAATAGGAGCCTATATGAGAAAAAGACCCTAAAATTGGGACATCTGGTCACCCTAGTCTACAATGAAGTGCTACAGTGGTGCTGCTGTAGCATTTTAAGTGTAGCCAAGCCCTTAGAAAAAACCTGAATTTTAAAGGAAAGAAAGCAGAATAAAGGTCCATGGATGTAGAAGTTTACTTCACTGCCCCTAAGATATGCAGGGATATTTTGTATATATCACCAGCATTTCAGCCTGACCATTTATATTGATGTGCTGTATCAACTTTTGTTTCTCTTTGTTTTGTCCATTGCTTTATTATATAGGCTGTGCATTTTGAGAGAGAGGGAAATGAAAGTTTTTGGAAATGTGCTGCCTATTTTAAAAGGTCATTTTGATTTTTTTAATTGTTTTTTGGGTTCAGAACCTACTGTAAATGTTGCATGAAGTTTGGTACTCTACTACTGAGGAGTGGCACTTTTTTTGCGTGTCAGCCTAAGTTTTGTTGGGGGTTTGTGAGCACTGCAGGATAAGAAGCAGTTAGCAGACTGTTGTATTTAAACTGGGGTTTCCGATGCTTACGATCAAAAGGCTTTCTCGTGAAGCCATTGTATGGCTTACCCTTACAGAAATTCCCTCAAGGGGTTATAGGTCTTTCAGTTAAACATTTTTCAAGAGTATTGCAACTCTTCTCAGGGAAACACATTCAATGTAAAACATCTGTTTCCAAAAAATGTTCTTTCTTTGGCGGGTTCTTGTAGCTGTGGTAGGTTAAACCTTGGCCTTGGAATTTCCTCCCTTGGTGGCAGTGGTTATGTATAGTAAACATGAAATAGCCTGGGTGTTATGTCAGCAGACATTTTCAGAGTATGGGAGGATGCTAGAGTACCAACTTGCGGGTGCAATTCTTGGCATCTTGGAAACAGTGGCAACCTAATAATTCTAGCCTTTATCGCTGTGTGAAATTAAATCAGAGATAATGAAAATATGAACAGCAAGGATTCAAGCAGATTTGGGGACAGCATGAAGTACAAAAAATTCAATTAGTAGAAACATTCTGTTTCATGACTATGAAATCCTAAATTATTTAAATTAATAGTGTGTCAGTTCCCTCTGTATACTGAATCAAATTTGGTGAGTTTCCTGTCAATATAGTGTTTACACCTATATGCATGTGTATGTGATGTGCGAGCTAGATTCTGTTCTGGCTCACAAATCAACTAAATTATTAACTGAGTTCCGAGTACAGAGCCTAATTTTGCTGTGCCTTATCTGTGCAGTAGAGAGACAAGGTGGATGAGGTAATATCATTTATTGGACCAAGTTCTATTGGTGAGAGAGAGAAGTTTTCAAGCCACATATAGCTCAAAAACTTTTCTCTCTCGTGAACAGAAGTTGGTCCAATAGAAGATATTATCTCGCCCATGTCTGTCTAATATCCTGGTACTGACACTACACTGTGTGTATCTGTGTATTGTCAGTGGAATTTCAACAAGTGTGGTGAGAGTAGAATTTGACCTACAGAATCTTTATTATTAATGGTGGTGCATGACAGGAAAAAAAGCCAGCTGGACTTTCAGATCCCCTGTTGAGTTTGCAGGCTGGTACCTTGTACGCTGACCAAATCTGGTGGAAAGCCATTGAGACTAAATGTAGATCCCTAATAAAGTTATTGTTTGAAGTAGAACCACATTTCAAAGAATAATATGGCTTAACATTTTGATTAATTAAACATGTAACTCTCTTAGGTGGTTTATGTTATATAAAGTAGGTAAAAATGTTGTTTTTTCAACCAAAGCACAAATTTTCAAAGGAAATTTTTATTTCTTTATTACACCTTCCCATTTTTGAGACAAACCCATTTAGTTTCACATAAAATAACATTTTTGTTTGTTTAAAAAAAAATTGGGTTGGTTTTTCCCATTAATCTATGCTCGATCTCTCTCCCTTTTGCCCTCTTTTCCAGTGGGGCAAAAATGAGGGGAGAAGGAAGAAAAGACAAGGAGGAAGCCTATAGGATTGAAAACAGCAAAATGCTTGTTGCTGTTCAGTACCACGTCTGCTGCTTTTTCAATTAAATAACTAGTTGAAATGAATAATTGTTTCACCACTGCTGAAAAGCAAGTCTTGATTCTTTGGTTACAGAGAGGTAGGCAGGTGAAGTAACCTGATAAATCATAATTACACTCTTGAAGTGCAAGTTGATTTTTAAAAAATTGATGTTTTGGTAAGCTATGGGGACTGATTTGTAGTGTCCCCCCAATATAGTCACAGATGAGCTTTTCTCTCTAGGCTTGCATGCCAGTCTGGTTTTGTATATAAAATAAAGAAAGAAATAATCCCCTCCAAGTAATCTAAGCAAAAAAAAAATCCTCACCAATTTTATCATAGTGCTGGAGGTTAATTCCTACCTTGAATGAAACCCAAAGGCTGAAAAGACAGTGTCTCTTGGTTAATGTAATTCACCATATGGCTGTAAAATTGCCAGCAGGTAGTGTTTTGTTGTTTTTACCTGTTGCACATGTTTACCTGCTTGTTTGTTAGGATTTTTTTTTAAAAGATGTAGTTAGTTTAATGATTTTTTTGTTCTATAATGGTGTTAATATTTAGTGTCCAATAAGTTATTATTTGAATCTGTTGTTTGCGGTTTGTAAAAAATGAGTCCTGTAACAGGGTAATAAGGATGTGATAAGACATTGTCTTTTAAAAGGTGTGAAGGAAATGATAATGAGTTTATATTTATAACCTTCAAGTTTCAAAGTTAGGCAGTGAAAAGAAAACCTCTTATTAAATGCAAATCAGTATTCCGGTAAACACTAGAACAATGGTGGGGAGGAAGGGGAGAGAAGCTAACCTCAGTACAAACCACTTGTAACAGCTGCTGTTTAGAAATACATTGTTTTACAGTATACTGAGTCACTGACTCAAATAATGGTGAAAAACTGGGGACATTTTCTATTAAGAAGAAAAGAGTATGGTTTATATTTGCTCAGTGTAGTTATACATGTTGAGTCCAGTTGAACCCAGTTGTGGCTTGGTCAACACTTAAAACTTGAAAAACACACCCCTGACTGACGTAGCTATGTTGACAAAAGCCCAGGGTTGGCACTGCTATCTTCTGTTGACACAACTAATGTTGTTTGGGGAGGTGGGATCTAACACCAGCAGAAAAACTTCTTCTGTCGGCATACTCTATGTCTATACTAGAGGGCATACTGGCATAGGCGTGCCATCATAGCTTCTGTTGCATAGATTTAGCCTGAGTAAGACAAATGAGATTTATACATATTTCCAAAAGGAAGAAGAATAACATTGTGAGAATTATGTTCTGACCTCTAGAGAGACATACTGGAACTCTGCTGGTTAGGGAAAGGAGGAGACTGTCTTTCTGCATGCCTTCCTGCTATTTTGTAAAATGTAAGCTCTTGTGTTAACTTTACCAGTGTTCTGTGTAACTAAACTAAGAACCTCGCTTGTTATGCCTTCCATCATGACTAGTTTCAGGCATCTTGCTTCACAGTTCTTTTGTCATTTTGCTTTTTAACTTCTACCATGTACCAAATAAACATTGTTTATATTTTTCATAATAGAAATTTTGTTAACTTGGGGCAACTACCATTGGGCATCTCCTGAGAAAAGGAAACTGACATGGTCCTAAGGGAAATGGAATAAGATGAAGTACCTTTTGGGGTTTTAGGTGAAGAGTAATATGGGTTCCAGACCCCTCACCAAATGGTACTGGAAAGAAGCTGACTGTGATCAGTCTAGTCATGGGTAGCTGAATAGCACCAGGCCGTCTATAATTGATTATTGACATATAAGAAATATAATACATATTTAAAATAAGAACAGTCATACTGGGTTAGACCAAAGGTCCATCAAGCCCAGTATCCTATCCTCAAAAGGGAATAAACAGACAGGTTATCATCAAGTGATCCATGCCCTATCACCCAGTCCCAGCTTCTGGCAAACAGAGGCGAGGGACATCATTCCTGCCCATCCTGGCTAATAGCCATTGATGGACCTATCTTCCATGAATCTATCAGTCTCCCCCTTTGAATTCTGTGATATTATTGGCCTTCACAACACCCTCTGGCAAGGAGTTCCAGAGGTTGACAGTGGTGGCGTGAAAAAAATACTTTTTTGTGTTTGTTTTAAACCTGCTACCTATTAATTTCATTTGGTGGCCCTTGTTCATATATTATGAGGAGTAAATAACACTTCCTTATTTACTTTCTCTATACCACTCTTGATTTTTTTAGACCTCTATCATAACCCCCCTCCCCCAGTTGCCTCTTTTCCAAACTGAAAAGTCCGAATCTTATTAATCTCTCCTTATACAGAAGTTGTTCTATATCCTTGATAATTTTTGTGCCCTTTTCTGAACCTTTTCCAACTCCAATATATCTTTTTTGAGATGGGGTGACCACATCTGCACGCAGTATTCAAGATGTGGGCATACCATGGATTTATATAGAGGCAACATATTATCTGTCCCTTTCTTGATGATTCCCAACTTTCTGTTCACTTTTTTGACTGCCGTTGCACATTGAGTAGATGATTTCAGAGAACTATCCACAATGACTTCAAGATCTCTTTCTTGAGTGATAAAAGCTAATTTAGACCCCATCATTGTATATGTATAGTTAGGATTATGTTTTCCAGTGTGCATTACTTTGCATTTATCAACATTAAATTTTGTCACCCAGTTTTGTGAGATCTTTTCGTAGCTCTTCGCAATCTGCGTGAGACTTAACTATCTTGAGTAGTTTTGTACCATCTGCAAATTTTGCCACCTCTTTTTTACCCCTTTTTCCAGATCATTTGTGAATATGTTAAATAGGACTGGGCCCCTGGGGGACACCGCTATTTACCTCTGTCCATTCATTAAGTTACTGGAGATAAAAATCTGAAAAAACTGTCCAGACTTTAATAACTTCATTTTTTAACCAATTTTATTCCATATGATTTTCAAACTAAGAAACAGTTGTCTTTTGTCTCCTGCCAGCGTAGTTGCCTATGTAGCTACTGCCGCTCATTGAGGTGGTTTTATTATGTCAGTGGGAGAGTTTTCTCCTGTCGGCATACAGTGGCTACGTGAGTGTTCTTACAGTGGCGCAGTTGCATTGGTATGGTTGTTCTGCTGTAAATTCGCTAGTGTAGCCATGGTCTTAGTCTTTTTTATAGTGTGTATTAGTCAAAAATGATACTAAAATGTCTGTGGAGATGGGGAAGTGTTTTGGTTCTCTGACTCCCAGATTACAAGATTCAGTAGATTTATATAATCTATAAAAGGGTCAATACATTGTAAGTAATTTAGCCTCCTCATATAATTGAAAACATATTGCTACCTTATTTTCTATTTCTTATCCAAGCATACTATAAATATATACAAAAAGGGACAGTGCTTTATGTTAGGAGTATACAGTGAAAGTGCATTCATAAAATGTAAAATAAGCAAGCATAGCAAAGAGTGAAAGACCTTAAATAGATATAGATTATACTGAAGACACTACTGAAAATGTCAAGTAGAGTTTGACAGCTGGTAGATTGGATACATAATTTTAAAAAATGCCATACATGCACAGACAGCCTTTTTGCATGAAGAATTGGCATCTTGCAATGTAACTGGGTGAGGGGCATATGGAGGATTAAGGCAGCTGAGGTCCCGTGCATACTGGAGGCAAACAAGTGGGACTTTGAGACAAAGAAGACTATAGTAATAGCTCTGGCAATGTGTCTTTGTTGATTCATAGCATAGCATTCTATGTTGGTTAAAGAAAGGTCTGTTTACTGTAGCTTGCTCTCCCAGTCAGAAGCACAATAAGTTGGAGCAGTGGTAGATGCCAAAAGGAAAAATAGTCTGGGAATGGGGAGAGATGTGCAGAGCAGCTTGTCATGTAAGCGACGTCCCACATTGGGGTGGGAAAGAAATTATGTCTTTGTTCCATACGGAGCTATATCATTCCCCTTCATTGTGCATTGGGTTTACAGGAAGAATTCAGAGAGGATCCCTTTTTAAGAAGTAATTAATGTTCCTATTGAACATGATTATTATGCCCCCCTCTCCCGGCTACAGTTAAAATACTGGTAGGAAATAGAGTTTTGAAATGTGTCCCTTTAAATACTGCTTCCAGTCTTCTTCTTTTTCTTTCTTTTTTTGGCTTCAGTTAAGATTCCAAATGAATTGCCATAGGGTTGTGACCCTCCTGAGGGAGAGATTAGTTCGGTCATGCAAGCTATTTTGGGAGCTGAGCTGTGCATTTATTTATGGAGCTCTGTCTTTAGTCTCGTATTATTATTTCCCGCTACACTCGTGTTAGCGTTGCACCCACCACTTCTGGTTCTTTGGACATGCTTTTAAATAAACAGACCGTAGGAGGCTGTCATTGTTTTCCTGGAACAGCACACCCATTTGATCCTATTGCAAAGGGGTTAGATAGAGGGTTCTGAATCCTTGAGGCAGGTGTGTTGTTAACCCACAAGAATATAATAATGTAGGTATGATTTTTTTTTCCTGAGGAAAAGATCTAAGGTCCGTGGCCCAAGTAGACCCAAGGAAGGGATCCGAGGAGCAGCCAAACCTATGGTGAAAGCTTGAGCTAAATTGTTGTCTTATTGTTGGTTAGTAAATGTGAGTTTGGACTTTACATAGCATGTGGAAGGTGTTTTTAAAGGAGATTGGGAAAGGTGCTAGCTTGACACACATGTTTTGGAGCTTGCTGAAAATCTTTTTGATTAGTGAAAAAAATCATTGAACTATAATACAAATTATACACACAATTGGAAGACAGGGAACTTGCCATGTGACAGGAAATCTGATATGGGGGGGGAAGTGCCAGATACAGTTAACTCACTTTATAGTAACACTGAATGTCAACCAACCGACTCATCAGATAGCACAATATTAAGAATGCATGAATCCCTTAAATATCAAGTAGTGCATGTTTCCCATTAAACTACTATCTGCTTCTCAGTACTCTGAGGGGCATTCATTTCACACTCATGTGGGTCAAAGTAGATTTAGTTTGTTTGTAACTATCTGATCATTAAGCATGAGAAACTTGTGAAGCTGCCCAGCTCAAGGGATTGGAAAGGAATACAGACCCTTTCACCTCTAGGGCTGCAGTTTGTCAATATTCTTACTTTTTAAACACTCATAGTTGCTACCTTCTGCTAGCTATTTGGTTCAGTGGTTGGACTCTTTAAAGGTCCTAAGCAATCTCAATTCAATTCCTACCTGACATATGTCAACATTTCAATAATGGCCATCTTAGTTGGCACTGATTCACATTCCCTGGCAGTATTAATAGAAAAGACAAGGATTTGAATTGGCAAGGAAACTAAACTATCCACCTACCTCTTCGATCTGTATGCTCCTTATAGATCAGGGTAACTCACACAGCAGAGTAAGGATAGTTGCATAGTTCAGGTACTTTCTGTTCTGAGTACTTCATTCTCCAGGGCTGTCCATCTCGTATCTGTTATCAGCAATGGCAGATTAGCCACATGGCCAATGAGGTCCGTGACTGGGTGCCCCTGCCAATTGTGGGGCCCATGGGAAAATGAGCCCCCCCCCCCCCCCCGCCTCAACCTGCTCCACCCGCCCGGTGCTCCTGCTGGGGTATGGGGGAAGCCCCCACATCCAAACCCCACTCCCCAGCAGCAGCGTCGGGTAGGCAGGGCAGGGCAAGCTCCAGCGCTCTGACCCCACTCCTTGGCAGGAGCGCGGAGGAGGGCGGAGGACTCTAGGCAGAAGGAATGAGGAGGAGCTCTAACTTGCTGTGGCCCAGGACACCACAACCCATAATCTTCCTCTGGCTACCACCACTAAATTCCCTCAAGAATAAGGAAGGAAACATAGAAGAGTTCAAATCTCATGATCAATTTAGAAAAGCTAGGAGCTAGCTTAAAATTATTGCAAAAACTTTTATTCTAACCTCCTCCCCCTCATCTCTGATTCAAGCCAGATTCAAAGTAATGCTTATATATTGCTTTCTTTGTCGGTGTTCACTTATTGTGACCACAGGTTAAAGGCTTAGTAAGGCCGCAAGCCAGTCTAATTTACCTGAATATCATGAATGCTCTAAATACTTTCTTGCTGAGTGTTTGCCTCAGACGCTGGAACATATGAAGAGCTGGAAGTTACGAAATAATGGAATGAGAAGTGGCTGTTGGTTGCCATTATGCTGAAATGAAAGGTTTAAGTCTTTGAATTGAACTTGACTTTCTCTGTCTGTTTCCTTGCACATGTGCACACACTTTCAGATACGTAGGAAAATAATAATAATAATAATAATAATAATAAAAAATCAGTCTTGTACTCTGAGATTTCCTTTTACGACTGCTTGGCCCAATCTGGTTTATGATACAGTTGTCTAAGCATAACTCCTTATTTATGTGATGCTGATTAATAACCATGCTAAGGCTGGGACTGGACTACTGGTTTTTAAAAATATTTCACTGGAATGAAGTAGAATGTACGGAGTCAGCAACTGAAATTTAAGGAACTGTAGCCATTTAAGTGTAAAATGTAGAGATTGTTCAGTAATAATTTAAATAAAAATAAATAATTCTGTCAACTGGCTTAGGGTCTCTGTGTATTTTCTTTAAAAGGCATAGTTTTAGATATAAGTGCATTAGAATATAAGCAGTCAGGTTGCACCTCAGAGATTATTGCATGCTTTGGGTATGTTCATAGGCAAAAAGTCAAGTGACCACAACCATATAAACCAAGCAGTGGTCACCCAGAAATGCAGTGCTCCAAGGCCAGATTTTCCAAGGATCAGAAGTTTTCATATGCAATTGTACACCTAATTTTCATAGACAGGCACCACCACCTCACACATAAATTGGATATTTGCATGTACAAATAACCATTTGGACATCTAACTAGCAAATCGGTGGCAAAATTTCCAGTTTTCATATAATTTGGTAATTACCTGTGCAATTTAAGTATGGAATTGTGTAACCATCTTTGTACTCTCCTGGGACTTAGGTCTTTTTCAAGATCCAGTTGCAGGTAGGGTTACCAGTTTTGACTGGACATCTGACTGGAGGTTCTATCACATAATATAGTATTTAATTAAAGATTAATTTTTAATTCCTGGAGACTCCGGAACCCTAGTTACAGGGCTTGTGTCATAGTTCCTTATTAGTGTTCTGAAAAGAATAATCCAAAATTAAGGGAAATAGATATGTGTTTAGCTAATGTCATTTATTCAGGCAAAATCATAGACACTCAAACAAAATGTTGCATTACAAAACTAACTGAAAATATGTTACCAGCTGCTGAAGGTGTACATTGATAGCCCTTAAAAGTATATCCTGGTCCCTATGGGGCCATGTACCTAGATTGCCGATCCCGGCCTTAAAACATATCCTGGTGTTCTCTCAGCTGTCGTGATTCATGTCTTTTAATTTTTTCATTAACATATTATTAAAATTAGAGTAAACAGAGTGTGGCCTTAAGGAAAATGATTCACAATGAAGAATTTGAAAATGCTAGAACAGAGGGTAAGCATTTTTCCTTTTAAAACTAGAACACAAATAGCTCGCCTTTTGACACAGGAATTTCAGTTGTATAGACATCCTAGTTATACTCTAGGAATCATCTGTTTTCCAAAACAAGCTGTGAAAAGCAAATGTATTTTGGCGTGGCATTTGGTTTTTGCTAATGTGTTTTAGTTTAGCACAAGATAAAAATGGCAGCCACATCACAGACTCCATCTTTACTCCTTATCGTTATGGGCTTGGTGCAATGCCATTCTAACACACAATGAAAGTGGCAGAGGCCAGGCTGCTGACATACACCTATATGTGGGTTTTGTTTCTTTGTGGTTTGCACATGGGTTCATTCACTGTGCTCTGTGGTGCCTCTCTCTCTCTCTCTCATTTTTTTTTTTTGCACATTTTTGAAGATATGAAGCCTGTCGTAGATTGGTTCTTGAAAAAAAGTGTGTTTGTTTTTAAAGCTTATTCACTATAAAAAACTGGGAACAACTTCGGGTTACCACCAGCCTCATGTTGCCAGAGAAATGTTCTTCTGTTGTTCAAATATAAAAGAAGCCTGCTGTGACCCCATGCAACTCAGAGTTTTGTGTAAATTTTAGCACTTAAAAAGCTTAGCACTTTACAAACTACCACCTATCTCAACCTGCCTATGAGTTAAGCAAGTGATATTCAGACCATTTTACAGATGAGGAAGCATCGCAGCAGAACAGCTAAGTGTCTTTGGCAAAAGCCATAGAATGGATTGGTATCAACGCTGGGACTAGAATGCAGGAATTTCTTGGTCGTGGGGCAGTCCACTAGATCCAGCCATCTCTCCTATTGCTGAGTGCCTCTGTTCATCTTTATCTTTCAGCCACGTTGGCTTCTCTGAGAGAATGTAGTTGAACTCAGGTAGCTGGCTAGAGGGTTCCCATGGCTTGGGTAAGCAGGTCAACCTGGAGTAAATGGTTGATATTTCAACTACTTCATTAAATGGGGAAGCTGATTTTGTGAGACACCGAATGTTCCACTAGGTGTTTTATAGTAACACATACAATCTTAAGATTAGCAGCCATGTTAATCTGTATCCGTAAAGAAAATGAGGAATACTTGTTAGTCTCTAAGGTGCCACAAGTATTCCTCATTTTCTTTACATACAATCTTGTGATTAATGTGCTGAATCTGTTGTATTACACATGCTTGTGTTTGCATCTTGTATGTATATTTTCCTGTATTCAGACTTGCTAATACAAACCAGTGTTTCCCATGAGAACAAGGACCTGTTGGATCACTCACTTAGGGCATGCAGGTCACTGTAGGCATTGCTTAATATTGACATACTCCCTTACCTGGCCCAGGTTTCCATGTGTAACAATTTACTCATAGTGGGACAAGAGCCTGCAGTTGGATTATTCAGTGCTGACAGTTGACAAGTCATAGCTGAAAGAGTCACAGTGAGCCTTATGGGGAGAGTCAAATGTTAAGTGTACTGAATGCCAATTAGAGGCCGGCTGCCACATTTTTTATTGAAGAGGTGAGCTTTATTTTGGCTTTGTTTAGATTCAGTGACCCAATGTAATGTTTTTTCTCATTATACTTAAAGCACCTAAGTAAATGAAATGTACCAGTTACAAGGCATCTGTGTCCTCGCTCAGTTTTGTTAGCACAAGATGAGTTGCTGCTATTAAAAAAAAAAAAAAGTGAATGAGCTCTCCTTTAACTTAATTCTTTGTTGCTTTCACACATCAATATTGATTAATGGGGATTTGGTTAGGATGGCAAAGATGTAACCACCATCTCCCCCTAAAATGAATGCAGGTCAGTCACAAAATCTCCAAACAGACTGACAGATTTTTTTTTTTACAAGAAACTGACACTGTCCCAAGAGTGTGTGGGCAGATTTGTGGTTTCACAAGCAATGGGTGGGAATGGAAAGGTGCAAGATAAAATCTTTATTTAGTTAGTTTATTTTACAAAATAGCTTTAGAACTATATATATATATATATATGTTTTTGACTGTCAGTAATGTCATGTTCATGACAGTGCTCTCTAAATGCACAGACCTGGTTTCTTGTATGGATAAATTCCATCTCATGATAGTAATAAGATACTCAAAGTTGTGTATTTCAGTGTGATGATTATTGCATTTATTGAATAATTAAAGTTACTGAGCCTTTGGCCTTATGCCTTTGTGCCATGCCTCAGGTGGTGAGTAAATAGCCTACAAATGAACTGGCTGTCCTGTCTTCTAGTTTAATTTGTTCTGTGGGGTAAGTATTCTATCATAGTACATACACCATGCATTGAATAAGCATTATGCAGGAAGAGAATCCCAGCCTTGCAAAGCCATTTCCAGTGGTGAGTCACTCACCTCTCACAGAAAGTAATAAATACCAAAATTAACATCCACTGAAACTATGGTATGCTTTTGCTCTGCAGAACTCTGGAAAGTGATTGGATATCTCAATGGACTGATATAACAGTACAGATTCCTTTACTGCCTGCATGTGGCTTAAGTTGCTAGTTGAAAGACACTGTCATCTGAAGACTGCACGGTTGCATATGTTAATTGTGAGGAATAGGTGTAGGACAGTTGGTGGACAGATGTGCACAGCATGAAAAACACCAGGGAAACGGGAACTTACTTGTCACCCTTAATAGTAGTTCCAGCAGACAGTGCATTTTTCCTTGGCACCCATTATTACAGTATAATTTGTTATGATGGTCTATTTTTAATTTGTCATATTTATGAAAAATTATGCTAGTGCCTCTCTTGTATCCAAGATTTCCCCCCCTCCCCATCCAGAAGTAGTTCAGTAAATGTCATTTTATATAGCTGAGCAGACCAGCAAAGGCACAGGAAGGAGTAAGTCTTCTTTCTTCATTTAACTTCTCCATAGCAAACTTTATACATCCAAAGTATTTATTACAACAATTTTATCTCTAGCTTCAAGTGGCAAAGAAATGACTCAGTCACCCCTGGTTTATGTTACTAGAACCTCTTAATAAAATTACCCAGCCATATGACAGAAAACTTAACAGATTATTCTTTTTTAATGTTTTCTATTACATTTCAATATATTACACTATGTTATCTGGTGCTGTATTGTAGAATGAATAAAAGCTACAGTTTCTGATGGGATAGAATTATATTATTTGTGGCCCAGAGGGTGGTAGGGTCTTTAATGAGAAAGTACACTAATATATCTTGCTGTGTTCAATAACATTGAAATGTATTTGTGAGTCATGCATCTCTTGTGCTTTCTGTTCATGATAGATTCACTCTTACTAAGACAGGGAATTTGTATTACCTTTCTTTATTGTCAGAATAGCAAAATATAATACTTAACATCTATTGTATCCAGACTTATACAAATAGAATTTGAACTATGAATGAACAAGATGCTATTAAGAAAGTAGGAGCAGAGGTTAGAAACTACTTAAATTGGGAGCTAGCACTGACCACACTTCAGAACTCAGAACCTAATACGCTTTTTGTTTGTTCTCGTTTTATACCATCAACTCGTAAACATTTTGATTCTTCTAAAATACAGTACAGGTTTGTGGGAGCAGAAATAGAAAAGCATAGGGCAAAATTTTCAGTTTTAGAAATGTTGTGAATCTACGATTACATCTGTTTGCACCTTAACCTGTTTGTTGGCTCGGCTTTTTTATCTTTGGCACATGTAGCATGGTCATTTCAACTTGCTTCAAAATAAGTGGACAAATTGCCAGTTTGCAGTGTATTTGAGGGTTTATTTTTCTCTTCTTTAGGAATAGCAGAGTGTTCTAGAGAAATCACTAGTGTATTTTATTTGTAGGATCTTACATGGGTATCTTTAATATCCCATATTTGTAACCACTATGAACCAAGTAAGTTTACTCACACCTTCAAAATAAAAATAGGCAGAAGCCTTACAAAATATTAAAGCAAAACCTCACCAAATCATTGCATTTTAAGATGTAAAAGGAAGTTCTAAAAAGAAATTGACAGGTCAAGGGTGTTATACGACCAGACACCTAGGAGTATATTTCTAGTATGAGAGCCAATGTCTGACAAGGAATTGAGCACAATTCTGGGTGTCAGGGCATCCTGAGTGTGAGTCTTAGCTCTGCCATTGACTTGCTTTGTGACTTTGGGTATGGTCACTACGGGTATGTCTTCACCGCAGAGTTAACCTGTGCTCTTATGTGGGTGTTGTCCCTAACTTAGCTTCAATCCACACACTCAGACCTCTTCTTTGGGGGAAAGCCCAAGTGTTGCTTTACCTCTCCACTTTGCAGGCTAAACCACCTGCATGCTGATAGTTCTCCAGCACATTCCTATAATAATTCCCCTCTCTCTTCCCTTTGTCCAGAAGGACAAACAAGTTATCCCACAGTTCGCTGGGACCATACAGACTAGCTCAGCTGACTGAAACACTAAGTACTCTGGGATATGACCCCAAAAGTCTTAAAGCCTTGCACAAGTGAATGTAACTCCAGTGTGGACCCAGTAACTTGAATATGGCTTTGCAGTTTGGCCACTTACACCCAAGGTAGGCTAACCTGGGGATTGGTCACCCAAGCTAACGCATCAGTCAAGACTACCATATGACTCAATATTTCCAGCTGCAAACTGTGAATACCACTACTAACTATAGTTTCACAATAGCATTACTAAATTGCTAGATAAGTACTATGTATTATTTGTAAAGCATCCACAATATTCCCCCCATGATATGGATGACTTAGTCAATTTATTTTTCTGCCATTAGGTCAAATGTTGGCATGTGAAATGCCTTGGCATAGAAGAGTGTTGCTTTATTCATTTTTGTTATTTATCATTTTCACTGTTATTTATTTACTGGCTTGCAGTGCTCAGTGAAAAATGGGCTGGAGGGGAAATGGCAGCGTGGAAAGAAATAATTCTTCTTCGTCGTCTAGTAGTGTCCCACGGATGCTGCATTTCAGGTGTGCACGCGCCTCTTAAGCTTTTGATTGGAGAATTTCAGTAACAGGTCTGCTCAGCCCACACATGCACCCTGTGCCTCCTGGAGTGGGATACCGAGGCTGTATAGGGAAGCTCAAGCAAACCACCCTCTGTTTCCTTCTCAGCTGCCCTGGCCTGAGATGGAGCTCTAGCCTGTCCAGGCTGAGCACGCCTCAGCATTTCTAATATTTCATAGTGGTTAAGATAGTTCTTATAGTTAGTTGCTAGTATAGTTATAGCTATAGGTAGTTAGTGAAGTAGGGAGAGGATCTGTTTGCTCCTCTTCCAGACACAGCTCTGATAAGGCCTTGGGTACATTCTACCAGTATGGAGGGCAAGCATAGATGTTCGACACTGGTAATGTCAAGTTTAGCCCAGTTATTGGCAGCCAGGCATTCAGCACCCAGCAAGCAACAGCAGCAGACTCCATCAACATCTACTTTGATGCGCTCACCATCAGTGGTATCTTCGGCAATCATGGCCTCCGCTACTGTGTCTGTCCTGATGCTCTATTTGATACCACAGGAGTTCAGATATGTTAAGGACCCCTCAATAACAGATTAACTGAAGTCCTTGCTCCTCATGGGAGCTGAGCATCTCTCAGTACCGAGACTCCAGTCCCTGGACTACCCTGCTACAGTACCACAGGACTCTCCACCATTTTCTGTGGGGGTTCTTCCGATGGATTAGATGGAGGAGAGTGAAGGAGACCTCCATTCAGTCTCCTCTATTTCTGTTAAGGATTCTCCAGCATATCCCTTCAGGAACCAATTCTTTGAAGACCATAGGAAAGATGGGGCTCAGTTATTGAGGTTTGTGGAACCAATCCTGCTTGCCACCTTGACTTCTGTATGGGCCACCCAATGGTCACACTGAGACCCCTAGGGTGCTTATCAATAATAATTTGCTCTATCATGGGTACAGTCTCATAGCATAGGGAGGCCAGAGTTGTACAGACCTTTCTTCCCCTCCCCAACCAATCTCCTACCCCCACTCCCCAGGAGGAGATGTTTGAGGAGCAAGAAGCTAAGATAGGAAAGGAGGCCACCCCATAAACACCTATTTCATCCTCAGCTCCAGACAAGGTGATTATGCCTTTACCACAATCTAAGGCCGATGAATTTCAGCAATTTCAAGATCTAATAAAGAGTGTAGCTGACACTCTTCAGATTCCTCTCAAAGAGGTCAAGGATTCACAAGGAAAACTGCTTGCAGTCAGCAAAAATCTTGCAGTCAGCAACACCCTCCTGTGTGGCATTACCCATCAATGAGGCGCTACTAGATCTGGCTAAGACTGCGTGCCAAACACCTGCCACTATTCCACTCATGTGTAAATGTGCAGATAAGAAATATTATGTTCCTCTAAGGATTCTGACTTTTTGTTCTCCCACCCTCCACCTAACTCCCTGATGGTGGATCGGTAAATGAAAGGGGTAGGCATCATTCTGTAAGTGTACTTCATCTGAAAAGGACCAGAAAGACTGGATCTCTTTGGAAGAAAGACCTGTTCACTGGCAACCCTGCAGTTCAGGATCACAAATTATCCAACGGTCACTGCCAAATATAATTTTACAGGTTGCAGCAGATTCACAACTGTTGACCAGTGGCCACAAGAACATAGGGAGGAATTCCAATCCATCATCTTAGAGGGATAAGTGGTGGCCAGAATTGCTCTTCAAGCTTCCTTAGATGCCATGGACACTGCTGTCAGGACCATCTCGATAGTGGTGGTTATGCACAGGGTGCCATCACTGTACTTACCTGGGTTTCTGAAAGAAACACAGAACACTGGAAAACCTGTCCTTCCATGGTTGTAAATGGTTCTTGAAAACCAGGGTTGAGTGCTCACTTGCTCTGAAGGATCTAGGGACGTTTTACGATCCCCGGGCATATCTACACATACAAATAAGAAAATGTTTAGTAAGTCACAGACTGCCCAGAAATTGTGTCCTGCTCAGTTTTCTGGGTACCATAGAAACACCAAACCCCACAGACAGAGACATAGATTTCAGAGAAAGAGAGCTTCCCAACTGCCCTCCATGACCACCCAGCCATCTTCAAAACAACAGTTTTTATGGGTTGGCCCAGGGAAGGGGGAAGGTTGAATCCGCCCACCCCTGTGGATTTACAAATGCACCCATTAGGCCATCTTTGAAGACTGACTTGTCAATTTCCAACGTGCTTAGAGGCAAATCACTACAGAAAGGTGGGTCATAGAGGTCATAGCATCAGGCAACACCATACATTTTACCCATCTCCCTCCCTTCCATTCCCCCTTCCTGGTCCCTCTTCAAGTACTCCTCTCATAAGTTTATTTAGATACTAAAAAGTGAACTCTGACAGTTATAATTCTGTCACTAGATAATGGGGACTGGTTCTCAGCCCACAACCAACAACCAACAAGACACCCATTTCCATATAACCATACACCTATCACACAAGACATAAATATATGCTTCACTGTAAGCCAGGATCATTTCCAATACTGAGTGCTTCCCTTCAGCCTTTCCTTAGCTCCAAGGGTATTCTCAGAAGTCCTGACAGTAGTGGCTGCTGACCTCTCTAATAAGAAGCAATCCTAGTCTTCCTATATCTAGGCTACTCAAGGACTGTTCTTATGAAGCAGTGCCATCTTCCATCCAGATTGCCCTTGTTTAGTTCCATCAGTTGGGTTGACACCTGTGCTTCAGGGGGTTGGGGCGGAGGGAGGCCAACCTAGATGTTCTCTGCCTCAAGACATGACTCCTGAACAATATCAAAACATGTTACTTACCTGCAGAAATGGAAGGGATTCTTCCATTGATGTTGACTGCTCCCTTTTCCCTGATTCAGTGCCACTTCTGATCATCCTGGATTACCTGTTGTAGTTAAAGAAATCAGGGTTATCAATTAGTTCAGTTAAGGTCCATTTGGCCACAATATCACTCTTTCATCCTCTGGTAGAAGAATTCTGTATAGTTGCTCATCTGGTGTCATCTAGGTTTATTAAGAGCTTGGGGAATCTCTATCCCCAGATTAGGAAAGCTCCCCTGAACTGGGATCTCAACCTGGTTCTCAGTTATTTTATGAGACTTCTATTCGAATCAACGGCAAATTGTTCTATGTTTAATTTATCTCTGAAGGTGGCCTTTTTTAGTAGCCATTTTATCAGCCTGTAGAGTTGGGGAGATGGCAAATTCCCCCGTTTATAGAGTTCTTTAAGGACAAGGTCTCTTTATTTCCACACCCTAAATTCTTACCTGAGGTTTTCTCTGAGTTCCACCGTAATCTAGTCATTCCTCTACCAGTGTTTTTCTGAAGCCTACAGGAGTTTTCTATAGGAGTCCAGTTTACATAGCCTGGATCTTAGAAAAGCATAGGTTTACTTAAATAGGACCCAACAATTTAGGAAGTTAGCCAGGCCAGTGGTCTTCAAAAAGAGAGAAGACCACCCCTGGGGGTGTGCGAGACCTCGGCGCCATGCTGATCCTGCGTGGGAGCCCACCGAACTCGGCAGTGGTCTATTTTTGTACCGCCGAAATTGCGGCGCTTCTTTTCCGTTGCAAATAGATCCATGGGGTCTTCAGTCTTTACTCAGAAACTATTGAGATTGTATCTGGATGTATTACCACTTATTATGATTTTGTGGGTGTATTTCCACACACCTCCCCCTCCCCCCTGCAAAAGGGTGATAGCACATTAAACCAGCTAACAGGCAACATCTGTCACATAATTGAAGAATGTGCCAGTATCTGAAATGTGTAGGGCTGCTACATAGCTTCAATACATATGTTTTCAAATGGTTATGCTCTGATCCATGTTGTCAGATCTGACGCTGCACTTTGTCTTCGTTTCTGGCCTCTGTTCTGAAGTGCTCTGCTCCATCTTGAGATATTGGGAATGGGAAATTTGCCAGCTGAGAGCAACCTGGAGGGCAGCAAATGGGCAGTGCTGACAGAATGTCTTGAGTCCTGAGAATGTTATTTTGATTCTAAGATGTTTACCTTCCACTAGATAAATGTATAATTTTAATGTTCTGAAGAGTGCTAATAGAAAAGATTTCCTTATTATTGCCCATTTATATACCAGTATGTGTATTTTTCTTTGTCTAGGCCTATCCCATATAAATTAAATTACAAAATCCTTCATTAAAATAAATAAGGTTGGGACACAAAGCAGTGAAACCAAAGCAGTTTTGCCTTGAGGCTGCAGAGGTTTCCTCATCTCACCCTGCTGTGTCTAGGTATTGCAAAACATACGGTTCACCTTTAGGGGGAGTTTCCAGCAAGTGGGACATGTTAAGTGCCATATGTGCTGCAATAAGTGGAGGTGTGATGAGAAGGTGAACTGAGGACAACCACGCAACCAGCCTTCAAATTTGTTGGTGTTTGCAATGTCAGTCTGTATCTTCTTCTCACCTCCTCTCTTTGTAAAAGTTAAAGCATTAAAATATGACATGGGGACCATTAGAATTGCTTATCCATATTATTAATTATTATTATTAATTATTATTTTATTTACTTATTTTATTATTATTGCTGCTATCTGTTCTGAAGTAGCGCCTAGGAACCCTCAGTTTGGACAAGGACCCCATTGCGCTAGGTACTGTACAAACACAGCACAATAAGTCCCTTTCCCAATGAGTTTACAAACTAGACAAGATATAATGCAGATCTCAGTTAAACTTCCCACTGCTGCCCGGATGATAAATTTTAATTTTTGATGCCTATGCTCCAAGGCCTCTACCTGGTTTAATAAGAAAATATTGTGAACATAATCACTCCTAAATGGGTAATTTGCCCAAATAAGTTCAAGAGCTGGAGCAATAAAACAGCATCATCTCACCATCAACCAAAAATCCGTATGAAAAAAAACAAACCAAAGCAGAGACAAAAACAAAGCTCCCGACTATTCTCTTAGTTGTCACTGACACTATGGCTATATCTACACTGCGAGGAAGGGATATGATTCCTCTCCCAGTGTTCACGGAGACGTGGCTGGCTGAGCTGTGCTGAGTACAAACCTTCCTGAAATCAGCCACTGCACTGCTATTTATACTTGTGTTAGCTCAATTAAATGTGGTGCGAGTACATGTACATGAGCTGGGTTATTACCACTCCTAGTGTAGACAGAACCTATCTGTGTGATTCCCATCCTGACATTAATGACCGGCTGCCACCAGCGCCAATATCTCCTCTTAATGTAATGGAAGCCACTCATTTGTCACAAAAAGCCAAATGTTCCAGTATGAGATAAAGATGCTACTTTCTGTAATAAACAAAAATGTAGGGTCAGATCCCCTTTCTTCGTGAAAAATCAGTTCTGACTTATTTTACTTTCTGAAATTTCTAAGATACGGCATGGTTGCCCACCTTAAGACACCAAAGCTGTGTTTCAGACCTGCAGAGTTCCCAGAGCTTCTGCTGAAGTGAACAGTAGTTGTGAGTGCTCAGCTCCTGTATAAATCAGGCTTTAAGTATCAAGTTGAGAACCCCAAAAGCCTGGAGAGTTTTGAAAATTTAGGTTTAAGTAACTTGCATAAGGGTGCTGTGGTCTGATAAACCATAGAATCATAAAAATGTAGGCAGGAGGGGACCATTAGAAGTCATCAAGTCCAGCCCACCTGTTCTGAGGCAGGACTAAGTAAACCTTGACAGCTGTTTGTCCAACTAGCTGCCTTGACAGCTGTTTGTCCAACCAGTTCTTAAAAACCTCCAATGATGGGGATTCCACACGCTCCCTTGGAAGCCTGCTCCAAAGCTTACCTAGTCTTATAGTTAGAAAGTTTTTCCTAATACCAAACCTAAATCTCCCTTGCTGCAGATTACGTCAATTAGTTTTTGGCCTACCTTCAGTGGACGTGGAGAACAATTGATCACCATCCTCTTAATAAACAGTCCTTAATAAATATGAAGACAGTTATCAGATCCCCACTTAGTCTTCTTTTCCCAACACTAAACTTGTCCAGTATTTTTTAACGTTTCATCATAGGTCTGGTTTTCTAAACCTTTTATCATTATTGTTCTCTTCTGGACTCTCTCCAATCTGTCCACATCTTTCCTAAAGTGTGGGATCCAGAACTGGACACAGTACTCCAGCTGAGGCCTCCCTCACCATGTAGATCTAGATAATTACCGCCAATGTCTTACATACAACACTACTGTTAATACACGCCAGCCTGATATTAACCTTGTCTGTACCTGCATCACATTATTGACTCATATTCAATTTCTGATCCAGTATAACCCCCAGATCCTTTTCTGTAGCTATTCCCCAGATTGTAGTTGTGCATTTGATTTTTTCTTTGCTGGAATGCTGCCATTTTTACAGAGAAACAGAATTGGTGATCCACAGGAGATCTCCCATGCTTCAGCCTGGAGTAGCAACAAGGGAAGTTGGTAGTAGCTTAATTCTCCATTTCCACAATTTCTAATGTTTGTTGGATTTTGTAACTTTAACGTTGAATTTCCTGGCTCTTCATCTTTGGTGTTCTTTTGTTTTTTTTAAATTAAGCTCTAATATTTTTCAGGGCTTTGGAGCGGTGCTCTGGCTCTGCTCCAGCTCCAGGCAAAAACCTGCAGCTCCACTGCTCCACGCTCCAGCTCCGGGTTCCGCTCCAAAGCCCTGTTTTTAATAGAACTTTAGTAGGCTTTTTCCCCTATTGTTGCTGACACAATCTTAACTACACACAATCATAGTGTTTCAAAAGATAGTTTATAAAATATACCTGGGTTAAATAATTTAAATATCCAGTTACCTATATTAGATTTCTCACTGGATCTGTGTTCCTTAGCTAAAGTAGAAACTGGAGAGTTATTGTAAATTTGAGTTTTGTTAGGCAAAATAACACACAAAACAGATAAGAAACTACAGAAAAAAAAAGATGGTTAGATGATGATATTTACAATGTCAAAATTGAACTCAACCTTGGAAGTTACACAATTACCAAGAGATAATCAGTTCAATAAATCCAAGTCTTATTCCAGTCTTATTATAAAGGCAAACTTCCCCAGTTCTCTACTTATCTAGTCAGGTGATTTTGGTATCAACATGAGAGTAAGGATCCTTAAATGTAGATTTTTATTTATCTCAAATCGGGCATATCTGGCAATAGAATTATGGGCCTGCACAGGTCAGTTCAATTAAACAGTTGGCCAGACTTTAGAAAAAGTTACTTAATTATCAAAGAATGTCCCTTTAGTTCAAAGTTACCGTACCCAGATGATAATTGCAGCCAAAGTATTGCCATTTATCCACGCACAAAACTATCCCAGATTAAACCTAATATATAATATGTGGTAATAATTTTGGAGCTATGCTAATTTCTCTGGAATTTCACCAGTACTGTAAACTCTTATACCACTTTAAGTAAAGGTTCAATAGTGGTAAACTCTTTAGCTTACAAGCCAATTCAGAGTTTCTTTCTGTTTGTCTAGGAAGCTGCAAATTCTCTTGATCATGACATTGGTATGACTTTCTAGGCTGAACTCTTTGAAACACTCAAGATTTCTTGCAGCCGACATTTGCTACAGGTAAACGTAGACTCCTGTTAGAATGGTACGAGACTTAATGTAATGAGTTTCTCCAGCCTCAGTACTCTCAACAGAGCTAGTGATGCAGCATAATTTCTATATCTAGACAACTAAAACTACTTTTTTAGTGAAATGCAAATACATGCCATACATTTTTATTGTTGTGTGTTTTAACTGAGGTATGTACTTACAGAAAAGCATTTAACTTAACCAAGTTATCACTCCTGTATCTTTATTCCAAATGTATAGGAAAAAGCATATAAAATAGAAAAGAAAAAGCTGAAAGAGTAGCTTAATTCAAAACTTATCAAGAATTTGTGGTTAAGCCTTGCTAGGTAGTTGCTGTAACAGTTACTCAACCCACATTTGTGTGTGAAACACAGAACGGCATCTGCTGTTTGACATGTTTTAAAGGTTTAGGCCTAAGTTATCCCAAGAATTCTGACCTATATTGGGGTTGTCTGTAACATTATTGTAATAAGCTACTTATTTTCTGTGTTGTCACTACAATAGGTAGGAATGTAACTTTTTCTATAAACATAGAGGTTTGGTCCCACACGAATGTTGGGAAAATTTCTTCTCTCAATGCAAAAGTTAGATTTTGAAGTAAATGTTATTGAAAAATTATTCTGGTTGCATGCATAAGGCGGATGATTTCCGATAAAAGCTTTGAAGTACCACCAGTCTATTCATTTGTGGTTATGAACACCTTTTTCAATTTTGCACTATGTATCTAGTTAGCAACTGTACTGTAGCTATTATAAATTGGATGTGTGATTAAGCAGCAAGGTTTATTGTGTAGATAGGTCCTCTTCTTTCCTTACTTTTATGCTCCATTTATTTCTGTTTTTTAAAGGATTTTGGGTGGAGTTCTAACAATAAAGCTGCCCTATATTTTCTTGTTGGTTTAAAATAAGGTGGGGGCAGAATCTGTTGAGATAGGAATTATGTACAAATACTCGAAAGATATTTCATTGATCTCAGGAAGAAACGAATGAATTCCATTCAGAAGTAAGACACAGAGACACAATATATTCAGATTCCTCCTACTGTGTTTAAATGAAGATAGTGCTAGAAAGTATTGCCCAAGACAGCATTTCACATTTTTAAGCAGGTAACCATGACTTTTTTTGTTAACAATGATTGTATGTAGAAGCAACTTTTTCATCTTTGAAATTTCAAGCTGTATCTCAAATTGGGTCATGCCATTTAGTCTAAATGAATCTCACTGTCTCTTAAGTAGTGGTTGGGGGAGGGGTTGGAACAAAGAGTTTCACATGAAAGCACCTGAAACTGAGATTTGTGCTACTGTATTCACACAAGGAAATCTCATAGTATTTAATGCCCTATAATGTACTTTACCACACCGGCTAAACACCTAAGAATGGTTTTATTATTGTTATTATTTGGGGATGGAGGGGCAGGCAGAGAAATTCCTTGTCACGCCCTGGCACAAAACCAAATCCGGTACTGTCATAATAGCAGCCACTTTGTTAGCTGCATTCCAAACTACTGATAGGCAGTGCACATAACACTTGGAAATTGCTTCTCTGACTAGGCATGTTTTTCTTGCCTTTTCCATCTAGATTCACAAACCAGATCACTTGAAACTTAATGTTTCCGAATAATCATATTTGAATGGCTTTTTCCCTGGTTAAGTATTTAAATATATACTTGACTATTTAACAAAAATGACAATTGAATCCAAATTGATACTTTCCCTTTCACATAAAAATGAAACAGTCTCTAGGTATGAGGAGAGATATAAACCTGAACTTTATGCCATATTCCAGTGTTTTGTTTTGGATGAAGTACTGCATTTTGCCTATTATTAGCATTTTAGCTCCACTAGCCATGTCCCCGTTTACTAGACTTCAGCTGGTATTGACCCAGATTATGTAAAATTTCTTACTAAGCTTTTGAGTATATCCCAGTGCTTAGCTTGAGTTGAAGATCCATATAATTTCCTGCTGAGAGAAGCAAACTCCATACCAGCCACAGGCTTCTCTTGTGGGTCTAATGCCTTCCCTTTTTCAGACTGACCTACAGCCATAATTCAAGTATTTAAAACATCCAAAAATTGTTTTCAAACTTTGCCCATTTTTTAAAATCTTTCATACATAACTGATCAAGGTGTTAAAAAAAAGTAGGTTCACATTCACCTAGGTCTTTTAACAACTCCTGAGTGTTGAAGTTCAGCTTCAAAACGAACAACATACTCTGAACCAATAGTAGTGTAATAAGCTATTTCTTTTGGTTTCATTGTATTGCAACATCTCCATTTTTCCATGCCGGGGCATGGAAAAAATAATAAACAAAACAATGTTAGCACATTAGCTGGATCATGATGATTCCAAGCACAAGTTGGGTTATTGACCAAAAGTGTAATGAGCCTAATAGAAAAGCAATCGTTTAAACAACCCCATTCTGTGTAACCCATTCCCTGTTCTATCCCATCTCCTTCTCTTTCCCATACCCTGATTATACAAGATCTAAATATGTTAGTCTTTAGCAGCTTTGCTGTTAAATCAGGAAAAATAGTGTTAAAATTATTTTTACATAAATGTATTTAAAAAAATATTCTTGCTACATTCAGCAGAGCTTATAATTTTACAAAGGCTCTGATCTTGCAGTCTGATCCATATAGGAAGACACTTGCAACCCATGTAATCTCATTTATTTAAGTATGTACAGTGGTCTACCAGAGAGGATCTGACTGTAGCATCAAGCCACAGCAGGTATAAAGAAACCGCAGTCTATTTTATGCCTTTGCACCTATCTGGCCAAGGAAAGACAACCTCCAGATGTTTCAATCTGGATTTTCAAAGAAACAGAAGCCCCAAACAAAAAAATCATATTATTTTTCAAGAACTAGTAGTTCTTTGGTGGCACACTATTACCCTCTTGTAGTGAGGCGGTGTGGTTCCCCACCACCCCGGAGAGAGAGGAACCCCTCGGGATACCAGAGTGGGCGGAGCTAGTGAGCTCTGAGCCCGCCCCCCAGAGGGTCAGGTGGCGACTCGGAAGTATAAAGGCTCGCCCTCAGAGCTCACTGGGGAAACAGCCGCCGGAGAGGCCAGATGCCTCTGGTCTACGGCACGACTAGGGAGCGCCAGTGGCCCATGGTACATGCACGGAGTTGCCAAGCCTGCCCCGTGCTCACTACCAGGAGGAGTTTCCGAGCCTGCCTCATGCTTGCTACCTTCAGGAGTTGCTGGGCCTGCCCTGCACCAGCTACCCCGAGGAGCCTGTGGTGCCGGACCCCCCGGACAACACCACCCTGACCCAGGTACAACAAGAGGGGAAGTTAGGAAGTAGCCTGGGGGCAGCCGGCCCTAGTCTGGGTGCAGCACTGTCCCAAAGTGCATTTGCGCTCATGGTCTGAGTATTTTTGGATTTTCATAAGAAAAAATAATATTCAGAATGTTTTGATGAGAGTGGTGGTAAAATCCTCTTCAGGAGAGAACCAAGACAACCATATTTTGATCCACTAGAGATTTTTCATTTTGTTCAAATAATTTAATCACTATTTATATATTTTCACATTATTTTTAGCATCACATAATTCCATCATATGTGTGCATTAAGTGTTTTCTGTATTGCATCTCCAACATTGTTGTATAGCTGGTTAGTCAATCAGATATAATTATTCAGTGCTCCTGAGGAGACTATGGTAGTGTGTTTTTTTTCTTCTCACCCCAAATAATGCAAATGTTCTTTAAAAAATATGCGGTAGCAAGCTGACATTTTGACTTGAGAAATATTAATAGAATAGGGCCCACAGTACCAATGATTCAGTCATCTGTCAGCCTGATAAATTTCAGTGGGGAAATGTAGCCCATAGGGCTTCCAGCTAATTATATTTAAGTTGGTTAGTACTGCTAGGAAGCAGCATCCAGGCAAAGTTGCTGAAAGCTCTGAAGCTGTGTGCAGCATCTGAGTGTGTGTTCAGAAAGTCATTACCCCTTTGTGCTTGTGTTGGATGGATTTTAGGAAGCTGACCTGAAATAGAGAGCAGGAATCAATATCTGAAAAGACATTTTATTTGCTTCTGATCCATTTCCTGATTCAGCAGCTGCTAGTCTGTAATGCTTCATACAATAACTACATATGGGGGGAAATGTTACTTAACTTCACTAGGTATTGGCCATCAAATCTGTTTATAATGACGTGCAGCAAAATAGAACAAGTTAATCTCCAGCCATGCCAAAGTTATAAAGGGACTATCTATACCCAAATCCCAAGTGGCGTCAACTATCTAAAGCAAGGGTTGGCAAACTTTTTGGCCAGAGGGCCAAATCAGGGTTCAAAAATTGTACAGAGGGATGGGTAGGGAAGGCCCTGCCCCCTATCCAACCCCCACCCACTTCCTGTCCCTGACTGCCCCCCTCAAAATACCATCCTGCTCCTTGTCCCTTGAACGCCCCCTCCCCAACCACCACCCCGGAACCCCACCCCCTACTCAATCCCCCCGCTCCCTGTCTCCTGACTGCCCCAACTCCTATCCACCCTCTCACCTCCTGGCAGACCCCAGGATTCTCCCACCCTATACAACCCCCCCGATGCTCCCCCCAGAGCCTCTGCCCCATTCAGCCCCCGCTGCTCCCTGTCCCCTGACTGCCCCCGGAACTCCCTGCCCCTTATCCAACCCCACCCCTGGTCTGAAGTGCCTTACTTATCTGTGTCTGGTAAGTTTATTGCAACTTTTTCTGTCAAAGCCTCATCTTGCAACAGTTATCCATGCAATTTACCTTTGCAATTTCTGGATTCAAATCCTGTCATGAATGCTACATGTTACCCTTTCAGACCTCTTGGAAACTACAGCTTGTGCAGAATGCAGTTGCCTACATATTAAATCAGTTATCAGATGACTATGCTGGCTTCCTCTTTGTTTCCCAGTCAAGACACAAACTATATGGAGCTTTATAGATCAGTGTCAGTAATAGGAATTGCATCTGGAAGCAAACTCTCTCACTGTTGATCGGTCACTGATTGATTGCAGCTGAGGTGAGCGTGCTAAAAGTCCCTCCCTGTATTCAAAGTTCTGGAGGTCAAATGCAGACAGTTCTCCATGGTGGAGCATTCTGAGGTGTCAAATTCACTTCATTTGCTGGGTGGCACTCCCAGGGCTTATCTATACACAGAAATTGCGTGAATTTAATTAACCCATTTCCCACATTGATTTTGTGAAATGAGTGCAACCTACTTGTGTGTGTGTGTAGACTCTCTTAAAGTGTTTTAACGGATGGCTGTTAAGACATACTTGAACCAATTTAAGAGTGTTTACAAAAGGAGGTTGCAGCCCTTTACATCAATTTAGAAATGGATTTAATAAAATTTATGCAATTTCTATGTGTAGACTGGGACCAAGTCTTCCAGTAGTGCATGGTTCCTCTTGTTCCTCAGGTTTTTACTTGATGTGGGGTTCAGTGGAGAAGGGAGTTTGATATTGCTGAAAGAAGAGCATTCCTCCTTCCCTCATTTTGTTTATAATGACCATTTTGTTTCCTTTCTTTTTATTTTATTAACTTCAGTACATGTGCCTGTAACTCTTAACAGGCCATTTTATAAGTTAAGAAATAAATCTCATGAATAGGGTTGTCACCTGTCCAGGTTTTGGCTTCTGTGTCCAGGTTTTGGCTTCTGTGTCCAGGTGCCATTTAGGGTTGCAGGTACTTGGTTTTCAGCTGGAAAATCCGGTCAAAAAGGGGACCTGGCAACTCTAAATAGTACTCAAACCAAAAGTACAGTTACTGCAGGGTATGGGGAGGTGTCGGGTCATTAACCCATAACACCCCCTGCTAGCCCAGGGCTGCCTCTTTGAGACGATCCAGTGAGCATCGGGGGTGGGGGTAGAGGAGCAAGGGGTGGGGCCTTGTGGGGGGCCAGGGCAGGGCCTCAGAGGTATGGTTGCCAGCAATTAGAAATGTAATGATCCTACTCATGAATGAATACCAAGAAACAGATCTAGTTTGGGAGTGGGATTTTTTAAGCATAGAAATTAACATTTATTTGACTAAGGCTGAGACTGTGAAATATATATTTGTCAGTTTATATATATACTAGCGAAAATACCCGGTGTTGCTTGGATCAGTCGGAGGTGGGGAGGGGGCAGAGAGCTGAGCGAGTGTGGGGTCTGTTGGAGGGGGCAGAGAGCAAACCTGACACCCCCACCTCACCCCCCCGACCAAACCCGACACCCCCACCTCACTTACCCCTCGACCGACCCTGACTCACATTTTCACCCCCCCACCCAACCCCAACACCCCCACGTCTCCCCCTACCAACCCCAACACCTCCTGACCAACCCCAACACCCACACCTCACCCCCCGTAGACCAAACCTGACACACCCACCTCACTTCCCCCCCAACCAAACCCGACACCCCTACCTACCACCACAAACAAACCTGACACCCACACCTCACTTACCCCTCGACCAACCCTGACCCCCCTCCTCAACCCCCAACCAAACCCAACATCCCCAGCTTGCCCCCCCACCAAACCCAACACCCCCTGACCAACCCCAACCCACACACCTCACCCCTCACCCACCCAGACACCTTCCCACCCCCCCAGACCAAACCCAACACCCCCGGCTCACTTACCCCCCGACCAAACCCGACACCCCCACCTCACCCCCCAACCAAACCCGACACCCCTACCTCACTTACCCTCCGACCAAACCCAACTCGGGTCCGTCGGAGGTGGGGAGGGGGCAGAGAGCTGAGGGATTCCGGGGTCCATCGGAGGTCGGGAGGGGGCAGAGAGCTGAGGGATTCCGGGGTCCGTTGGAGGGGGGAGGGGGCAGAGAGCTGAGGGATTCCAGGGTCCGTTGGAGGGGGGAGGGGGCAGAGAGCTGAGCGAGTGCGGTGTCTGGTGGAGGGGGTATTATGACATCATAACTATGTCACAGAGAACAGCAGCTGCCCAGCTGATGTGATTGGCCTTTAAAGAATTTCACCCCTGGGGGGTGTCAGAGGTGAGATTTGAAAAATTTTCGACTCTTACCTTGATTAGGACCCCAAGACCTCTAACTGTACCAAATTTCAAGTCTTTTGCTCAAACGGTGTGGAAGGAGTAAGCGTTCATACATACACGCATACATACACGCATGCACGCATACACCATTTGACTTTTATATATATAGATTTATATCTTTTGAATTAAAAAAAATTTCCCACCACTTTCAAGTTATGTGAATATAATCATTGTCCATGGTTTCTTAATTTTTTTAATTTTTAATTGTGTATCCAATAGATATAGATAGTAATCCTCCTGTTGACACAATCCTAAATTAATTGTATAAACAAGAGGCAACTGCTGTTCGAAATTCTCATGGACTTTCGGTCTCATATTTTGATAGCTTTATTTCCATCTTCCATTTCCTTTCTCATACTCTCTTCCTCCAGTTGAGAGCAAATTCACTCTGAGTTTTTCTGGTTTGGTTTGGTTTTGATTTGATTTTTGGTAGGCAGCATCACACGTCAACCCTTGTGCTGCCAAAAAATGTGTTTTTTTGCAATATTTTATTGTCAGTCTGAACAGTTCATGAGGTTTCTGTTTCTCTGTTACCTCCAGACAGCTAAAGCCTTGACAGAATCATTTACTACATCAAAGTGTAGCACAGGCAAGAGAAGGCTGAACCTACTAAGTCTCCATACGGATAAAGTGTTGAGCAGAAGAAGAGTCTTTCCAAAATACTTAATTTAAGATTTCGGATGGTGAACACCTGTTTTAGCTTCTATAGGGCTCTTGTGTAAGAGGGAGTCAGAATAGGATACCCAAACTGGTTCAAGATATGTCATTGCTGTGATATTGATCCTCTTAACTGCACAGGTGTCTCCTGCGTTTGAGAGAGGCTGTTCCGATGAAAGGGAGAAAGGCTTCCCATTGGCAATGGAATTACAGCTATAAGCTTTCCCTGTATTAGATACACCTGCCTCTAGCTCAGCAAGGCTCTTTTGACACCTTAGCTGAACGATGCAGCACAGAATTCCGCCACATCTATCATATAATTGAAACATGAATAATAATTCTCTCAACTATGCATGAAAAGAGAGACTGAATTATTTCTGTGTGATTGGACCTTGATACTAATTCATCACTTCTGGTCCTCAAGAATAAGACTAGCATAAGGGTGTTTTTCCTTTTAATGTGTTTGAGGGAAAGCTTTTATTCAATCATGCTGTAATTATTTGTCCCAAAGTGGATTTCATAATTTGTTTTTATCTAGCTGACTCATATCTATTTTATGTTGCCCTCTTCACCGGATGTGACTTTGAAGATGTCTCATCAATGCTAAATTCAGTCAAAACACCCTTCCACACTCAGTAAATCCACGACTCAAGGCTTGTTTACATGGAGATTTAGCAAGCCAGGGTGTGACTATATAGGCAAGTCTCATTTTATGCGGGGGTTCCGTTCCGCGGTTAGCGCATAAAGTGAAAACCGCGTATAGTCAAAACTCGTTGAGTTGAATGGTGGGCAAAATCGCTTGCACTACAGATGCAGTTTTTAAATTGTTATTTTTCTTTTTTGTTTTTTTGTTTTTGCCAACCGCGCATTGCTGAATTTGCTCATGTTAAATGCGCCTAAGATGCGACTCGCCTGTATAGCATATTAGAATACTGCACATTAACTGGCAATATAGACCCTGCTACCACACACTAAAAATTCTGTAGTGCACTTTGACTTGCACTTTCAAAGCATACTACCGAACTTCCAGTGAGTGGTAACAGGGTCTGCATGACCTTTTTGTGTACAGAAAGCTATTGTGCTATAAATTCATACCCCAGTTTTCTGAATGCTGTCTCTGTATAAATTAGCATTTAGAGACACAGAGGCTATGTCATGCGACAGTATAAAAATCTAGACACACAGATGACTAGTACATCAGACCATTAAGGAACGGTTCAGCTAGCTGTTCATCTTTTTCAGGTAAATAAATTGAACTGTGAATAATAAAGTGACAAAAAAAAGTGAAATGGATCATTTGATGATTACATGTTCTGTTCATTCCCTCTGGGACACCTGGCATTGGCCATTGTCAGAAGACAGGATACTGGGCAAGATGGACCTTTGGTCTAACCCGGTATGGCCAATCTTTTATGAACGTCCTGCAATTTACTAGGGGGAGATTTTTCTTGAGGTGTTAAAAATCCAGCTCTTAACTAGCCTGGGTATAAACATTGCCCCTTTTGTAAGAGTAGTCCTTGCCAAAACCTGCACCCATACTGTGTTGGGCACAAGTTGATTTTTGCTTGTGTCCCAGAAGTGGCTGGTGTAGTTCTATGTAAAATATTAATCCAAAAAAGAAATTAAAAACCCAAATCACTTTCAGCAACTTTGCAGGAGGAAGCACATTTAGTCTTTTTGATTTATATACTTTTTAGGAATCACTTCATATAGATTTAAAGCATCTTTCAGACAAGATATCTTGGGTTTTAGTTTGCCCGATTGTGACATATTTAGCGATGGCATCCTGCAGTTTGCCATATATTCTGGTTTTCATACAAGTACTAAAGTTTACCCCTAAGGGACTGTTTGAAAATATTAAAACTGTTTATCACCTTGAAAGGATACAAAACATTCATTTCATGTATTAGGTAGATGACACATCTTTTCTAGAGGCTGAAAATTAAATCCCTCTTGTGAGGCTTCTCTGGTTTTGTAGACTACTGAAAGTGTCCTGTCTAATATATATAAAAATAAAATAAAATCCATTGCTGGACATGGAAAATATAAATTAGGCACCCACTAATATAGTGGCTTAAGGAACAGTGCTAGGGAAATGTATTTAAACACTATGCCAGTAAAATTGGTACATGGTTTGCCCTGTTTATGGTGACTGGTCAAGTCAGGTAAGAAAATTGTTTGATTGGAACTGTGCCAAAATTGTGGTTAAACGCTGTTCTGAAACATGAAGCAAGATTTATAAAAGTCTATAGGCATCTAAAGATGCAGACAGGTGCCCAGTGGGATTTATAAAAGGACCTAATCAGGTTAGGCACCTAACTCTTACTGGTTTTCCAATGAGAGTAGGCACCTAACCTGCATAGGTGCTTTTGTGAATCTCATTAGGCACCTGGCTGCATCTTTAAATTCCTAAATATCTTTGTAATCCTGGTCCATGGTTCCCAAATGAATGTAGGCAAGATATAAAGGGAGACTAGATTAGAAGCAACAGCTCACCTTTCACTTCTGCATAAATATGGACAGGACCAAATTCAGACTTCGGGTGGGTATATTTAACTTCATTGACTTCTAGATCAAAGGCCCACCTCACAGTTTGGCCCAAGAAGAGATTTCTGCTCAGTCACATTCAGGATGTGAGTATCTGAGCTGGGTGTAGATACAATGGTAGAAGTAAGTATACTTACATATGGTCAGATACATTACAATTTTTGAGTTGTAGAGAACTGTGCAGTGTTGCGTGTTCTATGCTAGATCTAAACTGGTGATACCGGCTCTCTCTCCAAAAATCCCTCCCCAAAATGAGTTGTCTTTTATGCCTAGGAAGGCCACGGGGAAAAGAACAGAGAAATAAAACCAAACAAAGTTTCACATGTAGGGTTTATAGACACTGCATATCTGTGTCCTTCTCTCCAGCAAAAGGTTAGACTCCTTGGATGAAATCCTAAAGTCACTGGACTCAGTGGGAATATGTCATACATTTCAGTGGGACCAAGATATCATCTTTTGACTTTTTCTCCTGTTGTTTGCATGACATGATTGTGTTGTCTTATAAATGTGAACTAAAGACTGAGAGTGATGGTGGTTGACGGACATGCTTAAGCATATTCTCATGAATGATTTTCATATTTTTAGGAATGGTGCAACATCTAATTCCAAACCACAAGCATCAGAAATATGATTAGAGAGAATCAGGGGGGTATTAAAACCGCTTTCCTGTGTTGTTGTTTACATACAGCCAACTTCTTTGGCCTTCTAGCCATACAAGATGTAATAATGACACAAAAGAGTGTTAAAGCCGTCCCTCTGACATCTGTTTTTAAGCAGAAAAAAAATATTAAAACTTCCAGGCTATTGTTATGTGGCCATATATGGCAGTTAAAGCTAATGTTTGAAGTATTCATTTTTTCATTTTGTTGTAAAAGGACATGCCAGGATATTTTGGGTGCCAGAAATAAGAGGGTTTTTAAAAAAAACTATATCACAGTAAATTAGTATGCAAATAGAAAGTATGATAGTTGTATTACTTCTAGGCTCCAGTAGTTATCAGTAAGAAGTTTCCTCCAGTCTGTCAACTAAATCTGCTGGAGTCCTTACCACCACCAACAGAAGATGCTCTCTCCTCCTAGGCTGTGTGTTTTGCCCCTCCGGTGCTACTAACCTCTTGAATTCTGATCCCTTAATCAGGTTCCTGAACCTGCAGTAATGATGTCCATGAAAATGTTACCACTAACAGCAATGCTGCAGGATCAGTCTCTTGCTTTACTTCCAGAAGTCCACTGGATCTTCTCCATAAAAGATTTCTGTAACACATTACTAAATATCCAGTTTCAATTTACTGTTAATATTTGACACTAGCTGTTCTTATAACTGCAATCATCACAATACAAAACCAAAACATTATCTTGTGATTAGCACTTTGATTTTTTTTCATGTATCCATCAATTAGATGCAAGAAAAGGGTTAATATAACTTGGACACATGAAATATTTATAGAGCTAAAGAGAGATGAAGGTCCCTGGCCTTCTGCTAATATCCTTGAATTATGACTGTTCTGCCTGTTTTCACATTAATATAAAAAATAAATAGCCTCCTGACTTTTTATAGAACTGACAACATTTGGATCCCAAATGTAGTCAGTAATATGGCTGAAGTGTTCCAGCAATAATCCCTCTATTCCAGCAAATCTTGGTTATACATTTAGCAGCATGTGTTGCTAGCAATATTCATTGGTTAGACTGGTCCAGTGTAGACAGACCGCCTGTCTACACTGCAAGGCACTACATGGGCTAGGGGAGTGACCTGTATCAAGTCTATTGCCTTTAACAAATAATAATAATAATAATAATAAATAAATTAATTAATATCTAGTTCTACATAGCAAAAGTGAAAAGATGAATGGCCTTTAAATGGTTCTGTTGCTTTGCTAATAGTATTTTTCTAAAAGCAGGCAGTGATACAGTACACCAACATTTGTAAGAAACTTGAGTCTGACAAATTTATGAGTATAATAAGAATTTAGAGCATTAAATATGCAGTCACACAATATTTAAATCAGAGCTATAGTAGGAGCCTTTATCTGCTTTACAGGATGTGTTAAAATCAATGATTCCTGCAGAGGGATAGAACATGGATCAGTTAATTGTTGTCTAGACCGGCACCATTATAACTTTTGTTGCATGCACAAGTATCAGGATATTGAATATGGGCTAAAAATTGTAATATTTAACATTCTATGGATTTTTTTCAGCTAAGTATGGAAAGAGGGATTATAAGAGGTATAGTCTTTCAAACATATTTAGGGTATCACATTCCATATTTACAAAAATCATGCATGTTAGAGATGTTTTGTAGAAGGGATTGTAACTCACAAGAGAAGAAATGAAAGAAAAACAGCTTAACTTCAAGCTGTTAGGATGGCTAGATGGCATGAAATAGCTTAAATTTCTCATTATTTTATAAATATATGGGAACACACATCATTAGACAAATTCAATAGTAATTGCTTTGACTTTTAGTTAGTGCTATAGTTTTGTCGCGGTGGTCATGGAAACTGTGAATTTGAAGAAAGTCCATGAAATACCCCAAACCGAGTGAAATATGTCCAAACTGAGTGATGTTGTGACCTGGTGCATGGGGGTTTGGCATGTCTGTCGCTCCCTTTATCCTCCATCCTAACCTCAGTAGTGTGTCTATCTTGTGCATTATAATGGTTGCAGCACTGGCGTAGGGAGAGGGTCCAGCCCCAGAGAGCAGGAGACACTCCTGAGGGGGTGAGTGTAGTGTGGGCTCACTCTCCAACACCCTGTCCTACTGCCCCCTTTCCATGACTTGTTTTCCCCCCACACCTCTGCCATTAAATGTATTCAAAATTTCTGTGACAATCGTAGCCCTGCTTTTGTCAATTCAAGAATAGTTCATCTGTTGTTCATATCAACGTTAATTGGAACAACATGGAAGGCCTGATTTCCCCATGGCCTTGTCCCTTGTGGAGTCATTTACACTTGTGCAAAATGGGTGTAGTAAAACAGTATGCATGTAGGTATAGAATTTGGAATTTGTTTTACAGTCACCTTGAACTAATGAGACTGAGTATGTGGTGCAAGGCTGTTGGAAAATCAGGACTGGATTCATGAAAGCTAACCTCTAATGATGTTGCAAATACCTTATTTTATAAATTGATTAAGGAATTAAATGTTTCCGTTAAAACACATTTAATGTGTGGTTTTAGGACCCATCGAAAGTCTTTGGAGAAGAATATAACTCATTAAGAAATTCAATAAATCATTTTATCCTGATACATTTTATGGTTTTATTAGAAAGAACACAAGACATAAGCTGGACAGAAGAGATGAGGCTTGAAATGTAGCTTGGGGTAAAATCAAGAAGTAAGTTAGGCACATGGAGGCTGTTCCAGAGGGGGGACTGTGAAATAAGATTCCTCTGAAAGAAACAAAGGAAGGCACAGAAATGTCTGGTATTTGAAGAGTGAAGGAAAAAGGCTCTAGTGCAGCGGTTCTCAAACTAGTTGAGACCGCGACCCCTTTTTGTGATCCGGCGGCGCGGCGCGACCCCTCCGCCGAAAAGCCACCGAATTACAAAAACAAAAAACAAAAAAAAAACACACCCACCACCCCCAAAAAAAACCGCTCGTGCGCCCCGGTCCCCCGTCCCCGCCGCGGGCAGTCTGCCGGCTGCGCGCCGGCCCCCAGTCTGCCCGCTGCGGGGACTGGGGGCCGGCGCGCAGCCGGGAGCCCACCCGCAGCGGAGATTGGGGGCCGGGGTGCAGCCCCAGTCACCGCGAGTTGCGGTGGCAGGAGCTCGCGACCCCCCTGGGGAGCGCTCGGCGACCCCCAGGTTGAGAAACCCTGCTCTAGTGGATATAAAAATTCTGGTGCATCTTTCATGTTTGATTCCATAAAGATTTCCACCCTGACCTTCCCAGAAGACCAAGGGATGGATGCTTTGGTCTACCAAGCTCATTTTGTTCCACTTACTTGGCACAAAGTGAACTGAAACCATCTGGAAATTCCTGGTATGGGGGAAGCTCTGCTTGCAGTAGGGCGAAGTGAATTGTCTGCATTCTATTCAGCTGCAACTCTGTTGTCAGACTTGAACAGGTGCAAGTACCCATTGAAATGGCAGAATTTTGATCACCGATCCAGGTTGTCTTGTGGCTCCCCTTAGCTTCCTGAGTTCCTACAACCTGCATCACAGCCACACATGCACCAGTTCAGCTGCATGAGTCCTTGTGTGTATCGCTTCTATAGCTTTTTCTGTCACAGCTTTATTCCCCCCCCCCCCCGTGGTTCAGATAAGCCTCCCATCTCAAAGGATATTAAAAATGGTTGATAAACTGGAGAAGGCCAAGAGGAAAACTGACAAGTGCTCCTCTTTTGAGGCCATGTAACCCGGTCTGACTGGGTCTCTCTGCCTCTCATTCCAGACTTATCAACTGTCGGATGTCGTGATCTCAATGGTAACTCAAACCCCCAGACTCTCAACACCAGCCTGCAAGGAGCAGCATTCAGCAGCTCAAAGGTCTCACGACCAGGTAAACCAAAGTAATTCCAAACATGGACTTACCTTGAGAATGCTATTCTTCCCACTTTCAGATTTTTCTCTGCTGGCCTAATCCTGGTCACCACTGGAACACCTCAAGAAAACACCTGCATTTTGTAGAAAGAGTTCTGTTGTTAAGTCTCCACTTGCACCATTATTCAAGGCTAAAACAGTCCCAACTCCCTCAGTCTCATTTGATAAAAGGTCTATAAATAATATTGGGCATTTTCCTGAAATTCCATTTTATAAACTTCTCCAAAATTATTTGCAAAATTATTTTTCTTTCTTCATTAGATCTGTCTTAATGGGTCCTGGCGAATTTCCATTTTGCTGGGTAAGGTATCAAAATGTTTGCATGATACTTTCCAAGACATCATACATCTGTCTGCAGGGTTGGGGGTTATGCTAACAAGAGCCTGCAGGGCACATTGTTAATGATCTAGTGCTGAATTCTTGGTTACATTTTTATTCTTTCTCTATATTGGTGGACTCCTATGGAGGGAACACGCAGATCAAGGCCTTAAAGATCCATTTGGGGAAAAGACCTATGTAGCTTCAATACAGGGGAAGATCAAGACCTTTTCATACAGACCTAATCCTCATCCCAAATATGTTGGCTCACCATTGTTACAGAAACAAAGGATTGGCTATCATCTGCAGGTGTAGCAGTTCATACATTCAGGGAATTCTGACTAACTCTCTGGCAACTCCACATTAGGGGTCAGCTGGTTCCTTTTCAACAACAGTGTTACTCCCTCACCATCTCTAGCTTCTGGGGAACATTATGATTATGGCTATTTTATAAACTTTCTAAAGTTTCCTTCCATACCCCTTTCTTCCCAGATTGTTCTTTCTCCTTTCACCATAGTCCAGAGATTTATTTTTCTTCCCCTTTTTATCTCATTTTTTTTCCTTTGGGGAAAAAAGGAGAAAGGGATGGAGAGGGACAAAAGACAAAATGCCGATTTTCAATTCAAAATAAAAATATTTGCTGGAATTTGTTTCATTGAAAAGTTAAATTTCTAAGGGATTTTTAACCAGGATGTCACACAGAATGCTTTACAAAAGCCTAGGTGCATTATAATCACACTAATATATATATATCAATCAATCAAACTTGTAATGTGATCAAATAATTAAATCAGGTTTATTTTACAAGACTTATTTTCCATACAACATTGTTGACAGGCCTTAATCATATTCCTATCCTTTAATTCTTTTATCAGTTGAATTTCATATCGGCTTTTTCCACTATTTTGCCTGGGATTGTTGTCAGGCTCACCAGCCTCTAGTTAGGTGGGGCATTTCTTTTTGACTATTGGCACAACATTAGCAGTCTTCCAGTCTTTTGCAATGTTCCTGATATATCAAGCTTTACTAAAAAATTAACATCAGTGGGCTAGAGGTATGCTCAGCCAACCCTTTTAGAACTCATATAAATATGTTTATCCCTATTAGATGTTGTCTCGTGTCCTCCTTAGTTACTAATGGACAGGAAAGTTTGATCATCCTCATGTGATACAAGTACATCATTCCGCTTCCTTCCAAATTCAGAACAAAAATACATATTGATGTGTTTTCTGCATCATCAGTGGTGGATGGGGGGCTCCTGGAAAAAAAATCTGCTGCCCTGGGTGGAAGCCCAGAGTCTCGGCCACTGGGCAGGCAGGGTGGGGAAGACCCCATGCCCTAATTTGCTCTGTGGCAGAAGTGCCAGGCAGGGAAAAACCCTGAATCGTGACCCCGCTCCCCAGCAGCAGCACCAGGTAAGCGAGGTGAATGAACTCCCCCACCCCCCGCATGAGTCTTGAATCCATTCCTGGAAAAGCCATGGGACGGGGGAAGCCACCCAGCCTGACCCCATCTCTGGCAGAAGCTGTGGGATGGAGAAGCCCCTTCCCCCCCAACAGCCCTGGCCTGACCGTGGCAGAAGCTGTGAGATGGGGGAACACCACTCCGTCCCCTTCTTCCCCCGCAGCAGTCCACAAGCCAAGAGCCTGGATGGAACAGGGGCGGACCCTGAGGAACGGGCAGAAAGGGGTGCAGTTGTGGGCAGGGCCACAGGCAGAAGGGGCGGAACAGGGAGTGCTCTGGCCCAAGGCCCCAGGAAAACTTAATCCGCCTCTGGCATCATTAACAGTTTTGCCATGTGCATTTATCAATGGGCCTACTGATCTTTTCTATGATTTTTTGTATATAATAAACCTCAGTTCCTTAATTCTTTATTGCCCTCAGCCCTGTCAGTCATGGATTTTTTCCCTGATATGCTTAGTTTCCCATATCAATTTTCTGTACTTCATAACTTATAATTTATATGAGTTCTATCTATTTCACCCTTTTTCTGGTTGCTGTATGTTATTTTTCTAATCGCTGCCTTCGTTCCACTGAGCCAGATTGGGCTTTTAGCCAAAGTTGTTCTCTTTCTTGATTTCTGGAATCACTGCTTTTATAAATGCTTTTTAAAGAACCCAATTTCCATTCACATTTTTCTGTCTAGATTTTTCTTTCCAGTGAATTTAACTCATAATTTCTCTCATCTTTGGGAAATTAGCCATATTGAAGTACTAAGTGTATTTATTATCCAATGTGCATCCATGTTGAATGTGATCGGGTCATGATCCCTGGTCCCTAGGCAACCACAAACTTCTAGGCCAGTGAATTAATTAGTCTTTATCCATTATAATGAAGTCCAAAATAGAGTTACCTCATGTTGAGTGCAATACCTTTTGTATTAGAAAATCATCAGCTATTATGTTTAGAAGCCAATCATGTTTTGTTTTTTTTAACTGGTTGCATGAAACGTCCAACATATGTTTCCCCAACTGAAGTCTCCCACTACATAGTTATTCTTTCCACACATTACAGACAGGTGCTTATGGAGTAACTGATTCTGTTCTCTGGTTTGAATTGGTGGTCTGTAATTGACCCCCCACTCTTGCCCCTTCTGGGGCTTTGTTAGGACATTGATCCATATGCTTTCAGGATCCTGTGGTTCTGAGTTACCAATAACTCTACACAAGTAATGATGTCTTCAATGTAAAATGCTACCACTACCTCCCTTACCCCCTCTATCCTTCCTAAATAAATTATAACTAATGTGTGGTGGGGTGTATCCCCACCTCAGTCAAGATGGGTTTAAAGGCACAACCAGCCCATCTGACACACCTGCAAGGTCTGTCGAGCCTTCAGAGGGGCAGGGTTTTAAAAGGGAGGCTCCCTGCTCAGTTTGGAGTGGCACTGAGGGACTGGTTTGTAGCTTAGAGCTCTCTCAGCCTCTGGAAGGAGGGATTGCTCACTGGGGAAACCTCCTTGGGAGCCTAACTTCTCTGTGGAAAGAGTGGGACTGATTCTTTTCTTTTATCTTTGGGTTTTCGAATGACCTTGATTCTGCCTCTTCTGGGCTCTGGGAGCATCCTGACTTTTTCCTCTGGACTAGTTCCTGCCCCTCCTATCTCCCCCACAAGGGAGGGAATGTTCTGAATGTGGCACAAGAGGACCGTTTTCCAAACTCCAAGGCAAGAGTGGTACCCACTGTGTCACCCAGGGCCCCCAGGGAGGTGTAACCTACTACACCATAACCATAACATGCCAATTGTGAATCATCCCGCCAGGTTTCAGTAATGACAAATCTATCAAATTTCTTCTCATCACGGAGAAATTTGAGTTCCTTTTGCTTTTTGCCCAGCCTTAGCTAGCATTAGTATGTATGAAAAATTTAAGTTGGTTCTTTGCCACATCAGTTCAATTTGGTCACCGTAAGCTGTGTTTGAGTTGTACTGAATTTGCCTCCTTAGAAAGCTTTCCTCTTGTTAGTTAAATGCCCTCCTGGCTGCTCCAGCTAGTCTACAACCTAGAAGATTAGCATCCTCCACCCCCTCACCTTGTAGGATGTAGGTTGTCATGTTCATACAGTCCCCACTTCTAGTGGAATGTGGCCCAATTTTCCATAAAACCGAAATCTTCAGCTTCACACCAGTCAAACAGCCAATATTTTACCTCCAGCATTTCTGCCTTTTCTCACTCATGGGACTGGATGAGAACATCACTTGAACTTTTCTCTTCTGTAATGTAATGTAAAGCTGTTCTTTTATTAACTGGAATTACCCAAGAGCATAACTTGTATTGATAAACCTTCCTCTGAACTTTTCCATTTTGTGGTAGCACCAGGACTCTTTTAATCTGTTAAAGGAAATCTGTCTGCGCAATCTATATTGACCTATCTTAAAGGCAGATGAGTCTGTACAATTTAATCATAGAATATCTCAGGGAAGGGACCTCAGGAGGTCATCTAATTCAACTCCCTACTCAAAGCAGGACCATTCTCAAAGCAGGACCATTCCCCAACTAAATCATCCCAGCCAGGGCTTTGTCAAGCCTGACCTTAAAAACCTCTAAAGAAGGAGATTCCACCACTTCCTAGGAAACCCATTCCAGTGCTTCACCACGCTTCTAGTGAAAAAAGTTTTCCTAATATCCAACCTAAACCTCCCACACCACAGCTTGAGACCATTTCTCCTTGTTCTGTCATCTGCTACCACTGAGAACAGTTTTGATCCATCCACTTTGGAACCCCCTTTCAGGTAGTTGAAAGCAGCTATCAAATCCCCCCTCATTCTTTTTTTCCCCTGCAGACTAAACAATCCCAGTTCCCTCAGCCTCTCCTCATAAGTCATGTGCTCCAGGCCCCTAATCATTTTTGTTGCCCTCCAATGGACTCTTTCCAATTTTTCCACATTCTTCTTGTAGTGTGGGGCCCAAAACTAGACACAGTACTCCAGATGAGGCCTAACCAGTGCCGAATAGTGCCAGATCACATCCCTGGAAATGCCCCTGGTTATACAACCCAAAATACCGTTAGCCTTCTTGGCAACAAGGGCACACTGTTAACTCATATCCAGCTTTTTGTCTACTATAACCCCTAGGTCCTTTTATGCAGAGCTGCTGCCTAACCTTTCGGTCCTTAGGTTGTAGCAGTGCATGGGATTCTTCCATCTTAAGTGCAGGACTCTGCACTTGTCCTTGTTGAACCGCATCAGATTTCTTTTGACCCAATCCTCTAGGTCCCTCTGTATCCTATCCCTACCCTCCAGCGTATCTACTACTACTCCCAGTTTAGTATCACATGCAAACTTGCTGAGGGGACAGTCCACACCATCCTCCAGATAATTAATGAAAATATTGAACAAAACCAGCCCCAGGACCGACCCTTGGGGCACTCCACTTGATACTGGCTGCCAACTAGACATGGAACTATTGATCACCACCCATTGAGCCTGACGATCTATCCAGCTTTATATCCATCTTATTGTCCATTCATCCAGCCCATACTTCTTTAACGTGCTGGCAAGAATACTTTGGGAGACCATATCAAAAGCTTTGCTAAAGTCAAGGAATAACACGTCCACTGCTTTCCCCTCATCCACAGAGCCAGTTATCTCATCATAGAAGGCAATTGGGTTAGTCAGACCTGATTTGCCCTTGGTAAATTCATGCTGACTCTTCCTGATCACTTTATGGGGTTATCCCATTTGATGAGGTTCAACAAGGAGAAGTGCAGAGTCCTGCACTTAGGACGGAAGAATCCCATGCACTGCTACAGACTAGGGACCGAATGGCTAGGCAGCAGTTCTACAGAAAAGGACCTAGAGGATTACAGTGAATGAGAAGCTGGATATGAGTCAACAGTGTGCCCTTGTTGCCAAGAAGGCTAATGGCATTTTGGGCTGTGTGACAGGGCAGGGGTAAAGACCCCGGAATGCCCTGCCTCTGCAGCTCAAATCCTGCTTCCTGGCAGGAGGCTCGGGGGCTGGAGCAGGTAGTGGCCAGCAGGGGAGCCCAGCTGCCAGCCCTAATGAGCCCAGGCCCATAGGCTTAGCCAGGGCTGATTGGTTACAGCTGGGGTAGGAAGCTGGGCTGGCTACAAAAGCCCTGACTCATGGGCAGTTAGGGGGAGGCCAGGCAAGGGAGAGGAGGCAGGAGCTCTGTCCCCTGGCTATAGGCAAAGGGGCCTTGAGAGTCAGGGAACTAAGGCAGGGAAGTAACTGTCTGGGGACTGGGGGAGCACTGTACAGAGCACGGGTTATTTCACTGGAGCCACAAGAAGCACTATAAATAAAGGATGCTTGGGAGCACTGAAAAGAGTGTCAAGACCCGTATTGTGGGCGGACAGAACACGGGGCGGCCCGGACCCCGTGACAGGCTGTATAAGTAGGGGCATTGCCAGCAGATTGAGGGACGTGATTGTTCCCCTTGATTCGACATTGGTGAGGCCTCATCTGGAGTACTGTGTCCAGTTTTGGGGCCCACACTACAAAAAGGATGTAGAAAAATTGGAAAGAGTCCAGAGAAGGGCAACAAAAATGATTAGGGGCCTGGAGCGCATGACTTATGAGGAGAGGCTGAGAGAACTGGGATTGTTTAGTCTACAGAAGAGAAGATTGAGGGGAGAGTTGATAGCTGCTTTCAACTACCTGAAAGGGGGTTCTAAAGAGGATGGATCTAGACTGTTTTCAGTGGTAGCAGATGACTGAACAAGGAGTAATGGTCTCAAGTAGCAGTGAGGAAGGTTTAGGGTGGATATTAGGAAAAACTTTTTCACTAGGAGGGTAGTGAAGCATTGGAATGGGTTACCTAGGGAGGTGGTAGAATCACCTTCCTTAGAGGTTTTTAAGGTCAGGCTTGGCTGGAATGATTTAGTTGGGGATTGGTCCTGCTTTGAGTAGGGGGTTGGACTAGATGACCACCAGAGGTCCCTTCCAACCCTAATATTCTATGATTCTATGATCCCATGCCTCAATCAAAATGTCTTCTTCAATGATTCTTGTATTCTTGAATGGGTGGGAAAATAGCTTCAGTGTGAAGATCTTCTGCCAACTTCTATGCACTCTTCAGAACATTTTGAAATCCCTCATCTGACTGGTAAGACCGTAGATATGACTTTGCTTTGTCCAGTTGTTCCATTGCTCCAGATATATCAAAGTCAACACCATGGAGTCTCTTGCTTACAACATTTATTTCCAACAGTATGTCATGCCAGAACACTAAGCCACACAGAAATTTGAATTTATGTATGTTTCCGGTGATTCCATTTCCCTCTGCCACTGTTCTCCCTTGAACAGTTCCTGTCATAGCATTATCCTCCATAATGGCAACTGTGGCATCATCTGTCTTCCCAATTTGGTATTTGATAGGATTTATCACCCTACTCGACTTTCCCCTCATGTGGCACTCAGTGGTTTCAGTGTCAGAGAGGATGTTCCCAGATGTTAATTCAAAATTTGCCATCGATGAGTTGATGCCAAGAAAAATATATAGATGCTTTGAATTACATTGAAAAATTCAGCAACCTCACTAGAAGCTGATGCTGTATCAGCTAATCACCAAGTTCAATGAATGAGAACTGTATGGGACAAAAAAAGCTCGAGGATTTAACTCTCAGATCTGTGTCTGCGCTCCTCTTTTCTTTCCTCTCATGTTGGCACCATTATCTTACCCCGTCCTCTCATGTCAGCTATCGCAATTCCAGTATCTTCCAGTTTTTTACGAAGCACATTTGTCATACCAGCTCCTGTAGTATCAACAATGTCAATAAATTCTAGATGATAAAATGGCTCAAGAAAAATAAGTTCTAGTAAAGCTTCACATAATTTTCTTCAGTTGAAATCTGTAAATAGCCCTTTTTGCATTCCAGTGGGTTTTAACAAGTGAATCAGTGCAAGTTTGGTCAGAAAATTCCATACCAGTGGCTTACCTGGACCAGTAAGAGAGAAATCAAAAGCCACAGGCTTCTGCCTGAGTCAAGAAGACAGTTTCACGGGACAGAGAAAAATCTCATTCGTGAGAATTACTGAGCTCATGTCAAGGGGTCCAACCTGCTTACAATATGAGTTCCTCTCTCTGCTGCTGGAGCTCCTCTACCCTTTCAGTAGTGAAGATAGACGCTCCATTGCAGATCTCTTTCATCTTCCTACATTATGTTCCAGTCAGTCAGGTGTGCATCTCCTTAATTATATTGTTTAAAGGCCAATGCTGATTGTCTCCCTAAATCATCCTGTGCATAACATTGTGATAAAGATTTGGACCAAAAAAGACAAAGTTAAAGAGGTGGCTTGATTATAATCTAGATGGGGAACAAATATTTAATAATGTGCTCTTCAGTCTAGCAGAGAAAAGTATAATACAATGCAATGCCTAGAAGTTAAAGCTAGACAAATTCAGAGTAGAAACTATGAACAGTGAGAGCAATTAATCGCTGGAAAAATTTACCAAGGCTTGTGGTGGATTCTCCATCACTGAGCATTTTAAAATCATGGATGGATGTTTTTTTCTAAAAGCTATGCTCTAGGAATGATTTTGGGGAAGTGCTAATTGGACAAATGGGCACAGTGGTGGTCCCCTCTGGTCTTGGAATCTATTAATTTATGACAAATGTCAACCTCATGGTTCTTGTATAGCCAAGAGAGCCCTGTTACTAGATTTGGTCCAGCAATCCATTAAAAGAAGGTTCCTTGCACCACAAATGTCTAACCGTATCAGAGGCTGGTTCTCAGTCTGGATTTCACGATCCTGGCCCCGGTGGGGCTGTAGGGTAAGAGTTCTAGTTCCAGTTATGTAGGTATCTGACCTGTTATGGAAAGAGAATAAATTTTGCACTGCCCATGTAACAGGCAGACACATTAGTAAAGATTTAAAAAAGCAATTAGTGATTTTGGTTGTCCAACTTTTGAGACATCTTAAAAGGGGCCTGATTTTCAAGTGCTGAGCATCAGATCACTTCATAGTGTCTCAAGAAAATTAAAGTCCCCTAATGACTTGTCATTTATGAAAAATCTTGGCCAATACTTATCATAGATATGGTAGTAGTGCCATGAGGTCACTCCAGGTTGTGACCAGATTGTGATAAATGCTCTATAAATATATAGGAAATGAGAGTATCTGTTCCAAAGGGCTTGAAGTCTAAACGTGTAGACATAACAGATGGATGAGCCAAACAAGTAGGCCGGAATGGGGTTTGGGGGAGGTGGTGTAAAAAAATAAGATAATATGCTCAATTCTTAGCACATCAAACCATACTCACAAATTGCCACCTGTCTAGATTGTTGTTTAATTTTAAAATATTATCTTGATACCTTAATTTTGATATTTAGGTTCTTTTTAGAGATAGTAAGTAATAAAGATTTCATGCTTATGTCAGTTGATACTGAATTTTTGTTGTTAATTGCTTAGAAATGATGTTTGTTGAACATTGTTAGAATGTTGCATATGAAGGTTAATAGCAAAATATGTAACATTATTTATGGTAAAATTATGTTCCTGCATGAACTTATGTTAAGGTCACCTAAAATATCTATATCTATATATATACATAAAGTGTGAATCATTGTTATATAAATATTTTGGTAGGTTTTCAGCTGGTTTTTCTCTTTGTTTTGAGATTACTGAAGAAAATATTTCATTGTGGGTCAGAGTTAAGGTTGTTTGTTCTAATGGAATGTATATGTCTTTGTACTTGGTAAAAATGTGATTTATGTTATATAGGCAGTGTAAGATTTACTGTGCAGTTAACTACTATATTGTCTTGTTTTTAAGTGCTTGAGTTTTGTAAGTTATGTGGTATGTTATGTGCACTGCTGTTACTCGGGAATCTCATTTTTTTTAAACAAAGGGTAACTGTTGTTGGCTTGTTTGTTTTATTTATTTGAAAGATTAGTAGTGCTATCACATTGGCAGCTGGGGAAGCTTCCAAAAATCATAGACACAACTTGATTTAGCACTTTGGTCATTCATGTCTATATCAGCATGATGAAATAGAAAGGGTCAAACTACTCATTTGTAATGATATTCATTATGAATGTAGTCCCTTTTTAGTTAATGAGCCATTCATAAACTGATTTTGATTTCTGAATATGTATTTGTCAGCAAGTTTCAAGAAAAAATTTAAAGCCTATGGGACAGTTGATGAACTATGCACTTTGGCTACTCGGTATTCATTTTTCATGATGTATGGTACTTACATAAGTCACATTACATTGTTTCTGTTTGCTGAGTGGGAAATAATTTACTGCTGGTAGGAACTTTTGGAAAAATAAACATTAAAAATAAACACTGTTTAAATTTTCATCATTTTCAAATATTTAAGGAATATATATGTGATACTCCATATGCTGTAATCATTAGTACTCCTCATGCAACCCGTGAATCATAACTTAGTGAATGCTATTTATTCATGAAGTATTAATGGATCAGCATTTTCTTTTAGCACCCAACTACCTCTAGCAAAAATGTAGTTGGTTAGAATTTGAACGTCTCCATTAGAGAAACATTATTTTTTATTCTTGTGAATTGCACTGAAAAGATAGAAGAGAGAAAAAAATAAAAGGAACCCTACTGTTCCCATTGTTAACAACTTACAGAATTTTTATCGTGAGTCTTGTGATATATGATGTTTTTTTTTAAAACCCCAACTACTGGAATCAGGTTATTACCAGACAATCTCTCCAGCTTTAATTAAAAAATAAAAAAATAAAAGTGAGTTGCTGAGAAAAACTTGAAAATATTAAGAGCCCAAAGTGTATTATTTTTAAAAGTTCATGATGTTTAAAATGAAGCTCATGGTTGTTTTGGGGCATGGCTCATGATTTTTGAACACTGTGACTTAGCAATACTGTTCTCTACACTCTATTTGATATGTAGGGTTCATCAGGATTCAGATTTCAATGTACTGATCACTTGCGAGTTGTGAAATTTGATGAGAAGAGAGCAGTGCAGGCAAAACAAATACATAAATTGACCTTTAAGGCCAAGTCTACACTACTGGCTGGGTTGGCGAGTAGAGATCGATCTGTTGGGGATCGATTTATCGTGTCACATCAAGACTCGATAAATCGATCCCAGAGTCGACACCGGAACTCCAACTCGCCAAAAGGCGCAAGGCAGTGTTGACGGGGGAGCCCGCTGCCGCTGTGAGGGCGACAGGTAAGTCGACCTATGATGCGTCGACTTCAGCTATGCTATTCATGTATCTTAGGTCGACCCTACCCGCTAGTGTAGACAGGCCTAAGGTAGAGTTAATAAAATGATAATCAGGCTCTGCAATTAAGAAATTAAGGCATAGAGTACTGTAGGCCTGTGCCTAGGATCCCAATACTGGAGTCACAGAATAATAACAAAACCTTGGCTTTCATTAAAAAAAACTGCTGGATTGGAGTATGTCTACACTTCATACTCAGCCTGGGTCTGGGGGACCCAAGTTTGTGGATTTGGTGTTTCCAAGCCTGTGCTGGGTTTAGAGTTGCTGGTCTCATAGGTGTGCTAACAATCCATACTGTACTATGCAGACTTTCTGATTCCAGATACCTCCCTACTTCAAAATGATGGGGCTTGGGCATGAGTCACAGCAGGGCTCAGGCTCTTACCCATCCCCATGGCAGGACCTAGGACCTCCGTTCTGAGTGCTTGCTGACCCACGTCACACTGATTTGTGTGTGGCTGGGAGGGGAGCTTGGGCTCAAACCCAAGTCAGAGCCTGGGCTTAGTGCTCAGTGTAGACATTTCTGTGGATACACAGAAAATCTTGAAAACAGGAGCCTCGCGTAACGAATGCCTGCCTGAGTCTGCAGACTGTGTGCATCAGTAGCTCCAAGAGGTGTGAATTCCACCATGTATCTCAACTCTGAAACCTGCTGCTGCCCAAAAGAGGGGTGTGACCACCGTATGGGAGTAAGGGAATGGAGAGTACCATGTTGGGTGTGCCTACGTTCCTAGTTAGCCCTAATTTGATCCTGTTTAATTGCTCAGAACAAGAACTGAATGATTGCTTTTCAAAGTTTAGTTCAATGGGTTTTTGTTTTATATTGATAGTCACCCTGATATCACATTAGGACAGCGGTTCCCAAACTGTTGTTTGGGACCCCAAAAGGGGGTCTCTGGGGCTAGCATTAGACTTGCTGGGCCTCGGGACTGATGCTGGTCTAAGCCTCACTGCCCAGGGCTGAAGCCCTCAAGCTTTGGCGCCCCCCAGGACAGCGGAGGTTGGACTTTGGCCTCCCTGCCCAGGGTGTTGGGGCTCAGGCTTTGGTCCCCCTTCCCGGGGTCATATAGTAATTTTGGTTTTTAGAAGCCGGGGGGCAGAGTGCAATGAAGTTTGAGGTTGAACCCCTGCATTAGGATATAAAACTGAAGTTCCTATAATTGAGCTAAATAAATATACCCCCAGTTGCTGGTCTTAAAGCCAACTTCTGCAAGGGGATGTTAAGATCCCAGAAGATGGCTGAAGCAGTATGTTTTTTTAATGCTGATAAATTTAGTTCAGATTAAAAAAAAACAAAAAAAAGCTCCTTTTAGTTCTCTACTAGGTCCTGATCCTGAACTAGAGTCTGCTGGTGTGGATCCCATAAATGTCTAAGGACCTGACTGCACAGCCCTGCAGTTAGGACTACAAAGTGCTATACTGTAACTCCCCCATGTGGACTTTGCAAGCACAAAGATACCTCCTTTGAATTGACTTAGTTCTGTTTAAGAGGATGGCATTAGCACAGGAGTAGGCAACCTATGGCACGCGTGCCAAAGGCAGCATGGAAGCTGATTTTCAGTGGCACTCACACTGCCTGGGGTCCTGGCCACTGGTGGGGGTGGGGGTGGGGGGCGGCGGCTCTGCATGTTAATTTAATTTTAAATGAAGCTTCTTAAACATTTTTAAAACCTTATTTACATACAACAATACTTCAGTTATATCTTATAGAAAGAGACCTTCTAAAAATGTTAAAATGTATTACTAGCATGTGAAACCTTAAATTAGAGTGAATACGTGCAGACTCGGCACACTTCTGAAAGGTTGCCAACTCCTGCATTAGCACAAACTGGGGTGGATGGGTGGGTGGGAAGGAGGCACGAAGGAGCAACAGTGCAGCACATGAGTATGCATTCATTTCATGCTCCCTTACTCCGAACTGTGGGGCCATGTAGACATAGCCTTACTTAGTTAAATGTTTTCCTTCCTTAATGTAAGCTAGAAAAGGAAAATGTCATGTAAGTGCATTGCAATGTTTATCTTTTAAATAGAGGTTGGGATGGGAATTGAAAACAAGCACTCACAGTTTGACAATGTCAAAATAAACATTTTGATCAGAGGTTTTTCAAGACAAAAGTTGAAACTAGATTTTCCTTTTGATATTGTTAAAGTCTGTTTTAGTTTACAAATAGGACTGCTCTGTGTTCCCCCGTCCCTTCTCTTCTCGAACTGGATTATTCCCTGGATTATGCTTTCTCTGTTGGTTTTTTTTTATTCTTATCATCTATCTTTATCTAATATATTTTATATTTTATTATTAATAAAATAAAGAGAAAACTGAACTGTTTAACAGAATTATTGGGGGCAGTGAACCAGGAAAGAGGCGGGGAAGGCAAGACAGCCCGCGATCTTAATGTAAGGCTCTGAAATAAGCATTCTGTGAGAGAAGGACTTGTGACTGAATAAATGAACCTCCATATAAGTCCAGGAATGTGAGAATTAAGTCACAGGAGCACACTTTCCTGTGAATGAATGGTTGTGGGAGTATATGTATCTTGGGCTACCTCAGTTGCCTATTTTCACAGAGAACATGATGCTAATCATACTGTTACACAGTCCTAGTATGCATACATACTCTGTGTGAGTGTGCGCATGAAGGTACAATACAGATAGATCACACAGTCATGTAGATTATTGTATCTCAAGTAGGGCCCTACCAAATTCACAGCCATCAAAAACGCATCATGGACTGCAAAATCTGGCCTTTAGTGTACCTTTACCCTCTACTATACAGATTTTGTGGGGGAGATCAGTGTTTCTCAAACGGGGGGTCCTGATCCAAAAGGAGGTTTCAGGGGGGTCACCAGGTAATTGTAGGGGGATTGCAGTATTACTACCCTTACTTCTGTGCTGCTGCCTTCAGAGCTGGGCATCTGGAGAGTTGAGGCTGCTGGCTTAGGGCCCAGGTATGAAAACATCAATACAGAAGTAAGTGTGGCAATATAGCATGCCATCGTTACTTCTGCACTGCTGCTGGTGGCAGCCCTGCCTTCAAAGCTGGGCTCCCAGCCAGCACTCACTGCTCTCCGGCTGCCCCCTACAATAACCTTGCAGTCCCCCCCCAAAACTCCCTTTTGGGCCAGGACTCCTACAATTACATCATCATAAAATTTCAGATTTAAATATCTGAAATTGTGAAATTTACAATTTAAAAAATCCTACAACTGTGAAATTGACCAAAATGGACCATGAATTTGGTAGGGCCCTAATCTTAAATCTCACTAATACAACTAATTTAATTGTTGTTGGAGTTTTTTTTTTTAAAGGAATATTTGGTTTTTTTAGTTGTGTTGGAGGTAAGGTAAAGACTGTAAATCAAATGTCAGATGAAAATCCTCACAAGATAGTTGAAGATAGCAGTTATTGAATACAAGTCAATAAATGATAACACTGGAATTGGATTTTTATCTCTGAACAAACCGACTACTTTTTTAATTCCTCCCCTGCCCAAATCTGCTTCTGGATCTTTACAGTCCAAGCATCCAGCTCTTCTTGTAAAAATATGCCACCTTAGAAAAAGGTTTTATATTTAACAAGTTACTTGCTATCTACAGCTGAAATTGTACACCAAGCTGTCCAAATTCACTGAACTTTGTATTTTAGTTTAAGTCTTTTTCTTCATAAAGGTGGTTACACTGACTTGACCAAATGAAATAGTACAGGGTAATACTAAGAAACCTGGAATAGGTAGTGGCAGGTTGTGGTTTGGACTCGCTAGGCGAGGACAAATGGACTCCCATCACAAGAATGACATTACATTCAGACCTCACTTCTGGAAAGAGAAATATATGGAGATATACCTATTATAGAACTGGAAGGACCTTGAAAGGTCATAGAGTCTAGTCCCCTGCCTACACTAGCAGGACCAAGTACCGTTCCCTGACAGATTTTTTGCCCCAAATCCCTAAATAGCCCCCTCAAAGATTGAACTCACAACCCTGGGTTTAACAGGCCAATGCTCATACCACTGAGCTATCCCTCCCCCCCAAAAAACTTCCCTTTTGGGCCAGGAGTCCTACAGTTACATCATCATGAAATTTCAGATTTAAATATCTGAAATACTTCCTCTACCCCATGCGAGAATCTTACATTTTCCTGATATCTGATTAAAAGGCAGAGAGAGGATTGAGGTGCTGTATCTGTTAACTGGGGGTGGAAACAAAATGGGGGTGGAATGCAAATAATGTACCCATTGTAATAAAACAGTTTCTTCTTGCATTTTTTCTTTGTATCCTTAAATATTAGTGTGGTTAAACTTTTGTTGTGGTTACTATATAGCATGCAGAGTAAATTAGTAAATGTGCCAAAGCTCTGTAAACATCAATTGTATTTACAGTCTACTTAAATCAATTTAAGTAAGTTCAGCTCAACTGATGCATACACAAATTCAAATTAATTTCTTTTTTATCTAGTCTCCTTGCAGACCTAATAAACAGAGTAATCAATTTTATGAGCCCCCTTTTATAACACGACTGTGCCTCTCTGATCAAGGAAACTTAAAACAATCTTTATTTCCCCTTCTAACAATCTCATCTGTCTGGATTTATTTAATTATTCAAATCAATCTTTTTAAAAAATCACTTACTGAAATTTCGAGAGAAGAAGTGTTATCTAATTTGGGTTTCAATTGAGGCTTCACATGTTTAAAGGAAAATCCTGTTTTCCACTGCAATAATAAAGGCATGGTTTTACAGAAGAGATGGGGGAACTTGATATCAGTCTGATTTATAGATTTGTTCATAGGTAGGAAGCATAGCAAACCACTCTGAACAGCTTGTACTGTAGTACCGTATTTTTCGGTGTATAAGACGCCTTTTTAACCCCCAAAAATACTTTCAATATTAGGGGGGGCGTCTTATACGCCGAATATCGGCCGGACAAAAAAAAAAAAAAAAAAGCGCCGCTTTTTTCGCGCCGCTCTCCCAGCAGCCCGCCCGCGCGGCGGGGACTGGAGAGCGGCGCGCTCCCAGCAGCCCGCCGCGCGGCGGGGACGGGAGAGCGGCGCGAAAAAAGCGGCGCTTTTTTTTTTTTTTTTTTTTTTGGTCCGAAAACGCGGGGGCGTCTTATACGCCGGAGCGTCCTATGGGACGAAAAATACGGTATATATTCTGTATAGATTATGGGTGAAATCCTGGCTCCACTGAAGTCAATGGTAAGTCTCTCCATTGACTTCAGTGTGGTCCGGATTTCACTCGGTAGCTTTCTACCTCTCTTGTAGTTGGTACTAAGTGCTAAGCCCTTTTAGGAAATGGTGAGGTAGTGTGACAGGTGGCACTAAAAGAATGAAATGCCTTACAAAGCTCTTGAACAGGTTAATCATTCGGGTTACTATGAGTGTACACACTCATGCGTAAACACACACATACACACACGTGTCTCTTTCTCTCTCAAGAGAATTGGAATTAGCCGTCCATTGAAATAATACATTGGTCTTTACACTCAAATACTTGAGGCATCTAGGGCCCCGCTAGTGACCGGGGGAAGGTGGTAGAGGAGGGAAGTGGGGGATGGGTCTGGGTTTGCTCCTCACTCTTGAGCCCCAGCCCCTCTCAACTCCTGTGGGTTCTTACCCTCTTCCCCCTTGGTCCTTGACTCTGGGGAAGGGAGTCTCCCTGCTTTGCTGGGGCGGGGTCTCCCTTCCTCCGGTTCTCTGGTCTTTCAATTCTCAGCATCACACCTCCAAACGCCAGTCCTCTCTCCTTCCTCACTCCACCCTGTCTGCCTGAAGTAGGTTTTTTTTTAATTAGGTTCCTGACAATGCCTTAATTAGCTACAGGTGCTCCAATTAACCTGTAGTAACTTTTCCTAGTCTACAGGGAACCACGCCTTAATTAGCCTGGGGCAGGAGTCTGCAACCTTCAGCACGCAGCCCATTAGGGTATTCCTCTGGCAGGCCATGAGACATTTTGTTGACGTTGACCGTCCGCAGGCACAGCCCCTTGCAGCTCCCAGTGGCTGTGATCAATGTCAGCAAAATGTCTTGCGGACCACCAGCGGGTTACCCTGGTGGGCTGTGTGCCGAAGATTGTCAACCCCTGGCCTAGGGCTTATATATCTCCCTTCTACCACTGTTCCCTGGCCCTGTTGTATCAAAGTAGTTATTTGTCAAAGTATGTAATTATTTTTAAAATGTGTGTATGCCATATATGAAATATAATCAACTTACTATATGCTTATAACATTATTTTACTGTTTGTGAGACAGTGTCACTGTCTAAATCAGCCCCATGTCACTGTTGATACCACCTGTGTGACTCACCAGTGGTTGCAGTGATGATAGGGCTAATATGGACTAGCCTACCAGTGTTTTCATTTTTCTGTCATCTAACAGGTCTATGTGACATAGTGACTATTAAAAAGCTGGCACCTCATTTGTATTACAGCTCCTCCTGCATTGGTGATAGTAGTAGTGAGACTTTTTTGGAGGGAAACAAGACTAGTGTAGAAATGGCAGCAAATGAAAATACTCTCCTTCCCTTCCCCTCAGGTAACTTTATGGTAGGAGTGTCTAACATGTTAACATTTGCTGCTTCTGGTCTCCTTGAGGTCTGTAGTAACACTGCAATTTACGTAAGTGGGAACAGAGTTAGTTCAATGATGAGTGCTTTTGAAAAATCCCTTTAGTATTTACTTGCCACAGTGTGCCCTGAGGAGAGTTGAAGAGAAACTGGGATACGCTGAGTGACTAGCTTTCCTTTCTGGAGGAAAATTCTACATCAGATTGTTTCATACTCAGTCAAAACCCAAGAAAGACCTGGCAGCGCATGGAAACACAGCAGTTGGCACATAATTTAACTAAGGAATTCAACATTCTAATTTGAATATATAGTTTCCTCTTAAACAGCTGAACATGAGCTCACAACGCAACACCATGGCTAAAAGGGCTAATACATCTTTGGATGTGTAGATGGGGGAATATTAAGGATGAGTGGAGATCTTATTTTAACTTTGTATTTGGCAGTGGTGTGACCACTACTGGAATACTGTGTCCAGTTCTATTGTTCACACTTCAAGAAGAATATTAAAAATTGGAGAGGGTTCAGTGAAGGGGAACAGAACATGGGGAACAGAAATTTAACAATAGACGGCTCTTCATTGTAGTTGACAAAGGTGTAACAAGATCCAATGGTTGGAAAGTAAAGCTAGATATAGCTGGAAATAAATATAGGCTGGATAAAGTGCAGATTTTTAACAGTGAGAATAATTAACCATTGGAACAACTTACTAAGGGTTTGTGGATTTTGTTTCACTGGACATCTTAATATCAAGATTGGATGATTTTCTAAAATATATTCTCTAGTTCAGCCTTGGCATTTGGACTTGAAGCAGGAATTAATTAAGGAAAGTCATGTGGACCCATGGAAGCCAGGCTTGATCATAATGGTCCCTTCTGGCCTTGAAATCTATGATTCCATTAATCTTATGCAATTGTAAATGTTTTTAACATTAGGATCTCTATAGAAAAATGAAATTTAATGAAATGGGAAGAAACCTTGTTTGTGCTGTGTAGCCTTCAAGTTATGAGACTTGTTCCGAAAGAGAGTTGACATGAATTTGCTTTGACATTATAATATACAGGAAAAGACCAACTTCAGACTAAGAATCATGAAACATTAATCTTCTCAGTGGCTAAGAAAAGGGGTTGGTCTCTTTATTCTGAATCAACACTGCAATTTTGGATAACACAAAACAGAGACTGTGGCAATTTCACGTGCACCATTCTGTTCCAAGAATAGAAAAATCAAAGATCTCCAGCCATTTAAGACTTAATTATTTCCTTCAACAAATTTGTGATCCTCAAATGTAAAATACAACTAATTTTTAAGGGGTTCATTATAAAACAAGCAAAGCAAAACCAGAAAGTTTTAATTTAGGTATTAGTGACTTTTATTTACACTGCTGTATTGAAAGTTGCAGCCCATTGTTTCGGAAGTCCTTTCTTTTCTGAATTTAAAGTTCAGCCATGGTAATGGCTCTAAGCTAAACTTAGTATCCGAGGTGCTATTCTGTGAAGCCTTTCCTCAGCCTGGTTCTCATAAAACATTTCTTTTGACATTTCTCGATTATACAAGCAAAAAAGCATAATTTTATTATTCCTCCATTTTTTCCATTCCCCCACCATTCTCTTTTTTTAAGGACAGAAAATTTAAAATAGTTTTTATTTAAAACATAGAATTTGGAGCTGATTAACCTACATGAAGTAGGGGGGGAAATCAATATTTCAAACTGGCTACTGACTATTAGTACTTTTGCACATGTATATGGTTACTTCCAATTGATTTTTTTTTTTACTCTGCATATCAATATTGCCTTTGCTAATTACCTGCTTGGTGATAGGCCCAATTATTTCTGAAGGATCTGTTGTAGTCTTAAATGCGTAATACACATTTTAAAAACTGTCTATTGATATACTGTAATTCAAAACTCCAAATCTACAAAGGGCTCTCCCCAAGCAGATCTCTAGGCTTCAGTGGAGTCCCTGTGTGTGTGTGTGTGTATATCTATATCTATATGTGTGTGTGTGTGTGTGTTTATTATTCAAAAGAATAATGGAGACAAATACAAAAATATCTGTTTTTTAAATAAAATAAGGCTAGGGTTGGCTCAAGGTCAAAACAGCAAAAGCAAGGGCAGTCCAATCTGTCTGCTGCACTGATGTGCCAATTGTTCTCTGAGGGAATGAGGAAGAGGATTAGTAGCAGCAATTAGGTCAGTGATGTTGAGTGGAAGGGGAAGAGAGAAGGGTCTGATTGAGCTGCAGTTAAAAGGATGGGATGAGGAAGGCAAATTCAATTCAAATCAGTTTTTCAATAAATTAATGTTCTATTGGCAAGTGCTGCCTAAGTATAAAGAGGAGAAAGAGACTCTGGGTATCTATGAGAGGAAGATTAAGTGATATTCCCAAGCTTCACAGTGCCTTATTCCCTGTCTTCAGTTGTTGCCTTTCCTGATTTTCTGAGAGGTATGATGACCTCTCTGCCAACCCCTTAGTTTCATCCAAGAACTATGCCCATTTTTCTTTGTTACCTTTTGGTATTAAATCTTTGATCACTGGATAATCTGAGGATGTATTGTCTCTTTTTTGTACTCCCTCCTACTTTGGAGATGGGTATAGCGATGGTCTGCTTCAGTCTCATTTGCTGCAGTAGTTTTAAAATCATTCTTCCAGGGCTGGGCCTTGCTATGTCTGCCAGTTTATGGTCACTGATACCATATTTAGTAAGAGTTGTGGCTGATTGCCAGCACTATTATGATGGGTCCCGCGCTTTCTCCTCTTGTGAGGGGTTCAGGGCACCATTTCTTGCCCCTGAGCAAGGTATTAACTGCCCCACTAGTATCCTAGGGGAGGGGAGTGGAGAGGGAGGGACCCGGGCCCACCCTCTACTCTGGGTCCCAGCTCAGGGGCCCTAAGGATAGCAGTAAACTGCTTGAACTAGCTATTCCTTCCCCTGGGCTACTTCCCTCTCCTGCCGTCAGCTCGTGGGGCTTCCTGCACCCTCTATGCACGAGCCAGGTGTCTCTTTACCTAGGATCAGGGTCTTCTTCGTTCCAAAATCTTCCCCTGCTTTCCTCCAAACTGCTCTCCGCTCCAACTCCTCCAAACTGCTCTCCGCTCCAACTCCTCCAAACTGCTCTCCGCTCCAACTCCTCCAAACTGCTCTCCGCTCCAACTCCTCCAAACTGCTCTCCGCTCCATCTCCCACCCCTGTCTGCCTGAAGCAGGGGTTTTTATTAAGGCCTTAATTGACAGCAGGTGCTCCAATTAACCTGCTGCCTGCTTCCCTAGTCTACAGGGAGCCACGACCTAATGAGCCTTGAGTTAATGTATCTCCCCTCAAGTACTCTGCCACAGCTCTCTGACCCTCCTCTATCACAGAGTTTACCTTGCCTTTGCACATTGCACCGTGATGAAGTGGTCTGCTAGTGTTGTAATCACTTTGTTGAGGGGTTTGTAGAAGACTAGCTTCATTTTTCATTTTGTTGTTCCCAGTGACTTATACGTTGGTGTGTTAAGTGTTTAGTACAGACAGTGCTAGTAGCTTGAGCATTCTTTGGTTTTTTGGTAATGATGTCCACTTCAGTGTTTTGTGGGTAGTGTGGCTGTTGTCTCACACTAGTGATATGCTGAAGTCAAGCAAGTTCTTGATTGTTTAGATTTTCAGCCTCTAAGGGCTGGTCTTCACGCGATCGATCTGTTAGCGATCGATTTCTTGCATCTGGTGAAGACGCAAGAAATCGATCGCCCGTGGCGCCCCTGTTGATTCCAGAATTCCAGCTTGCCGGGAGGCGCAAGCTGGAGTCGACGGGGGAGCGCGCCACCAACTGCTGCTGCCATGAGGACGGCAGGTAAGTCGGCTGCAGATACGCAAACTTCAGCTATGTGATTCATGTAGCTGAAGTTGCATATCTGCAGTCGACCAGCCCCCCTCCCCCGTAGTGAGGACCAGCCCTAAGACTTTGCAGTGAAGGGAGTGTATGCTGCTTTGGCTGACACAGTACAAAAAGTTGAATACTCTTTCCTCTGTGATAATTAAGAGCAGAATTCCTAATACTGCTATGTAGTTAGCACTGTTTGGGTTCCAGTTAGGGTGACCAGGTGTCTGAAAAGGGATCCTGGCAGCTCTGGTCAACACCACTGACCGGGCTGTTGACTGTCCAGGTGGCAGCGCCGCGCAGTGGGGCTGTCAGGCTCCCTGCTAGCCTCTGCATCGTGCAGCTCCGGGGAAGCAGGCGGCATGTTCCCCCTCTGGCTCCTACCTGTAGGGGCCGCCAGGGGGCTCTGCACGCTGCCCCCCCCCAAGCACTACCCCAACAGCTCTCATTGGCTGAGACTGTTGGGGTGGCACCTTTGGATGGGGCAGTGTGCAGAGTCGCCTGGTCATGCCTCCGCATAGGAGTCAGGGGGAGGGACATGCCGCTGCTTCTGGGAGCTGCTTGAGGTAAGTGCCACCCAGAGCCTGCACCCCTGACCATCTCCCGGTCCCCAACCCCCAGCCCTGATCCCCCTTCTGCTCCAAACCTCTCATCCCTTCCCCCACATCAGAGCCCCCACCCCCAGCCAGAGCCCTCACATCCCCCACACTCGAACCCCCTACCCCAGCCCAGATCCCATATCTCCTCCCACACCCCAGCCCCCTGCCTCAGCCCAGAGTCCCTTCCTGCACTGCAAACCACTCATCCCTGGCTCAACCCCAGAGCCTGCACCCCCCAGCTGGAGCCGCCACCCTCCTCACATCCCAACCCATTGCCTTAGTCTGGAGCCCCCTTCTGCATTCTGAACTCCTCATTTCTGGCCCCACCTCAGAACCTGCACCCCCAGCCGGAGCCCTCAGCCCCCTCCTTCATCTCAGCACCCTGAGCCAGCCCAGTGAAAAATGAGTGAGTGAGTGAGGCTGGGGAGAGCACACAACAGAGGGAGGGGGGATGGAGTAATCCGGGGTGGGGTCTCAGAGAACGGGAGAGGCAGCGGGGGTAAGGGTGTTCTGTTTTGTGTGAGTAGAATGTTGGTAACTCTAGTTCCAGGATTGATGTAATATTTGCTAACAGTATGTAAGAACAGGGTTTCTGTTGTGGTTTTGTCCCTATTACTGTAACTGACTATTACAAGCTCGATCTCAGGCTTTGCCAGACAATTTCAGTGATACTTTGCAGTCGATTTAGAGAGAAAGTAATCAGAGGGTTTTATTCATGAAATGGCTTCTTGATGTTATAGAAACTCACATAGTTCTTTTTGTTTTTCTTGTGGAGATATCAGAAGTTTGAAATGCATTTCTAAAAATTGGGGGATGTAACTAAATCTTGCCAAGGATCAAAGATCTCTTTTATACAAGGACCTCACTGTGAAAGGAAGATGCGGAGCCACTTAAAACAGTCAGAAGTGCTCCACTCAGTTCTGCATTAGGTTTATACATGAAAGTCAGCATAAAGCTAATCAAATCACCTACACCATTTGATCTGTTTCCATTGGCTTTAAGTTGTCTTTGATAAATGAACTTCTCTATAGTAGAGCTGAACTGATGCCACTAATAATTCATGTAACAATTAGTGTTTTCATTCTCTTCTATTTTGTGTGGTCAAAACCTAAACTGACAGGGCCTAAAATGTTAATTTAAAAAAAATAAAAACAAATTCTGGATACTTTTGTTTATGAAGCTTATGGAAAATTTCTTAGTCAACTCTTTGAGTGTCATATTGACACCAGGAAGCCATGTAAATTTCACACTGGAATTTACAAATCTGTGGGAGTTGCATGTTGATGACTGTCTCTTCTGTTTCCCTGGGGTGATAGACAATAGATTACTGATCTCTTAGTCATGACTTTAAAGCTATAGTGACATTTTGTTCTCAATATTCCAATTTAACAGTAATACCAATTGATAGCCTCCATCAATAAATCATATTTGCTGTCTAATCTAACATGATTTTCCAATGTCTGGTAATCTGTCCATTGCAAAAATTTTCTAAAATATTATTCTTGGTGGTAGTTTTTTTATCCATTTCTATATGTCCTCCAGCCAGTGTAGTCAAATATGAAAGTGGAACTTTAGTGATGAAAACAGACTGTACTATGGATGGTTTTGATAAAAATCCCTCTCATTTTTGTATAATATATATAATAGACATAATCATTAGACATAATTTGCTGATTAACTGTGTACAAGTGTTCAAATTTTGTTTCTGCCTTGCTGTATAGTTGCCTTTGATCTTGCAACTGAAGAAATTAGACTGTTGAAGGGAAACTGGGGACTTGATTCCAGATTGTTTATGTTGGAGTTCTTATTGCCTGCTCTTTTAATTGATAAACCACTACTTTGGTTAGGTAAAGGGCTACCTAGAGGGCAAACTTTGGAGGAGGTTAAAGGGATATGGTCAAGACTTAACAACAAGATGTGATTGCTCATTGTGGATGCTGCAGATGCGACTGGACTTTGTGGAACCCTAGGGCTTGGGAAAGTGACGTGAAGGTGCATCTTTTTCCTAGTTAGTTAAACTAGATTTGAAATTCTTTAGCTGCCCTAACTGATGGAATAGCATGAATTATTTAAAAATGTTTAAAGATGTTAGTAATTTTAAAAAATTAGTTTACTTAATTCTAGATTTTAATGTTAGAATTGTGTGTTTAACCATTTAAATTAAGGGTTAAATGTGATTTTGTATAAGCAGACAGATGACCCTGAACATGTAGGACTGGTCCACTGAGACAATCTTGAATCACGGAAGAGGGCCATATCATTTTAGCTATTAAGCTTATTTTCCAATCTAGTCTAAAATAGTGCATGATGATAAACTATTATTTCCCCCGTTTTACCATGGCCAATATATACATTTAAGCAAATATGCTTATACCAATCTTTTGGGAAATGTGGTGCTTTGAACTGCCACCAATTAGTTAAATGGAGCTGAATTAATTTAGTGTCTGCAGACTGATGTGATAAACAAATAACTTCTTTAGATTTATTGCCGGGTAATATGAAAATGCTCATGGATAATTTACCTCTTAATTAAGGGGGTTGCAAATTTATTTTAGTGTGTGTGTGTGTGTGTGTGTTTAAATATGTATATGTATACACATACACACACACATCCCCCCATGTCAATATAATAATAATAATAATAATAATAATATAATATGCTCTTCTATAGTAACTCTCATCAGGTGATCTTAAAGCAGTTCTGTAAACATGAATGAATTTAGGGTGGCATCACTTGTTATTGTTCCCGTTTTATAGCTGGTGAACTGTGACACGCAGAGAGCTACTTTGCCCAGTCCTGTGAGAGGCTATGTCAACTCCCATTGACTGGAACTGACATAACTCCAGATCACAGACCACAAGTGACTTGCTCAAAGTCACAGAACAGCTCTGTGGCTGAGCCAGAACTAGAAATCAACACTCATAATTTCCGCTCCTGTGCAATATCTCAACTACGATTATTCTTTCTCTTTGTATTGAGGTGGCAAGTAGGAACCCTGGTCATAGAGCAGGACCCCATTGTGCTAAGCACTGTCCAACCACAGAATGAAAAGATGGCCTTTGCCCCCAAAAGCTTATGATGTGCCATTGTTGGAATGGTAGACGTTTATGACTCAACTAAAAACAAATAAAATCTTGTGCTATCTGTAACAGAAGTCCTTTGATCAAGAACATTTTTGCTGTGTGCTTTGGTGATTTTCAAATATCTATGACTGGTGTTTATAGTCTTGGTTTATTTTAATGTTTTCTGATAGGGGATATCATGTGACTACCAAACTTGCTTTAAAAAATGTAGTGAATTCTGAGCACACAAAGACACCTTCTAAATAACCATTTGAAATATATACAGACTGTTTGCCACTTGAAAATATAATTTGAGGGGGAAAAAACCTCTTGCTGTATTTATAGTCAGAATGAAGAGGGAACAGGGTTTGTTACCCGGGGTACACTCTGTAAATAACTCAATGTTAAAATTGTAGAAATTGTTCTATAAAAGGCAAAAAGCATATTTCATCCATTGTTTTGTTTATGTCTTCTGGGTGTACATGTGCTAGAACTCAAATCACAGTTGCCATTCACATAAAATACTTCTCAGTGTCTAAATATGAACCTATTTGATACAAATATGCCACCTAGCGTGCCTTTTTACCTATTTTAAGTTTGTTGTAGATCTTAGAACTGGACTGGGTTACAATAATAGTCATAACAAGCATCTGGAATAGCTCTTTGCCTAGAAACTGGTATATGTTATCTTTGTTGTGACTCCAACTGCATAAAGCTTCTTCTGTCATATGTCAGTTGATGGGCAGTTTGGTTTCAGTTATGGCCTGCAGCTAAGCAGTAATAAGCTGAGAAGAGAAGTGGTAGCATAAGGGAGAATTTTCAAACCCCCCACTCTAGCGAATATTTTTGGGGGGTAAACAACCCACCTCCTCGCTGGTCTCCAAACCTGAGTTCTCACTTTTAGGGTTTCTGTAGTGTGAAAGGACCCTTTCAGATGTTATGAACGTCTTGGTCTTATCAAAAGCCTTAGTATGCTGTGTGGACCAACACCATTTCTGTTTATTGTATAACAGTTTGTTTAGAGGATGTAACAGTGTTGCTGTGTTAGGCAAGAATTTGTGGTAATAATTGACCATCTCCAGAAAGAAACATAATTGAGGCACATTTTGTGGTTGCACTTCTTAATGGTAGATTCAGCTTTGTCCCATGATTTATATAAACCATCTTTATTAATGACATGGCCGTGATATTTCACTTGGGAAAATTCAAGTTTTTCCTTGTTTGCTCTAAGACCATGCTCAGACAGCCTCACAGGCTCTCAAGGTTTTCTTCATCACTAGATCTGGTGACCAAGTAACTCTGAGTAGCAGTAATGTCTGTAGCACAATTATAGATAGCCAATATTCTTGAACACTGACCATTAAGAAATTGAATTCAACCGTATTCACCAACACGTGAATCCAGATGACTGTCACTCTTATTGTTGGGAGTGGCAGTTAAGGATATTGAAGTTGACTCAGTCAGTCAGTGTGCTATGTAGGACACAAACGGAATTTTTGCCAGTGACAAATAACATGATACAATGTGAAAGTAAAAAATGATCCTGTGCTGGCTAAAGTGTATGACATTACTGTGAATGGATGGGTTTATGCGCACACAACCGTTTCCAGCTCTCCTTTCTCAAAAAGAACAGTTAGTGTATGTCAAGGTTACCTAATGTGTGGCATGAGAGCAGTTATTGCTGTGAAGCTCACATCAGCCACGAACAACATGAAGGTCATTTGGGCATTGTAAAAAATGAAAGTCCTGTCCAGGAGTTGTGTTGTGGGGAGGGACTGAACAGGGATTGATACTCAAATAGAGGGAAAGGCAAGATGTTGTCAACAAATACAAGACGTGACTAAACATCCTCTGTTGCATTCTTAGAAGTGGCCAAATATCCTATGACTTTAAATCCCCATGGACCATTTATAGGACATAGGGTTTTTGAACTCACTTGATGCCCAGTCTAAATGGCCTGAAGTATTCTGTATGAATTCAACTAGTTCAGCACAGATGGCAACAGTGTTTAGACCATTGGTTTCAAGGACAGAAGTTCGTGAATAGATAGTAACAGTAAAAATCCTTTCCTATCTGCAAAGTTCCAGCTGTCTGCCAGAAAAAATGGTATCAAACATGTCACATCAATTCTTACTGTCTTGCCATGAATGGAATAATAGAAAGGTTTATCTAGACATGCAAGCAAAAGATTGACTCTGGATAGAGGTAGATTCCAACACAAGATTACTAATTTTCTCTTGGTGTATAGATATGCAGTATAGACTACTACAAATTAGAAGCCAGCAATGTTGTTTATGGGATTGAAACTTTAATCTACAAAAGGACATTCAATAAACTCTGTGATAAATGGCCACAAAAAATTGCACAGTTTTTACATAAGAGAAAAATAATTAATAAGAGATTATTTAAATAATTCATAGAAAGCTGGATTGATTGTCATAGATTGTTCCTCTATTTTATTAGATAAAAGTGGCATGGAACATGTCATGAGGATGACACATAAACCAGCTTGTAACCACAAGTTTGGCAGGATGTGTTTCCAATATTAGTGACACATTGAAAATACCAAGCCTACAGTACAGCTGCAGACAGTGACTTGTGGTAGTAGTGAGCCTTGTGTCCCTCCTACAAGTGTCCCTACACTACAGATCAGGAAGTTGTTCCTGAGACAGCTGCACAAGAAAGTACAGGCACTGTTCCAGGTGCTGTTGTGATGCCTATGACTCGTTATCCAGAGAGAAGTTATAATCCACCACTCAGACTTCATTTGTAGCATTTGTGAATTTAATGGTAATGCATTTATAACATTTTTAAATATCTCTTTACATTAAATGAGAGGAATATGTAATGAGTGGGACTGGACATTATCCCTTTAGTTTGCGAGCCCACTAGTGGCCTTCTGTCTTTAGTTTATACACCTGCCCATGAAGCCATGTAGAGGGCTTGTCTATACGAACGGGTAAATGAACACTGCTGCGATTAATGCAGCAGGGGTTGATTTAGCAGGTCTGGTCAACACAAGCTAAGTCAATGGCAGAGCGCTCTCCCGTCACCGTCTGTATTCCACATCCCCGAGAGGCAGAAAGTAAGTCGGAGGGATAGCATCTTCTGTAGATACACCACCATGTAGACATCACTGTAAGTCAACCTAAGTTACGTCTACTTCAGTTACGTGACTTGTGTAACTGAAGTAGTGTAATTTAGGTTGATTTACAGTTTTAGTGTAGACGAGCCCTAAGTAGGCCTTGCATATTGTGCATATTTGGACCCCACTGTGCCCAGGTGGTTCCTTCACATTGTTGTGTAAAGAATAAGACATATTCATCTCTCATGAATGAGCACCAAAGTCCTCTAAAAGAAAAGTAGGACATATCTGTACGCATGTATTTACCTTTGCTCTGGGTAGGGGCAGTTTTCATAGCGCTGTGTGTTCGTTCATGCATAAAGACTTTGAAAATGTCTCCCTACAAGAATAAATTTGATCATTGGAAACTTGACAAGCTAATAAATTATAGTATTAACTGGCAGAACAACAGCAAATATTCTGCGCGGTATAAAATAACACCTTTCCTCATGAAAGATCTCAAATCTCTTTATAACCACAAAGAAATGAAACCCCTGTCTGGAGCAGAAGGTGACAGCCAACAAATTTGTAACGTGTGCATGGTAGTACAGTAAACCCTCGATTTAACGGACCTCGATTTAACGAACTTCGGATGCAACGGACAAAATTTCTGAGCAAGTCTGATGCATTCCTGATCCATTTCTGGCGGGCTGGCTGCCGGCTCCCGGCTGCCGCCCGGATCACAGCAGCGGGCGGGCTGGCTCCCGGCTGCCGCCCGCGTCCAGGCAGCGGGCAGGCTGGCTGCCGGCTCCCGGCTGCCACCCGGGTCCAGGCAGCGGGCGGGCTGGCTGCCGGCTCCTGGCTGCCACCTGGGTCCAGGCAGCGGGCGGGCTGCGGGGCTACCGGGTCCCCGCTGCCGCCCGGGTCCAGGCAGCGGGCGGGCTGCGGGGTTGCCAGCTCCCGGCTGCCGCCCGGGTCCAGGCAGCGGGCGGGCTGCGGAGCTGTCGCCCCACCCTGTGGCAGGCGGGCTGCTGCTCCGACAGCTTTTTTTATTATTATTATTAAATAACGGACTTTTTGATTTAACGGACACCCCCTCGCCCGAATTAGTCCGTTAAATGGAGGTTTTACTGTAATGCAATACAAAATGCGTAGGAACGGTGAAAAGCTAAGATATAAACTGTTTCTTTACTTGCTTATACAGCACCAGTCCAGGATGTAACATAACAAGGGCCAGCCATCCTCTGGGCATTCTTAGTTTTACATTGTTCAACAACATTAGTACCATACTCCCCTTGCATCTCATCTCTTTCTAGAATTACTGTTAAATGAGAAGCCTTCTGTCTGCCTTTCTGAATGGAAGGATTGTTTATTAAATCCAGACTCAAAACCCTTCCACATAGCAGGAGGTGTCTTGTTCAGAAAGCCCTGAGATAAAGGAACGTGTGCTAGCCAGTCGGAAGATCCAAGAGCTTTGATCTCTCTTGAGGCTGTATTACTGTTTATCTGAACCAAGTTTTTAGTATTCCAATTACAGTGTAGTTCGAACTGCTATAGAAAAATATTCCATTGCACTTTAACCAGGTGATGTCAGGGCATACAAAAGTCCCCTTCAAGACATTGACTTTCTGTCTGCAGGGAGTTTAGAAAGTAAATCCACAGTGATTTGACTGCAAGAGGTTCCATCTCTGACCTAGATTTGTACCATAATTTGTAGACTGACTTGCTCTTGCTCCACGTAATATTTCTTGTTTCATTCCCCAAGAAAAAAAAACACCCCAAGAATTCATAGCTTCAATGAGCCATTTGCAAGGCATTCACAGTTATTCTAATGTCTTCAGCCAAATAATTGACAGGCATTTGCCCTGTTAATTCATTGTCTCTGTAAAAGACCATTCCATCCTGGGCTTGAAATGGTTAAATCAGTACAGTATCGCATCTCTTAAGAAATTCAAGAGAGTCTTTTTGAGAGTTGTAATTTTAATGTTGGCAATGGCTCCACTAGGAAAAGGGATGTGTGTGTGTGTTTTAGTAAGTACTTACAATGTATCTTTTATAGAGAGGGAAGCCTAAGGTTTCCTTTGACCTGTTAGGTTCAAGAATAGCAGCTGTGTTAGGACTGGTCCCCACTACAGGGGTGGGGGCGAGGGGGGGAATCGACTGCAGATACGCAACTTCAGCTATGTGAATCACGTAGCTGAAGTTTGCGTATCTGCAGCCGACTTACCGCTCGTCCCCACGGCGGCGGAGGTCAGCGGCGCGCTCCCCCGTCCACTCCAGCTTGCGCCTCCCGGCAAGCTGGAGTTCCAGAGTCGATGGGGGAGCCGCGAGTGATCGATTTCTCACGTCTTCACAAGACGTGAGAAATCGATCGCCAGAAGATCGATCGCTACCCGCCGATCTGGCGGGTAGTGAAGACATACCCTTAGTCTGTATCCATAAAGAAAGCGAGGAATACTTGTAGCACCTTAGAGACTAGCTAGTTTATTTCAGCATAAGCGTTCGTGGGCTATAGCCCACTTCATCTGATGCATAGAATGGAACAGAAGTAAGATGCATTTATACACACAGAAAGAAAGAAAAAGAAAACAAATGTGCATTAGCATACCAATTCTAAGAGGGCTGTTAAATGTAGATGGGCCATTATAGGTAGGAGAAAAAAATACCTTTTGAAATGGATTTCTGTGTCAGGTAAATTCACTCAGGAAATGCAGTCAATTAGTGTAATGAGAGAACCATTCGCAAGTCCTATTTAGCCCCTGGTTAATTGTATCCAATTTGAAAATTAATTCCAGTTCCTCAGTTTCTCGTTGGAGTCTGTTTTGGAAGTTTTTCTGTTTCAAAACTGAAACCATCAAGTCTTTAATGGAATGGCCAGGAAGATTGAAGTGGTCTCCTACTGGTTTTTGAATGTTATGATTCCTGATGTCAGATTTGTGTCCATTTATTCTTTTGCGTAGAGACTGGCTGGTTTGGCCAATGTACGTAGCAGAGGGGCATTGCTGGCACATGATTGCATATATCACATTGGTCGATGTGCAGGTGAATGAGCCTCTGATAGTGTGGCTGATGTGATTAGGTCCTATGATGGTGTCAGTTGAATGGATATGAGGACAGAGTTGGCATCGGGCTTTGTTACAAGGATAGGTACCTGGGTTACTGTTTTTGTTGTGTGGTGTGCAGTTGCTGGTGAGTATTTGTTTCAGGTTGGGGGGCTGCCTGTAAGCGAGGACTGGTCTGTCTCCCAAGATCTGTGAGAGTGAGGGATCATCTTTCAGGATAGGTTGTAGGTCTTTGATGATGCGTTGGAGAGGCTTTAGTTGGGGGCTGAAGGTGACGGCTAATGGTGTTCTGTTTTTGTCTTTGTTGGGCCTGTCCTGTAGTAGGTGGTTTCTGGGTACTCTTCTTGCTCTGTCAATCTGTTTTTTCACTTCCCCAGGTGGGTATTGTAGTTTTAAAAATGCTTGGTAGAGATCTTGAAGGTGTTTGTCTCTGTCTGAGGGACTGGAGCAAATGTGATTGTATCTTAGAGCTTGTCTGTAGACAATGGATCGAGTGTTGTATTCTGGATGGAAGCTGGAGGCATGTAGGTAAGTGTAGCAGTCAGTAGGTTTCCGGTATAGGGTGATGTGTATGTGCCCATCATTTATTAATACAGTTGTGTCTTGGAAATGGACCGCTTGTGTCGATTGGTCCAGGCTGAGGGTGAGGGTGGGATGGAAATTGTTGAAATCATGGTGGAATTCCTCAAGGGCTTCTTTTCCATGGGTCCAGATGATGAAGATGTCATCAATATACCACAAGTAGAGTAGGGGCATTAGGGGACGAGAATTAAGGAAGCGTTGTTCTAAGTCTGCCATAAAAATGTTGGCATACTGTGGGGCCATGTGGGTACTTCCAAAACAGACTCCAACGAGAAACTGAGTAACTGGAATTAATTTTCAAATTGGATACAATTAACCAGGGACTAAATAGGATTTGCAATCAATTAGTGTAATGAAAGAACCATTCGCATTTCCTGCGTGAATTTACCTGACACAGAAATCCGTTTCAAAAGGTATTTTTTTTCTCCTACTAATAATGGCCCATCTACATTTAACAGCCCTCTTAGAATTGGTATGCTAATGTACAATTTTTTTTCTTTTTCTTTCTTTCTGTGTGTATAAATGCATCTTACTTCTGTTCCATTCTATGCATCCGATGAAGTGAGCTATAGCCCACGAAAGCTCATGCTGAAATAAACTAGTTAGTCTCTAAGGTGCTACAAGTATTCCTCGCTTTCTTTGACCTGTTAATACGTGTTAAAAGGACATTCTGCCTCCTGTAGTTACCATGAGTACCTACTATGTGGTAAGAACACACTTTTTTTTGTAGTAAGCACAAGGCCCCAGTAATTGTATTTGTGGACCTGCAGTATGATTACCCCCGTCACCATTTCAGATTCTGCTGTGGGTATTTTTACCTACAACATTATTCCCTCCTGTTCTGTTCACTGTTATGTCCCTGAGTTTTCATGTAACCGGAGGGAGTCGGGTAGACCAGTTAAGGCAGGACAGCGTGTGGTTGTACCTTTTTTGACAGGGTGGCTTTTTCCAGCAGGAAGTACAAGTATACAAAGTTTATCTGATACTGATACTATTCTATACAGCTGTCGATTAATCAGTTAACTCACATGATTAACTAAAAAAATTAATCATAATTAAACAAATTAATCGCGATTAATTGCAGTTTTAATTGCATGTTCAATAATAGAATATTAATTGAGAGTTATTAAGTACTAGCAAAAGTGTCCGGCGTTGCTCGGGTCAGTCGGAGGGGAGAGGGGGCAGACAGCTGACACCCCCTGACCAACCCCAACACCCATACCTCACCCCTCACCCACCCCGACACCTTCCCACCCCCCAGACCAAACCCGACACCCCCCGGCTCACTTACCCCCCAACCAAACCCGACACCCCCACCTGACCCCCCCCAACCAAACCCAACACCCCCACCTGACCTCCCGACCAAACCCGACACCCCCACCTCACCCCCTGAGCAAACCCGACACCCCCACCTCACCCGCCGACCGAACAGTGTATTTAATAATCTGTGTGCTACACACTGCACCGTGAGCCGGGGGGGGGGTGTCGGGTTTGGTCTGGGGGGGTGGGAAGTTGTCGGGGTGGGTGAGGGGTGAGGTGTGGGTGTTGGGGTTGGTCAGGGGTTTTTGCGGTTGGTGGGGGGGTGAGGTGGGGGTGTCGGGTTCGGTCGGGGGGTAAGTGAGCCAGGGGGTGTCGGGTTTGGTCTGGGGGGGTGGGAAGGTGTCGGGGTGGGTGAGGGGTGAGGTGTGGGTGTTGGGGTTGGTCAGGGGGTGTTGCGGTTGGTGGGGGTGTGAGGTGGGGGTGTCGGGTTTGCATGGGGGGGTGAGGTGGGGGTGAGGTGGGGGTGAGGTGGGGGTGTCGGGTTCAGTCGGGGGGTAAGTGAGCCGGGGGGTGTCGGGTTTGGTCTGGGGGGTGTCGGGTTTGCTTGGGGGGGTGAGGTGGGGGTGTCGGGTTCGGTCGGGGGGTAAGTGAGGCAGGGGGTGTCGGGTTTGGTCTGGGGGGGTGGGAAGGTGTTGGGGTGGGTGAGGGATGAGGTGTGGGTGTTGGGGTTGGTCAGGGGGTGTTGCGGTTGGTGGGGGGGTGAGGTGGCGTGTTGGGTTTGGTCGGGGGGTAAGTGAGCCGGGGGGGGTGTCGGGTTTGGTCTGGGCACCCACCCCGACACCTTCCCCCCCCAGACCAAACCCAACACCCACACCTCACCCCTCACCCACCCCGACACCTTCCCACCCCCCCAGACCAACCCCGACACTCCCCGGCTCACTTACCCCCCAACCAAACCCGACACCCCCACCTCACCCCCCCAAGCAAACCCAACACCCCCACCTCACCCCCCCACCAACCGCAACACCCCCTGACCAACCCCAACACCCCCACCTCACCTCCCCGACCGAAACCGACACCCCCACCTCACTTACCGTCCCACCAAACCCAACTCGGATCCGTCGCTGGGGGGGGGGGGCAGAGCCGAGGGATTCCGGGGACCTTCGCAGGTGGGGGTGGGGGCACAGAGCTGATGGATTCCGGGGTTCCATTGGGAGGGGGGAGGGGCAGAGAACTGAGGGATCTCCGGGGTTCCGTTGGGAGGGGGGAGGGGTGAGCTGAGCGAGTGCGGTGTCTGTTGGAGGGGGTATTATGACATCATCACCACCTAACTGCCCAGCTGATGTGATTGGCCCTGAAAGACTTTCACCCCTGGGGGGCGTCAGAGGTGAGATCCGAAAATTTTTCGACCCTTACCAGCATCTAGACCCCTAACTGTACCAAATTTCAAGTCTCTGGCTCAAACGGTGCGGGAGGAGTTCGCTGTCCTACCTACATACATACATTCATACACCACTTGACTTTTATATATATAGATTTTTGGATGTTGCTCTATGTTTTCAAATATACAGGCCTATCACGTCTTATGCGAGAGTTACGTTCTGTGATTACCGTGTAAAGCGGAAGTTGCGTATAGTGAAACTCTCATTGAGTTCACTATGCTGAACATTGGGTCTTTAACCTGGGGTGGGGAGGCTCCAGCCCCGATCCCGCGGACAAGCGGGCTGCTGGCTCCAGCCCGTCCCCCTGCCGCGGGCTGCCAGCTCCTACCCCTGTCCTTTTCTTTCTTTGTTTGTTTGTGTCCAGCCGCGTATAGTTAAATTTGCGCATGTTCAATGCGCCTAAGGTGCGGCTGGCCTGTATTGATTTCAATTACAACACAGAATACAAAGTGTACACTGCTCACTCTATATTATTATTTTTATTACAAACATTTACACAGTAAAAATGATAAAAAACAGTATTTTTCAATTCACCTTATATAAGTACAATCTCTTTATTGTGAAAGTTGTAGTGCAATCTATTGTGAAAGTACAAGGAGTTTCTGTGGTGTTTTTCCACTTCTTCTGTCATACACCGCTCCATCAGTCAATGCCCCAGCATTTGCTATATCAGTCACTAGGGAAATCCCTTGGGCCACATATACCTGTGTTTTGGGTGGTGCTCCTATTGTTTCAGCTATCTGAAAGGAACTCAGCTGCTTTTTAAACTTATCCTGAACAAAAGGCAGCTGTTACACCAGTGAGGTTTAATCTGACCCATAATAACTCAATGTTTCCTTTTGTTTTTGTTTCTTGTAATAGTCCCCTCTCATAAAGCATCATGAGATGGCCGTGTGAAAGATGTTTTGGAAATGTCATGTTGTTGGTCAATGTGTTTGTGTCCTCTAGTAGTTCATATAGCATCAGGTGACATATAAGAAGCTCCCTCACGCTATCTCACCTCCTGAAATTCCAGCAACTCAAGTTTAAGTAATTTTGGATGAGCACAAAATTTAAAGAAAAATATTACCCTTTGCTATTTCATTTTAAAAACTGGTGTCATGCCTTCTGTCTCTTCTTATTCTAGCACATACGTACAGTGTCAATAATAGTGGAGTATCTGATATGTCATCGAGGAGGAAGGGAAAAGAGCTTGGGATACCTTTTAAAAAAATTCTGCTGCAGCAAAGTCTTTAAAAAAAATAGTTACGAGAATTGATGTGGTGAGACCTAAAGTGTCAAGGTTAGATTAGTCTAGGCTGAGCAACTTTGAGAAGCATGCCTTTTAACAACAATAGACTGTGCAAGTTATATAACTTTGGGTTATGTAAAAATGCTTTATAGAATTAAATATCATAAGATGATGGACAGTGTACTGTACAGTGGAATAAATAAGAAAATTATGTAGGGAATAAGTGAAGGAATCCAGTCATCAGGCTTGTGGCAGGGTGTCATCCCAGAGCATGCCCTTCAACGCACAACATGCCCTGCGGCCAACCTATTCTCAGTTCTATCCTGGACCTCCCAAAAACTCAGTCATAGTGCAGAATACTTAAAACAAACTGCCAGCTCTTTCCCAATGCTTTCCTCTTGGGGCTTCCAGCTCACTGCTTGTTCTAGAAGGGCTTCAGGTTCCCGGATCCCCATCAGTTCCCTTTGGGCCAGGAAGCTCTCCCAGTCCCAACAAGGCCAGGGGTGCCAATGGAGACCCACCCTTTCCCCATTGGTCTGCTCCTGCGGTTATCTCTGGATTTGACTATTTCCTCTTGGTTAAAGGATTCTATAGCCCCCCTTCCTCTTCAAGGGCCCTTCAGCTCTCCTTTTGGGGGCTGTGCTGTGATTCAGGCAGGCTGTGGCCCTAAGCCAGCTTCTCCCCAGAGGCCCGTTTAAACTATCCTCACCTTCTTACAGCTGGACACGCAGGTGTTTCAGATAAACAGAACTCAAAATAACACCTTCATAACACAGTCCTTTCCTCGGGTGTGTCTGCTGGGGTCCTGTCTTCTGGAGTGTTATTCTCTCCACTTGGACTCAGATCAGGGCACCTCAGTCCTTTGCCACGGGCTTTGAGAGTCCAGCAGCTATGCTGTCCTTTTTCTGCTAGTGCCTCTCCCATTATGAGGGAAGAAGCGGATTATATGCTGCCCTCCTTCCCAGAACTTGTTATGATTGGCTGAGAGAGGGGAATTTTGTCCCACCCTATACTACAAGTCTTCTCTCCCTTAACAAAACAGTCGTTTGGGGATTTTCCCTCTGGACACTAAGTATTACCCAAGGACAACTTTCTCTGTCCCAGCATCATCATCTGCTATTTCCTAAACCCTTGTCTGCTTTGGAAATCCTGGAACTTTGAAGGGGTTTAGTCATGGAACTGGGGTAATTGGCCCCGGCCCCCATTACCTCTTACAGGGGACAGAATACCCTGTCATAGGACTATTTGACTCACTTGGATTTAGTGATATGTTTGGTAACTTGTTTCTAGTTCCATGTTTAGGCTAATTTGTTCTGCTCCTCCTCCCCAAGTCTTTCTTTCCTCCACCTCCTCTGATTTTTGTGTTCAACAATATAAATCTCAGTGAAGAGATCAATCAACTAGAGATTATCTAATTCTTGAGGCCTTTGCCCAGAGCACATCAACCACCCAGTGTGCTAATTATCAGGAGGCTCAAAGAAGTTCATTGGTGAAGATATCTGCAGCTGTGCCTTTTAGTGTTCTTAAACTGCTATAATGGCATGCAAAATCACTCAGGGCTGAATGTCAGGATGAAAACAGGGCTGGTGAGGAAAAGAAACTGCGCTGACACATGGGTGAATGTTTTTGATCCTTTTAAATAGTTTCTGACAAATGGGTTACTAGAAATCTTCTAAAAGGCTTACTTACAAAATACCATTATTGGTAAATTATATTATCGTATACCTTTTTGACATAAGATGAAATTATAAGGATTGTAGCTTGCTTTGCTGATTGAATATCAGAATGACACTGTATTTATTACTAACAGTGAAATGATCAAAAAGTTAGCTGAGTCTGCTAAATGTTTGCTTTACAAATTAGTCAATCACAGATGCACTGCATTTCCTTATTTGGGAGGAGAAGGGATTCATTCATTTTCAGCTGTATCCATTAACACAGCATTGAATTTTAATATAAACATGGCATACTCTGCTATAATAAAAACAAAAAAGCTATACAGCAATGTCTCAGACATATTAGTTAACATTTGTAGAGCACATTGAAGATATAAATCAATATGGAACTATGAAATGGGGGTGGTATTCATTAATACATAAGCCCTTATTTCCCTAGCCTCAGGGGAAAGTCTGTCATTACATACACACACAAAAAGTCAAAAATGGGGCATATGATGTACTTCCCTTACACTTGGATCATTATTATTGATTGATTGAGGTCATCAGCACTTCCTTTTTATTTTAGTAAGAGGGATATATTCTTCCATCAAACTTTCCTTTTCCAAGTTTTACAGTTTGCTTCATCCAGAAAAAAAATACACAAATATTATTAATGAGGAATGGACTGTTTTTTCTTTCAATGAGATATGCTGAAATAATTATTCTGAAAAAGTCTCAACTGCTTTATTCTGGTGACTTGCCAAATGAAATTTGTGTGGGTGTATTCACTAAGATGACATAGGATGTCATGACAAACCCAAAAGCTTAAAAAGAACCAAAACATTTTTATGAAATGATGCCTTTTATACATGCAGGTATGGATTTAAAATAACCTTAGCCCAAAAATGAAATGGACATTACTGAACATTTTTATTTTTCCCTCCAGAATTTCTTAAGATGAAAGATTGCTTTCATGCCACAAAATAGGAATATACTGAAACAGGAAATAACTGTGAATGAGACCTTTAATAATTACTTTCAAATCTATTTACACTCTCCATTGGATGACCAAAGCCATTCTGAAACACGGACCACCATGTTGTTGTTAAAAAAAAAAAAAGCATGATGCTTGCACTAGTGTCCCTTTTACATTCTGGATGTCACAGAAATCCTAATAATCCTGAGATAGAGCACACACAAAGCATGTACTCTTATTTTTCCCTCCTTCACTGATGTTTCCCAGGACAGTAATGTTGGCATGAAGAGTAACTCTGGATCACTAAGCAGGTGCTCAGTACTTATGAAAATCAGGCTGCTTGTTCAGGTGTCTATGGATTGAGTTAGGACCTTAATTTTTGGAAATCCCAACCTACAAGAACATCTCTACTTCTGTGGTACAAAATATGTGGACTTGAATGGCTTATGTGTGATAGGATGCAGAAGGACCCTCTTCTAGGTCACCAGTTCACATCTTGCCCAGTAATGGATGAAAGTTTAAGTGATGGTTCTTCAGTGGCCTATTTGAAATGACTTGGTTGTCTCCGTCCAGTTCCTAGTGGGAAAACACGTTGTTCGGTGTTTGGCTAACTGAAATGGAAGATCATATGTTTTTTTTCAAATTGGTGTAAAACTTTCTACATGATAACTGAGGAAAGGTCCACTCCACTTTCTACCGTGAATGTGACCCTTTCAAACGATCACACATTTAGCAATCCAAACTTGTTCACCTTTGGATCACCATATGCTAGTGTTCTTTTCTGCTGTTCCAGGCAGCATGTGCTATTGCTAAAGGTTCAGAATTTTTGATGTTTTCAAACTAAATTTCTCAGACAAGGAAAAGCCATTAATCCTTATACAGAAATATATATAGTTCTGTTTTTTGATGGCATGATCAAAAAAATTCAGCCAGAAATGAACAACAACAAAAATTGGAAATGCCACTGTAATGTATCATGGGAGATGAAGTCTTGCAATGGAGCCTTGTCCCTAGAAGAGAAAGGGGGAATGAGGTACCTGAAGTAAAACCCCCATGAGGTATAATAGATTCATTTCCAAATCAAATTTTCAGTTTTTGTCTGGAAATAGTTTGAGTTCATTTATTTGATGAAAAGTTGTCATTTTGGGTTGGGTAACTGAACAATGTGTAACTATTCACCTCTCCTGCTTTCACCACAGCTTATCCCTTTCCAAGACCTCCTTCTGCATTTAATTCACAGGTCTGCTTCTTTCTCCTCAATGAAAAGTATGGCTCAGCCTCAGACCTTGCAACTCAGGAGTGGAGCAAGCTCAATGCACACAAAATATTCAGAAAATTTAGCTGCCAGCCTCTTATAGACCTCTGGTGAGCAAGTGCAAATGGTAATCGTCAAAGGCTTATAACTCACAAATGTTACAGCCCTGCTCCAAACCATGGAGGAGCTAGAAAAAAAGTGTCTGAATGAAACACTTGTTTAAACATCAGTAAATCTGTATCTTTTCCCCGATCTGGTCTTTTGAAATGAATAAACTGTTTTTGCTTAAGCCAACCAGAATCATTTAGTCCAAGGCAGACACCTGAAGGGAGCATTACAGCCCAAACGGTTAAAGTTGGTCATGTTATAAGCAAGTGAAAAAATAGGGTCTTATAATGAAAAGTATGTCAACCTTAACTAAAGGTGTTGGTGCCAGCTTCCTCTATAACAAAAATCTTCAGTTTGTGTTAGCAATGAGGGGGGAAAAAAGAGATATAAACAATCTATCCCTACTGAGGAATTATAAAATCTATCTATTAGGTGAATGATTGATGCAAATTCATCTGTAAGCAAACAATGGATGAAGAATAATGCTTAGCATTTATGTATTTTTTCACTCATTTTGAAAAAGAACAACACATACCATTTAGCATTCAACTGCAAATATTCCAGTAGGAGCATGTTCTGAGCAAAAGCTTCCTCTAAGAAATAATTTGCCTCTATTTCTCTTCCCAATTACAATATTAAGCTTTGCCTCAAGAAAATTGTTTGCCTCATCATAGTTCATCAAGAACTGACAAAGGATATGTTTGTGGTTAAGACACAGGGCTGTGAGTCAGAAGACATGAAGTTCCATTCTTAGTTCTGCCACAGTTTTATTATGTGACCTTGGGCAAATCACTTAATTTTGCTTTACCTTAGTCTCATCATTTGCAAAATGAGGATTTTAATACTTACCTTACTTCATAAGAGGCCTGCCAAGCTTAATTAGTTGTTATTGTTTGTAAAATTTATTAAGACATTTGAATAGAAGGTTAAATACAAAGTATTGTTATTGAAAACATTTAGTTCTTTCAAATAAAACTCTACTGTAGTTCTTTCAAATAAAACTGGAACTGCTCCAGTATTCAAAAAAGTCATCTTCAGTTATTCAAACCATTCTCTTTGTTACTGGATGTTGCAAATAGAATGGGAAATGGTGTTTCAGTTCCATGAAAATTTTGAGATTTCAAACATTTATTCCGATCTTCATCAGGATGAAACTGAGACCTTTTAACATCACACCCACACGCATACCCCACCACAGCACAGCACACTACCCCCTCCTGCCCCCAGTTGCATGGTGGTTAGGGCATTCACCTGGGATGTAGGAGATGCAAGTTCAAGTCCCTGCTCTACCTGACTTAGGAAAGAGACTCAAATATGGGTTTCTCAAACCTCTAGTGAGTGCTCTAGCCACTGGGCTATCATGTAGGACACTCTCTCGTCCCATTTTGGAATGAATAAAGTTTTGTTGAAAGCTGTTTTTTTCCATGAAAAGTTTCAGTTCAACTAATTGGCATTTTCTGATTTAAATGTTTTGTTAAAAAGTTACCAACAAACTCCTAATTGCAATCTAGATTCGGGAATAAATGGACTCTTTGCCCATACAATACTATGGTTGTTGAGACTGTAAGATGGAATTTTCAAAGGAGTTAGGCACCCAAATCCCACTGAAATTCAATGAGATTTGGAGTCTGACTCCCAAAGATTCCTTTGAAAACCCCAGCTATAGCAATGCACGTACCTCTCCTAATCCCTGAATACTCCTTCCAGCTCTGCCAGAATCAACAAAATTGGTGCAGAAACCAGAGGGGAGGTCAAAGTCTTAAAACCTTGCCAATACCCAGGGAAAGAATAACAATTCTAAGCCTCATTACTTTCCAGACTTTAATAATGTCTCTCAAGTTCAATATTTATAGATTTAAAGTTTCAGTTTTATTCTCAACATCTAGGTTTTTTGTTGTACAGGAAAATATTTTCCTGTTAATTAAGATAGTTCTTAACTGTAACATTATGGGTATCATAACTTATTAAGTTCTTCCAGAGGAGTATTCAGCTTGAAAATTTTCTTGAAAAGCTTCAGTTACATCTATCTTAAAAAGTCTTGGGAAGTCAGAGTCTAATTTAGCTTCTAGGGCAACAAGTGTATAGGAAGTAGAATTCAAAGTACCGGTAACTTTCCATAAGGGTGCCCCCTAACCATAGATTTTCCCATTTATAACTGAAGCTGTGATGATACCATCAAACTTCCAGTGTTTAGTCTCTTACACACACACACACACACACACACACACACACACACACACACACACACACACACACACACACACACACACACACACACACACACAAAGGTCCAAAGAACATAATCATGGCGGAGTTTCCTTCAATAATTGCCAAACCACCACTGAAAGCCTCAAATAAAAATAAAACCTCAATTTATGTAGCAAAGATTATGAAGAATTAAAAAAAATAGAATTTAAAACTCCTACCTCCCCAGTCCAGCTATCCAAAGATCCAAGGAATAAAGGAAAGTGGCATTGCAGCTAAGAAAATGACATAAGCCCCTTGAACTCTGTCCCCATATGCCTGCTCATCTTTCACCTACAGGCCAGAGTCAACTGTCTTACCCTTTCCACTCTACACCATCTAATGTACAATTGCAGTATGGGCCACAGATTTCTGCTATCCCTACATTGTCTTCATTGGTCTTACACTTCTTGCAGTAAATGGGTCAGACTCAAAACTCCAGCCTGTTGTCCTTTTAGAGGTCACAGAAACACGTCACCTGACTTTTCAATTACAGCTCAGGCTCTCTGTCAATTACCACCCTATTAGCCCAAAAGTCTTATCTTACAGAGAACTTCTTATCTATGCTCCCACCACCCACTAGCCCAATATATGAGTGGAGCATGGATGTGGGTGTTAGTATCATAAAGCTTAAGGTCATGCTATTGGAGTGAATATACTTAAAAGGTCAGACTTAACTTTTGTTTAGCATCTGGTGAGGGTCCCAGCTGAAGGGTGGGATACAAAGGTAAAATTAAGCATGTTATTGGAACTCTGAGTGAAATCCTGGCTTCCCTGAAGTCAACGTAGAACTTTCTCCCACTCAGAGGAGCCAGAATTTCATCAGTTTGTAAAGTGGAAACATGGGGTGTTTTTTTTTTATCAACTTTATCACTAGAGGGGAAATATAGTCTCCCTCTCAGCTTTACTTTTAATGGTGATTTTTGTGAGGGAGTTGTCTTTTTTTATTTAAATTCTTAGAGAAAATCAGAACATGATTAACAAACCGGTTTACTTAACAGCAGTACTGGCAAGAGCCAATGCGCCGTGCCAGGGCAGATTGGCTTCCCCAGGCGCAATTTAAAGGGCTGGGGGCTCCCAGCAGTGGCTGGAGCCCCAGCCCCTTTAAATTTCTGGCAGAGCCCCCGCTGCCGGAGTCCAGGGGAGGCTGCGGCGGGGATTCGGTGGCAGTTTAAAGGGCCCCAGGCAGTAGCGGGCTCTTTAAATAGCTATCGGAGCCCCGCTGCCGCTTCCCTAAGGTTCTGGCAGCAGGGCTCTGTGGAGCCCTGCTGCCGGAGCCCTGGGGAGACTGCGGCGCGGCTCCGGTAGCTATTTAAAGAGCCCGGTGTGCCGCTACCGCCCCGGGCCCTTTAAACTGCCGCCAGAGCCCCCACTGCCAGAGCCATGGGGAAACTGCGGCGGGACTCCAATACCTTTTTAAAGAGCCCGGTGCGCCGCTACCGCCCCGGGCCCTTTAAACTACCCCCGGAAGCCCCGGGGGGGTTGGGCTGAGGAGTAGAGTGGGGGGTAGGAGGCCCCTTACCTGTACGGGGGCTGGGCTGGGGCTGGCTCTGACCCCCTGGCTCCGCCCCTTCCACCCGAGGCCACACCCCTTATGGGGGTCAGAGCTGGCCCCAGCCAAGCCCCCATACCGGTAAGAAAGTTGTTATTTTCACCCCTGCTTAACAGTCTGGATTTTCAAAGAACTAAGAGCATTTCAAAGGTATAAATATGTATTCAGTGCACACAGTCTTCTGTCTGAAGCAAAATTCATATGAAGGGGTACATTGGATCAGGTTATTGTATGAAATGTTTAGCTATTTGTATATGGAAAATATAAACTTAATTAACAAAATTCAGTATCTGATCAGTAACTACTTAGACGCTTCTACTGAGACCCCTTTTGGAAGGGAATTACCTGTTTTCCTGACTTGAAGAGAAATAGAAAATAAATCTTATTGTTTCACCCATACAGTCTCTTCAGAACCAGTTGTTTGGAATATTAGAATGGCAAGGAGGGACTGTCACTCTTGCCTGCCTTGACAAGGAGAGAGAAATAAGTAGGCTGTGCCTGAATACGAACTTGTCACATCTCACACCGATGTGAGATGAGGAGTGATGCTAGTGAAGTCACGTAAAACTAGTAGTGATATCAGATAATCTCCAGTATATGGAATGAATAGTGAAGGCTAGAAATGCTTAACAATACTGTAGTAATATATCTTGATACATGTATTTAGGTTTGGTGTGATTACATTGATAGGCACCTGTTCTGTGCACTGGTTGTCCTTGTGGCAGTTAAAATTGATAATCCCTTAACATTATCCATTATAACAAATAATAGACAAATTTATCTACCTCTGATGAAATAATCACATTCTTTCTTCCCCTCCAAATGTTTCTAATGTTATATTTGAAGACAGAGCTCTTCATCTATTTATAGTCGTACCCAATCTCTATGAAAATAGGAGGTATCAAATGGTGTCTGCCATATTTAAGGGTCCAAATAGTTTCCATTATAAACTAGTGCTTTCACACGTTCCACATTTTTCAAAATATTTATTTTGGGGGCTGAACTTTTCCATTCTTCTTTTTTGCCTGAAGGTTTTATTTTTGTTTGGTTGGTTTTTTTAATTTTATTTTTAACTTAGAACATAATCCTTTCAGTTATTTTTGAGTTATGGGAGAATGAAGAAAAAAATATTTACCATGGTGTAATAATAAAATAACAATAAACAATACAATAATAATTTTTAAAGCATCCAATTATACTGTGGATAAATAATGTAAAATAAAAAAGGCACTGGAGCAGGAGGACTGGAGTCATTCTCCTCAGTAGGCTACAGAGTCATTCTCATGTGTGTTCTCGCTGTACCTATGATTCTTTTATTATTTATTCACAGTGAAACAGCCTCAGCAGGATAAACTGAGGGAGCTCCACATCAGAATAGCCTAGTGGTTAGGGCACTCACCAGTGAGGCAGATCCCTGCTCAAATCTTTTTCCCATGCCCACCTCCTCCCTCAGGTAGAGTGGGGACTTGAACCAAGGATCTCACTCATTGCAGTTGAGTATCTTAGTCACTGGGCTCACAGTTATGAGGGAGGTCCTTCCCTGGCGTTTTGTATAGGGACTTGATCCAGTAGGCGAGCTCTCAGGATGTCGTGCTAAGAACCACACCGAAGGTGCTTCTACTGGAATTTTTTCAGTTGAGTACTAAAGAGTATATATTCTTTTTCAACATGGATGAAAAAAAATGTACATAAAAGATAATATTTAACTTATACATTCAGGGTATATTGTCCCTGAACTAAAATAGACAGAGGAACTCCTGTCTTTCCCTGGTTCGTGCATCACGCTGGAGCTTGAGGCATCCAGACACCTAGAGTGAAGCTGCAGTGCACATGTCCAGAGCTACGTTCCCTCTAAGCCATGCAGTAGGCTATTAAGAGCCATGCAGGCCGGGAGAAGTGCCCCAGTCCAGCCCAGCCAGAGCTACTGGGGCCGGAGGGGGGGGGGGGGGGGGGAGGGAGGCTGGCACATGAAGTGGAGAGGAATTAAAAGCCCAAGCCAAGCAGCAGCACCCTAACCCGCATATTGTGCTGCAGCCAACTCATTTGGTGGGTTTAATGAGCAACCTCAACTGAGCCCTCTAGGATGAAGTCCATACTGCCCCTGGCCCCTCACAGCCACTGCTGCCCATCCCTCTGGGCCTGCCCCCGAGCTCTCCCAGCCTTGTGAGCCAGCCGGCAGGCTCAGGGAGGCAAAGGCTGATTCCTCACATGGCCCATGCGGCACGTGTATCCTGACACAGAGCTCGGCCGGGGGCGCAATTTCAGTGGCTGATGCAGCTCAGGGTGGTTTGAACCCACCCGCTAGCATCTCCCTCGGGGCTACAGGGGATGGAAGGCAGAGTGTTTGCGCCCGCCCCCATGCAAAGTTGCCCCCTTGGCCAGCAGTCCGCAAAGCTGGAGGTGCCCATGGAGGTGTGGGGGGATCTGTGTTAGGAGGCTCCCAAAGGGGGGCCACTTCCCCTGAACTTTGCTGGGCAGGAGGGACTGTGTGGAGCGGAGCCACGTGTGACCGCAGGCTGCGGCGGTGGTGCTATTGCCCCAGCCCCGCACAGGGAGGCACACCCTGCCCAGCTGGAGCTGCTGCGACCAGGGAGAGGCACCCCTTTTGAAGCTCTGTGTTGCTGCAGTGAGAGAGGACTGGGGGGGAGTCTTCACTTCCCTCCGCGGCGCCGGGTTAGCCTGCACCTTAAGCCCCTCATCCTTGCCCCCATCCTAAAATCTGCACCCCGACCCAATGCCCTCACCCCCTCTCTGCACCCCAACTCTCTGCCTCAGCCCCCTCCCACACTCGGAACCCCTTGGCTCCACTTCTGCCACCCATCTCCTCCATCTCCATAGTGATGCACGTAACAGATTTCATTCCGCACTTGGACATGAAAAATAAGAGGGACTATCGGTCCAGAGACAGAAACATAGGAGCCTAGGGAACTTTTAGTGCAAAACTTAAGGTGCTGAGCAAGTTCATGTGCCCACACAGTTTGGCAGAAGTTGAGTGGGGATTTTGAGAATCCCAGTGGGGCCTGATTCTGGGATTTAGGTGTTTAAGACGGCAGTTAGGTGCTTAAATCCTTTTGTGAATCTAGCCATTTGTGTGCATATAAGGAGTGAAATCCTGGCTCCACTAAAGTCAAATGGGAGTTTTGCCAGTCAGTGGTGCCAGGATTTCACCCAGTAGCTCTGTTCTCAACTCAAACCCAATAGTATAGTCAATTCTTAATGCCTCTATTCCGTACTTCTTATTTTCAGATATTCATTTCAGCTGTGAGCCCTTGAGCCACCATCAGCCTTCTTTTATCTTGGTTTCCTACCGCTCTTCATATAGTGTATGCATGTAAACACTAAAGTTATTTTTGTATATTTAAAAAACAAACTAATTGCAGTTGCATCTTTTCAAAGTAGGTCATGAAAGAAATACAACACAATTGCACTAATTAAGAAGGGGGGCGGGGGTTCTTAGCAAAGTGCCAAGAAGGAAAGATCAATACAGCAAAAGCCCTTTTCACTTTAGAGCAGAGGGAGCTGGAAAAGATCCACTTGAGCTCTCAGAACTGCAGTGCTGGAGGCTGATGTCATTAAGAAAACCAGCTGAGGACTGAAAAATAAACCAAGCAAACTAATTGGTTTTAAGTGTAAAAATAGAGGGAAAGCTGTACATCAGTAACATCCTACATAGAGGGATGGGCTTTAATCTTGGTGGTGCACAACTTCGCCTCTTTTGACACAATGTTGCATTTTGAATTTTACTATCATTTATATTTTAAAATATTTTAAAAGTTACAAGTTTATTGGAAATGAAATACCTTGAAATGATCCAAACCAAAACATTTCAATGATTCAAACCAATTTTTTTATTATTACTTTCAGTTCAGAATTTTTTTTTGAGATTTTTGACTTTTCACTCTGATTTGAGACAGGAAAATGTTTCAATAATCTCAGATTCTGAGAATGGAAAACCCTTTCCCGCCTGGTTCTAATAGGGACTTTGTACAGCTGCAGATACTTTTAAAGGTATATAATGAATGTGTCTTGCACATCAGAGATTAGTCTGCCCCAAAGCATGTCATTATCAATATTTCAGAGAGCGATGACTCTGTTCCTGCATTCAGATGCATACGGATGGATCCTTAGTCCCACAGGGAGTCCCCTTGTAGTAGCTGGGACTTTGCATGAGTGTAGTGGTCTGCCCACACAAATTTTATTGTAGGATCTGAGCAATTAATTCCTACCATCAGGAATGATCTTTTCAAGGCAAAGTGGAGGTTTATGTTCATTAAGTATTTAATTCCCACTCTCATTCCCTCCACTTCCTTTCCTTCAAAAAACAGAGTCCAGAATTTAAAATCTGATATATGAATTCAGTGGCTAATTGTACACAATACACTTCAACATATCAGTATCAGGACTGGACCATTCCTTGTTTATACTGGGGATCTCGGAATAATTGTATAGATTAGAGACATGGTTGTTGCTTCCAATTATAAAAATGTATGATTGTGGGTAACAGTAAGAATTTTAGGAAGGTAAGCTCAATCTTGCTTGCTGGATTTTTATTCATTTATTTTTGTTCACCCTTATTTAAAAAACAAAACAAAAACCGGAAGACTCAGGTAAATATAATTCATGGGTTTTTAAAAAAATCTAGTCTTAATGTTGGGCTATTGGGGATCCCTGAAAGCCCTATGCCTTTTCTCTTGGAGGTCTAGGCCCCTGCTGAGCTGCTATAAATGTCACTCAGAGGACCCTGACTGAGCCAGTACATAAGGGTATACCACACCATCACTTATATAAAGAGGGTATACCACACCATCACTTATATAAAGAGGGTATACCACACCATCACTTATATAAAGAGGGTATACCACACCAGCACTTATATAAAGAGGGTATGCCACACCAGCACTTATATAAAGCTCTTCTCTTGTTCTCCAGAAACTCAACTTGGATTTTAAAACAACCACCACCACCACAAAAACAAGTTGCTAGGTGATACAATTGTGAATAAAGTCTCAAAAATAGGAATTGAGTGTAACCAGTAGAGAGTCCAGAACGATAGCTCTGACAGGTTTGACTTCCTTCCTTCATATCACTGAGGTGTTAACTTACATGGCCAATGATGATGATTTAAATATCAACATAATTATCTGTTTAATTCCTCACAGAGGAAAAAAGAAGGGGGAGTCAGAGAATTCCAAAATTTACTGTGAATGACATCGCATTTTGGTGCCTCAAGGGGGATGGGGGTGTGCAGGTAGCAGATGCCACCAGTTATTTCTTTTTCCCACCAAGTCCAAGAAGCTCGCAGAGGCCATGGGTGTCTTCCAGACTCATGAAGGGGGCTTGAGCACAGAGGAGTTCAGAGAAAGTCCACAGTCTTTACTATAAACAATTTACTATGAAAGGTATCTCATTTTGGCAACTCATCTGAGTGTAGCTTGGAAAGAGTACATAACCATTCCTTTTTCTTCTCCCAATTTGACCCCTGGTTATCAACAGATTTGGTCTATTATCAGAAGCTACTTAAAAAGAAAAAGTGGCTTACATTATATCTGCCTGAATCAGCAGCAGCTTACGAGGTAAGGGGGAGACGAAAAAGCAAGACTACCTGCCCTCCAAAGCTTCTGGAATTCTGGAACAGGATAAAGATTCCAATTCAAGAAGAGAAATCTGGGATGAAAGACAGACAAGGAGTAAAAATGCAGAGTAAAAATTCTATTGGATGAGGAAGATGCTGACTCTTAATCAATGACTATTGTGTTTACACTCTGGTTACAGACAGGCTAGAAATAGGTAGTAGAGCTGGTTGAAAAATTTCTGCTGAAACTATTTTTAAACAGAAAATTTGGGGGTTGACTTTTTTTTATGAAAAGTGGCTGCTTTCTGTAGGAAATGTTCCTTCTGATTGAAAAAAAAACAAACATCAGAAAACCAAAATATTTTTTATTAGAATATAATGCTGCAGTGCATGACAGGAGTTTTAATTTTTTTTTTCAGACCCTTTTCTCTTCTCTGGGATGTGCTTCTTGGCCAGACTGTTTCCCATGATGCACTTCCTCCTCTCCTCCAAGAGAGGAGATGAGGAGCATTATGGGTATTGCTGGCTGCGGTGCATCATGGAAGGTGTAGCTTGACAAGGGAACCTAACTTATCGAGGAGAAGAGGAGCAGGATGCACCTGAACTTTGACTCCATAAGGCACTAAGGCAGTGTCTCCAAGTCAAAATATGTTGATGTTTGGCTGAACAGTCTTTCGTATTCAGATTTGTGCTGAAAGTCTGAAATGTTCCTTGGAAGATTTAGAGAATGAAAAAATACATTGTGTCACTGATATTTTCATGCAGAAAAATGCCATTTCCCAACCAACCCTACTAGGTGACTAGATAAATAGTATAACCTCACTTAATGAGAGACAGAGGGGTGTGGAGTGAGAAGGAAGAGCCTGGTGGAGCTAAACATATTCATCTTGCATTCAAAGCACCCTGGAGCTGCCATACTCCCTCAATGAGCCATGCCAATTGCTAGTCCAGCTTGTCTACTGCCTCAGCCCTGCCCTTTGGCTCTCTGATTAGCCATCAGCAGGGAGGTGAAAGGAAATAGAAGGAGGCCGTATAAGTGAATCTTCTTCACCTGCTGGCTCATCTCTCTTCTGCTTGAGGCAATGTAGGTGAATATCACTGTGGATATTTTGAAGGGGAGGGAGGATTAGCTTCTCCTATGATCATCCCCCTTAACAGGCTGCTGACTACTTCTAAATGCAAATCCCAAATCCTCTCTTCAGGCAGCCTCTGCTGCCCCCTGGAGCTTCCTGGTCACAACCCTGAGCAAGACTGCAGCCCTCCAGAAACCCGCAAAAGAGTCAAATACAAATTAAGGATTAAAAATGCAGCGAGAAAAAGAAAGAAAAGAAAAGACCGAAACCTGGCACTTCACTTGCCCCAACTCTCACTTTAAAAGAAAAAAAATAACCACCTTTTTAAGTTCTATAATTTAAATAACTGAAGGATGATAATGCAAGATAAGTCCCTGATCTTACAAACACACACTCCTTATTCTTAAACGCGTGAGGTCGGCAAAACTGTGGTTTAATGTTAAGTATAAGACTAGTCCCGTCGACATTATTGGTGCTGCTCACATGCTTCACTTTAAGCCCACGTATGTATATGTACAGCATTGGGACCCTTTTTTTCCTGTGTATAGCTGAAGCTAATCAAACTCTGTAACTGGTTATGAGAAAAGGTGTTACAGGTTAAAAAAAAGAGCTTGGATGTGTTTTGACCGTCTGCCTGTTGTTGTGAACTTAATTATGTCACAGCCAACTCAAATGTTATCACTTCAGTTTAAAAGTGAAACAGCCCCATAAGCACGTTAATGTTGTCTCTGAGCAATACTTAAAAAAAGAGAGAGCAGGAATATTGATCTAGTCAATACTGATCTCCATTAATGAGGGGAGAACATCTGGTTACTACACACATGCCCCACTCCACACCAGCTTTCAAATGGAGGTTTTCTCAGGATTTTAGAGATGGACTGAGTTTTATTGTGTGGGAGGGATTTTTGTTTTGTTTTCTTTCTTTGTTCCTGAATCAGACTTAGAGCTACCCGAGCAACAATTATGTTCTTCTCCTCCCAACTGTCTTTTCCATAGTCTGATATCAGGTTTGGGGTATTTTTGTGTGGGGCTGGGGGAAGTCAAAAGGCAGGGTTAGTGAAATTTAGTATAGTCTTTCATGGCTCAGCTGAATTTCTGATGAATAGATTACTCTGGGGCAGAGCCAAGATCTCTGGATCATTTCAGATGGATGGAGCCCTGTAGTTGTGTATCTTATTGCTGCATTGGCATCTGCAGAAAGGGGGGAGGCTTAAATGCATGAGCTGGGATCATCTGGTTATTTATGGGATGGTAACAATGTGTATAAAGATATGATCTGACACATAAGTCAAAGTAATTCCTGTTCACTGACTTCAGGGAAAATGCATTATAAATCCAGCTACTTAGTGTGTTTGGAATTCTAATACAAAAGGGAGAAAGGTAGCTGCTATGGAGGCTTTCTCTGTGGTTGCCAAACTATTTATTTTGTAGTCAAACTGATTTCCTCTGGCTTTTAATTCATTTAACAAAGGTGTTGTCTGGGAAAAAAATAGAACCTCTGTGTGAGGAAAGATGATGATACTAATAACTCAACCTAATAAGATGCATCCCAGGAGCAGCACTTGAGATGTTATTAATAATTCTCAAAGCAGCACAATGTACGTCATCCCTGAAACTGAATTTTTGTAAGAGGTTTTAACTTTACCATCTTTCCTACCACCAAGGAAATGAAAGTGCTATTTTTAAGATACTAAAAAAAGGGCTGGTGGTTTTTTTTATAAACCAGCACTGTCACAGTTTCTTACCCTATTGTTACACTGCTGTAGGAATGAACAGCTGTGATAGGAATATATGTTTAAATGTAATCAAATAGATGGAGATAAAAATGGCTTTAACAGGCATCACTAGTGTCTTTGGGGGCTTTGATAGTTTTGAGAGTATTATACAAAAGGGACGCTTGGTGAATTATTCAGAATTATTCAAATACTGTTAACTCTATCGTGTTTCCCCGAAAATACGACATCCCCCGAAAATAAGACCTACTTCCAGTTTTGCCTCTCGCTGTAATATAAGGCATCCCCCCGAAAATAAGACCTCCTTTTTTTTTGTTCAACAATAAATGTGTACCGTATTCTTCTTCATGGAAAAATAAGACATCCCCTGAAAATAAGACCTAGCGCATCTTTGGGAGCAAAAATTAATATAAGACACTGTCTCATTTTCAGGGAAACAGGGTAGTAGACAGCAGTAAAGTTGTATTTAAAGGTTTCCTTTTTTAAGTAGGCTCTTTATAGGGATTTAGAAAAAGTGTTCTCTTACTGTGCATTTTTGCCATTAAATACAAAATACTGTAGTTCACAAAGGTAGATTATCTGTCTGCTATCATATCCATCATTTAGTGTCTGACCTCCTCACACATAGTAATGAATTTATTCTCTCAACATTGCTGTGGATAGGGAAGATTTACCCGTACTTCATAGATGAAGAATTTGAGGTACAGAGAGATGAAGTGACTTTCCCAGGAACACACACACAGGGAGACTGTAGCATAACGGAAGTTGAACCTAGATGTCCCAAATCCCAGGTCAGTGCTTTAATCACAAAATCACAGAAGGAGGAGAACGTGCTATCTATGTATTTTCTCTTTTTCATGAGATGCAAACGTCTGTAATATAGAACCGAATACTTGAGAAGAACTTCTGCTAAATGATCCAAGGTATTAGTTGTGGTGGAAATACAGCAACTGAGCCATTGCTGAAACAGAGCAGGAAAGGGGAATAAAAGACATAATGACGTTCAGAAGAATTCTATTTACATAAATATGCAAAGACATCTGTTACAGTCATGAACGACCTGCTGGTTTAGATCATCAGTGGGGGAAACTTGTAGTTGATCAGCTCTGCCTACAGTAGCAGGTGCTACTCTAGGCAACAGGAATTACTGAAGAGGTTTTCAGTGAACAAAGACCATTCTGCCTGCCAAGAAGAGACATTTGAGAAATTAAAACAAACAGCAGACTCCTACAAAATTCTTCATTTATAATGTGTAAGCATGCTCTTACTTCCAAGTCTTTGCATGGTGGTTATGTGTTCAGTGTGGATGTCACAGCTGTTAGGCTCACTTAAAGTACTTAAAGCTGTTATGGTGAATTTTCTGAACCAACTAAACCAGAACAAAAAAAAAATTGTCATCGACATTTAGAGAGAGAAAGTCAAATACAAAATAACGTCTTACTATATAGCATTTGGCTTCTTTTTTTATCACAGAGTATACCCAAACTAGTCATGCAAGACTGTCTCTCTTTTTAAAGGTTATGGTTATTTTAGTAAATCATCCAAGCTTGACTCTTGTGCTTTATGAACCACTGAATATTTGAGACATCACAACTTTTTATTTTGCAGAGATGTGTGCACATACATTGTTCTGAACAAAGTGTTCTGCTTTATTCCCTATTTGCTATTTTTTTTGGAGTTGCTTGTAATTTTACTGCTATTTTATTTAAGTTCTCTGAGAAACATTGTGCTATTTTTTGAGATTACTGTCTGTTTCTCACGTGGATAAATTACTAGGCAGAAGACCAGATTATAAAGTTTAGGTTGGAAAGGATTAGGCGTAGTGTGGCGTACTATGCATTGACTGTAATTGCAAGTGGTGCTGATCAGAGTGTATTCATACACTGAAGGGGGTATCCAAGAGAACTGTAGTAAAGCTAAAGTGTTTTCAACATTTACAACTCTCTCTTTGCATCTCTTGCATACAGGTTGAATCACAACTGTAATAAGTGTAAATATTTTAGCCTTTAAAATATTACCTGTGTCCCTTCAAATAATGTTCCTCGGTTCTGGAGCAAATAATATAGTAAATCAAAATAGAACAAAACCTCTTTTGTTTTCTTCCCCCCTTTGAACAGAGCGTGGATCACACTTCTTGTAAACCTCATCATATTGAGGTGGGGCTAAGATGAGCATAACCAGTGACGAAGTGAATTTCTTGGTGTATCGCTATCTCCAGGAGTCAGGTAAATTACTTGTCTTTCATCAGAACATGGGTCACAGGTGGAGAGAGAGAGAGAAGAAAACCAATTTATTGCATTGTGTTGTGTCAACAAAGTTGCATTGAGCACTAGAGAATGGAAAACCCAGGCTAAATATTCCCTGCACAAAATCACATGTCTTTGAAACCATTCCCCATGGTAAGAGGGCAGACGTACAAAGGTACAAAACTAAATGTTGTAATTAGGCAAAACAAGAAAATAAATGTCTAGTAGAATTATGTCATGCTAGACAAAGTAATTTTTGGCAGCATATGCACAAAGCACAATCACTTAATCCCTTGGGTTTTTTTAGCCACTTAAGAATATTTTAGTCAGATACTTGTCAAATGAAGTGAGATTTTCTGTAAATAAGCTTTTCATTGGGCTGCAGATAAGTACGTTTCTACATGGTTATTTGTTTGTGTAAATATCTGATTTTTGTGCATAATCAATGTCATTGTGTATAGTAATTTAATGGTGCAAGTAGAACTCTGTCTTTCTTTTCCTTTCCCTCTGCTCTCTGACCTCTCTCTTTTCAAACATAGAAGGGTCTTTTAGAGTTAAACTGTAATCTGTGCTTTAAAAAAATACTTTCAAATTGATGTTTAGTTTTAGAGGATCCATTTTCTTTTTTCCAGCCTGGATCCACTTCCTAACTAACAGCAGCCTATAGGAATGCTGCTTTGCTAATGTGTAGGGCAAGTGCATTGTGTGGCAACTGACACCCACTGTCCGAACAGGACCTAGAATTGGCCTCTGCACCTGGTTAGAGAGAACTGGAGCTAGATGAAAAATTTTGAATTTCAAAATTAAAAAATCGTTTAGCAAAATGTCTCTTTTTTTTCTAACCAGCTCTTGGAAAAAACTTTCTGGACCCATTAGAATAGGCAGATGGGATCAAAATCTCAGCATCTATTTGGAGTGGAAACTCAAATCTGGATCACTGTTTGGAGAGATGAGGGTGCTCCTGTTAGTTATCCCAGCGTGTGTTCCATGGAAGCTTTTTGGAAGTTCTATGCATAACAGGCCCTTTGAGAGGCTAGCATCAGCCTTCTTTCCCTCATCTGCACAGCACTCACTGCCTTTTCCCCATCTAATCATCTGACTCATTAGAACAGGACATGGCTGCTGTTCTGTGATCTGATGATGGAACGTGGGGGCTGAGAAAAATAAAATTTGATCTAAAACTTCATTTTGAAAAACAAGCTGATTGGGGTTTCCACTCTAAAAGGCTTTTGAACATCTAAAAAAGGTGCCTGGAGGATATAGCCATGCCTTAGGATCCGCAAAATTACTTTCTGTTGTATATTTTCATTGTTATTAATGTAAATGATTCCACATCACAGTGTTGTGCAATAATTTTCCCCTGTGGGACAGCAAAAACCAAAAATGGCAGTCTTCACATTCCTGCCCGCCATCAACACTCACGCTGATTCTTGTGGAATGATTCAAAAAAGAAACTTTATGGACCACTCAATTAATGGCAAGCTCGAAACAATAATGGAATAAGGCTCATCTGGATGTTTTTCCTCTACTGTTTTCCCATATTTTTTAGCCAGTTGCAGGGGGAAAACATTGTGTTTCTATTTCATATACAACTTTTATTTGACACTGAAAGCTATATTTCCCTAACTTTATTCTGCATGAGAGTAAATACAGAGTAACTCCGCCGACATTATCGGATTTAATCCATACATAAATTATATAGTTGAGAACAAAAGTTGGCTCTAGTCATTTAAAGGAAAAACTAACTCAAATCAAACAAATTTGGTCCTGGATACTATACGTAGTCCTAGTAGTAGTGAGGTATTAAATGAGAGAAAGTAACCTTTGAGGTTTATTGATGAATTTTTCAACTTTAAAAGGCTTGAACTTCCTCCACAATCATGTCATTAGAGTATTTTCATGAGGAAGCACCCAGTACCCACAGGTATCTTTGCTGACCCAGTTGTGTACAGGTACAATGTTGTACAGTAAAAGGGAATGATAAGTAATACTGTGCCAGCAGATCTGTTTTTAAGATGCATGTACTATACAGTTGGTATTGACTCTCTGAACCATGGTTATGCTCTTTTTCCTTATGGAATTTTAAATTTGATTTTTTTGTAACACAAATAAATAAATGCTGTGCCAGCTTCTAACATAAAAAATATAGAAAAACGAGATAGTAAATGTCTAAACAAGAGTTTCTAATGACTGTAAATTTGATATCCTATGGGTTTTTGTAATATAGTTAGAGTTCAGTCATCTACAGTTGATGGAGTCTGCAAAACCAGGGATTTTCTCGATTTCTTCCTTTTCTCTCCTTTAATGTTCCCTTGTGAGAATTCTGAGCTTTTGCCCTAAAATGTGTGTGAGTAGGGGGAAATGACAAAAGGAAATACTCTAATGACATGATTGCGGAGGAAGTTCAAGCCTTTTAAAGTTGAAAAATTCATCAATAAACCTCAAAGGTTACTTTCTCTCGCTTAATACCTCACTAGACTGGAAAGGTTGTACCCAAGAGAATTAAAAGAATTGATTAAGGATCTCTATTAACCATTATTATTAATTTTTAACAAATTTTGGATTACTGGGAAAGTTCCAAAGGAATGGAAAAAAGTGAATCTTGTGCCAATATTTTAAAAGAGTAAATGCGATGATCCAGGTAACGATAAACCATTTAGTCTCTCATTGATCTCATGCAAAAGCTGATAAGGGACACAATCACTAAAGAATTAAAGCATGGAATCATAACTAATGCCAGTCAACATGGTTTTATGGACAACAGATCTTGTCTAAAAACTTGATATAATTTTTGATGTGATTACAAATTTGGTTGACAAAGGTAAATATGTTGACAGAATATATTTAGACTTCTGTAAAGCATTTGACTTACACCCACATGGGATTCTGATAAAAAAGTAGCACTATAGAAAATAAGTGTAGCCCATACTAGATAGTTTAAAAATGGGTTAACTAATTAGAGCTCAAAAAAAAGTTGTACATACGGAATATTAATGCAATTGAGGTGTTTCTAGTCAGGTTCCATGGGGATCTATTCTTGGACCAATGTTTAAGATCTTTATCAATGATCTGCAAGAAAAGATAAAATTTGCAGATGACCTGAAAATTGGTGAAATGGTAAATAAAGATGTGGTCAGGTCAGTTTTACACACTGATCTGGATCACTTGGTGAGGTGGGCTCATTTAAACAACAGGGGTTTTAGTTTTAATACAGAAAAATTTAAGGTTATATATCTGAAACAAAGAATGTAGGTGTTCATGCTCCAGAGATGGGGACTGTATTCTGGAATACAGTGACGCTGAAAAGAATTTAGGGGGCAAGGAAAATCACTAATGGAATGTGAGCTCCCAGTGTGATGGTGTTGCTAAGAAAGAGAACACAATTATTGAATGTATAAGCAGGGGAAAATCAAATCAGAATAGGGTGGGGATATTACCACTGTATGTGGCATTAGTAAGTCCATTACTGGAATATTATGTTCAATTCTGATGTCCAGAATTCAAAAAAAATTTGAAACATTATAAAGGGTTTAAAAGAGCTACAAAAATATGAGATCTGGAAAACATTCCTAATAGTGAGGGATTTGAGAAGCTCAGCCTTGATCCAAGAGAAGAGCAGCATTCCGTGGGGCTGGGGCTGCAGCTTCCCCCTCCCCCTGGTTAGGGGTGAGAGGTCTCTGGAAGGGGCAGTCAGTGGACAAGTTCAGGGGTGGTTGGATGGGTCCGGGATTCTGAGGGGGGAGTAAGGCACTAAGGAGGTGGAAATTGGGAGCGGTTAGATAAGGGGTGGGGCCTTCCCTACGCAACCCTCCATATAATTTTGCAATCCCAATGTTGCCCTCGGGCCAAAAAGTTTGCCAACCCTGTCCTAGGCCATTGCTTTGACCATGGCACCCCTCTCTGCTCTGCTCCAGGTACCCAGTAGATTTCTAGTGTTTCCACACTCCTCCATTACTTTTTTCCAAGTGTAGCACTGTATGTGTATTATTCTCTCCCAAACAGTACAAAATACTTCTAAGAACTGCACATGAGAATGAAAAGCTCAGGGCAAAATGTTCAGAACTCCAAGCTTCTAAATCCACATTTAGGCACCTGATTTTCAAAGGGGCTGGGCAGCGCTAACCCTGGTTGAATTCACTAGGGTTTGTGGGTACTCAGGACCTCAGAAAATTGGGTCACTTTATATTTAGGTGCCTAAATATTAATTTAAGGGCTTAACTTTATGTACCCCTGCGTGAAAATGTTGGCCTCACTTACTAAAGTTAGAGAGACTTGCTATTAGTTTCTTCCAGAATGAAGGAGTTGAAATACCACACAATCACTTACAATCCAGAATATAGAGATCCCACATGCTGCCATGACTGTCCAAAACAGAACAGATGATTATTTACATTTCAGAAAGGACATCAGAACAATGCAATGAGAGTCGTGTTGTAATTAAAAGAATTCCAGTCACAAACTGAATGATGAGGAGAAGTAGAAATTGAAAATCCAGGTGCATTGGTATATCTGAGACTCACATTAATTCTGTCTCATATGTTTAATCTAAATACTCAAAACTGAAACAAGCCTTCAGAAATGAGTGACAAATCCATTCTTGGCACAAATGCAGCAAAATAAGACTTTTTTTTGTCCCTACAGCCCAGCCACTTGTCACTTACAATTTCTTAAAACTATTTCAAAATTAATAATTTTTATTTATTGATTTGTGTTCTGGCTTCTAATGCTCTTATCTGATGTTTTTCACTTCAATTTGTTCCACAATATGATTTTGCTGCCCTAAAATTACCTGCCTGTCTATCCCTGGCTTATTCTGCTTAAAAACAACCAAAAATCATAGCAGCTGCCTGGCAGTGACTGTCACAATTAAGGTTGCATAACAGTTTCCATTCTTACACCCATAGCTTTCTGAAACTTTTCCCTTTCAACTTGAAGTTTTCCATGCTTTGTCTGCCCAAAGGTTGATACCAGAATCTTAAGAGTACAATCAATATCTGCCACTGCATCTAACTTGATGGTGAGATAGAAACAGTCACTGAATGATTTTGCTAAACTGATCAGCAGTGAAATTGTTACGTGCCGATGTTTGAATATTACCAGTTAGCTTCAGAATAGTTAGTCACTCCTCCTCAGTGAAGGTGGATAGGGAAGCTTGTGTCTTATAGCTGTTTTAAATTTTCTGTTCAGAAAATCAAGAAAACAGCATTATGTTGTTGTGTGTTTGGCTGATGTTAGAGAGGTTTTTTTTTCAGTCATAAACGTGAGGAATTTCTCTGTGATTTAGAGCTTAGACTGAGGCAAAAGTTATGAAATAAGAGGGGATTTTGAAGAATCACAGAAACCACAAGGCTCTGTTATGAGTTTAAACTTGTATATGTGGGAGAAGGGCTCCTTCCTGTAAACCTTCTAAGGTGAACTAGAGGGGTACACTTCCCCCTATGAAGTTCCTAAGGTGCCAGGGAATAGTTTTTTATACAGATCTCATAACATTAATGGAACAGGGAGTTCTAATGTCAATTTAAATAGTTCAGGATTATAGTATTTCCATGTGCTCCTTACACACAGATTATAGTATTTCCATGTGCTCCTTGAAAGCCAGCAGAACTTCAAAGTCTTGGAGAGGAAAATACCTTTTTTAAAAAAAAAATTCTTTTAATTTTTTTTAGACTTTGACATTTTATACAAAAATTAAATGTTACGGTTGAACAGCTAAAATTTTGAAAGTTAGGAAGTACTTAAAAGTAGATTAATACTCTGTCCCTTTTGAGTTTCTCTTATGACACAATCCTAAATTACATGATCACGCACAGTTTCTCAAATAAAAGAACATACTTTTTTTGTATGCCTAGGTACATATGTATGTGCTGTGAACTACTGTGTATAGCACGAAGTTTTAATATCATCTGTTGGCATTACTGCAGTCATTTTTATGAAAAGTGCAAACTTGCTCAAAATACTTCAGATGAAGCATAGCATAGAATAATAAAAAATATTGGTGTATGTAGGTCATCTACATTTGCTTCCTAGTTACCTGCCTCATCCTTTCCAAATCAGGAAGACTGTGCTGCTACTTGAACAGGAAATATATAGTGTATGGGTTATGACACAATTATTAAAATACACACCTTGACGACAAGAATCAGAGAGGTAGCCGTGTTAGTCTGGAATAGCAGAAGTGACAAACAGTCCTGTGGCACCTTAAAGACTAACTAAAGTACTGAAGCATAAGCTTTCGTGGGCTAATACCCACTTCATCATTTGCATCCGACGAAGTGGTTATTAGCCCACAGAAGCTTATGCTTCAGTACTTTAGTTAGTTTTTATGGTGCCACAGGACTCTTTGTCACACCTTGAAGAATTATTTATTAGATAAGAAGCATAAATCAGTCAAGGTACTGGACCACTGTGACAACAAAAATAGTGCACTATCCTCATACTTATGAAGTCTGCTGATGATGATTTCCCCCCAATTCTATTCATTAGCGTCAAAGACCTTTTAAAGAGCCTCTCTATAAGTATGCTTTTAAACAATATCACTCAAGTGCTGCTGAATTTACCTGGTGCATGTACAAAGCTCACATCAGCTACTACATTTCAACATGTACTTGTCACATTTTTTGAAGCCTCCAAATTACAATGAAAAGGACAAGGGATCTCAGTAGAAAATAACTTAATTATATATTGTTTTTAATTTACTTAGGCCTTGTGTACACACAAAAGTCATACCATTTTAACTATGCCAGTATAATAACAGCAGTACAAACTCCCTAGCACTGGCTCAGTTATACCAATATTAATGTGTTTATATGCTGATATAGCTTATTCCATCTTTTTGTTCTATGTTTGTACAATGCATAGCCTATTTCTGGTCTGTGACTAGGTCTCCTTGACATTTCAGTAATGCCAATAGATTATAATAAAATAATAAATAATAAATAAACCAGTATAACTGTGTCCACACTAGGGATTATGCTGTGTTTATTATTTTGGTAAAACAATACACCTCTAACTGACAGCTATGTCAGTACAAAATCTGTGTTTAGACCAGAATTAAACTGCTCCCTGCCTCAGTTTCCCCACCTGTAAACTGAGGATAATAAGACTTAATCTACCTCACAAGGGGCAATGAGGTTTTGTTCATTAATACTTGTAAAGCATGAAGTCCTCTGGTTGAAGGCACTGCAGAAATGTTGAGTAGATTTGATTTTTATTTGATCAAAGTGTGAGGTAAGGGTGCAGAACTAGATAAGGGTGGAGAGTGGGCCACGAGTTAGTTACTTATTCTCAATATCTGGACAACAAGAATGAGATGGCGAATCCAACTTTTAAGTGTTAAAACTAGCCTTTGTGGCAATATGTAGTCAATTTTTAGTTGTCGTGGTTTAGCTGAGAGCTGGTCTGTGGGTGAACAGGCTTATTTACATGATGTCTCATTTTCCATTGGCCCAACCTACTCAGTGAAAAGAGAATTGCTTCTGCAGATGAGCCAAATTTCTGATGAATAGGTGATTCGAGGTAGAGCCAAGATTTGTGACCTTCCAGGGGTTATTTCAGATGCACAGAGCCCTTAGTGTTCTTAGAACAGATATTGCATTTGCTATATTGGAAAACAGTGCTTGAGAAATTGAACAAAATCAGCATTAGTTCAAATAGATACGTCTCTCAATAACTGACTTGATTATTTAAAGAGAAACTGTCAATTGGATTTTTATAAATTGGCTAATTAAAAATACATATTTTCTGTTAGATTATGCTTTATATAGTCTTTTTTTTAACTCCTTTGAAAACACTCTCAAATCTTCCCCTTCCTGCCCCCCTCCCCTTTGCTTCTATTATCTTTTTTAAAACCAAGGGAAACAGACTATATAGTACATTGGGGACTGTGAAATTGGCTGTATTCAAAGTATTGTCAAAAGTACATAGTTAAAAATGAAAGACTTTACAACTTTTTTTTTCAAATATAGTAATCTTGGGTATTACTTGTAATAGTAGCAGTGCAAATTTTTCAGACAGAAATGTGATTTTTTTCAGTTGATGTCCCTTTTACATGAAAAGAGTACTTCATCATTATACTGCCTGATAAACGTTGATGTTCTGTCTCATAGCATATCACATAGCCCTTACAGATGTATTTTCATTCTAATTTGTAGCTTATTTATTTAACTAATGGGGAATAAATATTATTTCTCAGTTTAGAACTTTATTACCATCCATAATTCCTCACTCTGCTTGCTACCGTCTTTGTTCACTCTGAAAATATGAAATACTGTTAAAAGATCCAGAAGTGCAATTAGAAGTCAAGCTTATTTCACTTATGATCAAAGTCAGGTTTGGATACAGATTAAAGTCAGATTTGGATCCAGATGTGAAAGGGTTTAGTTTAAACGTGCAATTTTTCTCTAATGCATTTTGCCAACCTCTTGTAGATAAAAGCAATTTGGCTTTTATGCTGACAGCACCTTTATGTCACATGAAATAATGTGAGAATCATGATCACAGTGTGCACTTTTTTCATAGGCTGACAACATAGAGAGGCAGTATATCAATAGTCCTATTATGAAATCCAAACCCCACATTTAACAAAACAAAGGACTTTTTTTGTCTATAGATACAGAAGCATAGCAGTTTGCTCATTCTTTGTTCTGGTTAAGTTTTCAGAGGAAACTAATCAACTGTATACCCATGGCATTTTGTATGTATTGGGGTGAAAAATAATCAACATTATGGATGTAAACTGTTACTTATGTTCCTAAATATTTATTTCATATGCACAAATGTCCATGTGTGTAAATACATGTTTTGCAAATTTTGAAAACTTGTCCCGCTGTATGTCTTCCTTCTCTCTTATCCCTTTTGCTTCAGGAAGGATATTAAAATGTAGCCTAAGGAAAGCAATTCAGAATTTAGCAAGTTCTTGTAAAGGAAAAGAAATACACTGAGTATCCTGTTCTGCCATTTTGGAAAGCCCTACTAAGTCAGTAATTCCTTCTAAATCATTTCATAGATTTACAAACTTATCTGTGTTAAATTCTCTGTGGCCTGTGTTTTGGCATACAGTGTCAGACCTGAGCATGTATGGTCATTTTTAAGACAGAAGAACATAAACAATTGCACCCTTTTTCAGATGTGTTTTTTTACCCATAATTCCAGACAAGTTTATAGATATTTTTAAATTAGACTTTGTAAATTATTTGTCTATAATGAAGATGGATCTATTGTGTTGTATTGGATAAATTATTGATGTGACACATTTTAGAAGTACTTGCTGAATAAATAAAAGGCTTTACTGAATATCATAGGCATGGGGGAAATTACAGTATCAATTCTGGGAAAAAGTTTTAGATCAGGCCTACACTTGAAAGGTTTTCCCAGCATAGCTATACTATACCAGCAAGGTTCTTCTAGTGTGGGTGCAGCTTACACTTGCAATAATGCACATTTGCCAATATATCTTGTTCCAGCTACCTTGTCCATCCCTTCCCCCAGCAAAATACACTATACTGGCAAAAGCACAGTTTTGCTAGTATAACTACATCTATAGTAGGGACTTTTTTTGGCACAACTGTGTTCGTCACACCTTACCTACCACACCTTTTCTATGCCAGCAAATGTTTGTAGTGTAGGTCTGGCCTTGCTATCTTGGGAACTGAAAAGTCCATGGTGACCATCTGTAGAAACCATCTCCGTGTTGAAAGTCTTGCTTGTTCATTACTGAGTGTCAACAGCAATGTCCTTTTCACTGCTGCTTGCAGGTGGTTATTTTAACTGACGGAAGAACACAGCTTAGAGCAAAACCTGCTAAATATGATCTACCTTGCCTAAAAGTGAGTCTTGAAATGATGCATATCCTCTCCCATGACCTTTGGTTCAGAGGACAGGTCTGGAAGATCATGATATTATTAATGTAATAAGAGAGGATGACTTTTTTGCAGTGGCCATCGAAGAAGATTGCAAATCTTGCTGATTTGCATAAAAAGTTATATTAAAATGCCAGATCAGTGTTGACATTTAATTACAGATTGTCAAGCTAATTTATACGGCATGATTAAAAGATAGAATCATTGCAAGCTTTATTTTTTAAAACAAAACAAAATAAACTCTTTCCATTTTCCTTCTCCTGCCTTCTTCCTGTGTCATATTTCTCAAATAGATTTAAGTGGTAAAAGCCAAATACTGCTCATCAAAAGATCATTTCCAAGTTCTATTACTCTTTTCCAACATATTTTCCTGATTCACAAAGGCAATCCCTGCCCAAAACATTCTTTGGCACATCATAAAATAATTTGGGGTTGCAGAGTTTCACTCTGAATTCTTGGCAAATGCTAAGCAGGTCAGATATCCAAGAAAAAGGGTGTAACTTTTAATATTTGTGAATAATTGCTTCTACAAAACTTAGTAGGCAACCATGCACACTGTGATTTGGCAGCTGACATAAACTCCAACATAGGATCCTTTATTTATATTTCCCAGGGACTATGAAAGTACATGACATACAGGACCCATTTCCCAGGGTTCTGGAAATCATTTCAATGGTTCAGTAACCCTAATCTTAATACAAATGTGCAGGCCCTATTGTTCGGCTGATTTTCTAAAAATATATTTTGACTGCAGTTCTTATTTTACATTGCTAATGTGTGTCCTTGTTAAGTCCTTTATGTAATCACTAAAGTAAGTCTTCAAAAATAAGCAAGGACTGCCAAAAAAAGAGAGAGGCACTCTAGGACATATTACCCAAAAGGAAAAAAAGCTCAACTTGGAGAAAAATTGGAGTCTGCCGTGAATAATAAACAAGATGTGATTTACGATTTGTGCCCACCTTTTAACTGTCTGCATTAAAACAGAACTCACGCAGTGACTCTAGGCAGCAGAATTATATTAACCATATGTAAATAGTCTCTTAGAGATACCAGGGTTCCACTTGTGATGCCACCAATTTACTCACACTCGGCTGTGAATGAAAGTATATTCGGAATTGCCCTGTGATAAAGAGAGATTTAATCAGACTCAAAACCACAGTTCTGCTAATAAACGTCATTGATAATGCAACATATGACTCAGTCAGGGAAAAAGAGCAAATGACTGTCGTCTGGCAGTTCGTTAACATTTCTGGGGAACACTCGACTTCAAAGACCTGCTCCAGTGAAACAGCTTCAGCAGGAGAGATGAAGAGTTTCACCCCAGAATAGCCTGGGAGGGCACTGCCTTGTAGGGTGACCAGACAGCAAATATGAAAAATTAGGACAGGGAATAGGGAGTAATAGGAGCCTATATAAGAGAAACCCCAAAATCAGGACTGTCCCTATAAAATTGGGACATCTGGTCACCCTACTGCCATGGGAGAAGGGAGACCTAGCCTCAAGTCCCTTCTCCAGAGCAGGAATTCCAACCCTGGTCTGCCACATCCCAAGTGAGTGTCCTAACCACTAGGCATGCCTCCTCCAGCTGCTTTTTGAATCTAGTGCGTTAAAAATGCCTGGAAGCAAAATGTTTTGGGCTGAAGGACAGATTTTGTTTAACCCCCAAATAGCATTTTTCAATTCACTGGCATTTTTAGGAATTTCCAGTTCAAACTAAACTGTTCTTTTTAAAAAAATCAGAACTTCCAGCAAACTAAAAAATCAGTTATTTTCCCTTCTCTAATTAGGGTCCTGCTTTGCACTTTGCAAATAAGTAGTTGACATACCTGCTTTCCACCTCCCTGCCCCAGTAATCCTTCAAAATACTTCCTTTCATCCCCATTGTGCATGCTTCTTTCTAATTAGTTATTCTTTCAGTGCCTCCCCCCGTCACCCCATTTGTGGTAGCAAGACTCTTATTTATTTCCAAGCATCGCATAACACCATTCTTCCTTTCCTTCCTTCCTCCGAGATGTAACTTCCAAGACCCAGATGTCAAACTGTGGAAGATATTTTTCCAGAAGTTGCATCTGGGCCCTTGGCAGGCTCAGCAAGTGGTTGTGCTGGCAGCTTTGGAGTTACTCAGGGTTTGGGGACATGGTTAAGCTGCAGATGGGACTGTGTGGGATGTCTTGTCCTTCTGAATGCCACTTTCTTTTGATTCACTTATAATTCTACAGAATGCCTCTACTTGATACATCTAAATCCTTCGTGAGATTTGCACATAGGCCTATTTATGGAAATAAAGACGGCTCTTTTACCCCCTCATACCCAGATATATATTTTTTCTACAGCCTGTGGTACTAGCCAACTTCCTAATACACATTCCTCCCTTACACAATTTTTTACAACAGTTAAATTCACAGTCTTGGTGCCAGTGCTTATGCTGCTTTAAAAAATATTCATGTACTCAGAATCCCCAAATTGCCAGGATCATGCAAACCAGGGCCATTTTAAAAGCAGACTTATTTTAAAACCATTTTGTAACCTTGCTCTTTTTTGTATCCCCTGCCTGTCAAATAGCTTTTAAAGGAACAAATATGCTCTTTGGGGGGAAAGGAAAGGAAGATGTGGGATTGGAGTTCAGTGAAAAAGCATGGTCTCAATAAATAAATACATTTTAAAAATCTTGGCTATCTTAACCATGATTAGAGCCGGTTAAATCCCACTAAAAGAATGTGGCAAATATTCATTTATATTCCAAGTGGCTGCTCAGTTTGACAGGGTTCATTCTTCACCTTTCCCTTCCCCATTATTAACAAATGTAACAAATCCCCTGGTTAGGTGGTCTGTATAGGATGATCCCAAGACCTCTGGATCTAAAAGCATCAGCTTTTACTGTTTCAGCTAAAGGACTAGGATCACCAGTGCAAAAGCAGGAACAGCCACACAAATTTCCATAGGAGGAACCACCTTGTTAGTATGAGTAATATAAACATTTGTGAGAATGGGTTTTTATTCCCAGATGTTTGGAGAATGACTGCTCTTCATACAAACACCTGGGATTTGGTCAGGCACAAGAGTATTCAGTAGAAACAATGCACAGTTTGGTGGTCATAATTCCTTGTTCTCCATGTCATTCAGTCAGGGAGCAATAACAGTGCTGAGGTGACAAGTCACACGTTGTAAATAATTAAAATGAACAGTTTGCAAAAAACCTAGCGGCTAAAACTTGTTTTTATAAGCTATTTGAAAACTGTGGTAAATAAATTTAGTCTGTTCTGGAGGAATTCACAAACAGAAACAAGCACTAAATTAAGCAAATAATTCAGCCAGCTCTAACCAGGGACTCCCACAAAGGCAGGCCTGGCCTGTGATGCTTCAGAAGCTACTGCTTCCAAAGAGCAGTTGTGTCATCCTGTACACCCATCCAAGTTCAGCAGAAGGTACAGTAGCTGCAAGTATTTGTAATAGTAAGTAAGTAATAGGGTAAGATAGTAATTCACACAAGACGGCTATTTACAGAGTTAAAGGAGTCAGAAAGAGAAAGGCACTCTTAATGTATGTCAGCTACTTGAATTTATGATTGCTAGACCAGCTAGGACAGATAATACTAACAGCACCTCATCTGTATGTTGATAAGTAAAAATCCTTACCTCACATTTCAGCTGAGACCTAAATCCACAGAAGGGAGGGAATTCTCACTTAGATTGCCATGGCAGCATAACTTTCTCCCACAATTGTGTCTGTGTTTTGGAAATGCATTGCTGTTGTTCCGAAAGTGTGCAAGGCACATTACAGGCAATTTAAAGACAAGATCTTTGCCTCAAAAAGCTTGCAACGTGGACAGCTTACAGACGAAGAACAGAATTGTGTTCATTAGAAAGGCAACAGCTAATTGACATACCCAATCCCTTCAATATCACATACAAAAACTGTTTTAAGAAGTACCATATTCAATAAGAAAATGTATAACCGATTTGGAGGAAAATTCATGTTTATCTCACATTGTGTGGATGAAGCAAAATGCCTAAAACATGAATTTTGTGAAATTTTCAGACATGTATATTTTTGGTGTGAATTAGGGAATATGCATTGTTTCAAAGTAGCCCTTATATTAACATTTTTAGGGGTTTTTTTGAGATTCTGTTTCCATTGCATTCATTCTAAGCCTATTATCTTGTCCTCCATCAAATCCTTTTTCAAGGCCCAGTCCTTCCACGATTCCTACAAGACATTAGCTAATAATGGCTATATTAAGGAGCTGCCATGTAGAGCTGCTGTGTTTTTTAAAAGGTATATAATGTATGTATAAATTTCGCATATTTTGATTGTTTACCTTTTCTCCTCTTTTCACAATGTGGTAAAAAAAAAAAGTCAGACAAAACTCCCATGAGTCTGTTTTCTGGAAAGCAAACAGCAATAGAAAAATAATGAATTGAAATGTGTCACTCACAGATGACAAGCCAGATCAATTGGGAGAAGGAGAGGAGGTAATAAACTAGTGTATGGTATTATATTACTCCCTCTCCCTCCATTTGACTGTTCTTACTTCTTTATTGATTGTCACTACCTCAGTCTCTTGCTATGTGTCTGTGTAGGAATTAACACAACATGGTCCCTTTTCCTTGCTGGCTGTTAAAATATAACAAATTAATAATGATTTATGAAACAATGTGGAATTACTGAAATGATGAAATGATGAAATCCAGTTTATGGGAAATAATGCACATGGAGACACAACACTTGTCTACAGAGGGACACTCAGGAAAACGAATAACATTAATGAAAAGTATGCATTTTAAGTGATTTAGTTAAAGTGCATTAAGCCCTGTGTGGACACTCTCCGTTCTGGTTCAAACTACAGTGATAGTTTGGTGCAAGGTAACTTTATGTCGACCTAACTATAGAAGTGTCTACACTTAAATTTTGCTCCTGCCAATATAAATGCCCTGCTATGCGTCCTAACTCCACCTCCAGGAGCGGTGAGAACACGCACCATTGGCACAAGGAGCACAGTATAGACATGCACAGGCAATGTAGTTACTGTAGCAGCTGCATGCTGATGCAAGTTAGGTTGACTTAATTTTGTAATGTAGACATGGCCTCATTCAGAATGTAAGTTGCCTTAATTTGGTTTAATTTTATTTCAATTAAAATAATCCAAATTAAGGCTACTTGTGAGTATGTCCACAAGGGTTTAATGCAGTGTAATTAATCCACTTTAAATTCACACCTTTAGTTAATTTGGATTGATTTTCCTGAGTGTCACAATGTAGCCAAGCCTACAGATTCAACTACTTTTCTCTCCCATTTTATTCAGTACTGTAACAGAGAGTCTGGTTGCAGTCAATTACAAATTCACATTGTCCCCATCAAATCATATCTACCATTTGCAGAGCACATTCTGTCTCTGCTCTCCCCCTGCCCAACTGCCTCAGCAGTCTGCAGACAGTCATCAGAGGGGGCGGTGTTCCAGTTTCTTGGCTTTTAGCTCCTTAATGTGGGTTTCTGAACCTTAGAAGAGGGGCCAAGTAAACTCCACGTAACATGACCATTTAAATAGCTAACCTTTGAAACTTGCCTTTGTTTAGTGGAGATCATCTCTGTATATGCCTGAAATATAGAGAGATACAACACTCCTATGTAATACTGCACACAGACATCAAAGAGATCTGGTGACATCTTGTAACCATAAAAGCAAAGCTCAAGTGATTTACAATGTCACTGGAACCCTGACGTGTGTGCAGCGTCTATCGGTTTTCCTGTTGTGTGAGTTATACTTCAAAACACACACGGTATAAAATGTCCATTTCCCTATTGATTTTATAAAATGTTGCTGGAGAAGTACAGGAAACAAGGCGCGAAGTTTTCCTTTTTTTAAAACATAGGTTAATTTCAAGACTTTCTAAAAAGGATTTTGACATCAGACATTGTTCATTCAGCCAACCTTTGTTTGATAAACTCCTTGATTTTTACACTACAGTTGTATTTGTTCAAAGGTTAGAAATGCTATCTTGATTCTTTAATATGGCTAATGTTCAAAAGATTGACTATTGCTTTTCAATGATGCCCGAGCTCTGACTGTTTTGTTTTGTTGTCTGGCAGTTGCTTTTGTAAGGATATGTTATTTAAACATCTGCAGAGATGCTATACATTCATATAAGCTGGAAGCCAAACGTCTGTTTTTAAATCCATGTCTCAAGTCCCTTCCCCTGCCTAATATTTTCAGGATGTAAAATGAAAAACTTGCAGCTGCCTGTCTTAATGTGACTTCTGCCTGCTGAATAAGTGTTATTTCATATTCGAGCAGGTGATGATGAGTTAATAGACTTCAATGATGTGTCTTGTCCCTCAGTATTGAGCAAGTTGATTAGCTGCAGGCCCAAATTATAGCCTACAGTCTGCTGGCCCAAGATATAATCCTCAGCCTGCCAACAGCCAACAGAGAAGGGGTTGCAATAACACAGAGATGGGCAAACTGCGGTCCACGGGCCACATGTGGCCTGCCAGCCATGTTTATCCGGCCCGGAAGCTCAGCCAGGGCATGGTGCCAGTGGCACTGTGCTCCCGGCTGAGCGCTGGGGGCCGCGGGCCCCGCGCCCCTGGGTGGGTCTAGCGGCAGTGTGGGGAGCCGCGGGGCCCTGCGCTCCAGGGCTGGGTGAGCGCAGCGCTGCCGTGAACCGCCGGGCCCAGTGCTCCCGGGCCGGGGAGCTGGGCAGGCGGACCGCAACCAGGAGCCGCGGCCCCGCACTCCGGGCCTGGGGCACCAGGCACCGGACGAGTAGAGCGCGGCCGCAAGGCCCCACTCTCCCGGCGGGGCGCTTGTCAGGCAGAGCGCAACTGCGAGGCCCCACACTCTGGGCCCAGGGCGGGTGGAGCGCGGCGGGCCCTGTGGGGCTCAGCCGGGGCCCCGCACTCAGGCTGGAGCACCCGGCTGAATACAGTAAATAAGGGGGTGGCGGGGCTTAGGTGGTGAGGTTCAGGGGAGGGGGGTGGTTAGGGTGGGGGTTCTCGGGAGGGGGCAGTCAGGGGGTGGGTTCCTTGGGGGGGGCAGTTAGAGTATTTTTTTTTTGAGTAGGCAGGGTTTCGAGGAGGAGGGTGATCAAGGGACAAGGAATGGCGGGGGGAGGAGGTTTGATGGGTGGAGGGTTCTGAGTGGGGGCAATCGGGGTGTGGAAGCTGGGTGGGGGTCAGATAAGGGCAGGGGCGGTCTGTTTGAGGAGGTACAGCCTTCCCTATCCGGCCCTCCGCACGATTTTGAACCTCAGTGTGGTCCTCAGGCCAAAAAGCTTGCCCACCCCTGCAATAACAGGTTCAAAAGTGCAGTTAAAATGAAACCTAATGTGCACTAGTCGCTTTACACCTGTTGCTGCAGTAGTTTGGTGCCATCCGTCCTTTGACTTAGCCAGAGACCATTTACAAAATCCTTACCTGTCAGGATCACAAAAAATAACTTCTGTGTGAACTTTAATGCTTTTTGACCCCCAGTTTAATCACCCCATTACTCTCCATATATGAGTGCATGAGTAGATTGGCTATGAAATCAATGACACCATTCTGAAAAGAGCTGACTTTAAACCATAACGGTATTATGTGCACAAATCTATATATATAAAAGTCAAATGGTGTATGCGTGTATGTACGTGCGCTTACTCCTTCCACACCGTTTGAGCTAGAGACTTGAAATTTGGTACAGTTAGAGGTCTTAGGGTCCTAATCAGGGTAAGAGTCAAAAAAATTTCAAATCTCACCTCTGATGCCCACCAGGGGTGAAATTATTTAAAGGCCAATCACATCAGCTGGGCAGCTGCTGTTCTCTGTGACATAGTTATGATGTCATAATACCCCCTCCAACGGACCCCGCACTCACTCAGCTCTCTGCCCCCTCCCCCCTCCAACGGACCCCGCACTCGCTCAGCTCTCTGCCCCTCCCCACCGCCGACGGACCCGAGTTGGGTTTGGTCGGAGGGTAAGTGAGGTGGGGGTGTCGGGTTTGGTCGGGGGGTGAGGTGGGGGTGTCGGGTTTGGTTGGGGGGTAAGTGAGCCGGGGGTGTTGGGTTTGGTCTGGGGGGGTGGGAAGGTGTCGGGGTGGGTGAGGGGTGAGGTGTGGGTGTTGGGGTTGGTCAGGGGGTGTTGGGTTTGGTGGGGGGGTAAGGTGGGGGTCTTGGGTTTGTTTGGGGGGGTGAAGAGGGGGGTCGGGGTTGGTCGAGGGGTAAGTGAGGTGTGGGTGTCGGCTTTGTGGTGCTAGGTAGGGGTGTCGGGTTTGGTTGGGGGGGGAAGTGAGGTCGGTGTGTCAGTGGGTGTGAGGTGTGGGTGTTGGTCGGGGGTGTTGGGGTTGATAGGGGGTGAGATGGGGGTATTGGGTTTGGGTGGGGGGGTGAAAATGTGAGTCGGGGTTGGTCGAGGGGTAAGTGTGGTGGGGGTGTCGAGTTTGGTCGGGGGGGTGAGGTGGGGGTGTCGGGTTTGCTCTCTGCCCCCTCCACTCTCCAAAGGACCCCACACTCGCTCAGCTCTCTGCCCCCTCCCAACCTCCAATTGACCCGAGCAACGCCGGGTATTTTCGCTAGTTTAAAATAAAGTAGGACCTGTTTGGATAATATTGGATAGTTGCACACCATAGATATGGAGATTTCAGTGTTAAGCGACTCTGTTATGAGGCCAGGGTCTGGACTGACACACTCCAGCACAGGCTAACTGTGTTCACTTTATTATTATTTATTTACTTATTTTTGCACCAGGCAGAAAGGTGCTTTACACGTTTGACAGAACAAATAAGAGAAAGTCCTTGCCCTGCACAGTTTACAGTTTAATCTGAGGGGCGGTAAGGCTGCAAATAAATTAAAGAAGGGCAGGACAGAGTAGCAAAGGACCAGGGCATTATAAATAAGATCATACAGTTTCTCAGTTCTGTGCTTTACTTCACCCAGGATTCTTTTTCGGAACTAGGCTTGTAGCCCGAGCCGAACCTCTTCAGCATACATGTTGACACCCGAAAGGGACTGGGAGCATGGGCAACATGTGGAGACAGTGGCAGAAGTCAAGATGTGGGGTAAGGGAAGACAAATAACAGAATGAGGGGGAGGCGAGGAACTTTAAAAAGCAAATATTTCAATTTCAGGAGATGTGTGTCTGAGAGGACTGGGGAGATTTCTGTTTTTGAGTTTCTTTTTGCTACTGATCCATCTAACTGGGATCATAGTTGGTTGGATTGGTTGCCAAAATAATCTTTGAGAGAGTGAGTGAGAGAGAGAGAGAGAGCATTCCTCCCTCCTGAAATTCTGGAATAACTCCACAGTTTCCCCCCCCCCTCCACCCCCCCACATAGTTGGACAGAGCATTGATATGGGGGGAAATCCCTTAACGGACAAAACTGTAAATTAAACCGCTGTTGACAGGGGGAAGAGGTGTAGATATATATAACGGAAGTATTTTCATTTGAGAGCTGCTGTTCTCTTCTCCCACTCGTCTTGTCGGTGGAGAGTGTGAGGGTTTTCCTGTTTGAGACATGGCAATGGTGGTTTCCTGAAGGCTTTTAATGTTAGATTAATGCTCTGGAGACAGTGCGGTGATAAATGGGTTCCTACAGTTATATCTACATCCTGTGCTCCCATCCCCCTCCCACACGTCCACTCACATGCACAGGCCAGGTACTTTTCCAAGTTGTAATGCTTGATCTTGCACAGAGCAACAGTTCTGACTAGTTCCCCCTAGTGATTAAACTGCAGCTCCTTCTTTCAATGTTTGTCCAATAAATCCTTTAATTTGAGATGCAGAGTGCTTTATTATCAGCTGTTTCCTAGGAAGATGACAAAAGTGAAATGGGGACGAGAAAGGCTTGTGGTTAACAGAGGAGCGGTGCCAGTGAATTGGCGTGTCATCTGTGATGTGATACATTCCAATTCATTATTTTTGCTATTACTGTTCACTTCCAGCAAATAGATCCAGGAGAGCGGCCTCCGTCTTTTTGTTGTTGTTTCATATTATAATGACTGAGCTCCATGTGTCAGATTATAGCCGGTAATCAGAGCTGTGGGCAGAGAATTGAGTATTTCTTATCTTCTGTAAGAGAATGGCTCCCCTGTGTGAGCTGCAAGTATGCCGTGGCTAAATGCAACCTGTGCATTGATAAAGATTTAAGTGTTTGGCTTCTGAAAAACTCAATACTAAATTAGAGAGGAAACAGAAGATTCGAGTTAAATTTTTAGTAGCTGCACTTGCCACCAGCATGAGTTGTTCCAAATGGTATATTTTTTTGCTTGAACACTGATCATGTAGGCTTTTCATTTCTGTATAAATGTTGTTTATGAACTAAATGTAGTTGGAGAGGAGGGGAAGAAGGAACAGTAAAGTGGCTCTGTTAACCTAACTGACCCAATGCAATCAAACTGTACTTTTCCGTTTATATGTCAGTGCCTTTCACGGTTTTAAACAGTCTATTTTTAGGTTGAAAAGAGTGCTATCATGTTGATGAGTTCAGATTTCATATCATGGCTTCCTTTCCTGCTTTCAGGTTTCTCCCATTCGGCATTTACATTCGGTATTGAAAGCCACATTAGTCAGTCCAACATCAATGGAACACTAGTGCCACCTGCTGCCCTCATCTCTATTCTTCAGAAAGGCCTGCAGTATGTGGAGGCTGAGATCAGCATCAATGAAGTAAGTACACTCATTGCCACAAGCGGGAAGTGCACTTTTGCAATTTACAAACGTGCTAGAAGTTGGAATCTGAAATCACATATTTTCAGTTGAACTCAATAGATCAGATGAACATGAGACAACTTCTGAGGTGTCTGGAGATTAGCTTCATTTTAATACATTTCTCCCCCACAGAAGTACCTGAAAAGGCTCTAAGATACTTTCCATTTGCAATTATAATTTGGAGGATGGATTTTTTTTGATGTTACTCAGTATCAGAGGGGTAGCCTTATTAGTTTGGATCTGCAAAAGCGACAGAGTCCTGTGGCACCTTATAGACTAACAGATGTATTCGAGTATAAGCTTTCGTGGGGGAATACCCACTTTGTCAAACACAACCTGACAGATTTTTTTTTCCCCAGATCCCTAAATGGCCCCCTCAAAGATTGAACTCACAACCCTAGGTTTAGCAGGCCAATGCTCAAACCACTGAGCTATCCCTCCCCCTTAATTTTTAATTAAACAAGATCTTGATTCTAGATAAATAATAATTTCCCATGTGCACATCCACTCTCTCACCCCATGCACCTTGAGTAGGCATGGAAAAATCCATTATAATACCCAAGCTAGTAAATATTATTTTTAAACAGGGAAGGGAACATTTTTACCTCTGTCAGGTAATACGTGGGCAGTGGGAATCTTTAATATATGTTAATTCATATGAAAGCTGTTATCTCTTTTGAGTATTAAATATTTGTGCTTGAGCAGCGGGGGCAAGGTAGGGGGCATGGTTGTATATCACTCATTTGTAGAGGTAAAATGTTATGTTTATTTTACTCTCTCAATAGAACCAGCAATATTTAGGAGTGGTTTTTTTTAATATAAAAGCAGTGGTATTTGAGATTAGTGCCAAATTACATATTGATGTATGTGTAATAATAAAACACTCCTAGGGATTTTTTTTTATTATTTTCTTCCACTTAACATTTTGCAATTGGAAGTTGCAAAACATGTTGCAGTTGGATCCAGATGGGGGGACCCTGGCACCTATGGACATCACCATTGACAGTTTGGCCTCTGTGCTGATGCAAGAGTCATTCCAAGTGGATCTTATTCCAGATCACAGCCCAAATTGGGAAAATGCTCTAAAAATATGTACACTGTCCAAGATTTATGGTGCTTTCATACTTTTTTAAAAACACCGATAATCACAGTTTTGTATGCTTCACTGCATTTTAACTTATTCAAACTGAAAACACTAATTATGAATTCTCTTGTCCAATTGTGCTATTTAATTTATTTAATAAGTTTATCTCCAATTTCATGTCCCTTAATATAATTGTGCTTTATAATTGCAAATATCATTTTTCCATCTTTATTTTAATGAATTGTTTTTGCACTTCATACTTAAACACTCACCCAAAGACACCGAGTTCTGAAATGATCAATAGAAGACAAAACTTAGAGGGAAGTGGAAGCATTTCCTTGCCAATTATGCCATTCAAAGAATGTTAGAGCTAGAACTCAAATGCCTCAGCATTTTCTTTCATGCCAGCAATGACCACCTATCTTTGCTGGTGGTTATTTTAAAAAGATGGAGCTTGCAGTCTAAAAATTAAAGACAAGCAAAAAGTAATAACCAACCAATATGCACCTTCTCTAATGTCAAGAATCAGAGAGGTAGCTGTGTTAGTCTGGATCTGCAAAAGCAACAGAGTCTTGTGACACCTTAAAGACTAACAAACGTATTGAAGCATAAGCTTTCATGGGCTAATACCCACTTCGGATGCATCCTACAAAGTATGGTATTAGCCCACAAAAGCTTATGTTCCAATACATTTGTTAGTCTTTAGCGTGCCACAGGACTCTTTGTCGCTTCTCTAATGTGTGGTGGGAAGAAATGTCTCCTTCCCAAGCCAGCATGCTTCCTCTGCTGTTTTGTGCCCGCCAAGGACACCCCTGCACTATCGGGGATCCTCAGAGGGTGACCAGATGTCCCGATTTTTGGGTGTTTTTCTTATATAGGATCCTATTACCCCCTACACCTGTCCAAATTTTTTTACATTTACTGTTTGGTCACCCTAAATCCTCAGCTCCTTGCCTGTTACAGCTTTTAAGTCCCTTGTATCTATTCTGGCACAAAATTAGGGACAAGAATCTGATTCTAAAATTCTGTGTATAGTTTTATATTCCAACTTTATTTTTTTATGCCTGCAGTTATGCTAGACATATATGTATAAGTTTCCAACTGCATCAGCAGTTATTTAGTAAGTTCTTAGAGATCTACAGTAATGACCATTATTGTGCCCACAATATTCTGCATGCAGAAACAGAGGCCTAGTTAATACTGTGGTGCTCTTAGCACTAGTGTGACCAGGGGTTCCGTTTTCAACCAGAACACCCGGTCGAAAAGGGACTCTGGTGACTCCGGTGAGCACCGCCGACCAGGCCATTAAAAGTCCGGTTGGTGGTGCTGCGGTGCCAAGGCAGGCTAGCCACTACCTGTCCTGGCTGGCACTATGCTGAGCCCTGGAAGCAGCAAGCAGGTCCAGCTCCTAGGCAAGGGGGCCAAGGAGCTCCGTGCACTGCCCCTGCCCGGAGCACCAGCTCTGCACTCCCATTGGCCAGTTCCTGGGCGGGGGATGCCTGCAGCCAAGAGCGGTGCGTGGAGCCTCCTGGTCCCCCTCGCCTTGGACCCGGACCTGCTGCCTGCTTTCAGGGCATGTGCAGCACGGTGCCAGGATAGGCAGGTAGCCAGCCTTAGCCCCCCCCTCTGCACCGCTGAGGGAGCTGTTCGAGGTAAGCCCATGCCCCAGTGCCCTGCCTCATCCCGGAGCTCCCTCCCAAACCCAGAGCACCCTCCTGCACCGCAAACCCCTCATCCCTGGCCCCAGCCCAGAGCCCTCACCCCCTTCTGCACTCTACTCCCAGCCCAGAGCCCCCTCCCGCACCCAGAATCCCTCATTTCTGGCCCCACCCCAGAGCCTGCACCCTCGGATTAGAGCCCTCACCCCTTCCTGTGCCCCAAGCCTCTGCCCCAGTCCAGTGAAAGTGAGGGCGAGTGTGTGTGGGGGAGGGGGAGTGAGCCACTGAGGGAGTGGGAATGTAGTGAGCGGGGGGGGGGGAACACCTCGGGGAAGGGGCAGGGCTAGAGTATTCCGTTTTGTGCGACTACAAAGTTGGCAACCCTACTTAGCACCAATCCTCCACAATGAACGTCAGTGGGAGCTTTGCCATTGACTTCAATAAATATAGCATCAAACCCTATGTGCCTTCAGTTAAAAAATTCATATTTCACATGTCACAGTTCAAGGAAGCTGCACCTGTATTTCCCCTCAGTGGTCCAACAAGGGCACCCACCCTTAGGTTTCTTGTTCCCCAGCTATTGCCTCTCTTGGCTGGAGACCCAAATCTCACTCCCTTCTGACTAACCTATGCCCAGGCCGTACATTTCCCTGCCTTCACTGTCCCAGCGTGGACAGGTTGCCCAAGGACACCTGCTTGTTTCTCTTCAGAGGCTGATGGCGACTGTAAGCAGATATAAGTACTACAAAGATATAGTTAAGCAAGCCTATTTTATTCTTAAGGTAAAAATCACTTCAGAGAAAACATTTTAAAAACAGTAAAAGAACCTGCATGCATGCTAATGAGCTTACCAGGAACTTACGCCTTAATATGGATTCTGCAAGGATAAGTCCTTCAATCTGCCCACCCTAGGCATTACCTTGGAGTAACAAATTCATAAGAGCTTCAACTCAGAAAAAGCATCCTGCGTATTGGACCTCATTAGACCAAGTCCTTCCAACCTTCCCTAAGGATTGGACCCTTCAGCGGACCAGAAATCGTGTTCTTTTGCTGGATCAGGAAAAAGGCCCCGAGTCAGTTTAAACTCAGGTTATTTTTCCAAAAGTCTTTTGTTTGTCTCTTGGTATCTGGAAAATCTGGTTTGAATTAGTATGTATATTTTGCAGAGAAAGGGGCATGACAAAGGCTGAAAATGATAGTTCCTACAAGTCCATAGTAGCCAGACAAATTGCTATCTTTAGATTTCAATTTTTAGTTTGTTGGGGGAGTAGGGAGGTATTATAAAGTGAGAATTGTTTCCCAGCTATTTCATTTTACCACCTCTCCACCCAATCTCTCACCACTGTATATTGCCATTTTAGAAATCTTCTGCTGCTGGGTCACATCTATATTTCCAAGAATCAAACTGGGATGGCTTGCAACCTTGCTTTCATATTTAAAAACATTAAATCTCTGCCACTTGTGGTTAAGAAATTAACCTTCAAAATGGGAAACAAATGTTAACTGATGTTATGATGTTTTTTCCTGAGTCTGCAGGGAGCCTGAATGAGCTCCGAGTGAACTTTTCCATTAATCTCAATGATGCATTATCCCTGAAGTCTAATTATGAAAATATAATTGCCAACATTAACTATTTCACTATTTATTAAAGTGGACCCAGAATTTACATGGCCTCTCAATTCGACCCCAGTGTCTCTACATAGCCTATCACCCTTTTATTTTGGAATATAAAATCAAGGGGAAATTTTCTAACAAGATTTAGATAATTAAGCTTTGCATAACTGTTTTCTTTTATAAATTCAAATGCTTACAGGCCTGAATTTACCCTCTCAACCAATTATCCATCCACATATGGTATTTCTACATAAGAGAGAGTGCTCCAGTGTTCTGATTTTTTGGTCATACCCAAGTCCTGTAGCTTCATGCTACCCATTCGTTTGGTTTCTCTTTGATGTTCCCCTCTCTACAGACCTTTCTTCCGCTGGGGGGATTCTAAGCCTCCAATTTCCCCCCCATCCCCTGTTTGTTTTGTTCCCCAGGATGGCACAGTATTTGATGGCCGGCCCATAGAGTCACTGTCTCTGATCGACGCTGTGATGCCTGACGTGGTACAGACCAGACAACAGGCGTTCAGAGAGAAACTAGCTCAGCAGCAAGCCAGTGCGGCAGCGGCAGCAACAGCAGCGGCAGCAGTCGCGACGGCAACGACGGCAGCAACCACGACAGTTGTTTCCCAGCACAACACACCAAAGAATGGAGAAGCCACTGTGAATGGAGAGGAGAATGGGGCACATGCAATAAGTAAGCAAAAGCACAGCGCCCGTTGTCCGGTGGACTTTGTTTTGAATGATGCTCTGGCAGCAGAATGATGTTCACCCAACAGTTGTAATAGGACAGAACTGTGATGACGTAATTCCAGAAAGCGATTAAAGCATGTGGCTAGTCAGAACGGTTACTATGTAAACCGTACATATGGGAGGTGCGTGCAAAACTGTACAAAACTAAATAAGCTTTACCATACTGCAAGCTCAGCGAGGCATCATAAAATGAAGCGGTGTGAGCCTTCTGCTTTAAGCAGGGTGCCAAAGCTTTACCCACCTTACAAGCTAGCCAGGTGCCTTGAGGCTGCACCCAGTTAAGATCAATGAAACAGAGGGTGGCTTCCCTGGTTTAGATTTCCAAAGCTAGATAAGGGATTCAGCAGCTCCCATTGAAATTGTGTGGTTAAATCCCTTAGTCGGGTGTCAGTCTCTCAAGTCCCAATTTTAGTATGAAGGTGTGGCCTGAAGAGACTACAGATGCTCTTATGCCACCTCCCCCTTGGTCTGAGAAGAGAGCACATTATTGTACTAGAAATGATGCAAGCCATGAAAGTCACATCATATATCTCTGCAGACTGCAGTTGGTCTCTGAGCCACAGTTTGTCCATTCTCGGCTTTCTAGCAGCATAACTGTTGCAGTGATTTTAAACTGAGGGGGTTTCACTACCAATTGTAGCCTTTTCTTGGGGCACCCAGGAAGTAGTCGTACGGCATGTCACATGGCTGTTTTGGCTTTCTCTCTGTTGGGGAGTGGTAATACCTGGTACTATGCTCGCCAGTAAAATTTCACAAAGGGAGTGAGGAGGCCAACTTAGGGCTGACTCAACCAATGGGGCATAGGTTAGCATGCAGCAAATTTGGGGGGTTAGTTTTGGATAAGCAGCTAGCCAGGCAGACAGTAAAAAGAACAGCAGCAGTTTGGGATTTGGGAGGGGAGAAGGTCTCCAAAGAGCAGCTGGCCAGATGGTGTGTGTTTAGTAACTGCTGCTGTGCCAGCTGCTCATTCTGGGAAAAGAGCAGAGTCCTGAAAGTTAAGAAGATGTAAGCTTTGGGGAGACCCTGAAGAGCAACCCGGGGACAGCTGGCTCTGAGTAACAAGTGCTTTTGTTTTTTTGTTTTTTAAAGAAAACCAAGCCACCTCCCAAAACCCAAATTATAATATGTGTAACTGTAACAGCCATCATGTGTCATCAGCAGGATGTTAACCCCAAATTTTCAGCATTGCAGCACAACCCGCTACCACTTGCACTAAAGGACTAACTACGTTAGCTAGTACCAGGAGAAGCTGTTACCCCCAAACACCAGCCACTAACACTGAAATAATAAGCTTCATCTCTCTGAGAGACAGCATGGCTCAGTGGCTGAGATTTGGTCTGTCATATTAGAGATTTGAGTTCTCTACACTGTGTGTGGAACTCGTAAGGCTCACTAACTACTAAGGTTTGTGAAAGGCAAAGCACTACTAAAATCAATTAGTAGAATAAATTAGCCTAGAACCCATTTTCTCCTGGTTGCCGTGACAGCACATATTAATCTAGGCTAAAGGGTATTTTGCTGGTGGAAAGCAGCAGCGGTATGATGATGGTTCATTTTGTCTGTATCCCAATCAGGATTCAAATTGGGGTAAAACTAAACAAAAAGCAGTTCTATTTGCCTGACCTCCACCACTTGGGATGATAAAATGGGATGCCATTCTTAGGAAACTGTGCAGCTGTTCAAAGTATGAATGTATTCCACCATGCCTGGCTCCTCAGACTTGCCTGCTTTTCAGTGTGGTTCAGGCACACCCATGAACGGCATGACGTTAAGGCCTTGTTACCAAATGTGCCCGTTACTTTGGGGTATGCTCATTTATTCGGGTTACTCTTCTGGGGGGGGGTGTAGTTCTGTAATTCTATTAATGTGCTGCTTATGTCACTTGTGTTCATATGGAGCTCTACTCCTTCCTTCTGCAAGTCCCCTCCCAGTGGAGCTATCCTGCTAGGTTCCCCGGGGCTGGGGTCCTCCAGCCCTAGAACTAGATGAACACACACGCACACACACACTAACAGAGCAAGTCTGAGCGGACTGGGTCAATCAGCACTTTCCAGCTGATCCCCTTATGTGTCCCTGTGCTCAGTGAGCTGGGTTAAACAGCACTTTCAAGCTGATCCCCTTATGTGCTCCTGGTCTCAATGGGCTGAGTTGAGCAGCACTCTCAGCTGCCCCCCCCTTATGTGCCCCAAGTTGAACACGTCCCTATCCCACTTTCACAGTAACCAACTTGATGAGCAAACCCCACAGTATCTTTAGGCACCACAGGGATCTTTTAGCTTAGGTAAAAGAAGCGTTGCTGAGGAGTAAATGGGGGAAGCCACAGACACAAATGAGTAAAATTCAGAGAGTGAGAGAGAAACAACCAACTTCACCATAAGGGTTATTTATTGAATAATAATGATAACCATACAAAGAGAGCCTAAACCAGCATAGCATTCATTATTAAAGGGTAGTTCCTGAGACAGAGAGAGAGAGAGAGACAGAGAGAGAAAAGGGGATCTCACCACTCCTGCAGCATGAATTAGTCGGGGTTCCCAGGTGATGGTAGCCGCTCAGGGTCCTGAAGGTAGGAGACTGGCAGAGCCCCCAGCAGGATCAGTTAGGTGATGATGGAGTGGAACTGGTGCAGAGTTTGGGTCTTAGCATCAGAACACTGACATGGGCACAGGTAGGGGGTTTTATAGAGAAAATACAAAGATTCAAGGGAGAACAAAGATTTGTTTAGGAGTAAACTGGGGATTCAAGGGTTTTCTTTAGGATAGACAATAGGAGCTGATCACTCTTGGCTATGGGAGGTGTTTTCTTCAGGGAGCTCACAATGTAACCAGGTTGCTTCAGTATTTTGGGATATCAATCAAAGATCTATTACTAGAATTGGTCTGATAATTGCTGAGCTGGGTGTGTACAGGCGTAGGTTCATTAGCATTTGGAGCAGGGATTCCCAGAATGCAGTGCATCCCTGCTTTTTAGGTCCCAGAGTTCAGTGTGGTTCTCTTTTCTTCATTCTTCATGCTAATTCCTGTCCATCTTTCATGCAGATGAGGCATGGGGAGTGGTCTCAGTTCTCCATTCCTTATGCTAATCGAGATGTCTTATTCTTGTCACCTTGTCAGGAGGGGTCCAGGCGTGTCTCCCAACACCCTTCATTGTTCTCTGCAGACCTTTTCTCTGATCAGTTTTGGTTCAAACAGAGACTGGGCGGGGAGTGTCTTTCATGAGACAGGCAGGCTGGATACTGCGCCCTGGTTCCCCAAAAACACAGAGCGGACTGGTATCAAACTGTGCCCTGGTTCCCAAAAACACAGAGCTGCCTGGTATCAAGTCCCCCCGTTGATGGGGTGCTTGCGTTGAGCGAGTATCCCCATCACATTCTTACTCCGTGGTACCAAGTCTGATTTTCCATCCATTGCAGTCGCCGCATCAGTCTTTGTATCCAACAAACAAGCAGAATCAGACCAATTGCTAGTATAATTTGAAAACCAATGATCACCACAATGGGGTGAAGCATGATATTTAAAAAACCTGTTGCACTGGGGCTCCACCCAAGCAAAGTCTCCCACCAAGAATGATGGCCTATGTTTTTAACTGTGGCTACAAGCCTAGAGATCTCCTGGTTGTGGTGCTGAATCTCGAGTTTGCCATTTTCCCCCAGAGTTTGGAGCTTTTGCAGCTCAGCTTGTAAAGAGGGATGAGCTAGCAGTCCCTTAATGGCAGTGAGACCCATTTCCAGTGAAATGGAAGAAACCTCCTTGTAAAGCTCAGGATAGGCACTGAAATGTTGTACAGTTCATATAGACACAGTAAACTTAATATTACAACTAACAATGGTGGTTACATTATAGAAACAACAATTAATGTAAGACAACATGGGTTGGACCCAATGTCCATTAATTAATACAATACTGTATTACATCTTGTCCTTACACACACACATGCTTTACCAACATAGACCATAACAGACCCCTCTTCCGGATAACATTGAAGGAACAGTGAGACTTATTCCCAGGTTACCCATTCATCCCAATCCTTATGGCTAGTTTCAATCAAGGTAGCACATGTGCAATGTGAGAGAGATTCATGCCCTCTAAGTGGATTTGAACCTCCTTCAGAGAAGTCTGAGGTTGAAAAACCAAATGTTCTTGTTGATTTAATCCCAACACATAGAGTCCTGAAATTAGGGCTCTTAAATGTCAGAGGGGAGCAAGATTTTTGATCAGAGGCAGTTGTAGTTCCTCTCCGGGTAACGAAGGTATCTGAGTTCTAATGAAAATGATGACACAGGGCATGCTTGTTCCCCAAACAGCAGAGGGAACCAGGCCTTTCCTGCACCTTTCACCACCCAGGAGACTAGCAGTGGGTGTGTTTGTTCTGTTCAAACTGGTAGTGATGATGCAGGGCCGAGGGGGTGGTTCCCATTCCCATAGAATCCCTGCATGTGGCAAAGCAATTTTACTTCCTGGGCTCCAGGTGGCGAGCACCTCCAGAGGCTCATCAGAGGGATCACAGGGACAGCACAGAGCCTGGACAGCATCAGACTCCAGACACTTATGAACAGCAGGGTGCTGGTGCACCAGTGGGATGTCATGGCTCGTGTACAGGACCTGTGAGGGGGCAGAGAAAAGAGAGAGAAACTTCCCCCTCTCCCCCCCCCCCCCCCCCCCCCGTATATACTGGGAGAATCTGGGGTCAGTATTCCAGGGGAAACATGAAGTGGTGACCTACGTGAGGGTGGCCATAATAAGTCGAGATCTTTTCTGGCCTTTTCCTGTCTTAACATCGGGGTAGGCACTGACCAGCCCACTCGATGCGTATTTTCCAACAGCTCAAAGCTGTTCCTTCTTGCTAGCCAAGAAGGGTGGCCGACAGGATGGAGAGGTCAGTCTTTAGGGTCAGGTGGTTTATCCTTCCATTCTTTGAGCTGTAAAGAATGAAACCATTTCCCCCAAGGTTTTTCATTTTTCCCAGTCAGGATTTCTACCTGACAAACACTGGGGCTGGCCTGATCCACAGTAGAGCAGTGGCCATTCCAGGGGTGTGCAAAGAGCTGCTTAGTAGTGACAGAGACAGTAAGGATGGCTTCCATCCTGGATCTTTCTAAAACAAAGTCAGTGGATTTATACACAGTTGAGAAACTTTGGCAGCTAGAAACTGAACCAAATTTCTCAGCACCTACACTGTTGCTTGCATTCTGAGCTAACTTAATCAACTCATTTTCACACCCTTCAGTTGCAGCAAACTGCTTGCAAAAGCTAGCCTGAGGTTTCATTCCTTCAGGCCACAATTCATTTCCCCCAGAAATCCTGTCCTTTCCCTTTTCAGCTAGGGGTTGCTTTACAGAAACATCTTCCTGAGCATCTTTCTGGGTTTCAGTTAAGTTCAGAACAACTTCTGAGACAACTGACACATCCTCCATCAGAATAATCTGAGAGGCACATTCTGTCTGCTCCTCAGACAGAAGATTGGAGCCAAACTTTCCCCCAACAGCTAAACTGCCATTCCCAACATTCACAAAGTTTGGAATTTCCTCTCCTTTGTTCCCAGACAAAGGTTTGGAAATTGGGGTAGCTGCCTCCATGGGCCAGTCATTACCCCCAACACACACAGTCTTATGAACACTTCTGTCCTGGATTTTAGTTGAGTCCAGAACTAAATCTGGCAAAACTGACAAAGTCTTAGTCAGCATAAACTGACAGGTACCTTCTGCCTGCTCCACAGACAGAACACTGGAGACATTTTCTCCCCCAGCAGTTAAACTGCTTTTCTGACTAGACAAACAGTTTGAACTTCCCTTTCCCTTGTCACAGACCACCTGGCTATTCACAGACAAACACTGGGTGATTGGGATGGCTTCTTTAACAGGCAAATTACCACTCCCAAGAGACAAACCATGGGAGACCGTTTTTCCCTCATACTCACTGAGCTGAATTTGTTTAGTGGTGGGTCTCCCTTCAGAGATCCTGTCCACTAGCAACTGGGCTAACATCCCTGGGTTCCCCACTGTAGCCCTCACAGTGGGTCTCCTCCATACATTGCACTGAGGTCTTGTGATCTGCTGGGGAGGCCCGTGGGGAACCGGGCACCCCTACTGATCGTCAGACTCCCAGAGCCTCCACTCAGAAAAAGGGGCAGGGATCTGACTTTGACAGGGAGCGGGTGTGGGGGATGCATTCTGTATGGGGGCAGTAGGTTGTGGGGGAGCTCCCTGCATTAACTCTGTTCTCCGCATGACCTGAGACAAAGCATTAATCAGGATGCTGATGGGTTGACGATCATATTTTCCCATATCCTCCCCCAAATTCACCAGCTCCTTCCAAATCATGTTCCTAAGGGTCTCCTTGGGTCGGTGCTGCCCAAGGTTGTGGGAGGTAGGGGAATTAGAATTGGGAGGGCGCCTGGCAGAGTGAGGACCATTATTTGTAAAGGTGATGGCCTGCACGGGCTCTGAGGTAATCTTTTTGCTAACCTGTCTTTTTAAGACACCAGTTTCTCGCAGCAAATCTCCTGCCTGTTTGATTTTTGCCACTAGTTCACCCCAGGTTAGGTGTTTTAAATTCACAGTCCCCATGGTCATTTTTGTTTGAGAATTTAGTCCTGAATAAGTGCTCTGTACTAATTCATATCCTTGATATTGGAAAGTGATAATCCCATTCTCTTCTGTCTGGGGTAATGAGTCAGAGAGAGCTGCCAACATTTTCTTTCGAATTAGGTAAGCTTCTGGGGCCTCTCCTGGTTTCTGCTCTTCCATTATGTACAGTTTCTTAAGGGAAGACGCAGGCAATAATATTTTAAGAGCACTAATCATCCATTCCCGGGGCCCAGTGGCAGTCCGTTCCCAAGACCCTATGCCTATGTCCAGAGCATCTGCATCACAGGGAGAGGCGCATAACTGAGCCAATTGAGTTAAGTCCATGCCATCAGCAGAGGGGTACATTTGCCAAACACGGGCCAGCCATGCAATGGCTGTGTCACGGTTCAGTGGTCCCAGTCTCTCAGCAATAGCCTTTGCTTGAGTAGGAGACCACCTTACTACGTCCGTGACCAGCTCTGTTGTGGGAAGATCGGCTCCTGCAACTATGTGTTTAACCTCCCTTGTGGAAACAGGAGCAACATTATGTATTTGTGGCCAATCAGGGTTGAATGGGCTTTTGGGGACAGCATCAGAGGGTAACTTTATTCTTTCAGGGGGCTCCACATCACAATCCTCTCTTAACCTTACAGCTGCTACCACCCCCTTATGGGCACTAAGCTGGGCACGCAGTTTACCAATCCTTGCCTCACACTCCTGATGGTCTGCTGCAGCTTTTGCTGCTCTGTTTTCTTCTGCTAAGAAGCGAGTTGCTGCTCTTGCTTCTTCTAACAGAACTTTTGTCTGTGTTAATTCTTTCCTGTACTGTTCTGCATTCCTGTTTGCTTTGTCTCTCTCCTCTTGTATATCTCTGACTACAGTCACCATTCTGAGCTTTTCTGCTATTAGTTCACACCCATCTGTCTCACATTTGCTCAAACGCTGTTGTAACTGTTTGTTCTCAAGCTCCAGTTCCTGCCTTCCCTTGACCATTTCCACCAAATCCAGACCTGCATACAATAATGCCCATGCAGCTGCTGCATCTTTTGCACTACCACGTGGCTTAAAGGTTGTGCAATATTGATCAAAGCTCAGATTAGCTTCAGTTAGGGGATTCTCACCCTTAAAACACCCCATTTCCCAGGGACATTTCCCCTTTTTCATTACCCATCTCTCTAACCTGTTGGTTTTCTCCTGTCTTAAGCGAGCAAAAAGGTCCTTTTCAGCCATTTCCTTATTTCACTACCAATCCCTACCAACAGTTCTTTTTAAAACCTTTACTTTCAAGCCACTACTCTTAACTCCTTATTTCACAGTTCTACAAGTATTTTAAGCACAATTCTTAACATAAGGTTACCAAATAGTCTATGAGAGAGACAGAGACCTTGCTAAAGGAGCTTGGTCTGAAAAGAAAAAGCAAGCAAGCTTACTCAGGTCTGTGCCTCAGTTTCCCTACTCCACAGCAACTACTCAACAATTACCACGTGATTTTGGTCACGTGCTGCCCGCATTCTCCACCAATTTGTTACCAAATGTGCCCGTTACTTTGGGGTATGCTCATTTATTCGGGTTACTCTTCTGGGGGGGGGTGTAGTTCTGTAATTCTATTAATGTGCTGCTTATGTCACTTGTGTTCATATGGAGCTCTACTCCTTCCTTCTGCAAGTCCCCTCCCAGTGGAGCTATCCTGCTAGGTTCCCCGGGGCTGGGGTCCTCCAGCCCTAGAACTAGATGAACACACACGCACACACACACTAACAGAGCAAGTCTGAGCGGACTGGGTCAATCAGCACTTTCCAGCTGATCCCCTTATGTGTCCCTGTGCTCAGTGAGCTGGGTTAAACAGCACTTTCAAGCTGATCCCCTTATGTGCTCCTGGTCTCAATGGGCTGAGTTGAGCAGCACTCTCAGCTGCCCCCCCCTTATGTGCCCCAAGTTGAACACGTCCCTATCCCACTTTCACAGTAACCAACTCGATGAGCAAACCCCACAGTATCTTTAGGCACCACAGGGATCTTTTAGCTTAGGTAAAAGAAGCGTTGCTGAGGAGTAAATGGGGGAAGCCACAGACACAAATGAGTAAAATTCAGAGAGTGAGAGAGAAACAACCAACTTCACCATAAGGGTTATTTATTGAATAATAATGATAACCATACAAAGAGAGCCTAAACCAGCATAGCATTCATTATTAAAGGGTAGTTCCTGAGACAGAGAGAGAGAGAGAGACAGAGAGAGAAAAGGGGATCTCACCACTCCTGCAGCATGAATTAGTCGGGGTTCCCAGGTGATGGTAGCCGCTCAGGGTCCTGAAGGTAGGAGACTGGCAGAGCCCCCAGCAGGATCAGTTAGGTGATGATGGAGTGGAACTGGTGCAGAGTTTGGGTCTTAGCATCAGAACACTGACATGGGCACAGGTAGGGGGTTTTATAGAGAAAATACAAAGATTCAAGGGAGAACAAAGATTTGTTTAGGAGTAAACTGGGGATTCAAGGGTTTTCTTTAGGATAGACAATAGGAGCTGATCACTCTTGGCTATGGGAGGTGTTTTCTTCAGGGAGCTCACAATGTAACCAGGTTGCTTCAGTATTTTGGGATATCAATCAAAGATCTATTACTAGAATTGGTCTGATAATTGCTGAGCTGGGTGTGTACAGGCGTAGGTTCATTAGCATTTGGAGCAGGGATTCCCAGAATGCAGTGCATCCCTGCTTTTTAGGTCCCAGAGTTCAGTGTGGTTCTCTTTTCTTCATTCTTCATGCTAATTCCTGTCCATCTTTCATGCAGATGAGGCATGGGGAGTGGTCTCAGTTCTCCATTCCTTATGCTAATCGAGATGTCTTATTCTTGTCACCTTGTCAGGAGGGGTCCAGGCGTGTCTCCCAACACCCTTCATTGTTCTCTGCAGACCTTTTCTCTGATCAGTTTTGGTTCAAACAGAGACTGGGCGGGGAGTGTCTTTCATGAGACAGGCAGGCTGGATACTGCGCCCTGGTTCCCCAAAAACACAGAGCGGACTGGTATCAAACTGTGCCCTGGTTCCCAAAAACACAGAGCTGCCTGGTATCAGGTTCAGGCACACCCATGAACGGCATGACGTTAAGGCCTAGACACAATAAGTATGTGCTTAGGGCCCTAGGTTTGAGAGTCATGTGCTGACATCAGAATCCCAACTGTCGCTGAAAAATATGATGTTTCTGGTGCTCATGATTGTGAAGAAAATCTTGAAAAAATGATTTAAGTATTACTAGTGAAGCAGTGTCTGCCCCAGTCTAAACACAGACTGCAGCAGAGTTAGGGGCAGCAACTGCTGGGGAGGAAGGCAAGTGGCCTCACATTCACTGCCAAAGCAGAACATGGTCCCCCACCTGCCTTATATTCTGAGTGGGATATAATTTGGCTGCAAATGGGATGGCGGGGGGGAGGGGGGAGAAGGGAGGGAGAGGCCTGGCCATAGTGAGGGCAAGGGCCCTGGCTGAGTGTACAGCTCGGCCTACCTAAGCAACAAAGATTGCAACCAGGGGTGAAAGTAGCGATAGGCACTTACTAGTTTGGGGCTGGAGCCAGCTCTTCTCTCTCTCCTCCCCCCCACCCCAGGAGGGTCAGGGCCTTGGGTGGTAGGGGCAGGGCTGGAGGGTCAGAGCCAGCCCCAGCCAGCCCAATACCGGTATGTGCCTGTAGCTGTTCCCTTTGCCTCCCTGTCCCCGTAAAGGGCAGGGACAGTAAAGTGCTGCCGCAGTAAAGGACCCTTCCTCCCACCCCCAGTTGGCAGCCCTGCTGGTAGGGTCTGTATCGGCAGGGCCCATGACAGGGGAGGCAAAAAGGGCAGGGACATTAAAGTGCTGCCGTGGCAGCACTTTAATGTGGGATGAATACAGGCCAGTACAGGTTCTTACCAGTTTGCCATACCGGCCCACTTTCACCCCTGATTGCGACCCTCTCATTATTTCACTTGCAGATTTTGCTGGGGGGGGTTGGGTGTTTTTTTGGTTACTATTATCGCCACAGAGACAGATACAACAGTAGGAGCACTATTTAGCCATTAATACAAAATTGCCGGCTAGAATCTCATTATAAAATCTTTATTTCTAGTGGTGGCCTGTAATTACAGTAACTTGGTCACAGGAGTCCTGAGTTTTATCTCCCAGTTCTTGTTGTTTGAACAGGTCATGGATAGCTGACAGGGCCAGTTCAACTAAACAGGGATCCTAAAGTTGTGTGTGCCTCTCCCCCATGGACGGTGACCAGACAGCAAGTGTGAAAAATTGGGATGGGGGTGGAGGTTAATAGACCCTAAAGACCCCAAAATAGGGACTGTCCCTATAAAATCGGGACATCTGATCACCCTATCCTACCCATCTGATCACCCTATCCTCATGTATTCTTACACCTTCAGATCTGATATTGTGAATGGCTTGGAGACAGCAAGTTTGCAGTATTCCCGGGTGGTGCAAGAAAGCTGTTTCAATTGCAAAGCCAAGCACTCAAAAGTTAGAAAGCCAAATTTAACATCACCCATCCGGCCTTAATTCAGCCCCCATGTGCATTATGATACACCATTCAATTATATGATCTGAAACTGTTTTGTTCACTGGACCCCTGCCTCAGTGTACAACACGGACAGTGCTCAGAGAATGAGGCAGCTAGTCAATATTTCTTTGTATTCTCATTTTGCAGTGTGTGGCCTCAGGCCTTATATACTGTACACCGTCCCAGAGAAGGAGCGTACAACATATTACTCTTAAGGAAACAACGTAAAGCTTTTTAATGTACATGCAGTAATAATACTGTTTTTTAATAGATCAGCAACATTATTTTTATAAAGCCAACTTTAAACAACAGATTGAATAAAATATCAATATATTCGATGAAAAGCATCAGGATTTTATTAAGCATGGCCATGTTATCTATGTGTAGAAAAAGCTATATAAGTTGTATAATCTATATAAGTTTCAGTCATAAATTAAAAAAAACAGAACAGTGTGGTCAATGACACACAATAGGATGTCTGATTTGTAAAATGTTGAGAGCTTCAAGCTACAGGGCAGTCTACATTATCAAGCCATATTTTATATGGTCTGTAAGAAAAGCTCACAGAGCACTGATGTTCTGATATTTCCTTTTTCTACAGATAATCATTCAAAGCCAATGGAAATCGACGGGGATGTTGAAATACCTCCTAACAAAGCAACAGTCCTTCGGGGCCATGAATCAGAGGTGTTCATCTGTGCCTGGAACCCTGTCAGTGACCTACTAGCGTCTGGGTAAGACAGTGACCGAAACCACTTTCCAGATGTGTAAAATACCATCAGTTACCGTTAGGATTTAGTTAGAGATGCAAAAACATGAGAGACCACTAGAGTTTGATGGACACTTCTACAGTTTCTCACGCTAGAACAGTCTCAATACATTGTTTGAAAGAGTTGTGAGGTGATCAGGGCCGGCTGCAGGCATCAGCCTAAGAAGCATGTGGTTGGGGCGGCACATTTTAAGGGGCGGCATTCTTGGGGTGGCACATTCCAGCTGCCCCCTTTTTTGTTTAATTCCCATATGCTGACAAGGCCCTGGCAGCTGTTGCCAAAATCCTTATTTATCCGTACTCAGTAATGTATGCCAAACTGAAGAAACCTGCACACTTTTGGACAATTGGCATAAAGATGTCGTTGGAGGCAAATCCTCATAAAAGACTCCTATCCCAGAATATTAGAAAACAGAATTGATGCCTTCTTCTCCTCTGCACTAAAAGAAAGAGAAAATCTGTAATCTGCAGGAAACAGAAATTCAAGAGGATCAGAGCTTTCCCCTTTTGAGTCCTTGCAATCATAAACATGAGAACAAGGAACTAGAAGGGAAAAAAAATAAATATCAGCATTATCTTGATTTCAAAATACAAAATATGAGTTGGGGAGAAACTGAACAAAATATATATGGCAATGCAGATAGAAACCAGCCATAAGAAGTTGCTAACAGTAAACTGACTGTTAAAAAAAAAAGTTTTTATTTATGAAAAGTCAGGTGAACAGGAGACTAGATCCCAGCAGAAAAACATTTGTATTATGAGACTTCTTCAAGGTTCAGAAGGTATGAAGGTTGAGGAATCCACAGAAACCTGCTGAAAATCCTTCTTTCCTAAAGAATTCAAGATCTCAACCTTAACAATATTTAACAGCTTACAATAAGGAATAAGCTATTAGCCAGGATGGGTAAGGAATGGTGTGCCTAGCCTCTGTTTGTGAAAGGGTGGTGATGGATGGCAGGAGAGAGCTCACTTGATCATTACCTGTTAGGTTCACTCACTCTGGGGCACCTGGCATTGGCCACTGTCGGTAAACAGGATACTGGCCTGAATGGACCTTTGGTCTGACCCAGTATGGCCATTCTTATGTTCTTAACCAGCCAATTTCTTCAGACATCTAGGGCTATTTTAATACAATCCTGACAGCCATGGAATGGAGATTTTATTTGCCGTAGGGACACAAAATAACATGTTGCCAAATTTCCCTTGTATGACAAGGGAATTTCCAGATGCTGCTTTAAGTCATCTTTAAATCCCCTTTTTTCCACTGGAGTGGCCCGTAAAGGGAACTTAACCTGGACTGAGGAGCCGACTCCCTGGATGTATTGGCTGTGTAGTCCACAAATTGTTACTTGTCTGTTATATAACTTTTGCAAGATTGTGAGATGTGTAAGGTGATTGATACAAAGGTGAGCTGCACGTGGGCTACAAAATATTGAGGGTGAGAGGATGTCTTGCCTGCAAACTGCTTTGGAAAAAATATTGGTGAAATGAGAAGCTGATTCAAAAAAACCTCTTTACTTTTAGTTTAAGAACTTGAATGAGGATTATTCTCATTAAAAACTTAAAAGATCACAAATATGTGAATCGGGTGCAGGGTGGGGGAGTCAAAGGGCAAAGGAACTCACGACTTGTTACTTTTTTTTTTTAAGCCTACGGTGTTCTCTCAGTGTAACCAGAGATTTCCCCCTGCTATAAAAGATAATCTCATTATGAAGTGTTCATCTCAGTGTGTTTGTTTTTGCAGATCTGGAGACTCAACTGCCAGAATATGGAATCTCAATGAAAATAGCAACGGTGGTTCCACTCAGCTAGTTTTGAGGCACTGTATAAGAGAAGGAGGACATGATGTCCCCAGCAATAAGGATGTCACTTCATTGGACTGGAATGTGAGTTCACTTCTAGGGCCATTCACAGTTTTTAACTGAATAAACTTAATGCAGAGGCAATCATAGTTACTGTGCCTTTATAGTTAAAGTGGTCAGAACTTCTTCTCTACCCTACTAACTTCCTTCTTGTTTTCAGAAACTCATAATAGACTAAACTTTCATCTGTTGAGCTGAAATTTTCTAAGGCTGTTCATTTTCCTTAGGCTTAATAATGAGTGTGGTTATATATTTATTTTGGGGATTGTGAGTAAAAACGGCTCAATTGTATTTAAGGATGAGGGAATAAAAAAGGAAATGGCAGTGGAACTCCATATCTGCGCAAGATCTCACTGGATCCGTTGGCTAATCATGTTTATGATTATTGTGCCCCAATATGAGCTAGGCAAAAGAAAAGGGTGGAAGAAAAGGATAAGGCCCTTCCCAAAGAGCTTGCCGTCTAAATTGGAGACTTGACATAATGAATGAAGGCGATGCATAATAGAGGAAGGTCAGGGAGTACAACAGGGTTAAGAAAGAAGACAAAGATGAAAGATAGTGAGTGTTCTTGATTCCTTTGCCGTGGGCTGTGTGGCCAAGGGGAATTTTCAGGAAGGATTTAAATAAAGAGATGATGGTGACCTGCTAGACCAGTATAAGGAAATAGAGAATTCAGTGCATAGGGGGAAGCATGAAAACAGGTGCAAAGACAATTATGAGAGAAGTAGGAGAAATGGATAGGAAGGGGCATCCTTCAATAGGCAATCATCTTATTTAAGTTCCAGACCTATTGTGATACCTATATTTATCCTGAAGTTTATTCTGGTATTTATGTAACCAAGCCTTTCTAATGACACACTCAATGTGATTCTAAATTGTTATAGAGTTTTCCAAGGGAAGTAAAAACAAAGGAAACTGGTATCTTATAAGATGCAAAATTGGACAGTATTTTTGCACCTTCTACCTGAATTTTCTTTCCCCTCACTAATGTTCTCTTTTGCAATTGTCACTTTTGCATTAGCTAACATGTAACTTGAATGTATGTCCCAATAATCCTAATCAAGGTTTTCATTTCTTTTCTGCATCTTTCTATAGTTCAGTTAAGTGCACAGCTATTCTGTCACTCTTTTTGGAGAATAGGAATGGACACATCTGTTGATGATTATTTAATGCTTTTCTTAACGACTTTTTATTCTGGATACTAATAAAGCCATCTACCATCATTATTTAATTAAATCCACAATATTCATCATTGTCCAATGTGAAACTTTTACACTGGTTAATATCTAAAAACCAGCAATAACTGTTTGCAGTTATTGTATTCTGTTTTCATATGAATTGGGTTAGAAATATTATAAAGAAACATGCAAATTAGAAATTATTTGCTAATGCTCTAAAATCCCTGTTTCTCAACGAAAAGATTCCCATAAAAATCATTATATCTCAGTTTTGTCTCCATCCTTTTAGCTGAGTTATTCTATCTGATGGAGCAACTCAATATTTAATGGTTCATTTTCAGTTTTTGTTCTCTTGTTGTTCCCAGCAGTACTAACCTCTAAGTTAGGATGTAACTGAGTAACGATACTTGTTTTCTCTTTTTCCGGGTTGTCAAATTTTCCTTACTTCAGAAAACACTGACTTGAGGAATAGATGAGTGAATTAAGGCTGATTCAGTATTATCTGTGGTAACCTTTCATTTGTTTTGGCTTTTCCACATCCTACAGAGTGATGGAACGCTATTGGCTACAGGATCATATGATGGTTTTGCAAGAATATGGACAGAAGATGGTGAGCCATTCAACAGTTATTGTTTTCAGTGCTTATAAATGATTAATAGTACTGTATTCCATTTCCCAGACAAATCATAACATTAACATATTTTTGTTTTTACATTTCAGGTAACCTTGCAAGCACCTTAGGTCAACATAAAGGTCCCATATTTGCTCTGAAATGGAACAAAAAGGGGAATTACATTTTAAGTGCTGGTGTTGATAAAGTTAGTATTAAAAATATGTAACTTTGATGTGTGAACGTGCAGATGCTGTGAGCTTATATTGTTTGAATTTCAATATCTCGGTCTCCTGCTTTGGGAATTAAGCAAAGTTTGCCTAATTTGTTTTGTTGGGTCTTGATTTTATCAGAGTAACTACGCTTCAATGGCTGGATAAATTTGTACCACATGACATACATTTTTAACAAATCCTCATTTTGCTGTCTGTCACATTGAATCCCAAGCATTGCTCAGACAAAGGAAGTGAAAATCTCATTCCCCCACTTTATGTATATACATTTAGTCTAGCACTTGTAAATACCTCAGGAGAGGGAATCTGTTTTAATCTCTTATGCCCACTAGTTCATTTCAACAATCAGACAAAGAAACCTGTTTGCAAATCAAGCAAAATCTGGTGATTTCATCTCAACATCAGGCACAATGTGACAGCTTCAGCTGTTTGCATTAGAGATTGAAAATGCAAATTACTACAGAGGGAGGAGCACAAACCTATTTGAACTGTAACTGGAAATTAACTTCCCACAAATCCCTGTAAATGGAAACTTACGGGTTTACTCCTTCTAGTGCGATAGTAGCTTTTCTCTCCCAGCAGCAGTACTATTATTCCAGTGGACATGCTTTCTCTGTAACAGCAATAGTTCCTTTGCTGGTTACATTATCAGTGAAATGAGGCATCCCATGTTTATGTTCTGAAAATATATTTTTCTAACACATTTACAATTCACTCAAAAGGCAGTGCTTAGTTCTGTAGGGATTTTGCTTAAATTTGCTATGCTATGGATCCGTACTAAGCATGTTCTACATTAGTCTGGACCACCACCACAACAGTACACAGTTTATATAATTCTGTTAGATTAATTTCTCACATGGTGACTTAGTAATGATATGTACAGTATCTGTTGGGTTTTCATAATACAGCTCAGTTTGCATCATTTAAAATGGGGGGAGGGGGGATCTCATCTAAAAGAGATGCTAATTGAAATAACTGTAGCAAAATGCTCAGAAAGATCAGCCTCATATAGTTGCTCAGAGCTATCTTCTGGCTCAAGAATTGGCAACATTGGCACACAGCCCCCCAGGATAAGCACCCTTGACAGCCCCGGCTGGTTTGTTTACCTGCTGCGTCTGCAGGTTCGGCCAATCACGGCTCCCACTGGCCGTGGTTCACCGCTCCAGCCCAATGGTGCTGCGTGAAGCGTCGACCAGCATCACGCCACTTCCTGCAGCCCCCATTGGACCGGAGCAGCAAACCGTGGCCATTGGGAGCCGTGATCGGCCGAACCTGAGGACACAGAAGTTAAACAAACCAGCCAGGCCCACCAAGGGTGCTTACCCTGGGGGGTCGCATGCCAAGGTTGCCGATCCCTGTTTTGGCTAATACATTTAAGAGGGAACCCATGCTCACTGGATTCATTGTTGCCGCTGTAGTAGTGACAGTTCAGTGTTGACAGCTGTATTATTTTCTCATAACGTGTACTGGAACAGATATATATGTATACAGCTTTGCAATAGTTAAGGATCTCAGCAGTCAATAATGTTATCAGGCTGTCTTCTAGAATTGCTCTGAGGTGAGCTTTCCTTTTTTCCTGTTACTTTCCAAGAAGAATGGTAACTAATCTTTATTTCTTCCTCTGGACACAGACAACAATAATTTGGGATGCTCACACTGGAGAAGCTAAGCAGCAGTTTCCTTTCCACTCAGGTAATTACCATTTACATTTTGTTTCAAAATATTTTTTTCCTTAATTTTCACAATCAGAAAATATCCCCAGTGCAACAAGATATGCGTCAAAGTCAACAAATTCTAACCCACATTTTGTGCCTTACTTTTCATAAGCTTCAATGCCCTGATCTTGTCCTATGATCAGGAGAAGAAGGGGTTTTGTGAGAACCAGTTCTGTAGGCTAGAGTGAATTTGCCTTACTGAAATTCTAGTAGAGGATTATTTACCAGCAATGGCTACCTAATGGGAATTATCTTCTAGCTTCAGCATGATTGAGCTGGATTAAGGTTAACACTGGGACCCTGTCTTTTATGAATTGTCATTTGTTCAATTTTTTTGTTTTTGTGGGGACCTCTAGCATTTCTTCTCCTCCTACGTCTAAAGTTGATATAGATCTCTCGAGTGTTTCCAGGCACTGGCCAAAGGGGTTTCTCAAACTACAAAACTCAGATCTAGGGGAGGAATTTTATCACTCTGAAGTTTGATCTGGGATTTTGGTTTAGCCCATTTTTAGAAGTCATTTGCTATATCCAAGTCTGGGTTGAGATTTTGAAATCGGCCATCCCCAAAAAATGTGATGGTGTTCAGAGCTGGGGTTTTGGCCCTGTCTCTACTAGACAATGGCAAGAGGTGCTCCCTCTTCCACAGCAATTCAGCATGCTATGAAGCAGTCTTGGGCCACAAGCAAGCTATGACCTAATCTTGGAGCCCCACATGACCAGCTCTACAGGGTGATAAAGTTGAGTTCAAAACCTAACATTTAAAAATGTTTAAAATTAAATATTTTATTAGGCATAGTCATATAGTGATATATCTTGTTATCAAGATGGCATTATAATTAGGAACAAAATCCAAATTCCGGCTCTAGAAGTGTTATAGTTCCTCTTGTGTTTACAACTACAACTAGCTAATGCATTTTTAAACGTCACTGTCTTCATCTAAACTAGGTGCTAAATTTATGTTTAAACATATGTTATTTATCATGTTTAGTTTGCTAAGTATCTAACATTTAGTTAGCTAACATATTTGAAACATCACTCATTTTCTCATTGTAGACAAACCTATAAGCATTACTGGCCTCTGGTGCAGGTAGAAATTGTTATTCATCCGAAAACAACATATTGTGATAGTCTGTATTCCTATCAGATTTTCACTGCTTTTTGCCACTCATCTTCTAAAACTGCACTAAGCTGTCTACATGGAGAAAGCAGTCTCTGTTTGCAAATGTACTCATGCTATTCATTGTGGGATTTTATTTTTTGTTAGGAGTATTCTGTAGAATCATCCTCTGACTTGTAAAGTGATGTACTGATGAAAAAGCTACACCCTCTTAGCTCCCTAGAATAGTGTTCTTATTGGATAGGAGTACATTTAAAGCAGTCATCCTTCAGGAATCATGTGCATCCTACACCCACCTTGTGGTTTCCTTTTATACCAATTGGTAATTTGATTAGGTCTTCCAATGTAATGTAATAATATCTATGTGTATTACAAAGAGTTCAGGACATATCTTCCACCATCTGTGCTATGTTTTTCATTGGGCTCATGAGGTGTGAATGAATTACGGTTCTGTGGATGCTAATATTATTATTCATTTCAGATTGATTCTGTTAATTCTCAAAATGGTCCCTGGGATCTCCACTGTTGCCTAGCCAATAACCTATAAATCTAATCCAAGGCCCATTTTAGTCACTGGGAGTATTTCCATTGACATCAGTGGGCTTTGGATCAGATCCTTGTGAGAAGCCTACGTCTGGCCTTGCAGCCCACCTTCCCCAGAGCAAACTGTACTATGGCAGAAACGTGTGCACAGTCTTGAGCAGGTCATATATCACCTCAGGCCTTGTGTAGATTAGGATTTCAAGGTGTGATGTTACTAATACACACATTTTACAAGACTACTGTGGACAAGGCACACTGCCTTTTACATATGCTAATCAAGGCCATTTAAAACCTTGGGGGTAGCTGAGATTTTAACTTGACTTGCTTATCATGTGTTAAAATCTGTACTGCCTTGTCTACACTAGAGTTTTAGAACATGTGAGTGAGCATGTTAGACAACACATCCTAACAACATTTTTACCCTAATCTAGATGAGTCAAAGTCCTATTCTACCTGGGCATGGAGACCTCCATGCCCTGAAGTTCCCTGACAGATTGGTGAAGTCTTGTAGGTCCAAACCTAAAACTCCCATAACTTTCACAATGGGCTCGTAGGTATCTTGCATGCATCCAGGATTTGATTAGCCCTTTTATAAAGATTTACTACTATTCTTCCCAGCCACCAGAGCAGACTTCCACTAGAACACGTTCCCAATGTTCATTTCATTAAAATTCAGTGAGAGAATCCTGTTTTCAGATGGATCAATGTTTGGATGCACATACAGAGCAAGCATAAATTGGTACTGGGTCACTAATGAGAAGAGTTTAGCCAATTGGGTTTTACAGTATATCGCTGGTAGCCTTATAATAGCAAATGTACTATTATTTTGGGTGCTCATTTATGGAAAATTTTCAGTGAATGCCTGCGTCATATTTAAGAAAGATCATTCTTAACACAACTTATAAATCTATATATATAAAAGTCAAATGGTGTATGCGTGCGTGTATGTACGTTCCCTTACTCCTTCCACACCGTTTGAGCTAGAGACTTGAAAGTTGGTACAGTTATAGGCTTTAGGGTCCTGATGACCGTAAGAGTCGAAAAGTTTTCAAATCTCACCTCTGACGCCCCCTAGGGGTGAAATTCTTTAAAGCCCATTAACATCAGCTGGGCAGCTGCTGTTCTCTGTGACATAGTTATGATGTAATAATACCCCCTCCAATGGACACCGCACTCGCTCAGTTCTCTGCCCCTCCCCCCCTCCAACAGCCCCCCACTTGCTCAGCTCTCTCCCCCCTCCCCCCTTCAATGGCTCCCCACTTGCTCAGCTCTCTCTCCTCTCCCCCCTCCAATGGCCCCCACTCGCTCAGCTCTCTCCCCTCCCCCCTCCAACGGCCCCCCACTCGCTCAGCTCTCTCCCCCCTCCCCCCACTCCAACGGCCCCCCCACTCGCTCAGCTCTCTCCTCCCTCCCCCCTCCAACGGCCCCCCCCACTCACTAAGCTCTCTCCCCCCTCCAACAGCCCCTGCAGTTGCTCAGCTCTCTCCCCCCTCCATGATGCATTTCTACCTTTGCAGTGTAGCAGTTATTTTTTAATTGAGAGGGTTAAAGAAAGCCCCATGATGGTTCATGAGGCATGTTCTCTCCTGTCATTTTTAGATATTACACACATTTACTGTAAGGTGCTTAGTTTCATGAGAATAAAGTCAAAACAAAATGTATTAAATGTAGTAGATTTTATGGTTTCCAAAGGAAACATAGTTCCATCTTTATACTTAAAAAACATTGCGCAGAACAACTTTGGGTAAAAAATATCAAAGCTCTCGCCACCATTTTAATGATAAGCCTACCTTATTTGCTCACCCCAAATAAATTCAACTTTAACCCCTTTTTAAATCCACTTAGATTGTCATTACTGACACATACATCATAAGTGTCCTGAGAATGAAAACTAATACCTCTGTTAACAGATCTCATTCCATCCTTTAGAAGGCAGCTAAAATCTGTCTTTGGCAACAAAAGAAGCAACAGTGGTAGGCCTTGTTTGTAGTCAAAGCTGTACTGGTTTAACTTAAAAAACAATTTAGTTAAAGCACTGCAAAAACCTTCATGGACATTTTTAATTTGAATGAATCAATGTACCTTAAGTTGGTTCCTTACCAAATCAAACAACACCTATATATAAAACAAGTTACAACCAGATTAATGAAAGTGCACACAACTATAGGCTTAAATCTGGTCATCACCTAAGGAGTCTCACAGAAAGTACTGTGTGAAGCCATATCCATGGTACCCATTACTAGATAGCTAAAAAAAACATAGTCCCTAAAACAACTACTGTAATTTTTTTCCCCATATCTGACATCCACATAACAATGAACTGTTCCAGATCTATAATTGGCCCATCACTAATTGGTGCCTTTGGTCAGGTTGGTGGCATGGGGAGAATGATTTGGGTAACTGTTTCTTTGCCATATTCCCTAACATTCACTCTTTTGTTTGTGCTTCACAGCCCCTGCTCTGGATGTAGACTGGCAGAACAACACTACTTTTGCCTCCTGCAGTACTGACATGTGCATCCACGTATGCAGACTTGGCTGTGATCGCCCAGTCAAAACCTTTCAAGGACACACAGTAAGTTTAAAGAGTTTGAAATTTTAGGAGTCATTACTAGCGTGTGAGCATGGTGATAGCTGGTGATGCTAAACAGCTCCTAGGATCAACGCTGTTTCTATCCCTTTCCTTCTCCAAAGACATACTCTGTAAAAATGACTCTTTGTCTTTGAAAAGAGATTCACTGTTCTAAATTACAACATGCAGGCAAAACCTGCAGCTTACACAGTGAGGGCATTTACATGTAACTGACTCTAAAGACTCAGAGATACATCAGTAAAATTTCATCTGCCACTTTTCTAATCTTTTTGACAATATGACATGAATTACAAGGACAAAGAGAACAATTTACTTTTAACCATCGTTCAGCTGTAGAATTAATTGGGTTGAGTAGGATAAGATCCGTTAATAGCTACTTCCCTCATCCATCTCCCCATTCCCCACCTGCCTATATACTGAAATATGTTCCTCATTTTTTTCTTTTCATGACTATCTCTCTTTGTGACTATTTAATGTTGTAAACTTTCTTTCACAAGAATACAGCTGAGCTATTTTACTGTATAAATTCACTTCGTAACTCCTCTCAACTGGTCACCTCTCCGTGAGGGAGAATTGGTCTATATGGAGACTTGTTGCTAATCACGATGGCTACAATTCTCCATTAAGCTGATTTTTTCTCAAAAGGTGCTGCTGCCTCCACAATAGGCCTTCATCCATAGGCTGATATTTTCTATTGGGTGGATTGACTGCTCCATTCTGCACATGGGCCAAATCCTTCCCTCAAATATGCATGTGCAACTCCTGTTAACGAAAGCTGAAATTGTGTGTCTGTATCTGAGGGGAAATTTAATTAAAAATAATTTCAGGTACTAGCCCTGCCACCAAGTACTCCACCCAATTACTATGTTCTTACAACACATTTTTCTATTTTAAAAATGCTTTTCTCCCCCTTGTTGCCATGTGGAAACAGGGGAACTGGCTGACTAGATAGGGGAAACAGTGGGCTTGACTGCTCACAAAGTGTAGTCAAATACACAATGTGAGCTGGAGAGCAACAGAAAAAAAAATCCTCTAATTTCATATAGTTATCGTCACTGTAGGTGTTATTTGTACGAATAGTAGATCCACTATAGTATATCCACTATAGTATATCCACTATTTTTTCAGACTGAAAGGTGGTTTTGAAGTTGATCCAGTTTTAAAGTCCACAAACCGGCTAATGTTCCAAGTTGCATTTTGTCTTAGTACATTAGTAAACACACTGGTATAGACAAAGCACCTCTAGAGAGTTGCAGTATTTACGAATAGTCCATAGAACTTTCTGTGTGTGTGTGTGTGTGTGTGTGTGTGTGTACATATATATTCTTAAGAAAAAGTATTTGTTAGATGAATGGAATGTCAACCTCAGAGATTGTTTTAAATTATCTAATTGTTGCAGCATGACATGGTCTGGGACTCAGGTTTGTCAAATATTCTGTCGTGTGGGAAGAATCTGCTGATTGCCAGACTTTGTGTCAGGAACATGGTAGCTAATTGTGTGGATCATTCATTGACACAAAAAATTGGTTTCCCTTCCCCGTATGTATTTGTACAGTGGGATGTGTTCACATGTAAGGTAATGAAGAATGTAATGTAATTTTCAATAGTTTCATTTGTTGGCGTAATAACACTTGATGCCCTCTACTGGGTGCCAAGCACAATGCAGGCAACTTGGAACATTCACTTAGAAATCAATCTTTATTTCAGAATGAAGTCAATGCAATTAAATGGGACCCTTCTGGTATGCTACTAGCATCTTGCTCTGATGACATGACGTTAAAGGTAATGTAATTTGATGGCTTGCCTCCAGACTGCTTAGTATTTTTCCCCTGTAGAAATTTACTTTATAAGGTTTTTCATTCATGTTGTTAAAAAAGACCTTTTTGTCTTTGTTTACATTTTTCCCCAGCCTGATGCTACCATACTATTAAAACTCTCTGCATGAATGGTTGTTTCATCTTACCATTTTTGAGTGAAATAAGAATGAACAAAGAGAAGCCGACAGAAAACTGCAGCATACTATTTCAATTAGGATCAGTCTAATATGTCACTGTCAGGGAACTATAGCAGTTTGAACTGAAGACTATATTTTAGGTCATCTTGTCTTCCTGCCAACACAGTACATGATCCTCACTAAACATTAACAAGTGTTTAACCACCATAGCTTACAGTGAATACACTAATAAGGTTTTCACCATTTCCCTAGAAGACTGTTCCAGTCTAAAGCTGATCCACACTCAGCGGTTAAAAAAATAGAATTGTCAGTAAGGAGTGTGATTTTCTTTTACTGACCTAGTTATACCGGTAAAAGCTCTAGTGCAGTTGGAGTTATACCAGTGTAAAGATGACTTACCCAGTGTAGCTTATGTTGGTTCCCAAACAGGAACAAACTGTACCAGTATAAGCATCAGAATATTTAAAGGGGAAAAACTTTTAAGTGTAGACAAAACCCTAAAAGGATCTCACAATTATAAATTATAGACTGAAAAACTTTAAGACCAGAAGGGACCATCATGATCATCATGTTCAGCCTAAATAATATTTTGCACAGTTTCACCCTCTTAACTCCTTGGAGTTTTATACACCTCAGATATTTGTTAGCAGGTTCTTCTGTCCACCCACACCCACATACATTTTAATAAATTATTTATCCATACTTAGTCATTTCTCTTAATGATTTTCTCAGAAATCAGTCCCTCCAGTTCCTTAATCACTTCTGTTGCTCTTCTCTGAATTTCACCCCATTTCCTCACAGCTTTCTGTTACTTAGATGCCCCAAACATGCGCTATTTCCAGAGTGTGGTCTCACATTCCTTATTAGTGATTCTACACTGCTGTATAGGTGGCTAACAAACACATTGTCTTGTTCTCCTGCTGCCAATTTATATCCAAGGATCCAATATTTTCCAGTATTTCTCTACCACTAAATATATGTAATTTTAGATTATTCCCTCCCCCTCCCCCCCTTAAGGATTAGTTGAGGATATTGTGGTTTCTCAGGCAACTTCAGAGCAGTTTCACTATAAAACATATCACTTCATTCAACTTATTTTTTCCTGATATTGAAAGATTGACTTGCGTAATGCTGTATAAATTATTGATTTGTTTCCATCAGACATATTATTAAAGACATCAGTAAAACAAGAATACCAGCAGGATACTTGGAACAATCAAGATTTATCTAAGGCACACTTAAAATGGTTTTGACAACTTCACATGATGATTGGAACATATAATATAAATTCAGGTTAGATTTCATGGCTAGGGCAACAATTGTCAGCTTCTCTTGATCTAGTGAATAAATATGGTTAAATTTTCAAGGCCTTTCTCTCACAATATGTAATGTCAAGTGTGTAGATGTATGTAGGGCAATTACCAAACTGCTATGTTAACAAGCTACATTTAAATTCCTTTGATATGCTGTAAGTGCGCGCACGTGGGCAACCTATACACAACTGTCATATACAAACAGAATAGGAAGGATTGAAAACCGGGAGTTGAGAAAAGATTGCAAAGTTTAGATACCTGGCTGATTTGTTTTCCCAATTCACCTGACATAGATTTGGAGTATGAAGCAGGATACATGTGTACATGACCTTCAGGCTCACAGCAAAGAGATTTATACTATCAAATGGAGTCCCACAGGACCAGGCACCAGCAATCCAAACTCCAACATCATGTTAGCAAGGTAAAAACAAAACCTCCTCCGCTTCTGCGGATGGTTTTTATTAGGCTATCTGCAAATAAAAGTGAAAATCTTTCCTGTTAGCAGATGAGAGGAGACTGACCAAACAGGGAGGAAATGTATAACAAACATGGAAAATTAAGCCATATGGTGCTTAATTTTTAAACTACTTTAGTAAAAAAATGTTACAGTTGCCTCTGCACCCAACACCCAGGCATCTGATTTATATAAATGAATGTGTTTAATTGAAGCCCTATAATGTATGGATCTGGCAGTTCATTAAGCCAATTGGACGTACTCTAATGAGGGCCATCAAGCAAAACTACACAGATATTCATATTTTTTATAGTTCTGTTAAGTGGTGTAGAACAACTTGGGTGACTGCTAAACTTTCACCTAAAGAAATCCATTCAAGATTTAACTTCATCCAGTTTTAGACATCTGTTTAATCTTAGTAATGTCAATAGATGCTTGGACCACTGGATTGACTAGCTAATTGGCACATAATGCCTGTATCTTCTGTATGATATTCTAGTGGCATTGCCTCTTAAATCGGTTTATTTATTTTGTTGGTCAAGTAGTTTTGTTTTGTTTGTTGGGTTTGGGGTTTTTTTATACAATACAGGGGATTTCTCCTGTCTTCTCTTAGTCCACAACATTGGATTTAGGTGGATTGTGGTAAGAAACGACGAGTGACTTCTGGGTGGAGGGTGAAAGAAGGTAAAGGACCACTATGCCAGAGAATATGAAGCAAAATTCATTTATTAGATAAGAGACCAAATCCCCTTTCCTTGGGGTAGGTTATGCAATACCTGTCCACTCCAGAGTTACTTCAACCTTTCTCCAGAACAGCAGGTAATGGCCACTGTCAGAGACAAGATGAACAGTTGGTCTGATCCAGTAAGGAAATTCCTATATTCCTACTCCTACCCACCACCCCAACCCCATGAAGCCAAAGGCTACAAATACACACATCTAGCATAATAAATGCATTCACTTATGAGGGTTTGATAGATCTCAGCCCTTCTATGCCTCTCCTGTTTGAAGCATTGGTGCATATTTGTTTGTAGGTATCTTTGCAAACTGCAGATAAACTAGTACCCTGGTCAGCACCCACTTGTGTTTGACTCTTTCCTGTAGTGCTTCATTCGATTCTACTGTTCGGCTGTGGGACGTTGAACGAGGAGTCTGCATTCATACATTAACCAAACATCAAGAACCTGTCTACAGTGTAGCTTTTAGTCCTGATGGGAAATACCTGGCCAGTGGGTCCTTTGACAAATGTGTCCATATATGGAATACTCAGGTACTCGTTTGATTCCCACGCACTAATGAAAAGCGGTTTAGCTGAAACGTTAATAACCAAAATGATAAATGGAAAAATGTATTTATCTGTATGCACTGAATTTGTGAACCTGATCGGGGCATGAAAACTGTTTGAGCTGATGGTGTGAGATGATGAGGTGCCTGTCCTTTCACGTTTTTGCCAAAGGTTTATTGAACATGGAATTGTACCAAGAAAATCAATTGTCCCCATCTTATGTTAGTGTGTAGATGAAACTGAATCTCAAACGGACCCAGCTTAGTGCGTAATAGGAGCATCAATCCTTTCTAAAGGCCACTGCACTGGGCACACGAGGCATGTCAAGCTGCCAGTGCAGTGGCCTTTAGAAAGGATTGATGCTCCTATTACGCACTAAGCTGGGTCCGTTTGAGATTCAGATATGCACAGGACTCATTTTTTTTGGAGTACTGCATATTTGGGAAGAGATTCTCGTCAGATGAATCTGATGTTGTACAGGGTAACAGGGCTCAGCAAAAAGCTGGGGTACTTGGAGTTACTTCTTTGCAGACTAATGCCCAGAAAGCTTTAGGGGCTCATTGTGACTTCCTATCAGTGCTTGCTCCAGGAACAAGCGGAACAATTTGAGCTATGCTTGTTTGCACACAGCTTTCTTTTATTCTTAAGAAGTCAAACTGTTCAGGACATGAACTTTCAATGTTTCTTTCTGTATTAGAAACCGCAGGGACCCTCTTTGCAGTGAAACTGGTGGTGGTTCCCACCAGTCAGTGGGGATGGTGGATTTAGTATGGGGCTACAGACAAGTACGCAGCCAGTATGAATCCCAACTCTTCACAGGACAACTGGGTGAAATCCTGGTCCTATTGAAGTCAATGGCAAAACTCTCATTGACCTGAATAGTTCCAGGATTTCACCCCTCGTATTTGTACCTCACAGTATAGGCACCAGTGCACCTCATAGAAAACCCACAACCCTAAGTGCCCACATAAAAATAAAATAGCTTAAACGTCAAATCTTGCAAATTGGTTTGCTTTCTAGAACGGAACTCTAGTACATAGCTACAGAGGCACTGGAGGGATCTTTGAAGTCTGTTGGAATGCGAGAGGAGACAAAGTGGGAGCAAGTGCATCAGACGGATCGGTAAACATTTGTTTTCATTCCTTGTAAATGTTTTGGGGGGAATCCTGTGCAGAGGCCAACACAAATTCTGTGCACTGTTGCCTTCTCTGGACAAACCTGAGGTAGGTAGGTGGGGTATGTTCCCTTATTTAGGGCCCAGTTCAGTGCTCCAGGAAGCAGATGGTGTCTTTCCAGTTACTTGAAGGGGCTTTATATCAGGCCCCTCAATGCACATTATCTTGATTGCCACCCTTTATTTGAAATGTATTTATGATTAAAGAAACACAAACACTTGACCCTTAAAGTGTAAATCCTTCAGATTATCATGTAGAATCATAACAAGTAGAGATGAGAAACAACTTTTCCATCTTCCAGCTCATTAGCTGATGAATGCAGAATTCTCCCCCAGTCAGTATTCCATGATGCATTATCTAAGTCAGGCAGGGGTCGGCAACCTTTCAGAAGTGATGGGCCGAGTCTTCATTTATTCACTCTAATTTAAGGTTTTGCGTGCCAGTAATACATTTTAATGTTTTTGGGTCTCTTTCTGTAAGTCTATGATATATAATTAAACTAGTGTTATATATAAAGTATATAAGGTTTTTAAAATGTTTAGAAGTTCCATTTAAAATTAAATTAAAATGCAGAGCCCCCGGACTGGTGGCCAGGACCCGGGCAGTGTGAGTGCCACTGAAAATCGAGGGATGGATTGCCTATCCCTGATCTAAGTTATTGGTAAATTGCTTTATTACAAGATTAGAACCTAAGCGCACATTCATTAAGAATCCAGAATAGCCTTAGAAATGTTTCTAACTCTTGGGTCTTTTCTTTCTACACTTCTAGGTTTGTGTTCTAGATCTGCGGAAGTAAAGGTGAAGTGTTTTAGAAGAAATTTCAAATGGACCAGCAGTGAATGTGTGGGGAGAAGCACTCTTCAAAACTCTTCTTAACAGCTCCAGAACTGTACAAACTTGAAATAAGTTAGTGTGTACAATGAAAGCAACTCTCCCTGGCCACAGAAGTCTAGTATTTTGCCCGTAACCTTCATCAAGGAGTAAAAACACAGTCACTTCAGAGGGGGAGAGGATGGTTTTCACCTGGAATATTCAGCTTTAGAAGCATGAAGCCACCAACTAGAGACTGCACTGTTTGGTTTGCATCTGAGAACTTGCTTTGATGGCTGAAAAAAAAAAAAGCTGTGCCAAAAAATAATAATAAAGAAACAAACTAAGCAACACGCTTTGAAAAACCAAAAGGGAAAAAAAATCCTCCTCCGTGTGGTGTTGTATTTTTTTCCTTCCAATTTGGACACTACAGTTGCTCTCCCAAAGGACATTCAAAGACCAGTTTGTACTGATGAAATGCGCAACTTTGTAATCACAACACTTTCTATTTTCTAGACTACTTTTTTGTTCAGTGGTTTTTCTATCAGCTGGAATATTACGTCCTGGAGTATCCCAGGCTTAGGTTGGAACTGATTTTTTTTTCTTTTTCTTTTTCCTTCCCTTCGCCTTCTTGTTTCTCTCTCTCCCTCCTTCCCCATCCTGTGTGCCCACAGTAGATGCAGCCAGTTGGACATAATAACAAAAACTTTCGACAGTCTGCTTCTCCTCTTTCTCCACTCCCTCCCACCCCCTCTCCCGCCTATTTTTTTAAAATCCGCCATGCTTCAGATCTTAGCATCTCAAGGGCACTTTCAGCAAATTGTGTAATAAGTGCTTTATATAAGAATGCAGTGCTGGGGAAGATTTTTACGGGCGAAAGATGACTTTTAAGAGAAAGAACCCAGTGTATTTTTGGAAAAAAATATTTTTTATGTTAAACATAATTTTAAAAGACTAAAATAGCCACCAAACGTAGACTGCTTTGTGTAATTCAAGCAAAGGAATGACTCAAGTGGAATCCAAGGTACATTAAAGATGCAGTACCATTTTCCTCTCCTTTGTCTCAGAAAGTGCTGTAAGAAAATGTCATTTCATACAACAAATAACAGGTTTTAAACAATAACCTCTTCCTGCAGCCAGTTTACAGGAGCTAATTTTTATTGTTGTGGCTGTATGATTATGTACATTTATTAAAAGAATACAGAAGGTTGAGGTTATATATACAGAATTCATATCTTTGGGTCCATATACCCAAATACCTGTAGTAATTAAACGTAAACAACTGTATATGCTCTTTCCTGGAGAAATGGTCCCAAATTCACATTAAGGCTGCATTATGTCACTCTCAGTCATGTTCATGGGTGTGGAAGGGACCTTGAGAGGTCATCTAATCCAGTCCCCTGCACTCATGGTAGGACTAAGTATTATCTAGACCATGCTGATTAGTACCTTACTCCACTAGTCATTACATTGGGCTGATCCTCTTCCCATTAAGTCAATAGGACTTTTACCAGTGATTTAATAGGATCACTCCTTCCCCTTTGGATTCCCCTGGTGTAGGCACTGCAGAAGACAGCTATCAGACTCCCTTCTGGGGTGCTTTGCAGGGTTAGGGGGCAGAAAAGGTGTGCCGTGGGCAGGGTTGCAGCATAGAGTGCTGTAGAGATTCCCGGCAGTGCTGCAGACCATGGAGTAGCTCAAGGAGGTGGCCATCACTTAGGCCCCAGGAGCTAAACCGTGCCAGGACCCTCTCCGTCCCATGGAGCAGTCTAGGATCAGAAAAGTGCAAAAATGGCTTAAAGCCACCGTAGCACCTCCATAGCGAGTTGAGTGCTGTGTCTCTCAGAGGTGCTGCATGGAATCGCACCCGTCTCTTTCAGTAGGGCTGCCCAACAGGGATAATTTGTAAGACTCTGACCCATAATGCTTAAAGTGTTGTGAAAATGCCCAGGTTACTTAGTATATGGAATTAATATTTTATCCATCATTTTTCTCTCTTTACTATGACACGCTGACAGTATCTTGATGTTTTCCCAGGAACTTACCACTGCTCACTCATCACGAGCCCTGTGCTGTATGATAGGAGATCAGAAAGTAATTAAAACAATTAAACTATTACATTTTTTCAATCCTGAAGTAGAAACATTTATGTGGAATATTGGTTATTAATTGCTACTGCTCTGTTTTACCCCCAAAAAATGGAAGGTGGGAAGAAGGCAAGAGTTCTTTTCCTCGCAGTAATAAATCCATAGATCATTAGACTTCAGATGTCCATATGACAGTTTTGAACTGTTATATAATAGCTGCCTAAGCTGACCTCTTTAAGCTCATGATAGAAAAAGAGTACTCGTTAGAAGAGAGAACTGAACTTTATTACGGAAGTTCAGTGGGGTTTTATAAAGAACTGCTGATTTAATTACTCACTAGTTCCATTGTGAGTGTTTATGGTTAGCATTTTAAGCCTGTGTGTTTGATGCACGGGAGCCTTCGGCTGAATTTTCAAGGATAACAGGAAAGCAGCATCTATTTGGGGCTGCAGAAGACATGCTCAGAAGTGTTCTCCTTTTGGGTCTGCAATTTGTGTGACTCTTGAACATCAAGATATGGTGATGTCAAGATAGGTGATTTTAGTTCAGTTGCTTTTGTTGCCTGGCTTTCTTGCTACACAGATACATCTAAATCAGATGGAGCCTGTTCCAGGAATTTTAACTGGGAGATACTTTGTGGGCGTCAAAGAAGCACATTTCGTTTTTGAAATGAGATGAATTAACACCATCTTCTCTCTGCTGAGTTACGTAAAGGGAGGAAAGCAAGTAATCCCCAGTTTCAGAATCTGGCAAGTATCGAATTTTCACATGTGAAAGGCGCTGTTGTCTCAAAGAAGAATTCTGTATACATACACATTTTGTTAGCCTTCTGCAGACTGACCCATTAACCTTCCTGGAGCTTACAGGAATTTTACCTTTATTGGCTGCATGGAACTGGTCTTGAGATAAAATAGCAACCTTTGAATACGTGCCCAGCTCTGCATCTTTAATGTAGGTTACTGCATCTTTAATGTAGAAAACACTGGGTCCCTTATGGGGCATTAAAGGGCCTGACAGTTACAGGGTTAAATACGCATTAACCCCATGTTACATTTTAGGAATATCCTTTTGATTTGTTTTTAAAAAGAAAGAAAAAACAAACCTAGGTAATTTTAGAGCCAAGTGAAGTGCACTTTGTCAAATGTCAAATGTAAGGGTCTGCTTTGGTTTTGGGGTTTACTTTTTCTTTTCTTTTTTAAACTTTTTTGTTAATTGTGGTTCTTTGTCAATTGCAGAAATGTTCTTTCAGCCACTCACTGAAATTTTGAATTCTGGCTTCTGCAGTTTTTATTGTCTGTGTCAGACTTGCAGCCAGACTTGGTTCTCATTTCAGCATTTCCCAGATTCTGTTGAAACAACATCAACCCCTATTTTGTTTCCCCTCCACCTGCACTCTCTCAGAAATCACCTTGTGTATTGTAGCTCATTTGTTTCAAGGAGAGAATCAACAGATCATATTCAGTGTCTTGAATAAATTGCTATATTTTGATATTAGAGAACTCTGCGCGTGTTGTTCCTTTTTCTTTCTTGGCCATTAACTTTTTGCTTCCCACATTCAGGAGCTGGGAGGAATGTGTCAGAATGCAGCATATTTATTTATTGCAGAATTTTGTGTTCCCCAAATGGCTCTTCTATTTAAAAAACACACTATTTCAAAAGGGGCATAACTAAATATCGAGCAGTCCAGATTGTAAAGAATCTTAATTGAAATACACCAAAATAAGTGTCCATAAAAAGGGGCTAACTAAATAAGTGTCTAAATCACTTTAGTTAAATTGTTTAATTTTCTCACATAGACAAGGCTTTCAATCCACCATGTTGCTTGAGGTGTGGAACCACGACCAGTACAGGTGTCATAAATACAGATGGGACGTGCCATTGACTACAGGTATCAGTTGAGTTTTTCACAGCTTTCTAGAAGATTTAGACAGACCTCTTACGTTGGTTTTAATGATTGCAGTGTTGTGGTAGCCATGTTTGTCACAGGCTATGAGAGAGACAAGGTGAAAGAAACCAGCTCTTGACCTCCATGGACCCGAAGAAGAGCTCTGTGGCTCTCAAAAGCTTGTCTCTTTCACCAAGAGAAGTTGGTCCACTAAAACAGATTGTCTCGCCCACCTTGTGTCTCTCATTAATTTTAATAAGTATAAGTCCCCTAGATGATTTTAAAAAAATGTAACCACAGTACTTAAGTTTGTGCAGTAAGTATGTACATTCTTTTCTGTTAGCTCTGTTTAGTGCCTTTTCTGTTAGAGGTGGCTAGCAGAGATGTTTGTTAATCTACCCTCCCCAACTATGTTAAAATCATCTTGGTGCTCTGATGAGCTTCGTGCTCAAGCAGAGTGGTGTTGTTCTGCTCCTCCTATCGGTTCCCCTAATGGCAAACCTATGAGGGGTCCTATATATTAACCCATCTGGGTTTTCCAGATATGTGGAGAGCCGGAAAATGTACATATCATAGCTAGAGCTGTGGGATAGTAAAAAGCTTTGTACCGTGCAAGCTGGTATCTGCAGTGCACATAAGACACCCCTGTGTGACATATGAGAACATAATGAGTCTGTTCACTCAAGCAAAAAGTAGGAGATTGTCAGAAGCCTGCCAAGAAATTAGCAGCATAACTCATTAACTTCAGCACCAACAACTCACAACCATCTCTAGCAGTGTGCTCTCTCACCTGGCCTGTCATTGGTTACCTAAGATTCTCTATCAACACAATGCCTAGTCACTGGAGGAGGCTATACTTAGAGGGCATGGTATGTATCTTGCTCATAGTCCATCATGACTTCCATCTTACCCTAGCTATCGTGCCCAATGACCTCCTTTCACAAGTTACATCCTTCCTGGGCTCTGGTTTTGATATGGTGTATTTTCATAGAATCATAAAATGTAGGGCTGGAAGAAACCTCGAGAACTCAAGTCCTGCTATCTGCACTACGGCAGGACCAAATAAACCTATGTCAGGACCAAATATACGGCAGGACCAAATAAACAACATCCCTGACCAGGGTTTGTCCAACCTGTTCTTTAAAGCTTCCAATAACAGAGATTCCACAAACTCCCTTGGAATCCTATTCCAGAGCGTAACTACCCTTACAGTTAGAATTTTTTTATAATTTATTTTTAGTTACCCGTTAGATGCCAAGAAGTAAACATGACCTATTAACCACTTTCTTTGGTGTCCACTTACTCTTCATCTCATCAATAAAAACTCAAGAAAAGGCAAGCAATGTCCTCAAATATTTTTGTTATATTGTTTTTCATGTGGTTTGTTTCAGCCCATACTAAGAAGTAGGCTGTGAGCTAAAACTAGAAATGTATTAATTTGGACTACAAATGAAAATGAGTTCAGTGGGTCTCACAGAAATCTCTTTAGCAGCCAATAGTCTACATAGCAAACACTCCTCCAAAAATTAGGCCTAGCTGCCATTCTTGATTAGAGAGGACTGGGAATGTAACGTCTGGAGGCTTGGCTATACTTGCACTTTATACTGCAATAAAGCCTCCCAGAGCGCTCTACCTTACTCCCTGTTCACACTGGCAAGGAGAACTAGAACTCGGGAATAGGTTTGCAGAGTTGGAGAACGAAGAGGGGATACAGCAGGTGGCCACTGAAGGTGGAAAGGTAAGGAAGAAGAGAAGAGCAGCTAGCCCTATAGGAGAAGAGTCAGTGGAGATGAGCCCTAGGGGGATTCAGGATGGGTTAAGAAGGATTACAAGGGAAAATAAGAATGGAAAGAACTTACAGCCTGAGGGAACAGTGGATAGACTGGAGAATAGAGCTGTCACCAGGAAAAGGCAGGTTTATGTGATTGGGGATTCCATAGTGAGAAGATTAGACAGACCTGTAACCAAAGCTGATCCAGAGACTAGAAGGGTATGATGTCTACCAGGTGCTAAGATATGGGATGTAGACCTGAGGTTGAAAAGGATCCTAAAGGGAGTGGGAAAGAATCCACTGATCGTCCTTCATGTGGGAACAAATTATACCAATAGGTTCTCACTGGAACCTACTAAGGGAGACTATGCCAGGCTGGGGAAGACGCTTAAGGAAATCGAAGCTCAGGTGATCTTCAGTGGGATTCTGCCTGTTCCTAGAGGAGGGAAACAAAGGGATGACAAGATTATGATTATCAATAGATGGCTCAGGCAGTGGTGCTATAAGGAGGGCTTTGGGATGTATGGCCACTGGGAGGCATTTATAAACAGAGGACTGTTCTCTTGGGATGGACTTCATCTGAGTAGGTAAGGAAATAGACTTCTAGGATGGAGGCTGGCACAACTAATTAAGAGAGCTTTAAACTAGAAAGTCGGGGGAGATGGTTGAGAGATGTCCAGGTAATCTCCACGCCGGATTTTAACAGAGAGAGGCAAGAGAAAGTGAGAGAGGATATAGACATGGGTAGGGAAAAGGACATAAGGAGGAAGGGCAGTGTGGACACCAGTCTAATAGGTCATACTGGTGGTAGAATGTCCATGCCTAATTGGGTAAAGAATGTGATTGAGGGCAAACAGCAAAAATTAAGATGTTTATACACCAATGTGAGGAGCCTAGGTAACAAAATGGAGGAACTAGAGCTACTGGTGCAGGAAGTGAAACCAGATATTATAGGGATAACAGAAACATGGTGGAATAGTAGTCATGACTGGAGTACAGGTATTCAAGGGCATATATGTCCTGTTTAGGAAAGACAGAAACAAAGGTAAAGGTGGAGTAGCATTATATATAAATGATGAGGTAGACTGCAAAGAAATAAGTGATGTAATAGATAAGACTGAGTCTGTCTGGGCAAAAATCACTTTGGGGAAGAAAACTATTAAAGCCTCCCTTGGGATAGTGCTTGGAGTGTGTTATAGACCACCGGGATCTCATTTGGATATGGATAGAGACCTCTTTAATGTTTTTAATCAAGTAAATACTAATGGTAACTGTGTGATCATGGGAGACTTTAACTTCCCAGATATAGACTGGAGGATAAGCACTAGTAATAATAATAGAGCTCAGATTTTTCCTAGATGCAATAACTGATGGATTCCTTCATCAAGTAGTTACTGAGCCAACAGGAGGTAATGCCATTTTGGGTTTGGGTTTGGTGAGTGGTGAGAATCTCATAGAAGAAATGGTGGTAGGGGAAACTGCGGGTCTAGTGATCATGAACTAATTCAGTTCAAATTGAATGGAGGGGTAAACAAAAATAGATCTTCAACTAGGGTTTTTTATTTCAAAAGGGCTAACTTAAAAAAATTAAGGACATTAGTAAGAGAAGTGGATTGGGCTGAAGAATTTATGGATCTAAAGGTGGAGGAGGCCTGGGATTACTTTAAATCAAAGTTGCAGAAGCTATCAGAAGCCTGCATCCCAAGAAGGAAAAAAAATCATAGGAGTTGTAGACCAAGCTGGATGAGCAAGCATCTCAGAGAGGTGATTAAGAAAAAGCAGAAAGCATACAGGGAGTGGAAGATGGGAGGGATCAGCAAGGAAAGCTACCTTATTGAGGTCAGAACATGTAGGGATAAAGTGAGAAAGGCTAAAAGTCAAGTAGAATTGGACCTTGCAAAGGGAATTAAAACCAATAGTAAAAGGTTCTATAGTCATATAAATAAGAAAAAAGCAAAGAAAGAGGAAGTAGGTTCGCTAAAAAGTGAGGATGGAGTCGAAGTTAAGAAAAATTTAGGCATGGCCCAATATCTAAACAATACTTTGCCTCCGTCTTTAATGAGGCTAATGAGGATCTTAGGGATAAAGGTAGCATGGCAAACAGGAATATGGAGGTAGATATTACCTTATCCAAGGTAGAAACCAAAGTCGAACAGCTTAATGGGACTAAACCGGGGGGGCCCAGATAATTTTCATCCAAGAATATTGAAAGAACTGGCACATGAAATTGCAAGCAAATTAGCAAGAATTTTTAATGAATCTTTAAACTCGGGAATTGTACCGTATGACTGGAGAATTGCTAATATAGTTCCTATTTTTAAGAAAGGGAAAAAAAGTGATCTGGGTAATTATAGGCCTGTTAGACATCTGTAGTATGCAAGGTCTTGGGGAAAAAATTGAAGGAGAAAGTAGTTAAGGGCATTGAGGTCAATGGCAAATGGGACAAAATACAACATGGTTTTACAAGGTAGATCGTGCCAAACCAGCCTGATCTCCTTCTTTGAAAAAGTAACAGATTTTTTAGATAAAGGAAATGCAGTGGATCTAATTTACCTTGACTTTAGTAAGGCCTTTGATACAGTGCCACATGGGGAATTATTACTTAAATTGGAAAAGATGGGGATCAATATGAAAATTGAAAGATGGATAAGGAACTGGTTGAAGGGGAGACAACAGAGGGTCATACTGAAGGGCGAACTGTCAGGCTGGAGGGAGGTTACCATTGGAGTTCCTCAGGGATCAGTTTGGGGGCCAATATTATTTAATCTTTTTATTACTGACCTGGTCACAAAAAGTGGGAATGTGTTAATAAAGTTTACAGACAGCACAAAGCTGAGAGGTATTCCCAATTCAGAGAAGGACTGGAATATCATACAGGAAGACCTGGATGACCTTGTAAACTGGAGTAACAGGAATAGGATGAAATTTAATAGTGAGAAGTGTAAGGTCATGCATTTAGGGATTAATAACAAGAATTTTAGTTATAAACTGGGGACACATCAATTGGAAGTAACAGAGGATGAGAAGGACCTTGGGGTATTGGTTGATCACAGGATGACTATGAGCCGACAATGTGATATAGCCGTGAAAAAAGCTAATGCAGTCTTGGGTTGCATTAGGCGAGGTATTTCTAGTAGGGATAAGGAGGTATTAGTACCATTATATTAGGCACTGGTGAGACCTCATCTGGAACACTGTGTGCAGTTCTGCTCTCCCATGTTTAAGAAGGATGAATTCAAACTAGAACAGGTGCAGAGAAGGGCTACTAGGATGATCCGAGGAATGGAAAACCTGTCTTATGAGGGGAGACTCAGGGAGCTGTGCTTGTATAGCCTATCCAAAAGAAGGCTGAGGGGAGATGTCCTAGTGGTGGAGGGGAGCAGCAGGTTCCCCATCCCCTTCCCCAGCAATGGGGAGCTGTGGGAATCCCACTGCTAACACCATAGGGGGAAGTAATAGGAATTTGTTATATCTTGAGAATTTTCTGCACATTGGCTGCCAAGCTTACTGCAAGACACAGTTTGCTCCCTCTTGATCATTTCAAAAAGTACTTTTCAGTTAAGAAACAGACACATGGATAATGTGAAACAACTCACTATTAATCATTTGTATTGTGGTCGCCACCAAAGGTCCCAAACCAGGGTGGGAGCCCAGTACAAACACAGATGAATATACAGTCCATGCCTTGTAAAGTTTCAAATGTCTGCCATTCTGACAGGAATGTGTGACAGAATGCCTCAAATTAGTTTTAACTGGCTTTCTCCAACCAATGTTATTGAAAGATGTCCTTATACTGTCTTGTGCGGTGGCTAGGTGCCTATTTGCTGAAGAGAAGCTGCATATTGTTTTTCAGTCTGTGGAAGTGAATTCCTTTTACTCTGATCTTCTATGCAGCAGTGGATGGATTTCTTGGTTATGAAATACTGCTGTGAATCTGAGGACATTCTACGTCAACCTCTGGTAAGATTCCAGGAGGAGAATGTCACTATTCCAGTTCTGTTCAATATTTCTCTGTATAAGGCACAGCTGAGTTAAAGTCAGTGGTGATTTCCAATGCAGATTACAGATGGTTAGGGATTAACCTCCTCTTCCAACCCACTGCAAACACTCCTAAAATGAATATACTACCCAGATCTTGGGAAAGGTATATTATCGCCTCTGCCTCTACAACAAGAAGTGTTTCCCTGAAGAGTTCATTCTAACATCACAAAGTGACACCTACAGTTATTTCAAATACTCATTTGGTTGGTTAGGGATATGCTGCATTTGAGGTAAATGAAAAGGCAGCAAGTGGCTTTTTCACTTCTTCCTGAGTCATTCTGTCCAGAAAGGGGAAAATATGTCCCTTCTATTCATCCAAAAGAATGGTTCTTGTCATAATCTGAAATTATAACTATCTTCAAAGAAGAGTCCAAACTCAAACATAGGGCCAAATGCTGTCCCTGTTACATCAGAGTACATTGACTTCATCAGCTCTACTGAGTTATATTGGTGTAAATGACAACACAATTTGACCTACAGCTCCTTCATCTTAATAAGGTCCAAAGTCTTAGTGTGGACATTAAAGGACAATACATACATATTGGGTGATCAGACAACAAGTGTGAAAAATAGGGACAGGAGGCAGGAGTCAAAGACTTCTATATAAGAAAAAGCCTCAAATATTGTGACCGTCTCTATAAAATTGGGACATCTGGTCACTCTACATACATAACAGCTGCAGTTAATTTTATAACTAGTTAAAAGGACCTTAACCAGAACGAATGTCTCACTTAGCCAGATCTTCAGTTGGTGTAAATTGGAATAGCTTAATTGACTTCCAGATGAAGATCTGGCCCACGGCGTTTTAACAAAACAAAAAGAAACAAAGCTACATCAATAAAAGCATGGCATTTTCCACCACCAGGAAAGGTACTGTGCATACAGTGCATGATGTACAAATTAAAAATGATCAGATTTTTCCCACTAAAAATATACCCAGCTTGTGCCAAAAACATTTTTTTGTTTTACAATCAACCAGTATGCTGAATTGATCAGTCACCCTAAGAAAACCTAAGTCATGCTAATAATCTAGGCTTGACAGGAATTTGCATTAAATTTCCTTGAGTACACAATCATCATCATAATTACATCCATCAGTCTCAACTTAAGCCTTTTCCTAGCCTTTTCTATTTTATTTTATTTTTTGCAAATGAATCATCTCTTTGGTCCATGTGGACCAAATTCAGAGCTGAGTTTAAGTAAATGAAGAGGGAGTATAATGAAGAGTATAATTTACATCCAGCCCTTCAATGTGTGTGTTACACCAACTTAGGTTCCATCTAGACTCCCTTGATTTACTTGCTTGGACTTTCACCACCTTATCATGTAATTTACAGGTCCCTTTGCACACCACTGTAGAATCTGAGTCAAAGGGAGTCTAATCTGTATAATTCACTGTACTGAGATGTGCACCCCACACCAACCCTTATAAGGTTATCAAAGGCCTGAGAGGCCAATTAGTTACCTGGCAGGATGCAGGGCCAGGGTTAGTTAAGAGTGAAGTCCTGCTGGGGAAGGACTGGGACAACACTATTGTAGCAGGCAGCTGACTCAGCGCCTGCTGAGCCAGCCCCTGCTCCCTCCTTGCCCTGCAAAAGCCAAAAGCCTCTGCAAGCCCGGCCTGCTAGGGAAGGCTAATCAGCCACCTGGCTGTAGCCCTGGGCTGCAGAGGGCTTAATGTGCTCCACCTGGCAGCCTCCAGAGGATATATGGCCTGCTAGGGAGGAAGCCAGTGTGGGAAGAGAAGGAGAAGGAGAAGGAGAAGACGAAGACGACGACGACGACGACGGAGACGACGACGGAGACCAAGTAGTTGCTGAGGAAGCTAGCAAGGACTGGAAGCCTGCAAGGGCTAGCTATTCCTGGGGCCAGCCAAGCTAAGGGTTGAGCCTGAGCTCTACTTGTATAGATAGCTGTATATAGATGGTGGGGGTTTTGCACTGTGTGTGAACCAATAAAAGACACTGGTGAAGCCAAAAAGCAGTCTCCTGCCTGTGTTTTGAAGAGGGCGGTCAGAGGCCTGCTTACAACTATAAAGCCAGGAAGCTGAAAGCAGAAGGGAGCTGCTGGGGAAGGAGTCTGCAGATTGCAGTCACTCCCTGGAAGAGGGAGACCATCAGGGACAAGGAAGAAGTCCAGGCAGAGAATAAGCCTGGCGATCCCACCATGGCAAGAGGCTAGGAATGATGAAATAGCCACAGGGAACAGAGTAAGCTCCTGTGGTAAACCCAGAAACAGGCAAGAAGATGGAGAGGATGGGTAGGAAAGAGACCAGGGAAACAGCAACAGGAATTAGGACTGATCAGATCTAGACTGCTGGTTGAAGAATACCAGGACTGGAACCTGGGATAGTGGGCAGGCCCGAGTTCCCCTGCTAGCCACTGGTATAGTGGCATAGAGCCCCAAGTTGGGAATGAACACCCTCAGTAGATGGCATTTAGATCATTTGTCCTGTTGGATTTTGTAACCCTAGAAGGGGTGGATTAAATGGTGACCTGGCCGGAAGGTCACGTAACAGAAGCAACTTGCAGACCAATGCTCAGCAGGAAGGCATTGGATGCAGTGAGAGTTACATTCCCAAACCTAGACTCAAGGAGGTGCACTAGTGGTAAGTGGCAACCCTGTTATGTTCACATACTGAAGGGTGAGAAGAGAGAGCTGAACAGCGAGAGCACCTCATATGCAAGTGCTTCTTGAAGATGGTTACTCTGTCTTTAACTTACACTTTCTAGACTTTTAGCCATGTGTGAGGAAGAGTGAATGTAAAGGAGTCTAACTCACACCACCTTAAACATTATCTCTGAATCTCTCTGTGTCTAGTCCACAGCTCAGGCCATTTAAATAGATCAAAAAAGTGCTCTTTCAATTTGAATTCTAGAAAATTGTTAAGAGCAAGTGAGCTCAGCAATCAGACATGTACTGAAGGTGTCGCTGGGGGGCAGGGGAGGACGAGAATGTGCATTATAAAAGAGAGAAAACAACCAGGCAAATCCTTGAGAACGTCTTTGTGTCTCCAGATACCCAACTTATGCCTTTCCCAGTTATTCAACATCAGCATCATTATCCTCTAAGTCTTGTAGCTCACTTGGGATCTGGATTTCAATTGTGCTAGCATCAGATCCTAGCAAAACAAAAGAGAAAGGACTCTGTTACTTTTAGAAATAAGTGGAAATAATTATTGACTGGGTCCTTTAAAAAATAAGATGGCAAAGTGCTAGTTCTGTTTAACTATATACGGTAGGAGTCTCGGTACTTAAGCTTTCAGACCACAGAGCTCTTGGGCTAGAAGGTTTATGTATTCAGACAGACAGTAGGAGAAGCCAACAAAAGTTATCTTTATCTACCCTGTGCCTTGTTGCTTTCAGTGTAATTGTATTCCTAGGGAAATAGTTGATTGCATTACCCAGTGAGCTATTGAGGAGCTAGGTTATTAAACTTAGAGTACTTAATGTGACTGTGGGAGAATCTGGTTCAGGGCACCAGAAATTATTGGCCAAAGATAACGTAATTGTTCAAGCAACAAATATGCGGATCTCCCTGTCACATGGAAGCACATGATTTGGGAGGAGGGGGAAGGGGATGAAGTTCATGACATTTCCACAGAAACTGTGGTATTTTGTTGAACACTGTAGCCTGAAGGGAGATAGCTGACTTTTGACAAGGAAGTTCACACAAGATCTGCTGTAGGAGGCTGCGGCACATTGCAGCCTTTGCCTTGTATATTTCCCTAGCTGAAATTAATGTCCACCTAGGTTCAGATATTGTTGTGAGCTCTGATACTACTTGGGAGTATGAGAGGTAGGACGAGAACACTTCATCTAGTGCAGGTTTGATAGAATTTATTCTTTATGCTTCTTGAACAAAACTTCTCAGAGCTGAATGGTTTTAAAATGCGACCTTATTTTTAAAGAGAGAGAGAGAGAGAAACATTTCCATGGTTTCTCAGGATGCGGCAGAACAGGTGTACAGGGGTCTTTGTCCACACCGTGTGCACATCAGTGCTAGATTCTGCACCAGCTTCAAATAGGCCAGGGAAGACAAGAAAGAGAGTGAGAAGTTAGAATAGGAGGTTGGCCTGGAGATGCGGGATTGGAGATTGAATGTGTTTTTGTGGATCCAATGGCTACAAGTCCAACTCTGGTCTCTACTTATAGTCTTTACTGCTTGGAGCCTGGGATTTTGGAATAATGTATCCTGAGCTCCATCCACAGTTCCCCACCCACAGACTGAGAGCGAGGCATTACCTTCCCAAACCCACACACTATAACTAGTTCAAAAAAGAGTTAGATAAGTTCATGGAGGATAAGTCCATCAATGGCTATTACCCAAGATGATCAAGGAGGCAACCCCATGCTCTGGGTGTCCTAAGCCTCTAACTGGCAGAAACTGGGAGTGAATAACAGGGATGGATCACTAGATAATTACCATGTTATGTTCATTTCCTCTGACACATCTATCATTGGCCACTTGTGGAAGACAGGAGACTGGGCTAGATGGACCACTGTTCTGACCCAGAATGGCTGTTCTTATGTTCACACTTCTCCTGCTCAAAGCATTAATCCATACTTTGAGGTGAAGTAAATTTTACCCAAAGGGAACATACTCTTTAGGTAAGCATTAAAGGTACTCCACTCTCAAAATACCATTCGCCCTGTTATCCAGCACATGCCACCTGAGTGGTGCAAAGTAGTTCTGAAGTCGATTAATCCAGCCACTGGAAGATTCTTGCTGCAAAAGTGCTCTGTTTTGTTGTATTTCCTACTACTAGATAACTTAACAGTGGCATTGGAGTTGCTACAATATTCCTAATGCTTAAGTTCCAGCAAAAAACATGTTTTGTGGGGTGTAGGGCATGACAACATATGCTCTTTGGCTACCAGAAAGGAAGGCAACATCTTGCAAACTAACTTTCTAGTTCATGTTTAACTAGATCTTCACATTTATCAATGGAAGATGAAGGCTCCTTTCATTCACAAAACTTAAAATAAACCTTCCTGTGACACTTATGCTGAATATCATAGAAAAACTAGCTGTTGGGTTTATTTTTTGACAGTTACCTGCTAATTGATATTATTTCTGAATTGAACCAAGTTTTGTTTTTATCATTGTTTTTACCATTGGCCGTGAAAGGCTAAATCATTTCCTTTCTCTCTGGGCCAAATTCATTCTGTGTAATCCATTCTATGTATCTAAAGTCTGTTGTGGTTTGTGGTTTTATTCAGGCTAATGGAATACCATACTTTAACTTGGGAATGTAAATAAGAGAGTGATTGCCATTCAGATGAGAGAGAGGCTCAAATGGATGTTGGGGATATTAGCTTTGTTAACAGAATGCAAACCTCCAAGACTTCATAACAATTAAATACTTCCAGGTGGAACCACTGTAGGAATTCCCCTTAATTCTAAGGATTATGTCAGTGGGCTTCTCCTCTATGACCCAGAGCAAAGCAACCTTATCTCCTGTTTCTTTAAATGAATTTAGTGCTCATGAAGTCCCCAAATTAACATCTTGGAGACTGTTCCAGTTATCTGCAGAGCAGGTATAGCCTAATTTCACCAATTTTCACCCCTCTAGTGGGTCTAATCCCTGACCCAAAGGGCCAACTGTACAACAGTTAGAGTGTAGATCAGACTCCATGTTTTTTCAATTCTTGGCCTCTGATGAAACTTTCAGTAAAGATGAAAATGGATATACCTCTGCAGTGGTAATTTTTGTGAAGTTGATACCTGTGATCTGGGAACTAAGCTAAGTCCACAGACTAATTTCACAGAGGTCACCAAAATGCCATTACAGGACATTTGCTTTAGATCACTGCTGACCTGGATTTAGTTTAATACCACCCTTTTAGGGGCTGAAGATCTCAATAATCCATTCTCTTGAACCAGCCCATTCCTCCACTCTTCTGTACTAGCTGCAAAGTCTTCTTCCAGTTTACCCAAACCACATGAATACATGTATTCTGAATGCTCCTGTGCAATGCCTCTCGGCAAAGCTGCATTCTTTTCTCAAACTTTTCCTTAAGAGCAGCGTTAGGATGAACTCCTAGCCTAATGGCAAGCTGGAATCTGTACAGAGACGACTGATACACCCTGAAGTTGTGGGGGCACAATTCAAAGGGTTGTCTCTTCCCTGCACCTCCCAGGTGTTTGCTGCTCCTTCTCCCCAGGGCGCAGCTCCAGGAGTTGCCTCACAGAGTGGGGAGCCCAGCTGGCAAGCCCTGGCAGAAAGCGGGAGGCGGGGGAAGCGTGCCTTCTCCCCCCCCCCCCCCCACACACAAATGTGTCACCTCTGTTTGCAGTAGAGAAGCCATTGATGTATGGTTGGATAATTCATCTACTTTTGCTGAAGAACTGCAAAAGATCAGGTAATGTCAACCAATCTACTACTAAGCATTCCATTTTACAGTGCTTTATGATTCAATGTGATCACACAGTTGTACTAAAACCCACAGAATATTCTGACTCAACAACCTCACAGCCACAATCCATGTTTATTTTTATTATTATTTTAGGAATAGATGATAAAGCTAGACAGTACTACTATAAGACCATCTGGTCTGACCTCCTCTGCAGCACAAGCCATAAGACTTGCCTGGGTTCATTTCTGTTTGAATTAGAGTACAGTAAACCCTCGATTTAACGGACCTCGATTTAACGGACTTCGGATGCAACGGACAAAATTTCTGAGCAAGTCTGATGCATTCCTGATCCATTTCTGGCGGGCTGGCTGCCGGCTCCCGGCTGCCGCCCGGGTCACAGCAGCGGGAGGGTTGGCTGGTGGGTTCCAGGAGCTGGGACCTGTGTGGGCTGGCTGCCGGCTCCCAGCTCCCGCTCGGGTCCCGCCAGCGGGCAGGCCGGCTGACGGTTCCCGGCTGCCGTCCAGGTCCCAGCAGCAGGCAGGCTGCAGAGCTGTCGCCCCGACCCTGTGGCAGGCAGGCTGCTGCTCCGACAGCTCATTTTTTTTATTATTATTAAATAACGGACTTTTTGATCTAACGGACACCCCCTCGCCCGAATTAGTCCGTTAAATGGAGGTTTTACTGTATGTATTTTAGAAAAACATCAGTGTTGATTTAAAAATTGCTCATGATGGAGATGTATCACACCCTTGATAAATTGCTCCAATGGTTAATTACTTTAAAATAAATAAATTTGTGTCTTATTTCCAGTCTGAATTTCTCTAGCTTCAACTTTCAGCCATTGGGTCATGTTCCATCTTCGGCTGCTGGACTGAAGAACCAATGTAATATCAATTTTTTGTTCCCCATGTAGGTACTTATAAACTATGATCAAGTCATAGAGTCAACCTCTTTAAAAAGAACAGGAGTACTTGTGGCACCTTAGAGACTAACAAATAAACCTTCTCTTTGTTTGAGTTGTTTGAGCTCAATAGATGAAACTCCTTGAGTCTCACTATAAAGCATGTTTTCTGATCCTTTAATCATTCTTGTGGCTCTTCTCTGAACCCTCTCTGACTTTTTAACATCCTTCTTGATTTGTTGACACCAGAACTGAGCATGGTATTCTAGTAGCGATCTGCATAACTCTATTGCTATCTGCACCTGTGTTCTCTCCAGAATATGTCATGTATTCGACACTTCTAGAAAATGCACTTGATACCGGGAATGTCATTTCACCCTAGCGGAAGACCTTGTATCAGGATGGGAGGACATTAAAATTCACTGAGGAATGTTGAGTGCACGCTGAGAGGGCCCACACAGCCAGTTAGTGCTAGCAAGCTACATTCACACCCTGGCTTGCCATGCACTAGCTAGTTATGTAGACAAGCCTTTGGGAAAAGTCCCCAGGCTAAAAGATTTGTTTCCTGACTCTAAACCAATAACTTCCCAATGAGAGAATGCATTCTCTCTGTTTTTTATAAATATACTAGCATAAGTGCCCGGCGTTGCTCGAGTCAGTCGGAGGTGGGGAGGGGGCAGACAGCTGACACCCCAACACCCACACCTCACCCCTCACCCACCCCGACACCTTCCCACCCCCTGACCAACCCCAACACCCCCCGGCTCACTTACCCCCCGACCAAACCCAACAACCCCACCTGACCCCCCCAAGCAAACCCAACACCCCCACCTCACCCCTCGACTGAACCCGACACCCCCACCTCACCCCCCGACCAAACCCGACACCCCCACCTCACCCCCTGAGCAAACCCGACACCCCCACCTCACCCCCCGACCGAACAGTGTATTTAATAATCTGTGTGCTACACAGTGCACCGTGAGCCGGGGGGTGTCCGGTTTGGTCTGGGGGGGTGTGAAGTTGTCGGGGTGGGTGAGGGGTGAGGTGTGGGTGTTGGGGTTGGTCAGGGGGTTTTGCGGTTGGTGGGGGGTGAGGTGGGGGTGTTGGATTCGGTCGGGGGTAACTGAGCCAGGGGGTGTCGGGTTTGGTCTGGGGGGGGGGAAGGTGTCGGGGTGGGTGAGGGGTGAGGTGTGGGTGTTGGGGTTGGTCAGGGAGTGTGTCGGGTTTGGTCTGGGGGGGTGGGAAGGTGTAGGGGTGGGTGAGGGGTGAGGGGTGGGTGTTGGGGTTGGTCAGGGGGTGTTGCGGTTGGTGGGGGGTGAGGTGGGGGTGTTGGGTTTGCTTGGGGGGGTGAGGTGCGGGTGTCGGGTTTGGTCGGGGGGTAAGTGAGCCGGGGGGTGTCTGGTTTGGTCTGGGGGTGTTGCGATTGGTGGGGGGGTGAGGTGGGGGTGTCGGGTTCGGTTGGGGGGTAAGTGAGCCGGGGGGTGTCGGGTTTGGTCTGGGGGGGTGGGAAGGTGTAGGGGTGGGTGAGGGGTGAGGGGTGGGTGTTGGGGTTGGTCAGGGGGTGTCGGGTTTGCTTGGGGGGGTGAGGTGGGGGTGTCGGGTTCGGTCGGGGGGTAAGTGAGCTGGGGGGTGTCAGGTTTGGTCTGGGGGTGTTGCGATTGGTGGGGGGTGAGGTGGGGGTGTCGGGTTTGGTCGGGGGGTAAGTGAGCCAGGGGGTGTCGGGGTTGGTCTGGGGGGGTGGGAAGGTGTCGGGGGGGGGTGAGGGGGGGTGTTGGGTTGGTTAGGGGGTGTTGCGGTTGGTGGGGGGGTGAGGTGGCGGTGTCGGGTTTGGTCGGGGAGTAAGTGAGCCGGGGGGGTGTCGGGTTTGGTCTGGGCACCCACCCCAACACCTTCCCCCCCCAGACCAAACCCAACACACACACCTCACCCCCCCGACACCTTCCCACCCCCCCAGACCAACCCCGACACCCCCCGGCTCACTTACCCCCCGACCAAACTCGACACCCCCACCTCACCCCCCCAAGCAAACCCAACACCCCCACCTCACCCCCCGACTGAACCCGACACCCCCACCTCACTTACCGTCCCACCAAACCCAACTCGGATCCGTCACAGGGGGGGAGGGGGCCCAGAGCAGAGGGATTCCGGGGACCTTCGCAGGTGGGGGGGGCACAGAGCTGATGGAGTCCGGGGTTCCATTGGGAGGGGGGAGGGGCAGAGAACTGAGGGATCTCTGGGGTTCCGTTGGGAGGGGGAGGGGCAGAGAACTGAGGGATCTCCGGGGTTCCGTTGGAGGAGGGAGGGGTGAGCTGAGCGAGTGAGGTGTCTATTGGAGGGGGCTATTATGACATCATCACCACCTAACCGCCCAGCTGATGTGATTGGCCCTGAAAGACTTTCACCCCTGGGGGGCGTCAGAGGTGAGATCGGAAAATTTTTCGACCCTTACCAGCATCTAGACCCCAAGACCCCTCACTGTACCAAATTTCAAGTCTCTGGCTCAAACGGTGTGGGAGGAGTTCGCAGTCATCCATCCATCCATCCATCCATCCATCCATACATACATACACCACTTGACTTTTATATATATAGATAGATTTTCAAGGCTAGCAGTCTCGTTTTCTAAACATTTGTCACATTCACTTCAGCCTGCAGCTTTGAGACCTTTATGTAACATTTTCTCCTTCCTCCCAACCCAGAGGTCTTTCACAATCAGGTCACTTTCCACACTTAAATGTTGGTCCTATCTCCAGCATATATTACACCTTCTCCTAAAAGTAATCCTACTATTTCATATGGGTAGAGAAGGCACTTATTGTAGCATAGAAGAGCAACAGGGATCTTTTCCCAGTAGCTTTATACATCTTCACCTCTTATTCTAGCTCTAGTCTTCTTATGCCTCTTAAACAGGGAATTTGACTTGGTCTTGCTTATGGCAGAGTCAAGCCAAAGTTGAGCCAAATCACAAGTTGGCCACAAACAGATGAAAAAGAAATACATCTAGCAGAGGGTTACAATCACATTGTGATCAGCTGACTCAACTCACTAAGTCTTGATGTCTCTGCAGTTGCTGAGCATATAGTAACTTGAAGAGACACAGTGGCATGCAAATCGAATCAGTTTTGTTCCATTACCAATTAACTCATTCATGATGGAAAAGTATGGTACAGAGACCTGACCTAATTTCCAGGACTGCAAACATTGAAGAAGTTCAGATCAGGATCCAGATCTGAGGTTAGGGTGACCAGATTTTATAGGGACAGTCCCGATTTTGGGGTCTTTTTCTTATCTAGGCTCCTATTACTCCCCACTCTCTGTCCCGATTTTTCATACTTGCTGTCTGGTCACCCTAGCTTTGTAAGTAGGGTTCATTGCTACCTCCAAATAATAAACGTGTTTGTGTTAATTTTCTGCATTATTAATTAGAAACACATGCTTTTCTCCACTTGAATTACCACACTTTTGTTCTTCCTGCAGTCTCTATAATATTTTGTTTGACCAAATTTTCACAGGACCTCTCTATCTCAGAGTGTTTTGGTGATCTCATGCATTCCATCTGCCTTTGAACATGAATGATGCTATCAGATGTGAAATGTCCTCTAAGTGGCTTCCTTTGAACAACAAAGAAAAAAAAGTCTTAACCCTTGTTGCTCCCTACTTGCAGTTGATCTTCTGTGTCAATTTAAGTAACAGCAAGTCGCCTAGCAATGACATGTTTAAACATGCCTGGCAGGGGGCATGAATTGGATTTAGGCTAGGAAAACATTCTAAAGCAGGTGACCGCTGTGGGTCTTGATGATGTTAGTGTTTTTCTTTGTAGTTAAGAGTCTGATCTTTCTAGGAGTCCTTCCAATCTCTACAGAACCAGCATGCAGGCAGGTGAGTTTGGGCAGGGAATCAGTTAGTTTCACAGCAGAGATTGTTTGTTTGTTTTTAAACTCAGTCAATCAGTGAATTTTCTCATGTCTCAGAGCTCCTGCTGGAGGAGTCATTTGAAAATGTGACCCACAGGCACTCGAATGCATTCAGCTTTCTTTCTGTGTAAACAGAAATGTGTGTGATCCATACCTACAGATTTTGTGCAGAGAGGAGCTATGTTTATACAACTGGCAACATTCTCAGGGAGTAGTAACTGGGAGAAAAAATAATCAAATGCATCCAGGTGTTTGACAGTACTCAATAGCTTGTTTCCAACAAACCTAGTGCTTCCCCAACAATCATCCTATATATATGTGTGTGTGTGTGTATACAGACATGATCTTTAATAGGTTGAGTGACCAAACCACCATCTGGATTCATCCAGACTTTCCCAACATGAGGTTACCTTATCTACCCTTTGCTCTAGGCATCTCCATGGGTAACTGCTGTATATCAGATCTTGATAAACCCTTCCCCTATCAAGGTCAACTGAATCTTGGAAGATGATGTCTAGTACCAGAGGGGTAACCGTGTTAGTCTGGATCTGCTCTTTGTCACTTTTGGAAGATCTTGTGCTTCTCCTCACATATTAAGCTGCTTTCAGGAGTACAAGTCTTGTAGTATGGCAGAAGAAGTAGGCATCTTTGACCAAAGCCATAGTAAGCATTTTAGATTCTAATGCCTCTCCAGATATATAATCAGGGAGATCAGAGGAAGATGTTAGAGATGTTCAGAACACTTAAACATTTAACAGCTAGGGGAACCTCAAATGTGTAGCTTTGGTGTGCAAGAACTTTACTTCTTCACATTTCAGCCATGCAATTAGCATGAACATCTGTATGAAACTGGATAAAATGTAGCCCCATTCTACCTCGATGGATATTCAGACTGGTTTGGGAAAACACATCCCATGGTAGCAGGGGATAAGATACACTATGTTCCTGACAGTTTGCATTTTACTGTTATAATTAACACAGCCTAAAACCAAATGTTGAGTTTGTGCAGAGAACATATATTGTGTGTTTGTGTTTAACAATCCAGCTTCTTATTGTCATATAGCTTTTGGAACATACCTAGCTTAATCACCTCCACTATGCACAAACATCCAAATCATGAGGATTCCATTGCATTAATGGGTTTATTCCAAATTCTTTGTTATATTATTTATATATTTTACAATGTTATTTCTTCAAGTGTTCATTCAGATGGGCTTTGTTATGCTCTGGTGCTAAATATGATTATGTACAATTAATCATAGGCATGTCCCTACCCCATGTTATCTGAGCTGAATGTAACTTGCTGGACAATTGTTTTGAATGTATACACGATCAGTAATTCTGCCCCGACCCAATAACCATCCCACATCTTTCAGCTCTGAGTCAGACACCCCACTGTTCCAGAGAAAAGTGTGGACTGGCCAGTAAACTGTAGATATTACTATTAATTAGAGGCCAGACTGTCCCATCCCCACATGTCTAAGGCAGAAGCCATATCTCATGTGTGTTCCACCAGACCCTAACTCAGTCTAGTGTCCTACTATGGATTGGATTCTGTCTCCACTCTCCCTGAACCACCTTGCCAATACTAATTTGAGACCAAACACTCTAGACCGGGGGTCTCAAACTCAAATGACAATGAGTGCCACATGAGGAATAGCACATTAGCCAGAGGGCCGCTTCACGGACACCCTACCCACACCCACACTCCTCCCTTTCCATGAGGCCCTGCCCCTGCCCCTCCTCTTCCCATCCCTTCCCTGTCCTCATACCAACCCCTTCCCCCAAACCCCCACCCAACTCCACCCCCTCCTTATCTCCAGGGAGTGCAGGAGGGGTGTGGCAAGGGTTCAGGGCAGGGAGTTGAGGTGCAGGAGATGTGCAGGATGTGGCAGGGGGCTCAAGGCAGGAAGCTGGGCTGCAGGAGGGGTGTAGGGTGTGGCAGGGAGCTCAAGGCAGGGCATCAGGGTGCAGGAGGGGTGAGGGATGCAGGGTGCAGCATGGGGCTCAGGGCAGGGGGCTGAGCTGCAGGATGGGTGGAGGGGGAGGGAGGACAGGCTCCCCACTTGCCTGCCTGCCTTGCTAGGAGAAGCTCCCTACTTGCCCCTCACCGCTAGGAGAAGCAGCTGGAACCTGGAGGAGGAGGAACCCTGTGTTCTCATGGCTGTGCCTCCAGATACCTCCCCCGAAGCTCCCAGTGGCCGTGATTCTCAGTTCCCGGCCAATGGGAGCTGAGAGGGGCGGTGCCTGGAAGAGAGCTCTGTGCCTCCCTCCCTCCCCCAGGGGCTGCAGCCATGTGACTTCAGCACCCCCGGTTGCGCACGGGTCTGGAGTTGCTCTAGGCAAGTCGAAGGGGGAGCGAGGAGGGAGCATGGCAGGCCGCAGAAAAGAGCCAGGCGGGCCACATGCAGCCCGTCGAACGCATGTCTGAGACCCCTGGTCTAGACATAGGCCAGCAATAAATATTTCCACATTTAACCTGAAAAGACTCCCAGTATGCTCCCAAATTGAGCTTCAGATAGCCCCTTACCTGATATAGGCTGGCTGCTATGATTTATCATCATAAAAGTCAAGTCAAGACCATACAACTGTAATTAATCTACAACATGGGGAAGACAATTCTTTATCATGTGATAACTAATAGGGGTCTCCTACCCACTGAGAGTGGATAAGTAGAGTTCAGGTTGGCATTGGAAACATAGCTGTATTTCCTGACTTGCTTGAGGTAGGTGTTTTACACTACTGGTCCCACATTCTAGCTTCCTGACTCTCAAACATTTGTTGTTAATGTTACCTTTGAATTTCCTTCTAACTACATATTTTAATAGCTACAAAGATCTATTGTTTTACATGAATAGTTATGCCTTTCCGAACGTAAGTGTATCTTACTGAAAACTTTCCTCTTCTAAATAGGTATAGCTAATACCTGTAGAAGGCTAAGGTAAGTTAATGCAATACTTTGCTTGTAACAAACTGATCTGGTGCATGATAAGGGAAGGAGAGCTATTTTTTTTATGGTCTGTATGTGTAACCCACACACCTTCTAGGTGTGGTGTTCTGTCTCATCTAGTGGCACTGAGACCACTTAGAGTTAAATGAGTTTGCTCTACAGCCTTAGCTAACAGCTAGTTGGCCTTTAGCTCATGCAGTAGAGCAGTGGTAGGCAACCTTTCAGAAGTGGTGTGCCGAGTCTTCATTTATTCACTCTAATTTAAGGTTTCCTGTGCCAGTCATACATTTTAATGTTTTTAGAAGGTCTCTTTCTAGAAGTCTATAATATAGAACTAAACTGTTGTTGTATGTAAAGTAAATAAGGTTTTTAAAATGTTTAAGAAGCTTCATTTAAAATTATATTAGAATGCAGAGCTCCCCCGGACTGGTGACCAGGACCCGGACAGTGTGAGTGCCACTGAAAATCAGTTTGCATGCTGCCTTTGGCACCCATGCCATAGGTTTCCTACCCCTGCAGTAGAGGCTTATGCACTAAGCTCCAGGGATCTCTGGGTCAATCCTGCCTTCCAGTGACCAGGGTCTGTCACTGTTCCACATGCAGTAAAATTGAATGTTGACTCGAGTACAACTGGGCAGGATACACAGTTACCCTTACATTTTTGCACAAAGGAGGAGTAGCTCAAGTGCACATGCCACAGGAACTGGGAGAGCGGTAACACTTTCCGCTCCATTAACTTTCTTTTAAAATGAAAAATCACTGTTGCTTTACCCTCAGCATACAGTATATGTACAGTAGACTCTCGATTATCCAGGACAGGATTAACCAGGATGTCAAAAAAAATATGCATAACTCGCAGGGCCGGCTCTGGCTTTGTTGCTGCCCCAAGCACACACACAAAAAACCCACCAGGGCACAGAGCAGCCAGTGAACCAACATCCCCTCCCCCTGGCATAGGGTGGCTAGTGAACCAACCCCCTGCTCTCCATATTTCCTATGGATGGTGATTATCCAGGATTTTATTAACCAGGATTATTTTTTTCCCTATCATCCTGGATAATTGAGAGTCTACTGTATGTGGCAATGCACCAAAATTAGCCTAGTCATGGAAGACAGAGTTGTCAGAGCAGCAAGAGGCTTTCATGAAAGGTTGGAGGTTTGGGTTTGGTTGTTTTATGATAATATTCCCCACGGACTGGTAACATGTTAAAGAACCGCTCAACTCTCAAGCCAAATTTTGGAAAAAAAATTGGGCCAGATTGTGGCCAGCTTCTGTGGAGGAAGGAAGTGGGAGGGCCAGAGAGAAACAGGACCTTGCACAGGGGCTAACCACATTGTACGTGGGGAGCAGAGCCATTGTTCCTTGCTCAGTGTCAGCAGGGCGACGAGTCTCCTCAAATGGGGTACAGGCTATGGAGTACCAGGGGAAGGGACTGTGAAGTGGTCATTTTCCTCTTTCAGAGGTGCTCAGCAATTGTGATGTGCTCGAGCAGAAGAAGGAATGTGGGATTAGTTAACCAGACTCCTAAGGCTTCTCACTGCAAACTGTCAACTTGCAAATCCATCCTCAGCACGTGGCTGTGCTTTGAAGGCATGATCTGTTTGTTTATTTTAGGGGGACTGTTTTTAACAATAGCATCTGAGCGCAGATTAACAACAATTCTCTCCACCTGTAATAGTCTTGTTTTCTTTCTGCTCCTAAAAACTAGTTGCCCTTAAATGAAAACAGGATCTTTATTTTGTAAGGATCAATTTAAATATGCTCCAGAAATCTTCATCCTCTGTCTGTAACATCACTATTAGCATCCGTGGAAACGACCAGTTTTACAAAGGATAAGGATTTCTGGAGCAGAGGAAATTAATTCTTACGTAATAAAATATCCTGTTACATGCAAATGGTGATAGTAACAAAAATAAAGGTATGCGGGGTGGGAAGAAAAAAACATAGATATGATTGTTTTTAAAGAGTGTAATTTTTTTTTCTAGAAAGCAACTGCAGCTGTTTAACGGTCAGTCCCAGCATGTATCAATTTACTGTATCACCTTTTTATTGGCTATAACAAGATCAATTGTTTTTTTAGCTCCAGCTGAGCCTACTTCTCTGACCTTCCTGGAACTCTGAGCAGTATGGCTGCTATCATTCTACTCTTTAATTTAAAAACGTTACATAGGGGTTTCCACGGGGTTTCACAATCTGTTTATGCTTCCGCATGGTTGTACCAGAACCAGTTATATAACTCAGTTTGGACAGCTGGTACAAAATTGTTTGAATTGACTTAAAGATTTGTTCTAACCTATGCCTGGACTAGCCTGTTTTTTAAAACTGGTGATCAGTTTGGGCTGGTCAGTATAGAATTGTCACACCTCACTGTAATCTAGGTTAGCCCCATTTGTTAGGTAACGATCAGCCTGTTTTAACAAGTATTTGGGCAGGTGTTTAGACACCACAGGGCTGAGCACAGTAGTTAGGGAAGGAAATACATATTGTTGATTGAATTCCCTGAGTTCAGTAAACCGGGATATAAAATAGAACACTCCTCAGGGAAAGGACTTCAGGTTACATTTCACTGCCTTTTGATGGGATTTAGGCACCAAAGTCATTTAGATGACTGAACATTATACGCTGCATCTCTTAAAGGTTTAAATACCAGACTTCACTGTACTAAAAGACTATATTCCTATTAATTGCAACCGCATTTAGATAAAAGCACACTTAAATATCCAACTAAAATTCAAATGGGTGAGGTAACAGAAGAGTTATTAAGCAGGATTCTATATGCAAACAATGCAAATTCATATCTGTGTCAAAGTTGTGTCTTTTCAACATTTGGCCATTGTTTTAGGGATGACCTTTTTGCTTCCCTACAATCCTAGAGATAGAATTACGGATACGGAGCTGCACTCCTGGAAAGTCAGGCAAGGGGCCAGAGTTAGAAAAACCCAACATAATAGTAATTTGTTTATTAAACAAAAGAATATTCTGCTGAAGTACAGGTTACAAGAGAGGTTAAAACAAAAATGAAGGAAAAGAAATCAGAGGTTAATTAAGAAACACTGAGCTTCAAAGAGACTGCTGCCAATATAATGGAAAGCAACCGGGTTTTCATCAGACAGTATCGTCTTCTCCCACCCTCCCTACAAGGGGACTGAAGACATAAGTTGTCATTTATGCCTCCAGGAAATATATCGGATGTGACAGATGACAAGACCCCAGCCAAGCCCTGAAGCAAATAGTGATGTACTCTGTGTAGTTGTTAATCAAGGGTCATGGCAACCGGAGAGGTAACATTCAGCTTTATGCATATGCAAACTACCAGCCCTGGTAGATAGGAGAGTTTCTGGATAACCTGTCATCACTAGTAGTGTTACCTTCAGACAGCATGTTTAAGGCCTCATCAGACTGCTGGCTGCTGGCTGTTGTTGTCTTATTTAAGTCGTGGATGTTGCTTTGGTAGTTCACAGAGGATCCAATGGCAGAAGGGTAGCCATTGTCAGCAACAGCTGAGGTGGACATTGATTCCCACGGTATTTCTCTCTTTTGCCATTTCAGGTTCAGTTTCCACCCAGTCCAGCCATAAAAAGCGAGTGTGAAGAGAAAGCCTTGCATTGGATTTAGCACTCCCTGGAAGAGAGAAGAAAGAAGAATTGCGATGGGAATTAAAATCAACAGAGTGGTGAATTTCAAGTCCGGTGAAACCATTTCAGTGCATTAAGGGTACATCTATGCTCAAAAAAAAAATAATTCACAGCACCAAGTCTCAAAGCCTAGGTCAGCTGACTTGGGCTTGCAGGGCTGTGGGCTATACAACTGCAGTATAGACATTAGGGACCAGGCCGAAGCCTGGGTTCTGAGCCCAAATATCTACACTGCAATCATATAGCCCCATAGCCCAAAGCTCACGAATCCAAGTCAGCTGGCCTAGCTGTGCCATGGATCTTTTATTGCAGTGTAGACATACAGACTTTCCTCACAGTGAACAATTACTGCTTCAAGAGATGTAAAACACACCCATCTGCAACCAGATGAAAATGCATGTTATGTTTCTTCTAGCCACAAGGAAACCCAGGGAAGAAACCAAAGGCCTTGTTCTAGTACACACTAATACTGAGAACACAAGGGGTCAAATGTTTGCCTGGTTTGACTTCAGCTACTCCATGGAGTTGTATCTCGGATAAATATGGCCCTCACTGTGCTTTAACAGTTTCCACTGTGTCTTATGAATTTTATTTTACATGAGCAACTATAAGACTTGAGTGAAGGCAGAGCCAAACATACTGAGAGTAGCCATTCCCAGATAACCAAGTTCTTAAATAGTGATCAATCAGTTTGTAACTGCTGCTGACTCATGAACCAGTCACGGTGGTTGGATTAAAAAACTGGACAGCTGAGACAGTCTCTCAAAAATCCCTTGGCTATTTGGCAAGTAAATGCTTTGGATGTTTCTATTTTTCTCGTGGGAAATCAGCACTTTATTTTCACAGCCAGCCTACAAACAGTTCAATTCCTAGACTTGACATCTTGCCCTCCAGGTCAGGAAGAGCTGAGAGCTGTGTGACATGAGTATGTTCAGCCCTTGGGAGAAAAGGGGGCACCATGTGCGTGACATCACGTAACCCTTTAACAGAGGATGAAACCTGGAAATGGAGAGGTAGGTACTTGCGGGTGCCTGATTGCTTGTCAGAGGGTAGCGGGGTCGGGGGGTGGGAAGAGGAGTAATTTAGCCCTCGTAACACTAATGTAGGATAAAATCTGGAAGGAGAGAATTAGGTACCCAGAGATGGAGAGGTCAGAGTATCGTGTGTGTCCTGGGAATGTGGGAATGTTCCATGCACAGGAGGTGTACGTTCATCCAGAATACTGCAGGCCAGAGTTGCCAGGCTCAGCTGCAAAAATTGAAAGGTGAATTCTGCTGACTGGTGGATTTAGAAACAATGCTTGTAAAGGAGCCCTGGTGAGTCCTCTGTGGGTAGAGGACTGTAGCCAAGGGGCACATACACACAAGAATAGGGGAGACAGTTTTAAGAGAAGAAAAATTGGTGGTAACATGGATTAAATTTTCAAGAGAAGCAGTAGATTCTCCAGCTCTTGACATCTTCATATGAAGACTGGATGTCTTTCTGAAAGATATGCTTTGGCCAAACAAATTATTGGGCTCAGTACATGGGTAAGTGTGTGAAATGTAATGGTCTGTGATATACAGGAGGTCAGTCTAGATGATCAAATGAGCCCTTCTCGCCTCAAATTCTTTAAATCTCTATAAAAATCCCAGAAAGTGGGAAGGGAAGGAATTATTCACAGCTAGAGCTATCCCATAACTCCAGTTTTAGTGCCTTTCATGTGTTTAATGTTCACTTAATTAAAACACTCATCCAAATATACCCTTGACCCTCCTCTAGAAAATTCTTCTGTCATTTCAAAAAGAAAAACCAAGAGCGTGTTTTTACTAAGAGGCTTTGCAGATATTTAAGGTCTCCCCAAAGAAGCTACCTGCATCATCAGCTCCAGAATTTCCCCTTTTGACTATTCCAGGAACATTATGCTGGGGGGGGGGGGGGGGGAATTACAGTCCAGTAATGGTCCAAAATGCTTTAGTAGAGTTCCTACAGTATTTTGGATCATTGCTCTGAAAGACCAATCTATTTTTCTCTCATGTAATTCTCTGTATATACAGATGTTTTCTACATGGTGGCTTTAAGGAGCAAAGAAAATAACCTTAGTTACAAGTACAGGCTGAGATTGTTAGTAAGCACCCGAGTTGTTAGCTTGTTTTCAGGAATCTCTGGTGGAAATTCTGTAGTCAGGAAGACACAGTAGATGATCATAACGGTCCTTTCTGGTCTTAAAAAGGAATGAATCACCTTGACTTCAGTAGGGATGCACAGAGGGTCAGTCGGGGCAAAATTTATCCCTTAGTCCTTCTTGCAGTTTTTCATATGAAGAATAGTTCCTGTGACTTTGAAAATGTTCTCCCATTATATTTTGAAAGAAATAAACACTCATTATATTGGTACTGCTTCCTGTCATACAAAAGCTACTCCAAGACTAATAAAAATCATGGTTGACTTACCATTATAATCCATGTGATCAGTGCAGCAGTTCTAACATTTTTCAGGGAGTTTCCATTGATATCTGGCTGCATTTCAAGGTAGAACAACAGGCTCTCATTGATGATGTTTGATGACCAGCTGGTGGAGGGATCAAGAGGAGGACAAGAAAAAGACAGATTTTTTTGTTTGTATATACAATGGTTTCTTTACCAAAGCATAATTGTGGTGATGGTTGGCAAGGAGAGGGAAAAGTCTGGGTTTTTTTTTTTTTTTTTTTTTTTAAAGTACTAAAGCTCGTAGCCAACAATATGAAGGAGCAGCAGGCCTGGGAGAATATGATCAGGAAACAAAATCCCTTTCCTAACTCAGCCTGAGACAAAGAAATAGACATAACCAAAGGGAATGAAATCCTAGCATTCCGCCCTGCTGCAGGCTGATAAAATGCAGAATTAAATCAAGCGGATTAGAAAATACAAGATTAGAATGTACTATCTATATATATAAAAGTCAAATGGTGTATGCGTGTGTGTATGCGTGTATCTACGTGCACTTACTCCTTCCACACCGTTTGAGCTAGAGACTTGAAATTTGGTACATTTATAGGTCTTAGGGTCCTAATCAGGGTAAGAGTTGAAAATTTTTCAAATCTCACCTCTGACGCCCCCCAGGGGTGAAATTATTTAAAGGCCAATCACATCAGCTGGGCAGCTGCTGTTCTCTGTGACATAGTTATGATTTCATAATACCCCCTCCAACGGACCCCGCACTCGCTCAGCTCTCTGCCCCCTCCCCCTCCAACGGACCCCACACTCGCTCAGCTCTCTGCCCCTCCCCACCTCCGACAGACCTGAGTTGGGTTTGGTCAGAGGGTAAGTGAGGTAGGGATGTCGGGTTTGGTCGGGGGGTGAGGTGGGGGTGTCGGGTTTGGTAGGGGGGTAAGTGAGCTGGGGGTGTTGGGTTTGGTCTGGGGGGGTGGGAAGGTGTCTGGGGGGGTGAGGGTGAGGTGTGGGTGTTGGGGTTGGTCAGGGGGCTTTGGGTTTGGTGGGAGGGTAAGGTGAGGGTGTTGGGTTTGGTTGGGGGGGTGAGGAAGGGGGTCGGGGTTGGTCAAGGGGTAAGTGAGGTGTGGGTGTCGGCTTTGTTTGTGGTGGTAGGTAGGGGTGTCGGGTTTGGTTGGGGGGAAAGTGAGGTGGGTGTGTCAGGTTTGGTCTATGGGGGGTGAGGTGTGGGTGTTGGTCAGGGGGTGTTGGGGTTGGTAGGGGGGTGACGTGGGGGTGTTGGGTTTGGGTGGGGGGGGTGAGGTGGGGGTGTCAGGTTTTCTCTCTGCCCCCTCCCCCCCTCCAATGGACCCCGCATTCGCTCAGCTCTCTGTCCCCTCCCCACCTCCGACGGACCCGAGCAACACTGGGTATTTTCGCTAGTAGTCTATAATGGGGAATGTCATCATCAGCACCTTCTTATAGTTACAGCCTGTGATGTGGTTGTGACGGTGTACCCCATAAGGCTTTATGGGGGGGGTGCCTGTAAATATATGTATGATATTACTGGAATATGGTTTCGCTACATATGCCATGTAACATATCTAGGTGAAGGTAATGATCCACTGGATCTGTTCATCCTATTTGTAAGTATGTGTCTGTTTTGTATTCAGAGTTATGAATATTGACTATGTGCTTGGTTGGTTGTATGTGGACTTTGGAAAGCAGCTGAGCAGCTCTCTGGGAGAAGACTATTCTCAGTTAAGCCCAACTGAGAACCAATCAAGCAAACAATGAACTTTGTAGACTCCCGTCCACACCCCAGCTTCCTCAGGAATGCAGCCTCCCTGGTAATGAGCGGAGTCTGGTTCAAACCTGCAACTTTGTCCATGTGCTCTGAGAGTCCAGGTGGACTCTGGATAAGAAGGAGGAGGGGCTCTCCCCCCACAGGAAGAAGTCTATATAAACCTGGGAAATACCTCCCCATTTTGTTCTCAGCTGACTCAAACAACAGCCCTCCACCCCCCAAGGATTCCTGGAAGAAACTGGAACAGAGGACTGTGACTGGAGGGGTGGTGCGAGTGATTGCTGGACCCAGGCTAACAGAGTTTAGCCTGAAAGAAGGAATTCACTGAGGGTGAGGCTTTTTACTGTAATAGTGTTAGATTTGCATGTTCTGTTTATTTTGTTTGGTAATTCACTTTATTCTGCCTGTTACTATTTGGAACCACTTAAATCCTATTTCCTGTCTTTATTAAAATCACTTTTTACTTATTAATTAGCCTGGAGTACGTGTTGGTACCTGGGGAGGCAAACAGCTGTGCATTTCTCTCTATCATTGTTATAGAGGGCAAACAATCTATGAGTTTGCCCTGTATAAGCTTTATACAGGGCAAAACACATTTTATTCAGGGTTTGACCCCATTGGGAGTTGAGCATCTGAGTGCCAGAGGTAAGGATACCTCCTGCCTGTTTCCAGGAAAGCCCACAGCTGTTAGGGGACGTGGCTCAGACCTGGCAGGGTACTGAGGTCTTAAGCTGTTGGGGCAGGAAAACTGAGGGAGGAGTAGCCTTGGCACATCGGGTGGCAGCTCCTAAGGGGTTTCTGTGATCCCAACCCGTCATAGTGGTGTACCAGGCTTTTACTGCCTTGGCAAACCCTGACAGAAGAAGGTGCCTTGCCAAAAGGGAAGGGCAGTGAGTTCCGACATTTAGGAGTTGCCTAAAGAGGTCACCCATGATAAGCTGCAGGTAAAATCAGAGTTGGTTCTCCAGACCTAGCATGACTGGGAGCAGAGGCCAATCAGGGCCCTGCAGGCCGGATAAAAAGGAGTGGCTGTATCTACTACAGGCCAATTCTGGGTGAAGCCAGGAAAGGGAACGAAGGCTTTTCTTGCCCTAACCCAAGTAACCTGGCCCAGTCAGAGGCCCAACCTTGACAATGTTGGGTCTCTATGAAGGGGTAGTGTTTATAGTGTGGGCTTTAATGCCCAGGTGGCTATTTTGAGTTAAGATTTAATTTGTGTTCTGTTAACCCAGGAAGGGGACTGGACTGAGACCTGAACTGGCCAGAGGAGCTGGCCTCTGGGCCATGGAGGCAGCTGATGATTGCAGAACTAGGACAACAAGAGGTGCTAAAGAGGAAGAGTCCCTGCAGCACTATGTCCTGACCCAAGAGGGTACTTTGGTAACAAGGGCACATTATAATACATATGAGCATATGAATAGAGTTGCAATCTTCATACATACTCTAAATATCTATAGCATTGCTGCACATCATTTCCTAAACAACCACAAACTTCAGCGTTAAATTAAAATGGACTTCAAAAGTGACATCAAAACGGGATAGCACATGACTCGGAAATTGCCCTAATGTACCAATAGTTCTTACCAATAAAGGCAGCTCATGGGCAGATAACAAACAACAAGTTAAATGAATCAATAATCTTCAGCCTCAAAGAGACGGTACGTCAGAAATCCTAGGTTTTTAGCCCTAGTGAACAAACTTTAGTGCAGTTTCTCTGTATTTCTCCTGCATGGTCAAATGGGTCAGGCTGGTTTCCTAAGTCCAGTTTTTGGGTTTTTGTTTTTTTTTAAAGGATTTTGACATTTTCTTTTTGCAATCAGGTTCCCATTCTATGTGAAAACCTCACGTTTTTCTCCCTCCACCATGCTCCCCTCACACTTCTTCCCTGCTCCATTCCCCACAACCTGTCCACTTTAACAAGCTGCTCCCATGCACGACCTATGACAAGTCACATCCCCTCCTTGACACTGTTTCCTTTCCTACCCTATTTCTGTCTATCAGAATTGATGTGCCGAGTCTTCATTTATTCACTCTAATTTAAGGTTTCGTGTGCCAGTAACATATTTTAATGTTTTTAGAAGGTCTCTTTCTCTAAGTCTATAATATAGAACTAAACTATTGTTGTATGTAAAGTAAATAAGGTTTTTAAAATGTTTAAGCAGCTTAATTTAAATTTAAATGCAGAGCCCCCTGGACTGGTGGCCAGACCCAGACAGTGTGAGTGCCACTGAAAATCAGTGCCATAGGCTGCCTACCCCTGGTATAGACAGTAAGTTCTTCATGGCAGGGACCATCTGTTGCTATGTGTTTGTATGGTGCCTTGGATGATGGATCCCCAATCTCATTTTAAATGTACTCCTGCCATACAAATAGCAAATAATAATTTCTTCCTACGAGAGGATGCTCTATTTTTGTTCAGCAGTTTGCGCTGAGCAGTCAACACCTGGCACTCCCAGTAGTACTCCACAATCTTTTGTACTAGCTGTAGCATGCTTTATAAGGAAGCTGCCACTGCAGAAAGGCAAAACTGTGTCCCAAAGAAAACTGCAAAAGGATGCCATATTGGAGACGAGAATACGTGGTCTGAAATTCCACAGTCAGGCTACTCTTGTGAAGAGTGACCATAACAATCTTTGTATTCTTCAGATATTGCTCTAGATGGCTACATCCCCAGTCAATACCTAACCATCTTTTTAAACCATTTTTCTTTGAGGCTTTTGTTTTCATGTTTCTCAAACTCCCCCACCTGCCGCTGTGTATTCTGGAACTTGTATCACAGCTGCAAGAGGCATCTTAATGCTTCAGCTACTAAGTAAAATAATTTAGAACCTTTTCCTTTCTAGACAATTCCTCCCCATTGAAACAAACACATACCAGAAGCCCACCAATACCCTTCACACACCGCACCTTCCACAGCTGGAAACTGTTCAGTTTTTTAAAAATAAATAAATAAAGGTGCCTCCTACCATATAATGAACACCAGCATAATTTTGAAAAAGCGAATCTGAATCTCCATCCCCAGACGTCTTTCATTCTCCGTGTAGATTCCTTGTCTTCCTTTGAGCAATGAGGTAACTGGAAAGTACAGTACTGTATAATGAGTCCATGGCTATGGGTTTTTTAAAAAAATTATTTGCAGGAATTCAGAGAATGGGAAAGGGAGGAGAAGAAACTGCAGCTAAGGTTCCCTGCTGTGGTGGGACTTGATTTTGACCAAGGGAGGAATTGGTAGCAACAGAAGGCAGAAGGCAATTTGGGTGAAAGTGATCAAGAAATGGTAGATTTCATGATTCTAAGGAAAGGGAGGAGTGAGGGTAGCAGAATAAGGACAACAGACTTTTAAAACGGCAGACTTCAACAAACTCAGAGAAATGGTAGGTGAGGTTCCATGGGAAGAAAATCTAAGGGAAAAAAGAGTTCAGGAGACCTAGCAGTTTCTCAAAGAGACAATATTAAAGGCATAAGTGCAAACTATCCTGATGCAAAGGAGAGAGACTGTAAGAGATTACCCTTCCCCCACTCTAAACTCTAGGGTAAAAATGTGGGGGTCTCTTATATGCAAGACCAATTAACTCCAAGCTACTTTCCCAGGATAGGTTAAATCCTTTCCCCCAAAACCCAAACTTCTCCAGTTAGGGCTTGGAACCCGCTCCCACCATTAACGTGATTTCTCCAAAACCATGGAGTGGGGCACATTAAAACCCCCTATAGTAACACCCCCTCCCCCTTGCCACCTGGGAAAGATAAAGAACACAGACTTCAATCCACCCCTCCCCCTTGCTACCTGGGAGAGATAAAGAACACAGACTTCAGTCCATCCGTCCCCCTTGCTACCTAGGAGAGATTCAAGCACACAGACCCTCACTAGCCATGAGCTGTGCCCAATCCAAAGCTAGGACAACTCCAAGGAAAATAACCAGACCCTTCTTATAACAAAAAAAGGTTTAATAAAGAGAAGAGAAAAGCATACATAAGAACATAAGAACATAAGAACGGCCATACTGGGTCAGACCAAAGGTCCATCTAGCCCAGCATCCTGTCTACCGACAGTGGCCAATGCCAGGTGCCCCGGAGTGAGTGAACCTAACAGGTATGATCGAGCGATCTCTCTCCTGCCATCCATCACCCCCCTCTGACAGACAGAGGCTAGGGACACCATTCATTACCCATCCTGGCTAATAGCCATTTATGGACTTAGCCTCCATGAATTTATCCAACTCTCTTTTAAACCCTGTTATAGTCCTAGCCTTCACAGCCTCCTCAGGCAAGGAGTTCCACAGGTTGACTGTGCACTGTGTGAAGAACTTCCTTTTATTTGTTTTAAACCTGCTGCACGCCAATTTCATTGAGTGGCCCCTAGTTCTTCTATTTTGGGAACAAGTAAATAACTTTTCCTTATTTACTTCCTCCATACCACTCATAATTTTATATACCTCTATCATATCCCCCCTTAGTCTCCTCTTTTCCAAGCTAAAAAGTCCTAGCCTCTTTAATCTCTCTTCATATGGGACCCGTTCCAAACCCCTAATCATTTTAGTTGCCCTTCTCTGAACCTTTTCTAGTGCCACTATATCCTTTTTGAGATGAGGAGACCACATTTGTACGCAGTATTCAAGATGTGGGCGCACCAGGGATTTGTATAAGGGCAATAAGATATTCTCCAACTTATTCTCTATCCCTTTTTTAATGATTCCTAACATCCTGTTTGCTTTTTTGACTGCCACTGCACACTGCGTGGATGCCTTCAGAGAACTATCCACAATGACTCCCAGGTCTTTTTCCTGATTGGTTGTAGCTAAATTAGCCCCCATCATATTGTATGTATAGTTGGGGTTATTTTTTCCAATGTGCATTACTTTACATTTATCCACATTAAATTTCATTTGCCATTTTGTTGCCCAATCACTTAGTTTAGTGAGATCTTTTTGAAGTTCTTCACAGTCTGCTTTGGTCCTTACTACTTTGAGCAGTTTAGTATCATCTGCAAACTTTGCCACATCACTGTTTACCCCTTCCTCCAAATCATTTATAAATAAGTTGAATAGGATCGGTCCCAGGACTGACCCTTGGGGAACACCACTAGTTACCCTTCTCCATTCTGAAAAAGTTCCATTTATTCCTACCCTTTGTTCCCTGTCTTTTAACCAGTTTTCAATCCATGAGAAGATCTTCCCTCTTATCCCATGGCAGCTTAATTTACGTAAGAGCCTTTGGTGAGGGACCTTGTCAAAGGCTTTCTGGAAATCTAAGTACACTATGTCCACCGGATCCCCCTTGTCCACATGTTTGCTGACCCCTTCAAAGAACTCTAATAGATTAGTAAGACACGATTTCCCTTTGCAGAAACCATGTTGACTTTTGCCCAACAATTTATGCTCTTCTATGTGTCTGACAATTTTATTCTTTACTATTGTTTCAACTAATTTTCCCGGTACGGACGTTAGACTGACTGGTCTGTAATTGCCAGGATCACCTCTAGAGCCCTTTTTAAATATTGGCGTTACATTAGCTATCTTCCAGTCACTGGGCACAGTAGCCGATTTAAAGGATAGGTTACAAACCCTCGTTAATAGTGCCGCAATTTCACATTTGAGTTCTTTCAGAACTCTTGGGTGAATGCCATCTGGTCCCGGTGACTTGTTACAGTTAAGTTTATCAATGAGTTCCAGAACCTCCTCTACTGATACTTCAATTTGTGACAATACCTCAGAGTTGTCACCTACAAAAGACAGCTCAGGTTTAGGAATCTCCCTAACGTCCTCAGCCGTGAAGACTGAAGCAAAGAATTCATTTAGTTTCTCTGCAATGACTCAGTCATCTTTAAGTGCTCCTTTTGTATCTCTGTCATCCAGGGGCCCCACTGGTTGTTTAGCAGGCTTCCTGCTTCTGACATATTTAAAAAACATTTTGTTATTACCTTTTGAGTTTTTGGCTAGCTGTTCTTCAAACTCCATTTTAGCTTTTCTTATTACATTCTTACACTTTATTTGGCAGTGCTTATGCTCCTTTCTATTTACCTCACTAGGATTAGACTTCCACTTTTTAAAAGATGCCTTTTTCTCTCTCACTGCTTCTTTTACTTGGCTGTTAAGCCACGGTGGCTCTTTTTTAGTTTTCTGGAGTTGTTTTTTAATTTGGGGTATACATTTGAGTTGGGCCTTTATTATGGTATCTTTGAAGAGAGTCCATGCAGCTTGCAGGGATTTCACTTTAGTCACTTTACCTTTTAGTTTCCGTTTAACTAACCCCCTCATTCTTGCATAGTTCCCCTTTTTGAAATTAAATGCCCCAGTGTTGGGCTTCTGAGGTGTTATTCCCACCATAGGAATGTTAAATAGAAATTGGAAAATCGGTCTGAATTCAACAAGATGAAATTCAATAAAACAGTGCAAAGTACTTCACTTAGGAAGAAAAAAAATCAAATGAACAGCTACAAAATGAGGAATAACTGGCTTGATGGCAACAGGATCTGGAGGTTATAGTGGATCACAAATTGATGGAATCAACAATGGGATGGAGTTGCAAAAAAGGCTAATATTCAGGGGTGTATTAACAGGAGTGTCGTATGTAAGACACAGGAGGTAATTGTCCCACTCTACTTGACACTAGTGAGACCCCAGCTATTAATATCATGTCCAGTTCTGAGCATCACCTTTTAGAAAAGATATGGACAAATTGAAGAGAGTCCAGAGGAGAGCAATAAAAATGACAAAAGGTTTTAAAATGCTAACCTGTGAAAAAATCCTGGGTATGTTTAGCTTTGAAAGTTGGGGGGGGGGGAGCTGGGATCTTTATAACAGCCTTCAAGTCTGTTAAGTGCTGTTTTGAAGCGGATGGTGAATATTTTTTCTCCATGCCCACTGAAGGTAGGTAGACATGGAAATGGACTTAATCAGCAGGAAGATTTAGATTAAATATTCTAACTGCAAGGCTGATTACGTTCGTATATAGGCTTACAAGGGATACTGTGGAACCCCCATCAATGGAGCTTTTAAAAAAAGCAAGTTGGACAAACACCTGCCAGGGATGGTCTAGGTTTATTTGGTCCTGGAATTGATGAGTTCAAGGTCTCTTCCATCCCTACATGTCTATGATTCTATGCAGGATAGTTTAGAAGATGGAGGGTGCCTCATTAAATAATCTCCTTAATCCATTTAACAATTAAAGAAAAGGGTGTCATCCAAAAGTGAGTGGTGGTATCAGAACTTGCCACTGACTTTCTATCAAGTCCATCTAAAATGGAAAGTAACGGGGGGGGGGGAGGTCATAACTGTTTTACCTTTTAAAAACATAAAATGAAATGAGTGTTTCGAGAGTGTGTTGAACTATGAAATTGTTATGCCTTTGTTTTCTGAGTTCTGCACCTGTAAGTCACTTAGGACTCCCTCTGCAGACATGGGAAGTTTGGGACAGCAAAAAACTTGGAGCCAGCCCTGGTGGCCAACTGTAGCTGCACCAGTTTAAGCCCGGAGCATAGACAGTTCAGACTGCTATAAATACCATGGAAGCTTTGCTAAATTTCAAGAAGATGCAATGCAGTTTTGGCTCTCTACAATAGTGTTTTGTACCAGCACATCTACGTTGATGGTGCTGTTGGCCACCAATACCCGTACCTAGAGCAAATCCCCTATGTAGACAGAGCCCTGCTTTTGGTACCTAGCTGTTATGCTAAAAAAAACCCACACATGGTGCATTTCTTTCCCCTTCACTCGCTGCATCCTTACATGGCTTTCTTCAAAAGCGTCTCCCCCACAGAACAGGATATACAGACATGGCTTTTACATTACTATTTTTTTTACATCGCATACACTAACTAATGTTGGCATTTAGGAACTTACCTCCTGTTACCGTCCTTCTAAAGAGGATTGGATTGGCCACCAAAACTAGTAGAAGTGGGGCATAGGTAGTGATGTAATGAGGAATTGCATGCTGCAGGCCATCTTCACAACTGAGAAGAGATCATTAAAACATTAATTCTTCACACCATGTAGTCTTGGCTATTCTACTTACATCACGTTTAGCAAAAAATATGGAATAAACAGAAATAAACAGATCCAAAAATGTTGTGACAAATTGATTCTGGCCAGCTTAAGTGAGTCACAAAGTAGACTATTGAAATACAGTCAAGTTTCTTTGTACATGGCCCTTGTGAGCCACTGCTTCCCTCCAGAAATTTGCGTGGAAGGGGAAAAAATTGAAGCTAAGACAGGGTGGGAGAAGAAGGGATAATAGGACACAGAACTTCTTTGACATGATCTTATCTCACTCTAGGAGCCTGTGAAAGCCTTAATGCCCCCACTTTCCATGGCCAGATCAGGGATGGGATATGGGGCAAGTAAGCACCCATTTTATGTGGCATGTTGCCCTCTGGTCCTAGCAGAAATCCAAGCAGATGACTGCAGGGTCATACTGGGTATGTCTACACTGCAGCTGGGAGATGTGATTTTTTTTCAGCACTGTGGACAGACTTGGGCTAAGTCTGCTTGAGATAGCATGCTAAAAATAGCAATGTGGATGTACACCCATACTGCAGTGAATCAGAGAGGTAGCCGTGTTAGTCTGGAATTGCAGAAGCGACAAACAGTTCTGTGGCACCTTAAAGACTAAGTATTGAAGCATAAGCTTTCGTGGGCTAATACCCACTTCGTCAGATGCATGCAGTGTAAGTGGGTATTAGCCCATGAGAGCTTATGCTTCAATACTTTAGTTAGTCTTTAAGGTGCACAGGACTCTTAGTCTACACCGATATTTTTAACATGCTAGCTCATGTCTGTCTACCTACACTGGGAATCATGCCTCTCAACTGCAATGTAGACATACCTATTGACTCTGAGTTATGTGTATAAATTGGTTTAATTGGTACCTACCAACATTAAGTTATTCAATGATCAAACCATACACAACAAGTATAAAGACATCTTTGGGACTTCACTAGTTGTTGGTTTTTCAGTGGTTGGGACCCAAAGTAGGAGTAAATGGTGCTGGTGCATAACCGGCGCTTGAAAGAAAAGTGAGTTTTGGGAGGAATTTAAAAGAGAAAGGGGGTCACACAACCCAAGGGAGGCTGTTTCAGGCATAGGAGTTAACCTGATACTAAAGTGGAGAGTCATGAGTAGGAGAAGAGTTGAATGGATAAAGCATAGGGCATGAGAGAAGTAGGATATGATATTTTTAAGGCCATGCTACTCTACCACTTATGTTGGCAATACTTATGTTGTTCAGGGGTGTGAAAAAACACCCCCTACCCCCGAGCGACAAGTTTCCCTGGCATAAGTGGTAGTGTGCGCAGTGCTATGTCATCAGGAGAGCTTCTCCCGACAACATAGCTACTGCCGCTCATTGGGGGTGGTTCAATTATGTTGATGGGAGAGCTCTCTCCTGTTGGCCAAGAGCGGCTACACAAGAGATCTTACAGTGGGGCAACTGTGTTGGTACAGATGTGCCATTGTAAGGTGTCTGGGGTAGCTTAATTCTCCCAGGGCCAAATTTGCTCTGACATTCCTTAGTGTAAATTTGGAGTAACTTCATTGATGCCAATATTCAGCATTTATACTCTTGTAACTGGGGTAAAAACTTGACCCTCCATCTCCAAAACTGACCAAGACATTCACATAATCACAGAGCTGGATTTTTTTCATTAACGTCTTGCTTACCTAGCAACGGAAGGGTAGTAAAGCATGGCAATTCCTTCCACACACAGCAGGATGGCCAGGCCCCAAGTCATCATGTGGTACAGCACAATTGTACTGGAAGCACATGAAGTGGTAAAGAAGCTGTTAATGTCACTCATCATGTGCATTTAGAATTGCTTTAGAATTTTACATGGCAACCATTCAAACGAATTATACAAATATGCAGGTAGAACAACGCCCCACTGGCAGTACGGTAACTAGGAAAAGGTAAAGCAGGTTGGGAAAAATAAGAGCTGGGCTAAGTCAAAGCAGTTGTTTAGGCTGAGATAAGGGGACCTGGCTATGTCCCTTCCTGTCAACAGAGCTGTAAGTGATTCTTGCCCACACACGCCACTAGTAGTTCCCCCGGGCTTCCTCCCTTCCTGTGACCCAGGGAGGTGGAGCTTGGGGTGGGAAAAGCTGCAAAGAGAAGGAAGAAGGGCTCCCCAACCAGTGTGATTAGCCACATAAACTTCAGCCCTTTGGGGGATTTGGAAATCACAAACTTTAACAGTTATGATCACACTTTGCTTCATCTACATCAACACGGGCCTGATCCAGACCCCACTGAAGTCAATGGGAGTTTTTGCCACTGATTTTGGTGGGAGCAGAATCAAGCCCATAATTACCTCAGGCTAGAATGGTGTGACTTATGTATACATGTCTATGAATGTTTGAATCACTGCCCATAGGAAATAATATGAATGTCATTGCAGCACATAGCCTTGTCTGGCACAGGGAATTTAGATAACCTTAGTGGAAATAATTAGGGTAAAATATGTGAAGAATGTTCATAATATACACTAGAAATCAAGTAATCTAGCTTGTTACTACTTAACAGTTCCATAACTCCTGAGCATCAAAGCTTCACTATACAAGTAAAATTCAAGTTTGTCCAAAACAGGCCATAGTTAAAACTAGTTTAAATCAGGGGCTTCTGTACTTGTTCTGGAGACATGCATAATTACATCTGCCAATTGCACTGTCTCCAATATCCGATTGCTCAATATTGTCTGGATATAATGTCACATAATTCTGTGCTCAGTACTGGCAAACTGAAGGTCTTTTTGTTCTTCTAACTCCAAAAACTGGCAGACCATTTAGAAATTTTTTTATATTTTGTCTCCAGTATAACAGAGTGGCCATTGTACTCAAAGAGTAGTTATCAATGGTTGGCTGTCAAACTAGGAGGGTGTATCTGCTGGGTTTCCTCCTGGGTTCAGTATTTTTCAATATTTTCATTAATGAGTTGAATAATGTAATAACGAGTATGCTTTAAAAAATTGCAAAAGACACAAAGTGGGAGGGGTTGCAAGCAGTTTGAAGGCCTGGTTTAAAATTCAAAATGACCTTGACAAATTGGAGACTCGATCTGAATTCAACTACATTAAATTCAATAACGACAAGTGCAAAATACTTCACTTAGGAAGGAAAAAATCAAATGCACAACTACAATAGGGGCATAACTGGTTAGATGGTGTTTCCCCTGAAAAGGATCTGGGGATTATAGTGGACCACAAATTGAATACAAGTTGTGAATGTGATGCAGCTGCAAAAAGAGACTCATATGCTGAGGTGTATAAAAAGAGTGTTGTATGTATAACACAGGAGATAATTGTTCCGCTGTACTCAGTGGTGTTGAGTCACCAGCTGGAGTATTTTGTCCAGTTCTGAGTACCACAATTTAGAAAAGATGTGGACAAATTGGAAAGAATCCAGAGGAGAGCAACAAAAATGATAAGAATTTTTTTTTTGAAAACCTGACCAGTGGGGAAAGGTTAAAAAAATTGGATATGTTTAGTCTTGAGAAAAGATGACTGAGGGGAGACCTGATATGTCTTCCAATATGCTTAGGGGTGTTATAAAGAGGATGGTGACTAACTGTTCTCCGTGACCATAGAAGGTAGGAGAAGAAGTAATTGGCTTAATCTTCAGTGAGGAAGATTTAGGTTCTGTATTTGGAAAAACTTTCTAACTATAAAAGTAGTTAAGCTCTGGAATAGGCTTCCAAGGGAGGTCATCATTGGAAGCGTTTGAAAACAAATTGGACAAACACTTGTCAGGGATGGTCTAGGTTTACTTGGTATTGCCAGAGCCCATGGGACTGGACTAGATAACTTCTTGAGGTCCCTTCCAGCCCTACATTTCTAGGATTCTATTAGTGCCAGAATGTTTGGATATTCCAGTGATGGGCACTATAGAAAACATATAATTCATAAGGTTATTATTTTCTTTTCTTGAAAGAAAGGTTCTATAAAATAAAAACATCAAACAGGACATTAACAACAGCTTTGAAAAGTAGATAAAACCTCAAATCCTGAAGCAAAAATTCTAGATTTATTTCCACACTTTTTCCACCCCCCTACCACCACCCCCCTCCCCCCCCCCGAATAACATTTCATTGCAACAAGGTTCAATTCACAGTGCAGATTAGGAACTGAGGTGAAATCTTGACTCCACTGGAATCAATGGACTTCTTCTATTGACTTTAATGGAGGTAGGATATCACGTCAGATTTTCAAAGTTTAGGTGAATGCAACTGCACGCAAGTTTGTAATCAATACTGGAGCATATTCATTGCCCTTTAAGCATTAGGCATAAATGCACCCACACGAATACTTGGTTTGCATATGCACATCAGATGTTTGTGTATGCTTCATTCATGAATATATGCATACAAACATGCACACCTAATGTAGCAAGTAAATCTGTAGATCTTTAAGTAGATAAAATTAAAAATTAGTTAATTTCTCTTTGGTACCTTAGCCCTGCTGATCTTCGAACCACCAAGTAGGAATCTACAGCATAGCAAAACAGCCACCAGAAGCCAGCACTGTACAAGAGCTGGATCCACATCTGCAGAAGGAAAAGATTCCATTGTGTCATAGCCGCTGACAACATCTCTAAGTGACCAGGACAAAATAAAACTCCCTATTACTTCTAGCCCTGATGAGGCCTCATTCAAGCATGCTTAATGGCATGCAAAAGAGATCTGTGGGGGCCAAATGTTGCTCAGAATCACAGGAGTAGTTCCACCGAAGCCAACTGGTCTATTCACATGAGTAGGGTGAGCACCATTTGGTTCCTTTTGATAAGCTTGCTTTACTCCTGCCCAGAAGAGAGATTAATCTTGCCTAACCTTAACTCTGAATTTTACATGTGCATCCAAAAGTAAAACATCTTTGGCTACATTCATAAAGAGATTTATTGTGAGAATGTTTGAAATTACAGTATTTTCACATTAGTGCCTCTTCTGTAGCTGAGGGCGTATCTATACTTACAGCTAAATTAGCAGTGCTGCGATTGATGCAGCAGTGTCGATTTAGTAGGTCTGGTGAAGACAAGCTAAGTTGATAGCAGAGCACTCTCCCATCAATGTCTGTACTTCACCTTCCTGAGAGGTGGAAGGTAAGTTGGCAGGAGAATGTCTTTTGTCAACACAGCGCAGTGTAGACACCACTGTAAATTGATCTAAGTTATGTTGACTTCAGCTACATAATGTCTGTAACTGATGTAGCGTAACTTAGGACGACTTACTGCTTTAGTGTATACCAGCCCTGAGACATGAGAGAAGGACTTGTATCTTTTAATCATTGTATCTATACTGTACCTTCATATTCTGGGAAGTGAATGTAAAAGGAAATTATTATGTATAGTGAACAACCTCTGTTCCCAAGAGAAACAAAAAAGGAGAAGGGTGATAGTGAAATGTCCACACTTTAATTATGATTTTTTTTCAGTAATGACCCAAAGCAAAGTGCTATGCACAGGTTTAAGTCAAGCTACATTCCACTGTATTTGACAGTTGACCTTTCCCATTTTTTCTCACGAGTATACATAAAGATATCTGACCATATCTTCTGTGTTTACAAATTCCAAAAGTCTTTCCCTGATGAGCTGGTTCTTTTACAGCATACTTTCCTTCACCCCCCCCCCCCTTAATCTGAAACATTTTTACTCTTTAATTTAATGCTTCTCTGAGCCTGTCTTTCATTTGGCTCCATTTTCATCAGAATATCCTTTGCCATGGGTCCATAGTAGCATCCCTTTACCAGGCAAAGACCAACATACTTGCTAGTAAGCCAAATATCAATGATGGCTACAGCTCTGAAAACTTCCCTCCTCCACAATCTGAAAATACTCCCTTTCCCCAGAGATGTTGATCCTGGGCCTCGTCACTAAAGCCATCAGGCTCCAATACATTCATCACTGGAGTGCACTTTTTTCATAGCATTCAATGTATAACTTGAGCTTAAGTGTTTAATACACATTTTTTCTATATTTAGGGAACAAAGCAGATGTAGTCATCATCTTGCAATACGCATTGCATTCCACTTACATCTCAGGAGGATGTTGAACAGCAGCTAGTAAAATTAGATATTTTTAAATCAGCAGGCCCGATAACTAGCATCCAAGAGTTTTAAAAGAGTTGCCTGAGTAGTTAGACTGTAATATTTATTTTAAATAAGTCTTGAAACCATGGGAAAGTTTCCATGGAATATAAGAAAGCCAACCTGCCAATTTTTAAGAAGAGTGTAAGAGATGACCTGGATAATTATAGGGTGGCCAGTCTGACATCAATTCTGAGCAAGATCATGGGGCAGCTGATACCAGACTCAACTGATAAAGAATTAAAGGAGGGTAACATACTTAATGAAAATGTGGATTTATGGAAAATAGATCTGTCAAACTAATTTCATCTTTTTTGATGAGATTACAAGTTTAGTTGATACACGTAATAGCATGGACGTAATCAACTTAGACTCCTATAAGGCATTTGCCTTGGTACCACACAACATTTTGATTAAAGAACTACAAGATCAACATGACATGCAGTAAATGGATTAAAAGCTAGCTAACCGATAGGTCTCAAAATGTAATTGAAAATGGGGAATCATCGACAACTGTGATCTGTTCTTGGCCCCAGTCTATTTAATATTTTTATTAATGACCTGGAAGAATATATAACATCATCACTGATAAAATTTCCAGGTGACACAAAAATTGGGGGAGTGGTAAATAATGACAATCCCAGGTCACTGATTCAGAGAGATCTGGATTTTTTGGTAAAATGGGCAAAAGAAAACTATGTGTGTTTTACGGCTAATTGTATATATATTCATATAGAAACAGAGGATGTAGGCCCTACTTACAGGATGGGGGACTCTATCCTGGAAAGCAGTGACTGAAAAAGATTTTTTTGGGAAAGGTGGATAACTAGCTGAATACAATGTGTGATGCTGCGGCTAAGAGGGTTAACATGATCCTTGGATGCATAAGAGGGGAATCTGTATTTGGCACTAGTGTGACCGCTGCTGGAATAGTGTGTCCAGTTATGGGGTCCACAATTTCAGAAGAATATTGATAAATTGGAGAGGGTTCAGAATGAGAATGATGAAAGGATTAGTCCCTTTAGTTCCTCGTCTTTAGTGGCCAGGGAGCCATGGCCCTCCCACTTTCCACCGGTCTACTTTTTGTCACAGGTCACACTTCTGCCTCTCCTCTTCCCTCCGAGGTTGGGGGTCCACGGCTCGTGGCCTGCTCTGGCTTCTGTCTTGGCCAGGGGTGGGGACTCAGACAGAAGAGGCAAAGTGGGGGGGCCCTGACCCCTCCCCCCCACTTTTTGGGAAGGATCTGCTGTCTCTGGCTGGAATCTGAAGCTAGACAACTTCAGATTGGAAATTAGGCATAAATCTTTAACAATGAGAGTAATTAACCATTGGCAAAAATTATTAAGGGTTGTGTTAAATTCTCAGCCCTTGGCAATTTTAAATCAAGATTGGTGATGGTGCTTCTAAAAGATTTGCTCTACAGTGGTCCCTTCTGGCCCTGGAATCCGTGGGGAAAAAAGTCAGCAGAAAGTGGATGTATCCTGGTTCTATTCATCCCCTGGGTAGCCCCTGCTGGCTGCCAGGTAGAACTGCCAGTCCTGGTGGAAACCTCTGGGAATGTGGCATTGTAAACATAATCTGTTCTTTCTTGGGGGTATATCTATTTGGGAGTCAGTTTCCCCTGCTTGTATAGTGGAGTCTCCCCAGGGGGTGAATCAAGGCCTATTTGGTTTAAGGCTGGAATGCATGGCTTTTTGTTTTTTAAACGAAGACAAGAAAAGACATTTTACATGACTATAATTTTACATGACTATTGTTATTTTCAGAGAGGTAGCCGTGTTAGTCTGGAATAGCAGAGGTAACAAAGTCCTGTGGCACCTTAAAGACTAACTATAAAGTTTTGAAGCATAAGCTTTCGTGGGCTAATACCCACTTCGAAGATGCTTGCATCCGACGAAGTGGGTATTAGCCCACGAAAGCTTATGCTTCAAAACTTTATAGTTAGTCTTTAAGGTGCCACAGGACTTTGTTACCTATTGTTATTTTGTTTCCTGAAATGTAAACATTCCCTTGCACTGTTGCAGACTCAAATATTTCAGAAGATTGTTGCTAGTGCAAAAGACCCAGAAAGTAAATCTTTGAACCAACCCTGATGCTGGCCAGTCATATTTCATCATCCGTGCTGGGATCAATATAACAAATAAACAGCATCAATGGTAAAAAAAAATTGTTTAAAATATTCAATGTTAACAGTGAAATTATTCGCAATGTTAATAGTGAAATTATTACTGCTGCTAAATTTTTATATTGAGGGTTCTTTTTAAATCAGACTTAGACTACGATACAACCTTGTACACAGTGAACAAGGAATAACGTAAAAGTGACAAAGAGTCTTGTAGCACCTTATAGACTAACAGATTTTAGGGATCACGAGCTTTCGTGGGCTAAGACCCACTTCATCAGATGAATGTTTTTCTCATATTTTTTCTGCTTGTTCCTGGAAAGACTCAGAATTGTGTGATGAGAAATAGAGAGGGATTAGAAAAGGTTGTGGTGTGATTGATTTTTGGTTGTATGGTACATATAGTTTCATGTGGAAATTGTCATCATTCAGATTTGTAGCAGTTGAGTACAGGCTTCTGTATAACACCAGCATATTATACCTTTTGAAACATAATCAGATTTTTGTTTTAGTGTAGAAAAGGATACTTTAGCAACATTTAGATTGTAATTATAGTATTGTACATGCTTGATCAGAAATTCCTTGAGTATCCAATATTCCCACTGGCTTTTCATAAGTCTTTGTTCTGGCCTATTTGTCAGACTCCATATTACTGTAAAAACCGTGAATTGAAATGAGTTTTAGTCAGATATAGCATTTATATGCCATTTAAGTTTATACATCAGTGCATACTTGAAGCCCATTCAATTAAAGTATGAATGACAGTGTAATAAACCCCTGCTAACAGTTTTGTCACTTTGAGATTCCTGAGAGATTTGCAAGCACTCCAGGATTATTCAAGCTAACCATATTTTTCATTTAGCAAAAGGGGTAAACTCCCCACCTGAGATTTCCTGTCTGATTTTCAGCATACGGGATGTAATTACAAAGTACCTCACTCAGAGACTCGTTTACCTTTGTCCCATACAAACCCAGAGCTCACTTTTGTCTTATATCGCTGTACAGTACATCTGAATTACCTTATTGATTTCACTGGGGCTTGTGTTTAGCACCTCTGAAAATCAAACTACTCATTGAGATGCCCAGATATGATTTAAGCACCTACCTTTAAGCACCCACATGTGAAAATTTTGGCTTCAGCTTTCAGGAAATAGCTTGCACTCCTCCCACTCTAAGCTGGTGCTACATACAGGGCATGCCAATACTTGTACCTTGTGAACAACTAATACATTTCTCTTTTGTTTTCTCGCTTGTACCCTGCAAAGCTTGTATGGCTTTGGGAGAGAGAGAAACCCATTATACTTATAGGTCTGAATGATAGGTCAGTTTTCTTTAGATCATGAAGCGTTTGTCCTTCAGGCATCCTCTACCAAATTAGTGTCCCTAACAAGAAAAAAAGTGTTTTGTACTTACTGCACTTCCCACACAGAAGGCAGAAGGCCACACGTCAGTTCCATTCACCACAGAGATGTTTGCTATGAAGTCTGGGAAGCCTATCCATACTGTTGATCTGAAGATTATACCTAATGGGAAAATTCATTAGTGTTCTGGATGGGTTAATATGTTTTGAGTCACATACTTGCACAGGTCCATTTTCAAATCGTAGCCTGGTTTTTACACGTGAACAAAGGAAGACCTGTGCTTGAATTGAGCACATGACAACTCAATTATTTAAATTCCACCATAATCTATCAATTAGTGAATGCTGCACCAAAGTTTAAAGTTGCTGCGGTCTAAAATGTTCTGTCTATTTAAAAAAAAAACTTCATTTCATTAACACTTAATTTGTCTAGAATGAACCGGAAACATCTCACGGGCTGTCATGAAACTAAAGTATTCTCATAATGAAAACATTTTCTTTTTACTTCTTTTCATTGTTACATTTGCATATATGAATGTTATTACCTTCATATCTCTTTAACTCTTTACATTTTAGTATTAAAGGTTTTTATATTCTTAATCTATTCTCATTTTTGCAAACAACTCCTTTCTTCTTTTTTCAAATGAATGAAAAAAATAACAATTCTCAATAACGCTTTAAAAGACATCATAGCTTGCAATCAGTTAAGGTGTCTTTTCTTATTACAGTGTGATAGCACTACCCCTGGATGCTTTGTATACCATTTAACGAGAATTGATCCCTGCCCAGGAAAGATTACAAAGGGTCTCAGACAAAGATGGTACAAGACAATTGGTTCTGATTTGTCAATATAATTAAAACAGAAAAACCTCTCTCACATTTTTGGCCTCATCAAATTAAAGGGACACTTTTCAGGCTGCCTATACAGATTCTTATATAGGTGCTCTTTACTGCATCATCTGAGCAAATCTCAAAGGTAGAGAATAATACTTATAGGTGTCTCTCCCTTCCTCCGAACCACAGAACTTCAGATTATTATAATTATTATTATTTATGTATGTATTTGTTTATATTTATTTCATCATTTTATATAAAATGTGAGAGTAAAGATATTTTTGCTGCAAAGCCTGGATGAAGAGGAAGTTCTGCATTTAGCTCTGGACATGGTGCAATTAGTATTCATTTATACTTTGGTGGCACGTTCCACCATCTGGCAGGTTAGAATTAGACACCACTTTCGTTTTGACACATGGGTGTCCATTCATGTTGCTTCATTCTTCCACTTTCTCAACCTGCTCTCTCTTTGTGACCAGGCAGAGTACTGGATGAGCAAGGTTCTTATAGCTTTCAATACACTATCTATAGCACAATCTAAACCAGCACTCTTGGGTTTGTTGCTCATGTGATTTGCCCAGTGGAGTAGCTGGTATTTTAATAATGCTACAGCCTTTGTTTGGCATGCTTAAGGATCAGAAAATGTTTTTAAAAGTTAGTCTTTAGGGACAGTGAAGTTTTGGAGCTGTCAGCCATTGAAAAAACTTCCAACCTCTGTCTGATTGGATTGTATCAGATTTGGGTGAAGGTTTTGAAGAGTGCTTGATTTTAAATTTGAACTTTTAAACCTAACATTCCAAAAAATCTCTCTTGCATCAAGACCCATTATTTCCTAGCATCCCTTAACCCAAATCCACCAGCAAAACAGAAACAACACGCTCCTTAGAGTGCTAAATGGATCATTTAGCCACACTGCCTCCAGGCAGAGGGAATCCACTCTAGGGCAAGGCACGGCAATCTGGTCCTTACCTAGGCCACCAAGGATGTCACAAATGGAGATGAGGAGAAGAATGGTGGTGGAGGAGGAAGCCCTTGGCATCTTCCGGGGACTCTGTCCCTGCTTGGGAAGGAGCTGCAGGATGCTGAGCAGCAGACTGACTGAGGCACTGCCAATGGAAACACCACAGAAAACCCCAGGCTGGAAAGTCAGCACCAGTTGCGTGGCTGCATCCCGGTTGGGACAGCAGTAAGTCTCTAGCCTGGGAGAAGCCATGGGAGGTCTGGTTGGTGGTAGAAGATAAGGAGCAGAAAGAATTGCTGTTGCTTCTGCAAGGGAGATTTAACTTTTACTTGATCCTTCCCATTAGCCTTCAGTGGTGAGAATCACGCGACTAATGGATCATGTGCTGCTGCTAGTGCTAAATCCCCTGAAGCTGCCTCTCTCAGCCTCTCCCTAGAAAGGAGATCAGATCAGAACAACACCAGTGCAGTGTAATCTGAAACATACCCCTTCCCTGCTCTGAGCCATTGGCAACAGTTCACTCAAATATTTCTGCTCACACAGGATGTGATGAGGGAGGACTAAGCCCTTCAGAGCACTGAAGATGATGTAAAATGAATGAGCATAGAGGCCCCAAGGTAGGAGCAATAGATTTTAACTCTCATGTTAGCTCCAAATTAACCCCATCCCACACATTGTAGGATTTTAATTATGGCAAATTAACTCGAGTTCTGGCTCCAAATCCAGGCTCTCCTACACTTTTGGAAGAAGAGGAGGTCGTCTAATCCACACCCAACTCCTCAGATCCACCTCTCTTGTTAAAATCAGAAATGCTAAGTCATAGAATCAGGGAGGCAAAAACAAGGCTAAAGCTATTATTCTTATCTCGTTTAAACTGTGAACATGGGAAGTTTTAACATATATGAACCAGTATGCATGCTGCGGACTGATTCAGAAGTGAAAAAATTGTGGGCTATGGATTTCTCATGAGCAGTTTTTTATTTTTGCAAGGATTTGATATGCCAGCTTGAGAATTTGAGCCGTATTGTTTGGTTTGACTTGCATACATAGATGTCATAGTACAATTATGTTCCTTCATTATATGATTATTGATTCATGTTCTTATGCAAATACTCACATTTATTAATTCAGAATGAGCTTTCCCTGGATATTTGCCTAAAATTCCCCGTGTCAACCTACATTCCTGCTGCTAACACCGTTTGTTAGAACATATGTAAAATGTAAACACAGAAGCAATACAGACACACCTGAAATGAATTGGATTTTAATGGTATGAATAATTGTGGATTTTTTTTTCCAGGATGGATTGTCTTAATTTTTCTGAAGCCATGAAATTCCTATCCATCATCTACATTCAAAAAATTCTGATTAACTTTAGTGGGAGTCAAGATTCAGAGAGGTAGCCATGTTAGTCTGGACTTGAAGAAGTGACAAAGAGTCCTGTGGCCTGTGTCAGAACCAGAACAGAACAGGGCAATTTATCCAGTGAACCATCCCCCATCATCCTGGCCCTGCTTATAGCAGTCCATGGTTTAGGGATCCCCAGAGCAAGGGGTTGTGTCCCTGCCTATCCTGGCTAATAGCCATCGATGGACCAATCCCCCATGAACTTCTCTAATTCTTCTATGAACCCAGTTATATTTATACATGGATTTAATTCAATTAAACAATTACTTACAAATGGAGTAAATGATTTCTCCACTGAATTCTTCTTGCTAGAGGCAGGACACATATGGCACGTGATTCAAAAAGAAAATGAAGTGACTCACTGGTATATGGATAAGTGTCTGGACACATGCAAAGATACCTTTACACAGGAGTGGTTAAGTCAGGCAGGGACACAGATCTGCCAGAATTCTGGGCCCCACCATAATCCCAGGGAAATTCTCAGCTGGCAAGATCTAGCCAGTTTCTAAGCTCCATGCACTAGTCTAGACATGCAGAGGAGGAGCCACAGCAGACCAGAGAATCAGGCTCAGTGATGTTACACCAGAGAATAATTTGGGCTGTTGTGTTTATGAAGATAAGGGTTTAAGTGTTAGGAGCCTTAGGGAAAGAAGGCAGGAAAGGAAAAACAGTAAGTAAACAGAGAGGTGTTTTTGCCTATAATTGAACAACATGTGATGTGCCAGTAAAAGTGAGGTATTGTTTCATGGCTTGATCCAAAGGTGCTGGAACAATTTGTATAGTGGGGGTGCTGAGACCCATTGGACCAAACTGTAAACCCTGTATATCACATGTGTCAAACTCAAGGCCCGCGGGCCACATCCGGCCCGCCATACAATTATATCCGGCCCGCGAAATCGTTTTATATATCTGTTTTTAATGGCCTTGTGACAGGGGTCGGGAACCTTTTTGGCTCAGAGAGCCATATAATAGGCCCCCCCCGCCGCCGCCGCGCTCTCCTCTCCCCGCCACCGCTGCCGCCGCGCTCTCCTTCCCCCCCCCCGCCACTGCTGCCGCCGTGCTCTCCGTTCCCCCCCGCCACCGCCGCGCTCTCCTTTCCCCCCGTCACCGCTTCCGCCGCGCTCTCCTTTACCCCCCCGACGACGCCGCTGCCGCCGCGCTCTCCGTTCCCCCGCTGCCGCCGCGCTCTCCATTCCCCCCCCGCCACCGCCGCGCTCTCCGTTCCCCCCCGCCACCGCTGCCGCCGCGCTCTCCTTTACCCCCCCGACGCCGCCGCTGCCGCCGCGCTCTCCTTCCCCCCCCCACCTGACCCACCCAGCCCGATCTCTCCCCCACACCGCTCCCCCACACCACAGATTTTGAATGTATTGTATTGACAGGATATTTTTTTATGAAGAGCAAAATATTTTAAGTTGAAATGTATTTATTTTGGAATGATATCCTGTATTTTGGTTCATATTAATGGTTAAAAAACATAAATATTTAGTCTGTTAAATAAATGGTTATACTGTTTGGCCCGCGAGTTTTGAGTTTTGGCCCCCTGTGCAATTGAGTTTGACACCCCTGCTGTATATGATGGAAACCACTTCAAGCCAGTGGGTGAGGCAACACCCCCAGCACCCTAATTCCAGCACCAATGGCTCGATCCTATTCTCACTGAAAACTCCTATTAGATTTGATAGATGCTGGATCTGCCCCATAAACACGAAATGCATCTCTTCTTTTTGCACCTTAGCAGTGTCATAAATAGGCATATTGTATTGTGCGACCATAGAGAGAGAGAAGCAAGACACTGCATAAATCAAGCATAAAGCAAGATACTGCATAAATTGCATGGTAAAAAGCAAATCAGTATAAACAGGACATTATAACAACTGTATAAAGTAGAGCTAGGACATTGCATGACACTAATAATCCTAGTTTTGTTTTATGCAGTTACATGGAAGTGGAGAAGCTGTGTTCCCAGAGGCGGATTACACTTTTTGGGGGGCCCTGGGCAAGAGCAAGTGGGGGACCCTCCCACCTGCACTCCTGCCAGGGATATGGGGTCAGGGCATGGGGACTTCCCTTGCCTGTCTTGCATTCCAGCAGGGGAGCGAGGTCAGGGCGCAGGGGCTTCCCTCACTCCCTGGTAGGAGCGCTGGATGGGCAGAATGAGTTGGGATGAAGGGGGTGAGATTTTTCTGGGGGACCTGGGCACCAGCCCTGTTGGCCCAGTCGCTAATCTGCCAGTGTGTGCTCCATGGAAGCACATTCTCTTCATACGTGTAGTTCAGAAATCACTCCTTATTTTCTTTTGGGACCTGGAAAGCCAGCCTTCAGTTCAGTCCACCTTCATCGTTAAGCTGAAATATTGGCTTTCCAGGTCCCAAAGGAGCATAAAGAGGCTTCTAAAAGATACAAATGTGAGGAGAATGGCCTTGACTATTAATACGTGCAGCATGGTTTATGCTTGTGTGCAAAGCAAACCGCAATTAAAATATCTACTGAAGGGCCCCCTCCAATGTCAGGGACAGTGTAAAAAGAAAATGTGAAAGGAGCACCTTCCTTACTTGATCTTTTTATATATTATTCATAGCATCTTTGCCAGCACTCAAAGCTGTTCCATAAAGGCCATTGTGAACTTATAAATATTAAAGCTGGTGTTTTTCTTCAGTTGATTCATGCTCTCTCGCTCCCTCTCCCCACTCTTGGGCTCATTACCTGAGGCAGCATTTCCCAAACTTATGAAAGCTGAGTCTCCCTTCAGAAAAACTAAACCAACTGCACTCCTCCCTGTAGGCCTGCCGTGTGATGTTAAATACCTACCCATCTAAATGTACACATCTTCCACGTACCCCAGCTAGCCCTTAACCACCAGTCCCTTGTGAAGTGGTTCACTCACCATAGGAGCTCTTCCTCATGACTAGGCGTGGCATAGCAGCAGTCTCCTGTATGGTGCCCAGTGCCAACAGTCGCTGAGTCGCTGAACTGGTGTCTCGTCCCACAATTTGGCCTTCTACCACGTCACACTTTAGTTCGCCCCTTTTAGATAACACAGAGTTTGACCAAACTCTAGTCCAATGACCTTACAGCAGGTCTTTCATCTGTCTCTGGGTTTGATTGTACATATTTCAGGAGGCTTCACCCTACCTTCCTCGGTGGCTGGTAGGGGAACCAAGGCCTTCCCTCTTCTCAGGGTTCCAGCCAACTGTAACTGACAGCCTGTACTGCCAATTTATGTATTGCCAATCGATTAAGGTTAGTAGGACAATAGGCACACAAATGAGGAGGAGTTCAGGCTATTTATTATATAGCAGGTAAAAAAAGTATACAAGCAAGCCAGTGAGCAAGACTCTGATCTTACACTTCTCCTTTCAGTCATCAGGAACTCCAGGCAGGCGATGACGAAGAGATCCCAGGCCAACACACAGCACCAACACCAGTCTCAGGTCTGCATCGTGAGGGAAATTGGCTAGTTGTAGGAATTCACTTGGATAGTTGGTCTGATTTTCATATTGAATTGCTATTTCACATTTCTGCCCTACACTCCTTTTCCCCATATATGTTAACTAATTCCAAGACATCCCTCAAATTGCTTTAACAGAGAGATTTAAACTTTGTTACATATATCATCATTACCTGGGGATGTATTCTTGCTGATATCAATAGCTTTCTTAAGCTCTTACATACAAAACCATTCATTCAGTATAGTATCTTCATGTTTACTACCAACTACATCATCGATTATGATTCCTACAACTTTCTTTCTTTGATTTTTTTAAATAATTCTTTGTGCTATTGCCTTACTATTTTTACAGTTTACTTTTTTTGCTTTCATATAGACTTTGTTCCTTTACTTAACTGTCACCTTGCACTCCACATTCCACCATAGTTTTGGGGTACTTCAAAATCCGAGGTAGGACTACAGTAGCTGCTGATGCTATCAACCTAGCATTGAACTTCTAGGTGTCATCAGCCCCTTTCTGCTACAAATTTCTGGCTTTATAATCACCACCGAACCCCTCCCCAGCCGGGTTCTATCATCAATTAAGCCTGGCTTTCCCTCTTACAGGTACAGTAAGGTATGTTAATTGGACTCTGTGTCCTTCAGGGCCGGTGTGGGGCACACACCCCATCACATATCCCCCCACAAAGACGGACTTTGGGAAGCACTAGTGTACACCTTCACAATATGATATAACATCTCCTTACTTAACAATTCTGATTTTAAGGTATCATAGCTGGTATCCCCATTAGCACCCACTGAAATGAATGGGAGAGTTTGTACCTCAGAGCTATTGTTTCAGGCTCTCTGCAAGCTCAGGAAGTGTGGCATTTATAGTTGTTTCACACTGTGAATGTTTTCTTCACAACTATAACAGCTAGAGAGTCACTTTAAAAATAAATAAAGCTGAGACTTTGGAGAGCAATTGAGAGGTCTACCCATGTTCCCCACCACTACCCAATCCCACCACCCTTGAGGACTATGTACCATGCTTTGCTAGACAGTTACCTAAGAAAAATAGGATTAATTTGTCTTTCATGTAAAAATAAGGAGCTATGGGTTTTTAAAAATTGGAGCTGCAATGCATGAAATGTGTGTGCTTTTACACCCCTCAGGTGAATGTGCATGTATCCTCTTATGCATCTAATCAGGTGGTTGAAATGTGTAGGAGTAGGGGAAACAAAAATCCATCCCCCAACCAGAGGCCTAGGCTCCTGTGTATGGGCTGGAATAGCAACGATATCCTCTTCATGGCAAGTGAAAGGAGTACCTGGACTGCTGGCTCTTCATAAAGATTGGTTTTGTGGCCCTTTTTCCTGAGCTGGCTCCATTATTTTTCCATTGCTATCCTCTGCACCAGTTTGTGGACTACCAATACAGAGATACCTAATCTCAGCACACATAAGGTAAAGAGGTTAGCTCATGCAGCTGCTCAGATATCAAAATCCTGACATGCCATGTGACTCAATAAGTGTGGAGGGACACAGGGACTTATGTTTATATAACAAAGAAAAACCCGCAACTGGCCCAGATGCCAGCTGACCCTAGAGTGACCAGACAGCAAATGTGAAAAATCGGGACAGGGCACGGAGGGGTAATACGAGCCTATATAAGAGAAAGACCCAAAAACTGGTACTGTCCCTAAAAAATCGGGACATCTGGTCACCCTAGCTAACTTGGGCTAGGGCTGCAGGGTTGTTTCATTGCTGTGTAGACTTCTGGCTCTAGGACCTTGTGAGGAGGGAGAGTCTCACAGCTCAGGCTCCAGCCTGAGTCTGGAAGTCTACATAGCAGTGAAACAGCCCCATGAGCCTGAGCCGACTGGCAGTTTTGTAGACTACCCATGGAGGCCAGCCCCACTGGGGTGAATTTCACCATTTCCACACTAAAACTGTTGAAACTTAGGCTTTAGGAGTTCATAAATAATGGAGGAAATAATTTCCAGTGTGTAAAGAGTGGATCATAAAACAAGTAATTTCAGGTGACCTCTGTAATGATGTGTCCACCATCCCGAAAACCACAGCACTGCTGTATCTTAGTCAGGTGCAAGCACTTGAAAAAGTTGAGACGAGTGTTGGAGCTCTGCAAACACTAGCCCTGCACCTGTGTGTATGCTTGGATTCACTCCCATAAAATATTACATCCTGTGGCTTTCACTTGGCCACAGCTCTTGTTTTGTATGACTGTCCTATGTGGGCGGTGAGCAGAAGAGCAGCTCGCAATGAGAGAACCTTGACTATTTAAAGAATCCATTGAGAGAAGAATTTTTCATAGTTCTGATACGAAAAAAAGGGGAAGGTCTGGTTTGAGATAAGAAATCAAGTAAATAAGAGCAAAGTCCAGCAGGAAATTAGCTTTGCAGGCTGCCTTTCAACTGATGCTCCATGAGCATTTGGGCCTCTCAGTCATGGTGGTGGCATCCTATGCTTAACCATTAGATACTCTTTAAAAAATCTACTCCAAAGCACAACCTGCCCCACCGCATGCCCCTCATTAAGATATATATTTTGTGTCGGCTTCCCATTCTTATCCTAGCTACAATGGCCACCTTCACCGGGGTAGCATTTAGCCCATAATCGGACAGGCTTAAATGTAGTAAAGAGAGTCTGTTTGTCTGCTTCTACCCTGGTTTGACAAAGGCTCCTAATACTGGAAGTGCCATGGATACAGATAGCCAGGCATCGTGATCCAAATTCATGGTGTAACTTCACTGACTTTGTTGGAATAATATTAGGGATAAATCTGACCACTGTTGGAGGACAAGCATGCTCCGATTACAGAGACCCCCTTCCTTTGTCCAATTGCCTCCTTTCCTCTGATTCCACTGCCACATAAAGAGTCTCTATGCTCAGTGTGTTTGAAATTCAATCTTTTTTTCATTAGGTCCAAATGTTGCCAATTTGGTTCAGGTTCATTTCATTCGTCTGTGTCTAAGGGCTTGTCTCACTACGGCGGGGAGGGATCGATGTTTTGGCGGTCGATTTATCGCGTCTCGTCAAGATGCGATAAATCGATCGCCAGCGGCTCCCCTGTTGACTCCGGAACTCCAGCTTGCCAAAAGGCGCAAGCTGAAGTCGATGGGGGAGCACGGCACCGACCGCCGCCGTCGTGAGGACGGCAGGCAAGTCGGCTGTAGAGACGCCGACTTCAACTACATTATTAACATAGCTGAAATTGCGTATCTACAGCCGATCCACCCCCCTAGTGAAGACCAGCCCTATAGGTCTAATTAGTTCTATCATCCTCAAACTCTGAGTTACAACTTGAGCTTCTTTTCATGTGATTTTAGCAGTAGGAGACAAGAACATCCAGCATTATGTGACCAGACAGTTCTTCATGCGTCACAGCAAATGCCCGTGGACTACAGATTGGAAACCACTACTCTAACCATCCTGCAGATAGCTGTGATAGGGTTTAGAGACCTCATACTAAGGTTAAAGGAATGATGGAAGAGTTTTGGGCCAAGAAGGCCCCAGCCCTCAGCAGCTGCTGGGCATGCTCCCAATGGAGGATCAGTTTAAAAGGGAGCTCTGGAATAGGGTGACCAGACAGCAAGTGTGAAAAATCGGGACAGGAGGTGGGGGGTAATAGGATCCTATATAAGAAAAAGACCCCAATCAGGACTGTCCCTATAAAAACTGGACATCTGGTCACCCTACTCTGGAAGTCAGGCAGGGAGAAAGAAAAGGAGAGATAGGCAGTAGCTGCTGGTGCAGAGCAATTTGCAAGGAGAAGGAGGGACTGTGAGTAAGACTTGGCCAGGAGACTGGGGGCCTGCACTGACACACTCCCCCTTCTCTAGGGTGACCAGACAGCAAATGTGAAAAATTGGGTCAGGGGCTGGGGGGTAATAGGAGCATATAAGAAAAAGATCCAAAAATTGGGACTATGTCTATAAAATTGGGACCTCTGGTCACCCTACCCTTCTCCAAGGGTCCTGGGGGTGCAGAAGCACAAGACTCTATACCCATATAAACTCAGTAAGACCTAGATAAGCTGCCTCTCTGCAGTAAACTATAGTCAATAAAATTTGAGCAGTGTCCTACCTTGGAGAATTTTAAACACAGTTCTGCTGTGACAAGCGATCAGCTACAACAACAATCAATGCAGCAGAAAAACATCAGCTTTCTAATCACAGAAAACTAAACCCCCTAGCCCCGAGGCACTGCTCCCCTCCCCTGCTCACTACATTCCTCCTCCCTCGTGGCTCACTGTCCCTCATCCTCACTCACTTTCACAGGGCTGGAGTGTGGGAGAGGGTGCAGGCTCTAACTGGGGTTGAAGGCTCTGGAGTGAGGCTGGGGATGAGGGGGTTGGACTGCAGGAAGGGTTTCCAGGCTGGGGGGTGGGACAAAAGGGTTCAGGTGTGGGTGGGGGCTCTGGGATAGGGCAGGATGTTGGGGTGCAGGAAGGGGTGAGGGCTTCAGCTAGGGATGTGGGCTCTGAGGTGTGGCCAGGAATGAAGGGTTTGGGGTACAGGAAGGGGCTCCAGGCTGGGGGGTGGGGTAAAGGGGTTCAGGGTGTGGGTGGGGGCTCAGGAGTAGGGCAGGGGTTGGGGTGCATGAGGGGGTGAGAGCTCCAGCTGGGGATGAGGGGTTCAGAGTGTGGGAGGGGGCTCCAGGCTGGGGTTGGGGTGGGGCAGAGGCTAGAAGTGAGCAGATGAGAGCAATTTATGCCACCCAGACTCATACTGAGTAGAACTCAAGTACTCATTGAGTGGGACTTAGTCAGGGAGTCCCCTTGAAATCAATGTACGTATTTGTGGAATAAAATACTGTTCAGTATGAGTAAGGGTATCCGAATCTGACCCTTATTAATTTGTATTTAGCTCTTCACTATGGCTAGTGAATGATTACAGCTAGCAATATAGTTATTATGAATTGGCAGAAACTTGTCCTTAGAAATTCCCTGAAGGTTTTTGGCCTATTATTGGAGATTTCACCTAGTTTAGGATAGAACATAGTTTTATATTAAAAGCATATTTCTGATCAACTGTTCTGCCCTCCCCTGCTAAGGGGTCTTCTTAAGGCTTTACTTGGGCATTCTTTCTTCACGTCAGTTGGTTTCCACTTGACATATGGGATCTGTATGTTGATGTCCAGAGTACATGCCCCAGATATGTCCAGTGCTTCCTTCTGATTCTAATGGAGACGAGCTGCTAGTTGGTGATTTCTCAGATCTCTTTGTTAGTGAGAATATCTCTCCATCCAACGCCCAGAGTCTTTCACAGGCACTTATTTTCCAATCTAGTTTTCTATCTAACATTTTAATAGATCTCCAGCTCTCACCACTGTAGGTTAGCACTGAGATTACATCTGAGTTGAAAATTATCAGGTTTGTTCTGGTACTATGCATCTTCGATTTCCATACATTTAGTTTAGTGCATGCTGCAGATACCTTTCCTATCCTGGATATCACTTCTTTTATGAGGTCTCTGTTGGCTAGTATGGTGCTGCCCAGATAAATGAACTGTTTTACTTTCTTGATGTTTTTTCTTCCCACAGCCCCCATTGGACCGGGACCACGAACTGCGGCAAGTGGGAACCGCGGTCAGTGAACCGGCAAGTAAACAAACCGGTGGGGTCTGCTAAGGGTGCTTACTCTACGGCCCCACGTGCCAAGGTTGACGATCTCTGACATAAACTTTTGAACTACCTGAATTTTTTCACCATACAAAAATAAGCCCCAGTCTTCCCTGATCTTCCTGGTTAAAAACATTACCTTGGTTTTTGCAAGTAAGAATTTAAATTCCCAGTTATTTCCCCACTTGGAAATTCTCTAGAGTGCCTCATTTAGCTTTTGCCTGGTTACTTTGTTTTTTTATGCTTAGTTCATATAGCATTGTTGTCTGCAAAAAGGAAAATGCCTATTTCTGTCTGCACACTCTCTGGGAATTCATTTATCATAAGGGATAACAAAGTAGGGCTGATAATCCTCCCTTGTGGAATTCCATTTGTAAACATGTAGGTTTTTGATAAAGCTGTTCCCACTTTGACTTGTATACTTCTGCCACATAAAAAGTTTCTTATCCACCAAAAAAATTCTCCCTTTTTTATTCCAATTTTGGCTAGTTTACCAAGGAACCCTTTCCTTCATAGCTTGTCACGTGCTTTTTCAGTGTCCAGGAAGACTATCATAAAGTTCTTAGTTTTCTGGGTTTTTTGTACTTCCGTTTCTAGTCTTGCCTTATTGTCAACTGTGCATCTTCCTTTTCTGAAACCAATTTGTACCTCACTTACAACATCATTTTTTCTCCAAGTATTCCACTAGTCTTATACTTCACATTTTTCCTATACATGATGTGACGGCAATAGGACTATAAGCATCAGGATTCATTTGTACCTTACCTGATTTCCTAGTTGGTATCATTCTTCTTTCCATTCTATTGGCAGCAGTCCCTTCCCATCATATATCATTATATAACCACAGCAGACTCTTTAGATGCTCTTTTGGCAAGTGTTAAAGCATTTCATTACTTATATTATCGTTACCTGGAGCTGTTATTACTTTTTCTAATGGCTGCAATAAGCTCCAGAATACTAACATTTTTGTTTAACACATCATCAGTATTTTTTTCCACCCATTTAATAGTTCACATTTTTCCACAATAAACCTTCTTTATTGCTCATGACACTCATTGTTTTGATTCATGTCTCTACTGACCTTTTGGAATTCTTTTGCTGAAATGGCTGCATTTCCTATGTTGGAGACCTCCATTTCATTGTTTACATTAAGATCTGGTATACACTTACTTTTACTTCGAATTCCATTCATTCTTTGAATTTGGTTATACATTTCTGAAAGCTTTGAATCTTTGCTCAATTGCCCACAGAAATTTCTCCAACTTTCTTTTTGTCTTGACCACCATACATCTTTTATAATTCATTAAGTCTTTACTATTCATAGTGTGTTTTGCTTGCTTGTATGCCTTAATTCTTTCCTTGATTGGTAATTTGCAATCCTTATTCTACCAGGGACCCAGATTTCTAAATTGGTAATTTGATGTTTCATAGATAGCCACATCATGTATTACATTGTCATAGAATTCTCCTCAATTTTCACTTGTGCATAGATTTTCATTACATTTAATCTTGAAAAGGCCCCACTCAGCTTTTTGAAAATTCCAGCTAGGAACTCTTTCTATGTTTTTGACATTTCCTTTGCCTTAGTACTCAATAATTGTGGGGAAGTGTTCGTTCCCATTTTGTCACCTATATGAATTTCTCAGCTGCATTTACTAGGTATATTATTTGTTGCAATTCCCAAATGCAAAACAGAAAAGGATCCATCCACTGAATTAAATCTAGTAGGTGCTCCTGTATTCAGTATTTCTAGGTTATGCATATCTGTAAATTGTTCTAAGCATTTACCATGTAGGTCAGTTTTCTTACTTCTCCATAGCTCATTATGACTATTAAAATCTGTGCAAATTATGAATGGGTTTTTTCCATTACCTACTTTTTCCAATTCTAAAATAACTAATTTTGTGCATGAATTATAAATATTATAAAGTTGTATATGTAGTTTTGTTCTGCATGGGAATCTCAATAGCATTATATTAAAAATTTAGTTTCTGCACATCTATTTTGACATAACTGAGTCCCTCTTCTATAAATATACAGACCATCCACCCTCTTCTGACATAATCTGGAGGGATCAAGAGGCTATCATATCCCGGAAGATTGAACACAAGTTTAAGTATTAGCCATGTTTCTTGCACACACATTGCATCAGACTCTTGCCTCCCCACCCCCCCCACCGCATTTCAGTGATGGCTTTCTTAAATTCCTGTCCATGACTATTACACTATGCACATTCCAGATAAAGATCATTAAGACCATGTTATTTAAGCCATATTATTGCCTTCATTTAAAATCACATGGATGCAGTATATCAAGAGAGTGTCTATCTTTAGATATTTCTCTGCTGCTTTTGCTATGATTTTAATCTTTTCAATTTTCCCCCCATCCTCAAGAAGCAGTAAATTCTTCTCCGACCAGAGATGAGTTCTGCTGCCCTTTTTTCTTACTTGAATCTTTTTCTTTTTCTATTTTCTGAAGTTTGTGTGTGGGCTCTGGACTGCGGCAGGGGGTTGGGGTGCAGGAGGAGTCATGGGGTGATGTTTACCTTGAGGGGCGTGGCTCCCACAGCAACAAGCACACCGCCCTGGCAGTGGCTCCTAGGCTGGGGAGCCAAGGGGTCTCTGTGCGCTGCTGCCCACCAGCACCGCCACCACAGCTCCCATTGTCCACAGTTTCCGGCCAATGGGAGCTGCGGAGTCAGTGCTCAAGACAGAGTCAACGAGCAGAGATCCCCCCTCCGGCTAGGGGCATGCAGAGACGAGTCAGCAGACAGCCACTTCTGGGAGCAATGTGTGGCCACCGGCCATGGAAAGAGGCAGCCTGCCTGCCTGAGCCCTGCTGCACCACTGCCTGAAACTCAGGGGCAGGTTGTCAGATGAGATTTGTTCTCCATTTTGGGGGGGGGGGGGGGGGGGAGCTGTCATTGGGGGCCCCATGCCACCGCAGTATTTGTTGTTATCATAAAGACAGTGAGAATGATTAAATAAATATACAATCAGATGGGTTAGTATAGTACTATCATAAACACCTACAGTGATTTAGGTGATTTAGGCACCTGGATCTCCATTTTAGGCCTCACCACGAACCCCATAGCCTTGCTTGGCTGCTGCCTAACACTGCTGGTGTCAAAGCTCACTCACCACCTAACTTTTACAGCAAAAATTTACCTCAGAGCCTAAATTGGTACCTCTGGCATGTGCACCACTGTCTCATTCTAGGCATCTGGATGCTGATTTCATGCCGCAGCTCCAGATCAATCCATAAAGAAATGGGAAAATAGGCATTCTCCACCTATCTTGATTGTGGAACCTCATTTGATAGGCATGCTCAGCATTCCGGTACTTAAGCCTGCATCAGTTTCCTAACAAGGCTTTTTTGTTTTTGTTTTCTACTTATTTTTAAAGAAAATTTCCCAGATTTTACAAAAGCTATTAGCTTTCCACAGTTTTTCACCTTAATTTTCGACCACTTAAGTACATGAAAATAATGATTACGTTAAGAAAATCCAATACATTACATTACGAAATTGTGTTTATGTTAATAATAAATTAGTCTAAGTGTAAATGCCAGGCTGTCTGCTAAAGTAAGGCAATGTAGTAGAAGCTACTGTAAACTATGGCATTTAATTGCTTTTACTTTCAGTAATCTTAGCGTAACACTACACAGCTAAAAAAAGTAATTCCACAGCAGCAAAGCTCATAGCCCGGGTCAACTGATTGGACTGGCAGGGCTCACATTACAGGGCTAAAAAGAGCTTTTTGGACTTTTGGGTTCAGACTAGAGCCCAAACTCTGAGACCGTCCCTCATCTCTTCAGAGTTCAGTTGATCCAGGCTCTAACTCACTGCCATGGAATATTTTTTTTTCTGTTTAGATGTGCCCTTACCTTTTTCATTGTTGCTTTTTCCCCTGTGCTCCTTTCTCCCGGTATTTACCCAGAAAACTATTAATTTAGTTTTCTGCACCAATTTTCACACAACTTTAATTTTTTTGGACAAACACCCATAAATTCCAGGGAACCATTTAACAAATTAAAACATGAAGATGGAATACCTTGCCTATCCATAAAATGATATTTGTCTGCCTTTGTAAAGAATGTTGCATTCTGCCATATTATTTTCCTCCCTCAAATTGCCTTTGCTTTGATGCCTACAGAAAACTGAGACCACTGCTTAAGTGCACTGATCAATATTGTCTCATTGTTTTCCTGTACTGTCCCATCTATCTGTAATCAGACATTGCCTCCTCTTCTACTTAGATTGTAAGACCCTTGGGGCAAGTGCTGTCTGTTTCTGCTGTGTTTGGCCAGTGCGTAGGCGCTGTCCATAAATTATGTACTGCATAATGGGGAATGGGTGGGCTCTGTGACAGTGTTTGCTTCAGTGTTACAAGGGGGTCTTGAAAATCACCAAAAATGTGTTATGTAATTTATGGACAAGCCCCAACCCCACCCCTGCCAGGGGGGTGGCTCTATGTGTTTCGCCACCCCAAGCACGGCCGTCAGGTGGCATTCTGTGGTGTTTCTGCAGGTGGTTCTCCGGCCCCGTGGATTCAGCAGTATTTCTGTGGTGGTCCGTCGGTCCCGGGGCTGCCGCCGAATCCGCAGGACCAGTGGACTACCCGCAGAAACACTGTCAAAGGTCGCCAGACTGCATTCCTAAAAGCTACCAGCTGGTCGCCCCCTGTGGCTTGCTGCCCCAGGCATGCGCTGGTGCCTGGAGCCGCCCCTGGGCCCTGCTCCATGATTGGGTCTTCTAGCTGCTACCCAATACACATAACTATATGCTCTGGAGGCCCCTGCCTGGAGCAAGTAACTGAAGCCTGTCAGGAAAGGCAAGGGGGTGCAGCCGGTCTATGGGCATCCAGCCACCTTGCAAAGTGAGGAGTCCAGCGGCACCTTAAAGACTAACAGATTTGTTTGGGCAGAACTCTTCCGGAGTAAAACCCCCACTTCTTCAGGTGCAAGTGAAGTGGGGTTTTTTTTTTTACCCATGAACGCTTATGCCCAAATCAATCTGTTAGTCTTTCAGGTGCCGCTGGACTCCTTGTTTTCGTGGCTACGGACTAACGCGGCTACCTGCAAAGCGGGGGCAGCTCCTGCTTCCCCTGGGAGTTGCCCAAAGGGAATTTTGTGCGGGGGCTCCCCAAGGAGCGGGCCCCTGGCCTGCTTGTCCCGCCGGCTGCCACTAGAGGGGCCGTGAGGGCGCAGGAGCCGGGCCAGCTGCCGGAGCCGAGGCTCCTCCCGCCTGCCAGGTAGGGGATGCGCTCCAGGGCGGGCAACAAATCAGGGGGGAAGGAGCCGGGGCGAGAGCGAGACCAAGCGGAGGCGCCGCCCTCGGGCGGCTCAGCGACGCCGCTAACCCCGCCAGGGGGCCGGGGCTTGCGGACCCGATCCCCCCCCCCCCCCCCTCGGCCGCCAGCAGTTAACCCTTCCCGCCCCAGAGCCCCCGCCCTGGGGGATCCCCGGCACGAGCTGGGAGGGGAGAGGTGCTGGGGAAGCACAGAGAGGAGGGGGCGCTGGGGGTCGGTCACGGCTGGTTGACCGGGGGTGGGGGTGAGACCCGAGCCCGGGATGGGGAGCAGCCCCCCTGTGTGCCGGCGACTGCCCCCTTCCCCGGCTCCCCGCTCGGGTGTGCGGAGGGGGCGCCTCGGGCCACCGCGGACCCTCGCTTCCTGCCCGGGCGAGCCGCTGCCGCCCGGCCCCTGCCTTTGTCTGGCCCCCCCTCGCCGCGCGTGTTTCAGCCCCCGGGTCCTTGTGTGAGCGCCCGGGTGACCCTCCCCCCGCCCCACCGGGGAGCTGCGAACCCCACTGGGACTTTGCTCCTGTTCTGCAGCATTTGCCCCCCCCCGGGGGGGAGCCCAAGGAGGGAGATCGCAGCTGCCCCCCCCCCCCAGCTGCGGACGAGCCCACTGCAGTGCCCGGGTGAACTCTGCCTGGGGGCTGCCCGGTGCCCACGAGTTTGGGCGCAGAGACGTTTCGTAACCCGCCCGCCCCCAGCTCTTCCCCCTCCACGCTTGCAACATTCAAGCGGGATCCAGGAGGAGGCGAGGCGAGCGCGCAGGGGTGGGTCACTCCCCACCCCCGGGGGACCACGCTTGAAACTCGCGTTAGGTATGTGGTTCCTAGGTCAGCCGCCGCACGCCGGATCCGGCTAGGAAGGAGCTGGGACGCTTGGGCAGCAGCAGCCCGCTGCCTCTAGAGTCGCTGCCGCCGCCGCGCCATGGAGAACGTGGAGTTCAGAGGCGGACCGGAGCGGTTCCCAGACAAAGATCCCCGGCTGAACGCGGTGTTTGTGGATCAGGGGCAGATGATGATGATGGTGGTGGAGCAGAGGGGCGGGGATGGGTGCAAACTGGTGGAAGTGTTGCTGACCGGAGGGGCTCCTTGGGGCTTCACTTTAAAAGGCGGAAGAGAGCACGGGGAACCTCTCATCATCACCAAGGTAAGATCCCTTTGCAGGAGAGCGAGAGCTGTGACCTGACACACGTTCTCCCCCCGCCCTATCTTTCGTTGTCTGTAATCTCTCCTTTCCCCCACCTCTCAGGTTAGCTAGATCTCTCCAGTCGTTACACCACCCAAACAATAGGCGGGCATAATGAATGACAATCATGGGAACACTGCACTGGTATCGACCCTTGCTGAAAACGGCAGCAGCCTCTTTAACCAGCTTTTCATAGCGTGATCAGACTATAGAAGCTTGAAAGTTGCTCAACAGTTTTGAAACGAGTGCATGATAAAAAATAGGCCGCTTGCCATTTTTTGTTGCTCTTGGTCCTAATCTAATGTGAATTGTAGTGTGCCCGTGAATTTAAGAGGGATCTCTCTCGGCTGGAGTTTTCTAGTTTGTTGCTTCAGTGGAGGACATTTGCCTGTTGCTAGTAGTTCCTGCTCGATCACATTTCCTTCACCTTGTAATAGTTCCTCGTCCAAACGGTACAGTTCCCCTCTCCTCAGTAGTGGACTGCTGTTTCTTGTCTCATTTCTCCGCTTTAGCACTGGTCCGCACCTGTAATAGAAGAATAGTGGGGGAGGGGACGAGGGACGGATGAGACTGTAAATAAACAAAGCAATACACTTCCTTAACTATTAGCTGTTGTGTTCTATTGCTTGTCGGAAAAGTAAACCTAGGGGCACGTGTGCTTTAGCTGTGCGTCTATAGTTTTAGTTTATTCACTGCTTATGTATTTTTTATAGCGAAGCATGTCATTGTATCAGAACACTACAGTACTCTTCAGGTATATGCATCAATCCTGCTATATATATTTGGCAGTGTTTTGTTTGACATTTCATTGCACAGTTATGTAGGTTCAGAGAAGCGGTTCTTTTTGTTAAACCCACTTATAAGGCTGTACCTAATAGCTATTTTTTGGCTACAGCATGTCAGTTTTACAACTTTTCAAAATGTTGCTAAAAAGGGTTTGTTGCTTTTTATTTTCTTTTTCTCCCCATCAAAAACATTTCACATCATTCTGAATGACCACTGAAATGTTGAGAAAATGAGTGGAAAGAAGGAACATTTCCCCCCCACCATCCATAGTAGAAATTACTTTAGGCTTTTATATTATTGTACTGTATTAAAGTTCTGACACGAGCCAGGAAAATTCAAAGTAAAGGCTAGCACTCATTCCATTGGGATTTTGTTAATTTAAAAAAGTATTTATTTAGCATAATATTTTAAATCTGGTTTAAAACAAAAGTTCTTGTGGAATGTGATTAAACATGTTGTATGAGAGAAACATAAACTTTTTACCCAAGAGCCTTTTCTAAGTGTATGCTGAGTTTCACTATTATACATCATGTATATTTTAGTTTATTATGCACACATTACTTACTTGACAAGGATGCATTATTATGTGTTTTCTAATAAACTGACAATTGTGGTATACGTTTTGACTCAGGAATTCCCTTGTGTTTTCTTAAACAACTACATCAGGATCTAACTGATGGTTGAAAAACCATGCAGGCAGTTACCTTGTTATGCAAGCACAAAACAAAAACCGGTTCCTGTTTGTGGATTACCCCCCCCCCCAAGTCAAAATATATTTTTCTGAAGCTTTGGTATGGGAGAAATACATCTCTTGGTCTGCCAGCTCCGGGGACATTTTGCCTGTCCCCATTTTATAAATACATAAAGAATGTGAGAGGTCAGCAAATCCTTGAACATCCCAGAGCAAGAACTTTTCTATTGTTGTTGTCAATACTATGCTAAGTAGTTGGTTTTTTTCCCCTCTTGGTGTATGGGTTTACAGGTCTATGTATTCTGGATTTCCCAAATTAGGGCTATCTAAACACATAAATGATAGACACTCACTTTTTTACCTTTCATCCAACCATGTACCTTTAGTTTTAGGGCGCAAGAACTCAGAATTTTCAGGATCCCAAAGAAGAGAACTTGTTCCTATGTTTGATTCTCACTCATGGAAGCTGAAGTGGTTCCTACTCTGAAGAGTCTCACATTGCAGAATCATGCCCTGGTCTGCAGCACAAAGACGCACATCCCTAATGTTGCTCATGTAACAAAGAGTCCTGTGGCACCTTAAAGACTAACTAAAGTATTGAAGCATAAGCTTTCGTGGGCTAATACCCACTTCGTGGGATGCAAGCAGTGGCTCATGTTGCTCATGTAATAGGACAGTTCTCATAAGCAAAGATACACATCTGCTTACGTGTTTGGAGTTTTGCATGTGTGTCCCAAACCTTGGTTGTTTGTGAACCAAGAATGACCAAGACATCCATGGCAGTTGCACCTGTATATCTCATGGAAGAATTTTTTTGACCTATATGTCTGTTTCCATATTTTTTCTTACCATACACAGGGCAACTACTACATAAAGGGGACACAGCTGGCTTAAAAATCACATCTCTGTCAGAAAAGTAGCACCTAAGATTAATAAACTGAACAAGATTAAAAATAGAATCCCCCCCCCCCCCCCGAAAACTCCATGTAAAGAGTAGGGAGACTCTTAGGCAAAGGTAATTTCTAAAACTACTCCTGATTTTCTTTTTAAATTGACTACATTTCAATTTAACAATCTACCAGGCTACCAGAATGCACTGAGGGAAAGGCCTGCTAACCCGAAGAAAATCTATGTTTAAATCTCAGAAGGGAGATAAGTATGTGTGCCATAAGCATTGGAATGTTGGGTGCAGGAAGCATTTTACTCATCCAACATGCAAAGAAAGGTCAAACTAGAGTCACCTCACTAATATCCAATAACAGTACTAATAGAGTATCCCACTTAATTGGGTGATTAAGCTGACTCATTTCAATATTTCTTCTTATCCTGCCACTGAAACAGAGAACTTAAGGTTCTAACTACCTACTTCAGAAGCATGCTTCTGAGTTCATCCTCCTCCACACAGTATGTGTGTGTGTGTGTGTGTGTGTGGGGGGGGGGGTTGTTTGTTTTGTCTTTTATGTTTTTTTTAATGCAATGATCATGAAGAAAAATGGTGCATGATACAGCTTGTTCAGGTCTTGAACATAGTCAGTCTTCTGAAACTCATCCCACCCATATGCAACTGCATTGTTGATTAATACCTAAATGTATTTTTTTCAGTGTCTTTTGGTTTTACTGTCCTCACTTGGCAATAAAATCTTACTCCCAAAATAAAAATTAGGGATTTTCAATCTGGTTTTGCAAATCTGTAGGTTAAAAAGTAATAGCATTATGTTTTGTATTTCTTCCAGAGCTCTGTGAATGTCTTCTAGAGCATTCCAAAAATTTGTCCCAGAGGCAATTTATTTTTGCCTAATATGGTAACTTTGAACCTTGAGGAAGGGGATTGACTTTTTATACCAACTTGCCAAATCTCTACTGTACTTTACCTGGACCATCACTCACTGAATTGGTGTGACTTTTAACTATCTCATTTTCTTTTTTTAAACGAAGCAAGCAAACACTGAATTTAATAATGAAAACCTCAGTATTGTCATGGTGAACCTTTAAACATAGTCTTTTTATTGACAACGAGCCAGCTTTAAATATAGTTAACTTTCTCTTTTAAAATGTCTTTTTGATGATATGCAGAAAACGTACCTGTCATTCCCCAGTTTGGATGTGGGGGATGGGTTGAAAATATCAATTTTGGAATTCAGCTCATTTGCAATACTAACAACAGGTAAAGAATCACAAATGATCAAGATAACTTTACTGATAATGTATGTGAAACATTTGCAGTGTATGCTTAGAGAGTCTGATGAATTGTAATGCTGAAACTACTTAAAAGAATTGCTTTAACAAGTGCCTGCAGCTATAGCTATACCTCTTCAAGCTATGATCTCACTGCAAACTAATCAAGGTTGGGCCTGATTCATATTTGGATGAGAGACCTCCAAGTGAAACCTGGGTTGGTGCAAGAAGTGTTGCTGATTCAGTAGATGAAACTCTTCCCTCTGAATCAGTGATGAAGCAAAGCTCCAGCTGGAGATGTCACCTTTCAGATCAGGAGCAGACTTAGGGCTTGTCTCCACTTGAGCCGGCAGGGATCGATCTTTTGGTGATCGATTTATTGTGTCTCGTTAAGATGCGATAAATCGACCACCAGCGGCTCTCCCGTCAACTCCGGAAGTCCAGCTTGTGAAGAGGCGCAAGCTGGAGTCGACGGGGGACCGCGCCGCCGACCGCCACCGCCGAGAGGATGGGAGGTAAGTCGGCTGTAGAGACGTCAATTTCCGCTACGTTACGGTATTAATGTAGCTGAAATTGCGTATCTACAGTCGATTCCCCCCCCCCCCCCCCCCAGTGGAAACCAGCCCTTATTAGAGTCCTGACTTCTTTTTTCCATTAAAAATGACACAATACTTTTCTAATGGGGGTGTGTGCCTGGTGGTTTGATTTGTTCTGTGTTTATACAGTGCCTAGTTAGTACAATGGAGTCCTGGTTCATGACTGGGGCTTCTAAGTGCTATGAAAATACAAAGAATAAGTCGAATGGGCAAATTGTAATTTGAATATCTACATTTGATGTAAAATTCCTCTGTTCTAACTAGATAACCATTTGAGCCAGAAAATATGGAAGAATTCTGTTAAGTAGAGTTATTTTATTTCAGTGGGAGAAGTGACTGCTGTTTTTTATAAATAATTTTTGAATCCTATAGCTTTAAAGACATGATATAAATGTAAATAATTACTTTTTGTTTAACGGTTCAAGTGTATCAGTGTTTTTTCAGACTAATGGCTATCCATTTGTTCAGAAATTTCTAGGGAGACTTTTCCCCCCTGTTTCCTGGAGTATAAATCAATCATTTCATCATTTTGTACAAATTAGTCATTTGACAGGCTGGCTAAATGGCTCATTGATTGACACTACAGTTAGGTGAAAAGCTCAAGAATATATGTGCCAAGGATTTGGCTCAGTTGATCGTAGTTTTTTTTGTATGTATGTATGTATAGACATTTTTTTAAAAAGGAATTCTGTCCCTGACACACAGGACACTGAAATCTTGTTTTTGTGAGTTTTAGCATGCATGTTTCCTCTGGAAAAGAGACCAAGATTCTGTTGTCCATTATAAATAAGGCTTTTTGTTGAAACAAACACCAGTAATACTTTTTCCAAAATAAAGTGCAGATTTGCTAGTTACTATAAATCTAACTTTATATTATTGGGTGAAATACTGTATTTGCACAGGAAAAAGAACCACTAAAGTAAATAGCTGATTCACAGGTTGTTAATACTGTGCTCTAGCACAGAGTTCAATGTAATCTCTAGCTAGTGAACTTTTCATTCTTTGTTGATGGAAATGCACAGAGGAGAAGAGCCTGTATTGGCTTCAGACCACTTCCTCCTAATGCTCTCCTGCCATATTGTTCATTTACAGAACCCCATCTCTAGGAAAAAGCAGTAAACTATAAAAACCAGTAGTTGAATCCATAGAATCACACCTGAAATACTTCATCTCCTAATTCTCTTTAAACCCTTAATTTAGTCCTTAGAGTGGGGCTACTATTTGGGATAGTACTATCTAAATCAAACCTTCCCTAAAATGCTACATTTGTGTGTACCACTCTCCAGTTTTAGAGCATTTTTTGGGAATATTTACATGTTAGAATTAATGTCTGAACATGGACAAAGTAGTGTCTTGGTGGTGGTTGGGGGTTATTTTTCTTGCTATTTTTCTCAGTAGGCAGAAGTTTGCCATCTTAGAGGTTTAGAGAGAGACAAGGTGGGTAACATCTTTTATTGGACCAATATCTGTTGGTAAAAGAGAAGATTTCAAACTACATAGAGCTTTTATTCACTGTGCTGTTTCTCTGAAGCCTGTCTGAATGGCTTGCCCCAGAATCTACCCCTTTGTTGTTCTTCAGATCCCTCCTTAAAACTCTCCTTCTCTGCGATGCCTACAAAAAGCTTTACAATGGTTAGGCTGCTGGTGTGCTGAGACCACCGCCTGTCATGCTGACCAATATTGTCTCACCATTTCCTTGTACTCCTCCATCCTGTTTATATCAATCTGTTTCTTGTCTTACACTTATACTGTAAGCTCTTTGGGCAAGAACTCTCTTTGATCTGTGTTTGTACAGTGCCTCACAGAATGGGCTCCTAAATGTTATAATAATGGTGTAATAAAGGGGACTCTATAGTATGAAGGGGAAAGTAATGCAAGCGAATATGTTTTGGGGCTTAACATTTTGCTCTCTGCCCCCCTGTGGCTTGAGCTCTAATAATCTGGAAAAGCTGAGTTGGTTCCCCTGTCCTTATGAGGTTCCCATTGGTACTTTGGGTAAGGAAGGAACTTAAAACCACATTGGAATTCTCTTTTCTGCGAGGGCTTCTACACATAAGAGTGCAGAATGTCTTATGTTAAGTAGAACGAGTGTTACTTTGGTTTGTCTAACCACAGTGTCATTTAAACAGCTCTACCTTGATTTACATAGCAAAGGCTTTCTTACCTGAATGTCTCGAACAGTCATGGTAACAGTAGAAACTAGTGTCTTGTAATGTATTAAACTGACGGCGAAAACGTAACTAGAAATGTATTATAGTTTTGCCAACAGGAGGACTGAGATAAGAGAGTGAATAAAATGGCTCGTGACTCATCGGACTCCATCTTTAAGCTTGGCTCAGGAGAGAGGTTAAAAATTCCCTCTTCTCGGAAGTCACAGGATTCTGCTTTGACTGATATGTCCTTTGACTGATGTGCATGTAGTTTTATAAACAGTGTGTGTAATACTGAAACAATACTTAATATTTTTTCCTTAGCACCTGTCACTGTTTTAAAATGATACAGTAGAACTCATGTTGTTGTGTGAAAGAATCTTATTTTTCACTAGCAAAAAGGGAACACATTTGGATACGCGTTCTGTTGTCTTCCTTTCCTCCTCCCTCTCCCTTCAACACACTCAGTTATGTATAAGTACCTGGCCTGATCGACTGTTGGTTCTTTAAAATAAACAATCAAATAAAACACAAAGCCAGCCAGAGGAACTAGACACATAGTTCCCACTTATAGAAATTGTGTGGTTAAATCCCCAACATATCAATTTATTATTTAAGTTCTCTATCAATGTAATAAAAATAGTTTTGCCTTATGCCTTGCCACTATTCTAACATGATTGTCAAATATCTCCTGTTACATTAACGGTACCAATTACAGACAGAAAAAATTAAGAAAGAAACAGCAACAGCCTTCTGGTAGTAGTAGTAAGTTATCACAGGAGTGCCAAAATATGTTGTTAACTAACTAGCAGAATGTTAAGATTTTGTGTTTTTGGGTGGTTTGTAGCTTGCTTTTTTTTAACTCAGTATAGGTGACCATATATGTGTCTTTGCAATGTGTTTGCCACTTTAGCTGCATGTATTTAAAAAGTGGGTGTGGGAAAGAACAAGTGAATGGGAAGTGAAGTTTAGTCATGAATCTAATCTGAAGGATATAACCAGCTTGTTGTCAGTGAGCCAGTATTACCTCACTGCTCCTGAGTTCTCTTGTGGGCTGGCTCCTTGCTATGTATTCTTGTCCCTTTCTTAAGTAAGGTGGTGTGCTTTGTGTCATCTTGCGCATGACCCTAGATCTGTGGCTTATTCATTACAGAAACTTGAGACAGGCCTGAGCAGTTCAGCAGAACTCTTACTCAATGTACACTTCATGACAAACTTGCAGCCTTTAATCATGGAGGTCACAGATTCTATTAATTCTGCAGCAGCCGGTGTGCCTGGCTCAGGGGCGGCTCAGGCAGCCCCTGCTCCAGTTGCACTGGCTGCTGCTGGGGCAGCCTTCAGTGGAGTTTGGGTATGGGAGAGGGCAGGGGGTTGGAACATGGGATGGGGGTGAGGCGGGCTGTGGACAATGGGGACAGGGCGCTTACCTGGGGGGCTACCCAGAAGCGGTGACATTCCCTTTGCTCAGCTTGTAGGCAGCGGTGTGACCAGGCAGCTCTGCACGCTGCCTCTGCCTACAAGCACCGCCCCCGCAGCTCCCATTGGCTGTGGTTCCCCAAAATATCCGTGATTAAAAATACCCATGACTAAAACGTAGCTGTATTCATGATATGTGCAGTTTCATTAACACTTTCTTAGAATATATCCGGTAAATACAACAGCTGGATTGATTTCAGTTATTTCATGAATTTGTAGAGTGGTTGGTAGATGTTAATTTATATCAAAGTGATTTTGTTCTCAGTCTTTTGAGCCAGTTTTTGACTTTGAGTTATGAATGAGGTGAGGGTCCATTTGGAATATGTTGGGGGAAAAATCCTATCCCTAGTGAAACCTGTGAGAATTTTTGCGATTGATTTCAATGAGGTCAGAATTTTATCACATTGTTTCTGTAAAAAAAAAAAAAGTTTGCAGTCTTTTAAAAGTTACACGAAAGCTAACACATTGTGATTGGATCTTGAAAGGATAGAATTGTGGTGGGTTAATCAATTCTGTAAGGTTTGCAGAGCTTTAATAAACTGATAAAGTTCAATATAGTGAACAGACTCATAAAGATGGAAGGTGATCAGCTTTTTATAATGGGTTATTGAAAGTGCTTATATTTTGAATTTTTTCCAACTTTTAAAATATCAGCTTTTTATAATGTTATTGAAAGTGCTTATATTTTGAATTTTTTCCAACTTTTAAAATATCAGTTTTGAAATTCAGAATTTTTTTTTTTACCAAATCTGTGGATCAGCTTTGTATAGTGGATCAGTGAAAGAAAAGTTTGTGCTTGTAATCGTAGGCTACATAAAATTAGCCAAACTTTTGTCTTCGAAAGCAAATTTATTTTCTCTCTCCCAATAATGTGTACAACTTTAGATAAAGTTTTTTAGAAAATTCAAAACTCTTATCTTCATTGTTAATGTATTCAAAAAAAAATTTAGTGAAAGTTTCTGAATTACATTTTAGCGTTGGTCACCTCAGCCTAACTGGATAATGATATTAGCATTTTGCTTGAAAATCATGGTTGTTGACTAAGGATTACAAGGGTTAGGTAGAAGGGAGTTTTCCCATCAGAGTTCAACCACACTATCAGTCTTCTACATCAAATTTAACCAGATAATTCTTGTTTAAAAAACCTAGGTCAGGCCTTCAAATGTAGAAGAGTAGTTTGTGGAAGGCAGCGGATAAAATGGAAAAACCCTATTAATAGGTTTCATATGACTGTGAAGCATAAGGTACAGTGCAGAAAGCCAGACTACCCAAAACGGTATAATCCCACCATTTCCCCAGTAGATGCCAGAAAGCAATGGGGAATTAAATACAAGTAGGCACATGGTCAAAAATAAAAATATAAATGTCTGTATAAGAATGTGTGAAGCTTAAAAGTAAACCCACCATGAAGTAGGATGCTTGGCAATGGAAGAGGATCTTGAAATAACAAGCATTTCTGAATCCTGATGATGCCTGACAAAAGTCAATGAAAAACTGTAAAGCACTGGCTCTGTAAATTATATGAAAGGGACATATTGGGTCACATATATTGTGGCATAGATTTATATTGGAGACTCCATGGAAACTCATGAGAAAATACTTTTTATTGGAGAGGAACTTATGGGACAATCGATAGGGATACAAATCCCAAGTCCTAGGAACTGGTCTGAACTGTACTGTTGTTTCACTACATAATGTTTATTTCCTCTTTCTCTGTACTTTCTGCCTCTTCCTACTTCTCCCTAAAATTTCTTTATCTTCAACTCATGCTTTTCTAAGCTCTCTCTCTCTCTAACCACTCCTGCCTACTTATTCATACCTATTTACTAAAACATAAGTCTTGAATATTTTAGCAGATATATTATAGTCTGAGGACTGAACCTACTAACTAAAGACCACTTTGAAAGCTGGGGGAGGCCCAGAGTTCAAGGGCAATCCCCAGCAAAGCAAAAGCCTCTCAATCCCTTTTCAACAAATGGGGAGGGGCGGGAAGTGTGGGATTTCTATTAGAATGGTGCTGCCCCTGGATCTTGCTCAGGACTCCAAATTTTGTACCAGCCTTTGATAAATAACAGTTTGATAAATTGCAGCCTTCTCCTCCCAGGCTTCTTTGTGAACATGCACACTCTCATCCCTCTGGATTCTGGAATAGAGATGGGCAGTTATTTCATGTTCCCTCCTACCTTACAACCGCAACATTCGGGGGATGGGTGGGTCTCTGCTATGCTCTCCTTTACCAGACTTTGGGTTGCTGTGATGGTGAGGTGTTCCCACTCACCTGTCTCTCCGCCTCAATTTTGAATCCTAGGGCCAGGACCATCTCTTTGTTCTGTGTTTGTAAAGCATCTAGCACAATAATGTCCTGATCAACAATGTTGGCTGCAGGTGCTATGGTAATACAAATAGTCACAGTAGTCAGACTCTCCATTTACAGCCCCTGCTGCAGCTGATTGCTCCTCCAGCATCATCATAGAAATTTATCTGATTCTTGTCAATTTCACGGCTGCCCACAAGATTTGAAACAGCTGCTATTATCACATATCTACACTGTCATGAGTGTGAAGTGCCTTGGAGTGCTATTTTACCTGTTAGGGGTTAACTGAACAAGAGAGGACAGTGACGTCAGAAGCTCTCACTTCTAGGGGTGGGGGAGTGTTTTGGTTTCACTTTGGTCCCGGGCTGTCTTTGTGCCTGTGTCTCTTCTCCCCTCTCCTTGCATTTGGGAGAGATGGAGCACCCTTCTATTTCTAAGATTAGACTAACTGTAAGTAGCATTTTGATTTCATAAGTTTTGTACCTAATTTAGAGTGTCACTAACCTTCTCGGGAGAAATCTTGAGGGAGGGGTTAGAAAGCTTTATATCTGTGAAGTTGTATTAGCTGTAAGTTCTTCTCTTTTCTTTATTAAAATTTTTTTGTTATAAAAAGTGTTTGGTTATTCCCTTAAAGTTGTCCTAGCTTTGGATTTGACCCAGTTCCCAGGTAGGGGAGTCTGTGTATCTGATTCTCTCTCCCAAGAGCAGGGGGGAAGGGCTGGTGCTCAGAGTTTGTGTTCTCATCTCTCCCGGTACAAGAGGGAGAGGGTGGTGGGGGGGTGGAGCAGTATCTGAGGTCCTGATCTTTCAGGAAGAGGGAGGGGAAGTTTGGGGTGTTCATGTGCCCCTCTCCTGGGTCTTGGAGATTCACATGAATGGTGGCAGCGTGGTCCCCATTTCCCAACTGGTAGAGTGTGGATTTTGGGGGGGAAAAGATTTAACTTAGGCTGGGAAAGAAGCTTACAGTTAAGTGGTCATAGAAGAGACCCCCCTCTGTTACCCCAGTGTTTAGAGAGGGGGGAGGCTTTCTCTTCACATACACATTGTCCAAACTCTGGTATAGCAGCAGAGGCAATGGAGCTGCCTGCAGACTCAAGCAGACATCACTATATCAGTTCCATTTGGCTCATAGTTGCAAGAGGTTAACTGTGCAACCATAAGGGCTAGAGATCTAAGTATGTTTAAATGAAAGTTCTGGTTTGGTGGATATTTGCAGCGCATGCCTTAACTCTGCATTGGATTGAAAGTGTACTGCTTCAACCTTAATTCTAAATTAACATCTTCATTGTGTGTATAAATATCCAAGCCTCAGTGATAATTTTTAAAATAAAATTGTAGCCTTCCTAAAATGTACATGGTTTTTAAATTCTGTGCTGCTTTCTTTTTTGGAAAGGCAGGTTCTGACTCATTCCAGATCCTGGTTCTAAATCTTCTGTTCTGCAGCCTGTAGTGCATTCAGTCAGTGATGGTTTGCTGATGATACTGAACTCTGGATGATCCAAGTAAGAGTATTCCTTGAGTGGGGAATGGCAGAGAAGGATTGCGTTGTTTGTAAAGGAAAATGTAGTACCCACTGCTGTTCTAAAAATGTGGCAGTGTTCTCTTCCACTCTAGAGGAAAACCAAATTGTCTTAAGCCCTTGTAAATGGATTTTGAAGGCCACAGATGGTTTTGAATGCTCTGTCTTTGGTGTAGGTGCTGTTTTATATATCACGTAAAATACTTGGTTAGATGTAAATTTGATTTGGCTGGTTTTGACTTGGAAAATGATGATGAAGAACCCTCTCCTAATTTTCTTCTACTACTAGCTAGATGTACACAAAACATTGCCGTGTTCCTCCTGAAGTACACTAATGACTGCTACTAGTGCTGGTGCAACTAATGCTTAAAAATGCTTAACATGTTACTAATGCTAATTTTATGACCACATCTTTTATTAGCAGCTTACAGTTACTCTTAACTCTTCTGAAGTGATGTATTATAGTGCTTCAGGGTGGTATTTCAGAAACATGGTTTCATGGTAAAGGAAACAGCAGCACTTCTTGCAAAGTAGCACTAATGTACATAATTTACTCATGATATTACATGGAATATCATGCAAAAATGAGTTTTTTGTAGATGTGCCCAACCAGCAGTATCTTTTGAAACCTGTACAGCAGGTCATGGTGAGTGTTTGTTTGGATCTGAGAATGGGAAAAACTGTCGAGTCCCATACACATTTCTTTGCCCACTTCAGCCTAAATGAGAGTTGTGCTCTTCTGAAAATCTGGCCCCAGTTGTGGGTGCTAAGAAAGAACTTTTAAAATCTGGACCCAAACTTCTGCTGATAACTGGATGTTGTAGGGTGTCTTTTGTTGTTTGTGGGCTTGAAGGTACACGGGGGACAAATGACCCTGCAAAGAGCGAATAACACTGAACTCCTGTTGACTTCAATAGGAATTGAGGATGCTTGGGCACCTTTCAGGAAGTCCTTACCATCTTGCAATATCATGCCGTATCAGCACTACCTTTAGAGAGGATGCAAATATCTACAGGCTTTGCTAAGAGTTTTTTAGTTATATCAGCCATGAGATGAAGTGAGCAACACCCCGATGTACAAGTCTGAGTTTCTCATTATATTCAAATGTGATGCCAGATCTCCTGAAGTGAAACTGAAGTGAACTTTCCCCTCTTGTGTCCACCCTAAATCTTTGATTTTGGATTCTAAGAGAGATTATGGATCCAAGTGCCTTCTAAAATATTTCACTTTAGCCATCTTTATGAAACTGGAGAGAGAAAGTGGGTGAGGTAATATCTTTTATTGGGCTGACTTCTGTTGGTGAAAGAAACAAGTTTCTTGAGGACCTGATGAAGAGCTCTGTGGAAGCTCAAACTTGTCTCTCTCACCAACGTAAGTTGGTCCAATAAAAGATATCACCTCACTCACCTCGTGTCTCCTGGGACCAACATGACTACAACAACTCTGCATGTAATCTTTATTATCTTAATCTGTTATGCAGTATGTATGTTCACATGTAGTAGTACTTCAAAGGATTTATGTAATGTTTATATCTAAAATGTCCTTGAATTAGAAGCAAAAATGACTTGCTGGTCAAGTATGATGAGGAAGAAACCTCATATGATGTGTTTTACATGTGGACATCTCTACACTAGGAAAATAGGTACTTTTAATATGTTAGTTTACACATGAAATGACAGCTAGGAGGAGAAACAGGACCATACTGCCAAGGGGAACAAGGGATAGAGGATAAGAGAATCTCCCGATTCCATGGAAAAGAATGGACCATCTTAAGTTTGCCTGGTTAATTGTCACGCTCCTGGCAGATGAGCATGTGTGACAGTAACGAGCCATTCTTCCCAGCTTTCTGATGCTATTGGAGCACTCTTTCATGTGGAAGTTGGTGTGGTTCAGCTATCTTTGATGTGTTCTCAAAACAGTGGAGTGAAGAAACCAGGATTTGACTTACCGGTAGTCATTACTACATGGTTTTATGGGTCACCTGGGTTTATTCATATATGTCATCTACTAACGCATTTCCTTCAGTAAGGGATATTTTCCCATTTTGCCTCTCTTCTCTCCTATATTTAGAGAACAAATGTGCACAATTGTGACACAAAGAGCAACTTGCCAGGAGCCTTGAAGCATGCACCTAATTTGCATGGACAGTTGCATCTTGCAGCACTCATGCATCATTTGCCCCCTGGGGTTATCCTTTGGGAAGCCTTGTTTTCTTGTAATCCAATAATACTTTACCGCTTAAAAAGGGGGAAGAAAGTATAGGGAAATGAAGACACGAGGATGAAGGATGTATGGAAAACAATATGTATAAAAATATCTATTACTGAGGGAAATGCTGTTTTGATCAAAAAGTCTCAGCTATTCTTTAGTGCTTATTAAATTTTCTTTTATTTTGTAGCGAGAGGGAGCTATTGACTGAAGAAGAAAGCAGATTTGAGGGTGTGTGTGAAACTATGGAGAATTTCAGATACAAGTGGGTAGAGAAGAGATGATGGGAAGACTAGTTCTGTAGGCTATTTTAAAGTTAAGTGGAAGCTAAAAATGGTACGATTTTTGTTAATGGTTTTATTTCGATTGGAAATGTTTAAACCATTGAGGGGAGCTATGAGATAGACAACAAGAAGTGAACAGTTACACAGCACAACCGAATACCTGAAGATGTTCATTGCTTCTCTCACCATCACTATTGTCCATACTCTTTCTAAAAGAAAGGGGGTTATTTTTTAGAGAATACAATCTCAAATTGGAAAGACTATTATTTGTATAGCTCCATAAATATACATGGCACCCTGTAGACAGAAAAATAAGGCCACTTCCCTCCCTTGTGGGGTCATCTCCTGAATTACATAGACAATAGAATGGCACAACACAGGAGGGGAATCTTCAAATCGTGGAGGGAGAGGATTGGAATGGTAGAAGACAGGACAAGGAAGGAGAGGTGAAAAAGAAAGCACTAGGGGTTTTGTGCTTTTTTTTTTTTTTTTTGTAAAGCATTTATCTTAGGGGTGTAGTTAATTAAGTTATAATATTAAGGCAAACACTAGGATTCTTAAATGAAATTGTTATATAAGTGGTGATGGGAAGCACCTAAATGTAGATTATTGATGAATGCTAACTGAAAAATCTTTGATAGCTATGCAGCCTTACAGAGTAAACGTTACAAAAACGGTAACATGTCAAGGGTTTGCTATGTGAAATGTAGCTCCCAGTATGTAATCTATTGTGAGTTTTTGTTGTTGTTTAAACTAGTTAGGAGAGAGAAAACAATATAGAAATTTTTCATGTGTCACCTTGGGGATGAAATGCAGGAGTAACTGGTTAGATGTTTTTTCACTGCATCTTGTTTGGGAAAATATTTCAAGGAAAGAATGTGGCTCTTTTGTTGTTGGTTAAACACAGCTTTGAAATTCAAATGTTTCCATGCTCATAAGCTGCTTGATTTCATATTTTATATAAACAGGTCTCAGTTGTACAATATTTTCATCAGAGACATGCTTTGCATAACTTGAGTTGGAATGGGAGAGGTTGTGACTTTTTTTTTTTTGGCAGCTGATTATATTTTGACCTTTGTAGTTATAAAAGCGGATGAAATCCCAGACAATTTTAGTTGTCTCAAACAGTGCCATCTAGTTGTTTTCTCATATTCCCAATGCTTCTTAACTTTTAATTGATAGTTTCCTTACATCTCAGAGGTAAAGTCTTGTATAGGTCTCTCTCTGATGCAGTAGAAATGTTTTTAAACACACTCATTCCATTTTTCATGAGAATGTTGGTGTAGTAAAACAAAGCCGCCTTTAAAAGCCTGCTTAAATGTAGTTTGGTTTGAAAAACAGAAATCTGATGATTTCAGAAATCTAAATTAGATAAACTCAACTCAGTTTTCTTATTACATATAACAAGCCGGAATTGATGGCATTAGTTTCATAGATTCCAAGACCAGAAAGGAATACTGTGACGATCTGTTCTGACCTCCTATATAACTAGGGTCCTACCAAATTCACGCTCCACTTTGATTAATTTCACGGTCATAGGATTTAAAAAATTGTAAATTCCATGATTTCAGCTATTTCAATCTGAAATTTCACAGTGTTGTAATTGTAGGGGTCCTGACCCAAAAAGGAATAATGGGGTGTTTCAAGGGGTTGCAGTACTGCTACCCTTACTTCTTTGTTGCTGCTGGTGGCGCTGTCTTCAGAGTTGGACATCTGGAGAGCAGCGGCTGCTGGCAGGGAGCCCAGCTCTGAAGCAGAGCCGCTGCCAGCAGCAGCAAAGAAGTGAAGATGGCATGGAATGGTATTGCCACCTTTCTGTGTTGCTGCTGGTGGGGCTCTGCCTTCAGAGCAGGGGACCCAGCCAGCAACCCGTGCTCTCTGGTCACTCAGCTCTGAAGGCAACGCAGACGCAAGGGTGGTAATACTGTGACCTCCCCCCTTTAGAATAACCTTGCAATCCCCTCCTGAGGTGCCCCCCAATTTGGGTCAGGACTCCCAATTTGAGAAATGCTGGTCTTCATTGTGAGATCTTTATAATATAGGTAAAAGCACACAAAAGACCAGATTTCACGGGGGCGTGGGGCAGTTTTCATTGTCCGTGATGTGTTTTTCATGGCTCTGAATTTGGTAGGGCCCTACATATAACACAGGCCATAGAATTCCCCCCCCCCCCAATAATTCCTGGAGCATAGCTTCTAGGAAAAATATCTAATCTTCATATAAAAATTGTGAATGATGGAGAATCCACCACCACCTGAGATAAATTGTTCCAATGGTTAATTACTCTCACTTTTAAAAATCTATGCCTTATTTCCAGTCTGAATTTGTCCATCCATTGGATTATGTTTTACCTTTCTCTGCTAGATTGAAGGGTCCATTATTAAATATTTGTTCCCCATGTAGATACTTATAGCCTATAATCAAGTCACCCCTACACCATCTCTTTGTTAAGCTAAATAGATTGAACTCATTGAGTCTGTCACTATAAGGCATGTTGTCTAATCCTTTGATTGTACTTCTCTTCTCTGAACCCTCTCCAGTTCATCAGCGTCCATGCTTGATGTTAAAGTTGGGCATTATGCCTCTAATTATGTTTAAGTATCTAAGGCCACATCTGGCTCCCGCTGAAATCTGTAGGATTGATGCCATGGACTCCAGTGAGAACAGGATATGGCTCTTGGTGTGTCTGCACTTCAGTGAGGAGGTGCAGCTGTAGCATTTGTGAACATATAAGGCAAAGCTAATTCAAGTAAGGATAGCAGTGAAGTTATGCCAGCGGAGGCAGCAGCACAGGCTAGCCCTGTCTATCCAGGCTACCTACTGCTCTCTCTGCTGCCCATGCTCCCTCAGCTTCACCGCTTTTGTTACTTGAGCTAGCTTGGACTACACGTGTTGCAGGCGTGCTTCCTGTTTGCAGAGTAGATGTACGCTTCATTCTGATGCATAGTAAGCCTGTTACCACTTCCAGCGTGTTCTTCACATCGATAGAATCTGAAGTCTGTTAATGTTATTTGATATCTTTTCTAATGTTTAGAAGGCCTTTCTTCCTGCCTATACGGTAGCTAACTCTCTAGCATCTGAAGATAGTTAAAAGGGGAAAGATTTTCAGAGGCACAAAGTGGAGTTATGCATCCAGCTCCGATTGACTTGACTTTCCATGGGAATTGGGCACAGAACTCTTCTTTGTGCCTTTGGAAAATCTCCCCCAGAATCAGGATTGTTACTATGAAACTATTACTGATCTGTCTGCAGGAATCTCATCTTTTCTGCTCCTGCTCACAGGAGAGTGGAAGTACCTTAACAGTGAAATCAAAGCCTCTTAAGAGATACAAGGAAGAATGAATGTGGTGGAGGAACAATTCTAGTTTCTTAAACTTGAGAGAATCCCACCCTACTTTTTTAAGTTGAGTTTCCTAACATCAGATTCACAAAAGTTATACTTAGGAAACACTGAAAATAGTGATACAAAGGTGTGCTGCAAGGAGATTTATAGCAGCAAGTGAAAACTATCTCAACACCAGGCTAAACAAAGACCACTTTGAAGAATCCACACTGGAATTAAGGCTGCTATGGTAAATTTAATTTGGCTGCCTGACTTTTGTGTGCTTAAAATCTCAAAAATTGCATTACACTAATGTACATTTCAGATACAATTTGGGAAGAGAAGAGATGATCGGAAGACTGGTTTGATGAAGGGCCCATTAGTAATGTAGCGTTGATGTAGTGGATGCTGAAAATGTTTGGTTGTGTTCCCAGTTTGGAAGAATCTTTGCTCTGGCACCCTGTAACCAGAGATGGGGAGAAGTTGGAGTGCTCATCAGCTGAGCTTAGCTCATAGAAATTCTGATGTGAGAAGATGCTATCAGTGTCTGTACAGGTACCATTCTGGACTACTGTTTGATTTGGAATTGCATCACCTGTACAAATAACAGGTCTCTAATGAATTGGTCCTGCTTATAGTCACTATATAAGAATGGCCACACTGGGTCAAACCAAAGATCCATCTAGCCCAGTATCCTGTCTTCCAACAATGGCCAGTGCTAAGTGCTTCAGAAGGAATGAACAAAACAAGTAATCTTCAAGTGATCCATCCCCTGGAGTCAATATGGGTCAATCTGATTGCAGGATCAGGGCCTTACAATAAATATGCTTTCAATCTGCAGGCTATCATCAGTTCTGATGCATTGTATTTATCTGGACACTCCCATTGACAGCACTAAACTCAAAGCAGTCGTGTCAAAATTCAAATAACATGTAGGCGTTAATGAAGTTATTCTCCTTGATTTGTGTAATGTTTCTACAGTTATTCCTTATAGGGATATTTCACCATATTGTTACTATAACAGTATATTGTTTTTGCTTTCCCCACAGACACTCTAAAAAAAAATTAATGAGAAACCCTATTTAAAGGGAACCAACATTTCCACTTCGGAGAACTGCTGGTTATTCCAGTTCACAATGAAAATTTACAGTTGGTTATAACCGTTAGGTGGGATAACTCTGTGAGTTGTTCTCTTCCTCTGGAAAAGGAAGACATTTTCAGAATCTGGATTTCTTATGAGAAATCTAGATTCAAACCCAATATATCCTTTAGGAAGAGCTAAGTGATTCCTCTTCCTTTGGCTTAAGTGAGTAGTTGTGAAGCCAGTGTAGGCAAGATCATGACAGTGAAAAATATTAAAAGAAAAGAATTGCAGCCAATCCCAACCCAAACACTGAGACTTTCAGAGATGCCAATCCATTACAATGGATGGAAATTGGTTGTCCAGATTCCCCAGTGCAGCTTTGACAATCTTAGCCTGAATTTTATCCCCTCATAAATGATACTGACTTAATCAGTGAAGTTGTCAATGATGTCTGTCTTTTATCCACATAGGCCATGCTTTCAAACAGTTACTCACCTAAGCTCCACCGCTACTTTTTATTTTAATGGAGAGTCTAAAGGCTTGTCTACACTACGCAGCCCTACAGCTTTTCAACTGAGTTTTCACATCCTTTGCAAACACTTAATAGTAAAGGGACAAAGAAATTATTTATTACTTAAAGTGACATCTTCAATTTTAAAAATTGTTCAAATTATAGGTCAGGGGTAGGCAACCTGTGGCATGCAAGCTGATTTTCAGCGGCACTCACACTGCCCGGGTGCTGGCCCTCGGTCAGTGGATATTTGTGGATAAACTAAGCACTAAACCCAGATGTACAGACACCCTTTTCTCAATCTATATATTATATAATTTTTTTAACATTAGCTTTAATAAAAATTTTAAATCTGCTCTTGCTTTTTTTAAAAACAGTCTAGAATTGAAACAGTACAGTTAAAGAGAAATTGTCTCTCTCTAATGTAACCTTTTGCTCAGTGTGTTACATCTTATCTCTCTGTGCCCATCCACAAAGGGATGGAAGTCTGTTACAGTTCTCAATCTATAGATATTGGCTCCTTAGATCAAACTATAGAGATTTATGCTTTGATCTTTGAAGTCCTTGGTTCAATCCCCAGACGTTGGCTAAGATGGTAGCTGTCATGCTCAATATAAAACATTTTGGTTTGAAGTTTGTAGGCAAAGCCCTATGCAAAATAAAGTTACATTATGCTATTTCTCTAGAGATTTACAGTACACTGAAACAAATTTTATTTGTCTATATCACTGATGCACTTGACTATGCTGATGACAGCATAGTTGTATTTGCTACTCATTGTATTTCTTGTTTCATAATACCCAAACTTACTTTGTCATTTATAGTACACTAGCAAAAATACCTGGCGTTGCTCGGGATATTAGTAATTGGAAACTGGGATGTAAAAAGACTACAATGTTTTTTATTAATTCAAATTTTGTTCAGAAGTCTCATTTTGTCTAATTAATTTCATTCTCTTGCATTTAGAAGTGGTTTCTCCAATACATTTTCGCTTTTTACACGGCATAATGTTGCTCCGGTCCGTTGGAGGGGGGAGAGAGCTGAGCAAGTGCGGGGTCCGTTGGAGGGGGGAGGAGGGAGAGAGCTGAGCGAGTGGGGGGGCCGTTGGAGGAGGGGAGGGGGGTGAGATTTAAAAAAATGTCTATTCTTACCTGAGGGGGGAGAGAGCTGAGCGAGTGCGGGGGCCATTGAAGTGGGGGGAGGGGGGAGAGAGCTGAGCGAGTGCGGGGGCCGTTGGAGTGGGGGGGAGGGGCGAGAGCTGAGGGAGTGGGGGGAGGGGGGAGGGGGTTAGTATTACATCATAACTATGTCACAGAGAACAGCAGGTGTTAACCTGCTGCCCAGCTGATGTGAATGGGCTTTAAAGAATTTCACCCTTAGGGGGTGTAAGAGGTGAGATTTGAAAAAGTTTTGATTCTTGCCCTGATTAGGACCCTAAAGCCTATAACTGTACCAAATTTCAAGTCTCTAGCTCAAATGGTGTGGAAGGAGTAAGGGAACATACATACACGCATACACACACACACATACACCATTTGACTTTTATATATATAGAAGAGCAGGATTTTGAGTCTTTTGGGTCATCTTCACTGAGCGCTAACAGATAGACTTTGCTTTAATTTCCACACAAGCTTACAAAATGAGAGATTTCTTGTAGTAACTTGTAAAGTGAGGTTATTAGGGAAAACAGTAACTAAGAATGGCTGATGATTTAACCATTAAAGCAACTCCTTTCTTTAGGAGCTAGCTATAGTTCTAGATGGGGGAAGGGTTTAATCACATCTTTTGAAACAGTGTGACCTTCAAGCTGAACTTTGAAAGGATTTTTGAAGCCCTGATTGTAATGCAGTACTAGAGTCTTAATCTCCGTCTAGAGATTCTTCTTCAAGATTTGATATTTAAATGAGGGAGTGTGTGCCTAGAGCTGTTTACAAGTAAAATAAAAATATTGATGTAAAAGCATCATCGTGTTCTTGTTGTGCCATTATGCTTAGGTTGTAATACTGTTTCCCCCCCCCCTGATTCCTACCAATGTAATTTCTAAGTGCTGGACAAATAAATCAGATTGATTAAGCATTACCCACCATGCATTTCATAGTAATTTCTGTTCCTACAGGTTTTAGGAAGCTGGTTTAGCACTGGATGGGGTTAGCATTTGTTTTTGGTTTGGTCCTTCTTATCTGTTTAACTTGTGTTTTTATTTCTTCTCTTACTGTGGGAAGGTTCTGACAAATACATCGGTGGGTGTCCTGAAAACGGTGGGGCTTTGCTTAGTCTTTTCTTTTCCCTTGTTGCTTGTTCCACAACTGAGTCCCCTTACTCCACACGGACACTTCAGAGTACATAGAGAATTAAGTTGTAGCCAAAAGCCCCGATCCTGCTTCATGATCTGCTAACATAGATTAATAAGGCAACTTACATTGACTTAATTATATTCGTGTACACACTGCAGCCTTCCTCCCACCAATATAAGTGCCTACTACACCGACATAACTCCACCTCCTCAAGAGGGATATGTCGCTGTTAAGGCAACACAGTTTCTGTGTGACACTGTTACTTACATTGGCTTTTGGCTGTCTGATCAGAAAGCTGGGCAGCTAGAACCCAGTTCCGGGAGAGCTGGGCGGCTGGATCCTGTCCCCTGCTAGGAGCCGTGGCTAGATCCCACCTGCTCCCCACCAGTAGTCGGACAGCCTTGTCAAAGTCACGGTTCCTTGAGCTGAGAAATGGATAAGGTTGCCTGATTCCCTGTGGGGTGGGTGTTTTGAGAGAGAAGCCAGGACAGTTGGACCCCACTCCTTAGGGGCAAAATACCCCGGCTGCCTTCCCACCTACTCCCCAAGAGGCGAGAAGCCCCGGGTGAGGATGTGCACCAGCAGCCCAAGGAGGCTAGTGTGGACATGCATTACTGCGGTGGCTGTAAGTCGACCTAATATAGGTTGACTTCCCTTTCTGGTGTAGCTGTACCCTCCTTTAAGTCAGAGAGCTCTTGATCCTGGATCAGAGATTTTATTTGAAACTTTCTTGCTTTGTTATTTTAAGCCACATGCTTATTGTAGTCATTCCCCCCCCCCCCTTAATGTATATGAACTCATGGCTATGTTTTACCTAGAAAAATATCACCACCCTCAAAACAGTGTAGCCTGATTGATAGGAAAATACCACAGACCATAAGTGCCGACTCCGTGGGTGCTCTGGGACTGGAGCACCCACAGGGAAAAATTGGTGGGTGCAGAGGTCCCTCCTCCACCCCCCCCCCCCCCAGCTCACCACCGCTCTGCCTCTGCCTCCTCCCTGGAGTGTGCTGCCAGGTCCTGCTTCTTCCCCCTTCCTCCCAGCACTTGTGACGCGAAACAGGTGTTTCATGTGGCTGGGAGGGAGGGGGGAAGCAGGGCGAACGTGGTGCGCTTGGGGAGAAGGAAGGCGTGTGGATTTGGCAAAGAGGTTGGAATCGGGGCAGGGAAGACGTGTAGTTGGGGCAGGCCCCACCGGCACCGGAGGAAGTAGGTGCCTATGCCACAGACCAGCTAATTCTTTGAGCTCTGCGCTCGGTCAGCTGATGTTATGCCTAAATGACCCTATTTGACCTTAAAATGTTATATTGTTTTTGTGAGTATATTGTGCAAAGCAGGTTGCATCATGTTTAAGATGGAAATTGCTTACAGATGGGACTTTTCCATCAGAGTGTTTACTGTAAATATAGTGATAGAACGTTAACATCAAAAACTTGAAATAAACTGTAGAAAAAACAGACAAAATGAGTTAGTGCTTTTGGATTGCATAGCTTCTGTTGAATGCTGTCGGTTCTTTTACAAGTCAAGTAAAGTTTCAAATCAAGTATACTACTTTTCCACTAAAAGATCACAAAGACTGGTTTGTGCCTAACTAGAAATGCTTATCAAGAAAAAAATCCATGGTAGTAAATATTTTTTTGGGCATTGATTGACTAGTAGCATGGGCTCTGCTGAATCCTGATACAGTGGTAACCAGTAAAAGTCAGTGTTTACTTACCACTTACCACGCAGTGATATTTGGGATACTACAGTTTTCCCTTATTTAAAATAGGAGATAACTGTAGTCTCTCAGTCATTGCTACGTGGTAATTATTTAGCAAATGGTGACCAGTAAACACATATGAAAATATTTTTAAGGGGAGATTGGTTGGACAAGAGGATCCATTCTGCGATATAAAGACTTTGCCTTCTATAATTGATATTGTGATTGCCAGTTTTCTCAGCTAAGTCAAGGATTAATGGGCATACAGAGCATCTTCTCCCGTCAGGGCACTCCTTTTTTTTCTGAACAGGACTGAGATACGTTGTGGGGGAAGCTAAACCATATATTTCTGCTACCCATCTATTCTGAAAATAACTGGAGACCGGTCTCTGGGTTTGTCAGTCTTCCATTTTACATATGCCCGAAACTCCCCAATCAAAGAGACAACACAAAGCTCTTTTAAAATATACAACTATTGTTTGTTCATACATAGCAGGTGTGGCCAAACACAGGAGAACATGATAGCAGCCAATTGAAACAGCAATCCTGCATAATCACAGCAAGCTTCCCCCAAATAATAGTATTTGCAAATGTCTAATTTTCCTGTGATCTTTTTTGTTGTGGTGTGTTTTGTTTTTTTAAATGCATATGCACATTGAGAAAATAAGTGAAAATATCAACACAAATCAAAGTCCTTTGGTAAAAGTGACAGGTCATTTCTTTAAGGCTAGGTTAGGTCTTGCATTTACTATGCTTGTGTTGCTATCTTATAAGGGCTCTGCCTTTCATGTTGAGGAAAGAGGAAAGAGGCAGGAGGCTCTTGAACATGAATGAAAATCCTTTCTGTTAATTGAGTATCCTATTCTTTTTAAAGAAAACTGTTGTTGTAAGTTAACTTGAAAAATCCTTCTATAAAAGTGACAAGATGAAGTAGTGTTGAGATTTCCTAGATATGGAGTTGACTGACATAAAGTTCTTCAGGGCTGAACCGCTCTGATTGTCTCAGCTTAATGAATATTGAGTAGATAGTTGCACAATATTATGACTTATGGTCATCAACAATGTCACTCTTGTAGGACTAAACATTTAAGTATTTTTTGGTTCTGAAGCCAGGCATGTAAAGCTAGTTTATGCAATGGGGGGATATACAATGAATACTGACTAATAGGCATTCTCCAGAATAATACATTCTTCATGCTTTAATTTCAGTTGAAATAACTTTCATGAAAATTGTGATCACTTCTGTATTCGATTTGAGTACTGTCTTTGGCAATCTTGAATAGCCTGATGTGGTTATTCAGTAAATAAGTATATATTGGGCAAATTCTCCTTCCAGATCGGGCCAATTCTCCTTCTCATCTGCAGGAAGACTTAGGGCTTGGTTACACTTGAAAGTTCAAAGTGCTGCCGCGGGAATGCTCCCGCAGCAGCGCTTTGAAATCCAAGTGTGGTCACACGCTCTCTCCCAGCGCTCCTGGTAATCTACCTCCACAAGGGGATTAACTCTGAGCGCTGGGAGACTGACTCCCAGTGCTTGGAGCCTATCCACACTGGTGGTTTAAAGCACTCAGACTTGCTGCGCTCAGGGGGGTGATTTTTCACACCCCATAGCCAGCAAGTTAGAGTGCTATAAAGCGCCAGTGTAGCTAAGCCCCTTAGGCTTGGTCTACACTGAGGGTTCTCAAACTTCATTGCACTGCAGCCCCCTTCTGGCAACAAAAAATACTACATGATGGGGGAGCCAAAGTCCAAGCCCCCGCATCCCAGGCAGGGTGGACCAAAGCTGTTTGGAAAGACACAACCTTCCTTACCTGGCCCTCCATACAGTTTTATAATGCCAATGTGGCCAAAAAGTTTGCCGACCCCTGGCGTAGATAATGTCTTGGCTAACAGTGCATGCAGTATTGTAAGAGTAGATAAATCCTTAATCTCTGATATTCAGCTCTAATTCCTAGTGTTTAAAGGTGTGTTTACCCTGCCCATGTTACAGTGTGGCTGTGGTAGCGCTGTGATATGGGCAGTGCAGACACACTTTATTGCTGGGCGAGAGCTCTCCCAGCGATAAAAAAATAACCACTCCGAACAATGAAAATGAGTTTGCTTTATGTAAATAGTGCAGATGATAGTGTTTGTCTTGAGGAAACTCTAACAACATAAATTTGAGTGAAACTCTGTGGGACAGAAGAGAAAGGAACAAAATAAAACATAATATCCATGAACAAGGAACTTCCAATGTCTGCCAAAAACCGAGTAACCAAAATAAGCTATTTTCCTTGATCTGGTTTAATGTTAGAGGAAGAAACACCTTTGATGTCTGTAGGCTCAGAACTTACAGGAAAAGTCTCCAATAGTTTAGGAGCAAAACTTCGCTTTGTTTAGAAAAGTTGAATATTACTAGTGGTATATTAATGAAATTTTGAATGAAAACTTCGTTTTCCCTCGCAGTGTTTGCAAACCAGGTATTGCAGCATTGTGCTAGTGCACAAGAACTAGAAATGTGAAATTTGTCACTCCATTTTCATCCAGTCTTAGAACAGTGCAAACATTGAAGTTTAACTTTCTGCTGCTTGTTATTTAGTTTACATGTTATGTAAATGGCATCAGAAATGTTGGTTTTAGTACAACACAAGGCAGTGGCATGTAGTAATTTGTGATCCAGGTTACCTTCTGAGAGTTCTCCAGCTCACTCCTTTGCTTGACCGAGCTAGTGCTTGTCCCATCTAGGGCTCTCATTTAGATAGCGAACTCCTGGGGACAGTCACTGACAGAGTTTTGTATCTTGCATTCTGCTAAGCACATTGGTCTTTTAAGTAACAAATACAAGTAAGGATATAGTAAAAAGAAAATCTGTCAGTGTCCCTTGAAATTTGACTTATTTCTCGTATCTCTATGTACAAAGTCCTGTAAATCTAAATTACTAAACATATTTTTAAATGGCCACTATCCATCATACTGTAACCAAATGTACTTGTGTGGTGGAAGCATTTAGTAAAGAAAAAGTATTTATATTCAAGTTTTCAGGGTAACGGTGATTGAGCAAAAAAAGTAACAATTTTAATGGGACACCTAGAGTCTTGGCAAAAAAAAAAGCAGCTGTATCTCAACTTTATTCAGATTTAATAGATAACACTTAACTGTTTGTTCTGTGTTTATTTTTTATTAATAATCTAATGTGTAGGTGTCCTAGATCACTCCTGAGCTAGAGGCAATTAACCTTTATATAGTCTTGGCATAGTCTTGATAGTCTCCACTGCTACTGACTTTTTTTAAAAAAACTTTCTATGCAAGTAAACTACTAAAATGTTTTGAGAGGGTGAAACATAATGTGTGAACTGTCCCAGTTTCCATGGTAGCAGGGGAAAATGGTAGTGTTTCACGGAGAGGATTTTTTTCTGTTGGCTATTTTGTATGTTTTTATTCTGTAGTTCTTGGTTGTGATTGGTCAACATCTTTCCCACCCCAGCCCCCCACTCTGACACCGGAACAGCTCAAGGTCAAGAATCTGGTTGTTAAAGGAAACTGTTTTGTTTTGTGGGATTGCATTAAGATTAATGGAGCATAAACTAACCAGGATAGGCAGATCGTTTTGCTGAGATTGTTAAACACATACACACTTTTTAGCTGATGAGTTTTTTGGGGGGTTCGTTAGGGATGGAAATCAGTTTTTAGTACTTTTAAATGAATTGGTGGCAGTAATATATTCCATAGGAATCCTATACATTTGCAGTAGCTTAAAGTATCGTGTATTCAAAGCAGAGCAGCAATCAGAACGATTTAAGAACACTATTTAAATATTATGTCATTCCACAAGGTCGATAACACCTTCTCACCTTGAATAATGTGTTCTGTTCATGTATCTGAGTGGAGGGGAGGAAGACAAGAAGGAACAGATCCTGACAATTGAAACGAATAGAAGCAGGTGGAGGGTGTTGTCAATATCTCTTTCTATAGAGTCACAGAAGATGGAAATTATTCAGTTGAGAGAGAAGATATGATAGATGTTGAAAAATGATACAGAGAAGGCCAGTTGAGCCCTCTTATTTGAGTCTATCCATAATGAAGCTGATGTTAATGTTTTGAAGCCTTATGAGCACAGTGGATTTGGTTGGTTGGTTGTGCACAAATTGTGCCTGTTCTAGGGCATGTTGGTATCCAAGAATTTAAGGGCAGACTGTGAGGACATGACTGCTGAGCCCCTCCAGGTAGAGAGTGGAGAAGTGAATTGAACTGTGTGTGTGTGTGTTGTTTTTTTTCGTGTAAACCATTCAGGCAGAGAACTAGTCTTCGGATCCCCAAGCTCCAAATAATCAGATGCTCAGATGGAACTTGACCAGAACTCATCCAGCCACTTCCCCCCATGGACATAGCCATCTCTACCTTCGGCTTCCCCCGTTTAAGGATGAGTCCCAGAGCTCTCGCTTGCTTTTAAGGGACGTCCTTTATGTTGGTACCTAATTTCCCGCATCCCTGATCCATCATGGTACTTGGAAAAGGGGACTAACATTAAAAGTGAAAAAGTCTGCATGCAGTGTTCCAAGTTTGTGTTCTACAATGTCGAAGGTAGAGATGGAAAAAGAATTGGTCTCCTGACTCCCAGACCAGTATCCTATCTGCTCAACCACATGGCCCCTTCAAAATGTTTTCACGGAAGTACTCCTGATTATAATACCTGAAACACAACACAGGCAGAGTTAAAATCTCTGTGTCTTACATTTCTTCTGAGGTTGTGAACACCATATAGCTCTTACTGTATGCCTAAAAATAATAATTGGACCTCTCCTCCTTCTCACTAATGTGAGGGAATAAAATACTTGTACTGAATTTAGTATATGCAGACAATGTTAGTCATGCTGATGGTAGAAACTTGCAGCACAGTTTAACTTGGCATCTGGTAGGTGAGTGAAGAAAAACTCTTACCTGCCTGCATGTTGATAATCTTAACAGCTTCAAGCACTTTTGGAAAAAAATCAGTGCCCCAGAAACTTGCCTGACTTTGCCTTGACTCTCCTGGGTAGCTCCGATTTTTTTTTTCCTTCTTTTTTTTTGTCCTGTCAAAGGTCATTTTGTTCTCCAGAGTTGTAATTTTCAGCAGAAATACATAAGGGTAAAAGGAGAGAAGCTCTCTTTGGCTTTCTGCCTAGTTCTCAGAAAACCTCCTTTTCCTCAACCAGTTTGAAATGTTCCACAGTCACCTCTGGTGGGGGCATGGCTGGAGCTGCTATCTCTGCTCCAAGAACCATAGCTGTGACATGAATGTGTCAGGGTTTGGATAAACCAGATTGTCTAGGGCAAATAGAAATTCTGGCCAGGTGAGTGGGCTGAGTGGTAGGGTAGGGAACTGCTGACTCCTTCCTGGAAGGGAAGCATGGAATGGCACAGCCGAGGTTTTGCTCATCCTCTCTTATCCTTTCATCCCTTATGAGGGGCATGTGGAAGACAGGGAGCAAATTTGTCCAGACACTGGAACTTTGCTTTTCAGGAAGGGAAGGTGAACCTGAGCTGCTAGTCCTGTTTAGGGAAAGGGTGTGAGGGTGGAGCTGGGGGCTGAGGGTCCCAGAGCCACTTTCCATTTCATCAAGTGGGACGGCAGTGTGCATGGCGACAGAGATGGAGGACATACTGGAAAACGAGTGGTGGACTGAGAGCATATGTTGATTTGTTAGGTCCCGGGGCTGGGGGAAGTTTAACTGCACTTTTATTGCTCTTATTTTCATATGGGAGGAGGCAGCTGTGTTCTGTTCCTCTCGTTCTGTGCTGCCCCCTTGCACGTGCGTCTCTATCTCTTAGGGTAGCCTACACTGGAGTCGGCAAGTGTGATTGCAGCATGCGTAGACATACCCGAGCTAGCTTTGACATAGTGTGGCAGACCCAGGGCAGACAGCTGCCAGTAAGGTCTGCAATTAGGAGGCTTACCAAGGGAACCGGGCCCAGCTAAGCAGGGCCAGCTGGGGCCAATTAAGGAGGCTGTCAGAGCCCTTGAAAAGAGACTCCTCCCCAGAGAGGCTTGTGGGAGTTTGAGGAGTGAGTTTGGAGGGAGTGAGAGTTTGAGGAGTGAGTGTGGAGGCAGTAGGAGATAGCGGAGCGAGTTTGGCAAAAGTAGAGGGGTGTGAGGGGCAAGTTGGAAGAAGCAGGGGCAGAGAGGCAGCTGACAAGCAGGAGGAGAGAACTAAGGGTCCCTCCCAGGGGGGGGGCCTAGCTTCCCTAGCTTGCAGGAGCCTGACCCTGAGAGAGAAAGAAGGGGAACGAGCTGCTAAGGAGCAGCAGGAAAAACCGGGTCTGGTGCAGTCTGGCCAGGGCGCCAGGGCCACACCAGCAACCCAAAGGACTTGAACTAGGGGGAGCAGAGGGGCCACCTTGTCACACGTGGTGTCAGGGGTGGGATAGCGAGTAAATAGACTTGGTGGCTAGCCCTTCCCCCCCCCCCCATACTCAGAGGGAAGATGGACGAGGTGGTGAAGGCCCTGGTCCAGGCCACTGCGGCCCAGCAGGAAGCTGTCCGAGTACAGCAAGAGACCAACCAGTTGCTGATAACCCAGGCAGCCCAGGACCGAGCCACCTTGCAGGAGGTGGTGCGGCAGATGAAAGCCCTGAGCACCATGGGCCGTGGGGGGCCTGACGACCGGCCACTACGGGCCAGCCATTTCCTGCAGAAGATGACGGCAGGCGACGACACCGAGGCCTACCTGCTTGCCTTCGAGAGGACGGCCCTGCGTGAGGCTTGGCCCCGAGGACAGTGGGCAAGCATCCTGGCCCCTTTCCTCTGCGGGGAGGCCCAGAAGGCCTATTTCGACCTGGCACCCGAGGCCGCTGCGGACTACCCCCAGCTGAAGGCCGAGATCCTGGCCAGAGCGGGAGTGACGCCAGCCCTGCGGGCCCAGCAGTTTCACGAGTGGAGGTATGAGGTCGGCAAGACCCCGAGGACTCAGCTATTCGACCTGATCCACCTTGCCCGGAAGTGGTTACGGCCCGAGACCCACAGCCCGGACAAGATGATAGAGATCCTGGTACTGGACAGGTATATGCGGGGGTTGCCATCCGAGCTAAGGGGGTGGGTCCGAAAGAATGATCCCCCCTCCTACGACGAGCTGGTAGCCCTCGTAGAGAGACACCTTGCCTCCCAGGAGTTGTCACGGACTACCACGGAGGGGCTGCGGGCAACCAGAAGGCCGGCCTCCAGACCAAAGCCCCGGATGGCCAAGACCCCAAGCCGTGATAGGGAGGAAGAAGAGGAGGCTGGGGGATGGCCAGAGAGCTTGGACAGACTTGGGGACCGGGGGAACGGGACTCGGGGGGTAGGGCCGAACAGCCCGAAGATTGGGGGGCTGTCCCGAGCCGGGAGGCGCTGTTACGCTTGTGGGGAAATGGGACACCTAGCCGCCCAGTGCCCAAACCGGGCCGAACCCATGGAATGTGGCCTGGGGTGTATGGGGGATCCGTGCGACCTGGTGAACCAAGTGGGGGTCGCGATGGCTCCCCATAGATATACCCGACCCGTTAAAATGAATGGTATTAAGACCACCGCGCTAGTGGACTCAGGGAGCGCGGTCACGCTGGTCTCCGGGACGTTGATCAGCCAGGACCAGCTGTCCCGGGCCAAGCGCTCGGCAGTATCCTGTGTACATGGGGATATTAACTACTACCCCACTGTCTCTGTAAGCCTCGACGTCCTGGGACACCCCACGAAAGTAGTGGTGGGCGTAGTCCCAAGGCTCCCCTACCCGGTCCTCATTGGACGAGACTTCCCTGACTTTGACAGCCTGCTCCCCGGGCGGGGGACAGAAGGAGTTAGTGCCGGGGTCCCGGAGGTGGCGCCGAGAGGTCCCGGGGCACCAGCTTTCCGGGAATTTGACCCGGAATTATTCTCTGTAGGCGGGGGGTCCCGGAAGTCTCGGAGGGAGAGGAGGGCAGCCAAGGCGTTAGGGACGAAAATCCTCACCCAATATAGGAGGGCTGCTCTAGTGGGAGAACGAGGGAGCCCCCAAGGAAGGAGGACCAGGCGAGAGGGGGGGGAGACCGATGCCGGGCCTAGTGCCCCCCAGGCGGTCCCCGAAGGAGAGGCAGAGGTAGAGACCCCGGAGTTGGGGCCAATTGGCCCGGCTACGGAGAATTTTGGGCAGGATCAGGCCAATGACCCAATCTACCAAAATATCCGTAGCGAAGTGGTGGAGGTAAATGGGGTCCCGGTAGAGGGGAAAAGTAAGGGCCGAGGGCCATACTATATAATCAAGGGGGACCTGCTGTATAGGGTAGTCCCGATGTCCGATATGTTGGTGGAGCAACTTTTGGTGCCACAGAGACATCAGAGAGGCGTATTGGACCTGGCTCACAGCCACCTCTTCGGGGGCCACCTGGGGGTGGAGAAGACCCTCGATCGGGTCATGAAGAGGTTCTTCTGGCCAGGGGTCCATGCAGCGGTCCGGCGATACTGCGCCTCCTGCCCGGAGTGTCAATTGCACGCCCCCCGGCCCCACTTGCGGGCCCCTTTAGTGCCCCTCCCCATCATTGAGGTCCCATTCGAGAGGATCGCCATGGACCTGGTGGGCCCGCTGGAGAAATCGGCCCGAGGCCATCGGCATATACTGGTGGTGCTGGACTATGCCACCCGGTATCCCGAAGCTGTGCCCTTACGGAACACACTGTCCAAAACCATAGCTCGGGAGCTGTTACAGATCTTTGCCCGAGTAGGGATACCAAAGGAGATCCTGACCGACCAAGGGACCCCCTTTATGTCCAAATTAATGAAGGACCTTTGTTGCCTACTCCGTGTGCGGACCATAAGGACGTCGGTGTACCATCCCCAGACTGACGGCTTGGTCGAACGGTTCAACCGGACACTGAAGAGTATGCTGCGGAAGGTAGTGAGTCGGGACGGGAAGGATTGGGATACCCTGCTCCCCTACCTCCTGTTTGCTGTAAGGGAGGTGCCCCAGGCCTCCACGGGATTTGCCCCGTTCGAGCTGTTGTATGGACGCCACCCTCGGGGCATACTTGACATCGCCAAGGAGGACTGGGAAGAACAGCCAAACCGGGGGAGGAATGTCGTCGAACATGTAGCTCGGATGAGAGAAAGGATAGCCCAGGTCACCCCAATAGTGAGGGAACACCTCGAGAAGGCACAAGAGGCCCAGCGGACATATTACAACCGCCAAGCGAGAAGCCGGAAGTTCCAGGTGGGAGACCGGGTGATGGTGCTAGTACCCACAGCGGAGAGCAAGTTGTTGGCCCAGTGGCAAGGGCCATACGAAGTAGTGGAAGCCGTGGGGGACGTTGACTATAAGGTCCGACAGCCGGGACGCCGGAAGCCGGAGCAGATTTACCACGTCAACCTGTTAAAACCGTGGCAGGAGAGAGACGCTCTGGTGGTTGCGCTGGGGGCACCACCCCGGGAAGGCAACCCACCCGGCCGGGTGGGGATATCCCCGGACCTGACCCCGAACCAGCGAGCGGAGGTGGTCCGCATGATCCGGCGTAACCAGGACGTGTTTTCAGAGACACCGGGCCGGACTACTGAGGTGCACCACCACATCCTCACGGAGCCAGGGGTAAAGGTTCACGTCAAGCCCTACCGGGTCCCAGAAGCAAAGAGGAAGGAGATCAGAGCGGAGGTCCAGAAGATGTTACGATTAGGAGTCATCGAAGAATCCCATAGCCAGTGGTCCAGCCCCGTGGTCCTGGTGCCTAAGCCAGACGGCACGGTGAGGTTCTGCAATGACTTCCGGAGGTTGAATGACGTCTCTCGGTTCGACGCGTACCCGCTACCCCGGATAGACGAACTGATTGACCGGTTAGGAGCAGCCCGGTTCATGTCCACCCTAGACCTGACCAAGGGGTACTGGCAGATCCCCCTGGCCAAGGCAGACAAGGAAAAGACGGCCTTTGCCACCCCGGAGGGGTTGTACCAGTATACGGTCCTCCCCTTTGGGTTGCATGGGGCCCCTGCCACCTTCCAGAGGCTCATGGACAAATTGTTGCGGCCTCATAGGCAATACGCCGCCGCCTATCTGGATGATGTAATCATATATAGCCCAGACTGGGAGACACACTTGCGGAAGGTAGAGGCCGTCTTAGACACCCTGAGGAAGGCGGGTCTGACCGCAAATCCACCCAAGTGCTCAATCGGACTGGCAGAGGCCAAGTACCTTGGCTATATAGTAGGGAGAGGCGTAGTGAAGCCTCAACTTAACAAACTGGAGGCAATCCAGAAGTGGCCCCGACCAATCCGAAAGAAACAGGTCCGAGCGTTTCTAGGGTTGGTTGGGTATTACCGAAGATTCATTCCCCATTTCGCCACCCGGGCCTGCCCATTAACTGATCTAACGAGGGCCCGGGGCCCAGACATCGTAAAGTGGTCGGACGCTGCCGAGACAGCGTTTGGGGACCTGCAGACCGCCCTCTGCACCGACCCGGTGTTGATAGCCCCAGACTGGAAAGAAGAATTTATTTTACAAACAGACGCCTCTGAGGTAGGGCTGGGGGCGGTGCTCTCCCAGATGAGGGATGGAGAAGACCACCCAGTCCTATTTCTCAGCAGGAAGCTTTTGCCCAGAGAACGGAAATATGCCGTGGTGGAAAAGGAGTGCCTGGCGGTGAAGTGGGCCATAGAGAGCCTCCGTTATTATCTACTCGGTCGGCGGTTTACCCTAGTTACGGACCATGCCCCGCTGAAGTGGATGCACCAAAACAAGGACAGCAACGCAAGGGTGACAAGATGGTTCCTCTCATTGCAGCCCTTCCACTTCCGCGTGCAACATCGGTCCGGCCCCCTGCATGGGAATGCAGACGGGCTATCAAGGATACATTGCTCCGCGACCCAAGTAGCCCAACCCCATGGTGTTGCGCAGGGGGGGGGGGATATGTGGCAGACCCAGGGCAGACAGCTGCCAGTAAGGTCTGCAATTAGGAGGCTTACCAAGGGAACCGGGCCCAGCTAAGCAGGGCCAGCTGGGGCCAATTAAGGAGGCTGTCAGAGCCCTTGAAAAGAGACTCCTCCCCAGAGAGGCTTGTGGGAGTTTGAGGAGTGAGTTTGGAGGGAGTGAGAGTTTGAGGAGTGAGTGTGGAGGCAGTAGGAGATAGCGGAGCGAGTTTGGCAAAAGTAGAGGGGTGTGAGGGGCAAGTTGGAAGAAGCAGGGGCAGAGAGGCAGCTGACAAGCAGGAGGAGAGAACTAAGGGTCCCTCCCAGGGGGGGGGCCTAGCTTCCCTAGCTTGCAGGAGCCTGACCCTGAGAGAGAAAGAAGGGGAACGAGCTGCTAAGGAGCAGCAGGAAAAACCGGGTCTGGTGCAGTCTGGCCAGGGCGCCAGGGCCACACCAGCAACCCAAAGGACTTGAACTAGGGGGAGCAGAGGGGCCACCTTGTCACAATAGTTAGATTAACGCTAGCTGGAGTAACAACTGCAGTGAAGCTGCAGCAGCCGGGGTAGCTGCACAAACTAGCCTCACCTGTACAGGACCCTGGGTACATTCTGGAGCAGCCGCCGCCCATGCTTTGTGGTTTCACTGCTGTTGTTCGAACTACCTCCAATCTAGCTCGATCAAAGCTAGTTGGGATACGTCACGTGCTACAATCACATCACCCAGTGGCAGTGTAGACATATGCTTAGTTCCGCCCCTCCTCTGCTTTCCTGGACATGCTGGCAAACCATCTGGGCCTTTGTTCCCTTGAACATATTGCTCAGTTGCCTCCTTTTGTTTCCCTTCTCTCCTGCCAGTGGAGACATCTAGCAGGCTCCTCCATTGGCTGCTTTTTGCCATGAGGCATGCTGGGCAAGTGTAGAAGAAGTTGAAAATGGAGTGAGCCAGCACCACGTGACCAGTCAGCTCAACATGACCTACTTGCCAGGGTTCCAGAGATCACTAGTGGTCCCTGACCTGGATCGTGGTGCTAAACTTCTTACAAGTTCTGCAGGGTGAAACATGGCAATTGCTTGAATTTTTTATGTAGAATACATAAAAATTTCAATCTCTCACAATGATTTCATGTCATGATTTTATATAACTGTATTTATAAGTTGTATATATAATTGTCTAATAATAATAGTATACAGTATAAGCCTTATGTAGGACTTTTTCCTCAGTAAATCTCAGTGTTTTACAAAGGGAGGTAAGCAAAACAAAATTGGTATGTTGTATCCATAACATGCTTTCCACATGCTAATTTATAGCTTCCAGGTTTTGGGGGGCTTCTAAAGCATAGTCCCTGGCTTTTGTTTTCCCTTGATTCTGCGTCCTGGCTGACAAGCATGTAGCTGTTCTGCAGTGTGGCTGATGTACCTTTTCTGTTTAATTAAGTTAATCCATTCAGATATAATAATCTATCAGAAACAACCTACTATTGCCAGTCAGGCCTGATGCAGGTAGATGTTTGATTAACTATGATCAATACTGTTGATTTGTAACTGACCATATTTTGGACCTAGCTGATGAGGGGATGAAGTTGGGTGGTTATGCCTTGGAGGAAGACACTCTAGTTTCGGGAATCAATATATAAATAAAAGTGGGGAAAAAAGTGATTGAATCACTGCTAAGACATTATTCTGTTTACTAGTGCTGATTCAGTCACTTGTTCTCTTAACATACATTTCCAAATGCTTTGAGGCCTGCACAAAACATAAGAGACACTTGCCTTTATGGCTGTTTTTTACTGCCATAGTATCTAGGAATCCTCATCTATTTTTCTATCTCTGCAGAAGACAAACGATGGACCAGAGGGGATCTGAGGCAAAAACCAACAGTTGGGGTTGGTCTTGCAGCTGGATTTTTCCACAGAAAGTAAATCAGATCTCTCTGAATTTGCACAGGAATGTTCACCTTACATTCCACAGGCCAAGTCAATTTATCGCAAGGGCTCTGGGATCTCTCTCTCTCTCTCTCTCTCTCTCTCTCTCAAATGTCTTTGGTGATTGGAAAAAGGGAGGGGGGTGGGTCTGGCATTTTGCATCCAGTGGTGCCAGGAATCATCAAGGAATGTTTAAGCAGTGCCTCTTGTGATTCCGTTCAGTCTATTGGAAAAGCAGTATGTGCCATCTGGCTTGGATTTTGACTTAATTAAATGCATGCAGCCGTTTTTAACAGTTCAACTGCAATTCAGCCATCCTGACATTTATAAAGAACTGGAGTTTGGTTATTGTTTGGGAAGCTGCAATATATTCACCTAATTTATTTTGTTTGGTTCCCTTTTGATACGGTCAGTGTAGTTTGCTGATCTATTTGAGGGTTTCCTTTTAAATGTTCTTTTAGAGTTGCTGACTTGGCTCCTTGAAGTTGATTTTAATATTCTTCTGTTCTAGATATTAGATTATTTTTAACTGCAGTTTTGTTTTGTTGTGGTTTTTTTTTTAAAGTAGCAAGGAGTTTTAATTCCAGTCAGTGTATTTTTCTAGGGAAAAGGCAGGCTTCTGTTTTGGACGAGTTTGATTGTCCTATTCAGAGATTTTGTATCAAATAAGATTTAAGTGGGAAAAATGTTTTCTTTGATACTAGCTAGAGCATTGGTTCTCAAAGTGGGGGTCGGGACCCAATTATGTGGGGGTCGTGAGCCCCTGCTGTCAGCAGCCAGCCCCGACCCCTGCAGACAGTGCCCGGAGCCCCAGGCCCTGCTGCGGCAGGCTGCCAGCGGCACCTCGGGCCCTGTCCCGGGGGGGGGGGGGGGGGGGGGGGGGATTTGCTGGCACCCTCCCCTGAGCCTGGCCCCTGTCCCGGGGGGCTGGCACCCCTACACCCACACAAACCTCAGCTCATCCCCTGCTCTGGGGGGCTGCTGGCACCCCCCCCCCTCGAGCCCAGCCTCTGCCCTGGGGGAGAGGGGGGCTGCTGGCATTCCCCCCCCCCCCAGCCTGGCCCATGCCCTGCCCCCTAAGGGGGGTCGCGCTTAGAGGCCTGGTGTCCAAAAGGGGTCACCAATAGAAAAAGTTTGAGAACCACTGAGCTAGATCCTCTTAGTACAAAAAAGATCAAACATAGGAATGTGTTTTTTTTTATGGGCAGGTCAGTCAGAGTGGCATGAATCTGTTCTTTAATTCTCTCATTTATTGCTTAATCTTGCACCATGAGGCTTATGCTGATTCCCCTGCACAAATGAAAGATGCTGACAAGTATCTCTACAAATTCCTAAATAGTAAATCCAAAACGTGTTTAGGGATTATTTTTGTCTTCAGCATATTCCTTTACAGCTCTGCTAATGTGCTAATTTTCTTGACTTTGATTTCCTTGGTCACCTCACTTTTTAAAGTTTCTTTTTCAATCCTAAATCAAGGATTACACCTCCGTTTCTGTTGCATGTTAGGGTGTTACTTTGACTAAGACTGGCCAAGCCACTCTGCTTACCTATTTTTCTACTACTAGGGGGTCACCTTGTGACTCTGACAAGGACACGATGTTAAGAATGTACAACACGTTGTGACATGCTGTTAAAAAAAACACACCAAACTGCTGAGAGTTAGTTCAAAAAATGAATGGGTGCATTTTTCTTTTAATATTTAAAAGTATGTGTGTTTTGTTCCATGTGTGAACAAAGAGGGAGGTTTACCCCAATAGGATCCATTTCTGTCAATCGGAGGTATGTATTCAAGTGCTCGTGAACTGTTGAGGAAATAGAGGCTGATATTTACGCATAAATTGAAAGTCTGTCCTTATCATAGTCCTAAATTGCAATAGATCTTTTAGTGTAGATGCTTTTCAAAAAACCATTCTAGATCCCTTTCTTTTTTCAATTTATTTTTAGTAAGTTGTTCTTGGACAGCTGCCACCTCTTGTATGATTGGGACTGCAAAGCAATGATTGAGTCGGTTTACTCAGACCCCTCTAACTGATCTGGTCAGTGTGGTGTCCAGATCCCCCCCTTCCTGTTTGTTAACAGCTGAGATGCACACTCAGATTAAGATTTGATATTTCACTTGCTAAATGACTCATGTTTTTTCTTCCTCTGAAGAGCTTTCACCCAGAAGAATGTATGGTGCCCGTGTTATGCAGGCCGCAGTAAATGAACTTTGTTCAGTACGTGAGCTTTGAATTCTCACTGTCTTGTCTCCTTCATTTTTGTTAACTTTGCACTGGTGACTGGTCCTCTCTCTGAACAGGAGTGGCACGAAGAGAAGCATTGCAAGCTTCCCTATTGCTACCCCGCCTGTGTGCCTCAGCCATGACCCGGAGGGTGTCCCATGTAGGGGTGAGAGCGTACTATAGCTCAAGTTCTGTGCCCATTGGGTTCTTGTCTTCTGTGTTCAGACTGCTAACCAGGGTCGCAATTAGTGTCACTTGTGATGGAATTTTTTGTGATATAGACACTTGTCCATTGGGAACTGACTGAGGTAACCAAACAAGGTCTTCATCTTGCTAGCTAAAGCCGAAATCATATAGCTCTAGTTTACTTGAACCAGCAGCTGTGGCAATTGGGAATGATGGGGTTGGATGTTCTGAATGTCCTTCCCTAGAGATATAATCCTTAAAGGGTGGGAGGTTTGTGTCTGTCCAGAGCTTGGGACTGCCTGGAATATTTTTCCATATTTAATTGACGTGTGCCTGCCTTTCACATTCTGCATGGCAAAGCTCAAGGCTTTTATTTGTTTATTTCCTTCTTAGTTTGTTGTAATTTGCTCTGTGGTTTTTGTCTTTCTTTGGCATGCATCTATTTAGGCATTTTGCTCCATTTCCTTTAAATAGTTCAGTGGCCTTGGGGCATCCGCACCTATGCAGTTTAGCACGTTGTTATTGCATTGTGTATAGTACTCTGAGAACCATACTTCCAGCATTTCATGAGAGCATTTATTCAGTATTTTACTCATTTATTTTGGTTCATCTTCTATTTTTGTGGATGGTGGGTGCTTCAGCCATTACAATGGACAGACTTTCCCCCACCCCAAGTAGGGAAGTGAGCAAAATGTGGGCTTGATTCTGGAAACCAAGTTGTCCTATGAGAATCCCTGGAGTTTCCATCCACGTATCTGTTCTAGATCATTATCTCTTCAGCATTGATTGCCTATGCCTCCTCTCCTAAATGGGCATGTAACATGTCACTATAAGCCCCTAGGATGCACCCTGGGCACTGTGCTATCCCACACTAGCCTACTGCCAGTAGATAGGTGTTACATCTGTATAACTCCCCGTGAAGGTCATCAGACTTTCAAAGTGGCAGGCCTCTCCTTAGCCAGTTGGATACTGCTGCCTGCTTCCTGGCCACACTGTGGCACCTGATCCTGTGTACAGGAGATGGTTGGTTGGAGGATATGAGCATGGAGGAAGCTCCCTGGGAGGTATACTGAGCTCGAATATGTGGTATCCTATGTGAGAGGTTCCAGGGGGTGGTCTTTGAGGCACCTGGCACCAGTGATGCAAGTAGAAATAAGTTCTTGCCGGTACACTGCACTCATGGGAGGGACACAAAGCAGGGGCACATGATCTCAACACGTGATTTCTCCCTGCTCTGCCTCCAGGCTGGGGACCCGTGCTCTCCCCGTTCCCTCCCCATAATCCACATCCATCCCACATTACCTAGAGGGTAGGGGCCTCTATCCTCTGCTGTACAGATCCCAGGTAGGAGTACTCAGGAGATGCAGCCGTATGAAAGAGCTGGGGACGGGCTCCCCCATGTCTTTCCACTATGCCGTACCATTTACGGTATAAATATCTTACTGGTACAGCATACCGGACTGTACCATCGTACTTGCACCGCTGCCTGCCATATCGTCAGCTTCACCAGCACAGCTGGCCGGGGGCAATTTTATGTACCCCCTCCTGCTGGGGCTTACAAAAAGGGGGGTAAAATATTAGGGTATTGGGGGTGGATTTGTGAGTGAGTATATTATAACTGACACTGGGACATGCTCTGAAACCTGGATATTCCCAGTGTTCGGGGAGTGTATTTCCTTTGTATACCACCAATGTCTGTATAGAAATTTCTGTTGTTAAATTAGTTGATATTGTGAGTACTCATAGGTTCTGAAAAGGATGGGCTTAGATCATAGCTGATGTAAACTTTCATAGGTCCATTGGTTTCAGTGTAACTATGTTGAATTACATCAGCTGATGATCTGACCTTGTATGTTTATCTGTGTGCTGTTTCTGGAGTGTACACCCACCTACAGCCTTCCTCTTTTTAGAGGTGGCTTAGTAGAAGTGGCTCTGTGACACCACTGTTCATCTACTCTGAGAATTCACTGTCTCTGAATGCTTTGCATGGTGTATTATGAAGCATCCAGTACACCACTCTTTTTTTTTTGCCAGCTGAGTCTGTGTGGGCTGTCCCAGGAAATTTACCTTTAGAAAAGTGTGCACATATTCAATAGAGGATAGTGCTTCCTGCTGTCTGTTTCTGGTTTTCATTTCACTTATTGTTTGGTGAATTGTGTAACTTGAAATTGGAGCTGCAGTCTCCCAGGTGCTTAAATTTCCTGCTTTTACAAATACACTCAGATAAGATACCGATGAGTGAAACTAGGCTTTCTCTGTATAGAACAAATGCCTTGAGGTGTACTTCTAATGCTTTTTCCTAGTAAGAATGGAAAAAACCTTGAAAACATCCCTTTTTGCATTACAGGGGTTAATCAGTATTAGTACTGTGCTAATGACGTTAGTATGTATGTGTATTGTATGTAGCACTGCTTGTAGAGGCTGTCTGATGCTTCCCTTTATAAGGCCTGATCTCAATTGCTGATAACTTTGCCAAACTTCAACTGCTCTGGCTGACACTTGCCATATTGAGTGTCTGCCTGAGGCTGAAATTTTTGAGGACAATCTCAGCCGAAATGGTTCAGCTGTTTCCAAGAACGAGGGTAGGGGAACAATAAGTTTTGCCAAGGTCTGACACCTTTTCTGACTGCCTTTACTTTGAACACCGCTGGTGTTTTCATTCTTTAGAGACAGATCTTGAAATCTGGCAGGGCCTTTTTGCCTTCCCAATAAAAATCCACCCATATCTGGCCAAGCCCCATGAAATTCTTTTTATATTTTATATTTTTAGTTTTTCATGTTATTTTGGGAAATTTTATTACATTTATCATCCCCTGGGTAAACCTGAGGAGTCCAGGTGGAGGGCTGGAGGATGAGCCTGTCCCAGTCTGAGGAGAGCAGGCCCCTGGGGGGGGATACACTGCAGAACAACCACTTCTTCATTAGCAGCTCCTTTCCTCCTCATAGGGCTTGGTTAGACTGGCGCTTTATAGCGCTAAAAGCCTCCAGTAGCGCTATAATTCTCTAACCTTACACACTGGCAAGGCACATTTTGCGCAATGAGTCTCCGTTTAAAGCACAACTTGTAAACCTCCTCTCAGAGGGTGATAAGGGCTTTTGCGTATTCCCTGTAGCGTGTTAGGGCCAGTGTAATCATTCATTGCATGATAAGGGATCTCTGGCACGCCTCCGAGCCATGTAAGGCAATCAACAAGCCATTTAAGGCAAATGACGTGTGAGTATTCTTTTGAAAAAGGAAGGAAGAATGCAGAAGTACCTTTTGAGTTTCTCTCTTAAAAATCACAGCAAATAAGCACTGGAAATGCTGACGGACCGAGCTGTGAGACTTCAATGCAGAGCCTGTCAGTTTCCTCTAACGAACAGTCACTGACAGCCTGAACTTGTCTCCCTGCCTACACGTTCCCCGTTCCCCCTCACCCCCCTCCTTTGCAAAGCATGTTGCACCCAGCTGAATGCTGGGATACCTGCCCATAATTCACCACTCCCTGTGCCGCCAGAAGCCCTGGAAATGTGTCCATGCTGTAGCGCTAAACGTTCTAATGTGCACAGCCTCTAGCGCAATCCCTATCGTGCTAAATGGGATGCGCTATAAATAAACGCGCTACAATTCTGCAGTGTAACCTTACCCATAGTGACTAGGCACACAGGTTTGCAGCACCATTCAGGTTTGGCCTGGTCATCCCTATGTGGTCATGACATCATGCAGGGTGCTATGACCCTGTGTGCCAGGAATTTTTTCCATTTAAAATGTTGTTGTTTTTTATTTCATTTTGTGTCGTTTTGCATTTGTGAAAAACTATTGGCTTTAGCCTTTGAAAAACAGCCGTTTCCACCTACTCAGTAACGACTTCTTAGATTTCTAAGAAGTCTGTTGGCATTGGTCATGATCCAGCCCGGAGTTGAGCTGGACTTTCCTTGCAACTACAGTGCTGGGCTGCACCAGGTCTAAGTGCTTAATCTCCGAGTATGAAGATTGTTTTTCCTGGGCTTTCAATGCCCCCTCTGCTGGCCCAGACAACTTGGAGGTTGAAGCCTCTTGATGTGAATGCAGAGGAGACAAGATCTGGACCTGCAGGTGGGGTAGATGGTAGATTGAAAGGGAATAGAAGTCTGGGGAGAGGGAAATTGGGGAGTTTGTGCATATGCACGGGGGGACGACGACAAGGTAAGGTTGCAAAGGTAACCTTAATTCTAACATTTGCTATCTTCTGACTGCTTGATTTGTTGAAAAAAATGTTAATTGTTTTACACAGGAAACTTTGCCCCAAAATTGAGTATCAAAAAGCTTTTTGGTTTTGGAAAACAAGAAATCAAAATGTTCATTTTTTGTTTACCTTTTCTTCCCTTTTTCTCTATACACCCCTTTTCCAGTGGTAAAATAAGAAGAGAGAGGAGGATTTAAAAAAATTAGATTTTAAATTGAAAGATTTTTTTTTTCCTGCAAAAATCCTTCATTTTGAAAATAAGGCCTTTTTCTATTGAAATATTTTCAAAAGAAATTTTTCAACCAGCTCTAGTAACTACATTTTGGTAGTTGCTGAGGTTTTTAAATGATGGACAGTACATGGATTTTAAGGAAATGGATATCCTACAAAAAGCAAACTTCAAGTGAAAAGCCAGATCCAGCATAAGTGTGCCACTGTAAATCTAGAACAAGAATTTCAATATAGACCGGGGTGGGCAACCTATGGCACGGGTGCCGAAGGTGGCACACGAACTGATTTTCAGTGGCACTCACACTTCCCGGGTCCTGGCCACTAGTCTTGGGGGGGGGGGGGGGGGAGGCTCTACATTTTAATTTAATTTTAAATGAGCTTCTTAAACATTTTAAAGACCTTATTTACTTTACATACAACAATAATTTAGTTATATATTAAAGACTTGTAGAAAGAGACCGTCTAAAATATTAAAATGTATTACTGGCACGTGAAACCTTAAATTAGAGTGAAGAAATGAAGACTCGGCACACCACTTCTGAAAGGTTGCCGATCCCTGGTGTAGACGTTTCAGCTGGTGTCATGGGTGTGTGACAAAGCAAGCTGTCAAGAAGGAAAAGGTCTCTGGGAAGAAAGGGCAACATTTAATAACAAGCTAGACCTGTTCATCCCTTGTGTTAGGCCGAAGCTCTAGACTTGAGAAGGGTGGTACAGTGCTCCCCATTCCTTAGTCTGAATAGACGGGGTAATCTAGTTTCTGGTGTGGACAAGGTGAGGGAAGAGGTGCTGTGAATGCTGCATGTGAGTAGCTGTCATTTTCTTGGTACTGTATGGCATACTAGGCAAGGGGAGGAATCCTTCCCCCCCCTTTTTTTGTAGGGTCTTCCCAGACACTGCCTGTTAGGGCAGCCCTGAGGGAAAAGGGTGCTGCCTGTTGGAATGAGAAGGTCACTGGGGAGTAAAGCCCCTACAGAGCTCCTGTAAGGGAGTGCAGGAACATTTTGGGGTGACTTTACTGTTATATTGAAGAAACTAGTGTCTTATTTCACAGAGCACTTTGAGGAACTGGTCTCCGTGATACCTGCTTTCTGAGCTAAAAAACACCCTGTTACTAAAAACAAGAAAACCTCTGACCACCTCTATCTCGCTACTTCAGGCAGGGATGTGCAGGGGCATCCTGATACACTGCCGTGGTGATGACAGGATGTTAATGAGACTGGCTTCATTGCTTTACTACCTCAGTGACAGGTGTGGATGCCTATGGCGCAGGAAGGGATGATTTAAAAAAAAAAATTCAATGTATTTAAAAGCACAAGTGCTTGAGGCCCAAAAAGGCACCAGGAAATATAAATTGTCTAGGTAGTTTGTGTGCTGGAACTTCAACTTACTCGTTAAATCAACAGTGTTTCTTTTGTCATTCCTTCCATCTGTCTTCACAACATGTTCTTTTGTCATTATATGTGCAGATTGCATGTACTTTGTATATAGTGTTTAGGACAGTGAAGCCTGATCCCCTAAGCTGGAGTGGCCAACCTGTGGCTCTGGAACTCTTCAGAAGTTAATATGTACAGGCACCAACTCTGGGCTGGAGCTACAGGCACCAACTTTCCAGTGTGCTGGGGGGTGCTCACTGCTCAACACCTGCTTCTGTCACAGGCCCAGGCCCCACTCCACCCCTTCCCTGAGCCTGCCATGCCATCACTCATCTACCCTAGAGCCTCCTGCCCACCACAAAACAGCTGATCGGGGGTGTGGGAAGCGTGGGCTAGGCACAGATCAGCGGGGCTGCTGGTGGGTGGGAGCCGCTGGGAGCAGGGGGCTGTGGGCAGGGGGGAGAGGGGTTGCTGACATATTGCTGTGGCTCTTTGACAATGTACATTGATAAATTCAGGCTCCTTCTCAGGCTTAGGTTGGCTTCCCCTGTCCTAGGCTGTGTTGTGATAGAAATAAATAACATGGGCAGAAGGCATCTCTATTCTTGGGGTCTGCAAGGCACTCAACAGTACAGAAAAGGTTCTAGACCAGGGATGGGCAAACATTTTGGCCCGAGGGCCACGCCGGGGTTCAAAATTGTGCGGAGGGCCGAATAGGGAAGGCCCTGCTCCCTATTTGATCCCCACCCACTTGCCACCCCTGGACTGCCCCCCTCAGAACCTCTGACCCATCCAACCCTCCCTTCCTTGTCCCCTGATCGCCCCCCCCAGGACCCCATCCCCTGTCTAGCCCCCCTGCTCTCTGTTCCCCAAGACCCCCCCCCCAAGCACCACCTCCTGGGACCCCACCACCTAAGGCCCCCCCCCCAATTGCTTACCTGCTGAGCTGGGTGTGGAGCCCCGTGGATTGCAGTGCTCCGCCCAGCCCCTGGCTCGGGAGATAGCCCCACCCCCCGGCCCAACATCGCGGGCCTGCGGAGCTGGATAAAAATAGCCAGTGGGCCACATGTGGTCCGCAGACCGTAGTTTGCCCACCCCTGTTCTAGACTGACAACATCCAAACAGATAAAATATGGGTCTAGCCCTACTGGGAGCTCTGAACTGAAGCAGGTCACTTGAGTTATATTGCTCAAATAAGAGAACAAGAGTTGATCAGTGGTGGTGGTGGTGGTGTGTGTGTGTGTGTGTGTGTGTGTGTGTGAGAAATATGAATTTTAAGTAAAGGCAGAGTATGACCTTGCTTTCTCCTTAATCTCCTTTGGAATGTATCAGTAAAAGCAATCTGTAATCATATTCTCTGCACCCTTGCAGTGCTTTTGATCTGAAACAAAGGGAATGAATTATTTAAAAGTAGCCCTAGTACAGCATGAAATATGCTAATTTATTGCATAGATTTGGCATGTGTTCAAATAGCTCCCTGTGGGGTCAGTTGTAAATTGGGAGTTAAAGGTGGACTGCTTGATAGATTCGAGGTCATTTTATTTGACCTCTCATTTTTTGGTTTATATTTTAATCTTACATAAAGTATCAGAGCCATTTCAGATTTTTTTTTAACCCAATAGATACAGATAAATAATAAACGTTATGTAGCTGGACCTAAGTCCGATTAACATAAAGCATAAGAACAACCATACTGGATCAAACCAAAGGTCCATCTAGCTCAGTATCTTGTCTTCCAACAGTGGCCAATGCCAGGTGCCCCAGAGGGAATGAACAGAGCAGGTAATCACCAAGTGATCCATGTTCTGGATCCATCATGCCCATTCCCAGCTTCTGACAAACAGAGGCTAGGGACACCATCCCTGCCATCCTGCTAATAGGTCCACCATGGGGGGGGAGCTCAGTGGTTTGAGCATTGGCCTGCTAAATCCAGGGTTGTGAGTTCAATCCTTTAGGGGGCCATTTAGGGATCTGGGGCAAAAAATCTGTCAGGGGACAGTACTTGGTCCTGCTAGTGTGGGCAGGGGACTGCACTCGAGCTTTTAAGGTCTTTCCAGTTCTATGAGATAGGGATATGTCCACATAATGGCTATCTTCCATGAACATATCTAGTTCTTTTTTGACCCCTTTTATAGTCTTGGCCTTCCCAGCATCCTCTGACAAAGAGTTACACAGGTTGACTATGTGTTGTGTGAAAAAAAACCTGCTGCCTATTAATTTCATTTGGTGAGCCCTAGTTCTTGTGTTATGAGAAGGAGTAAATAACACTTCCTTAGTTACTTTCTCCACACCAGTCATGATTTTATAAACCTCCATCATATCCTCTCCTTAGTCATCTCTTTTCCAAGCTGAAAATTCCTGTTTTATCAATCTCCCTTCATATGGCAGCCATTCCATACCCCTAATCATTTTTGTTGCCTTTTTTTAAACCTTTTCCAATTCCAGTCTATCTTTTTTGAGATGGAGCAACCACACCTGCATGCAGTATTCAAGATATGGGCATACCATGGATTTATATAGAGACTATAGATTTATAAATATTTCAACACAATTTAGTTACTTATAGATTAGGTTGCTCCTGTGATTAATATAATTTTTATGCAAACTACAATCCCCGTGTATGAAAAAAAGAGAGGAAATAACCAGTTAAGGAAACTTACATCCCATTGCTCTTGCAATTTGTACATGCTAACAATAATGATAATAATAATTTCCTTTTATGCATTTCACAAAGAAACTGTGATCCACACTTCCTACTGTACACTTTCAACATCTTCAGCACTGTGTGTCTGAATAGGTAACAGTTGTATATGTAATGTTGGCCCTGAGGATGTTGAAAGACTATGGTGTCTGACATAAGACTGACCAATTATCTGTAAGACTGTGGTTGAGGCCCTCTGAACGATGTGATTATACCACATTACATGCAGCCATGTAACTTTCTAGTTTGCCAGCATGTTGATTTTGTGGCACATTAATCCACAAGTTCACTGTATTTCAAAGCCTGCCATCACACTACCAATCTTAAAGGGGCAGAGTTAGAGGCAATGATTCAGAGGGAAATGTGTTGCGGTTCACGATAGCAACAAGCGTGAGAGTGACCTGTGCTGGTGGACTTTCCCTTGGAGGCAAATGGTGCTGAAGATTAGAGCTAATATGCTTTTAGGCTTCTTCTTAAACCCTTAGAGGGTTGTTAACTGGTGCCTAGATACCATGGTACAATGTTTGGTGCCTTCATCAGTGAATTAACATGTAAGTATAAGGGGAATGGAGGGTTGTCTTTGGATTTTTCACCCAATTTTCTCTTTGCATCTAAAAGCTTGTTTTCTCTATGTTGGACTCTGACTAGCTGCTTACTTGTAGGAAAATTGATCCAGGTTTGTAGATTAAAGATTATTTTGATTATTTTTGTGAAAGAACGCAGATTGCTTGAATTGGAGGTTGGTCATTTTGTTTTTCCCCAATGCTAGGAACTTATGTGGGGTTTTGAAAGCGAGAGCGGTTTTAATTCTATACATGTGCTTACATTTAAAATATCGGTTTATTTTTACCTTATAATTTTTCCAACACGATAAAGTTTATTTTTTATTATTTATATAAAATAAAATATTTTTATATCTATATCTATATCTATATATATATAAAAGTCAAAGGGTATATGTGTGTGTGCGTGTATGTATGTTCTCTTACTCCTTCCACACCGTTTGAGTTAGAGACTTGAAATTTGGTACAGTTATAGGCTTTAGGGTCCTAGTCAGGGTAAGAATCGAAAATTTTTCAAATCTCACCTCTTACACCCCCTAGGGGTGAAATTCTTTAAAGCCCATTAACATCAGCTGGGCAGCAGGTTAACAGCTGCTGTTCTCTGTGACATAGTTATGATGTAATAATACCCCCCTCCAACAGACCCCGCACTGGCTCAGCTCTCTGCCCCCTCCCTCCCTCCAACGGCCCCGCACTCGCTCAGCTCTCTTCCCCCTCAGGTAAGAATCAAAATTTTTATAAATCTCGCCCCCCCTCCCCCCCTCCAACAGCCCCCGCACTCGCTCAGCTCTCTCCCCCCTCCCCATCTAAATGCAAGAGAATGAATAATTAGACAAAATGAGACTTCTGAACAAAATTTGTATTACTAAAAAACATTGTAGTCTTTTGACATCCCAGTTTCCAATTACAAATACCCTGAGCAACGCTGGGTATTTCTGCTAGTAAAATAATAAAATAAACTTTTATCATGTTGGAAAAATTATAAGGTAAAAATAAACCGATATTTTAAATGTAAGCAAATGCCATCTAGGTGCTTTTTAAAAATGGTGTGGGTATAAGTGCTTATGTGTATGGCCTGATGAAGAAATGTTACAGTAGTTCTATCGGTTAATGAGCTGAACCTCTTTACTTGTATCCTGGCCATTGAAGGCGCATACTGTTTGCTAGATCATTATCTTTCCTGGCTCAGTGTTGCTTATAGTCTGAATCCTCTCAACAAACTGAGCAAGTGTAGTGCTCTTTACTAGATATATAATTGAAAAGCTTCATCAATTTCTAATCTAGTTAATCATCCTGAAGAAGTAGTAGTTTTCTTTTTCCAGTAGAAAAGGAATGAGAGGCCTGAGTGTAAGATAATACCAACACATAGGAATAGTATTACTAATTAATAATCTTAGTAGAAGGAAGCTTGCCTTCTGCTCAGGACCATAACACAGTTCTTTAAAGTAACAGTTTAAAAAAAATAAGGCCAACTTCACTCGAGTGCCTTTAGACCTGGTTACCATCTCACAATTCTCCCCATGTATGAAGAAAGAGCAGACAAATGCTCCCACAATTCACTAGGAGAGTTGATAGAGTGGATTAGTTTACTACAACGCAAAGAATCATGGGAGAGGCCCCCAGAAGACTTAGTGACAAACAAATGAGTGGAGTGTCAGTGTGGACACAGCAGCTCGTGTTTATTTCAGTTTGGCTGCTCTCACTTAAGATAGGTTGTTAACTTGAGTGTAGATAACTTGAAATAATGCTGCAGTGTTTTAGATCTGTTAGCTAAAATTTTTGCAGTTATGCCATTATTTTTTCTAACCCTCCAATCAGGATTTGTAGGGAAAATCTACTTCTTCACATTGCTTAAGGCCTTGATGCTGCATGGAGCTCTGTGTAGTTTTGGGATTCTAGAATATGTTATAGGCCCCCAACAAAGGGGAACCAATATAGCAATAGCAATCAGTTGAATTTGGTCAAACAACCTTTCTTCTTCAGATTTTAAAAAAAGAGAAAAAAGCTCAAAATTTGTATACAGTTAACCTGCTATATACCTGACTTGCAAATCTTGTGAAAACTAGAATATCCAACCAGCAAATAGGAGCAAAACAGACCAAAAGAACCCAGATTATTGCAAATCTAGAACTCCCCATCAGAGTCTTCTATAAGGGAAGAGAGATGTACAATAAAATTGCATAGGTGAAAATCCTTGTCTTATTGGAGGCAATGGCCACACTTAACTGGGGCCAGTTTCTCACCCCGTATGTTGAGATGTTTTTTTTCACACTCAAATGGGGTTAGGAACCCAACTCCAGTATGTGCCTTTAGAAGTTGCAGGGGAGATTTTTCTAAACCTCCTTACTGGGTTTATTTACACACTAGAAAACTTCTAGCTTAATGATCAGTGTTAAAAACAAAGATGGACAAAACAGAAATGGTTTGCTATACACAACACTTGCCACACTAAAGAATTTTTTAAAGAAGCATAAACATAACTAGTTCTAGAGCTCTACTATATAAAATAATTCATTGGTGAGCACTAGAAAACATCTAAGTTTTTGGCTAAGTTTTGCACCTCTTGAGTCTCTAAGATTCCACAAGTATTCCTTGTCTTATTTGTATAATGTTAATTCTCCCAAGCAGAGTTGAAAGAGGTAAAAGGCCGCCTCTTTCAACTCTGCTTGGGAGAATTAACATCATAAAAAGACTGTAGCATCAGGGGTGCATGGAGGAATGAGGCAAGACGATATTGTCTAAACATCCAACGAACATTAATGCAGCCAGATTCCTGACCCAGGCTACACAACAGCATCTGCCTTCGCTAGAGTGGGTGGCAGACAGCACCAACCACAAAAAGAACAGTTTCAGTTCTCATTGCCCCAGGCGCTCTCTCTCTCTCTCTCAATCTACACCCACCTAGGTAGTGTGGGAGGGGAAGCCCAATACAATATTAATGCTATCAAAGATTACCTTATTTTGCTACCAGTGTTTTCTTTGAAGGGCTTCAAATGGTTATTGTCGTCCTTCCTCTGGATCAGTAGAGACCCAAGAATTGATTATAATACACCAATCTGTCAGCAGAGGAAAGGAAGCTTGAGCCCTACAACTTTTACTATTGTAGCTTATCCTCCCCACTCTGACCTCTGTACCTCAGCACTGACCGCTTGAAAAGCCCAGCTAACTAATTTGAGAAGGGTTTAATAAGCTGAGATCACTTTTACAGCATAGCCCCACCTAATTTAAAAGTAAATACATGATTCTAGATACAGCAAGAGACCTTGGAAAAGAGCCCTGCTACTAGAAAAGATAAACACAGGTCTCCAAGTCTGGCTACACCCAGCAGTATCGGGCAGTTTGGGCCACAGATCTGAAGATATTAAAAATCAGGATAAACTGTATTCAGTTATTTCAAAATTACAAACTCAAAACTATCATACGGTGCAGACAAGACTCCGCTCAATGGAAATTGCCTTTTATGTATAAACTAGCGAAAATACCCGGCATTGCTCGGGTCCGTTGGAGGGGGGAGGGGGAAGAGAGCAAACCTGACACCTCCACCTCACCCCCCCGACCAAACCCGACACCCCCACCTCACTTACGCCTCAACCAACCCCGACTCACATTTTCACCCCCCCACCCAAACCCAACACCCCCACGTCACCCCCCTACCAACACCCCCTGACCAACACCCACACCTCACCCCCCGTAGACCAAACCTGACACACCCACCTCACTTCCCCCCCCAACCAAACCCGACCCCGCTACCTACCACCACAAACAAACCCGACACCCACACCTCACTTACCCTCCGACCAAACCCAACTCGGGTCCGTCGGAGGTGGGGAGGGGGCAGAGAGCTGAGTGAGTGCGGGGTCTGTTGGAGGGGGCAGAGAGCTGAGCGAGTGCGGGGTCTGTTGGAGGGGGCAGAGAGCTGAGCGAGTTCAGGGTCCGTTGGAGGGGGGAGGGGGCAGAGAGCTGAGCGAGTACGGGGTCCATTGGAGGGGGGAGGGGGCAGAGAGCTGAGCGAATGCAGGGTCCGTTGGAGGGGGTATTATGACATCATAACTATGTCACAGAGAACAGCAGCTGCCCAGCTGATGTGAATGGGCTTTAAAGAATTTCACCCCTGGGGGGCGTCAGAGGTGAGATTTGAAAAATTTTCAACTCTTACCCTGCTTAGGACCCTAAGACCTCTAACTGTACCAAATTTCAAGTCTCTAGCTCAAACGGTGTGGAAGGAGTAAGTGCACATACACACGCATACATACATGCATACACCATTTGACTTTTATATATATAGATTCATGAGACATTCCGTTCTAGTAACACAGAATCTGAGTCAGAATTTTGAAAAGGTATTTGATTTGCTGATACACTGTGTGTAGCTGCAGGAAAAGCTCTCTCTATAATAGAAGTACTGTGCCGGAAGGACCACATAAAGACTGGTTAGGCTGTAGCAGGCTAGAGCTGTAGATCTTGGTATTGTCTGTCCCCCTGCGGCGCCTCTTGCTGGTCCGTCCAGAATTTAGCTTGCCAGCATCCGGAGCGCCCTCTGCAGGCCGATGTCCCGCTTGCTGCTCTGGCCCCGTGTCCCTCCCGGACCCCGGTGCCCTCTTACCAGGGGTGCTGCACCCCTGCAGTACCCCCGCAGTCTCAGGGTCTCCCCTCCCTGGGGAACCCTCCACCCTCTATCCCCACCTTGCCTCAGTCTAGGCAACTGCCAGTCACCACTTGCCCCCATTCACTGAGGCAGACTGCAGTCTAACTGCCACTCATCACAGGCAAGGGGGCTTGGCCTGCTGCCTCTGCATCTATAGATCTGGGCTACAACCTCAGTACCCTTTTGGGGCCTTCACCTAGGCCCTGCAGCCTGGGGGTTTCTAGGCTGGAGCTTCCCCAGCTCCTCTAGCCTTGTCCCAGCCCTGCTTCACTCTGGGTACCTTGTCTAGCTTCCCCAGCAGCCAGGCCTGTCTGCCTCCTCTGCTAGAGGAGACTGTCTCCCTCAGCACCAAACTGAGCCTTTTTTATCAGGGCCAGCTGGGCCTTAATTGAACCAGCCACAGCTGTGGCTGCTCGGCCCAATCAGCCTGGGAGCTGCTTGCTCCCAGCCACAGCCCTTTCTTGGGCTGTTTTAAGCCCTTTTCCCCCAGAGTGGGGCAAGCGCCCCACTACAGTCTGGGAAAAAAATAGCATGAGACCAGTATGTGATGGAATTGCCTAGTAAATGTAAGAGACCATATCTTTTTCCAGTATTCTAAAAGAAATGTAGTTCAACCTATAGTTATCCACATAGTACTCAAGCCTGAGTCCTAACGTCAGAAATACAAAATTGAGAAAGACTTGCACTGCATATTCTGTCTGTGTCTGAAACCAGAAAAAAATTATTAGATTTCCATTGCAAAAATTGTGAGAGGAATGCAAACCTTCATCGTCCTTGGGTATTACAACTATTGGTCTTGGTGTTTTCAGTATGTGGCAAAAATGTTTTCACCGGGTATCATAATGCTCTTAACTTCCCAACAATAAGGTAAAAATGCCTTATTATGGGAAGCTGTTCAGTCTCCATCACTAAAACAGCTTGCTTGGGTTGTACAGCTATTTTCTGTTGGAAGAGCAAGAGGCTTAGCCATCACTTTTGACCAGATTTTGACCCTCTTTCATCAACTAGTTATAAAGACTCTCACTAAAATTCAGAACCTGAACTGTACTGAATCTAGGGAAAACTTTAATAACTAGACAACAAGCAAAAACTACTAACAGTTAAATATGCCTGTAATGCAGCACAACTGGAAGCTAATATATAGTTCAAATGCAAGGCATTATGTTCTTCTATTGATGCCATTATGGCACTGGTTAAATTATTTATTTCTTTAAATTTAAAGTTTAATACTATAAGTCAGATGATATTTTGTGACTAACTAAAACCCAGAATTTTGTGCTTAGCATAACTCCTTATGTTTTGCTTGGCACAAACTGCTGTCCAGATTGACTGTGCCTGAACAGACCTCGATGATTTGCATGCAGTCTTTCTTCATTCTGGAATGTTAACTTGTGAAATGGCCTTCTCTTTGAAAGTGATCGTCTCTGTCTTCTTCCGTCTCTTCTTTTATTATTTTTTAAAACACACACGGTGACTTTCACATCATTCTATGTTATATAGCAATAGTTGGCATTTATATGACACACTTTTTGCTCCGTTCTTCAGAGCTCTACACAGATATTTAACCTCAGCAATGCCCATGAGATAGGTACCTTGGGCAAGTCATTTATCTATTTCATGATGCTGTTGTGAGAATTAGTAAGATCATGATCACCACCCTTTACAAACATTAAAAGTGCTATACAGGTGTTTGCTGATGTACATTAAAAGCCAACAATGAAGCTATCATGGATAATATAGTTGGAAGCATATGAACCTACTATTTTGAAACATGCCTGGTTAAGATGCTGTTGATTCCAAGTTAAATTAAATATTTAGCAGTCAGTTTTCTTGCTCTTTATGCCATATTTGCAGAGATCTCCTCTTCTTCAATACTAGCCAAAATGTTTTTTAAAGTCAGATGAGAGATTGATATTCATTGTGTCAAAAGTCTTCCTCCTTTCAAAATTAAATTTGTTATCTTGCAAAGTTCATTTTTTAGGGAACTAAGTTATTTGTTCAACTCAGTCGGTGCCTCCACATTGTACAAACACACAGGCCTTTGCTCCAAGAAGTCTATATTCTAAATCCCATAGCTTAACGACTGCATTGCAGGAAGACCCAGGACCAAACTGCAAAATATGTTATCTGGACCGGTGATCTGCTAGGTCACTCCAATCTTTGACTCTGGGAACCAGCCTTACTCTGGCCTGCTGTGAGAACCCTCACTCTTGGGCTGTTCACACACAGCCTCTAGCATGTCAGCCTCTCCTTAGATTGTGCAGCCGAATGACACTAGCCAATATCTCCAGTCCCAGACACAACCCTAGGGACCTCCGTCTTGCAGTGTTCAGTTAGATCCACTGGATGCTGAAAACTTAAATGAGTTTGTCAGTTTAATAAAGAAATTGATAGGTACCAGGCTTGTTATCCCAAGGGGAGTCTCTGACATGCTTCAAACCAAATGTACTGCTTCAGGTAGAACAAACAAACAGATGTATTACTTATAAAGAGAGATTTCAAGTAATTATAAGTCAAAGCATAACAAGTCAGATTTGGTCAAATGAAATTAAAGCAAAGTGCTTTCTAAGCTGATCTTAACACTTTCAGCGTCCTTACAAATAGGGTGACCACACAGCAAATGTGAAAAATTGGGAAGGGGGTGGGAGGTAGTAGGAGCCTATAAAAGAAAAAAACACCCCACAATCAGGACCTATAAAATCGGGACATCTAGTCACCCTACTTACAAACTTAGATGCTTCTCCCCACAAGCTGGCTGGTTGCTCTTCAGCCGGGCTCTCCCCTTTGATCAGTGCTTCAGTCGCTTGGTTTGGTGTCTGTAGATGGAGGTGGAAGAGAGACAGAACGAGCATGGCAAATGTCTCTCCCTTTTATCATGTCCTTTCTTCCCTCTTGGCTTTGCCCCCTCCCCCTTCAGAATGAGGTGAGCATGACCTCATTGCAGTCCCAAACTGACCAAAGGAAGGGGGGTGACTTCCTCGAGAGTCTAACAGATTCTTTTGTTGCTGCCTAGGCCAGGGTTTGTCCCATACCTGTCCTGATGAGGTGTGTGAACCGCTTCTCTGCTCTTGGAGAGTTTTTGCGTGGGTTTATTTTAAACCATGAGGATACATTTTCAGCCTCATAACTATATACATGAAATAACATCACAATAACAACCATGCTCAGTGCATCATGAGCCTTCTGAAGACACCCAACATAACAAATTTTGCATTGGATACCACACAATAATTTTACAAAGATGAACGTGGGGCTGTAGGGTGTTCCCCCGAGATACAGAGCGTCACACCCTCCAGGCTGCCTACAATAATTTTCAGAAGTTCAAGAGCCACAAGACACACAAGTTGCCCCATGGGGCAGTGCCTGCTGAGGCATGGGACTTCTGCCCCAACACCTCCCTGCAGGGCTAAAGTCCTTAGACCTCCCCCCACCATGCAGTGAAGAAGCCCCTAGGCCCACCACCCCGCTGCAGGCCCACCACCCCGCTCCACCCTGCCCAGTCTGCTAGGTGGAGAATGAGGTGGGGTATGTAGAGGGCTCTGCTAGGGTGACCAGATGTCCCGATTTTATAGGGACGGTCCCGATTTTTGGTTCTTTTTCTTATATAGGTTCCTATTACCCCCTCAACCCTTGTCCCAATTTTTCACATTTGCTGTCTGGTCAGCCTAGGCTGTGCAAGCCGCACTTTAACTGTAAATGAGTCGCATGCAGCTCACGAGCCACAGTTTGGCCTTGCCTGCCCTAGGACTTCTCTGAATTAACTCTTCTTTGCACTAGAGTAAATCTTTTAGAAAAACATCCAATCTTGATTTTAAAATATCCAGTGATGGAGAATCTACCCCCACCCTTGAGAAACTCTTCCAATGGTTAATTAATCACAGTTAAATCTCCCACCCCCCTCCCCCGTCTGAAATTTGTCTTCAGCTTCAACTTCCAGCCATTCAACCTTTTATATCTTTGTTCGCTGGACTGAAGAGTCCTCCATTATCAAATTTCCCTGCATAGGTTCTTACAGATGGTGATTGTCACCCCTTAACCTGGTAAAAGGTTTTCTCAAAGAGGTAGGCTTTGCAACACTTAAGATGGTAGACTTTTAACTTCTTGTCCCTTCTGGGAGATTGCTCCATAGCTGGATCCCCTTTACAGAGGTTACTTTGTCCCCAGCTTTGGCCTGGGTTTTGTGATCTGGATCACTCCAGAAGATCACAGTTGTTACCGGGGTTGATAGATATGGTCTAGCTTGTTTGACTTCAAAACCATGAATTCAACAATATATTTGGGAATATTATATACCCATTTTGGATTTTTGAGTGGTGTAAGTTTTTAAAGCATCTATCAATGGTCAAGCTGCGCAATTTTAGAATTTCATGTTTGTTGAAGTATTTGAACTTCCAACAATAGGTTCCTTAGTGTGTCTGCCATTGACTCAAATATTAAAGCAGACTTGCTGCTTCATTTTTAATAAGGTATTTTAATCATTTGTAAAAAGCAACTTTTGAGAGGTATATTTGCGTCATTGAATACAGACTGGTAAGTGCTACCTCTGTGACGTGTGACTATACAAAGGTGGCATTGCTTGTGAACTTCACCAGAAATATTTTTAGCTTTTTAAAAGGTGACTAACAATGATTTCTTTGTATTAAATGTAGTACAGTGTGTTTAACCTAGCTGAACATGAGTTTATAGCACAAAGGCTGTCTGCATGTGGTTCCTCTTTTTCATGTTGTACGCTTGTGCTGGAAAAGAAACCGATTAAGGAATTACCATTTTATCACTCACATTAATGGAGGATGTATGTCTACACACAATATATGACTTTTCCCCCAAATTGTGGGTAAAAAGCTATTATATGGGCATGGAATTCTCTGCCACAGTGCAGGGGATGTTCCACAGGTACTGATGTGTAAATGAAGATTGTTTTTTGTTTCCCCCCGCCCCTTTTCTCTACACATTGGTTGTGGATGTCTAATTTGCATAAGCATGGTAGCTCTCTCCATAAATGTAGTATGTGAGAATTGCTGTGCTGTTGCTGACAGCTGCTCTTCAGAAAACAGAAATGAATTAGTTGGAAACGCCTGTCTAAAAACATGTCTTGCAGTGTTTCTGAAAGTGGCTCTAATTAACCATATTTATGGCTGCATGCAGGACTTCCTTGTATTGTTTTTAATATTTAATGGAAAAGGTAAAAAATTATTCCTGTATTCTACTGATCCAGTGGTAGAGGAACAAAAGAATGAAGGGGATCAGGGGCAAGGTTAGACTGACTGAACCTTGCAGTGTTTCCAAAGTAGACTATGTTCCCGTGGCTCTGTTTATCTACAAATCTGTCATTGAAAAACCATGTTTAACAAGAAACATAATTAGGAAACTTCCTTGTTTTTTTAAATGAAGGGATATATGAATTTGTGTGTGTGTGTGTGTGTATACACACATACATGCCTATATACACAAAGAGAGAGAGAGAAAAAACAATGTAAGAAAATAGTTAAACCGAGTCTTGTGTTAGAGTAATAATTGACAATATTTACACCAGTCAACCCGGAAGTACTGGTTTTACTGACCAACAGGATTGTCTAAACTAATTCTCCATTTTAAAGCTTATTTAGAATTTTTAGCATATTATAAAGTGGAAAAAATATTAAATAAGAAGAAAAGCTTATTTTAACTTGGTTTAATTAATAACGGACCGATGTAAGAACAAACCTAAACACTTAAATCTGTTGCTGAGATACATAAAAATAGCTGAAAAACAATAGTGTAGGACTGAAAAGTCGAAGTTCAAAAGGTCAAAATGTATTTCAAACAACACTGCCATCTCAACTTTTAATTTAATAAATGGGTCCCTCTTATTTTAGAACATGCTTGTGGGTGCTATGCAACTGCGGAGAAATAAGTTTCACATCCAAATTTATTTTTCCACTGTACAGCAGGGAAAAGTCAGTCATGTTTTCCCAACCTCACATCTCCTGCTCCCTTCCCCCCCACAAATAATTAGATACTATATTAACACTATAATTAATACTATATTAATACTATAATTAATACTAATAAGTATTAATCTTACTACTGTCAACTGGGTTGTTGGGAGCTGGTAAGAAAGTGTTCTCACCATGAAAAAATTGTGAGAAGTATTTGGAAGTTAACCTCTAGTTCACTTTAAAAAAAAAAAAAAAAACCCACCAAAAAACCCTGCGATTCAAGTTGGGCATGTTTCATCATGTGTAAATCTGGCAAAATGGAAGCCCCAAATGAAATGAGAACTTTCCACTGTGATACTACATCATGCATAATATTGATTTTTAACCAGCATGAAGGATGAGATTGTGCAGCACCAGTCCCACTGGCAAATATTTACTCACATGCATAGTTCCGCTGAAATCAATGAGACTACTCATGTGGGAGGAGAGATTGCACAGTCTAGCTCAAAGATGATGCAAGTTTACAAAAATTAACATCCTTTAACATTAAAGTAGAAAAGAAGAGAGGGTGTCTTTTGGGGGAAGAGATCCTGGCTCCACTAAAGACCATGGCAAAGTTCCCATTAACATCAATGGGATCCTTTGTGATTTACTAAGGCCTGGTCTATACTACAGAGTTATATCCATGGAAGGCAGCCTATGTTGACCTAATTATGTCAGTGTCTGTACTATAGCCTTGCTCCTATGAATGTTGGTATAGCTGGGCACTTATAACTTCACCTCCATGAGAAGCTTATGGTGGTGTAGTTAGGGTGAGGCCGTATATGTGTAGACATGTCGTTATTTACATCAGTTGTTGGCTGTCCTTCCTGTCAATTTCACAGCTACATGCTGGAGCTGTGAAATCGACAAGAAAGGCTTTTAGGCTGCAGGCTGCGAACCACACACCTGGCTCACATGCTGTCAACCACAGGCCTGGCTGTCACCCTAGGGTGGGTAGGGGCTCCAGCTAGAGCTGGGCTGCTGCCCGGCTCCCTGCTGGGATTACTGCTGCCCCCCAGAGCTTCCATTGAGCAGGAAGCCTGGATGACCGAGAGGAACTGGGTGGCAGCTCCTAACAGGGAGCTCTCTGCGGATCTGAGATCCTGGGCTCTCAGCCCCTCTTAAGTCAGTGTTTCTGGTGAGCACACACAGGGTAGTGTGGACATGAAAACTGCAGTTATTATGTGGTCACCTTGAGTTTGTAGCCTAAGTTAATTATTTTCCCTCTAACTTGGTTTTCCAGTGGCTTCCTGTATTAATCTGCTAATGATTTCAAATGTTGCTTTTCAGAAAGATAGCCTACACCCATAGTAGGCTTACAAGTACTCTATGTAATCAAAACTTCTCATTAGTTTCCCATATGAGTTCTGCTGGGAAGTGTTGCTTTCTATATGTACTTTCAGATAGCTTAAAATGGGTAGAGTTTTTTGTTTTTAATAAAATGTTATCTAGCACTTCCATCTGAGGATCTCAGAGTTCTTTACAAACACATTGTGAACAAGTTTAATGAGTTACACTTTTTCTTTTTAGTAATAAAATAGAACAAACCCCTCCATGTTTGCTTTGAGTTGATTTTAGTAATTGGAATTATTTCATTTAGTTATTGGATAGTTTAGCAATGGTGGTTGGTCTGTATTGTGTTACTGTCCAGGGCAGTCTGGCAAGATGTAACAATGTTTCCTTGGGATGGACAGGAAGACTAGGCTGACCATACGTCCCGTTTTGAACGGGACAGTCCCGTTTTTTTAATGTTTTTTAACCGTCCCGTCTTTTTGACCAAAATATCAATTTTGTCCCGTTTTTGGGGCAGGACTCAGAAAAAACATGGAATCATAAAATGTCCCCCCCCGCCGCCGCCGCCGCCGGCTCGCTCGGGCCCCCGGCTGCGGCTCCTGACAGCTCTGATCTGCCGCCTCCTCCAGCCCGCCGCCAGCTGCAGCCTCCTCCTCTCTATTCCTCCTTCCCTCCCTTCTCTCCATCCCCCCCTTCCTCCCTGCTCTCTCCCTCTGTCCACTGCCTCCTCTCACTCCCTCCGTCCCTGCTCTCTCCCTCTGTCCACTGCCTCCTCTCACTCCCTCCGTCCCTTCTCTCTTCAGAAAACCTGGCCGGCACCCCCCCCCCCCCCCGCCGGCTCGCTCCGCTCCCAGCTGCGGCTCCTGACAGCTCTGATCTGCCGCCTCCTCCAGCCCGTCGCCCGCTGCAGCCTCTTCCTCTCTATTCCTCCTTCTCTCCATCCCCCCTTCCTCCCTGCTCTCTCCCTCTGTCCACTGCCTCCTCTCACTTCCTCCATCCCTTCTCTCTATCCCCTTCTCCATCCCTTCCTTCCTCCCTTCTCTCTATCCCTCCATCCCTCTCTTCCTTCTCTCTATCTCCCTTCTCCATCCCTCCCTTCTCTCTCTCCCTCCGTCCACTGCCTCCTCTTCCATCTCCCTTCTCTCCATCCCTCCTTCTCGCTGTCCCTTGCCTTCTCCATCCACCCTGCTCCCTACCCCCATCTTCTCTCATCCATCCATCCTCTCCCTTTCTCACCTTCGTGCCTTCTCTCCCTCCGTCCCCTCCATCATCTTCATCCCTCATCCCCCCTTCTCTCTCTCTCCCTCCATCCTCTTCATCCCCCATCCCTGTTCTGCTTATTCCTCCATCCATCCCCCCAACCCCCCTCTGCCTCCCCCCCGCCCGGTGCTGGGGGGCCCAGGTGGGGCCATGCCCCCCCCCCACACCCTGTCCCGTTTTTGCCCTCCCAATGTCCCGTTTTTGTCTAAAGGAAATATGGTCAGCCTACTGTGGCAACCAATAAAAGGACCTGGGCAACAGCAATTTCCAGGGGAATGAAGGCATCATTGAAATGAAATCTGTGACAGAACATTATCCAAAGGTCTCTGGAGACTTTGCCATGACTGTTAAAACAAACGTTCCAGATTCCTACCCAAGCGATGCCAGAGAAGGTGATGGTGGTGTTACTTGTATGCCACACTCACCACTGCACTTGTCCCATTGAGATGATGCACAGGATCCAGTCTGATGTACCTAAAGCAAGGCCAACTATCTGGCGGTGAATACTGGTGGCCAGGGAGGTCATAGTCTGGATATCTTCAAGAAGTGCCTGGATCCTGTCACCGGCACCGGCAAATGAAGACAAGTGCCCCCCCCACCGCCGCCGGCGTGCTCGACCCCCGGCTGCGGCTCCGGACAGCTCCGCTCTGCAGTGCGCTTCAGCCCGCCGCCCCCTGCCGGCCAGACGTTTTATGACTCATAATCACATAACTGAATTTATGTGATTATGAGTCATAAAACCCGGCCGGCAGCCCCCCCGCCAGAGCGCTCGGCCCCCCGGCTGCGGCTCCGGACACCTCCGATCCGCCGTCAGCTTCAGCCCGCCGCCCGCTGCTGCCTCCTCCTCTCTATGCCTCCTTCCCTCCATCCCTCCCTTCTCTCCATCCCTTCCTTCCTCCCTGCTCTCTCCCTCCGTCCGCTGCCTCCTCTCGCTCTCTCCATCCCTTCTCTCTATCCCTTCTCCATCCCTCCATCCCTTCCTTCCTCCCTTCTCTCTATCCCTCCATCCCTCTCTTCCTTCTCTCTATCCCCCTTCTCCATCCCTCCCTTCCTCCCTTCTCTCTCTCCCTCCATCCACTGCCTCCTCTTCCATCTCCCTTCTCTCCATCCCTCCTTCTCGCTGTCCCTTGCCTCCTCCATCCCCCCCGCTCCCTACCCCCATCTCTTCTCTCATCCATCCATCCTCTCCCTTCTCACCTTCATGCCTTCTCTCCCTCCGTCCCCTCCATCATCTTCATCCCTCATCCCCCCTTCTCTCTCTCTCCCTCCATCCTCTTCATCCCCCATCCCTGTTCTGCTTATTCCTCCATCCATCCCCCCTGACCCCCCCTCTGCCTCCCCCCCGCCCGGCGCTGGGGGGCCCAGGTGGGGCCATGCCCCCCCCCCACCCTGTCCCGTTTTTGCCATCCCAATGTCCCGTTTTTGTCTAAAGGAAATATGGTCAGCCTAAGGAAGACGGATGAACCCAGTGATGTGGAAATGCATAGTAACTGTTGAGTATAACTTTGAACCTTGAGATCATTGAGATTATTTTATATTGGATCTAATTTATTTTCTTTCAGGTTTCTTGAAAAGACTTGAAACAATTTGTATTTTATCTTAGAACCCCACTTCTTTTTTACTCTATTCTGATCAGCAGCCATAATATCACAGTGTAACATATATGTAGACCTATCCCCTGGCAAAACACTTAGTTGATGTTAACTGCTTCAAGAAGTAATCACATGTCTGAAATGATCCTCAAACTTGGCAGCTGGAACTATTAAGATGCAGATAAATTTTAAATTATGCGTTTTGGGATGAAAGTCTTGTGAGAGTCCCCTAAAGCAATTTTTTGCATAGTACAAGTATATGACTTACTTTTTATTCAGGAATATTTGAAGAGTCCTGGCTAGGCTGATTTAGTTGGGATTGGTCCTGCTTTGAGCAGGGGGTTGGACTAGATGACCTCCCGAGGTCTCTTCCAACCCTAGTCTTCTATGATTCTATGATTAGTTGGAAGGAAAATTTGAAGGTGTCGTGTAAAACAGGCTTGAAATATCCCCCAACTCAGGATGAGCAGGAATCTCTCTTGGGAAAATTCTTTTTGCCTATTGAAAGGTACGGCAGCGCTGGGACAGTCTGTGGGGGAGGGGGAGAGCTGGCTCCCAGGCACAGAATGTGGAGTGCAGAGGCAGGACTGGGAGCTGGGCTGGGAGGGACACCATGTGGCGTGATGAGCACCCTCTGCTCAGGAGTAGGGAGGCGTTCCTACTGCATCAGACTGCAAGCTCAGGCAGTGAGGGAAAGCCCTGGCCTCTGCACCACAGCACACCCTGGCTATGGCTCAAATTGCCCTGCCCTGTGGCAGGTCCTGTCAGTGGGTTTCAAAGCCATTTGCTCACAGCAGAGGAATGTTGAGAGATGGGATCTTGAGCTTCTGGGGCAGGGCTGGGGCCAAGGGAATGTGGCCCCAGCCCTTAACAAGCTTCACTCTCTTCTATTCCCGCCCCTCTGGCCTGTTCCAGCCCTCTTTACCTTCCTTGCCAAGTCTCCAACACTCAAGCTCTGCCCTCTCTACATTTCAGTTAGTCTGCGGCCTCCTCCAGCAGCAGGGCATTGAGAACACAGACAAGACAGTCTCCCTGCTGTCAGTCCTGGTGCCCAGGAGCCAGGAGGAGCAATTGGATGCTCCTATAGCCCTGAAACTGAGCATTCTCAGTTGTTCTGTGGATGCCCAGGCAGTCCAGTAGGCATGTGGGGATGGAACATGCTCAGTGCAGATGGAATCTTCTGAGAATTTAGCTGCCAAACGCTAATACGTCTCTTCTGTGCATATGGAAACTGATATTTTTTTCACAGGCTTTATAACTTGGTCAGATATTTGAGGATGGCGAAAGGTACATCCTCACCTTTCTGTGAATTTCTATCCCCAGGCTCCAGACCATGGAGGCGCTACAGCTCCCCAATGAAACAGCTGTAATCATTTTTTAACGCGAGCAAAACAACATATTTTTTTCCCTAGTGTCTCTGAATGGCAGTACTGTTTTACTGAAACTTTTAAAAATTATTATTTTAATAAAATCAGCCGGAGACAGTAATCTGGCATGGGAAATTTGGGCCTGAGTGGTTGAAATTTGGCAAAGGGTGTGGCTATACAGCAAATAAAAACCTGTGGCTGTCCCATACTAGCTGACTCGGGCTTGAGCTGTGAGGCTTTTTCATTACTATGTAAATTTCCAGGCTTGGGCTGCAGCATGGGCTCTGGGACACTGTGAAGTGGGAGGATCATAATGAAAGTATTGGGCAAACTTCACTGTAGGTGCTGCTATCCGTGTGGTAATTTTTGTAATACTTCAATTTGATGTGAAAGCTTCCCATGATTTTTGTATGTCACTTGTTGATGTAGATCATTAGTTTCTTGGGGGCAGGGATCATCTCACCTTTAAATATCTTAAATCATTTTAGTTTGTCCTCCTGAGTTTGCAAAGTGTTCATAACACTCTTAGTTAAGTGACTTGGGCAAACAGGGCTACCTTAAACAAACTGCTGTCTTGTACAAACATAAATAGTTATTGGTGGTTACATTTTAAAACGTCATCTCCTATTTTAACGGCAACATTGATCTGCACATTGTGTTAGAATAAAATATTAGTTGCATGCTTTAACCTTAAAGAGGGGAAATTGGATTGTTTTTAACCAGACTTTTGAAATTCCTGCTTCTGATTTGAGGAATTGTTTGAGTTTCAGCTTTGAGTCTGTTTGTCGAGCTGTGAAAAGTCCCACAGAAAAATGTGATGTTATACTATAAACCGTGGCAGGCCTTTAATCATAACAGGAAAAGCACAATTATTAACATTGGGTAAATATGTAAAGAGCTGTATTAAAAAGCCATATTAAATGAAAGCTTTTCAAAATATTATTTTTAACACTAAGTACTTGTTAAGCAAATGCCTAGATGCTTAAAGATGACAAAGAAGGACCCACGACATACTCCAGAAATAGGAGATGGTCTCTTCCTTGATAAAATTTCCCCCATATTGATTTGTAAAGACATTGTTTGATACCAGAGCCTGTTTCCATCCAAATTAGTATTCGGAGTGTCTGGATCTGAATTTGATCTCTACATGATCATGATGATGGACATTTTATGAGAGCAGTTCTCACAGATCTTTATCCCCATTGTGTGGTTCGTGGAAGAGTGGGAGGGAGTGTATCTTAGGGAGCCACCACTTCCACTACCTTTTGAGGAGGAAGTCTGCTGGTCAGCTTGTTTGAGATAGTTTATAAGGATGTTAGGGAGAGGTTCAGTGGAGGAGGAGGAGGATGGACTGGACACAGGGTGTTGTATTAAAATGAACTCGGTCTTCACTGCAATTGCCTGTGACTACTGCCACCAGTACTGTGAGCAGCACTGAGTGATCAGTTGGCTAACAACACTGGCATGGCCAACTTGTACCATTTATATACCCAAACCACAGGCCTGTCTCTCACATTTCTCTCCTCTCTCCACTAAATAATCCTCCCACCCTATTGGAATGTAATGAATGTCCAGTCTGAGGAGTTAGAGAGGAAGGATTGTCCAGTGATTAGGGCTCTAGCCTGGGACTTCAGCAGGGCCAGCTCCAGGCACCAGCAGAGGAAGCCCGTGCTTGGGGTGGCACATTTTAAGGGGAGGCATTCCGGCCATTCTTGGGGTGGCACATTCCAACCACCCAGTTTTTTTTTTTTGTTTTTTTGTTTTTTTTGGCAGTTGCACTCTTCGTGCTTGGGGCAGCAAAAGAGCTAGAGCCAGCCCTGGACTTCAGAAACCTGTCTTTGATTTTTGATTCCCTGCTATGCCAGACTTCCTGTGTGACCTTGGGCAGTCGGTCTCTCTATGCCTGAGATCCTTGTCTGTAAAATGGGGATAACAGTATTTCTCTACCTCACAGGGGTGTTGTGAGGATATTGGAGACCGAAACAGTTGGATGCTAAGTCAGTGCCATACAGGTACTTATATAGAATTTTTGTACAGTGACACTAATTTATCACAAACACATTGTCTTCTGACCAACTTACTGTAATTTACACCACCACTCATCTCTCCTCCATTGGACTTGTAGACTTCACTGATAGATGTACGTACTTACTGCCAAATCTGGATGTAAACCAGACTGTGTATTCATTGCATAACAGTGTGCAGTAACAGGATGTGGAATTTGTTATGGTATAGTTCCAGGCCTAATAAATGCATACAAAGCTTTAATTATAAAGGATTTTTTCTCCTCATTGACTTAATGCAATTCAGAATCAGTGTGTCGCTGCTTCATTTTACTTGTCTATATGCAGAGATTTTGTTCGATGGGTTTTTTCTTTGATTAACTAACTTTTTTTAGTGTCACGCTGTACTATGAGCATCTAATGGATTTTTACAGATAATCAACATACCAGCCATCACAAAGCTATTTTTTGTTTGGGTGATAAAGCATATTTTTATTCATGGGGTCACTGCTGATAAGAGTCCTGGTAAATGGGGCTATTTTCCCTGTGTTAGACTGTTTCACTCTTCCCTCCCCCAAAGAATGGAATCTCCAAGGACAAGAAGCTGATACAATGTCATTCTAAATGAAACTAGATAGTGTGTGACACTGCACTTCCCCATCCTGCATCCTGCTTGTTTATACAGGTGTTTCTACTATGGGAATGTGGGTATTTAAAGTTAACCAATGAAAGCTGATAAAAACAGCAGTTAAGGCTCACATTCTAGGACTCTTGCATCTCTGTCAAGCTTCATCCATTTAAATGTCTACATGATCACTTTTCCCTTTTCCCTTATGTGTTATTAACCTGGGATATAGGTTTGTGTGTATACTTTGAATATGCGGTACAACTTACTGTGAATATTCTTTGTGTGGAGTAGGATGAAGGTCTCCAAAGAAGGAGAAATGCAAAGTACTTACCATCCTGTAACCATTCGTTCCTTTGCCCAATGCTTCCTGAAATTAATTGCCTCCTCTCTTTCCATAGGAACAGACAGTATTTTTAATGAGGGAACTTTGAGAGAGTTTTCATACCCTCAACCCATACTCCATTCTTCATACTAATTTTTTTTGTCTGACATTGGGGGAGATGTATTTTTGCAAGGTGTTTTTTTTTTTTAAGTCTGTTGCCCCAACAATTTGCTCTTGATTATTTCCATTTGTCTCTTAGACTTGGACTGCACACACATTTTGTACTGGTATTATCGTGCCAGGGTGTGACTCTTTTTTTTACTGTATATAGCTATACCAATACAGCCCTTAGGGTGGATACAGTTATACAGATATAAAGAATCTACCAGTTACTATACTATTATAGCTAAACCACTATAAAGCACCTTTTACTGATATAATGACATCCAAATTAAGAAGGTTTAATGTTTTAAGTGTTTTTTTAATTTATGGCAAAGTATAAATACCAGTTACCTTACCTGCCTTCCTCTCTGTCACACTGAAAAACTGTGCAAGTGCCCAATATTTGAAGGAATATTAAATTTCCTGTGTATGGTTGAGGGCGGAGAAAGGGGTTTTTATAATAGGATTCTGTCTCTCTACCTGTTCTCATCATGTTTCACACTGTGTTGTGGCTGTTGGCTGATTGTAGACTGACAGGGTGTTAAATATTGCCATATTTTGGTTGGCTATTCTTGTCAGATCCAATCTTACAGCCCTCTACTGACTTGTTTTTTGAGGCTTTCTTGTCCCATATTTACCTTGTTTGAAATTCAAATATGAACATCAAGCCCAATTTCTAGGATAAAGAACATTGTATGTGGAGGAGGGATAGGGTTTAAAATTTGGATCCAAATACATTAGCAATTTCATCATTTCTAAACTTCCTCCTGGGTTTGCTTGCCCCACTTCTCCTGTTCCTCTTCGAGGAAATCTTCTTTCAAGTCTGACAAACACAAGCTCATCTGTGCCTATTGCTGGTGCTCAACTAATGACATGAACTGACAATGACAGTAATGCTGCTCACTCTGATAGATTCTTAGTGGAATGAACAAAAGTAGGGTCTTCACTCTCTAAATGTGTGAATGAAACAAATGGAGAGGACAAGGTTTCAAGCAGATGGTCAAAATGACCTGAGCCAGATTCCTGTCTCTCTTCTAGTGAGAGTGCAAAACTAAAAGAAACACTATGTACTGTGTGTAAATCAGAAATGGTTCCAGCCCCCTTTTGTCCTCATGTTCCTAGAATTTATTAGAATGTGTATGGAGAAACATTTTTTGGTGTGTGAATACATTTTGTGTGTGTGTGTGTGTGTGTGTGTGTGTGTATTTGAGGTTTGAGAAAAAATTCCACAATAGTTTTCACAAGGGAATTTGGCCATGCTGAGAGACTTCGAAGTTTGTCCATTGGGCAGGCAAGGTTGTAGTCCCAACAACAGGCTGATATAGCTGAGAGTACATCTGGTATATAGATAAAAACAAAATTCACAAAGACAGGGAAATTAGAATGGCAATAGTAGGAGAAAAGGGGCATAATGTTCTTTGCAGATAGTTTCTCCTACGAATTTGTAAGTTATTTTACTTCAGTTGCTGATAAAGCCTTTATCTTGGGGAGGTTTACTTTAGAGACTTGTTGGTTAAAAAACAGTCTCTTAGTGTAATTAAAGTGGATTGTGCTCCCCCCCCTCCCCAGCAAATACTCATGCTTGGACCAACAAATACATAGTTGAATGGAATTATGTTGTTTATACACAAACTCACTCATCTGTGTTCAACCACCAGGGAAAATGTATGCACGAATCCTTTTAGCTCAGAAAGATTGTTACTATATAAGAATATGTATGTTTTATTCTTTTTATCTGCAACTAATTTAAAAGGAACATGTGAAGAGAACCACTTTCAGTATTTGTCAGGGGTGCTTCAGCTCAGTTTCATTTTTCAGTTGTGATTAATGTTGTTTTGGACGTGCCCATAAGTCTCTTTGGAAGGCTTATGCTATGTGGAATGTGCAGTTCCCCTGCTGAAATGAAAACTCCGAGGGGGTAACCGAATACTCTCTTCAGTCAGGGTATTTCCAGCTCGAATAAAAAACAAATAGCTTTGCTAAGAACAATGAAAATTCCTTGAAACCCTAGGAGACGGGACTTGAAAGTGACACTGTCAAGGTCTTAAGGCTCAGACCTTCAAATTGCTTATAACCCACTGGCACAAAGTCTTTCCAACCCTCAGGGCTGAACCAGGAGTTTAAGGGCTACAAGTAATTTTGATGTAGATATGTTGCTTAAAACTCCTCAAACCACAATATATTATACCTCTTAATTTTTATTCATCCTGGGTTTACCTCCATCCTCAGCCCCATGGTCTAGTGATTCTATGCTCCACCATGCTTCAGGCTTCAAGATGCATATCATTTAAAGGTAATCCAGACATGAAGTGAAACACTTAAAGGACTTGAGAGCACTTTTTTTTTTTGGGGGGGTGGGGGGGGGGACGCCAAGATTCATGCATCCCCAGGTGCTCATCCACTCTCTTAGCTTTGATTGACTTGTGACTCTTTCTGTGGCTGCCTATATACTTCAATCCCTGACTCCTTGATCTCCTAACCTGTTTGCTTGCGTGGAAGTGTGATTTCCATCTTTATTCCCTTGTTCTCCACTCCACCAAACAACTGAAGTGGAATTTAACATTTTTAGTGAACCCATGAGATTCAGATAATACCCTGGAAGTTCTGGGTCTTGGATTGTAAATTAATTGTAACTGGATGTGGAAACTTACCTGAATTTTAATTATCTGCATTTTTTAAAAGATATGATTTGAAATCTACTTTACTGTTATCAATTAATTTGAAAAATAACCACTGTTTTAGTAAGGTCTACAAATACAAAATATTCAGTGCATCTTTTTTACTTAGACTTTTTGAAGAGACAAGATGGGATGAGGTATTTTATTGGACCAACTTCTCTTGGTGAAAGAGACAGTCTTTCAAGCTACACAGAGCTCTTCTTCCCATCTGGGGAAAGTACTCAGTGTCACAGCTAAATACAAGGTGGAACAGATTGTTTAACATAAGTAATTAACATATCTCCTAAGGAACCATTCAACAAGACAGTCCTCATGTTCCCTCTCATCATTCAAATAAGTATTGCTTTATTAGATCATTTTATTTACAACTGTATTGTTGAAGTGTTACTTTTTCTTTTTAAACTTCAGTTGATAAACAAAGTCTTGAATATCCACTCCTGAATTGTATTGGAGCCATGTGTTCTCTTTATTGATTGTATTTTGGAAGATAAGTTGTGAATACTTTGGGTTTTTTTACTAATTGTGTAGTAAATGACTTGGCCTACTTTTGCATACAGTAGAATGTAAAACGTTGTTTGTTTATGGTAATACCTATGATGTACTAGGCATTTTCAAGCGATTTCAAGAGAGTACAAGACCTGTGCAGAGAAGCTCACTGTCTAAGAACTGAAACTATGGAATCAGGAACAGCTAGTATGGAATTTTTATACAAGTCAATTAGATTATCTGAAGGCAGCAAAGCAGTAGATTTTCAAGAGAGCCTTGAGTGTGGCTAGGTTAGGGGACCTGTGGATTGACTTGGGACAATCGTACCATGTGTAGGAGACAGTATGAAAGAAGGCCTGGGGATGGTTGTGAAAGACGCAGATGAGGCTGGGGAACACTGGAAGAGCAGAAGCTGTTTGGGTGGGAGAAGCATGACCCACAAAGCCTGACAAGGATGGATAAGCCGGGAGGGGGAGAATTTTATATAGTGCTTTGAAGGCGATGACGAGTGTTAAATCTTCTGTAACAGTGGATGGTGAACTAAAGGAGGAATGATTCAAAGAGGGGAATGACATGATCGTGCAGGAAATAGCACTTCAGTGGTTTCATTTTATATGGACTGAAGGGGAGGCCAGAGATGATGTTGTATTTTGAGTTGGGATATAAAGAGGATCTGAATGAAGGATTTAGTTTTGAGAATGGAAAGAAAATGGCAGATCTAGGAGTTGAGGAAGAAGAGACAAGATTTGGGTATGGTATATGAGAAGATAAGATGGAAGAGTCAAAAATTATCCCTAGATTGTGGATTTGAGTGACCAGGATGGTGGTGGTGTGTGTACATAAGAGAAAAGAAGAAGTTAAGGAAGCCAAGGCCCTGATTTGCAGAAGAACTGAGCACCTACACTTTGCTTTGGTAATGCCATAGTGTAGACAGGGGTTCTCAAACTGGGGGTCGTGACCCCTTAGGGGGTCGCAAGCTGTCAGCCTCCACCCTAAACCCCGCTTCACCTCCAGCATTTATAATAGTGTTAAATATAAAAAAGTGGTTTTAATTTATAAGGGGTAGGGAGTCAGACTTAGAGGCTTGCTATGTGAAAGGGGTCACCAGTACAAAAGTTTGAGAACCACTGGTGTAGATGCTTCCTACAGCAATGGAAGGAGTTTTTCCATTGATGTAGGCAAGTCACTTCCCTGGGCAGCAATAGCTAGGTCATCTAGACTCCTTTCAACCTAGATGCACCTACATTGGGGGTGAAGTTAGTCCAACTCCAGGGCTCAGAGGTGAGACTTTTTCAGGCCCCTGAGTGTCATAGCTATGTGAAATCAACTTTTCAGGGCCTAGATTTTAGTCTTGCAGCCTTCTGCTCAGGCAGCCCTTCCTTCCCCTCTTTCCTCCAGCCTGGTCTACACTTCAAAGTTAGATCAACTTACCTATGTCGCTACCACTGCTCGGGGAGGTGGATTACTTAGCCATGATGATTAAAAACCCTTCCACTGCTGTAGGGGATATCTGTGCTACAGCACTGCAACTGCATAGTTGATGTAGCACCCGTAGTGTAGACACGTCCTCCCTCTCCTTAATGTTTAGTTCTGCGTCATTACTTTAGCTCTGAATATTTTTAACAAGTAAATAATTCTTTTGTATTTTAAACACCTCTCTGTGTTACTAATTACCCAGTTATTATGTAGTACCAATAAACACAATGAATGTTTTTTTGCTTTTTATCTTTAAAAAAATGGAAATACTGTAGTTGTTTGTTTTTAATCCTTCTGCCTTTTTTGAATTGTGTTTTTCTTCAGATTGAAGAAGGGAGCAAAGCTGCAGCTGTTGACAAGTTACTGGCTGGAGATGAAATTGTCAGTATCAATGACGTGGGCCTGTCTGGGTTCAGACAAGAGGCGATCTGCCTGGTGAAAGGATCACACAAGACTCTAAAGCTCATAGTGAAAAGGTAAGCTCCTGACGGACAGCCAGAGAGCTGGATGCTGCCTGGCTCTGCTTTTCAAAGGAAAGGGGCAGACTAAACCTGTTAAAGAGAAACAGCAATGATTTGCTGGTTTACTTTTTTCTCTTATAAGGTGTCATTCACATTTTTATGCACAAACCTTATATGTTGCCTCTTCTTCCGAAGGAGCACAGAATCTCCGCTGTTCAGACATCATGGGGAATGGGGGTGGGGTGAAGGTCCAAGGGCTCTGGTGTGCTACAAACAGAAATGTTACACAGCTTCAGTCTGTAATTCAGGAAGAAGGGGAAGGAAGATGGCCGGCTTGCCCTGGGATTGTAGCAGTAACGACTCTGTTGGGTGGTATAGTTGCACATGTGAATGTGATTGTGAGGAACTGTTTGTATGAGGTGCTGGGCGGGAAACCGTTTTTTCATCCCACAAGAATTTTCGAGATTTTTTAAAAAATATTTTCATCCTGAATCAAAATTTGAAAAAATTTAATGAACCAAAAATCTGGGGGGGAAAATTCACTCAGTTCAATGGAAATGTTCCAATGTTAGCTTTACATATGTATTATACAATAGCTATATAACGTTTTGAAACCGTTTTTTATGTTGATCCTTAAAATGGACAAAGTTGTTTTGACAATTTCTGAAAAATATTGAAACAAGCTTCAAAACGTGAAATCTGTCAGAACTGATTCTTTCCTGCAAACAGTTTCAAATTTGAGGAATCAACCTTTTTGGATTGAAAAAAAAAACCAAAAAACCCCCCCAACCCCTTGTCAAAAAATACATGACAAGCTCTTCAGTCATGTGGATTGTAGATGGTTGCGTTTTAGAAGTAAAAAGTAAATTGATGTAGAGCCAAAGAGAGCATTGTGGTGATTGGGTGATACAGCACATCAGTTTAGAGTGGCCTGAATGTTGCCTTGCTTAAATGGTGATCCTTAGTTTATGGAGATAGCATTGATAGGAAATGAACTTTACTTTTTCTTGTGGAGAATGGAAGAAATTATCAGAGCTGTTGAATCTATCACACAGATTGTGCAATAACTTATAATTCTATGAATAACAAGTTTAGGGACTTCTACCAAAATTTGTAGAGCACCAAGACTAATAAATAAAAATAAAAAATTGTCTCAACTATGACATAAACGAGGCCTCCACAACTCGGAAAGCAGCGAGGGCCACATTACTGCAAAAAAACCCAGCTGCGGGCCGAAAAGCCCTGCCCTCGCCCCGCTCCCATCCGCTTCCCCCCAACCCTCCACTTGGCTTGCCCCACCCCTACTCACCCCCTTCGGGCTGCATAGTGAGACAGTGTGGGCCACATTGTGGCCCCTGGGCTGCATGTTGTGCAGGCCTGATATAAACTATACTGGTCTTCATCAACTCTGCTTGAAAAGATTTCTCATTAGAGCAGTGGTTTTCAAACTATGGGTCGGGACCCAAAGTGGATTGCGACCCCATTTTAATAGGGATGCCAGGGCTGGCATTAGACTTGCTGGGACCGAAGCCAAAGTCTGAGCCCCACTGCTCAGGGCCGAATCCCAAGGGCCTCAGCCCTGGGTGGTGGGGCTCAGGTTACAGGCCCTCTGCCTGGGGCTGAAGCCTGTGGGGTTTCGGTTTTGGCCTTGGCCCTCTGTGGGGCAGTGAGGCTTGGGAAGGCTCAGGCTTCAGTCTCCCACCCTGGTGTCTTGTAGTAATTTTTCTTGTCAGACGGGGATTGCGATGCAGTGAAGTTTGAGAACCCCTGCATTACAGTGTATTGCATCAGCTATCTGCGCTCTAGGTCAGCGGTTCTCAACCGTGGGTCTGTGAGCCCTTTCAAGGGGGCTGCGGGACCCCGTGGTCAAGCCCCAGTCGCTGGCGCCTGGCTGAAGCCGGGAGGTGCGGGACTGAAGTCCTGATCCCTAGCACCCCCCACGGGGCTGTAGCTGGGGGAGACAGGGCTGAATCCCAGAGCCCTGAGCCCTGGTGCTCCCTGTGGGGCAGTTCCACCCCCCCTTCCCCCAACTGCAGCTCAAGAGCATGGCAGTCCTGGGGGCAGCTCCATCCCCATCTCCTATCCCCGCCACCTGGCCAGGTGGGAAGCTGGAGTCAGGCAGTGTGGGGTAGCTGCTGCTCTGGCTGGTGCTATGGAGCAGGCGGTGGCTGCGTTCCCTTCTCTCCTGCTGGTGCCCTGAGTTGAAGCTGCTCCTTAGCTCCCAGCCCCCTTTGCTCCCTCAGGGGAGACCTGGCTCTGTGGCTGGCAGGAACAGGATCTGCAGGGGCATCCTCCCAGCACACAGCCCCTAATACCTCTCTCCCTATACCCTGAGCTACCCCTCTGCCTGCACACAGTCCCTAGTACCCTCTCCCTGCACTTGAGCTACCCCCCCCTACTTGCATACAGCCCCAGCTACCCCCTGCCCACACCCTTAGCTACACCCCACCCACACATAGCACGTAGCCCCCCTCCCTGCACCCCCAGCCATCTTGTCTGCACACAGCCTCCAGCTACCCCCTCCCTGGACCCTAAGCAGTTTTAAAACTTTTTGAGCTAAGCCCCCGACCTTTGAGTTATAATTTTTGGTTGCTGGGTGACCTGCTGAGGTGAGTCATGGCCTGTAGATGGCATTCACTCCCTTGACCCTGCCATGTGGAGATGACTCTAGCCTTGTTAGCGCCCCCCCCCCCCCAAAAAAAAGAAAAAGTCAAACTACATGTATGCCCAAGGCCCCTGCCCCAAAACCCTCGAACCCCCACGGGGCCCTGGAGTTTTTTTAATAAGATGTTGAGGGGGCCTCAGAGAGGAAAAAGGTTGAGAACCCCTGCTCTAGGTAGATGATCTACTTATTTGGTATCCATAAAATCTGTAAAGACAGCATAGCGTAACTACTGTGTATTATTTTCTACTCTGCCTAAGCTCCCATAAATATCTAGGCACATTCAATATTGTGATTATTAACCTACTGTGCAGAATCTTTGGGAGTTCTGATCTGTCTGGGAAACTAATAGGAGGTTTTTTGTTGTTGAAACATCCTAATGTAGGCATAACTACAGAATTAAAATGATGATGTTGGGGTGAACACAAACAGGTTTTCCTTTCATAGAGGCAACTCCTGTCTCCTCCCCTGAGGTGTTACAGGTGTCTTTTCATGGCCAATAAATCATATCTTTACTGGTTAGGGATTTGCACTTGGATGCACAGGAGATGCACATGCCCAGCAAGCGATAGACCAGTCTCTAGGTACACCCTGCATGTGATTGTGTAACAGACCTTTGGATCCAGGGCTGTTAAATTCTCCACTCAATCCATTTCCATCCCTCTTTCTCTTTCCTTTCCCTACTTCCATCACATGCAAGCAACATGGATGGTACTCTATCCATGAGGCTGAATGAAGTAGTAGCTGTGGAGTGATACTTCAACTCCTGAAGAATTCCCCAGATCACAGTCTGGTTTACTTGGAGCCAGGATTTGTCCCTTACCCAGTTTACATCTGAGTCGTTTCAGGGTGTCTGCATTTTCAGGAAGACAATACTGTGTTCTTTGTTCAGATTCTGTATGTTTGGAAGGTTATTTTCACAGTCATAGAGCTAGAAACACTATTTTTAAAATGAGAGTTGAAATTATGCAGGTATTTATAAATCCTCATTGCATGCTTTCTGTCAAAGGGTTCAATAATAGGGTATGTATGGCCTCTTTTATTTTAAACTAGGGCAAAGTTTTCAGACAGTTCTACTTTCTCCTATCCTATCCCCATCTCTTTTTTGGGGGGGATGGCTACACAATCCCTGGACTTGATCACTGAAATCAAAAAATACTTTCTTTACCCGCAAATTGTATTTCACTGGTTTAGTTTAGTAGACACTGACTCACTAAGGACATTGTTGTATTGTTGATTGTTTTGTTTGTTTGCTAACTATGTATTCTCTGCCATGCAACAGTAACCTTTCCCTAGAGTGTTAGTTTCTAATACTCTCTTTTCTGTGTGTGTCAAAATTAGTATTTATTTTAAGCAAATAACTAATATTCTTTGTGAACGCAAAATGGGAGGCCTTTCAGTTCAGCAACCAAGTGCTGTGTTGGATCACATTTGTCTCTATTTAATAATCATATTTGTTCCTAAAATCTATGGGAGTTACCTTGGGGGAGAAATTGGAAGGCTAAAATCTGGATTTCCATCAGATTTTTCCTTTGCTGTTTGTTGTGCGGTATCAAAGGATAACTCTTTCTGCGTGGATTAGAATGAATCAACGCAGAAAATAGCTTTTTAAATTTTTCATATAGAAAAACCTTTTTCTAAAATTATATTAGTCTGAAATATAAAATAAGTTCTGTTGATGAAAGTGGGACCAGGCCAGAAAGCATTTGGTCTCTTTGCCATTTATGAGCAGTTCACACATCTGAAACTATTCTATCCAAGTCTTATGCTTTCATCCTTTACAGTAAACCCTCGATTTAACGGACCCCGATTTAACGGACTTCGGATGCAACGGACAAAATTTCCCGATGCATCCGAAATCCGTTATTGGAGGCTGCCGGCTCCGGCCCCGGGGAGCCGGGCGGGAGCTGTCAACCCGGCTGCCCGGCTCCCCGCAGAGGGGAGCCGGGCGGCCGGTCTGACAGCTCCTGCCCGGCTCCCTGCAGAGGGGAGCCGGCCGGCCGGGTTGACAGCTCCCGCCCGGCTCCCCGGGGCGGAGAGCGGGGCGGGAGCTGTCAAACTCAGGGTGGCGGAGTTGACAGCTCCCGCCCGGCTCCCCGCAGCGGGGAGCCCGGCGGGAGCTGTCAACCCCCCCATGCCCGGTTCCCCGCAGCGGGGAGCCAGGCGGGGGGGTTGACAGTTCCCGCCCGGCTCCCGGCAGCGGGGAGCCAGGCGGGGGGGTTGACAGCTCCCGCCCGTCTCCCCGCAGCGGGGAGCCCGGCGGGAGCTGTCAACCCCCCCACGCCCGGTTCAACCCCCCCCCCCCCCGCCCGGCTCCCCGCAGCGGGGAGCCAGGTGTGTGGGGGGGTTTGACAGTTCCCGCCCGGCTCCCGGCAGCGGGGAGCCAGGCGGGGGGGTTGACAGCTCCCGCCCGTCTCCCCGCAGCAGGGAGCCCGGCGGGAGCTGTCAACCCCCCCCCCCCGCCCGGTTCCCCGCAGCGGGGAGCCAGGTGGGGGGGTTGACAGCTCCCGCCCGTCTCCCCGCAGCGGGGAGCCCGGCGGGAGCTGTCAACCCCCCCCCCCCCGCCCGGTTCCCCGCAGCGGGAAGCCAGGTGGGGGGGTTGACAGTTCCCACCCGGCAGCGGGGAGCCAGGCGGGGGGGTTGACAGTTCCCGCTGTGGGGAGCCGAGCGGGAACTGTCAACCCCCTCCCACCCCCCGCCTGGCTCCCCGCTGCGGGGAACCGGGCGGGGAGGGGGGGTTGACAGCTCCCGCCCATGATCAGTAAAACCTCTATATAAGGGACTAATTCGGGTGCGGGGGTCTCCGTTAAAGCCCAAAGTCCTGTTATTTAATGATTTAAAAAAATTATTAAATAACGGACTTTCGGCTTTAACGGACAGCCCCTCGCCCGAATTAGTCCGTTAAATCGAGGTTTCACTGTACTTCTTTTCTTTATTCAGTAATTCCCAGCATATCTAATGTCTAAATACTTTGGGACCTACCATGCAGTAGGACTTTTACTGTGCATTTTAAAAGTCCAAATCTTGGCTAAGACTTAGATGGAGCCAAGGTTCAAGTAAAAAAGTTTTGCCATGATGTTCAACAGTCTTCAGTCGGAATCTTGATAAATAACTTTAGTTGTCCTCAGTTCTCATTTTGCTACTGTGGGTTAGTAGTGTCAGTTAGCTATCATGAAATTATCTGTTCTGCTACTGGTCTTTAAATAATCAAATGTTTGAATGGTTTATAAAAAAAAAGGTTTTGGTATCTAAACAAAACTCTGTTTTGATAGAGAATTCTGGCACTAATCTGCAGGCCATCAACATGCCACCCTTGTTTGTTGATTTCTCTTTTGCAAATGCAGCAGGGCTGAGAGCTAGAAGTTAGATTAATCAGCTACAAATATTCGCCACTGTTGAGCCAGTCACATATTACAGTAATGTTTGAAAGTAGTTTACAAACATAGATGATTGAACAAGTGCAATGTTCTTTTGGTCTCGGTTGAATAAGGACCCTGGAGGATACATGTTGCTTAATCAAGTGGGTTTGTTGAAACAAAAAATGTTAATTATGTGCTAGTTATTCAGTGTTATTGTGAATCATTTCTTCTGTTGGTGCCTTTTTTGGAGAACTAGGAAAGAAAATAAAGCACGTATCTCTGACAGGAACTGTTTGATTTCTCTTGGTAAACATGTACACAGTTGTTTATGTATATACACATGGTTAAAATAGCTCAGTACCATTGGTACTAAATAAGAGAGAGTGTGTGTATCTATATATAATAAAATGTGTGCACACAATGTGTAAACATTATTTCCCTAAATTCCATTCTGGTTATGGGTTTCTGACACCTGCTGTCATTCAATATGTGTCACAGAAGTGTTTTGTTAGTGCTCTGAATAACTGTTTTCGTTATAAAGTAGTGAGATTATTATTATAATAACAATAAGCGGTCAAAGAACTGTAGTTTGTAAATCATATTATCCCAGTTGGACTCTGCTGTTCTTTATCCCCTGTAGGGAAGGGGAACAATAGTGTGACCTCTAAAAAATGCTAGAAATTTACTTAAGTGGGGCTGAAGTGCCACCCTGCAACTACACCTTGTATGTCTCATGTCCTTCGGTATCCATCCTGGATCCCACATCCCCATGCAACAAACTTATACATTGTGTATACCTGGGTATCCATCCTATCCTTCCCCATCTCTGTTTCCTTGGAACCTGCATCCCCTTCCTTTCCTGACCCTGAGATAGATCCAGGGGTAGGAGGAGAAAGGGCATCCTCTCCTTGGCTCTGTTTACACCCAGTTCCCACATACTGTCACTCAGGTTAATGGGGGTAAGGCTGGGTGAAAAACTTTTCTCTGTTCCTGTGATCACTTTCCCAGCTGACCTTCGATTGGCTTTTGGAGCTATCAATGGAGGGCAGAATAACTGAAGCTGGAGAAAAGGAAGCAGAAGCTGACAGAGGCATCCCTACCCTGCAGTGACTTCTGGTGACAGGAGGCTGGGACTGCTGTTTAATTCAACCAGCTGCCCAATACTTTGGTCAGAATTGCAGATAGCTGAGAGTGGCTTTAAAACCCTAGAGTAGTGCTGGCATGTATGAAGGTGACATTTTTTCCGTTGAAAGTATGGTTTGTGTTGATGACTCTTTACATTGTAAAAATGCAAAATATGCCCAGAACGTTGATCAAGCTTATTTTTCTAAATCAGAAGAGAGAAAGCTGAATGGGCTTTTAAATTTTATCTATGTGCACCCTGTGTTAAGAGCTATCTAAAACAAAATCCTAATCAGGAAAGAGACCAGAGTCTGAAAAGAACCAAATTACATATAATCTGAATTGTAAAGACTCATGAGGAAATTTAGAGTCTGATTTATTTGCATGTCACTTGGTTTACAGAGCCATCCTGCAATTGTGGCATAGCAGTGACGGAGCATGTCAGTGTATATCCAGAGGGTCCCCCATATTTCACCATATGCGGTACAGTCTGCATCACCTAACATTTTAAGAGGAGGCACTAAATAAAAATCAGAAGAATCTTTTCTGGTACATTCACAAACTCTAGTAGGGGTGCTATTTATTTTTCATTTGCTGATAGGAAATGTGCTTGAAGCCAGTGGTAACCCTTCCCTATTGTGCGTGGAATTAAATGTCACCTGAAATCATTGGCCCTTCCATAGCCCTTTGCACAGTTGGAGGTACTTTCAGAGTTGAGCTCAGTTTTCTGGTTGCTATTAAAAGTGCTGTCGTTCTTAAGGGCTCTCCCTCACCCCTGTCCCCCCGCACCAGTCTTCTTTCAACTAGAAATCTAGGACTACATTCAATGGCGGTGGAGGGGTTGGTATAGAAAAGAGCAGCTGACTAACTGTTTTTTTACACATAATAAAATATTTTGCCTGAGATTTGAAGGAACAAAAGGCGTAGAGAAGATGCATAGTTATGATATTTTAAGCCGGTATCATCCAAACAGTTACTCCATGGTATTGTAGAGTATTGGCCTAAAACCAGCTGTATTCACAGAGAGGTAAATATCTGTAGGAGCAAGATATAAGGTCATTTGGGCATTAAATTAAACCCGTGCTTTCTTGACGCTTGGCTCATTCATATGACAGGCAAAAATAAATTACAACAGTTACTCTCCCCCTTGTTGCCCTTTAAGCATTCATTCCCTTGTAACTGGAACACATCTGTAGTGTGAACTGGCCAAGAAAAGTTATACTTATTCCTGGCATTTTCAGTCAGGTTTTGGAGTAGTTCAAAAACCAGAGTTTATCATCTACCATCTCATTTTCTCCTTCCACTCTTCCCAATCCCATTGTTTTCATTTCATAGCAGGGACATAGGCTTGCATGCCACAGTCCTTCCTTTAATAGGCGAACAGGCACTCTCTGGCACCCCCAGCCACCCATATTAATTTGTGAAAAAGTGGTTTGGGTAGGATGTTTATGTATTATCTTGGAGTGTGAACATTTCCTCTGATGAGAGGATGGCTACAAGAAGCGCGTGGTACAGGTGAACAGTTCTAGGCTCAGATCCTTCAGACTGGCTGAGCTGTGTTTGAAAGAAAGTTAGTGGGAATTGTTGGGCAAAGGGTGAAGCCATTTATGCCTTCCCAGGGACTGGGCCAGTGCTTGGCGTACAGCAATATGTGCTAAGGCTGGGTATACCCGCATCACTATTCAACTGATGGGGCTAGTGTTGATGGAGGCTTTACCCCAACTTGGAGTCAAGATAGCTTACATTGGTTGAGATCCAGAGAATTATTGATTTAAAGCAAAGGTTTATTTTATTTATTTATTTATATAAGGTATGTTCACTGGATCTCTCTGATGGAGACAGGGCGCTGGACTCTGTCCTTTCTTTTCATTTGCTCGGGTTCTGTTGGTTTCAGGTCCCCCTTAATCCTATTACATTGCTATGTCCTATAACATTACATAGAGGCACTGATTTTGTTTACAAATTAACATCTAGAGCAAGTATGTTTTCTTTATTATAATTCTAGCATATGTAGACTGACTTCTGAGAATGCGGGAAGAGAATTGTTTGAATCATTAAGGGGAGACATATAACCTGTGTCAAATGTATTTGAAAGGAGGTTGTCAAGGCTAGCAATGTCCATTTTTAAATCACAGACGTTCATGTTAATTAATTAGTGGGGAAAAAAGGGGCATTAGAAGAAAAATAACTTCCTTGTTGTGACACATGCATGTTCCAACAACGCACATGTAATGGGACTCCCCCCAATGTGTGTGTTTGAGAATTGTTCCCCCATCTTCCTAACCATTGGACTGATCATTTTATTTCCTCAGGAACAGAGTGGTGGCATTTCAGTAGTCTTGAAGATGAAGGATTCTGTTGAGACACTTACCACTATTTTTCTACCTCGACTGTTTGTTGTTGTTTTTTGTTCAGATGTTTTCTCTTTTTACTTTCTCTGCGCTATTGTTGGCCCCTCACAAGTTTGTTCTGATTGTTGTGTGGCCACTGATGTTCTGTGATAGGTCTCCACGGCTGCCTCCTGGTTCCGTTCCAGGAATCTGCTCAGCTTTGAGCCTTTGTTTTCAGTGATGCATAAATAAAGTCTGCAGGGTGACTGGCTAGCATCACTTCCATGAATAGACCTTGAATTATTATTATTATTATTATTATTATTATTATTATTATACTTAGTTTCTGAGAAGGGATAATGATTTGGTACTTTGAACTTGTGTGCTTTTGTTTAAGAACATGGTTTGATTGTGGAAACCTTCTTGTATGTCATTGATGTTTTAGCTACCATAGTTAAAAAGCGGTGGCTTTTTGATTCCAGCTACCTACCTTTTAAAGGTCAAAAGGGACCAGTATGATTTAATGCAGGGGTCTCCAAACTACGGCCCGCGAGGCCCTCTCATCCGGCCCGCGGCAGGGGTCGGGAACCAGCCACGGGGCCGGGACGCGCCGCGTGCTCCGCTGCCGCCGCCGGCCAGGACGCACCGCGTGCTCCGCTGCCGCCGCCAGCCGCGGGGCCGGGACGCACCGCGTGCTCCGCTGCCGCCGCCGGCCAGGACGCGCCGCGTGCTCCGCTGCCGCCGCCAGCCGCGGGGCCGGGACGCGCCGCGTGCTCCGCTGCCGCCGCCGGCCGGGACGCGCCGAGTGCTCTGCTGCCGCCGCCGGCCAGGGACGGCTCAGAGCTGGGGCCGGGACGCGCCGCACCGCCACCCAGTTACAGGCGGCGAAACAAGGAGCCACCCACTGCCAGGCGGCGAAACGGTCTGTGGGGAGAGACCGGGTTGAGCGGGTCAGTTGGGGGGGGGGGAAGAGACCGGGTTGAGCGGGTCAGTTGGGGGGGGGGGGTTTGGAGGAAAGGAGGTTTTGGGGGGAGAGACCTGGCTGGGTGGGTCAGTTGGGGGTTGGAGGAAAGGAGGTTTGGGGGGGAGAGACCTGGCTGGGTGGGTCAGTTGGGGGTTGGAGGAAAGGAGGTTTGGGGGGGAGAGACCTGGCTGGGTGGGTCATTTGGGGGGGGGTTGGAGGAAAGGAGGTTTTGGGGGGAGAGACCTGGCTGGGTGGGTCAGTTGGGGGGTTGATGTGTAGTGTTCATGTGTAGTGAACAGGTGTTCATGTGTAGTGAACAGGTGTTCATGTGTAGTGTATCAATGTGTTATTAAATAATAACTGAATAAAATAATATTAAATAAATAATTAAAAACAACATCCATGTTTTGATTCTTTTTTATTTGGACCTCGAGTGTGTTGTCGGCCCCCGAACTGCTATTTGATAGTTAATGCGGCCCTCGGGCTGAAAAGTTTGGAGACCCCTGATCTAATGTGATGCGTATAACACAGGACATAGCATTTCAGCAGGTGAACTCCATTAGAGGATGGTGTTTTGTGGGGTGCTTTGGACAATGCACAGAAAATGCTCTCCCTAAAGGCCTGAGATTAGAGTCCTATACTCCTACTCAACAGGAGTCTTGTGGAAAAGACTGTCTCAGCAATTAATTTAATAGGTAGCGTGGGAGCTGTGAAATAATTCTTTTCCTCCTTGTCCAGCTGGTATTTTGCAGCGAGTTGATTAAACCGAAACACAGCAGTGTTGGAGTTTTTAAGGCCAAAAGGGGCCACCAGATCATCTAGTCTGAGCTCCTACAGATCACAGGCCACCAATGCCACCCAGCACCTGCACATGAAATCCAACAAACTAAATTAGACCCAAGAAGTATGGCCCATGGGAAACTAGACTATTATATGCCACAAGCAGAAAATAGGAGAAGACCAAGGTGCACCAGTGATCGAGGCCCCAACAATGGCAGGAAAACAATTGAAAATACACCCAGATAATCCTGATAAATGACCCACACCCACATGCTGCGAAGGAAGACAAAAAACCTACATGGTCACTGCCAATCTGACCTGGGGGAAAAAACTCCTCCCTGACTCCACGTATAGCAATCAGATAGAGTGTGAATATGTGAGCCAGCACCAGCCAGCCATGCACCCGAGAGAAACAGTGCTCGGTGCCACCTCAGAACCCTGCCCCTCCCCATCCCATCTCGAGCCATGGTCATCCCTAGTGCTTCACAGGAAGGAGATTTTAAAAAGCAACCAACCAGAAGACATTGCAGGATAGGGAGAAAGGGCAATCCTTTCCTGCCCCTTGTAAGTGCCTAGCTGAAACCCTGAAGCATGAGCTTTTAAGACCAAAAAACATACCGTATTTTTCGCCCTATAAGACACACTTTTTCTTCCCCAAAACGGGAGGGAAAAAGTTGGTGCGTCTTATAGGGCGAATGTCTTATAGGGAGAGAAAAAAAAAAAAAAAAAAAAAAAGCGCCTCGCTCTCCCGTCCCCGCCGCGCGGGCGGGCTGCCGAGGTTCCCCCCTCCCCGCCGCGGGCAGGCTGCCGAGGTTCCCCCCTCCCCGCCGGACCAAAAAAAAAATGTGCGCCCCGGTTCCCCCCCTCCCCGCCGGACCAAAAAAAAAAAAAAAAAGCGCGCCTCGCTCTCCCGTCCCCGCCGCGCGGGCGGGCTGCCGAGTTTCCCCCCTCCCCGCCGCGGGCGGGGACGGGAGAGGGAGGCGCTTTTTTTTTTTTTTTTTTTTTTTTTTTTTGGTCCGGCGAGGAGGGGGGAACCTCGGCAGCCTGCCTGCGCGGCGGGGACAGGAGAGCGAGGCGCTTTTTTTTTTTTTTTTTTTTGGTCCGGATTTTTTATTAAAAAACGAGGGGGCGTCTTATAGGCCGGAGCGTCCTATAAGACGAAAAATATGGTAAACCAGAATTGAGTCCCAGGACTGTTCAGCCCTGTCTCCTACCATCATAAGCAACCCTGTCATGCAGCTACACTCATACATTTATGCTGCTCTCTGCTAAAAACGAATTAAGTGGGTTCAGTCTGGCCAAAAGGAAGAATTGCTCTTTGAGGACCATGAAACCATGTCTAGCCTTCAGGAGTGGGCCAGTCAAAAGTGGCCACATTGGATAATTAGAACTTTTTTTAAAAAAGATGTTTGTTTCCTCCTATTTGGGAGTAAATACGTTTCCCCATGTGTTCTGAGGGCTCTCTCGTCAACAACCAAAATAGCTTGTGTTTCTCATCCTGGAATGGGGTTTGTAAAACCCTTACAGTGTGAGTTGGAGATCACAATGGATAATCAACTGAACATGAGTTCCCAATGTAATGCCGTGGCCAAAAGGGCTAATGCAATCTTGGGATGCATAAACAGGGGAATCTCAAGTAGGGGTAGAGAGGTTATTTACCTCTGTTTGGCACTGGCATGACCACAGCTGGAGTACTGTGTTCAGTTCTGGTATCCACAATTCAAGAAGGATGTTGGTAAATGGGAGAGAAGAGCTGTGAGGCTGATTAAATAATTAGAAAACATGCCTTACAGTGATAGACTCAAAGAGCTTAGTCCATTTAGCTTAGCAGAGAAAAAGTTAAGAGTTGACTTGGTTACAATGTATAACTGCCTACTTGGGGAACAAATATTTAATAATGGGCTCTTCAGTCCAGCAGAGAAAGATATTCCATTGGTTGGAAGTTGAAGATAGAGAAATTCAGACTGGAAACAAGATGTAAGTTTTTAATGGCGAGTGTAATTAACCATTGAACAATTTACCGAGGCTCAGAGTGGAGTCTCCTTCACTGACCATTTTAAACCAAGACTGGATGTATTTCTTCAAGTTGTGCTCTAGGAATTATTTTGGGGAATTTCTATGGCCTGTGTTATACAGGAAGTCAGACGAGGTGGTCATAATGGTCCTTTCTGGCCTTGGAATTTATGATTTAAGATAAAAAATAATTCAGCTTGTCATTAAATAGAAAGATGCTAAATTCTTTGAATGAGATACATGTACATTAACTGAATAAGATACTGTATCAGAATAAGCTTTTAATTCTATTAAATCAGAATAAGCGTTTGATTCATATCTGTGCTAGATTGATACACATCATTACCGAGTTGGCATAGATCAGCTATTTAACAGGGAGCAGCAAAGAAATTGTTTGCCAAAACTTCAGAGGGATACCACGGAGGCAAAATAAAAATACCTGGGTCAGACCAGATCGACATCCCTTCTACCTCTTCCTCGACTCCCCTCCGCCCCAAAAAAACTTTAATGACTATAAGTGACAAATATGGGGGGAGAGAGAAGCATCTGAAGCAGCCATGCCCAGCTCTCATCTGTCTTTCACCATACTACAGGTCTACAGAATTGCCAACAATACTTACAATAGTAATATTCCATGGCAGTCTCCCATTTAAATTATAGGCTTGTGTAACTTCTGACAGATAATGAGGTCACACCACCAGACAGTGCAAATGTGTATGCTCATTGGTGAGTCATCTTTAAACTTCTCCACCAATGTCCCATTGAGTATAAATTCTTTCTTTGTAATTTAGCTGCAAAGCCATGTCAGTTCACCTAATAATGGCATACATTTGTGTGTGTGTACAAGCAAAAGGATAAAAGTATCCCAAATATTGTGTTATACTGTAGATGTTGAATATGGCTCTTTAGAAAAGGGAGGCAAATTGATCAAGAGACTAAGGCCAAAATTTTTCACAAATGGAAGTACCTAACCCTTTGAAAAATTTTGGTCTTAGTCTCTTGACCACTTGTGCCCTCCAAGGTCCATATTAGGACTGGTCAAAATATGGTAACTTTTAAAAATGGAAACAGTGGGAAAAGGAACAATTTTTTAATTAATTCAAGTTTTTCATAAAATGTTGGGTGGTATTTTTTTTCTGTTTCCCTGTCTTCCTTTTTCCTCCCATCAGCCCTCTTTCTCCTCCCCCCCCCCCCATTTTGGCATTAAGTGTGTGCATGGGAAGAAAATGAAAAAAACAACTCAGCATTTTTTTTGTAAGAACTTTTTTTCTTGAAAAATTTCCATTTTCTTAAATAAAAGGCCATGTTTTCAATTAACATTTTAAATGTTTTTTGACTACTTCTAGGTCATATATAACAATGAAATACAGTGACTCAACTTTTCAAAGATTTTGAGTCCTAAAAGCTCCCACTGACTTCAGAGGTTCAGTTTCTTTCCTCAAGCCACTTATTTTGGTGCCTAAAGATGGATCTAGGAGCCTAAGTTTGGGAACTCCATTTTTGAAAACTTCAGTTGGATTTCAAGCCATTTTGAGTGAATTAAGATATACTTGTTTTTGCAGTTTATGAAGTCACCTGTAATGGTAATATAAACAGAAGGATTTGAAAACTGACAATGTTTTTACCCTGAGCAAAGAACACAGAATAACCTTTAATCAGGCAGTGTTCCTTTTTGAGTAACTTCTAGCTATGGTGCTGAGCGTAGTAATGAGTACATGAGTAACTAAAGTCAGCCCAGAAATTCTTCTTCCTTTTGTAAATATGCCTCTTTCCTCATTTTTCTCAAGTAAAATCACTGATTTTGAAACCTTTATGTAAAACATTTCTTCATAAAACTGGAGGAAGTGACATACCAGACTTGATAGAGCTGGGAAAAGTGTATCCACTAATGAGAGAGTAAGTAGCTTTCTTTTCAGGTGTAAGATTTTCTGCACATTTGGAGTGAATGCTTCTGAACATTTTCTGTTTTCCCACTGTTAATTGAATTGAGTTATTTTCATGCACTTCTATGTTCATTATATACACTAATCTGGAGCTTGTTGACATGTGTACATGCATTCAGGCATGAGCCAATACATCTCTTCGTCTTAAAAACACATTATAGTGAATGACCATTTATGTGAGGTGTTTTTCTGAAGATTAAATGAGAGTATGCTGAAGACAAGAATCTTTCAAACTATTTCCCTGCAGCAGGGCCGGCGACAGGGTGGTACAACAGGTACAGCTGTACCGGGCCCCGGACTTAAGGAGGGCCCCCTTAAGTCCAGGGTGGGCCCGGTACGCAGCTGTACCCCCTTGTCGCCGGGCCTGCACAGCAAGGCGCGGCTCCGGGCAGCTGCTGCAGCGCTCGTTAGCCCCCTTCCCCGGCTCCCAGCAGCCTCCCCCCACCCTCCTTTGCTCTCCAGGCCGGGCCACGCGGAGCCCCAGTGCACGGCGGCTCTGCGCCCGCAGAGGCGGAGAGCGCATGCGGGGGGAGAGGGCGTGTCCTGCCTCTGCCTGGGGCGGGGGCTGCCGGGCTCCCTCCTCCCCACCCAGCGGCATTAGCGGGCGCCAGGGAGCAAGCCGGCCATGCTGGCGGGGGGCACCGTGCCCCTTGCGCGCCCAGAACAGGGCCGGGGGCCCGCGGGCGGCGGGAGACCGGCCGGGGGGGGCCCGTGGGCGGTGGGAGACCAGCCCGGGGGGGGGAGGGCGGGAGGGGGCCCACAAACGATCAGCGTATGGGGCCCCAAAATTTCTGTCACCGGCCCTGCCCTGGAGAGCAGACTACAATGTGGATGGCAGAAACTTCATAATAAGGGAGGTGATATTAATAGTAACGCTTTGGAGTTAGGTATTGCACTTTTAATTTGAAGTGCTTTGCAACCACTGGGCTTTTCAACACCCATGTGAGCTACACAAATGCCATATCCATTTTCAAGGTGGGTGAACTTAGGCACAGAAAGCTAAGGAATGACTCCGTGACAGAGTTGAGATAAGTACCCTGCAGTTCTGGTTCCCTACAGATACATTACACCTCAGTTAGCTCCTAAATGGCAAATACCTGAATACTGAAACTGAAGCACTCTTCCTTCACTGGCTCACCAGAATTTGGAATGCCATTGATAATGAAATACAGTTCATTTGGGGCGGCTATAAACCAACAAACCCATTGTGCTAGCCACTCCAGACACCCAGCACACCCACTGTCTCTCTTGCGTAATTATAAACAAGCAGGCAAACTAATCAAGTTATTCATCTGATGGGCTGGGAGGGAAGAAAGCAAGGGAGATTTTGTTTTGAAATACTTGGGAGGTTCTCTAATATTTTGATCAGGAGAGACGTTTAAGTGCCTAGATGCATAGCTTTTGGTAAAGGCCTAAAAACCTGTGTCAGAACTGTATCAATTAAATGCTTCCACACTGGCTTTTTCAACTAATGAAAGGAATTTTTTAAGACATCTTAAAAATCTAGCAGTTTTATTTTCATGTATTGATTTTCAGTTGTTTGACAAATTCTCTTCTCCACCCCCCTCTTTTTTAAAGATTATAATTTAAAAAAAAAAAACAAGGAATTTTTTTAAAATAACCACCATTTTTCTTTGTTTTCAGACTGGATGTTTCAGGGTATAATCTTAGGAAGTAATTTTAACTCAAGGCAAATTATTTCATAACTGTCCACATTGTAGTTTCTTGTACCCTTCCTCTGCGATGTTTGATATTGGCTGCTGGCAGGGATGGAATACTGGGATTTGAGAGGCCTGGATTCTATTCCTGGCTCGGACACTAAGGGCTGGTCTCCACTAGGGGGGGAAATCGACTGTAGATACGCAATTTCAGCTACGTTAATAACGTAGCTGAAATCGATGTGTCTACAGCCGACTTACCTCCCATCCTCACGGCGGTGACGGTCGGCAGCACGGTCCCCCGTCGACTCCAGCTTGCGCCTCTTCACGAGCTGGACTTCCAGAGTCGACGGTGCAGCCGCTGGTGGTCGATTTATCGCGTCTTAACGAGACGCGATAAATCGATCACCAAAAGATCGATCCCTGCCGGCTCAAGTGAAGACAAGCCCTAAGACACAGACCTGCTGTGTGTCTTTGGGGAAGTTACTTCATCTCTCTGCCAGTTCTCTCTCCCATCCTTCATTTATTTAGAGTCGAAACTCTTTAGAACAGGGAATGTGTCTGTCCTGTGCCTAGTAGAGCAGGGTCCTGATCCGTGTTGGGACTGTAGGCATGACCCTAATACAAAAAATAAATAGCAATACTTTGAAATACCAGATGCAATTATGTGGTGTGCTTTTTTTGTATTGTTACATGCTTCAGTATTTTAGGGTTAATATTTAGTTTTCTAAGAATGCTGCACCAAAGCAGAGTTTGTACTAATACAATGGTGGTTCACATACGTTCTCTTATTTTGCCTACCTCTGTTTTGAAAAAAATATTATTCTTTATTTTCCCCAAAAAAGTTTAGTGATGTCGGAGTAAATCTACATTGCCCAGAAAATCCCAATATTTGGAGCCCTGGTCAATTAGGGAGTGCAGATGTTCCTGCTCTGGCTAGACCCAGGGCTCTGAAACATGGTGAGGGGTTTGGGTCTCAGAGTCCAGGCGCCAACCCAAGCAGGAACATATACACTGCTACTTTGAGCTCTGCAGCCCAAGCCCCACAAGCCGAAGTCAGTTGACTGGGGCTCTGAGACTTGACGCTACCTTCTTTGGACTTGTAATGCAACATTTACTACCTTTTATTTCTATACAAGCAAAATTAGTTGTGAATAGAGCTGGAGGAAAAGTGGTCAGTGGGTTTTGAGAGACATAGAGGAGAAATGGTAAGTGCAAATTTTGAGGAATTTGCAGCTCCCTCTTCTGTCCCCCCTCCTTTTTCCTTTATTCATTTAGCCACTGAAAAGGGAGGGAAAAAGAGGCGGGAAAACTAAAACATGAAGAGAAAAAAAAAGGGAAGCTTTTAAACCCCCCAAAATGTTCATTTTTGAAATAGAACAATGATTTTTTTTAAACTCTCAAACCATTTTTTTGACTAGTTCTAAGAGTGAAGTTAAAACAAATGAAACACAAATTTTGTGTGACCTCCTAAAATAATCCCAGACTAGGTACCTTGTAACTTTTATTTGCAATTTATATTGTGACTCCCAGAAATACTACAGCATTTTATGTAAAGATATAGCTGTACAGAAAGCAGAGATTTGCACTGTTGTATGCTAGCCCCATTCAAAACTTTCCTTGTTCACCCTTGTTTTTAGTAATACAGTTATGTGAGTGGCTAGCTATCTCTGTTGCTGGAGTTGGGACAATTTCCCGTTGTAGATGGGGCCTGAAGTATTACAAAACATCAGAGCCAGTTTATCTGCACTGAGATTAAAAATAAATAGTTCATTTATATACAATGACAGTTTCTAAACACTCAGTTAAAAGTAATACTTTCACAGAACAGAAAAATGAAACTCTTCTTTTCTATTAGATTAATGGAAAATAATTCCATTCCCCCATATGCCATGCTGTTGCAAATGGAGGTTATTTCAATCCCACTTCTATTTTCTACCTAATATGAAAAGTCATTGGTGACTTCAGAAGAGAGTAGCATTGTGGGTTTGGGGAACAAACAAAACAGAACAAAACACTACAGCTATTCATTTACAATACTATTTTAAAATAATGCTCGCTGATTATGTTGTCTGAAGAGCATTTGTTAAAATTTGCATTACTGCACTTCTTGTTTTGAAGATAAAACCTTTGTGTTTCCCACTGTCTGGGGATTGTTTGTGAACCTTGTTGTCACAGGGTCCATAAACTTTGCAGCCATATAATCTCTGGCGGTGATCTGTTAAACTATTCAGGGTGAGGCCAGGTTTCTCCCTTAGATGTCACACTCCAATCCAGAAAAACAACCAGGAGTCTGGTGGCACCTTAGAGACTAACAGATTTATTTTAGCATAAGCTTCCTTTGGTAAAAAACCCTCTTCTTCAGATGCATGCCCATGAAAAGCTTATGCCCAAATAAATCTGTTAGTCTTAGGGTGACCAGACAGGAAGTGTGAAAAATCAGGACAAGGGGTTAGGGGATAATAAGAGCCTATATAAGAAAAAGACCCCAAAATCAGGACTGTCCCTATAATATCAGGACATCTGATCACCCTATTTCCCACTTGGTCCCTTTACCTGTGCCCATTCTGTTAGAGTTCTCAGATCCTCTCTCTCCCTGGTCCAGTAAATGAAGCCAGTTGATCACCTGTGGCCACTGAGGAGTCTCCTTCACCTCTCTGGTCCCAGCCAGGAACTCACCTGTGGAGGCCTTGCAGCTCCTTCTATCTGAGCCTTTTGGGCTCTGATTGCCTGCTTCCACGAGGCTTCTGTAGGTAGGCCTGGATGACCCACCTTTACAGCTCCTTCCTGGGGTGGGCTGTGGTAAGACCATGAGGCCTTTGGGGGGGCGGGGGGGCATGGAGGGCCTGATGCATCCCAATCCCATCACTGTTTAAAGTCACTTAGCTACTCAAAAATGGAGAAAATGTATTTGTTTGTTTTGTTTTTAAAATGTGCAGATTCCAGAATCAATCTGAGTCATTTAGATGTGTCCATCTGTCTCCCAGAGGCAGATGTCAGATGGAATATGAAAGTTTGATCATAGATTGTGAGTTTGGCAGATGGGAGAATTGATGGCTGAATGCCTCCTTGCAGAAAATAGATAATCTCTTTACAAATTAAGTTAGTTACTTTTTTTCCCCTTCTAGCCTGCCCAGCTGGGATGAGATATAGGGAAATGTGAATATTTGCTTTCTTTATAAGAAAACATTTAGGGGAAATCCTGCCTCATTGAAGTCAATGGCAAAACTTGCAATGGCTTGGATGGGGTTAGGATTTCACCTTTAGCTGCTTGATAGTGCTTTGTCTATACAGTATTGATCACAGAATGGAAGACACGCAAACAGTTTTTAGCTATCCTGAATTAATCGATTAAGAATTAATATCTTGGGGCCAATACAGCTATACCTGCTCTGCACACAACAATAAGTGTGTGTTTGATGTTTTCCTCTCTACCAGAATTTTGAGGTTCTGTGCACATATCTATCAGCAGTTTAGTAAGGACCAAGTCACTGTTTCAGTGTAGCTGTTTTAAGACCTCTGTCTTGCTATGAATATTGATACATTGTGATTGGCTTTTTCAGTTACAGTAGTAATGGGTATGTAGAAAAGTATTTTTAGTTTATTTTTTCTTTTTCTTTTTCTCCCTCCTTTCCACTTAGGGACTTGGGGAGGAGGGGGGAATTAAACACATGGCCAGGATATATTTTTTTCCTTTGCAAATAGCAAGTTAGTTCCTTTTTTAGAAAACTGTTCAGATGTCATTTCCTTTTTGATAAGACATTTAAAGCTGGAATACAGAAAAACAGGAACTCTTAGACTAGGTAGCTTGAAAAATACTTGCTATTCCAGTTGCTGCTTTGGGAAAGATACAGTAACTTCTTTAACTGGCTTATTCTAATCAATTAGCAACACTTTTATTTGAATAATTAATTAGATGGGAAGGTGGCTAGGTATTCAATCCCCTGGGAGCTGAGAAAAAACAAAATAAAACCCAACAACTGTCTTTATGAAGAGTTGGAGCAATTATGTGGAGTATGCTACTTTTAGTGGAGTATGCTAGAAATTTTAGTAGAAGGACGTTAGGCCAAGATTTCCAAAAATGACAGTAACGTTTTTTAGATGCCTCAGCTTTTGAAATTTCTTAAAGGACCCTGATAGTCAAAAAGTACTGAGCATTCATGCTCTAAAAATTGAAGACCTTTTCAGGGGTCTCAAGTTGGATGCTGAGAAATTGGGGCACTCAGTCTCTAGTCACTTTTGAAAATTTTGGTCTAACTAAATGTCTGAGAGCTTCTTTTAAATAAAGGAGCTTGATAATAGTAGGTGCATTTTATTCAGAAAGACTGCAAGTCCTATTTTCTGCATGATTCTGTACTAGTAGTCCTTTGCTGCTGGCGCTCTCTGGTGGGCATTCTTTTCATTGACCAAGTGAAAATGGCTTTTAAAAGTGAAAGCATAATGTATTTCTACTTATAGACAGAAAGAGATTTGTGTATCAAACATCCACAGATGTGCACGCATCTGGTTTAGATAAACAGCCCACTACGGAAAGGATGTGCACAAATTGGATAGAGTCCAGTGGAGGGCAACTTATGAGGAGTCTGCAGAAGAGAAGAATAAGGGGGAATTTGATAGCAGCCTTCAACTACCTGAAAAGGGGGTTCCAAAGAGGATGGATCTCGGCTGTTCTCAGTGGTGGCAGATGACAGAACAAGGAGCAATGGTCTCAAGTTGCAGTGGGGGAGGTCTAGGCTGGCTATTAGGAAAAAGTTTCACTACAGCAGCGGTTCTCAAACTGGGGATCACGACCCCCCCCCCCCCCCCACCCCTCCGTGGGGGTTTACGGGCTGATTCCAGGGGGATTGTGAGCTGCCGATGCCTTTGGCGGAAGCTCCAAGCGCAGGAGCGAGTCCGCCAAAAAACTGCTGAAGTGTAAGCTTCCACTGTCGGCATTTCGACGGACACAGAGACGAATGATGCATGTCCACCGAAATGCTGACGAAAATGGAAGAGTTCAATTCGGCGTCATTTAAGCAGACATACCTGGGGCACGAGAGGACGCGGCATAGCAAACAGGGGTCACCGACCTGAGAAGTTTGAGAACCACCACACTAGAGGGTGGTGAAGCACCGGAATGGGTTACCTAGGGAGGTAGTAGAATCTCCTTCCTTAGAGGTTTTTAAGGTCAGGCCTGACAAAGCCCTGGCTGGGATGATTTAGTTGGGATTGGTCCTGCTTTGAGCAGGGGGGTGGACTAGATGTGGTCTCTTCCAACCCTAATCTTCTATGATTTCTACAAAATATAGGAATAACCTTCTAATGATGACGGAGGAATGCCAGCCTAGGTAAAGGGGATTTGAGATTGGCTTGCAAGTAAAACAGTCATTGACCAGTCTTCTGTTTTATAAGACAGTGCAGCCTTCAGGGAGTACAGGTCTTGGCAAGTTGTTCTCTCTGAACTAGAGGGAAGAACTGTGTACTGGGATCTCTGGCATTCATATTAAATATTATGTTTTGAAATTTTAATTATTGCCTGCTAGATGCAATGCTGACCTGGACTTAAAAATCTTGGGTACATTGTCTGACCATCCCGTCTGACCCAACACCAAATATACGAACTAGCCTCCTATCTCAGTTTCCTTGTAGGCACAACAACAGCTGCAGAAGAATGATGTCATCTATTCCCTCAGGTGTAGTGCATGTACACACTTTTTACCTTGGGGATATTGGTGAGAAAATATGGTGGTTAAAGCACTGCCCTGAAATTTGTTCCATTTCCAGCAGTGCCACAGACTTCCTGTGTGATCTTGAGCTCTCACCTACTCTCTCTCTCTTTGCCTATAATAATACTTTTCCTACCTCACAGGGGTGTCAAATGTGTAAATGCATTAATCTTCAAGAGGTTCTCAGGTGGTATGGTGAATGGGTGTCATAGAACTATTCAGGGTATATGACTAATTATTTATTATTTTTCAGCAGAAGTGTGGTATCTGGCACAGCTATTTTATTTTATAAGCAAATTAAGATAGGAGCCTGGTTTCCATTTTAAATCTCTGATCTAGTCAGTTATCTTACCCAGGATTTTTAAATCGAGGTTAGATCATAGTAATAACTAATCCTTGAAGAAGGGGCTGGGTGGCCAAATAATACAATGTAATTTTTTTTTAAATCATTTATTTGGCTACAAAACAAATATTTCCTTGTTGGCCAACCAAATTTGAGATTGATTTTTCTTAGATGAGTTGCCTTAAAAATAAACAAATAGGCTAGGAATCTTTTACTCTCATACTAATGAACTTTCAGCAATATCCTTATTTTAGGGAGATGGACTCCGAGAAAAATAAAGAATTTCACTTGTTTTAACCAAATGTAAATCTTCTTAGAAGTTTAATTTGGCTAATTGGATTTTAGTTGGTAATAATATCCTATTTCATGGGACTGATAAATACACTGAGTAGTTATGTTTCTTGAATCTTTTAAAGTTGATGTTAGGAAAAGGATTTATCAGGCAACATAAGTCTCTGTGTTTCTCTGCTGTGTGTAATAAGGTAGAATCCATTTGTCCTGAGTAGTGTTGGTCTGAAGCCAAGGAATCATGCTAAATTATCATTATTCAAGTTGTGTGATAACAGTTTAAACTACTTAGTTGAATTATGGTCTCAAGTGTTTTAAAACTAGTATAAAGAATGGCTTGGATGAAACGTAATTGCAATTGATTGGATGACAAAGTTTCAAATTCATATAATTTATCTTTTAGCAAATTCACACATTAGAACTCTCTAGCTTCTTTGTTTCTCCTATTGATCAGTTATAACCAAACAAGTATTTATTAAACAGAAATGCTATTGACCATGCAAAATCTTAAATACCTCTTAGCAAGTCTCTCTTCATAAATGTATAGCTGTATCAAATATACATGAACTGTATCAATATGTATGACATGTGTTTACAGTCACCTTCTGTCCCTGGCCTCCTCTTCCTACTTCCTTTCGTCTTTCCCCTGAAGTTTGGAGACTTTCTGTAATTGTACAGTGCTTTTAGTACTTCTGATGTGGTAGTGATGTATGTAGTCTCTCTTATCCTGTGGAAAGCTGTTCATTCAATGCACACAGGATGTGGGCCAGTTTTGTGGTGAGGAAACCTCTGTGAGTCAGCTCTAAACCTCATATGGTTATCATGCTCTGCTATGTTATAACACAAAAAGGTTATTTTCTTTATATGCTTGTGTGGTTTGTCAATTAATCTAGAGATAGTCCGGTCTCAGTCTAAGAATGTTCTAGGCTATGGAGTGAAACATTCTCTCCTATCTCTTCTGCCTTATATGTTGATGTGATGCAATACTCCCCTGTATTCACATCCTACACACTATCGTAATAATCTTTGTACAAAGTATTTCATGCAAGATATCGTTTGAAAACTCATAATTTGCTGGTCAGTGTTGTCCTGGTAACAATGTGTGGCAAAGTTGTAAAATTTTAAGATTCCCCTATGATGTTATTAATACATGTTCCAATCTCTTCAGCCCTGCCCAGATAGATGTGTCCTAAACAAGGGAAGGAACGTTACTACTTCATTTAAGCATAAACAGGGTCATCAAGTAGGGAAGAAAATCAAAGGAAGTTCAAACAGGTAGAAAAACCCATCAGAAACATCCTTTCACACAGACTCTTTGTCTATTGGGTCTCAGCCGAAAAATTTTTCAAGAGGGGGAGTGAAACTATAAATGTGAGAGACAAACTCCCAAAGAGACCCCTCTCTCTCCTTCCCAATTGTATTCACTGCACCTGAAGAGACAAAAGAAGCAGGTGTTGGGCCCTGGGGGAGAGGTCGAACCTAAAGAGTTTCGTTGATAAGACTGCTGGAAGCATGTGGTGAGAAATCTTTGCTTTGAATCGAATATAGTTTGTTAGGCACCAGTAAGTGTTTCATCTTTATTTTTCTTGTAACCATTTCTGACTTTTATATCTCATTACTTGTACTCACCTGAAATCTCCCTCTTTGTGGGTAAACTTGTTTTACTGTTTTATCTAATCCATTTTGTTCAAGTTCAAGTGTCTGGGTAACTCCATTTGGGGTAACAAGTCGTGTGCATATTATTCTCTTAAATAACAGAATTAGCATATTTGTACTGTCCAGGGGAGGACTGGGCAATACAGGATATACATTTGGGTGTGGGGAAGAATCTGGAACTGGGAGTATGTTGGGGTCATCCTGAGGTAAATTTTAAAGCTGGGAAGAGCCAAGATGTGGCTGTCTGGCTTCAGCTCACACAAAGTTGGGAGTGACTTCCATACTGGAGGCTGTTTGTGAGCAGTCCAGGTTGTAGATTACAGCAGCAAAGCATTGTAAAGGACGCCCCAGATTACAGGGCAGGGTTGATGCAGCTACTCATTAGTCTGGTATGTCACAGTGGGTAGTAATTGGGCTTCAAAACACAGCTACCAGCTGTACCCTCTTTAGCAATTCACTGGCAGAGCAAATTCAAAGAACAAGCATCAGAAGCTGTGATGTCACCAAACAGCAGAGCAGTGCCAGCAACTTCACTGTTAGAATCCTTCTACCCACCCATTAGCTCTGCTAAAGAAGAGCAGAAGAGGAAGGAGGTTGTGGAGGACTAAGGATGAAAAAAGAAGGAAGAAGAAAGGATCAGGTACTCTTAAAGGATACTCATTTCAGTGTGTTGCACTTGAAATAGTTACAGACTGTGTCTGAAAATATCTGGATGCCTCAGAGGGCTGCGACTATTAGATATGAATAGGTAATGGTTTTCCCATCCTGCAAAAATCTGAGATTTCAAAAGAAGTTTTCCATCTCCCAAGTTGAGACAAGTTAAAATCTTGAAAATTCTTACAAATGAACAATAAAAAAAAATTTCACATCAGGAGAGAAATATTTCATTTTAATTTCAACCTAAACATTGCTCTGACAGTGAACTGCTAAAATTTTTTTTTAGCATAAATTAACTAAACTTTTGAAACTAAAAGCTGATGCAATGGAAAAACAAAACATTGTTTTTGAAAATGTCTAAATGGGACATTTTGAATTTTTTTTTCCAAAAATGGTTTGAATCCAGAGATTAATCAAAAGCAACACTTTCCCACAAAGTGTTTGATTTTAGTTAGTAGCTTGAACAACTAGAACTATAAAATCTGTAATTGTATCAAATAAGCACATCACGTTAAAACTATTTTCTTTGGCAAAGTAATATTTAAAATACCCAGTGCTTGCAAATTGTTTGCTTTTTCAGTTAACCACACTACACAGTAAAGAGTTGAATTAGCAAATGTGTGCCTTAGCATACCCAAAATGGCTGATGAATATGTGCCCAGTTGTGTTATTGATTACCTCCTTTCAAGTGAATGATGAATTATAAATCACTTTTTTAAATGAATGACACAATTAGCCAAGAGTAAGAGTATAACTACTTCCAGGTGTATTTGGTGCTATTTTAATGTTTTTTAATCTTTTGATTTAAAGTCACATATTGTCTACATTAAGTTTAAACCCTGTCCTCACTACTGATGCCAAGTTGTTTGTATTACGCAAGTGTTGTAGCATATATGCTTGCTCTGTCTTGAAATTAGCAGAATCCAGTGCAACCCTGGATTACCATTCTTTATTCTCTTCTTGGACAACATACTGCTAGGAGCCTTGTCAGCATCTAAAATGAAATTAGTAATCTCCCTGGGACTGTCTCCAGGGGCAAGGTTCAACACTAGGCTTTAGAGTGTCATCCCACTCTGTCTAAAAAATGTTTGTGTCACTAAGGATACAGTTTAACAGACACTTTGTTTGCATAGTATTCTCTTTATTATACAACGTGTGTTTGACCAGTTTTAAAAAGTACAATTCAAGAACATTGTAAAATATAATACACATAACATAGAAAAATCCAAAGAACATTCTGGAGTCCACATTTTCCCCAGTACCTAATACGTTATGTTTACAGCAGACACACACTTGAAATTCTGCCTTATAGCAGTGCAGTCAGTGTCTTTCATACAGCTGACCTTCCATTAACATTTTTCTCCCTCATAACTGATCCAGCTTTTTAAAATATATATATAATGTATTAATTTTATAGCTGGACTAGCAATTAAGAAGGTCCTGGAAAATGTAAATGTGGTCATGTAAAAATTTAGTTTTTTATTTAGAATATTGCTAAAAAACATGAACATGTTTTAGTTGTATTATTAACACGGATCCTTTCCTCCTCATAATATAAATGGAGATATACCAATCTCCTAGAACTGGAAAGACCTTGAAGGTCACCGAGTCCAGTCCCCTGCCTATACTAGCAGGATCGAGTACTGTCCCCTGACAGATTTTTTGCCCCAGATCCCTAAATGGCCCCCTCAAGGATTGAACTCACAACCCTGGGTTTAGCAGACCAATGCTCAAACCACTGAGCTATCCCTCCCCTCTCATGCATGTGTAACTCCCACTGACGTGCGTTGGAGCTTTACCTGTGAAACAACTGCAGGACAGCAGTTGCACAAATGAGGAGCACAGTAACTTCTCCATCCCTCTGTTCCCCTCAGAAATTGCAGTTACAGTAAAACCTCCATTTAACGGACTAATTCGGGCGAGGGGGTGTCCGTTAAATCAAAAAGTCCGTTATTTAATAATAATAATAATAAAAAAAGCTGTCGGAGCAGCAGACCGACCGCCACAGGGTCAAGGCGGCAGCTCCACAGCCCGCCCGCTGCCGGGACCTGGGCGGCAGCCGAGAATCATCAGCCAGCCGCCCCGGTCCCGGCTGCTGGGACCCAGGCAGCAGCCGGGAGCCGGCAGCCAGCCTGCCTGCTGCCTGGACCCGGGCGGCAGCCGGAGCCAGCAGCCCGCCCGCGAGAAATGGATTTCAGATGCATCAGACTTGCTCAGAAATTTTGTCCGTTGCATCCGAAGTCCGTTAAATCGAGGTCCGTTAAATCGAGGGTTTACTGTACAGTGCAGGCTTCTCTGTCTAATAATAGTGTCCAAAAATTAAACTCAGTACAGTAGATCACCTGTTTTGTGAGCTCTCGGGGATTGAGAAGGAGTTCGTAAAATTTAATGCCTCAGAATTACGGTGGGTACAGTGCAAGATTTGCAGCATTGTGCCATGCATCATATTCTTGTTCTTCAAACCAGTGCATTGCAGGCATCGAAATGTGTAAGGGTGTTGGCTTGGTCTTCATCAACTTCACTTTCATTAAACGTTTTTTTCCACCACAAAGGGAAAAATGGTTCATGTTTAACTGGCTGTTCATAAGACTTGTGTACATAAAATCAAAGCCCTGCTGTAATCTCTTATTTTATGATTCTGCATGGTATATCTCACCGCAGTGACAAACCTGGATGGCCCCAGGGGCTTTTGGAGCCAATCGGCATTGCTGCGTAATCAGCCAGACGACATAGTGATCAGTGAAACAAGGACGTGAGCACCCAACCTTCACAGAACTACCAGCATAAGGAACCTAGGCTTCGATAAGAGTATTATCTCTAGGTCACTGGCCCAGTTTAACCTGTTCATTTAGAAAAAAGTAAGAGGAAGGAATGTGGCACTTATATGTTGTAACAGTATGGTGAAAAATGCAAATATGCACACTCGAGGTAGCCTTTCGCAGAGTAGTTTCAAACATCGCAGCTTAAATTGGTGATCTAATAATTCTTCTCCAGAACAGCCCTCCAGCCTCTCTTCAGACTTCTCTGTCTAGTGCAGCAAGCCTTGTTCCTGAGGAATTATTCAGCAGAATCGTGGGTATGACTAATCAAAATCCCTGCTTGCCTCTTAGGGTAGTGCAGTAATCAGACTTCCTTCTGAATCTAATTATATCCCCCAAGCTTGCACACAGGCACAGATTACCACAGGAGGAGGGCAGTCTTTGTTTAGAAGGCTGCAGGGGTTTTATTCTCTTAGGGTAGAGTGTGGCACAGCTTTGCGAGAGGACAAAATTAAGTTTTGCGTCACCATAATAAGGTCACGTCATACTCCACAGAAGTAAGTTGTCAACTCATGTATTTTGGCAGTCTGTGGATTTTTAAACCGATGGTTCAGAAATTAAGCATCAAGCTTAAATATAACACGGCACCCCTCCAGAACTGACTCTTTGGAATAGTCCATTGACAAGGTAGTCCCAAAGCCAACGGCATTGATTAGCACAGATGTGACTGGAGGCCATGTTAGATCTTTAATCAAAGGCATTGATGCTTGGAAAAGATTGAGGAAGTGCCCTAACAGGGCGTATGTTTTCACCTAGGCAACTGTAGACTGGGAGACATGATATCTTGGTTCTGATAGAGGATCTGTACCTGCACTTGTGAAACCTGTGCCTGCGGAGAGGCTCTTCTGCCAGTTCGTAAGAGGTTAAGAAGCAGGGATGCTGGGTTAATTGTAGAATCTTTTAGTGCAGTGACAGGTGGTTGTTATAAATTATGTGTGTGACTGTTCTCAGGGATGCATTTTGTTGTCTTGAATATTATTAATGTGCCTATAAAAGAGAAGTGATGCATGGCTTTTGTTTGTGACCAGGACTTTTTGGTTCAAATATTGTTTTGTTTGATAATAGAATTGGCCAAATGAAATCAACAGGTGAAGGAAGAATGTAGGATTCAGAAACTAGGGAGCTGTTTTTTCGCAATGTGCAAACATGCTTCTTCCCATCTGTCACTCTGATCTGACTTTAGTTTATGTGCCTTTGATACAACACTTGCTATTCGGTAAGGGAGTGTATTGGGTTGGTTTGCAGCTGATAATTTTTGAAGTACTCTGCTGTTAGCTTTCCAGGATCTCAGCTAGTCTCTCAATCCAATGTGCAAATGCTAATATTCTAACCAGTCCTCATGACAAATTGAGTAGGAGCGTTAGTATGTTTGTAAAATTTAAATCCTGGGAATGCTTTACCCTCCAGATTTTCTCGATACAGTGTCGAAAGGGAAGAGGTTTATTTGCTGTTAATTATTCACCGACATGTACAGCCCCGGAGAATCGAGAGGCTACCCAAGGACTCAAGGGGATTTATAACAATAACAGTACCACAGGAAACTAGCCTGTGGCTGCTGATTGTAGTGCTCTAAACTGGTTTCAACCAGAAATGAAGTTTTTAAAAAGTTTTAAAAAAAAAAACAGAACTAAAAAAGATAACATTTATATGCGGTGGAGGATGGAATTTGAAAAAAAAAGTGTGGCTATCCTTTTTAATATGTATTTTAAATTCAGTTTTGGAGGGACAAGAGGTCTTTTATTTGACAGTATAGTGTCTCTTCTAACCACCTTCAACATCATCTCCTCCTCCTTTCCTAGAACATGTGCTGGGCTGGGGTGAGGTTGGGTGGCAAACAGTGATTCCAGATAGGAGTCTGGTTTTGTGTGTGCTGACAGGTGAGCAGATAAATCAGGCAGCCCCTTAGCCGAATTCTTAATCTAGTAGGGTTAGTGGAGCTTCCATCTAATAGGAGCTGAAATGAGTTTGTCTCAGTTGGAAATTGCTTCTTATATATCCATGTGACTTAGTCAACTCCTATGAGTTTCTATTATTTATATAAGCAATATTCAGAATAAGGGCCCGATCCAAAGCATATTGAGTCTTTCCACTGACTCCAGTTGGCAGGCCATAAAAGATTATCTGTATCTTTATAGTCTCATTAATCCACAGCTTTCTGTTTGTGAGACATTGTGGTGCTTTTACTGCCCCAGCATTCAGGACTGCAGTTCTTTACATTTAAATCCCATGTCTTTATTTTAGTAGCCTAATAAATAGTGTGCATCCCTTACTGGGGTAAACTCATAATTATCTGTGCCTGCTTATAGACTGCCTGAGTCGGGAGCTACAGTGCAAACAGCGGAGAATAAATTTAGAGGAGGTCAACCATATTAAATTTTCTTGGTAGAAAAATAGTGGTTTAGTCTCATTCTATTATCTTTTATTTTGCATATTGCTTATGTAAATGGACACTTCTGTTTGTAACCCATAGATGTTACCTGTAGATCTTAAAGAATCTACGTACCTGGGTGACTTTTATTGTATAAGCCTACTTACAAATGCTTTTCTAGGAAAGTCATAACGTTGGTCAGTAAGATGGAGTGCTTAGAATAAAAAAAGAGTTAAACTAGTCACTCACTTGGGGAATGCTGTTAAACACTGTTGCTCTTTTTAAAAGCCACTCCTGCTGAGTATGTTATTTATCAAACCATACTAGCCAGGGTTGATCTCCTTTTTCCGTCAGTCACTTTGGCCAGCCTAGCACTGGGAAACGATTTAGAGAGATTTGAAGTGAGAGAGTAATCAGAAATTACCTGACGTCATTTTCACAAATATTTCAACTTCAGTTCATTAGATGTATTTTGCTGGATTGAAAGAATTGTAAGGCAATTGCGACTGGTGAACCGGGCCAGCAGCTACAACACACATGCCAGAGAGAGAGCATTGTATTTTGGAGACTACAGTGTGTCGTTTAAAGTAATTTTGTCTTCATTCTTCTCTGGAAGATTCAGACGTGTTTTGCACGTCATTGAACCCAGTTTTCAAAGCGCTTGATTAAATTCCCTAATTAGGCTCCCAAATAGGTGAATTCCTATCTTTAATCACTAGGTTTCTGAAAATTGGGCCTGTAAAAGGGCAGAAGCAATGGTCAGATTAAGCAAATACTGGTCAGAAAATAATACCAGCAGCTCTCTCATAACATTAATTTCTGCGGAATTTGTTGTTTTTCTTTTGTTTTGTTTTTTAAGTTTCCAGCCACTATGATGTTGTGATGTTTTAATTCGAACAGGGTTGTGGCCATCTTAAGATCCATGAATGCTGTCAGTGCAACCAGTTCAAGGGAACCAATTAGAGTACAGTTGTCTCAAACTTGTATGCAATATGGCTGCAATTAGTAATGTGGATGGGATCTTAACTGTATCCTCTAGACAGGCTAAAGGAGACTGCTGAGTCAGTTGTCTTTGTATTGTAGTTGTCTGTCTGCAGAATTCGTAAGGTTCCAAACATGAGACATATGAACTAATCCCCTTAATGTTTTTTATGAAATGGTGAGTCTGTATCCTAATGTTAGTTAAATAGGGACATTATTTCACTATTGAACATTTCAGAAAAGATATCTTTTTATTCTGACTATAAGAAGTTTGGAATTGTGAGTGAAACTTTTCTGAACATAACCATTTTTCCTCCTAATTTAAATCCTTGCATCCATCAGTTTCTTTTCTTTAGTGAGATGGGGGTCTTGCAATGTGTATATGTAATGAAGCACAGCTGTATACATAAACAGACATTATGTCATTGGTAGGAATTGAACTCAGGGCCATTCAGGTCTTCTATCACAGGTCTCCTGCTTTTGGAAATGATTCAGACAGATGCATAAGTAGAAAATAAATTATATTGTGCAGTCCCCCAAAGCTGATTGGTTGGGTATGCGCACGTACACATGCATGCCTGCATGACACTTAAAGTTCCTTACCAAAGTTTTATGTCAGTTCTGTAGTGTGCCAAAGGCTTTGCATTCAATGTCAGTGTTTTAAGATGATGTGGATACTATAGTAACACAGATCCATTAGGGGTTTTTTTCCCCTCTGAAGAGAATAGCTTCCCTGCCTGCATATACAGTTGTTTAGATAATGGCCCGGAACCATCCTTCAACAGGGACCAGGACTGTGCTATAAATACTGCTATAGGTGTATATATGGTGCATAAACCACCCAAGCATTTTGTTTTCCACCATTTAACAATCCACAAATGACTCACTTTCCACTTAGTCTCACCCACACATGATTTTTCTATTCACTCTCTAATTCATCTTAATAATAAATCAGGCAGAGAAGATTAAATTTGCTCTTTTAAAAGCAGTTAAAAAAGGAGTGTGTACTGTATACTCCTCAAAATCTCATTTCTCATCATATCACTGGTATCCTACTTCCCTAATTATGTACAGTGGAGCCCCGGTATAACACGAATCCAGATATAGCGTGATTACACCATGGCTCCCAAATCTGCAGCCCTGGAATTCTTTGTCTCTGACAGGCACCGGGGCCATGGCTTCTCTCAGAGAGAAGCCTCGGCCTGCCTGCGGGGGACAGAGAACTCCTGGACTGCAGGCCAGGGGCTGTGGCTTCTCTTCCCGCTGCCCAGCAGGGGAGAGAAGCTGCGGCCCCGAGCCTGCCTGGTATAGAGAACTCCGGGCTGCAGCCTGCAGCCTGGGAGTTCCCTGTGGAAGCCACTGCCCCACGCCTGCCGGGACAGGGGACTCCAAGGTTGCATGGAGCCGCAGAGTCCCCTGTCCCAGCAAGAAGCAAAAAAGATGTTTTAATTGAACCAATATGTACCAGGTCGTAGATGATAACTAGCCAAGTCAGGGGCTAGAAACTATGTTAGAGGGGCGTAACTTGTTTGCATTGGGGTATAAAGATGTATTTCAGTGGGAGTGTCTGTCTAGCTTAGGGAGGAACAGAAAGTCCCGCTATTCACTGAGCTGGCCCATTGTTATGGGCATACATGTATTTGTGGACCGGTAAAGTCTGCGGGATACTAGTGCTGTCCTTTGTTGCAATAAACAACAATCTGGCGCCCTCATACTTGACAGATCTTGTGGTCATTGGGCGGTTCACTCGAGGTCTGCTGTTATCAGTGCTAGGGCAGCACACAGAACATAAACCTGCAGACAAACAGCTAATCACATTAATGACACACAACCACTGATCTGGTAAGTAAGCAATCTGTCCTCTGTAGGAATTGCGGAATAAGGAATGACAGAAAACCACAAGCTTGGGAACTCCCTTATCCCCTCCCTGCAAATCCACAGACTTTCATGAAATTTGAACCTGCTGGATGAATTTGAAAAAGAAAATGGGGAAACATGTACTGGAATATGTAAAGCAATGGCAAAAACTGAAGCTTTAAATTTCTTTTTGCTTAATCTGACCAATGCTTCCAGCCTTTTACAGGCCAAATTTTCAGAAATTGACTGACTAACTTTTGCTGAGAATTTATGGTGGGATATGCAGAAAAGGCAGGTCCCTTGTGTTAGTTGATTAAAAGTCTGCAATGGACCTGGACAGAAGCAGCAGCTAGTGCATGGGAAAGCTTGAAAAAGATGTTAATGGAAGTGCCTACTTTGGCCACTCCAACAACAAGTTTCGCTTTGTGTTATGTTCTAGTGTTAAAAATTTCTATATTGTTACTATGATCACTCAGGATACTGGTGCTGGGGAAAGACCTGTTGTGTACTATAGCAGGGCATTAACAGCTCCAGAAAGTAAACTGGGAATCTGTGACAAACTGCTCTTGCTGCTTACTGGACACTACAGAAAGCCCAGGCAATTATCGGAGCAAGTAAAGTAATTATTAAAAGCCATCATGCTATGGGAAATCTACTGAGTGAGGAAAATTTATCCTAAGGACATATGAGAGTGAATAAGGCTATACAATGGGTCTTTGTTCTCATGACAGAGACTGTTAAACTGATCACCCTAGAAACATATTTGTAAGCCCCAGGAGGAATCTAACGTGCACCCTGTTTTTAAGGCAACTCCGATTGAACAAGTAATTGGGAAAACAATTTGGTTTGTGGATGGTAGTTCATATTATAAAGAAGGAAAGCAAGTTACAGGATTTGCAGAGGTATGCCTAACTGGAGCAAGTACTTAAATCCTTTCAATACAGGCTAGAGAAGGAAGGAATACGGTCCGCAGAAATGTCAGCAGTTATAAAAGTGAGAATGAAAAACAAACAAACTCAAATAATTATTGGAACTGGTTTGGACTATGTCTATAAAGGTACCACCGTTTATCTTTCATGATGGAAAACAGTGACTTTTGCAGGAACTGATGGATCTAAAATTAAACACAAAATCCTTTGGCAACGAATGAAAGAATTGGCGGCACATTTTAATAAGGTCAGAATGGTAAAAATAAAATCTCACAAAGGAAAAGGTCCATTACAATGGGGAAATGAACAGACAAATATGGTTACAAAGGAAGCAGCAATCAGTAATACAATATGGAAGGTTGTGCCCATGGCAGTAACTACCAGGGTACAAGCAAAACAAAAACCAAAAACAAAAACAACCAGGAGGGGTTATTATTATTACAGAACATGCTGGCCACAAAAAAAAGTTAACAGCAGTGGATGGCAAAATGCCCCTCAAAGTGGCAAGGCATTCCATTGAAAAAGGAAGGAAGCTTAATTCTTGCAAAGCCAGACAATGAATGTGTCTTAGACGTTCGTCAGCAAATGCAATACCTCCTACACTGTAGAGACTTGTAAGGGAAAACAGAGCTTAAATGTAATTTGTTATGCTGTAGAAATAATGAAGAGATTGTATGTGAAGCTGTGCTGAACAGATTGTAAGAGAGGAACAGTCAGGGTGGGAAGACGAGACACAGGTGGTTGCAGTAGTTGAGGTACAAAACTGGTGGGAATGGAGAGCTGTGGGCACATTTGTTATGAAGAAAGTGAAATTTTTGTTCCCTTCAAAATGTATTGTGGAAATTTTTGAGGAGAGCACTCAAAATGAAACAAAAAAGACCTCTTTCACAATGAAAACTTTCACTGTGGTTTTAGGAGTTGGTTTTTTGTTTCTTTCTTTGTTTCAAACCCTCCCCTTTTTACTATTATTTCATTAGAAAAGGGTAAGAAGTAGAAAAGGGAGAGGAAATCGGGGGGAGGAGAGAGAATTTTCTTCTTTCTCCACACCTGCACTTTCTTTCTCTTTTAGTACTTTTTTCCCACAGGAGGGAGAAGTATTAGGGGAGGGCTAACAAAGCACTGAAAATCAAAAAACTTTTTTTATATTGTCAAAACAAAAATAAAACAAAAGCTGTGTTTCAAAAATTGAAAAAATGGTGATCAAATATTTTACACAAAAAAGTTGGATTTGGTTGAAAAGACATCTTTTGTCAAAAGCTTTTTGTGTTTTATGAAAAAAAAATTAACCAGTTCTAGTTGTGTGCCTGGACAAAGTGGTACAGCTGGCTGGAGCAGCCCCAGCCCCTCTCCCTTTAATCGATTTAACCGGTTAAACAATATAATTTTAATCCTTTAAATCAGGGGTTGGCAAACTTTTTGGCCCGAGGGCCACATTAGGTTTCAAAATTGTGCGGAGGGCTGGGTAGAGAAGCCTGTGCCTTCCCAAGAAGCCTGGCCCTGCCCTGTATCCGACCCCAGCCCCCTGACTGCCTCTCTCTGAACCATCGACCCATCCAACCCCCCCCCATTCCTGATTGCCCCCTCTGAAGACCCCCCCACTCTAACTGCCCCCCCGAACCCAACCCCCATCAAAGCCCCCATGCTCTTTGTTCTCTGACTCCCTAAGACTCCCCCCACCCCAACCACCACCCCAGCACCCCACCCCCTACCGAAGCCCCCCTGCTCTTTGTTCCCTAACTGTCCCCTCACGAGACCCCCCACCCTAACCACTACCCCCAAGACCCCACCACCTAACCTCCCCCAACAACCACCCCCGGGACCCCGCCACCTAAGCCCCCGCTACCATGCTCGGCTGGGCACGGGGCACCTCGGCTGGCGGCGCTTGGTCCGGCCCAGGAGCGCGGGGCTGTGTCTGGCGGGCCCTGTGGCGAGTGGCGCTTGGCCCAGTCCTGGAGCCCTGGGAGCGTGGGCCCCCGCGGCGGGCGGCACTTGGCCTGGGAGCAGGGGTCCCCGCTGCGGGGGGCACTCAGCTGGCCCTTGGCTCAGAAGCACAGGCCGTGCGGCTTACCACACTCACCCAGCACCCCAGGCCGGGTAGAAAGGGCCGGCAGCCCACACGTGGCCCGTGGGCCGTAGTTTGCCCACCCATGCTTTTAAATGGTTAACTTTTTAATCAATATTTACATTCCTAGTTTGGAAAGGTAAAGAATATCACAGTTGGTTATATTTTGCAGAGGGGATAATAGCAGTCAGTCAAATTCTCCCTGTATAAGAATTGTGTTTTCTCTCTCTAACTGTACATGATGTCATTCCATTGTGCTGGCTTTACTGTGCCACAGGCAAGGATGTGCTAGAATGGCGAATAATGTGATACTTTGAGAACACCACACTTTATAATATGTTACTGGTGTCTAAAAGCCAGTAGAGGGAGGAATTTCACTTCAAAAGCTGCTAGAGAGCTCTGCCTTGTAACAAAACTGGAAAGAGGGATTATTTATAGGGTGACCAGACAGTAAGTGTGAAAAATTGGGACAGGGAGTGGAGAGTAATAGGCGCCTATATAAGTCAAAGCCCCAAATATCAGAACTGTCCCTATAAAATCGGGGCATCTGGTCACCCTAATTATTTGCCTTGATAAAAAAAAGAAGAAATTAAGAATCATGGAAAGCAATCTTAATAGTATTAATGTCCCCTAATTATTTCCTTGTATATACTTGTAGACGGTTACAATAACAGATTTTCTGTAGTCAGTGTATATTTAGTACTTTAAACTTCTCCTCCTATGTCAAGTTTCTCATTCCTTCTTCTGAGTTGATTAAACTGGGTCTCTTGGGTTTTGGGGTGGAGGTTTGTTTTGTTTTTGTTTTTAATTTCAGATTTTATTTTATAATAATGTGTGGTTCCCCGTGCACGCACGCGCGCACACACACACACACATATTCCATGAGTTCTTGAAAATGTCTGAACCTTTTTTCCTTAGACTTTTCTTAAAAAAACAATCACACCAAAATAATTAGTTTATGGACTGACAACAAATTTGACATATGTCACCCAAAATTATTAAAGTCTGGCAACATTATAAACGGCTGAAGCAGACCTTTCAGAATTCAAATGCTTGTGCAGCCTTAGCTAAAGATATCATTATGCACTCTACTTGTAACTTATACAGGAATTCCACCTCTTTCTAAAGTAAATATAAATGCATAAATTAAAACTGAACAGAACTGGAGAGAATAGAGATACAGATATTCCCAACTTTCCTTCCCAACTCCATCCACTTCATTACTTCTGTATGAAATCTTCCTTCAAGTGGTAGGATTTTTAAGTTAAAACCCCATAGTAACTGAATACTCTATCAAACTTTCAGTTCATAAACTTATTCCTCTGCTAGGTCAAAGCTGTGCTGACTCAGTATGGCCAATGTGAGTATGTCAGCACCAGCACTGGAGAAAGGAAACAGTTTGACTGGAGATCTGAACAGTAACTAAATGATTAACTTGGAAAACTCATATTTCAATTCTTGACTGACACTTTTAGAAACATTGCATAGCCTGTTTTTTTAAAAAAGAACCAGTTATATAACTGACAGATTTGCAGCTTCACTTGACTATTACATAGCAAGCATGGCCAGGCCTGGGCAAACCTTTGGGCCCAAGATTGTATGGAGGGCCAGGTAGGGTAAGGAACACCTGGCTTGTGTAGAGAGAGGGCAGGAAGCCCCCCACAAGCTGAAGAGTAGGAGAGGGAAGTAGTCCGGGGAAGGAGTAGCTAATCACAGTGGTTTACCGCTATCCTCAGGGCCCCTGGGCTGGGACCCGGAGTAGAGGGTGGGCCCGGGTCCCTTCCTCTCCCCTTCTCCCCTCTAGGATACTTGTGGGACAGTTAATACCCTGTTCAGAGGCAAGAAAAAGGCTCCCTGAATTCCCCCACAAGAAGAGAAAGTGCAGGACCCATCAATATCGTGGGAGTAATTTGCCACATGTGGTATGGAGGGCCAGGTAGGGTAAGGAAGCCTGGCCCTACCCCCTATCTGACCCCTTCCCACTTTCAACCTGTCTCAGAACCCTCAACCCGTCCAATCTCCCCTGCTCCCTGTCGCATGACCGCCCCATCCCGAGACCACCACCACTCCCGCCCCAACCACCCTCCTGGGATCGCATCCCCCATCTAAGCTTCCTTATCCCTTGACCACCCCCTCCTGAGATCCCCCACCCTAACTGACCCTCAGAACTCCACTCCCTACCCAAGCCCCCCTGCTCCCTGTCCCCCGATTGCCTCGACTCCTATCCATCCCCCCTGCCGACAGACCCCTGGGACTTCCTGCCCCTTATCCAGGGCCCCAGCTCAGCCCCGACCCCCTTACCATGCCACTCAGGCCCACTGGAGCGAGAGATGCTGCCCCGCCGAAGCTCACAGCTATGCCCCTTACTATGTAGCTCAGAGCGTCAGGAGCTCAGGCCTTGCCGGAGCCAGGCCTGCTGCTATAGCACTGCCCCGGAGCGACAGGCCAGAGCGCTGGCAGCATGCTGAGGCTCTGGGAGCTTTGGGGGGGGGAGGAGGTGGGCCGGAGCAGCCTCCCCAGCCTTGAGCTCAGGGGCCGGTCAGGAAGGGCTCGCAGGCCATCGTTTGCCCACCCCTGAGACAGGCATTAGTTCCTTTGTAGATTCACACAAGAAGTAGAATAAGGTATTAACATAAATCCTGGTAGTAGCCTTTTAGTTTGGCATAATTAAGTAATGTGATAGATACAGCAATTTTCTACAGTATCCTTAAAATACCTAATTGTATTACATGTATGTATTATCATGGGCTGGGATTGTATAGTGAAGTGATATGACAGATGTAAGATCTGGGAATTCAAAAGACGGTTGAAAACTTGCCAGACAAATATGGACTTTTGGGACAAGAAGTGGATTTCTTGGAAAATCCCCAGGAGGAGTTTAATGCACATTCCCCAACTCTGGTTATGCAAAAACCCAGCCTTTTGAAGCTTAGCCCTTTAGAGATGGTCATTCTTTGCTGATTACCTGTTACAGAACACAAAGATCAAAGCCCCAAGCACTATAAAAAAAACTGGCTGACCTGCCCAGTCTTGTTTCTGGATCTAAAACAGATGAAGTTTGGGGAAAACCCATTTGTGGATTTTGAAGGACTAAAACCTAACCTAGATTGGAGTCGGGGTGATCCCTGGTAAGCTTTTTAATATGCATGTAGGTTCTTTTATTGTTTTAATACATTTTATCTGTAATACCTTTACTCTGAGAATAAATGTGCTTGCTTAAAAGGAGTTGTATGATAATTTATAACTAGGTTCAGAAGGATTAGATTTTTATTGGTTTCTGTTGATGTAACCATATCAACACAAACTGAAGAAAAAAATATTTCCTTCAATAATAATAGAAATGTGCAGATAGGCAAAGTAAGAAAAATGCTGCTTGAGAACATTAGAGTTTGATTTAAGGATATTTACTTTGTATATTTTGACGTGTGAAGTTGAGAAGCTGTGTTTTAATGGTTATAAAGCTTTAATTCTTTGACTCTCAACATCTACTGTCATTAATAATTATTGTCTGATCTATCCCATTGTCTGGTACACACACACACACACACACACAAACCCTCATAATTTTGCACAGCTGTGAAAATTTAAATAATTAAAAATGGGAAATAATGGTTAAAAAGAAGCATTGATATTATCAGGTGACAAAAATAATCAAATTCTGCCAAGCCTGTTTATAATTGTGGACAATACACTGGTCATAGCCCCCATAGTAAGAAAGCAAAGCACAGGTTCTGGCCTTTCTAGGAAGTCTGGTTTGCTGGGCATGCCACAGTGTAAGGCAGAGAGCTGTGCTCCCTTAAAATCCCCAGGAGGCAGTGAGGCACAAGTCTCTGCCCAAGAGTGGTGATGACTGGAAGCCAGAAGCCTAAAGTTGGTGCCTTTGCTGGACCACAGAGGTGCAATTGCCCTGAAGTTGTGCCAGGTAGTACTATATTTTTTCTTTGTTTGGGACTCTAAATATGAAAAAGGTGTCTTGTTGTGTTTATAACTTAGTATTCTGTGGAAGTGAGCAAAGGGGAAGAACTTAATTTGGAATAACTATTTTCAAAAGATTTTTTTTTTTCGTTTTCCCTATTCTCTTTTTAATTGAATATCACCTGACTTAATTTAGAATATATCCAAACTGCCTGGCACTAATTTGGATCTGATTGATAATATCCTTTATACCAGTGTAATTCCATTGATTTCTTTGCATTTACTCTTGATTAGCTGAGGTCGGATCTGACTCAACCCCCTCAATTTTAAGGGCCACACTAATACAACATGTACATCTAGACAAGAACAAATTGAAATTCTAAACTCTAAATTGGGAAATGTAGTCTGAATTCAGACTAATCTGAAATTACAATTTGGATTCAGTAGCCAGATATTGTGCAGATTTTTCTGGTGATGTTTATGAGTAAACCTGCTGGTCCAATTTAGCTAATAATTTTGGTTCTTGGTCTAGGGAATATTTATTTCTACTGGTATCAGATTTTCAGCAGCAGTGTTTTCTTGGCAACTATCTTAGCTCAGGGCTTTTGAGATTCAAGATGTCTGCCATTCTAATGTCTATGCCCATATTACAACTACCGTGATGTTGAAAAGTCAGATTTTGCTCTGAAAGTCGAGTGGAAGAATTTATTTAAGTGCAATTCTGTTTTACAAATATGTAATTTTAGACTTCCTTCTAATGAAGTAAAAACTGTTCATAGCACATGGGAAATGCCCCTTCCACCGCAATATAACATGATTTTCTCTTCCAGCAGTCCTTATAGACAGCAATAGCTTTCTTTTTAAAGTGCTGTTAGGAAGAGACTACGTTAAATGCTTTTATTAATGCTTCCATTAACTCTGGAGAGGTTTCCTGGATTGTAGGTTTAGGTGCTCTCATTCTGTCACTCAGAATTAATACAGCCGTATTGTACTAGCTGGTGTGTTTCCAACGGCTTTAGTTGCCTGCAAAATTTTCCATCTTTTTAATGTGATTTTTATTATCTTCCATTTTCTTTCTGGTTCTCTTACCTATTTGCACTGAGAGTTTTAGAATTAATTTCATATTATGTTGGGTCTTATTTATAGAGACTTTTTTGGAATATAGGAAGTGGTAAATACAAGATAACTGAACAGTGGAAGGTATAACAATGAAGAAATGTTAGTATTTGGCTATGTGTAGCATATTGATTCCTAGTCATGCTTTCTGTGAAAGCTACAGTAAGCCTGTGCTGATTCCATCCCCCAAAATAACCCATTATAATGCACTTAGTCTGTTTTATTCACCTGGTGGTTCACTTAATTCCAAGTTCATGGCTAAAAAAATAAAAGATGTACACCAATAAAAGATGTGAAACAAGAGCCTAAAGTTCTCCCCTACTCAGTTTGCCTCATATCCCAATTGAGTCCAGTCTGTTCCTCTCCTTGCTTGGCTGCTAAGGAAGATGAAAGAGATGGTGGATACTGTAGCACAGAAAATGCCATCTGAAAATGACGTTCATGTGGCCAGGAGCTATCTTATGAAGATCTTAAGAAGTTCCATGAGGTACAGTACTGATTTTACAAAGTGCATCATTCCCATTCCTTCTCCTTGGCAGAATCTCTCATTCCTTTTGCCACACCTAGAGGAAACCAGTGTCAATGTCCTCTCCTCCCACTTCCATTTCCTCATACACCAAGTGTTACCTGTGATGTGGTAGTTTTCTAGTCTTGTGTTTCACTTTTCATGTGTTTAAAAAGGTCATTTTCTCATAATATGGAGACTTTAACTTCTTTGTTGTATTAATGGCAGAACTGAAGCACTAAAGGTATGGTGTCATAAATTTACCTAGAAGAAAACTGTAGTTTACTACTTTGATATCAACAACACTAGAATAAACCGAGGAAATAAACTCCTGACTGCTGCTAAATAAAAGCTTCTCTTCCATTCCCTCAACTCCTTCCTCTCACTCCCAGTGCCTCCTGCACAAAGGAGAACAGCTTTTTCCCAGGGTGTAGGAGATGCTGGGAGGAAGAGGAAGGAGCGAGGATGGGGCGTGGAAAGAGAAAGGGCAGGGGTGGGGCAGGAAGAGATGGGTGGGCTTGGGGCTTGGGGGAAAGGGTGAAGTGGGGTTAGGGGTTGAGGGGGGAGGCTTGGGGATCCATGAAAAATTGTAAATCAAAATGGGGATCCTTGGGTTGCTAAATCTGAGAACTGCTGCTCTAGGAGAATGTCTGATATGTCCTGAGGTGAGCTGCACAGGACTGAGCTTCTGCTCCTGGGGTGAAGAACTTGAGTCCCACTCCTGGAGCTTGTGTGCAATGAGCGTGTGATAGCTCCACTTCACTTTCTTCATGTTGCTTCTGAGACAGAGTGCAGTGAAACTCTGTTTGGCATCATGCAAAGAGAATAGACTAGAATGAATTTGCTCCTGTTCATTTCAGCAAATAAAATGCACCAAAAACAAACAAAATCCTACTGAAGTGCCTAGGATTTCTGGTAATCTTAGAGGAGCCCCTGTTGTACTTTGTGGCCCCAGGGCCTCTCAGTAAAACTACATCTGCCTTGTGGAAATACTTTATGTTCTGCATGTGAAGAATATGGGAAGGAAGTTAACAGGAACCTGGCGCAACCTTCCATGTTGCCTGTTGCTACAAATACAGTAAACCCTCGATTTAACGGACCTCGATTTAATGGACTTCGGATGCAATGGACAAAATTTCTGAGCAAGTCTGATGCATCCGAAATCCATTTCTCGCGGGCTGGCTGCCGGCTCCCGGCTGCCGCCCGGGTCACAGCAGCAGGTGGGCTGGCTCCCGGCTGCCACCCGGGTCCAGGCAGCAGGCGGGCTGGGTGCCGGCTGCTGGCTCCCGCCCGAGTCCCGCCAGCGGGCGGGCTGCCAGCTCCCGGCTCCCGCCCGGCTCCCACCTGCGGGCTGCCAGCTCCCGCCCGAGTCCTGCCAGCGGGCGGGCTGACGGCTCCCGGCTCCTGCCCGGGTCCCAGCAGCCGGGACTGGGGCGGGCTGGCTGACGGTTCCCGGCTGACGCCCGGGTCCCGGCAGCGGGTGGGCTGCGGAGCTGCCGCCCCGACCCTGTGGTGGGCGGGCTGCTGCTCCGACAGCTCGTTTTTTTTTATTATTATTAAATAACGGACTTTTTGATTTAACGGACACCCCCTCGCCCAAATTAGTCCGTTAAATGGAGGTTTTACTGTAGTCTCAAAAAAGGATTTTTCTGTGCTGGGTGAGACAGGCCGGGTTAAATATTTAGCTTAGTTTGTTTTTATGATTTCTATGGGAACTGCTGGTCTTTAGCATATTTGAAAGGTAGGTGATTTTAAATAGATGCTAACTTTAGATACACAGCTTTAACCTTTTAATTTATTTTGGATGCTCTGAGCCATTTGAACACTAGAGCAGAAATGGGTTTGTGTTAGAAGTTAGGCCTCTGTCACCCTTACAAACTGGGATCGAATAAAAATATTTATAGCTTTGTTCTTCCTCCAGCCACTAATCTCGCTCCTCCCTAGCCCTTCCCATATACACACCTATACAACAAACTTTACAAAATCTTATTCAAGAGTTGCCATGTTTTAAAATGAGAAATTAAGTTCATGCTCCTTTGAACAGTGAAAGATCTAAATAAATTCTAAGTACTTATTTACCTGTCTTAAAAATAAAACCACAAACCTTGCATAGAATTAATGTTTCATTGTCTGTGTGTCAAGTGTTTTGAAGGCAAGTTGGCATCTTTTCAAAACTGGCTTATAGAGCATTACATAGCACGTTGTAATTTAAACTTATTGTGCATCTGTTTTGTCTGTCTCAAGTTAATTAGATTTGGTGCCCAATGTTTTTCACTGCATGTCACCTTATTAGGAGATCTGTATTAAAAGTATGTGCTCTAACTCTTTCATTTCAGAAGAAATGATCTAGCCTGCAGGCCCCACTCCTGGCATGCAACCAAATTCACAGAGAATCAGCCTGAGACAGCTACGTCACAGCTCTCCTCAACCAATGTCTGCACTTCCTGGCACTCCCGGTATCATGCAAGGTGAGTTTCTGTTTAAGCTGCACGTATCAAGCTCTGTCGGTAAGAGAACAATAATGTGCCTCATATTGTTCATGATTTTAAACAGTGAACGTGGAATCTTTAGTTTTCATTTATATCGTAATCTGTTTTTAAAATGTGAAGATAATTTTGAGAATTCCCAATATATCAACAAGTGGGTGAAGAGCTGTTAATAATTAATGTAGTTCAGAAATGTATTTCATTATGTATGTATGTAAATAAAAGGCAGCTGAATGGTATTTTTCTTCTGTGCATTTCTTTTCAACATCCACCTTTTAGTGTCATAAATCTTTGTAAGGGCAGGTGGAAGGGTATACTTAATGCATGACTATCTTCAGTACAATGGAAAAATACCAGAGGTACTGTTAGAAAGTAGGATTCTTTGAAAAGCAGTATAAACTCTCTCTTACGGGAGAAAGAACATTTTGATTTAGATATTAAGATATTGGCTGTTTCATTAGTCAAATTAGTTCCCATAATCTGATCTCCACTACGGTACATGTTTAGTGTTTGTTTATAGCAAGAGAGAGATCAATGATTGTCTCCTTCTATAGTTAAAATACTTAAATTCGTTAGGTCTCATTCAACCCTGTAATGAAAATCCTGGCATCCTTGTTTTGGTCATGAAACTTCTTTCGGTTTTCAGTAGAGCGTGATAGGATCTCATTACAGGCCCTTATTAGTTTCCTCCTTATAAATTACACTCTTTTAGCAACAAACCGCATTAAATTGTTGTTTTCCTCTCAATTTAACTCCCATTTGGAGCATAGTTATGCTAGGAATTAGGGGAAATCACTCTGGGATAGATTCTTAAGTTACAAATCTGTTTTGGGATTCTGTATTTTATTGCTGAAGATTCTCCATCATAGCTTCCTTTTCTTAATACATTGTGGTACAACCCCCACTCTTACTTTAGGATTTTGTTTTATGAAGCTGTAATTAATTAGATATTTAAAAAGTTCTCTGCTATTTTCTAAAAAATAGTTTACATTTAGCCCTTTAAGAATAATACAAATACTAATTTTTATTTTAAAGAAAATACTGCACATTTTGATCCTCCCCCCACATCTCCACATCGTAACATTTTGTTGCTAGAGGGACTTTTATGCATTCCATTTCTCTACCTCTTAATAATGCTTCCTCTCAGTTTACCTGGCATTATACTGTATATTTAAATAGCAAATGGACAGTATTCTACTTACATTGCTGAAGAGAACACTAGATTACATGCAGCCAGACAAAAATCCAGAAATTCTTAGTTTAACTTCTGTGTTGTGATGTTAGCTAATATAGCACTTTAAACTAGAAGTCATTACTATGTATATGGACAGACGGTTTCGTTGATATGTTTTCTGATAGCTATCTAGGTTCAGGTTAGACCCATGTATTGTAAATTAGGATTAAGAGGGATAGTGTCTCTTCTTCATTTTAATCACTGAACAAATAAAAACCAGCAGCAGCCCCAATGTCCTGCCATACATTCCTTAACAATTAAAATGATTCTAATGTCCAAGGCACTTTCCGTGTGAAACATTGTATTTGCTTAATGTACTACTATCAAGATCTCTTTAATTAATTAGTTAAACATTTTGAACACTTAGAATATGAAAGTCACCATATAAAGCCATATGTTAGTGTGCCCTATCATTAAAAATATGTTTTGAAAAGAAAAAGCAATATAGTTTATATCTTTGTGTGTTTTACATAAGCTGTCAGTCATCCTGGTCGTATAATTAAACGTGTCTTAATTTTATGCTTCTGACAATATTGTGTGAAATGAAAGAAGTTTAAAGGCAATTTTCCTTTTGCCGTTGTAGCAACTGCTGTGCTAGAGAGGGGTGTTCATTTTCATTTAAACCTCTTGACAGGGAAAGGAATTCTGTCATATCTAAACCATACAAGAGTAACCATTAAGCTGATACATAATTTCATTATTAGCTTCCACTGTGTGTGTTACAAAAAGTTTGATGGATTTCAGAGTGGTAGCCATGTTAGACTATATCCGTGAAAAGAACAAGGAGTACTTGTGGCACCTTAGAGATTAACAAAGTTTGATGGATGCTTTATATAGTAATTATAGAGAAGTGAAACAATGCTGGAATTTCTACCAGGGTGCAGTGCCTGTGTGAGAAATCAGTCTCTTTTGTACTAGTCTTTGACTAGCAGTGTTTGTGCAGCCTGTTCTTAAAAACCTCCAATGATGGGGATTCCACAACCTCGCTTAGAAACCTATTACAGAGTTTAACTATCCTTATATATTTAGAAGACTTTTCCCAAAACCCAAGGTAAATCTCCCTTACCTAATACCTCTTATCCTACCTTCAGTGGACATGGAGAACAATTTATCACTGTCTTTTTTACAACATCCCTTAACATATATGAAGACTGTTATCAGATCCCCCTTCAGTCTTCTTTTCTCAAAACTTAGCATGGCCAGTTTTTAACCCTTTCCTCATAGGCCAGGTATTCAGAAACGTCTGTCATTTCTGTTGCTGTCCTCTGGACTTTATAATTTTTTCACATCTTTCCTAAAGTGTGGCACCCAGAATTGGACACAGTACTTCAGCTGATGCCTCACGAATGCTGAGCTGAGCAGGACAGTTACCTCTTGTCTCATACAATGACATTTCTGTTAATACACCCCACAGTGATATTAGCGTTTTTCATACCTGAATCACATTGTTGATTCCCAGTCCCTTTTCAATAGGATGGTTGCCTAGCTGGTTATTCCCTGTTTTGTAGCTGTACGTTTGAGTTTTTCCTTCCTAAGAGTAATACTTTGTGCTTGTCTTTACTGAATTTCATCATGTTGATTTCAGACCAATTTTATACCACAGTTGCTTTTATTTAATATTTGTATTACAGTAACTAGTATTGATGCTCCCCTATGCTGGGTCTGGTACAAACATAGATGTAGTTCCTTACAATCTCAAGAAAGGTGACCAAGTGTGGGAGAGATGGATATAATCAAATATATACAGTTTGTTTATATAATGTAACATTTGCTATTAAAAAGTTAGCATGGCTTCACTGTCAGTTATTCTTATCTGATCCTCAAAACAACCATCCTAGATTGGCTTATTTCTTCTCAACATTGTGTCAGAAAGTTGTCCCGGGAAGCAGTTTAAAAGAGGACAGGGTAATGGCCTTACTGATTAATTCAGAGGGGGTGACCCATGTGGAAGAAGGCACAAAGATTGGCCCAACTGTGTCGATGATGCCAGTCTCATTGGCTGAGTGCTAGAGGCGTGGGAAGCAGTGTGATAAATGGCAAGTGGAAAGGTAGGGGATGAGCAATGTTGTAAAAGGCCTTGCATGCAAGGAAAAAAGCTTGTGTGTAGTGCGGGAAAGCAGGGAGAGCTAATATTGGGGGTCAAAGAGGGAGTGATGTGGTCAGAGCAGTGAACAAGGTCGATGGCCTTAATAATTGTGTTTTGTATGGGCCAGCGGTGGGTCAGGGAACCAGAGGAGATATTAGCCAGGATGAGAGACATGAGCCTTGGCAAAAAGTCTAGCTGTGGGCAAAAAGCAATGTTATAAAGGAAGAAGCAACAAAATTTGTGGGCAGTCTAAATGAGCGAGAGAGAGAGAGGGCAGTGCTAAAGGCCTGAGTGACTGGGAGGATGGTGGTTGTGTTACCAGTGACAGGGGTTGGGGAGAATTTCTGCAGGAGGAAAGGCCAGGAGTTGAGTGTTGGCCATGTTACGCTGAAGTTGATAGCTCCTGGGAAGAGATGTTGGAGAGCTGTGCTGAGTTGCAAGATGGGATGAAGGGACTGGAGTGGTGTGATAGATTTGTAAGTTTTTCACAAAGCGATGGTAGCTGAAACCTTTATGGTGAAAGGGAGAGAGTACATACAAGGTGAGAGCTGTAATAAAGGGATTTGTGGCAGTCGTTGCCAGCAGTATATTGTGGTTTAGAAGTGAAAGGTGGGGCTGTGTTTGGAGAAGCAGGTGGGATTAAGGGGTTTTTCAAAGGAAACGGGCAAGAGTAAGAAAGAGGGAGAAGGAGAGGTCAAGAGTTTAGTAGGGAGGGAAAGGGGTTGTTGGTGGTATTGGAAATAGAAAGTAAATTAAAAAATTAGGGGGTTAGTATCAAGAGATGGGATTAAAGGGAGGGAGGTCAGAATTTTCTTTGAATGTCAACATGATCTTACACAAGGAGAAGATGTGATTCCAGGAGAAGCAGACTGACGTAAACTTAATTATTTCTGTTGTGCAGGAAGATAACTTTGAGACGCAGCTTCTGAAGTTCAGGCACTATGTTAATGGGAGAGGAAGGAGGAAGCCCTGATTCTGCCTGTTCAAACCACTAGGAGGCGTGAGCTCATGTCTCTCTCTGATAATTGCTTGATAGATGGATAGTACCAGACCCCCATTTAAAATCAGTTTCATCGTTGTAGGTATATGGACTTACTGCTGATGGTATTTGTATGTTCTTCTGTTATAGCTCCTCCTCTCATGACCTGTCAAACTCATGGGATCAGTCAAATTTGCATCGCACATCTGAGCGATTCAGTTCCCTGGGAAGTATGGACAGCTGGGACCACACTCTCCAAACATCCCAGTATGAAAGGCTTTCCTCTGCAAAGTCCAACAACAGCATTGATCATGTAGGGAACCAAAGCAAGCGGGATTCTGCCTATGGCTCTTTCTCCACTAGCTCAAGTACCCCTGATCACACTCTGTCCAACATGGATGCTGCTTCAACAGAGAACATGCTTTGCAAAGTAGGCCATTGGGATACTGCAAAGCACGGAAACAGCAAGACTGGCCAGTTAGTGAATGATAACAGTGGACTGGAGGACAAACCTGTATACTTGCCACTTCCCGTTCAGTATGAGACTAGAAAGAGTCCTAGATTGGAGGAACAGCCCGATTCCAAGCTCTCTGGCTCTGGAAGATCAAGTTTTGGACCTATTTGGCACGTTCCTGAAAAAAAACCCTCCTCCCCACCCCCACCCCCTCCACCTCTCCGAAGTGACAGCTTTGCTATTACCAAAGGCCATGAGAAGGCCCACGCGTCAGTGTACTCAGAGGGTGCCAGCACCCAGCACTTTACAGGTCTGAACCAATCTCAGCACAGGCGGGACTGGAGCTCAGAAACTGCAGAACAACCAAGAAGACCTGTTAGGGCATGTGACAGGAGCACAGATGGAAAGAGGATCAGTAATTCCAATTATAAATCTGATATTAGTCTGGACTATCATTTGTCCTCTGCTGGTGATAGGTACAACAATAATTCAGGAAATGCTAACAGACTGCAGTCGTCTTTGTCCAGCACTGATGTTCGGTTTGCACAGCCTGCTTACAGCTATCACCACCAGCGCCAGTACAGTGATGAAAGCACTTTCTTTCACCATACAAGAGCTTCGACTTCTCCTAAAGAGCAGCGACATGTTTCCTCCTACAGTGGTAACAAAGAGGTACCTGCCAACCACTTTCACTGCTATAGTCCAAACCAAGCCAGAATGCTCAAAGCTTCTGCTAATAACGGTGCTGCTGAACAGAAGGTGGACAACACTGGACAGAGTCGTTATTATTGTGTCACAGCAAAGCAGCCTGTCCAGGGAAGCTCACGGCCACTACAGCTGAAGGATGAATGTTGGAAACCTGGAATAGGGACTGATGTTTCCGCTGGACCACATGAAAATCCTGCCGTAGTCACGATGCTCCAAAAACCACAATACTATTTACCACCACAACCTGTTGAGCCTTTGCTAGAAGGGCGCGAGAAGAGTGGTCACTATGTAGTGGGCAGTGGAGGGGATGTTAAGTCTACTGTAGTGGAAGATCCTAAAAAAAAAAGTTATACTGAAAAACCTGTCCAAAAGAAAAACTTAGATGGCAGTTTTGAGGAAAATGACAATAGCTACAATCAGCAGGAGTGTACAAAGAGCTGTGTGCCTATCACTGAACACAGAGCTGCCCAGAAAGATACCAGGTGGCGATCAGAAGAGAGTAGTAAGATTTCTGCTCAGAAGACCCCAATTTTGCACTCTTTAGCTCAGGAGGGGAAAAACCAGTCTGACAACTGCCTCGAAACTGGACTGGATAGACAGCCCCCATTCGATACCCATGCGGCTAAGCAGGCACGCAGAAGTGATCGCTTTGCAACAACCCTCAGAAACGAGATCCAAATGAGGCGAGCGAAGCTGCAGAAGAGCAAGAGCAAAAGCACTGCTACCTTAGTAGGGTCAAGCGAAACAGAAGAGGACACTGAAAATTGGAAACCAGATTCAGTGGAGAACTTAAACATGTCTGCAGAGCGCTCTTTTACCAGCTCCTACACAGATCACCTGAAAGAGGCCCAGGCCAGGGTCTTGAGGGCTACTTCCTTCAAACGGCGGGACTTGGAACCTAGCCCCGCTGATTATCTCCCCAGGTCGCCAGAACGGAAGACAAATAATGGCAACTCTTCCTTGTTGGCATGGGTTTCTGAGGATGTGTCAGGTTTTCTTGAGGCTATGCAGGCTAAACCAAACTCATCAGCGAGTGGCACCCATCATATTTCCCGCATTGGAGCTAGGAAGAGGTTCACAGCAGAACAAAAACTGAAATCTTACTCTGAACCAGAGAAGATGAATGAAGTGGGGGTGTCAGAAGATGACTGCCGTCCCGACCGCCGTCCAAATACATCTGAGGAAGCCCTGGGCTCTTTTGCAGATAAGTGGAAGTTCTTTGAAGAAACAAGTAAGCCCACATATCGTGAGTCTGCACAGAAGCAAACTCCCTACAGTCTGCCTGAGAGGCCTGATCAAAAAGCTCATGGACACGAGGGTGAGGAGTTGAGGTATGATAGAAGGGCTCGGGCAGCCTCTTTTGGAATTGAAAGTATGCGAGCTGCAAAAGACAATGTCCATTACCTTGCTCACAAGTCTGCAGACAAAGTGGTGAAAACTGAACAGCCTCAACGGTTGGGAACGTTTGCAGAATATCAGGCATCCTGGAAAGAGCAGAAGACACCTCTAGAGCCAAGGAGTTCAGGAAAGTACCATTCAGCTGACAATATCCTTGATGCCAGCCATGAGCAGCATGAGAAACCCCCGTACACACATGAGAGATCCAGATCATCTCCTTCTACTGATTTCTACAAACAGGTATGAGGCTTTCATAATCTCCCCTTACTTTAGAATGTGACAGGGGAAAGGAAAAGAAATTTTGTGTGTAGGTGTATAGTCAAAGAACACATGCAAAGTATTTGTTATTGTATTGCAGGTAGCTCACATAAAAAGGCTTTACCTTAATGTAGCATTAGTAGTTCAGCATGGAACAAAGTACACTGAGCTAAACAGTCCCATCACTTTTGTATTGTCGCGGGCATGATTGAAGAGAAAATAAACTGGCTAGTTTGATTGTGATGTTGGAATATATAGGTGGGACGGATTCGATTTTTATCAGTAAATATAGGTAACTGTCGATTTCGCTGGATACACACAGACCAACAAAAAGCATATTTCCATCTATGACAATAGAAATTTAAATAGACAAAATAAGAAAAATGCTGCTTGAGAACTTATTAGAGTTTGATTTAAGGATATTTGTTTTGTATATATTGATATTTGATGGTGACAATTTGTGTTTTAATGGCTATAAACCTTTCACTGTTTGAACCTCGACATCTATTATCATTAAATAATTATTATTTGATCCTAGCCATTGCTTGACTCCCCCATAATTGCCTTCAACTGTAAAAACTAAAATAGATAAAAATAAAAAAATGGTTAAAAATAAACATCAATATTATCTATTAAAATTACTTAAATAATTGAATTCTGATGAGCCTAACTAAGTCTCATACTTTACAAGAGGGATGAGGGGAGGATGATGGCAATAAACCCTCACCCAATATGACAGTCGCTCTACTTCCCTAGCTCCCTTCCCCAGTTCAGATGTCTTTTGGCCCCATAGAACTTTTGGCCCCATAGATGGAAAAAGCACTGCAAGGAGGAACAGTTTGCAGTCACCCCCTAGGAAAGTGACTTGGTTGGTGCACTACCAGTTCTCATTTTTTTAAACTCTCTTGGTCCAATAACCAGATACTGCAGTACTCGCTGTCTCACCTTAATGGTTATGTTTGAAAATCCAAGGATGTAATAAATGTTAGTACAATTTAAATAAAATATAGGTGGCCCTTCTTTTATGTATGAATGAGTAAGAGAAATCTAATCCTCAGAGAGATGCCAAAAGTCTGCTCAGCTCACAAGCAAAAAGCAAGTTAATATTTAACTTTCCAGTGTGAGTGAGGAGACGGTTGGCAGGTGAGAGAAACTGAATGACTGATCCTTGTGATATTGTTATTTTAAAGGCGTATTAAAGCTGCTGCAAGATTGCTTCGTATAAGCCTTATACTATAAGGGATCCTAGTCGGGGGAGGATACCGTCAATCTGAGCTGAACTGCCTCCTCTGCAAATACAAAATATTGGACTTGAGTTAAAAACAACACAGGATATCACATATTTATAACATTCCTCCCCCCCCACCCTTTTCCCTCTCTCTCTCTCATTTCCTGCCCTTCAACTCCCTTTGCCTTGTTTAAAAAAAAAAATCGAGGACTCAAAATTTAAACCATAGTTTCAAACAAGATAAGAGATCCCATAGGAAAAAACTCACCTGATCTCTAGTTTGGCTTTAATTTAAACAAAAGTCTTCACTAGGACTTTTGGAGTGATGGTGTGGGGGGAAGGGTTACCTTTATAATTAACCTTCTGGGTTGTAGCTTACAAGTGACTGTTTTCAAAAGCAGAAAAATTATTCTGAAGAGGCAGAAATAGCTGGATTATTCCTCTCATTACCCATCCAGCAATATAAATCATCCTGCAATACATACCATACATGCTTTTATTTTGTTAGTATCAAGTTCAGTGGGGGCTACTTGGAATGGCACAAAACAAAACAAACGCAACTCCTCTCCCCACCAAAAAAGACCCCAACAACCTTAAAACCCATTGTTTAATCACTTTGACAATACAGTGCTGGGTACATTGTAGACGTATATAACAAAATCTATTAAATTTAAAGAAAATTTAAAGGTATTTTACATACTTCACATGTATAATTTAGTGGTTTGAGTACCGAGTGCAGTTGTATTTCCCACAAGTTCAGAGTTTCTAATACAGTGTTAGACTTTGGGTGTGGTTGTTCGAAGGTACTGAGGTAATAAAATTCTGAAAGGTCAATGTTAAGTTTTTTGTTGAGAAACAGAAACACACAGAAGTTCAGAAGTCCCCAAATGTTTGCCTGTATGAAAATGCTAAGACTACTGCGTTAAGTTTTTTACGATACTTTGGTTTTGGCAAATAGAAGTTGCTATATTTAAGTGTTTCCTTCTAGAACAGTGAGATAAATTAGTAATATGAGCACAGCGAAGGTTGTAGTGCCACAGAAGATGTCACATGGCATACTATACAACTTTTGAAGCCAAACCAGCATAAGACATGTTATTTTATTGACTTTATGTATGCTCAAGCAGAGCGAACCCACAAATAAGAGGTTCCATAATAATATATTTTCAGGAGACTGCAACTTGATGACTTGGTGTCTTACTATGTTGTGAACCATTTGCAGGAACTCACAGTTGAAGTAAAGAGGCAAACCGAGGGTTCAGGCGAAGATGGGGAGTGTATTTTCTCCAAGACTAACACCAATGAGCAGAATTGCACCCTAAGGTAGGTATGCTTTTTTTTCTTTCTCCAAGGCTGAAAGTTTTATGAGGACTATGATAAGCAAATAAACTGGTCTTTTGCTACCTAAAATAGAAGTTGAGATAAATTCACGTTGAACATTGTGCTATGCCTTCCCTCCCCACCCCACCCCCATGTACAATATAACAGTTCTTGAAGCTAAGATTTCTGACTGTGGAGTAGACCTTTTGAAGAAATTACCGTGTCCAATTTATTGTATTTTCTGCAGTCCCAGCAGTCTTATTATGAGGGTGTAGTAGGAAGAGATCCAATCTTAATATTCATCAATTAAATGCTTTTAAAGAAAAGGAAGTGTTTGATTTTCCTAAAGGAGTGTGTCAGGGATACACATGGCAACTACTGTAGGTTGTTGGGATATAGTAGTATAGTAAGTCAGTTTTCTGTAAAGATAAAATTACTGAATGTAAAACAGGCTCTCTCTCGAATGCGGCTTTCCACTCACCACTTTTAGTCGTGACGTGAATTAATAGGTGAAAAACAGCACAATTCTTCCAAGCTGCTTTCCATCAATTTTGAATAATCTGTTTTGACACAGTGTAATTAAAATCCTTGAATGCCTAGCACAGTTGGGACCTGATCCTGATTTGGGGCCTCTGGGTGCTATTGTAATAAATAATTGAAACTACAGCTTCTAAATTGCACTTGGCATCCAAATTTCAGGCAAGAATACCACTGTGTCTAAAATAATTTATTCAACAACAGCTTTTGCATCCTATTTTTTAATTGTAAATTAAGAACAAAAGCATATATAGAAGATATTTTTTTAAAAAGTCTCTACTGATTTTCCTCATTATAAATACTTAGAATCTTTAAGTGGTAGAATGTCTCAATGGGAGATAATTTCTTAATATAGCATATACACATACAATATTAGTATAGCTATGCAAATCCCATGTGATCAACAACTGATTTGTACTGTGTATAATATGTGTTCATTATTTTCCTCCTTATAAACTTTGTAGTATGAAGATTGAGTGTTCTATTGGTTTAAGTGATCTGCTGTGCTGTTTTGATTCTGTATAGCTCTTTGTATTTACTGCATTAGCTTTTAAAATGGAGTGCGTGTGTGTGAGAGAGAGCCAGAGAGCAAGAGCATGAGCCTGGAGTAGAGATGACTGTGTAGGCAGACAGCATCTCTATATAACTGAGATGTTTTCCATCTAACATTGTGGAACTCTAGTAACAAAAGCATCCGAATAATACACCTACGACAGTATTTTAACAGTGTCTGTGTAACACAGTCCTCGCTTTATAACATAGAATCCATGTAACTCACATGACTGGGCGCCAGCTGTAATAATTTTTTGGTTTTAAAGCAGTAAGCTGTTTTCACATGCTATTGCAGTGCTATTATTTGACCATTGTACCACATTGGAGGAAAAGGTTTAGGAAAGTGGTCTCTTTCATGGTCTTTCCCTCAGCTCTTTGTCTGATGCCAAGGCCTTTTAAACTATGCAGAGGGCATATATGTCTTTTGTAGACAGTTTAATTTTCATGCCATGAATGGTCACTGAATGATAATGAATGGTTATTATGCAGAAACTGTTAAAAATTAAAATGTCACTACTATGGTGAAAGGTCTAAGTAATAAGGGAGCTAGTCTCATTCATCGTGATCTCAATTAAACCTATGTTCTGTGGAGTTGTTCTAAAGAAATTTGATTTAATACTTTTTCCAAAGCCAATAATAATTTGTAAATAATAATTTGTTTAATCTGTTTTATCTGTACTTTGTTTTAGAACATTAACCAAGTAGCCCATGGAAAAAATATTTGCTTGCTGGCGAGTTTAATCATTTTTTTGCTACTTGTATAAAAGTACACTGCTTTTGAGCCTTATCCTGCATCATCCATCCCAAATGGGGATCTTTGCCATTGGCTTCATAGCTGCAGGATCAAACCCTAAATCTTGAAATGGCTTAAACCTGTGATGACCTGAGTTTTCTGCCAAAAATAATTTCATGAGATCAATGTATGGGGCTGAAAGATTCTGTAGGTTGCAGTCTACATTCTGTAACTGAAAAATTATAGCCAGCTATTTGAGACTCCCTTGATTATTTTGTGAGTAGTAAGTGATTTGTTGTTTAAAATAAATGTGTGTATATTTTGTGCTTATACATAGGATGTGTAATATTGTCATGAATGCTGAATTTGTGAATCTAATCTCTTGTATGGAATCTTACATGAAAAGTAATGAAGTATTATGCTAAGATTATACATTTCCCCCCCACACACTTTAAAGTGAAATTTCAGGGCTTGGATGGCTGACTAGTCAGTCTGTTCACTTGTTTTTTCTTTGTCCATTTGATTATGTATTGTGCATTTTCAGCCCAGAAGGGAAACAACTATTTTATGTTGTTTGCATGAAGATTATTATAATCCACCAAGAAATTTTCAACCACTTTATAGATTTGGCTTCATTTTTGATTTGGACCATAATGAATTGATATACTTAGTTAAGTTGCTTAATACCATCTCTGGAAAAACTAGAAAGTGTCTGAATTCTAGTATTCAGTGCTCTGTTTTATGTTTCTGGAAACAGCGAGCAATGGAGCACTTCTAAATGTAGTTACAACTGCTCATTCAAGTAGCACTACTGCTATGAATTGCAAACATTCAGACTCCTCCTCCCACAAACATTGGGTACAATTCCAAGAACTGTCAGAATTCCAAGACCAGTTCTGAACTTTTAGGACTGAAACATATTTGAAATGATACTAGTAGGGTTGACACTTTCTAATAGCTGCTAACCTGGCCCCAAGGCCTACCCTCTGCTCCTCCCATCCCCCTCAATGCCCCACCCCTGCTCTGCCTCCCCCCTTCCCCCCCAAGCCTCGCTCCCATTTGCCTTTTCCCTCAAGGCCTGACTGACCCCCTATTTTGCCTCTCCCCCCCCCCCCCCCAAGGCCCCGCCCCTAACACTCACTTCAATTCCCTCCTGTCCCCAATACTTGCTGAATCATCTCAAGGAGCCTGCCTTCAGGTAGGAGGCAGCCCGGGCTGAGCAGGGGCTGGTGCGGATTAATGATCCGGCATCTTGCCACGGCAACTGGCCTTCTGGTTTAGGTACCATTTAGGGTTGCTAGGTCCTCTGTTTGACCTGACTTTGCAGTCAAAAACCTACTGTCCAGGTAAAACTTTCACGGGTGGCAACTCTAGATACTACTGACATGCAAAGAAAGATAATGCAACGTGTGCATATTTATTTAAGGATATCGGTTTCTATATAAAATTAGATATTGGTTTCCTATATAAAATTTCCATTGAAATGACTTACCCAAATTCAGCAAGCAATAGATAATGATTGTGTGTGCGTGTGTGTCTGTATACATAATGCAGTGTTTTATTTTTTTCTGAACTGGCCTCCCTTTTCTTTGTTTGCAGTCTGATGTGAGCAAATACTTGCTACACGTTTAGAGGTCACAGTACGTTTTAAACAGGCGTAGCCCTGGATATTTAAGGGGTGTTACTTGTACCTAAGGAGTCCTGACATAAAAAGGTTGTCTTTTAAAAATTGGACCTAGAGCGAGTGAGTGCACCCGCAGCACAAGTCAGCCCGCATCAAAGGAAAAACAAACATGTAATAGTTTATTCTCCAATTAACAAAATTATACCACCTACCAGTGAGAAGTTCACAGCCCTAGATTTTTATTTAAATTCTGAGAACATTTTGTATCTGCTCCTCAGTTTGTTATTACATTGTCTACAAAAAGCTACATATTACAAAATTGAGGCAGTGTTAGATCAAGGTTTGAGCTTTTTGTTGTCCATTGCTTTTTGATATTTAAGAGGTGTTAAAGATAGTATCAGCACTTCAGGCCTGACCCAGCTCCAATGAAAGTAAATGGACAGTGTAGGGATTTGTTCTCTCTTTTGAATTATCTGGTATAAGCCACCATTGAAGAGGGGATACCAAACTAGCTGGTCTATTTGTCTGTTCTGGTATGGCAGTTCATGTGTTCCGAATACAGTAAATAAAGAGGAGATTCAGCTATCCACTCTTACTATGCTGCCATGCTGGGCTGCATAGGGCTGGCCAAACTGTGGCTCTTTTACAGTTAAAGTGCAGCTCATGGAGCCTGCCCCCCTCCCCCAGTCTTCCCCAGTTCTCCACTTACTGGGGAGACAGGGAGCTCAGGACCTCTCCCTTGCAACGAGGTGGTGTAGTAGGGGCTTCTGTCCAGTGGGGGGGAGTGGAGTGTTGGGGCTTTGACCCTATGGGGTGCACCTACCAGGGTTCAGGGCTTCAGCAGGAGCAGGGTTGAAGCCTCAAACCCCATCAGGCACCTCCCATGAGGCTGAAGCCCTGAGCTCTGGCAACTGGCAGACTGCCCTGGCTCTCGAACTTCTGAAGATTGTCGTATGCAGCTCAGAGGGCCAGTAAGTTTGGAGACCTCTGCCATAGAATATTTCAGACGTTCATTACATGGGCCCTTAACAGCATGAGTTGTGTTTTATATCAGCCTACAGTGTGATGGGGAGTAAATTTGAATTCTGAGAAACTCTTAAACAGTCATCTATCACAGCCATGATCTCAGATGTTGACTGTGAGACAACCAGATCTCTTACAGTCTATTAATTAAACTGCATTATGCAAACTAAGTAATGATTGAGTGAGTTGTGCCTGATGCCAAAATCTCCTAAAGATGGGCACTGTGTACTTGAGTTGAAACTGAAAGTTTGGGGGCTATAATTTCAACAAAAAATTCAGATTTTTTCCTGTTTCTGTAAGAAACTGAATCTTATAAAAATAAACATGCAGGGTAGTTCTCTTATTTAATCGGTCTGCTATTTCTATGGTGCCTGTCACTGAGGTATCAGAATGCTGGGCTAAGAGTATCAAATGGCTAGTGTGGGGATATTTGGTATGTGATTTTATTAAGAGCATTTTCCTTTTAAAATTTTTGTGATAGTCTTTTTAAATATATGAAACATATCCTTCCACACAGTTTCTCTGGGTTATTATGCATGCTTTTGGCCACACTAGGCAACTCACGCTTCACTCTTGTGATAGCCTTGATATCATGAGGTCATAGGAGTTTGGGGGGGTGGAGGAGGTTTAGACTGTGTGTGTGTGTGTGTGTGATTTAGTTCTATCTATGCACAAACGTCTCTATAAGTATATGCATACACACAGTTTTTTCTAGGCTGGAGGGCTTTTAATGAAGATACCTATTATATGCCTAATTAATTTACATAGTCATTTAAATGTGATTGAGAAGGTAAGCCATGTGATTGATTGGATTTAATTAATTAGTTTATATCTGATTATTTGAAACTTATCATTGTTGCTGAAATAATTTTCTTGATTGAAATACAAAATGAGACATTAAAAGTCTTTTTAACAAAAACTATTAAGCTTTGAAGGCTATGAGCTTTTCTCCTTGAAGTCAGACTTTTTGATGATGTAACATATAATACAAACCAAGCTTTCAGTCATCAAGGTTAAAGTTGACAGAGCTTGTATGAACTTGTCAGTCATATGGAAGTAGGCAAAAACAAGCCAGCTGTTGTGAAGCATGGCTTTGAAAATCCTCTGTATTACAGTAAATTAGATACAGAGGTTGAGACAGAATCAGTTCTGTATGCCTTTGAAACAGGCTGGGGTATTTGCAAGGATGCAAAAGCTCATGTATGCAGTGAATAGAGGCAAACATCTATAATTCCTGGTAAGGTTTCCCTGTATTTAGTTTTAAAGTGCTAGAATAATAAATGTGTGCATTAACCTCAGTTATCGTTTCTTGGTTCTTAACTGATCTTTGCAGTAGTCATTCATACAGTATTTCTTTTGTTCTCCAAGTCTTTAACCACAAGCTGTGTTTGCCCATCCCTGTCTGCAGTAGCTACAGCTACAAATTACAAGTGAGGCAGTGCATGATATAGAATTGTCGTCTTTTTTTTTTTTTTTTTTAATATGTATGTTTGTTCTAGTCCCTGAGGTTTGTGGGGGGAGGAATTCCAGCTAGATGCTGTGTGTGTGTGTGTGTGTGTGTGTGTGCGCGCGCTTGTGCCTGGGCTGTTTTTAGCAGCTTTTGTTTTCACAATTGGCATAATGCACACTGGAATTAGAAGGCAGTGCCTTTCAAAAATGTTTGTTTTCTGGGCTGAAGTCTGCAGTGCTGTTACCCTCACTATGTGACTTCCAGCCTCCGTGTTCTTCACTGCTGTATTATGTAAGATAGGTTTTTGTATTTCTGGTTTGTTGGCAAAATTGTTATTGTGAGCACAGGTTCAGATGAAGACCCTTTCCAAATCAGCAGGTAGGAGCTTGGAACTTGGAATTGGAGGTTGACTATTGGAAGAAAGCGGTGAGTGAACAGACAGGTCTGAGTGAAAATCTGATAATGAAATGTGGGTGTGCATGCTAATTGATTAAAACAGCTATCTGTGAATCCTTTAGAGATGAGCTCCAAGGGGTCATTTCAGTTCCTGTTTGAGAAGCTCAGGTGAACTAGTTACAATTAACTAAGTATGTTGCCTTTTTCTGTCTAATCTATTCTGGTACTGAGTGCTGCCTTGCTGCTTGTATTTCAAAAATGGGCACATTCAATTTACTATGCCTTGCTTTTTAGTTTTTAGAATTTCTTTTCCAGATAACTTTTATTAAAAAGAACAGATTACAAGTGATTTGTATCCAGTCTTTTTTCCGTGAATGAGATTTCCTTGCTGGCAGTGTTAGGTAATGTTTCTCTTGTTTCTGCAATGGTTGCCATTTATATAACACAATGGGTGTTTTTACATTGTTAGGATTTTCTGCTCAAATTGAATTCCATGATTCAGTACAGTACATATTAACTGGCTTACTCCTGTGGGAGGTAGTCATTTTGAATGCATGCATGCCATTGACTGCATATGAAGAAAGATGTCAAATTGAAAAGGCAATAAAAGATTGGCCATAAACATTTATTTTATTATTGATTTAATATGCATAATAGTAGGAAGGAGGGGGGGATTTTTTTTCCTAATAAAGGAAAGAGGAATAGAGTCTCTCCCACTCCCATGGTATTAATAGAAATGTAATTATAATCAAATTTGATTTTACTTAAGAAATGTGCTTTGTTCTGTTTACAGTTGACCATTATTGACTGCCCTATATTTTTATCTGCCAACATATGTTCAATTGCTTCTTGCAGAACGAGATTGCATCTGTTGAAAAGAAATCTATGCCTTATTTTTGTGTGCAGAGAAGTGACATTTGTTAAAATAAAAATACATGGGGTCAGAAACAATTTTCATTCAAATTGGTACGTAAGTGGGGCACAGATGAGAGATTCTAATAAAGTAGGCTGACTAGAAATAATCATTCCCATATATCCTACTGATAAACAGTCATGATTATGTGAGGGTTATGAAGCTGTTCTGTCGCATTAAATACAGAATTGCTGTGGGATCCATTTTGATTGACTGCACAGATAACATTATCTGCCTTTTGGCTCTTTAGTAATACACTAGCTAATGGACATTTTGCTTGGCTGTGGAAAACACAAGATACCTTAGATGGGATATGTGTTATAGTGTAACAACAACACGCTGCTGTTGTATTTCTGGGAGTATCCTGGTTATTTTGTGCATCCCCCTATTCTGTGGCTGTGACCTATTGAGGACAGAGGGTTTTTTCCCCTTCAAAATAATAGTTCTCCTTGTGCTCTTCCTTTTTAACATTTGGTTTGCCAGTAGCTTAAGCGAGTCTTTAAGACTACTTGTTTCAGTAGCCTGTGTGGGATGTTGCCATCCATGACTTCAGGCCAGCATTACTAAGGCAATGAACAGCTCTGCTGTTTCTGCAGCAGTTAAATGTGCTTTGTACCAAGACCTACCTCCCCAAATAATCATCATGAGAAAATCATCGTCATGGTGCTTAAATAATTTCATTGTCATCGTTTCTTTGCTGTACATGATTTTGTCTTTCTCACAAATATTTTAACTGTTTTTAGGCTCTCATAGAGTTCAGGATCTGACACTTTTGGAATATATCCCAAGTTCCCCAACCAAAAGCAAATTGTAATGCATAATATGTATCACTTATATATAATAAACCACTTCAGTAATAAAATATGTATGTGATATATATGTATATTCATACAAAAAATTACATTAAAAGAATGTTAAGGTTGCAAAGTCAAGTACCCAGAAGTTGGGAAATGCCAGAATTAAGGTTTTCCCATTCTCTCCCCTTCCCCCCTCCAACATCCCCCTCCCATTGTGTATGTCTGCAGTATGAGTAGGATTGGAAGGATTTTATTTTTATTGGCAAATGTCAATAAATGTTAACTTCACCATGTGCACACAAATCAATTTAAAAAAATGCTATTGATAAAAATACAAATTCACAGATAGGCAAAGTAAGAAAGATGCTTGAGAACTACAGTTTGATTTAAGAATGTTTACATAGTCTATTTTGCCATGGGATGTTGGCAATTTGTGTTTTAAGGGTTACAAAGTTTTAACTTTTTGAATCTCAACATCAATTAAATAATGATCAAAATAATTATCTAAGTCCCCTGTAACTTCCTGCAACCATGAAAATTTAAATTGATAAAAATGAAAAAAGTTTTAAAATAAACATTGATATGGTCTGTCAAAAGTATATAAAAATTGAATTCTGACAAACCTAATTATGATACGGTCTTGAATTACCTACTTGAATACTATTTTCCCCCCTCACTATCCCTGTCTTGTTTTATGCATAGGAGGGATATGTTCTGGGGATGAATCAAGGTTGTGGAGTAAAGGAGACTATTGTCTGCAAGATGCTACCTCATTTGTTCCAGACATTAGAAGGTGTGTGCAGGGATTGTAGATGGATTGAGACTTTGGCAGTCGAGTGCCACCCTGGAGAACTGGATTCCTCTGCCACAATGTTCTGATATGATGCTGGGCAAGTCACTTAAACCCACCCTTTCAAAGGCGGCTGTGTCTTCCTCATTATCTCGGTACTCAACTCAGGGCCAGCGACAGAAATTTGGGGGCCCCCTACTCTGATCATTTGGGCCCCCCCCAGCCCAGCCGGCGCTCCCCCCCCCAGCTGACAGCGGCTGGCGGCAGTGTGGGGTCCTGCGGGAGCGCGAGCCCGGGAGCGGCACGAGCCGCCCTTGCTGCTCCTCCCCCCCGCCCTTTCTCCCCCAGAGCCGGCGGGGGAAGCCCTACCGTGCTGCAGAGCCTCCCCGCCCTCGCCCTCTTTGCAGGCGGTGGTGCGCCGCCGCTGCCGCCGGCCGGGCTCACTGCTCCTGCCGGGGACACGCACGCTCGTCCGCTCCGGAGGAGAGCTGCGCCGCCTCTCCGCCCCTTCCCCGCTCTCCAGGCCCGGCGACAAGGGGGGATGACTATGGGTACTGCTGTGTACCGGGCCCCGGACTTAAGGGGGCCCCCCTAAAGTCCGGGGCCCAGTACAGCTGTACCCGTAGTACCCCCCTGTCGCCGGCCCTGACTCAACTTGACACCCGTGGCGTTTAATTTGCAGAAGTGCTAAGCACTCCTTGAAGTCCATGGGTGTTGTACTGAACAAATGGGAATATAAAATACTACGTTTTCAGAAGGATCAGGCCATAAGCATCTTAGGTTGGGCATCTAAAATTAGCGTACTCTTGGGATGTTGATGTGTCTGTGCCTTAGTTTGCCATCTGTAAAATTGGGAATAATAATTCCACTTTACCTTACAAGGATGTTGTGAAGATAAATAAAATTGTTAATGTCTCTGAAGCACTGGGATGGATGGGTCTAGTGGAAAAAGTAGTAAGTCCTGCTCTGCCCTTGGTTCCCTGAGATAGAGCATACTCAGTGCAGACAGAATCTTTAGAGAATTTAGTTGCCAAATACTAATAAGTCTCTGAACGTGTGTCAACTGAGATATTCAGAAGCTAATAATTCTGCCAAACTTGGGTGAGTCAGTTAAAAACACAGCCCTGACACCAGGGCAACATCCCTGACAAATTTCATGTTCCTCTAAAATATGGAGACACTACAGTTTCTCACACACACAGCTGTAAGAAATTTTTAACGTAGGCACAACAATATACCTTTCTCTAATTTCATTCTTGGAAACAGCTGAACCACTTTTGCTGAAACATTAATTTTAAAAAAAGCCATCTTGAGGCAGGCACCCAACATAGAATAGTCTGACCTTAAAATCTATGGCTCCTCCTTCCTTCTCTCCCGGTCTCCCTTACCCTTGGCTCTCAGTCCCAGTGTCTCCCCCATCCCAACTTGTGGTCTCAGTTTCAATTCCTCCCAACAACCGTATCCAGTCTGCCATCATGTGTTTTCCCTCATTCCCTCTAAGCCACGCATGCACACAGTTCTAAATTCTGTTCCCTCTGTGTTTGACTTGTGTGGCTTACTCCTCCCCACTTTCTGGGCACTTGCAGGGATCTCATTAAGAGTGAGGTTAGACTGGGGCTGTTTTAGCGCTAAAACCCCTCTTTAGCGCTACAATAGCACTGCCAGTACACACTCCCAAGCCACTTTTTCCGCTTTTACTGACCTTTTAAAACGGTACTGGTATACCTCAAAACGAGAGGAATAAAGCTGTCAGCGCTGCTGTTTTAACGCAAGGGATGCAATGTGTACTCCCCTTGCGTTATAGTGAGCCTCCAGCCTCCGGCATCCTGGCCCAGAATTCCAAATTCCATCCTCTCTGGCCACCATTTAAAACTCTTCTGTCCGTCCTCGGGTGACCCCACATCAGACCCTCCCCCTCAGTCCTCGGGAAGCGCTATAAACAATAGCGCTTCCCCCTGTAGTCTAACCATACCCTAAGAGTACAGGAGAGACTGCCTCCCTGCCCTGAGTTTCAGTGCCTGGTCTGGCATGGCCTACAACATTCCAGAGTTACAATGGGTGGTTTAGCATGCTCAGTGAAGACAGAATCAAAGTAGAATTTGTGTGCCAAACTCCAGCAAGCTCAGTAGGTGTGACCTGAAGTTTTTTTTCAAAGTCTTAGAATTTGGGTGGATTTTCACAGGGACAGCAAAAGGCACATTCCTGACACAGAGCATCTGTCCCACCCAGACAAATTTCAAGTCCCTGCCCCAAAGCATGGGGGTATTAGAGTGTCTTAAATTAAGAATTGCCTAGGGTGACCAGATGTCCTGATTTTAAAGGGACAGTCCTGATTTTGGGGTCTTTTTCTTATACAGGCTCCAGCCCCTGTCCCGATTTGTCATACTTGCTGTCTGGTCCCCCCAGCATTGCCAGAAATTTTATAACATGAGCAAAACAGCATATTTTTCATTGACCTCCTTGTGAGAAATGGCAGAACTATTTTGGCAGAAGTTTTCCCAAAAAAATGTCAACGTGAGGCAGACACCCATCATGGAAAATTTCAACCCAAATGGTTAATGTTTGCCAAAATTACAAAGAACTGAAAACACAATATTTTAATGGGAAGTGTCAGGCAATTCTACGAGCTCTGTCTGTAGTATCTGTGTATATGTACACATTTCAGTATAAAAAAGACTGCATGAACAATATATTTTCTGATTTCCAGGACACACATGTGCATGCACTTACTTATAATCCACCTTTTCTTTCTCCCTAATTCTTTTCAGATGAGTCATAATTGAGGCCTGGTCTACACTACAAATTAAGTCGACGTAAGGCAGCTTACGTCGTCCTAACTCTGGGCTGGTCTTCACTAGGGGGGGAAATCGGCTGTAGATACGCAATTTCAGCTATGTTAATAACTTAGCTGAAATGAGCATCTCTACAGCCGACTTACCTGCCGTCCTCACGGCGGCAGCGCAGTCCCCCGTCAACTCCAGCTTGCGCCTTTTGGGGAGCTGGAGTTCCGGAGTCGACGGGGGAGCCGCTGGTGATCAATTTATCGCGTCTTGACGAGACGCAATAAATCGATCGCCAAAAGATCGATCCTTCCCTTAGTGAAGACAAGCCCTCTGTGTCTACGCTACAGCATTACTCATGCTGAGGTAAGTCCCCCTTTAAACCAACCTAACAACTCCATGTCCATGAGAGGCATAGCACTTAGGATAATCTAGTGAGGGCAGTGCACTCTCTCTCTAGACACTAACTTACTTACATCTGTCAGCATCACACTGCCCAGTGCTAGGGTTGCCAACTTTCTAATCGCACAAAACAGAACACCCCTTTCCCGCTCACTGTCCCACCTAGGGTGACTAGAAAGCAAATGTGAAAAATCGGAACAGAGGTTGTGGGATAATAGGAGCCTATATAAGAAAAAGACCCAAAAATTGGGGCTGTGCCTTTAAAATCAAGACATCTGGTCACTCTAGTCACACCCTTTCCCCAAGGCCTGGCCCCACTTCCCACTCGCTCCATCCCCCCTGCCTCCATTGCTCGCTCTCCTCCACCCTCACTGTTACCAGGCTGGAGTGAGGGCTGGGGCTGTGGGTTCTGGGGTGAAGCTGGGAATGAGGGGTTTCGAGTGCAGGAGAGGGCTCAGCTGGGACAGGAAATTGGGGTGCAGGATCCCGGTAGCACTAACCATGGCTTCCAGGAAGCAGCCACAAGATCCTTGCGGCCCCTAAGTCCAGGGAGGCTCCATCCTCGCGCTGCCCTCACACCCACAGGTGCTGCCCTCACACCCGCAGGCACCGCCCCAGCAGCTCTGATTGGTTGCAGTTCCCAACCAATGGGAGCTGCAGAGCTGGTAATCCGCATGCTGGCCCCATCCCCAAGTGGCAGCTGTTTCTGGGAGCAGGGGGGAGCCAAGGCTTAGCTCCTGCCCTCTGCTGTGCCACTGACCAGCCTTCTAACAGCCCGGTCAGCATTGCTGACTGGCACTGCCAGAACCTCTTTTCAGCCAGGCATTCTGGTCAAAAACCAGATGCCTTGGAACCCTACCCTGCCCTGAGAGCCCGAACTAATTATTGCAGTGGCTGTACAGCGACCTGTATAGGTTGACTGAATTGTGTAGTGTAGACAAGGCCTGATTGTGTGAGATTTCACAATTCATTTGGGACCTGATTGAACGAGTTGACTTCAACAGGAGGTCAGTCATGTCTTTGGCCCTCTGTTAAACGGTGAAAGTTATGCAACCTTCCTATTACAATCCCCTATTTTCAGGAATGACAGCTCTGCTATAAAATGTTCCCTCCTGGAGAAAATTGATCTCCTTCTTTTGGTGTTTATTTGTTGGCTTTGGGTGACACAACGATCAAACACATTTATTTGAGCATTTTAAATGGTTTGTCTTATGATGAAATAGTTCTGCCTTGCTCCTCAGTAGTGGGTATATTTTGAAAGCAATATGCTTATGCAAGGACACAGTGGGTGCCCTTTGTTGCCTTGGAAACCCTTCTGGCTATGATGTACAGTTATTGATTGGGAAGGATAGAGGGTGCAGTGCAAAGAGCCTGGCATACGGATGGAAAAGTGGGACACGAGAACTGTTAGAGATGTGGAAGGCTCTGTATTTGGGAAGAGGTTGGTATGTGAATGCAGTTGATCATTTGCATTTGAGTAACTTAAAAACAGGCTTCAAGAGCAGTTCTAGTCTGAAAGCCATTGCAAAGCTTGTGTGATGGAATTCGGTATTGATTTCATCTCAGTGATTTCTTCAACACATGTTCAATTTATAAGTAATATCATGGTCTTTTTAATTGCCACTCCTGCAAATTTAGAACCCTGTTTTACTTTCAGTTCCCAGCTCTGCTGGCTCTACTGCATCCACTTCTTTCAGTTACCTTCTTTCAGCAACCTCACTGGACCATATTCCAGTCTCAGTTAAGCATGTCACCCCCACTGATACTAACAGCCATGGGAGTTCCACTGGTATAACTGAGAGATTAATTTGACGCACAGCGTGGAATAGAGAGTAGGAGGATTTGGCTCTTCGGGTAGCCCTGCTCCTGGTACTTAATTTACAATTCTCTAAATTAGGCAGCTGGTCCACTGCTTATTACATTAACTGTAACTGTCTGACTGTTAGCTTGTCTTAATCTTATATTGCAAGCCCTTCGGGTCAGAGGCTCTCTCTTTCATTGTGTGTACAGTGTCTAGCGCAGTGAGACCCTGATCTTCGATTGGGGTCTCTGGGCACTACTGCAATACAGTAAAACCTCCATTTAACGGACTAATTCGGGTGAGGGGGTGTCCGTTAAATCAAAAAGTCTGTTATTTAATAAAAAAGAGCTGTTGGAGCAGCAGCCCGCCCGTTGCTGGGACCCGGGTGGCAGCCAGGACCCGTCAGCCAGCCCGCCCGGGTCCTGGATGCTGGGACCCGGGCGGCAGCCGGGAACCGTCAGCCAGCCCGCCCGCAGGTGGGAGCCGGGTGTGAGACGGCAGCCCGTCCGCAGGTGGGAGCCGGGCGGGAGCCGGCAGCCAGCCCGCCCACTGCCTGGACCTGGGCGGCAGCCAGAAGCCAGCCCGCCCACTGCCTGGACCCAGGCGGCAGCCGGAAGCTGGCAGCCAGCCCGCCCGCTGCCTGGACCTGGGTGGCAGTCGGGAGTTGGCAGCCAGCCCGCGAGAAATGGATTTTGGATGCATCAGACTTGCTCAGAAATTTTGTCCGTTGCATCCGAAGTCCGTTAAATCGAGGTCCGTTAAATCGAGGGGTTTACTGTACAAGCAAAGGTGATAGAATAGCTCTCCCATAGCTGTTTTGACTCTGTATATGTACAGGATGCAGCAGTGGTTAGTTAAAAGCTGCTCCTTTACATTCATTTGCCTGACACCTCTCAAACTGAAAGTGTGGTTAATATAGGTAATGATTAGCCCATATTATGATCCAGTTCAGTTTTTTATAGCTGACATTTTGAGATTTTTAAAAGGCAGCTACACCACATCTGATGCTGTGTTGATTTGTTTTGATCATTATTAATATTATTATTATTATTATATTATTATTATTATTCATAAGAGTGCTGAGCAGGGGGTACCACTTTTAGGCACCAAAGGAGTTTATAGACCCCCTGGAACGTTGGGGAAGGAAGCAGTTAAAAATATACAGAAGTGATTTACATAATAACTGTATTAGTTCCAAATGTGCATCAAAGTCTTTGGATTAATACACATAGAAATGTGTAGTTAGACATTGCACTTGGGCAGCTAACGCTGCTGCTCTATGAGGCTGTCACTTTGAGGATTCACTGGTGTTTTGTGTTCTGGAAAAAGCTATTTGGACACCATTACTGGTGGGAGTGAGGCACTGAGCTAGGAAGGGGATCAAGGCTAAACGGAGGGAATATCATAGAAGAACATTTTTAAAACATGGTTAGCATGAAGAATAACAAAGTTAGATCTTATAACTCAATATTCCACTTCATTTTGGGTCTCTGCCCAGGGGATGAAGGTATAATTTTCAGCTCCGGTAGATGTACCCATGCTTAGTAGCGCTTGATCAAACTAGCGTGCTAACGATATCTGTGTAGCTGTGGCTCTATGTGTGGCTGGATGGGTTAATCTCCCTGAGTACAATCCTGTCTGAAACCCTAGCTATGTACCCATGGTGGCTAGTCCCTCCCGCTGCCCATGCAGTCACAGTTACACTACTGCTGTTAGTGCACTTGCTGGAGCTCTACTCAAGATGGAAATCACAGCTCCGGTTCCGGTATAGGCAGACTCTTTGATTAGCGAGGCCTTGGCTAAGTTATTCTGCACCCCAATTCAACAATGTCCATAACTAACCTTAGACACACGAGCAGTCCCAGTGAACTCAAGGGGATTACTACCACGCTTACTCCCATACTTTGCTGAATCAGAGCCCCGATGAATAGCTGTATAATGGACCTTTGACTAAAATATGCAAGTCCTGATATTCTGGCAAGGAATGAAATACATCCGTTATTTTGAGAATGAGTATAGCTGCTGCTGTTAATATTTTGAGCTCGGGGTATTTAATGATGTATAGAATAATTATGAAACAAAACTGCAGGTGTAGGAGAATCCAGCGGCTGAGTTGGTAAAAACAAACCCCCTATTTTCACTTCAGTTCACTTGTTAAACGTTACTGAGGGGGAACGGGGGCAAAGAAGATATTTATGAGGGAAAGCACCGTGCCATCTGTATTTGTAACGATTTCTTGTCAAATCTCAAATTCTTCCTGACCTTTTCAGATTACTACACTGACTACTGTTCTGTCACATGTCATATTTAACTGCTACAGAATATGCTAGTTCCCTGTTAATGTTTAGCAGAAAATCACCTGCCAGATCTGGCAGAACAAAACAAAAGAATGAGGGAAGTGATCCCGCAGTGAAGAGGTTAGCATAGCTGCAGAATGAATCTGCTGCATCCTCTGATCCTTTCTCTGCAGAACACTGCTGCTCAGTCAAGTCTGATTGGTATTATGATTATTACTAGTAAGCCTCTGCTACAGTCCTGATCTTGGGCTCTGTCCTTTTTTTAAGGCACGAGTCAAATTGTATACTGTAAGAAGGTTTGTTGAGGGCAGGCGAGGGGGACTGATTAGCAGCATAAATGTTCTTGTGCCTTGTGACAAATGAGGCAACTCAGTGTTTCCATCACTATCGGTCTAATCTTGTATTTCTTGCTCCATCATAGTCTGTTCCCATGACAGCAGCATCTTTCTTAGTAGTTTTATTGTCATCTGTTGTCCTCCTCTTTTCCATCTTCCACCAGTCAAGGATTCAGGCATAGAGAGAGCAGTTATCTCCATAATGTTGGAGAAATCTGTAACCGCAAAACCTTTCAATATGATCTACTTCAACACAAATATGGGAGTTAACTTCAGGAGGATTAATGGTTTTAGGTTTATCACTAAATGTTTATTACTAAAGTAAGTCTTTAATAGGAAGGAAAAGAGTGATGAAATTCTGGCCCTAATTACTGCACATCTGTCTTTCTAGCCTCACACTAATTTAATCTGCACCCATTTCATCTACCAAGTGCAGAAACCTCTCTTTCTCTCTCCTCACTCTGACCATTTCACTCTCCTCTGCATTTCCCTTCATGGCCTCCCTCTCACATTCCACATTTAACTGCATTTTTGGTGTTCACTTTCAGTTCTCTCACTTTGATTTGATTTGATTCCCCATTTTGATTTTTAAATTTTTTTGTGGACCCCCAAGCCAGCTTCTAATTTTCCCCAGGGGTGCTCAACCCCCACTTATCCCCAGGCCTCACCCCCACTCCACCCCTTTTCCCAATGTCCTTCCCCATCCCAGTCCCTTCTTTTCCCTGCCTCTTTTTGCCCACTCCCCTGAGTTCACCCCATCCCTGTTCCTCCCTTCTATCCCATCACCTCCTGCAGGCTGCTAAACAGCTGTTCCGTGGCATGCAAGAGGCACTGGGAGGGAAGGAGAGGAGTTGATCAGCGGGGCCAGCCGCCCTGGACATGACTCGCAGACCCCCGGAGTACCCTCACAGACCCCCAGGGGTCCATGGACCCCAGTTTGAGAACCACTGGTGTAGATGCTTCCTAAATCAATGGAAAGGGTTTTTCCATTGATGTAGGTAATCCACCACTCCAAGAGCCTGTAGCTAGGTCAACAGAAGGATCCTTCCATTGACATAGCCGTGCTTACACTGAGGGTTAGATCAGCTTTACTGCATAACTTTTTTCAGAGTCCTGATCAATGTAGCTAGGTAGCCTAAGTTTTATGTGTGGACCAAGCCTAAAACTGTCTAGATTAGGGCCTTGCCTACATGGGGAAATTTGTTTTCAATATAACCTAAAGTAGGATTTTAAATTTGCTGTAATTATACCAGTATAATTCCACCTGCGGATACTCTTATTTGGATATCAGAGTGCCTTTTTTCAGTTTAATTTATGTTGCTTAGGAAGGAGGTTTAAGCTAAACTAAGGAAAGCCACTCTGATACTGGAATGAGATTGTCTACACTGAGATGGGTTAAAACCTATATAATTATGCCTGTATAACTGGTAAAACATCCCTATATAGACAAGTCTGGGATAAATGGTGTATTTTTCACATGTTTTAGCTAACTCATTGTAACTAAAACCATATCTAGACTAGGGTTTGCAGGTGCAATGTTACATCAAGTTATCTAGCTTGATCTAAATAAACACCTCTACAACTGAAGTCAAGACAAAGAAATTGTAATTTACAACATGTTAATTGGATTACTTTCACTGACTCAGCTAGCTAACTCAACTGAACATCTCACTTGTCAGCCTAGATAAGGTCTAAATGTAAAACAAAAGAAAGCAGGTAGATACTGAAGGAAAGTAAAGGGGGATGGTTTTTGTCACCTCAGAGATGCTACATGGGCGATCCCATGCACTGCAAAATTATCCATTCTGGTGATTGCTCATGGACTTCAGTAGGAGACTTCTAAAAAAATATAAAAAATGATTTAGGCCGAACCATGCATTTTACACATCTGTGAACCTCTTAACAGTGATAAATTAGACCATTGCTGTCTGCTCCGAGTACACACAGGTCTCCTGTTTCTGTCTGTTGCTCTGATCAGGAATATATATTTTTACACCATTGGAATTAATGAAGTTTTAAATTGCAATTAAAATGTGCAAAATGTGCCCACAGTTCAACTCAAACCATTTTTAAGATACATATCCATCTCCAGTGTGGTAAATTTTACATAGTACCCAGGCACTGTGTAACAAATGTTTAAAAGCACTCCAAAACCTGGCCTAAGGCATCCAACTAATCCTAAAATAAACAGAGTGTAGAAGCAAATCAACTTGAACCAAAAGCCTAATTGAACCAAGGGTTGTGGTGGAGTGTCTATTGCTGATTATTTAAAATTTAAGTTTGGATGTTTTTCCCAAAGCTGTGCTCTAGAAATTCTTTGGGGAAATTCTATGGCCTGTGTTATACAGGGGTCAGACTAGATGAAAATCAGACTTTGTCTCCCTCAGGAAACTGATGGGCAGGATCCCCTGGGAGAATAACATGAAGGGGAAAGAAGTCCAGGAGAGCTGGCTGTATTTTAAAGGATCCTTATTGAGGTTGCAGGAACAAACCATCCCGATGTGTAGAAAGAATAGTAAATATGGCAAGCGACCGGCTTGGCTTAACAGTGAAATCCTTGCTGATCTCAAACCCCAAAAAGACGCTTACAAGAAGTGGAAGATTGGACAGATGACCAGGGAAGAGTATAAAAATATTACTCAGGCATGCAGGACTGAAATCAGGAAGGCCAAATCACACTTGGAGTTGTAAATAGCAAGGGATGTTAAGTGTAACAAGAAGGGTTTCTTCAGGTATGTTAGCAACAAGAAGAAAGTCAAGGAAAGTGTGGTCCCCTTACTGAATGAGGGAGGCAGTCTAGTGGCAGAGGATGTGGAAAAAGCAAATGTACTCAATGCTTTTTTTGCCTCTGTCTTCACGAGCAAGATCGGCTCCCAGACTCCTGCAACACAGCATGGGAGGAGGTTACCAGCCCTCTGTGGAGAAAGAAGTGGTTCAGGACTACTTAGAAAAGGTGGACAAGCACAAGTCCATGGGGCAGGATGCGCTGCATCCGAGGGTGCTAAAGGAGTTGGCTGATGTGATTGCAGAGCCATTGGCCATTATCTTTGAAAACTCATGGTGATCAGGGAAGGTCCCGGATGACTGGAAAAAGGCTAATGTAGTGCACATCTTTAAAAAATGGAAGGAGGAGGATCTGGAGAACTACAGGCCAGTCATCCTCACCTCAGTCCCTAGAAAAATCATAGAGCAAGTCCTCAAGGAATCAATTCTGAAGCACTTAGAGGAGAGGAAAGTGATGAGGAACAGTCAGCATGGATTCACCAAGGGCAAGTCATGCCTGATTAACCAAATTGCCTTCTATGATGAGATAACTGGTTCTGTGGATGAGGGGAAAGCAATGGATGTATTATTCCTTGATTTTAGCAAAGCTTTTGATACGGTCTCCCACAGTATTCTTGCCACCAAGTTAAAGAAGTATGGGCTGGATGAATGGACCGTAAGGTGGATAGAAAGTTGGCTGGATCATCGGGCTCAACCTGTAGTGATCAATGGCTCCATGTCTAGTTGGCAGCCGGTATCAAGTGGAGTACCCCAAGGGTCGGTCCTGGGGCCGGTTTTGTTCAATATCTTTATCAATGATTTGGAGGATGTCATGGAGAGCACCCCTCAGCAGGTTTGCAGATGAGACTAAACTGGGAGGAATGATAGATACACTGAAGGGTAGGAATAGGATACAGAGGGACATAGACATATTAGAGGATTGGGCCAAAAAAATCTGATGAGGTTCAACAAGGACAAGTGCAGAGCCCTGTTAAATCCAGGGATATCTGGAATCAGCAACTCTCCTTCCCAGCTCTGGCAGTTGTGACAGACCGCTCTCATCCCTCTCAGGAACAGGCAGGAAAACCCTTCTTTGCTTCAAACAGTGCTCTTTAATCACAGTGCAGGCCCCACCACCAATACATACAGCTTGTCCAGTCCTTCAGTATACAACTCACAGCTCCACAGACTCTGTATATTCCAGCTTACAGTTTGCAACTCTTATAGTTCTTAACCCACAGCTCTGAATCACTCAAACCACACCACACTCTATACCATCCCCACCACACTGGGCTTGCTTCCTGGCAGGCCTTTTAACCCCCTGAGGAGGCTGCCAGGTGCAACTCATCCCTGTTGATTGCCCTGCAAGCCAGGTGGCTGATTAGCCTTCCTGCCAGGGAGGTTTGCAGAGGGCTTTTCTCCCTCTTAAAGGGGCGGCAGGCTGGGTCAGGCCCACCCTGCCACACAGTGTATGCTGGGGAAGGAAGTGGCCTCTGAGGTATGAAGATCATCTGGTATCTGAAGCTTTTGTTGATGGTGATTGGTGATGGATAAATAAGATGACCATGGATCATTGGCCTAAATGAAGGCAAATTTATGGATGTTACTTGTACGTATAAAATTTATTTAAGCTGGTTCTATTAGAACTGTGTCAGTTATTTTCTCTTTGAAAATGTACATAGCTGAAATGTTTGGGATTTTATTTTGCCAAAGCCATCAAAATAGATTTTGTTCTGCACTAAGCAGTAAATGTGCAATGCCTTTACAGTCATGTTATCAAAAGATTAAAAATCTCTCCTGTTGTGTCACATGGTAGCTGGAATCTTTATTATAACCTAATTTTATGAGGTTTGAGGAGGAAAACAGTAGATTGTTTTTTATTTACAAAAGATGAATTTTCCAGTGGTGTTTATAGTTTCCTTGAAAGTTTCTGTAGACTAGATCTCTTCAGCTCCATATTTTGTGTTTTTCTTTCTACAGAGCAATTAAATTTTTAAATCATTCTCTTTTTAGTGAACTTCTTGGCACTTACACTAATGTAACACTTTGCAGGTTCTTGCCACAGGGTTCCTCTGGTGGTTGAAGCTTTCTTTCTTTTCCTCCTTTCTGAACAGTAAGATCAAATCTCTTCAGGGTAACGTGATTAGCATGTTTTGCATGAGAGAACCCACCCACCCTGAATGTAAATAATCCCCCATGCTAAATGCAGCTTCCTTGTCCCCATAACCATCCTGTGCACCACTGTAAAATGTGTGTTTACTTTCACAGAAACTCTGTATGGAGGCACATATGCAATCCGACTAAACTTTACCCCAACAGTTGGAAACACAGCATCCCCTAAGTCAACTACACTATAACATTTTAAATTTTTTTTTTCATTTTATTTTGGAGGATGACTGTACTATTTATCAAAGCTTTCATTATGGTACAAGCCAAAGAATGGTTAAGAACATCAGAAATTCTGGAACACAAATGTTTTTTGGATGTGTGAACATGTCAACTTAATAGTGCCCTCTGCCCTGTTCACTTTCGCCTGCAAACACAGTTGTGATTTGCATGTCAAGTTTAATATAAACTTTGCAGACTGGCTGCAGCAGTGTATGCAATTCACATCTTTAGACCCTCTTATGTTGTGATTTTGATTTTCTGTGTACCAACCATTGCCATTGTGTAGTATGTTATGACCTATTTTAATAAAAATAAATCAGAGAGCTTAAAGGACTTTCTGGCATCAGGAGTGAGAAAAAAAATCAAGCAGCATATCAGTTACCTAGATGAGGAACAATTGTTGTTACTTTTGACAGACATCGGTATTCAGTATTTAGGACCTAATCCTGCAGCCCTTACTCATCTGAGTATTTCCATAAAAGTCACTGGGACTATTTAAAAGCTCAGCCCCACTCACATTGAACTCAACAAGGAAACTCTGATTGTCTGAGTCAGCATTGCAAGATCCAACCAAATGTGAGTAAGGATTATTGAATCAGGCCCTTAATCCGAAGATGTGATTCTCATTTACGCCAAGGCCAGGCCACTCTAGTAGTGGAAAGGGTCCTTGGAGTAAATATATAAATTTGTTTTTTTTAATATAATTAACTCCCAATTCATGGCACCTCAAAATTGACATGTTCTGTTCATTCCCTCTGAAGCACCTGGCACTGGACACTGTCAGAGACAGGATACTGGGTAGATGAACCATTGGTCTGAACCAGTATGACCAGTCTTATGTTCTCTATCCAGCCTAGAGTGGCATGAAGTGGCCTTAGGGTAAATAAGAATCAATCCCTGAATCTTTTGCTGTTTTTTTCAGTTTTAAGCATCTTCTAGTAAAAATGGGATACTTACATTACTTAAATACTTAAAGAAACCAAGACCGAGAGAGTAGTAATTTTGTGCTAGATACATTACAGACCCATAATATTGGCAAACAAAATTCTAAAATGTCATTTTTGAGTAATGAGTGTGAAAATGGCATCCACGCCCAATTACCATTTCTTTGTGCAATATTTAAGTTTTAAAAATTCTTAATTTTAATTAAACAAAAATGGATTTTGTTTTTCAAGTTTGAGCCCAGAATAGTGTTTACATATGACTGAAAAGCTTGGGCTATAGTGGAAGGGTTCTCAAAAGCTTAGCAATAGTTGAGCGGACAGCAGCAAAACAATATTCAGCTGCACAAGGAACTACTCATTCTACTGTTTTGTATTTGTAAAGAATTTTCATGAACTATACTTGTTTTATGGGCTTTATTTCCCAGTTAGAATCCTTTTTATTTGTGCAATTAAATACTTCACAAGACGCTGTCAAGGGTGGTTCAGGACACTTAAAAACTGCTTTACTTTGGCAGTGCTGGTTGGCACAACCTTTGGAGTCATCTGAACCATTTGGGAAGAATTTACATTCAGGGTCCCTTTGATATGCTTTTCATATTGAAAAGCAAGACCTTGCAGATAAGACATTTGTCCAAGTAGGTCAACACAGCAACTGTGACAGTGCCCATTTCAGTGATAAAACTGCATGAGCCAGATTCTCAGTGAGTGATAAATGGTATAGTTTCACTGACTTCAGTGGAACTACTGACTTACACTACATGAAGATCAGGCCAAAATTTGCATGCATTTCTATGTAAAGATCTGCATTAAGGATGAGTTTGCCTAAAATATATGGTGTATGAAAAGGGTAACAAAGATGGTCATTCATATGGTCAAATTGCCATATGAGAAGAGAAAAAACGCCAGGGGGCTTGTCTATGCGGCATAGCAAGGTGCACCAGAGGGGTGTGAGTTGTAAAATGCTCTAACATGTTTCACTTTCATTGCCTCATGTAGAGCCTGCTGGTGTAGCCTAAAAGGCACCTAATTCACATTAAGGCAATAGAAGCTGTTAGAGCACATCAGCAGGGTCTACATGGGACAGTTAGAGCACAACCCATCGTATCTGTAACCTTTTGTAATCTTTATGTTGAAATGTTCCCAATTAATATTAAGTTGTTAAGGGAAAGGGTGCAATAAAACCCAGCTTGGTTTTCTAGGTTAGTTACAGAAGATTTATTTAGTAGAGAACCACTAGGCAATGCTTTGAATGATGCAGCCAAACTGTCTTAAAAAGAAAAATGGTTCGTTAACAAACAGGCATGCAACTACCAATTATGTAAATACTACTATTATACTCACACTCAAAGATGAAATGGTCTAGCAATAGATGATTAGCCTAGTGACAATGGCATGAAAGAGAGCCTTATAATCCTGAAACCTTGCAGTAAGTACCCTTTTAAGGTTAATAGGAGCTCCCTTGCAATTTGGCAAAATTTACTTCTTTTCTACTCTATTATAGTTATACTCTATTATAGTTCTAATTAGCATTAAACTACCCTTTACCATAATTATATTTCCGCCACCTTCTTAATGGCTCTTTGCATTACCCATTATTTAAATTAACATCTGCACCGAAGTTCTTCTCATACTATCAAAATAGATATCATTTTAATAAAATATTCCCAGTTTTCAGAAACACTCATTAACAAACCTTGCTCAAACCAGTTATAACCAAAAAATAATGGTAACATAACCTTGGGTTATATCCTTGCTAACTCTTACTTTCCCATGACACTTTGTCTCCAACTTATCTCTGATTTTTGTTTTAATGCTTTTTTTACACTTTAACTAGCAGTAATTACTACGGTTGCTGATGTCCACACTACCTTCCTTCCATCAGTGGTGGGTGTCCTCACTAGGTGCATTCCCACAGACTGAAGAGGGGCAGTGTGGGGGACTGAGAGCTAGGGCTCTCAGCTCTGCGCAGCTCCCCACTGGGAGCCCTGCTGCCCCTCAGGGCTTCCCATTCTCAGCCTGGAGGTGGGGGAAGTCTCCCAGGGCTTCGTGCCTCCACGCTCCCAGCCGGAGTTGGAGGCAGCTGCCGGGGGCTTCTCCTGTCCAGTGAGGAGATCTGCGCCCGGAGTCTGGTTGGCAGGGAACGGGGAGCCAAGACTCTTGGGAGCCTCAGGGCTCCCAACACGGAGTGGGGAGCCTAGGTAGTAGCCTAACCCGGGGAGCCTGCTTGGCAGCCCAGCTTGGAGCAGAGACTGGCTGCAGCCTGACCTGGGAGCTGGCTTTCTTGTCAATTTCACGGCTTCAGGGGAGCCATGAAATTGACAAGAATGACAGCCAACAGCTGATGTAAGGAACACAGGGTCCGCACAGACACTGCCTCACCCCGACTTCACCAACATAAGCCCTACACAACTCTCGTTGAGATGGTTTTATTATGTTGGCATAGCAGGGAAGTTACATTAGCAGAAGGAGCATTGCAGTGTATACACCTCCACTGTTTTGTCGATAAAAGCTGACTTTTGTTGACAACGGTGTAGTGTGGACAAAACCACTTGGACCCCAAACCTAACTCCTACTTATGTCTTAATCCAAACCATCCTATAGACTGTACACTGCTCTAGTGCCCTTTTCCGGCACTGTGTAGATAAGCCCAAGGATTACCTGGTGTCCTAGATCCACAGGATGGGTGTTCTGGCCCACAGCCTGGGAGCAGTCTCTAGGAGGAACCTCTCCAGTGTGACAGACTCCCCTAGGGGTCTCGCTCTTCCTCCAATATAAGCCTCACAGTTTCACCACTCCTTGGACTGGGCCAGCAGCACCCTGCTTCACATGGTGAGCTCAGTTCAGCTAGAATAAATGAAACCGACCCATGGTGGAAAATTGTACACATTTTAGGGATCAGTGCACCTCTCAAAGCATTTGCAGTGACTCTCACGGAGCGTTGTCTAAACGGTATGGTTTATTAGTCATCTGGAACCCAGCAGAGGAAGTTCTTCAATTGGCATAGAGGAATAAAGATTAAAGCCCATTCTGGTTAGCTCAGAGCCCAAACATGGTGAACCCCCATCCATCAGACTTCCAGGTGTGCTTCCCTTCTTTCCACAGTCCACGCTTAACCCCCCTTCCAGACCTTTGTTCCCCCACTGGGGAAATGCTGCTTGGCTTCCTGCAGAGATGGAGAACAGTCTATGGTGATTGTTTGCTAGGTATCAATGACTGGGCAATTGGATCTGCCATTGTATTCTCAGATGCTCCACTGATATGGGACTTAAGACCCAGAAAGCTAGGCACCATTGGTACTTGTGGCTTAGCCTGCCCAAGACCCCTACATAACAATGCAGCATATAGGGAAACTGAGGCACCCATAGGCTTCATATAAATATTACGAAAAATTCCCACTTTTTCATAGCTGATATGAATTTTTTGCTTGAAATCATCCTGTTTGTTTGTTTCGGACACTGTCCAGTTTATCAGCTTAAAAGGAAAGAAACATGATGTTTTAGGGCATCTTAGTAAAATTCAGGAGCAAAATTATAGCACTACGCTTTTCAGTATTGCAAACCCTAGGAAACTGAGTCATTGTTTTACTTTCCACCATGACCTGCTTAGGAAATCAACATCTTCAGTTGTTGAGCAAAATGTGCAATGACACCCACGCAGCTTGAATTGTTCTACTATATCTCCAGACAGCACACTGAGGAAGTAGTGATGATTTAATTCAGTTATAAACTTTTCATGTTGTGACACAACATAATTTCAATGTAATTTTCAATACCATGTACTTGCTGCAAGATGTAAGCTCAATATGCCATATGGAAAAATGGAGGTTTCGTACCTTACTAACAAAAAAATTAATAATGGATGATCTTTATTTTATCTGTATTAGGTTTTTCAACCCTCTGTTTTAAAGTAAGGTACTTTGGCAGAAAGAGGGTGAAAAACTGACATTTTGAAGTAAAAATAGTTATAAGCATATTTTAAGTTGCCTTTTAAAAATGAAATCAAATATGAGTATGCACTGATTTTTTATTGCCCGTTGAAATAACACCTGCAATAAGTAAAGAAAGGTTTGCACTATAGAATCATGTTGAGATCAACAGATTGATAAAGTGGCAATGTAACCATTCATTTTGCTGTGTTTCATTGGTCAAACATTCCAGTGGTGTTTTGTTTTGTTTTTTAAGACAACTTGTGGTCCCTCTTACACTTGTCCAGTCTAATTTGCAAATACAGATAACAAGCCTCCAGTGGCACAAATGAAATAATGTACTCTGAAACCTTTTACTTTTCTGTTACAGCTTCTTTTCTCAGCTCACAGTATCTCTCCAGCCTCCCCTAAGCAGAGAACAAACCTGCCTTCTTTCTGGGTCTCTGAGGTACTTCTACTTGCTTTCTTTTCTAATTGTGTCTTTCTCTGGTGAGCACAATTCAACTATACTTCTTGTGATTGGCACCAACCTTGAGTTGCTTCAACATGGTGACTACAAAGCAAAGAGAAATATAGACTTAGAGTAAAACAAAAATATCCATATAAGATGAGACAGGACTTGCTGGCCACAGTAATATTTCGTGCTGTAGGGACAAAGACTCCATCTGTTTATTTGTTAAGCCTAATACAGACCTTGATCCAAAATACTATGCCTTTATTTTCTGTTTCTGATACCCCTTCTCCCTCTTTCCTCATCCTATCAGTACCAGTACATTTGATGCTTTTGTCAGTGTGCATTCATTTTGCATCAGTAATTTTTATCTGCAAATTTAAACCCCAGGATTATGTTAATTTTGCCATATGAATGAGGGCTGTGAATTTATGATGTCTAGTATACCATTTTAAAATAACAGAGAGCAAATTTGTTTGGTAATCAGCATTTAGTTAGACTCTGCATTAATTACTTGGAAATTGAAAGAAATGTTAATGGAGTGTTTAAGGCCATACAAGAAAACCACTCTTTTAATTTACACAAAAATTCGAAGAAAATACTCTTGCATGTTCAGATATGCCATGTGCATTGTAATGCCTCAGGTAACTCAAGGCTATGTCCCATTGCATGACCCAACATAACCTAATTCAGACAGACGTGCTTTGACTCATCACATTACATTAGAACTACAATATTATATACATTTTAAAGTAGGCTGTAGCTGTTAGATTAGGTCTGCCATATAATATTAACTGTCTCCAAGCTTCCCAGTACTTCTGTAGCAATACACAGGAGGAAATACTAGCACAGTAACTGACTAATGATTTTTCTCCTGTTTCTCCTGTTTCTAGGCAAGCTGATACAGGATTTCCAGAAGATAACCCAAGAGAACAAAGGGCTCAGCTGGACCAAAATTTAGGACACAAATGGAAGGCATCTGTTAGACCATTTCACACAAGAGAACATATTGTCTTGTCTCAGGAGAGCCGGGGAAGGTCCGGGACATTGCCCAGTGATTACAGATACTCCCAGGAAAACGTGAATGAGAAAAGCAAGGATTGCAGCTTGCCCCTTCTCACTTACTCTGAGCCGCAGACATTGCAGGAGAGCCAATTCTGTCCGCCACAAGACAGAGGAGAGGAAAGTCAGTGGACAGAGCTGACGTTGCTGAACAAGAGACGTGTACCTGCCCCTCAGAGGCCTCCCCCACCCAAACGAGATAATAAATACTGGGGCCAGGACAATTCCACCTCACTCAGCACCTCTTCAGAATCGCTGCTGGAAGTGCCTAGCAAGCCCCTTCAGTCAATTTCCCCCAGCTCTGGTGAGGTAATTACGGGTTACGCTCAGAGTCCTGTGGCATTCAATGGAAAACTAAAGAGCGCTCACCCTCAGGGGCTCCGGCAAACAACATCTACAGAGAATGTGTGTCAGCACTTAGAAGAGAAAGCGTATCTTAAATCTGAACCTGTATTGTTGTCAAAGTATCGCTACCTTCAGAAACCTGGAATGGAGACATCAAGGTCGCCTTCACCTCAGTTTGCTCCACAGAAGCTGACTGACAAGCCTCCTGTATCTGTCCAGGATGAGAACCCAGCAAGGTATTGTGCCGTTACAAAGATGTGCCTTTTAGAAGCCCCTTCCCCATGTTAGGTTTTATTAGTAGCTAGTGTAAAAGCCCGTGTACACGGGCCAACAGTAACGGCTCTCTACCCCCTCCCACTCGCTCAGCTCTCTCCCCCCTCCAACGGACCCCGCACTCGCTCAGCTCTCTTCCCCCCTCCAACGGACCCCACACTCGCTCAGCTCTCTCCCCCCTCCAATGGCCCCCCCACTCGCTCTGCTCTCTCCCCCCTCCCACGGCCCCCCACTCGCTTTGCTCTCTCTCCCTCCCCCACTCCAACGGCCCCTCAACCTCTCGTCATGCGCCCAACAGCCCAGCCCGCTCCCTCCCATCCCCCCAGCAGCATGGGGAAGGCTGCCCGCTCCGGCTAGGTTGGGGTTCAGATGGCCGGGCCAGGTCCGGGCGCCTCCGCCCCGCCAGCCCAGAGCCCCCTTCCCACGCCCCGCCCGTCCAGAGCCCCCTGCCTGTGCCTCCTGCGCCCAGCCACCCTCCTGCCTGCGCTCCCCGAGCCCCCTGATCCAGACCCTGCTTCCCTCGCGGCAGCGCACGCGAGGCGGCCATGTTGTGCTGCCAAACTACACCTCCCAGCATGCCGTTCGTCTGGGCCATCTCTACTGCGCATGACGGCTTCGGACAAACTTCCTTAGCCTTTTATTATATAGGATTGGCTGTTGCTTTTAGTGAAGACGTGTGAAGAAATCTTCTTTGGGTCTACTTAGTATTAATCTTACCAGCATGTCTCGCAAGTGACACACCTGTGTAGGACAACAACTGCTGCAACAAATATCTAAACCATATTTGAAATTCCAGTGAAATCATTCAACCGGTCTGTCTTGATTTCCACTGGAGGACCAATAGATCAATAGAAATGCTGCTCCAGGAAATGTTGCAGCTAAATACAAAGTAAATACAACCTTGTATTTACCTATGACATTCTGAGTACATTTCCCAGAGCTGAAGAAAAGCTCTGGGTAAGCTTGAAAGCTTCTCTCTCACCAGCAGAAGTTGGTCCAATAAAACAGTGGTTTTCAAACTTTTCTGGCAACCCGGTTGAAAATTATTGATGCCCGTGATCCAACAGAGCTGGGAATGAGGGATTTGGGGCATGGGAGGGGCTCACAATTAGTTGGGCTGTGGCAGAGGGTTGGGGTGTGGAGGTGAGGGCTGCAGGGTGGGGCTGGGAATGAGGGGTCCAGGATGTGGGAGTGGATTCTGGGCTGGAGCTGGGGATGAGGGGCTTGGGGTGCAGAAAAGGGCTCCAGATTTTTGGGGGGGCTCAGGGCTGGAACAGGGTATTGGGGCATGGGCTTACCTCAGGCAGTGGCGCAGCAGGGTGCTAAAGCAGGCTTCCTGCCAGTCCTAGCACTGCAGGTTGTGTTGCATCCCGGAAGCGGGCAGCAGCAGACCTGACTTCTAGTCTGAGGCATGCAAGAGGCTCCATGCAGCTCTCTCCCACAGGCACCACCCCACCACAGCTCCCATTGGCCCGTTCCTGGGGAGGAGGGGATGGTGGGTATTTTTTAAGCTCATGAATTTGGTTAAATACTTGCACTGTGATCCAGTAACTATAAACTGATATAATTTGTTACTTTAAAGACATAGTATTTTCTTTGTTCGATACAAGGAAATTCAGGTACTGAAAACTACATCTCACCGCTGCGATGGTCGCATCAGAAAGCAGAATAAGGAAACATATTCGTTGTATTTATTACTGATCAGGAAAAGAGGGTGAACACAGGGCAACATTTGTGGATGATACAAAATTACTCAAGATAGTTAAGGCCAAAGCTGACGGTGAAGAGATCTCACTTAACTGGTTGATTGGGCAACAAAATGGCAGATGAAATTCAATTCTGATAAGTGCCAAATAATCCATATTGGAAAACATAATGCCAATTATACATAAAAAATGATGGGGTCTAAATTAGTTGTAACCACTCTCAAGAAAGAAATCTAGGAGTCATCTTGAATAGCTCTCCGATAACATCTACTCAATGTGCAGTGGCAATCAAAAAAGTGAACTATGTTAGGAAGGGATAGGGAAGGGATAGATAGATAAGAGAGAAAATATCATAATGCCTTTATAAATCCTTGGTACACCCATACCTTGAATATAGTTTGCAGTTCTGGTCATCCCATCTCAAAAAAGATATAGTGTGCATAGAACAGGTACAGGGAAGGACACCAAAAATTATTAGGAGCATGGAACAACTTCCATGTGAGGCGAGATTAAAAAGACTGGGACTATTCAGCTTAAAGAAGAGATAACTAAGGGAGGAGATGATACAGCAGGTGTGGGCAAACTTTTTGGCCCAAGGGCCACATTGGGGTTGTGAAACTGTATATGGAGGGCTCGGTAGGGAAGGCTGTGCCTCCCCAAACAGCCTGGCCACCACCCCTTATCCACACACACACACACACCCCGCTGCCCCTCTCAGAACTCCTGACCCATCCAATCACCCCTGCTCCTTGTCCCTAACCGCTCCTCCCCGGGACCCCACTCCCTATCCAACCCCACCTCGCCACATTCCCACCCCCTTACCATGTGCTCAGAATGGCAGGAGCTTGCAGCCCAGCCAAAGCCAACCACGCCACCACACCGCCCCGCAGGAGCGGTGGGCCAGAGCAGTGGCGCCGTGGCAAGGTGAGACTGTGGGGAAAAGGGAGACAGCAGGGGAGGAGCCTCCCCAGCCAGGAGCTCAAGGGCCAGACAGGATGGTCCTGCGGGCTGGATGTGGCCTGTGGGCCATAGTTTGCCCACTCTGTGATAGAAGTCTATAAAATCATGAATGGAGTGGAGAAAGTGAATAAGGTAGTAAGATTTACCCCTTCACATAACAGAAGATCCAGGGTTCACCCAGTAAAATTAATAGACAGCACATTTAAAACAAACATAAGGAAGAACATTTTCACACAATGCACAGTCAACCTGTGGAACTCACTGCCAGGAGATGTTGTGAAGGCAAAACAAGTATCCCTGGGTTCAAAAAATAATTGGATAAGTTTACGGAGAATAAACAAGCATCCAGGGCTATTAACCAAGATGGTCAGGTATGCGACCCCATGCTCTGGGTGTCCCTAAACCTCTGGCTGCCAGAAGGTAAGGTTGCCAGTTTTGTTTGGACATATTCCTGGATTGCAAAAAATACATAATGTTTAATTAAAGATTAAGCTTTCATTCCTGGAGCCTCCAGGACAATCCAGGAGGGTTGGCGACCCTACCGGGACTAGACAACAGGGGATGGATTATTTGATAATAGACTGTTCTGTTCATTCTCTCTGAAACATTTGGAACCAGCCATTGTCAAAAGACAGGATACTGTCAAAAGATAAGATGGACCATTGGTCTGACCCATCATGGCTATTCTTATTACAATAAGTGAAATATAACATGATCTCCAAACCCTAGGTACAATGGTGAATTAGGGTAACGGGTTCCTTATCATACTACATTATGTATGTGTGTTGAAGAATACATGGTAAATTAAGTTTATTTGGCATTGCCTTTTTACACAACTGTAATGTTGAAATGCCTGGTTATATGCACATATATTGGTTGACATTTTGAAAGCAATGTATGAGAATTTAGTCAAGCATTTTCCATTAGCACTTTAAAAATCTCTGCCACTGTCCTCGAGTATGTATACAATTTACTGTCCTCGAATTACTCACCTAATGAAACAGTTACTGTAACAAGTGGGAAAATGTGTCCTATCTCTGTTCTCTATTGTATTTATTTCATAAGTGGAATACGTTAAGTAGTTTAGCATAAATATACAGTTTAACAATGATGCTTAACACTTTCTGATTCCTTGCATGCCAGTTTTCAGGAATATTAGTGTGCATACTGTAGGCTTCTAATGTTTAGTACAGTAAACCCTCGATTTAACGAACCTCGATTTAATGGACTTCGGATGCAACGGACAAAATTTCTAAGCAAGTCTGATGCATGCAAAATCCATTTGTCGGGGGCTGGCTGCCTGCTCCCGGCTGCCGCCCGGGTCACAGCAGCGGGCGGGCTGGCTGCCGGCTCCCCGCTGCCGCCTGGGTCCAGGCAGCGGGTGGGCTGGCTGCCGGCTCCCGGTTGCCACCCGGGTCCCGGCAGCGGGCGGGCTGCGGAGCTGCCGCCCCGACCCTGTGGCGGTCAGGCTGCTGCTCCGACAGCTCGGGTTTTTTTTATCATTAAATAACGGACTTTTTCATTTAACAGACACCCCCTCGCACGAATTAGTCCGTTAAATGGAGGTTTTACTGTACTGTTAATATGTATCTGTCTTTCTGTAGGGAAGATGTCTTGCTGATAATGTAAATTGCATAGGCATGGCAATTTCTGCAACATCTTAGCTAGAATTAGTTTATTGCATGGAGAAATACACTGTACTTATGGTGTGTAAAATATAGTTGAAAAACTTTCTTAAAAGCGACAGAGTCTTGTAGCACCTTCTAGACTAACAGATGTTTTGGAGCATAAGCCTTCGTGGGTGAAGACCCACTTCATCTGATGAATGAGTTAAAAGAGTTAAGGTTGAAAGTGCATTTCAGACTATTTTCATAAAACTACACTTTTTTTTAACCAAATGCTCTTCAAAAATGCCACAATCATTAGGAAATTTGGAATGTAATAGTTCTCCTTCGTTTATCATTGCCCCACCTGACTTTACACTGCCCATCCAACTTTAACTTTGAATCCTTAAATTTGCACACACATGCACACACAAAAATACCAATAACAAAATAAAGAGCAGGAATATTACATAGTCCCATTTTATATTTGAGAGATCCATTTCTCGTAAACTATTGAATAGCTTGCTACCAAAAAAAAATCATGTGTGTATTAGTTTCTAAACAATAGAGTTAATGATTAAATATCCAAACGTGTAAGCAAACTTCTTCTGCATAGCTCTCCATATCCTTGTAGGCCCCTTTACCTCCATCTCAAAACTCTCCCCTTTCCACATGCTTATGTAACCATCTCTCTCTCTCTCCGCCCGTCACCCCCCAGGCGGGGTATGGGTCACCAACCACAGAGCACTCCATCTCTGTTGTTGGCGTTTCAGTAGAAAGTTGGTTCCCAAGATCCAAAAAGAGCTTATCACACACAAAACACCTTATCAGTCATTTCACTCTTTTTATTCCTATGACCTTTATTCTAGTCCACCAATACATCATACTGTGAGAGAACCTTCTTCAGTGTTCATGTATCTTCATGGATTTTTAAGGCAGAAGGGAAGTCTGACCTCCTGTATGTCACAGGCCATAGAATTTCACTCAGTTACCTACCCCAGGATTGCATCCAATAACTTTTATGCCCTGGGATTATGCCTCTTTGGAAATCTGGACTACATATTTAGATGAACACAAGATGCCATGGGGATTTGAATGACCAATTTCCACTAATCTTAATGAGATTTGGGTGTCCATAACCCTTAGGGAGTGTGAACAATCTGTCTTAATGTGTAGTGGGCGTAATGTGTAGTGGAAGTCATGGGGCATTAGGGAGCAGGCTGGTTCCCCTTATCTGTACATCTTACAGGTCTTTTAGCAAGTCTAGAATTTTTGTCAGGAGAGCGTAGTTTGGGGGAGAAGGGAGCCTGGGCTGGACTCCATTAAAGCACTCTTCAGTCTGAACTCCAACTACATTTTTGTTGTTTGTGAATTTCTCTGTTTTCTTAGTGGCCACCAAAAATGTAAATTGGATTAGGACACAGGGAGAGGAGGTGAGGAAAGCCAGGCACCAATAAACGGGATCTCTTAAGAGATCCCACCCAAACCCGGCTCCTCTTATGCAGATTTCTGCCAGTCTATGGGAGGTGTGTGTGCAGCGGGGAGTGATATCAGGGCAGGGCATGAAGGGGTGTGGAGAAGAGGGGGAAGATTTAATCATATGAGCTGCTCTAGGCATTTAAAATATTCTAGATATTTAACTTGTATATGACTCCACCTTTCCATCCCGCCATGGGTGCATGTCTTCCCCAATCCCCTGCACCCACCTTCCGTAACTCCACCTCTCCAAAGTCTGCTGTCCGCTGTTCCCATCTCCATGACTGCTGCCCCTTAGAGTGCCGTAGTATCTCCCTTCCACTCCCCATGTTCTTCCCCAGGTTCTTTGCACTCCAATGGTTCCCTCCTCTAAGTCTCTGCACCTGTGTTCGTGCCTTCCCTTGCACACCATTCTTTGTGCATCCCCCATCACGTCCAACCTCATCCCATGCCTTTTGCCCCTGCTCTACTCCCCTTCAGTCATCTCTTCTGCCAATCTGCTCCCCCTCCCACACACACACTTTTATTCCTTAGGGAATTATGTGTCCTCAAATTCAAAATTTTGCACCAAAAAAAAATAATTAAATTCTGCACACAATAATTTTAAATTCTGCACATTTTATTTGTCAAAATAACACCACATAATCATGCCACTTTCAATTATTTGGATAATTTATTCCAAAATATCTGTCAGCAAGTATGTCTGTAACAATACAGACACACACAACAATTCCCCTAAGAGTAGAGAGTTACAGAAACCCCTATGACAACCCAGTTTTCCTTTTTCTCTGGCCCCTTTCTCCCCACCTTCCCACAGCCCAGCCGAAGGCCAGACACTCACACCCTATTCTGCCCATAGCCCAGCCCTGCCCTCTAGAGCCCAGCCGTGTACTCTCAACCAAAACACTCTCACCCTCTACCCCAGCAGTGTTCTCAAACTTCCAACAGGGCCCGGTATGTCCGCTGAAAACCACCGAATGCGGAAGTAATCAATTTGGCAGCTTCTCGGTGGCCACAGGGACTCGCGACCCCTCAGGAGGTGCCCAGCAACCCCCACTTTGAGAACCGCTGCTCTACCCCCCTTAACCCAATTATCCAGAGGGAGAAATAGCCTGATGTTGGGTCCCAGGCTTGCATGGAGTTTCCTGCATGCAGAGTCCTTTCTTCAGGACTTGCTGAGAACCCTCCAGTTCCTTCCCACTTCCCCCTATCCTTGTCTTCTGTTTGCAAGCTGCACTCTGCTGGGTCCAGCGGCCCCTATCGGTGGCCAACATCTTTGCAGCTCATTTCAGAGGGGTAGGGGGAGAGGGGAGGAAATTCTGCACGAGTGCCATTTTCTGCAAAATTCTGCATTGCGCAGTGGCACAGAATTCTCCCAGCAGTACCACTTTGTACCCCCCTCCTGCCTAATACATGGTCATTCAACAGGCAGGAAAGATACCTACCTGCAGTCCTTCTGTGTGATCCCACCCAATCCAAGGCTCTTCGGATCCTTTGGCCCCCACTCTATATATGATTCTTTCTCCTCCACATTTCTCCCCAGTCTGCTAGGATTTGAGGTCTGGTTTTCGCCCCTTATTTTAACAATAATTCTTTTTTACATCTATCAGAATATTGCATATGCAATATAGTCAAAATATCCCCATCATATGTCATTTCATATAGGGATGAGTGAATGTGTTTAATATAGTCTGTATATTTATACAGACACAAATATAAATATATAGATTACTACTGCAGAGGACTACAATATTTTATTTTATTTTCTGTTCTCCATGAAAATACAGTAAAGTACAGCTTTATTTTTAATTCTTGGACACACCTACACATAGAGCCAAGCAGCTATATGTGTATGCCTCAGTCACTAATCTAAAAGAAAGCCAGCCAGCAGAAACCAGATATTTTAGCAATGTTCCTTTGCTTGGGCTAAACCTTCCAAACCCACAACATTATAGCAATGATTTGAAACTTTCTTCAAACCTGATACCACCCATCTGTGTTTTGGTTTTATACTGTACATCCAGCACACACACTCCAGTAGTGTAAGCAGAGCTGCTGTTTATCTAACATGTTATTTTCTCATTTAGAATCTAAATTACAATTTAAAAAGACATGCTCTTGATTGAATGTCTTGTCTTAAGCACAAGATAGCTCAGCAGTATGTATTAGAGTATCCCTGCAATGGGCTGTCACTGACAAAACAGTGCAGAATTGAATATAATTAAGGCTCTGATTTAGTCATAGAAGTCATGGAATCCATGACTTCCAAAGACCTCTGTGATTTCAGCCAGCATTGGCTGGGAGCTGCAGGATTCCCTGCTGCCTGTGGAGGCAGGGAACTGCAGCGTACCCTACAGCTTCTCGCTGCCACCCGGCCACCATGGACCCCTGACGCTCCCCCGTGTCCCCTGCCCACTGCTCCAGCAAGAGGCAGAGAGGGGTCCCAGCGGCAAGAGGGATCTCCGCTGCTCCCAGATGCCATGGGCAGCGGGGGATCCCCACTGCTCCCATTCCATCCCCAGAGCTCTCAGCTGCCTCAGGATTCAAGGGGACCCCCGTGGCTTGAAGTCAACAGCAAAGGGGAAGCCTGGAGCTCCCAGCCTCTCCCCCATCAGTTGCCCAGACTACCCATTTTGTCATGGGAATTTTTAGTAAAAGTCAAGGAAAGGTCATAGGCCTCCATGAATTTTTCATTATTGCCCATGACCGGTCCGTGACCTTTACTAAAAATATCCGTAATAAAAAAGTAGGCTTAAATACAATTATTCTTTTTTGAGTAGCTGTTTTTTCTTCTTCTTTCCCTCTCTTTTAAACATTTTTTCTACCTTTTTTTTCTTTTATGCAAAGATAAAAAATGTGCAAGGTTTTTTTAAAAAAATGCATGTTTCATAAACTCATGTTTTGAACGGTTTCAAGAAAGTTGTAAGTATCATCCTTTGTCAGTCCTGTAGCCTGTAGAAAAGTCATGTTTTGTGTAGTGTAAGGCTAATGCTGGAGATCTGTGTAAGTGAAATAATCACTTACTTTTAAAATGTCTAAGAAAAGGTAGGTCCCCAGGTTAAAGGTTTGAGATGTGATATGAGAAGAGGGTTCCTTGTATTCCTAAATTGATCTTTGTTACCATACAGACAGACCTTTTCCCTTTCTGCGGATAAGAATCAGCATTAAAATATCTCGAATGTATTAGTTTGTTTCCCTTTCTTTTTTCCAGAATTGAAAAAGTGATAGATAACAACACTACAGTAAAAATGGTCCCCATCAAGATAGTTCATTCTGAGAGCAATGCAGAAAAGGAAAGTCGCCAGAACCTCGTGAGCACCATGGAGCCTCCTGCCTTACCTAGTGGTTTGGAGAAGGACCAGATTAAAACACTCAGTACTTCTGAGCAGTCCTACTCACGTTTCTGTGCTTACACAAGGCGGGGTGTAGAACCCGAGCCTGAGAGCAAAACCAGACTTCCTGATTCGCAATCATCTGAAGCACTTGGGAACAACTTGAAGGACAGTGATGCCTCCATCCCTGTAATCAGCTACGTGAAGGCCAAAGAGAAGACCTTTGAAGACTGGAAGTCTGAGGAACTAGCCAGAGAGATTGTGGGGAAAGATAAATCTCTAGCAGATATTTTGGATCCTAATGTGAAAATAAAAACTACGATGGATCTGATGGTGGGAATCTTCCCTAAAGATGAACACCTCTTAGAAGAAGCTCAACAACGCAGAAAGCTCCTACCAAAAGTTCCTTCTCCAAAAATTGCAGAGGAAAAGTGAGTAAAGTGTTTCCATAATCCAGTGATCCTTCCCCTGTTGCTGTCCAATTCTGTTTTTTCCCCCTAAACACTTCAGGATCCTTCTTGGTACTGTTAATTTTTAGGTTTTCTAATAAATGGCATTTTTGGCAGTGTCATTTGTTGACCAGATCAATAATCCCAGGAGCAAAAATTAGAATCCTATTGAAAAAAACATATATATGTTAAGCTCTTTATGAGTTAGTTGTGGTATAAAATATTTATTACATTACATGACAACCAAACTGGGAAAAGCTAAACAATCACATAGGAATTCAATCATGAGACATTTCTCAAAGGCTTTAGAAATTTCACTTAGACCATACAGTGTGATGGGATCCAGATAGGGAAAGGAGCCATGTTTTAGTTTTTATAATATCAAGAAGGCTTACAAAGAAAACTTAAAATGAACATAGATAATATAAACTGGATCAACATAACCAGTTATTACCTAGTTGAGAATGAGAACAGAATAGTAAAATATAACGAACAAGCAGTTCAGTCATACCAGATCTTTGATCTCTGAGTGTTGGTGTAATTTCGGATATAATTTTGTCCTGAAGTTTGATAAGAAACGTTATTTTGTGTAATGCCCTGAATTTGGTAGCCTGAAGGGTGGTTATAAAAAATAAACTGGGGGAACTTTTAAAAAAAAAATTTCTAGGTGTTCTCACAGGTAATGGCACTGAGGTTTTTGTAGTACTTATTAAAGTGGAACTTGAAGGCTGTTGCATCAAAATTTCTGCTTGTGAGAGACAAACTTTGCTTAGGTTTCTCTCACATTAATGGTGACTTCTAGACTTCTCTAGACCAAGGATTTTTTTGTTTGTTAGTGGACAGATGCTGACATTGCAAAAATTTCCATCACACTTGATATTTACTGGCATCCTTGAGAGCAATCACAGTAGAGACACATTCCTAATTTCAGGGGCGGTCCCTCCGTGTTGAAGCCTCAATACTGGATGGAGTTATGGGGAAGCTTGCATTGTCACTGTCCTTGTTGTAGCTGGTCTTTGAATCCAGGAAAGCAGTCATTTTTAAAGCTGTCAACAATCATTCATGCTCAGGAGCACAGGCATTGCCAAACTGGATCAAAGCAGTGGTTCTCAACCTATTTACCGTTGTGGGCCGCGTATGAAGGTCTCTATGTGTTGTGGACCACATCCACCCAATATATATATACTACCTGCACGGCCCTGAGGATCTCACATGGGCTGAATCGGTGTCCTGATTGGGCCACAAGCAGCCTGCGGGTTGAGAACCACTGATCTAATCCAACATTCTACCTTCAGCAATGACCAACACGGAGCGCTACTGAGGAAGTGCAAAAAAGCTTGTAATAAATAATTGTAGGATAATCTGCCCTTAAGGAAAGTTTTTGCTTGACCTTCAATAGTTAGAGGCCACTCTATGCCGAGAAGCATGAAAGTTGATATCCCTTCTAAATGTCTTGGTTTTGTTTTACTATTACAATACTGGGTATTCTTAATACTTATGTAAATGTCTGATCCTTTTGTGAATCCTGCTAATTCATTTGGAGCTGGATAGTCATGCTTGCATAACAGTGTGCCAGTCAAGAGATAGGGGAGTTCAGACAGAAAATAGAGAAGAAAAGGATTTTAAATTTGTCTCTTAAAGCACTGTCTTGACCAGTTAGGAATTTTAAGCAGGTCATTAACAGTGTCCTAATTCTTTCATTTTAAAAATGTTTAGTAAATGCATTTTGAATATTCAGCACTGCTTCATCAGCTGTTGTATTTTTGGTACTGTTGATCATTGCTAATATTTCTGTTTTTATTCCTCTGCTTCCTGAGTCTCTTAAAATCCCCATAAAGACCACTTTTCAACTAGTCAAGAGTATTGCATAAAGTAATAGGATCTTTAAGGTTCATAATGGAGAAAATGAAATGTGATCTGCTGCATTTTCACCAGAAGATGTGTTTTGAGGATTATGGAATCGCTAACCAGTGAAAGAACAGATGGAGAGAAAACCACCGCCTTCATACCAATGCCTGTATAATCAAGAATAGTAAATAATTATTTAATCACTGTTACAAAGTGCAGTTAAAAGACAGACTGAAAATAAATGCTTGCAGCTGGAGGTTTCACTAGTTCCTTTTAATTGCCTAAGTTGATAACTAGCTTTTGTGACTTCCAGTGTGGCAATTATTTTTCCTCAGACATTTGACCCTGCATTGTTGCCATAGTTGTCATCTTTCCATTAAACAGTCCATTTACTTGGCAGAATGATGGGTTTGAAAGACCGTTCTCTCTTTTCAGTGCGCAGGATGTCGGGCAGTTAATTAAAGTTGTGACTTTTTACCAGGAAAGAGGAGCCAGGCATGCTTTCTGCCATCTCCTTGACAACCAACTCCACTTACTACAGTACCTCTGCACCAAAAGCAGAATTGCTGATTAAAATGAAGGACATGCAGGAGCAGCAGCAGCAGCAGAGCGAAGAGGATTCTGAAGATGAGCTTGATCATGACTTGTCAGAAAAGAAGGTAACACAGTTTTGCACTTTGAAATATTGAATAGGATTTTCAAATCTGGATGCCTAAAATTAGGCTGCTAAATCCACAGGTAAGCATCTAAATAAGAGGCCTGGTTTTAAGCCAGTGGGATTTCCCGGGCGCTCAGCAGTTTTGAAAGATCAAGTCGCTCAGTTTTGTGTCTAGCTATGGACCTAGGACAGAACTAACTTTAGACAGAAAGACCTAGAGGCATGTCGCGTTTTACGCTCATTTAACTTGCACGATTTCCGTTTTACGCGGTCGTCAAAAAAAAAAAAAAAAGTAAGGGGAAACTAAAAATATAAAAAATTTCTTTAGGGTGGGTGATTTCGCCCGCCATTGAAGTCAATGGGGTTTCGCTTATACGCGGTTTCCACTTTACGCGGAACCGAACCCTCACGTAAGACGTAACATGCCTGTAATTTTAAAATCTTTGTGTGTATGTTTTCGTCTTTTTCTGTAGAACTTTCCACCTGAGAATATTGATGTGTAAGAGAAGTGTGCTTTGAGATAGAGTTGCTGAGCACCTTGGAAGCTGGGCCCTTGGCCTAATTTTCAAAAGCCTGGAGAAGTTTTTTTTTTTTTTTTTTTTTTTTTTTTTAATACTGCTCAGGAACTCAAGGGCCTGATAATATTGACTGGAGCTAGACAGGCAGTTTGGTGGGTGCTCAGTTCACAAATCACCATTAAACACAGTCCCCTACCACACACACACCTCTGTGGCACCTTAGTCTTGACCCGCATAATAGTCCAGTCCTGAGAATCTATGTCAAGTGGTGATTCTGTGGTTGTTGTACAGGGTCAGCTTAATTAGATTGAGAGCACCAGATTCTCCCCGTTTGTGACTTGATACCAGTAGATTTTAACCTGGCTTCCCAGTCATGAGAAACTGAGGGAAATTGTCTGTGCTATTCAGCCATCTCTTTCTATGTGAATAGTGGCCTAGTTTAAACTATATTTACTTAAAACAGCAATACCGGGGAAGGAGCTGCCTTCAGTTCTGGTATATCTTCTTTAAACTGTGATGGTCAACCTCCAGTATTAGTTTAGTAACCAAAACTGGTAGGATTGACCTTGAATTGAATAAAAGGTAAATTGTTTTTAAAAATTGTTCAGATATGTTGACGATTCCATTGCAGTTTGAAGCAGTTTACTAGACTAGAGAAGAGCATTAATTATTCTTGCTTCATTTTATCTGGTTCTTGTAATCCCAATAATTGGGTTTTTTTGTTTTCATTTATTCAGACAGGAAAATGTTCTGGTCATGTTGACTGAGGAAAAAGTGCACAAGATAGAAATTGAAACATTTTTTCTTTTTTTTGACCCAACCAGCGAGCTACAACCCACAAGCTTCTAAGTCAAAATGTTCTTTATTTGGTGGTGGTGGTTGTTTATATGAAAAACACATTTCCCTTCATTACTTCCCCCATACCACTAAACACAGATTGTACAGGCTGAGAAGTATGTCCATGTATAGTGTTACTAGACACCCTCCCTCTCTCCTGTCTGTGATGTACACATCCCTGTTTACTCACCCATCTGCTCTTTTGCATGCAGTGGAATGTGAGCTCTCCATCCAGCAGGCTTTCATCTTAGATCGTGTCATGCAGTGTATGCAAATCACAGTAAATGGGTCAAGCCGTCCTTCTAAAACTGCCGAGATCTATAACATGGTCCAATTTCACATAACTGCCAGCGACTGCAAAAAGGACCTTTGGGGCCTGAAAGCTTGAATATTATAATTTATTTGTCAGTCTACTAAAAGAGACACTGTATGCTTTGAACCTGTTTCTTAATTCATTGAACCTCACCAGTTCTATTATGGGAAATTTTGTTTTTAGTCCAATCTGGTATTCACAGTGGGTTTCTCAGAACCAGTTTACACCTGCCATTCTCTGTTTTGCAATGGCAGGTGTAAAATAATAAAACGATGATGGATACTCAGGATGGGTGTGGGAATTTTGTGCAGAGGAATTGTGCAAGTCTATTACAAATAATTAGAGACAATCTCCCTAATAAATGAAATGCTGTGGTCATGCAAAGCAGTGTATTTATTGAGGAACAATATAATTAGCACAAATATAGTATAAATTTGAACAACTGTAAGAAGTCAATAAAAGAGACCTTGAACTTCTGAAAAATATACTTATGGCAAATGGAAGATTTTCTAGTCTTTTCCAGATGTGAATCTAGTGTGACATGAGGCAGACAACTGAGTGCAAACCCACAAGTGTAAATCCAGTGCAGTGCTGTCTTCCTAAACCTGCAGAGAGAGAGTACAATTGTCTTTAGCTTTGCTTTGCTAAACTGCTCTGAGTGAAATTTAACAAGGATACAGTCCGTTTCTCTGCTACTATTAAAAGTAACAAGGATTCCAGAAAGTCAGGTCCGTGTGGTCTGGTCTACACTGGTAAACTTGGTAGCTACAGTTCAAACTCATCCTGTTTCAAAACTGTAATTGATGTCAAGAAGACATTACGGCTTAATGGATTACTAATGAGATATGTACTTTTTAATCTGTCTTGTAGGTCCTGTATTCATATTTAGCAAAGGCCAATAGTGAGTTCAAAGTCATCTTCCTCTGGTGGTCTGTGTGGAGTTAATCGTCTTAGTCCAGTTCCCAATGGATATGTGTCCATATCAAAACTGATGTATCTACTGACAGACTTAGAAGAAAAGCTGATCTACCTTCCTCACATTTAAAGGGGGCCTTTCAGGACTAGTTTTAGGCATAGTAACAGGACAATATAGCACAGAGCATGACTATATTTAATCATTCATCTTGTAATATAATAGTAGGGTTATTAAATTGCATGGCATCCTAGGAAATGGAACTACAGCAGCCTGACCCAGTTAATCCAAATCAAACTTCATTTGCATTTAGGAGGGAACGAAAAATCAAATCCTTCAGATGAATCAGTTAGTAGAGCATGCATCTGTAAAACTGCTTACTACCTTAATCTTTTGGACACCCAGACAAACAGATAACCCCAATGCTGATTAACCTGGCCTGAGAATATTAAATCAAAACAGGATAAAGCCAGCCCAGAGAATCCATATTTTGAATTTCCAAAGTAGTCTTTGTTAGGTTTTAAGTGACAGTTGGCCTCTGTTAGAGTGGCTGAATTATGGGTGGTTCCCAAAATAAACTGTCCAGGCTTACTCTGTGTAACCCTGCAGCTGGCTATACCTTCCTGTGTACAGCATAAGGGTCAGTAACCTATTCCTGGGAAACAGGAATGGGTTTCTGTATAATTGTACGTATTCATTTGGCTGGTTGAAATCAAAGTTTCCAAGGGTGCCATGAAATCAAGAAACTGTAAACAATAATAATAATAATTAATAATAAAAAAGTAAAGTGGTATTGCAAAATAATTACCATCTCAAACAATGTAGCCTGTATTAAAAAACACTAACAGGTGAAAAAATATTAATATTTACAGAAAGATAAGGCATGCTGCTGTCTTTTTACAGGCATATAAGACCCCAGCCCAAAGGAAGAATTTTTTAGGGAGGCAGCTTGGTAACAGCAGAGAACCCAGGCAGGAGACTGGGGCTCTAGTTCTGCTCTGACAGTGACTCGCTGCATGACCGGGGGAAGTCTCTTTCCCTCTCTATCAAATGAAAATAATACTTACCTCACAGGGATGGTAGGGGCTGTATTTTTGGGATACTCTGAGACCTTTTGATGGAAGGTGCAGTAGAAGTACTAATTATTTGAGCCCTGGTTTTTTTTTTTTGTTTGTTTTTTTTGTTTTTTTTTACAAATACAAAGTAGCATGAAATAAAAGGGGGGGAACGGGACATAAAAAAATAACATACAATGAAAAACTCACGCCAGAGCAGTGGCTCCTGCAGCCTTTGTTCTGCAGGGTTGGTGCCAGCTTCCCACTCCGGGCATTGCTACCTGGCACATGGAATTGAAGCACCACCTGACAGAGTGGCAGCTGGGCCAAACTTGAGGATAGAATCATGAGGTTGGAAGGGGCCTCAGGAGATCATCTAGTCCAGGGGTCTCAAACTCAAATGACCATGAGGGCCGCATGAGGACTAGTGTACTGGCCCGAGGGCCGCACCACTGACACACACACATACCCTCGCTGCCCCGGCTCTGCCCCCACTCCACCCCTTCCATGAGGACTAGTGCACTGGCCCGAGGGCTGCACCACTGACACACACCCTGCCCTCGCTGCCCCAGCTCCGCCCCCACTCCACCCCTTCCAAGAGGTCCCACCCCTGCCCCACCTCCTCCTCTGAGCACGCAGCTCCCCATTCCCTCCTGGAAAGCGCTAGGCACCACCAACAGCTGTTTGGCAAACAAAGCAAGAGCAATCTAGGAAGTCCAGAGCTAGAAACACGCGTGGCCCAGCCAGGCAGCAGAGAAGCCTCCACTTCTGGCCCCTCCATCCTGCAAACTGCTATGGGAGGAACGGGGGAGGGGGGGCGCCAGGAAGCTTGGCGGGCCGCAGGGAAGGGCTTTGCGGGCCGCATGTGGCCCCCGGGCCGCATGTTTGAGACCCCTGATCTAGTCCAACCCCCTGCTCAAAACAGGAACAATCCCATTTTTGCCCCTTATCCCTAAATGGCCCCTTCAAGGGTTGAACTCACAACCCTGGGTTTAGCAGGGCAATGTTCAAACCACTGAGCTATTCCTCTTCCCCCAAAGCACTGCAACTCCATGTGTTAGGTCACAATGCCTGGAGCAGGGAGCTGGGTCCAGCCTGGCAGGAAGTGAAGGATCCCAACAGCATAGTCAGCCATGTGTTAGTATTAGCCGGCCATGCGGAAGACTTAGCTTTTTATGCCCATATTTTGCTTAGCACCATCAGCTTCCACCCCAACAATGGTTATGCTTGAGAGTGCTGTGGGGATAGTCTTTGAGGAGGAGAGAATACTTTTGCTACTCAGTAATCAGCTTTTGAAAATTTGAAGCTGATCTAAGGATTAGCACTAATGAGCTCCAAAGGAAGTCTTGTCTTCTGCCATGGTGGTGAATTGCCAAAGGGTGGGCTCTACAACTAAGGGTAACGTAGACCTAGGTCCATTAAAAGCTCATGTCCTGAATTTTTGAATCCAGAACACTACCATGGTCTAGATAAACATATGTCTGTAATGTGCATACTTCTCAACCTGCCAAGCCCCAGATGTGGGTTGCATTACATGACAGGGATACACAAAAAATAAGGTTATGTGCATGCGAAAAACTTTATCTGTAGACTTGAATTCTCTAGTTGGACAACAATGCCATAATCACAGTTTCCCTTGCCGTCATAAACACACAGCCCACTGCTAATCAGAATCAATGGCTGGTGTGTGTTTGAGGGTTTGCCATGTAACAAAGCAAATTAAAGACATGATCCAGCTTCTTCTCAGTCAGAGTATTGCTGATGACTCAATGAGAGGGAGATTGAGGCCTAAGAATCTACGGTCTAGGGGGTCCTGTTTTGTTTTGGGCTTTGTAAAGTGATATATTCTGGGTAGGGAGGGGAGTCTGATGCTGAAGTTTGCGGTAGTTTTACCATTGCTAGTGACACTTTTCAGCAGAGAGCCATGTGTGACTCTTTCCCCTGAGCTATTGGAAGAGAATGCATGGAGGGAAATCTCTGTTGGGTTAAGTGTCGCCAATAAATTCTTCCTCCCCTTTTGTTGTCCACAGCAAAAACTCATTGACAGCATCAGTAGGAAGCTGCAGGTGCTGCGTGAAGCTCGGGAGACACTCCTGGAAGACATCCAAGCGAATAATGCACTAGGAGATGAGGTGGAGGCTATTGTGAAAGAGGTCTGCAAACCTAATGAGTTTGACAAATTCAGGATGTTCATCGGGGACCTGGACAAAGTGGTCAACCTGCTGCTGTCACTGTCTGGTCGTCTGGCCAGGGTGGAAAATGCCCTGAATAACTTGGATGAAAATGCTTCTCCTGAAGAACGGGTAAGACAGGTTGCTAAAGGGCAATGGTGTTATTTCAGTAGCTAAGAAGCTAGCATGGTAAGCTTTTTTTATTTGAAATCCAGGTGGGCAAGAGAGTGGAGGGGAGAAAACTGTTGTGCTGATCATTCACATCAGATGGCTTTCATTAGATCTCGTTAATACTCTTAACCTTGTCTTGCCTTCTCTCAGAATACTCCCACTACAAGTCATTTGTTTCTTGAAGTTGAACTTCAGTTCTGAAATGGTTTTTGGTTGCATGCTGTCCTTAGCGCATTTTACAAGAATTTTTACTGTCAAGTTACTCTCAGCATTAAACGAGGCTGAACTTTTAATTCCAGCTTCATGAATTTTTTTTCCCTATGCAAATGCTCCTGTTGATGTATGGCATTTCCTTTAGTGTGTACATGTAGTTGTACAGTATGTTTTTAGCCTTATTGCATTGTGAATCATTTTCTAATACTAAGTACAGACAGATACTGTCAAGAGAAGGACTGGCTTTGAACTTGTTGGTGAATCAGAATCAGTCACTTGATGGGGCTGACACTCAAAGGAGAATTTACTTAGGAAACAAAACTGAAAATCATGACATGTGATTACACATTTTTTGCCTAATGCAAGGGCGTAAAGAGAATCTCCATCCTTGTCTCTTCTTCCATGCACGTAGCTCTCTTCTGCCTGTTGTTTTTTCTCCCCCTGCTGATGCTCCAGGTCACAGAGAAGCAGCTTTGCTTGGCATAGCAGTTGATCCAATGCAGGGGATGCTCTGTCTAGATTCAGGCACCAGTGTGTCTCAGAATAGGAAGTCAGCTGAGATTTCCACAGAGCTGGTTGAGTGATGCATCAGGACAGACTCATGGACTAGTGAGAAGAGACTGATCTTTTGGAGGGGCTGGGTTTTTGTTTTTGCTTCTCTGCCCCTACGCTCACTGCACCCATTCCCCAGGATCATATGCCTTTATTTCTAATTAGAAAAGTACATATTACAATAAGGTAGAAAACTCTATCAGGCTTATATTGGGTTAATATGCAGCAAATTCATGGTCCATTCTGGTCAATTTCACAGTCATAGGATTTTAAAAATCATCAATTTCACAGTTTGATATTTAAATCTGAAATTTCATGGTATTGTAACCGTGGGGGTCCCAACCCAAAATAGGGTCGGGTGATGGGGGCTATTGGGGAGGGAGGTTGCGATATTGCCCCCCCCTCCTTACTTCTGTGCTGCTGCCCTCAAGAGCTGAGCACTCGGAGGCCAGATGCTGGCCAGGCGCCCAGCTCTGAAGCTAGTGCCACTTCCACCAGCAGCACAGAAATAAGGGTAGCAATACCATACCCATGCTATGCCACCCTAACATCTGCGCTGCTGCTGGAGGCTGCGATGCCTTCAGAGCTGGACTCCCAGCCAGCAGCCACAAAGCTTCCTGCAGCTCAGGGAGGTTCCCAGAGATGGGCCTGGAGCAGCCCATGCGGAGGAAGAAGTCCTGGCCCTCCTTAGTTCCTCCAGGATTAGCAGCTGGAGCTCAGCACTTGGACGTTAAAGGGGCCTTAGGTTGGGGGGTGGGTGTGTGTGTGTGTGTGTGAGAGAGAGAGAGAGAGAGAGTGTTGGGGGTGACCAGGGTGCCCTAAGTTGTCACCCACTTGCCCATCTGCAAAGCCAGCCCTTTTCCTTCCCCAAAAGTGATGACCTCCCCCCACCCCCCATACCATGCCAGCTCAGTACTGCTGGTGGTGTTGCTGCCTTCAGAGCTGGGCTTCCAGCCAGCAGCCACCGCTCTCCAGCCACCCAACTCTTGAAATCTGGTCTCTGCTACAATGGCCGGATTTCATGGAGGTGAACAGATTTCATGGTCTGAGACGTGTATTCACGGCTGCAAATTTAGTAGGACCCTAAGCATAATGAAAAGCTGTGTCAGCTCTTCTCAACCCCAAGCAGTTTGTTTTCACGGTTTGATGCTCTGGCAGTCATTTCAGGGACCTAATCTGAGTTTAGTTCATTGCTGTTTACACATGCAAGTAGACCTTGCAAATCATTTCCGGAAATCAGGATGGCATCCATGTTACTTCATGCTAGTGCTTCCCACAGGCAGCTGTATTTGTTATGAATTTTTCCCGTAAACCATTAAGCGCTAATGTAGTTGATAAGGACCTTATTACCGGTGTTTATAAAATGTATTCCTAAGTGCTTTATTGTCTCTGCAGGTTTAATTCCCTTCTATTAACTCATTTTATCAGAACTCAATGGCAGGTGGGAGATCAAGTTAACTTTTAAGCAGCAGTTTTACAGCTTATCTACAAGAACATGGAGTTCACGGGTAATTTGGATGTGAATGTACCCATAACTAACCTGCAATGGACTAACTGCCTGTGTGGACCCTGCTGACTCATCATAACAGTTTGTTTGATCTAGTCATCTTTGAAATGGGACTAGATCAAAGCACATTAACAAATTGTTAGTGTGTGTCAGCAGAAGCTGCATGGATAGTTAGTCCATGACAGGCTAGTGCGGGTTACATGCGTTCTCTAGCTTGCCATGAACTAATTGTTTGCATAGACAGGCCCTTAATCCCAGTCTGCCATATATACACACCTCTTCATCCTTGTCCCTGCAGGTAAAACTGACTTCAGAGTTGACCAGAAAACTGTTTGTCTTGAACTGATATCTGTAATATGTTTCTCTTTCTCTTAAGCGGACATTGGTAGAGAAGCAGAAGCTGCTGACTCAACAGCATGAAGATGCGAAAGAACTGAAGGAAAACCTGGACCGACGAGAGCGTATTGTCTTTGACATTTTGGCTAACTATCTAAGCGAAGAGAGCCTAGCAGATTATGAGCACTTTGTAAAGATGAAGTCAGCCCTTATCATTGAGCAGAGAGAGCTAGAAGACAAGATCAAGCTGGGGGAGGAGCAACTCAAGTGTCTGACTGACAGCCTCCAACCTGAAAGGCTCAAATAAGAGGTCGAGGCTTGACCAAAGACTTGAAAACTGGTGGTTGGGCACAGTTTCCAAGTATGCAAGTGAAAACCCGGACTTGTATCTGTGTCTAGTAGGTGGAGTTAGACAAGAGAAAAATAGCTACTCTAGCAATAATGATCTTTCTCGTTGTTTGGATGATGTATTTAATTTTTTAAACCCTCTTTTTAATCCCCAACTCCACAGTTGTTCTTTGTCTCTCAGCCTATCCTATAGAAAGTTCTTCTGGTGTAAGAGGAGAGATTCTAAGCTTTGAATTCAGTATATCGTGAAGTCTGTTGCAATAGAGCATGCAAACAATGGTTTTCAAAATAAGACGTGTGATAGTCTTTATTGTCTTCAGATGCCGTACAAACTGCTGGGAAGCCCAAAAGCAAATGAATAAAGAAGCTCTTAAAAAAAAAAAAAAAAAACCCTAAAATTGCAGTCACATCAAGTAGGAGAAGCATTTGTCTAATATTATATTCAGGTAGCTATCACTTTGATCCTGGTGCATCAGATGCTTTTTCTTTGTAACGTATCACATAAGAAAAGTTCTCATTTTCTCCTTCAGAAAATAATTTCAAAACCAATCTCAGCTGGCTACTGTCTAAACCAACTTGAAAATCATTTAAGATCTACGGTACTGAAGTTAAGAGCACATGGGTTACAGAAAAATCCCTTTTTTTCCAGTTTAATTTAATTTTATTTTTTTGGCATGGCATAGAAACAGTTGTGGGCCCATTGATATTGTAGCATTTTTCTTACCAAGTTGTTTGATTTCAAAATAGGACTGAGGAATTCTTGCCAGTTCGGGTCAATTCATTTATCAACTAAACTATTTAGAAAATCTATTTGCTGCTTTGGGTTTCCCCCCAGCGCAGCTACCTTGTAGGAAAGAGTCACTAAGTTAACGGGACAAACTGTGCTGCTTTTATTTTCCTTCTGTTTGTTCAACAGTTCACCTTTTCTATATTAATAGTTAAATTATACTCAAGCCGATCCATGTAATGCTATTTCTTTCTTCCTTCCCTCACCACCAAATGCAATATAAACACCTAGGCCACGTAAGTACTTCTATAGGCCATGTGAGTTCAGTGCAGTATTCAGAGTAACTCTGGTTTGTAACTGTGAACATCTGTATTTCTTTCACTTCACGTGTTGACATATACACTTTAATGATAGGACACTATTTTGTCAGTTCAAGACTATTGGAGGTGATATAGTAACACTGCCATCCAGTAAAACTGATAATTTGCGTCATTCTAACCCATCTCTTAACACAATGATGGGATTAACTGATTTGATCTCCTACAAATACTACAGAATTGCTCTGGGTATACATGTATTATCTCTGTTAAGATATAGCTTTTTAGGGCAAAGGGAAATCTTAGCTTCATGTATAGACTATTTAAATTATATAAAGGAAGCCCTTTATCTCTGTGTTTCTATAAACAGATTCTGCAACATGGATACTTTCAAGGCTGACGTGGATACCAGTCTGTGGCAAACTCTTTGAACAGTACAAGTGATTAAAGATAAAACAGAATGAGAGAAAATCAACCCTTTACACTGCTCCTGCAGTTTTAATATTGACAAAAGGTTCTTTGTCTATTATCAAAATCCTCCTCTTTCAGTGCTTCTTTTGGTCCCCTTTTTCCTGATCCCTGCATTGCAAGAAATTGGCACAAAAACTTCTCTAAAACCAAGCCCTTCGCAGACAGCTATAAATAGTAAAAGGACCATTATACGACCCTAATTCATGTATCCAGATCTTCAATTGGTGTAAATCAACTCCATTAAATCGAATGGGGCTACCTGATGATCTGGCCTTAATTTCTTCTTAGTTTACAAAACTTAAGACTTCTAACAAAATCCCACAAATATTTGCTGCTATGTTAATAGATACTAGGACCAGTGAGTTTTCTCTTTGGACCCATTCCTTAACTATAAGAAACCCTAAGCTAAGTAATTCCCAAATAAATTATGTTTAGCTTTAGTCAAGTAGTGTGCATTGTTTTACCTGTGACTTTTTAAAATGTTTTACATATTGTGGTTATGTGAAATGTGACTGTGAATAATAATATAATTTCATTATGTATGTGTACAGTACTTCGATATAGACCTTTCTTATAAAGATAGCAATACTGAAAGTGCTATATATATTGTCATTTTCACAAAGCAGTATATATATAGTCACCCACTTTCTTCTTTTTAAAATTGTGCTCAGAAGCTCTGTTAGTTGGGACCAGAAGATGACGGTCTCCCAATGTTATATGTAAATCTGTAAATAGATATATTGTTGCTTTAAAAAAAGATCTGGTGCTAATATTTTGCCTTTGGCATCTTTAGGTGATGGCTGCTACTTCACCTTATGTCATCTCTCAATTTTAGATCTCTGTGTATAGTGAAAGATTTCTGTCAGGTTTTTCCAGTTGTTTGGATTTTGCAGCCCAGAGTGAAAATGTGTACAGTTTTCTTGCTTGACACTTAACATTTACCTACTGACAAATCGTACTGCTTGACTTTGAGGAAATAAACTGAATATTTCAGTGTACTGAGTTTACCATTCATTTTACACGGTCAAAATATCAAGAGGCCTACTCTTTCATTGGATACTCGTGTCCACTTTGCTATCTCTCATACAAGATAAGCACATAAGGTAGCAGATTAAAATCAGAATCAATTTTTTTGTTAAATTATTTTAAATTTAGATTCATTGATCAGTCCCAAGTTCCACATCTAGAACACAAGGAGTACATAGTTCCATGTAAGGATATAAATCAATAGGCAAGGTTAGGAAGAAGTGGGGCTGACTGGTTTTCATCCCTTCCCTGACTGAGCCTTGTTGCGTGTGCTTTTTTTAGATTTCCACTTTCCTCTGTTTTTCTTCTACACTGTACAAATAATAATAATAATAAATATTATGAAGGGAGTGCAGAGAGGAAGAAACAAGATGTTTCTATATAATCAACATAGGCAATTTAGTTGAACTGATTTAACCTTTAAGGTACTGTATCATATATAAATATCAAAGGGGTGAATAAGTTAACTTGTTTTGTAGTTAGCGAACTACAAAAAACAGGTATTGGTAGCCCTTTTGTGAACTCTGATTGCCCATGTAACCCACAATGGGAAAATTTATGCAGGTTACTAAAATTAAGTAGAGGGAAGTTGGGTTGTTTTGTTGGGAGTTTTTTCCCCTACTGAACACTGCTACCTTACTGTACATCCTTTTTTCTCTTAATGTTGGTCTCTTGCTCCTTTTTTTCCCCCTCCTTTCGGGCTGGCAGCTGCAGAAAAGTTGTCCCTGCACAAATGTGCTTTCCGTGAAACTTCTGCTGCCCAATGAAATTGCCTAGGATCTTGTTCTAGCTTTGACTTTCTGTTTTAGGTAGCTGAGCACACCAGAGTTTAGAGAAACTTCCTGGTATTACTGTGTCCCCTTTTGACTAGTCAGTAGCTATTGACTATTTCTTTCTTACTTCTGTCATTGTTTCCAGTTTTACCTCTGTGCTTCTCATTACCAATGTGGCATGACTGGCATTCATAGCTGGCAGGGCCTCATAATCTGGTTGGGTAAATTACTGCCTGTTGTTTTTGCAGAGCTCAGTCATTTATTACTAGGGCCCTACCAAATACCAAACACTGGTCTCCCCTATGAAATCTGTGCAATATAGGGGACAAGAACACAAAAGATCAGATTTCACATGGGCCCTATTTATTACTGAAGAAGTGCTTGGAACTGAAGTAACTGAGGGAGTCTCAGACTATGAGCTCTTTAGGGCATAAATTGTGTCCCACTTCACATCGTTGGACAGCGCCTATCACACTGTGAGCACTATTATGGTAATAACATGGAGCTGAAAGTATTGTACTATGCTGATGATAGAATTGGCATTGTGATCAAATTAGTCATCCCTATTCATCCTTCTAGGTCACAATCTATTATTTAACCAAGCACAATGTTCCTTGAAACATGAAATCGGTTTAAAACGCCCTTTTGATACAAAGACCTATTTGCCCTCTCTACTGTTTTTATATGACACTATCCTCACTAAGGCTTAACAAAATTTCTAACAATAAAGTATATCCTAGTTGAAGTACATGATCTTAATTATATTATAAGTATGAAAACATAGTGTGAAGCAATGAGTCCAGTTTAATGCAAATACCACATAACTACCAGACCTTAGTGAAATTAATTATAGGCCGAGTTGGTAATATCCCTTGTTACTGAGGTTGCCTAACACTTTCCACTATAAGACCCTGTTTTCCGTTGCTTATCACTTTTTGTCAAACTTCAACCATTTGACTGAAATTTTCCATGGCAAATTTTTGACTCCTGATGATTTTTTATTTTGGAAATTTTCAACCAAAACAGTTTTGCTATTTCCAAGAATGAGGCTACGAAAAATACTTTTTGTCCATGTTAAAAACCGCCTTGAGACCTTTCCTTCCGAAGTTCTAGCACCCCCATGCTTTGGAGCAGGGACTTAAAATGGGGGGAGACTTTTGGTCAGGTATGCGCCTTTTTGCCCATTCTTGTAAAAATCTGCCCGAATTTGGCTGAATTGCAAGGCTTAGGAAAATCTCAGTTCTCACATCGTCAGAAGAGGCTGACCAGAGCTTCACAGCTAAAATCTATTCCGTCTTTACTGGACATGTTCCAGTCAGGAGCTGAGTAGGACTTTCCCTGCAATTTCAGTGCTGAGCTGCTGCCAGTGTGGGGCACTGGAAACGAGAGCAGGGATGCTGTCTCTCCAGTGCTTTCAACGATCCACCTGCTCTCACCCAGGCAGCCTGGAGGAGGAAGCTACTTGGTTTGAATGAAGAGACAACAACTGGACCGAGAGGGACAAGGAGTTAACTGAGACAAAGAACCCATGGAGGAAACAACATGCCTGGGTCTGGATGTTGTGACGCGAAAGGAAAGGGGGACTGGGAGTTGTAGAGGAAGAAGACTGGGACTTGGAGTCATGGATTTTAAGGTTGAAAGGGATCATTAAGAGGATCATCTAGTCTGACTGGATGGGCAGTAAGAGTCAGAGGCTTGGATGAGGAGGGAGGGAGACTGGAACTGAGAACCAATGGGGATCAAGAGTTTGGGGAATTCCTTCTGTTCACTAAATATGTAAGAGATGTTAGCGTCCCATTTTATTAAACACCTGTAGTTCAGTTGTACCTTTAGACCTCAACCAGGTTACCTACTACAACTGTCTTGTGTTTATGTTCACTAGTTGAAAGATTACTGTGGGGAATGATTGATTAAATTAATGCATTTATGAAACTGGTGGAAGGTTTTGCACATTCATCCTTGGCAAGGTTAAACTCGAAACTCAAAGGAAGTAGATCTGAATCCTCATGTTTTATGCACACACCAAAAGAGCCACATGAGTAATATCAACCGGCATGAGACCTTGAACTAAGGTGCTTTGATGCGAGCCAGATTCAGGAAGGCTCCTGTAGGTCTATTAAAATATCTGTATATTTTCATGGAGATGCTGTCTCACTCATGTACACTGAAGGAGTTTTGTCTTAGTGGGCCACAAGCTATTCACAGTAAACTAGACATAAAAACAAGTAGCCTAATATTCCTAGACATCAGCACTTCCGTGATAGCCTCATATATCCTGGAGTATGGCAGGACAAAGGACCATATGTACACAGAGAGATTGACAAATGTAACTTTCCTGCACCAAAGGAGTTGAGAGCCAACAAATCTTGATGGGAATCAACAAAACCTGCATTACCTAAGGCATTGCTTTGTGCTCTATAGCTGCCTTCACTTTAAAGCCTTCCTCTCTGGCTTATGCATTCAGTTTAACATGGCTTTTTTTTCTTGTTGTAACATTTAGTATTACAGTAGTACAGACTGAACAAACTGCTGTAGATTACAGAAATAAAAGCCCAATAGCACAGTTTAGTTTGGGTGTAGAGACACAATTCAAAGAAGGTGATTCCTGTCACAGTAGCTCTGGGAGTGATTATGAACCACCTTCTTTGAATTGTGTCTGTACACCCAAACTAAACAATGCTAGCTATTGTCTTTGACTTTTTCCTGTAACCTGCAGCAGTTCTATCTGGCATTCAGAACAGGTTCCACAGAGATACAAAGGAAAATCAAATATGCTGAGAGGGGCTAAATGCAAGCACCAAGGTCAAATTCATAGTTCTTAGTCTTCCTCAGCCAGCAGGGCAGTGATGTGGGGAAACCTGAGAAAGGATCCCCAAGACTCCATGAAGGGATACTTTATAGACCAGCTGGAGAGAAAATAATTGAATATCTCCCTTGTGTTTCTCAGCTCTATCTCCCCATCGCTGTAAGTGCTCAATGAATGAAGAAACTACCTTTGGAAAATCATGATACTTCATTGTGCATGAGTAAGGCAGCCTTGCAAAATTCTGTACACTACTTTCCTGGGGTGGGTTGGGGGCTTTTTGAGGGGGAGAGGGAATGAGAGCAGGAAGTAAAATGCAACCAATTTTCTCATAATTGTCCGGATAAAAAGGTAAGTAGATTTTTCTTTATGGGATGGTATATTTTCATAACGTTGTAAAGCTGGAGTTACAAACAGTTGTACTCAGAAGCTGTGCAGTTTGAGCATAAATGTAAAGGTGTGCTGATAACCAAAACAGGTGTGGGTGTATTAATTATCCTTTGAGATATGGGTAAAGAAGTCCTACAAGGATTTAAGCGTGAGAGGGGGAACAAGAAACTCAGTATGGGGTCCCAGGGAAATGCTGTTGCAAAAAGGGCTAATGCAGTCACTGGATGTAAACAGAGGAGTGATGAGTAGGGAGGTGGTTTTCTCTCTGTATGCGGCATTAGTGAGACCAATACTGGATACCAGAACTGAATGCAGTATTCCATAGTTTCTGTGGACATTATGACTCCGTTATGACTCATTTCATAGGCACATAACAAGGTGCAATTGTGTGACCTCTTTCGTAAATATTTACCATTGCCAACTATTTTCTAATTTTACCTCCTGCTCCAGTCATAAATGGAGTGCTGATAGGAAAGTGATTTGTCTAGAGCAACAGGTAAGAGAAGCATATGGGGAAATAACAGCTGGCACATCTTTATTAAGACACAACCTAACTCTCTCAGCCTACACAACTGTAACCCTGGATTTGTATGCAATTTTGTTTCCATGAAAGCCTTATGCTAGCTGCCTTTTCAAATTGTTTCTCTCACCTGTTGCTGTAAAAATACCTTTTGCAATTCTGACTTCTTCAGATGTTCTGTTAATGTCATGCTTAACTGTAGGGTAAAACAAAAACTGTAGGGTAAAACTGTAGGGTAAAACAAAACTAATCTCACCTTCCCAGGATTACATTGTTGCCTTCTAACCACTGAGTCAGCCTCGATGGTCGTTCTAAATTGTCAAGTATCAGAGGGGTAGCCATGTTAGTCTGGATCTGCAAAAGCCACAAAGAGTCCTGAGGAACCTTATAGACTAAAAGACGTATTGGAGCATAAGCTTTCGTGCGTGAATACCCACTTCGTCAGATGCATGCAGTGGAAATTTCCAGAGGCAGGTATAAATATGCAGTCAAGAATCAGGCTAGGGATAATGAGGTTAGTTCAATCAGGGAGGGTGAGGTCCTCTTCTAGCAGCTGATCTGAAGATATGAACACCAAGAGAGGAGAAACTGCTTTTGTAGTTGGCTAGCCATTCACAGTCTTTGTTTAATCCTGAGCTGGTGGTGTCAAATTTGCAAATGAACTGTAGCTCAGCAGTTTCTCTTTGAAGTCTGGTCCTGAAGGTTTTTTTGCTGCAGGATGTCTACCTGCTATTGTGTGTCCAGGGAGACTAATCCTGGACAACAATCCTCACTTTCACAGGCCTTGGCAGGCAGGCCAGTCCTTAGCCACAGACAACCTGCTAACCTGAAGCATATTCTCACTAGCAACTACACACTGCACCATTGTAACTGTAACTCAGGAACCAATCCATGCAACAAATCTCGATGCCAACTCTGCCCACATATCTACACCAGCGACACCATCACAGGCCCTAACCAGATCAGCCACACCATCAACCGGTTCATTCACCTGCACATCTACCAATGTAATATATGCCATCATGTGCCAGCAATGCCCCTCTGCTATATACATTGGCCAAACTGGACAGTCCCTACATAAAAGGATGAATGGACACAAATCCGATATTAGGATTTGCAATATACAAAAACCTGTAGGAGAACACTTCAATCTCCCTGCACATACTATAGCAGATTTAAAGGTCGCCATCCTGCAGCAAAAAAACTTCAGGACCAGACTTCCAAAAATATATCCTATTAAACCAATTTAGGCAGGATAGAGATCAGTTGAAATATTGTGATGTTGATGTCCACTGGTTTTCCAAACTGATCTGCTAGTGACTAACCGCCATAACCCAGAGGTCACGCAGGTTTCTTACTAGGAAAGCACTTTAACATTGTCCTGTGTTCTGACTGTGAGATTACATTGTAAATGGTTTAAAGCTTTTGAAAATAACGGCATTTTCTATGGATTCCTTTACTCCATTCTCTTTGATAGGAACATATGCTATTTATTTTCCCCACAACTACTCTTGGCTGAGAGTGACAAGCCCAGGAGATAGAAAATACAAGAAAAACACATCCAGAATGTCTACCAAGATATCATTTATCATTTTATATAGTTGTTTCTAAGATAGCTGTAATAGAAATCCATACGTCTTTGGGAAATGTATGTGTTGAATTTTCTAATGACCTGCTTATTATTTTCTGGGAATAATAATGGAACTACCAAGAAACATATGAGCTCTTAAAGGGGCGTCTCTTTTTTTCTTCTGGATTTCCTCAGTTTCATTCTTTGGAAATAACCAATTTCTTGGTGAGCAAATGATTTATCAGCTTTTTGTCAGCTGATGTGAAGAAAAGGCTTTCTTTGACTTTTCATTTATTTATTTGGTTGGTTGGTTTATCATGGATGTATAATATTCTCACATTTCCTGTTGTGATCAGATGGAACATGCCCAGACATTTTTTTAGGAGTGTTTGGTACAGATGCCCTTTGTGCATAATCTCTGTGAGCCAAAGAGATGATGACTGAGAATAAAGAAAGGAACACTGATCTGGACGCCTACTCATTGTCTGTCTTGGGAAGTTTTATTCTGGTATGACACCACTTGCATGTAAATAGATAGATAGATATAGATATAGATACATAGATATACACATAGATATATAGATAGATGATATATATATATATATATATATATATATATATATATATAGAAAGAGAGAGAGAGAAAGCCTGAAGCATTCTGTTTAGTCCTACATTTCTAGTTAGACTCCTAAATATAAGTGATTGGGCTTTCAGAGCTGCTGATCACTCACAAATTCAACTGACATCACCCAGGCTTGAACATTTAGTCCATAATGGATGTATAAATATATTCTATGCTACAAAGCTGAAATCTCCATCCTGAGCTCAACCCACAAGATAACACATATGGCCTTGGGGTCTTTGGCAACCCCTTCTCAGAAATCAAATTATGCTGTAGAAGGCTAATTCCCCACAGAAAAGAGCTTGAAACCTTTTTTTAATGAAAGCTTGCAATTTGCCTTTTAATGAAAGGCCAGATTTGTGAACCAGGAACTTGTGCAAGCTCCCATGAGCCTCTTTCAGCTCCTTTGTAATGCCAACCTCCCACGAACCCCGGCCAGGGCTGAGGATGGGAGACCCATCTGCTTGGGAAGAGGGCAGCAAACATCTTGCTGTCTGTGACACAGTCAGTGGCCTGGGGGATTTGGGAAGCAACACCAGCAGAGTGATATTCCAAACATAAAATATTAATATTAGGCAATACATGTTTGTAGGGGGGAGAGTCTGGATTTAATCTGATTATGAGGCCTCCTGAATTCAATTATCTACTTTTCACCTAGCCTCCCATTACTAGTACAGCACAGTATATAATGCCACCAAATGGTATATTATGTACTTACGGCAAGAGATGTGTGTAGTGTGTGCATTTGTATATGTGATTTTTACTTATATTCATAACAAAATATACTCAAAGTAAAAACGGTTTTGGAGTGTGCTAGGTGGCTAGATATTCTGGATATTGGAAGGATGGAATATCAAGAATCGTGTGCCTCTTCCAGGTCTCTGAGGCATGTAAAATATCTACAGCGAAATATCTGCGGACATCTAAAACAAAGCCGATAGCAACAACAAAAGCACCAGCGAAAAAGAGGGCCGGTCCCTCAGCTGGTGCACATGGACAGAGCTCTTTTGCCAATCCATGTAGCTTGGGCCCATTTACGCTAGTTGGGAATCTGGCCCAGAGCTTTTGCTATGTATCCATTCTTTCATATTATTGAATCAACCACTCCACTGCATCCTAATGAGATTTCCATCATCCTGTCCAACTGAGAAATCCGCTTCCTTTAAGAACCACTGCCTTGGCGATGAATGACCTGAATGTGGTTTGAAATATGTTAAGATTTTATAGATTTCCCATTTGGAATCCAGTGTAACTGGAGACAATTTGAGCTCCAGCTGCCTTTCTTCAGGGGCTGGGCAAAGACTACCGTGGGACATTTTGACTGTACTTCAGCATTCCAAAGTGTTGGGACTCACTGAGGAAAATGAGTCAGAGTGACAAATTCACTGGGAGAAAAAGTCACCTTTTTTTTTTTTTTTTTTTTTTTTTTTTTTAGCAGCCACTTCCAGTTCTCACCACATCATGTAAGAATTACAGGCCTAGGCTCAGGAGGTTGTGAAGGCGAGGAATATAACAGGCTTAATAAAGAACTGGATAAATTCCTGGAGGTTAATTCCATTAATGGCTATTAGCCAGGATGGGTAAAGAATGGTGTCCCTAGCCTCTGTCTGTCAGAGGGTGGAGAATGGATGGTAGGAGAGAGATCACTTGACCATTACCTATTAGATTCACTCACTCGGGGGCATCTGGCATTGGCCACTGTTGGCAGACAGGATACTAGGCTGGATGGACCTTTGGTCTGACCCAGTATGGCCATGTTCTTATGAGCAAAGGGATTGCCAGACAGGATCAGGCCAGTGATCCATCTAGTCCAGTATCATGTCTCTAACAGTGGCCAACGGTAGATGTTTCAGAGGATGATACCAAACCTCTCCAGCTGGAAGTTATGGGGTAACCTGCTGACCTGGAAAGTTTCTTCCTAACCCCCAGTTAGAGGTCAGCATATGCTCAGAAGTATAACAGTTTTTCTCTTCCAAGTACTTTTGTTTGTTTGTTTTGTTTTTTTAAATCTTCACTATTGTAACAACTCTGGCTGTTATCCATATAAATACACAACCCTTTGTTTCAATCTTCCTATGCTCTTGATCTCAATGACATCCTGTGGCAAAGAGTTCCACAGCTAAATATGCACTGTTCTGAAAAGGATTTCCCTTTATTGCACAGCACATATTTAGCAGTCACAGCCCTTGCTTGGTAACAGCAGAGTAAGAGGCTGTGATATCTGGAAGAGGGGCTACTCGCCCAATATTTCCTGCTGCAAAGAAAGAGGCAGGGTGGTCATATGGCTGCACCCTCATCCCTCAACTCACTGTCCACATTAGCTGGCCAGGTGCACAGGGACCAATAAGCTCCATGGAAGGAGGGGAAGTCACTTACTCTCTTCCTCCCAGAGGAGCAGGGAGGGACTTGTGCCTGAGTCCCCTTTGTTCCCTGGTCTGTAGCTGTGTAGCCACAAACTGCTGCTTGGTCACACAGGACCCACTGTAAGCCACAGCACTGTGGCTTGATTTCATCCTGCTTTTCCACTTGACAAACGTACTGAACATTCGTTTACAGCAAATATTTACAGCTCCAGGCTATTGAACAGAATCCTAGAATATCAGGGTTGGGAGGGTCCTCTGGAGGTCATCTAGTCCAACCCCCTGCTCAAAGCAGGACCAATCCCCAACTAAATCATCCCAGCCAGGGCTCTGTCAAGCCTGACCTTAAAAACCTCTATGGAAGGAGATTCTACCACCTCCCTAGGTAACCCATTCCAGTGCTAAATATAATACTGCGAACCACAGAACATACAAGGCCTGATCCCAAGCTCTTTAAAGTCGGTGAAAAGATTTCTAACTTCAATAGGTTTTGGAACAGGACCATAGAGAGGGGAAATTGTATTTCCGGGCTGGGAAGCTGTTAATGGTTTAGACACAAGGAACAAATAATTTGTGAGAAGTGTGGGTGGGGAAGAGGAAGGCAGAAAATTTCCATAGTTTCCTTCCCCTCCCTAATAATTTACCACTGTTATCATGTAAATGCACAGTGTAACTATACAAAGCATAACAACATGCTAATGAGAAGTGTGACGGAGTCAGACCAGAAGGGTATAGGAGAGTGCTGGAAGTGAAGTATATCAGCCTCAGGATGAGCAGGTCCCTGTTCCCTGGCTAGCCAAACAGAGAAGGTTCTAGAAAGCAGCAGAAACAGCTAGCCTGATTGGGACACCTGAAGCCAATCGGGCTGGCTGAAACTACTTAAAAACCCTCCCATTTAGTCAGGTGGGTGTGGGAGTTTGGGAGGCGTTGGAGCAGAGAGCGGTTTGGAGGTGTTGGAGCAGAGAGCAGTTTTGGAGGCGTTGGAGCAGAGGGAGTTTGGAAGGAGGTGCTGAGGTAAGGGTAAAGTGGAGTGTGAAGAAGCAGGGACTGCTGTGGGGAAGTATCCCAGAGAATTGTATTGTGTTTGGTGGTTAAAAGGTCAGCCATCTTAGCTGATACTATTAGGGTCTCTGGGCTGGAGCCCATAGTAGAGGGCGGGCCCGGGCTCCCCCCTTCCTACCTTCCCTAATTAATCACTGAGACTAGGGAGACAACAGAGACTATGCCAGGAAGGATAACTTCTCCTCATTGGCTTATGATGAAAATGGCTCAATAGCTGTGACCTTATCTCTAGAGAGAGAAGGGCTACATGGAATGTCACAGTGAGCCTCTGAGGCTAGTGAAATCCGCCAGGAAACGCAGGACCCGCAAGTAGACTTGGAGCTTTGTCACAGAAGCTGTAGCCAATTTTCATATCCCAGTTACTTGGCCATATTACATTATCCCTTAAGACCGAAACAGCTCAACCTATACAGTGGATTACATTATCACCCGCATCCCAGGCTAAGCTCCACAGAAGTCTAGTTGAGCTAGAATGCCATTGTGCTGGGGTGGCAGTTGACGGACATATCAGAATCTCATTTTTCTTCTTTGCGTGCTTGCTCATGTCTATTTCACAGTAGGTGATTCCAAGCTATATCTGTTGGAGGTGGGTAGCCCTGGGAGTTCAAAAGTTCCCAGGATGGAGTACCGTCCTGCCAAACCTGGCGTCATCCCTGGTTTGGGAGACGATCGCATAATGAGAAGTGAAAGTGTGAAATGAGGACCAGGTAGCAGCTCTACAGATGTCCTGGATGGGAACATGAGCTACATATGCAGTGGACAAGGCCTGAGCTCTCGTCGAGTGTGCCTTCACGATTGGTGGTGGGGGAACCCCTGCCAATTTGTAGCACATGTGTACGCTGCTCAGTCTGACCTCCTGAACAACGCAGGCCACAGAATCTCACCCACCCACTTTTGTAGTAAACCCCTAACCTATGTCTGAGCTATTGAAGTCCTCAAATCATGGTTTAAAGCCTCCAAGGTGCAGAGAATCCTCCAGCAAGTGAATCGTGCCCCCATGCAGCAGAGGAAGGCAACCCCTCCCCCCAGGGCCTCATACCTAACCTCGTAACATCCTGATACACAATCATAAAGCCAGTGACCAAATGTGCCTGTGCAACAAAAAAGACAAAATCCACAACAGAGAGGGAAAGGTCCAGCACCTACACTCAGGGAAGCCTACCATATTACCTGCAAATCAAATCTGTGAAACAGTCCACCCAGAGAAGATAACAGGGGACATAAGGTGATGCAGGGGGAAGCAGGAAAAGGATTTCCTTTCTTCTAGCAGAGCCCTTTACTGCAAGTAATGGCCAATCACAGCACATATTGCAGGGGATAGAAATTGTTCCTTGTAAGGGTGATTCCCCCAAAGGCTGTCCCAGATCTGCAAATGTGCACCAGCAGTAAGAGCCTGCAGAACATAACAAAAATTACTGTGGGCTCCAACCAGGAGGAAATGCAATGAAGGTGAGGATGCCTACCAGGAAATCAGAGCCATTTTTTTCACTCATGGAAAAACCAGGAAGAAATTAAAAACCAAGAAGAAATAAATTAAAAAAAAAAAATGGATTTCCAGATAGCAAGTTTGGAGCAGGTCTCCTATTGAAATGTTAGTGTGTTAGCCGTCTTATTCAGATATGGAGTCAGAACAATTCCAAGCAAGAAGAGAAGCAACATCTTAGATTTGTTTCCCCAAAGGGCAAAGCAAATAATCTTGCTTCGGGACCCATTCCCGCATTCCCCTCACCACCAAGACACAACAGTGAATTTTAGGTGCACAAGAAATGTGATAGCAAGACTTTAACAGGAGAAATGAGTTATGATACCATCTCTCTAAGTTTTCAAATTCTTTGAGCTGTGTTCTTCAGGACCTTACACTAGAAGGTCATAATGGTTCCTCCTGGCCTTAAATGCATCTAAGCACTGTGACAATGTCTGTGAAGTATTACTTCACAGAAAACTGAATTTTAAATGTGCGTTTAAATATTTTGGACAAAGTTTTAGTGCAACTAAAATTATATGGTAAAATGTTCGTCATATGTTGTAGCGGGTTAATGATTAACTACCTCATTATATCAGTGTTGACTTAGTGGGAGTCTAAAAAGAACTGTGAGGTACCTATTCCATAGTTCAAAAAAATCAGACCATTCCACATAAGTGCTTTTTTTCCAGCTCTCCGCAGTCTGTGTCCAGAACTCTGTTTCATGCAACTGACTCTTCTTCAATGGTTCAGCCGCTCACAGACCCACAAAAGTAAGATTCTCTTTTTTTTTTTGTACAACTTATTTTATGAAGGTCTGAGAGAGAACAGATGGGGGGAAATATGAGTATTTCTTTGCTTCCTAAAAGAGTAAAGATTGCTTTCCCAACTGGGAACTGAAGAACTAAGTTTCCAGCCATTAAATCATAGGGATATTGCTAAGAATGATCTAATTACTATCTTGCCGTTTTTGAAACTTACTTTTTGTTGGAAGAATCAAAAAAAGGATTTGGTTAGTAAGCTATGTCCTGAATGCTACAATAAAACTGCATGTCGGCAATAAAACTGCACTGAGATAGGATTTGAATGTTAATTGCAAAACACAAGCAAATGCTAAAAATATCAATAAATGAAACTAAAGGAAGCTGGTAAAATGAGTTCTTGTGTTAATGGGGAAAGGAAAAACTTGTTCAATTTCACTGAATTGTGTTGATTTTATAGGGATGAGTTTATAATGGATTTTCTCTCCAAAGTGTTTACAAATTACACTAGATTTCCAATAGCAAAAACCTTTTAACAAGGAGGGAGGCTACTAATAGACCTCCTGGGGTCTCTTCCAACCCTAATCTTCTATGATTCTATAATAGGGAAAATCATACTATAGTGGTTTATTATTCGTCATTTGTAGTATTTCATTTATATTGAGTCATGTTTATCACTTGCATAGAGGCAAGAGTTCCTGCTGATCATCTTTTTGAGGATATACTCCACCCACCCACCCTGTGATTGTCCTGAGATCCAGAGGGAAATTCTCTGAGTCTTTGTATCCCTGCAGCAGGTGTGAGTTGTTGAGCAAGGGCACGGGACTGCCACACCACACCCCCATCTCCCATGTCAGCACTGCTTCATTATCTTTAGCACAAGGATTGAATGACTTGTTCTCTATTGTTGTTGAAAGTCACGAGGGGTAGGCGGACGGGGGCAGTGAGGGAGGCACTTGCTGTTAAGGTTTGCTGGAGTGGAAGATAAAGAATTCAAAATCCCTCTCCCAAATTTCAAGTCCTCTCACCCTTGCCTAAGAAGGTTGGGTGGGGAAAAGTAACACCTCCAATATAAAACGGGGAATACTTGTGGCACCTTAGCGACTAACCAATTTATAAATTTATAAAAGATGCCACAAGTACTCCTCATTTTATTTACGGATACAGACTAACAAGGCTGCTAATCTTAAACCTCCAATATACTAGCTGTTTTGGGTTGCCAAAAATCCAAACCATCTTCTGCACTTTAATGGGTGCCTGCTACCAAAACTTCCAGTGTCCTGGCTGCCACATAATTTAAGTGCTGAATGCCACACAGGGCCTTGGGTGTGATTTGGGGTCTCCTCATAAGAACTCTGTTTTGCTGGGGAGAAAATCCAAGATACAATTGTGCCTTGAATCTACCTAACCTGAGGAATAAGGGACCTGGAATGGCAGCTGAACAACAGGAGTGTGGGTGTCCGTATCTGATTTCCTCCTTGCCATAGGTGATAATTGGGTGGGGTGGAGTCTGTGATGACTTTCTGGGAAAGGCCTGAAACCACATAAGTCTGACTTTGGGTTTATGCGGGAAAAGAAGCAGCTTCTCTGGCAGCAGAAGCTTATGGTCAAAACCGGGTTGACTATTGCTGTGGGAAAGCCAGAGCTAGACTAAAATGAAGTGCAGCCCTGTCTTGGAGCACCCCATGTCCCAAGGGTTATGGAGGTCTCTCATTCCTTCCCCTAAGTGGCTCTATGGACCATCCTCAGCCCAATGGGCACTAGGTATTTTGTGCTCCTTCCTTCAGAGAGCTACTGAGGGGCTGCATTTCCTTCAGTAACTAGAAGCTGATCTCTTTCAGCCAACTTCTTTCCCCCAAAATAGTGTGGCTGTCTGGGTTCAGTGCACATGTCTATGTAACACCAACAGCCCCTGGTCATCTGCAGGTGGGATCAAACCTGGAACTTTTCAAGCTTAATGCATGAGCCTGTACTGCAGGAACTAAAAGCCATATGGCTCTTAGCTAAGGCTGTAGAGCCTCATTAATCTCTCTCTCTCTCGTCTCTGTGCTACTAGATGGGACACAACACCACACCCAGGAGGTGTGTGGATTACATCTGTGCAATGCCAGCCATGTGCAGGTTATCTGGGCTCTGCATTTGGCTGCCTTAGCATAACCGCCTGACTCCTGGCCTCTTCCTGTGTCCCCCAGGTTAGGCAGGGCCTTTGGGGTCCTGGGGTTCTTTCCGAAGGCTCCTGAAAGAATACCTGCTCAGTGTTGCCATGCAACCATTTTGCTGTCTCATTTCTTCCCCGGATGCTGCATCTGGGCTGTTGTGCATGGGAGTTGCTTCAGGGAGGCTCCAAAAAAAGCAAGGGGGCTACCTAAGATACATTGGCAGAGCCGGGTGTGAAAATTCTCCACAGCACCCGCCTTTTCTACTCTTGGGTCGAGGCAGTACTAACCATGCCACATTGTTCCTGGCCACCACATTTCCTCATTCAAACACAAACAAAATAACCCAGCCTAAAAGAGGCATTTAGAGAGGAGAAAAGAAACCAGTCTTCTCAACCCCAATTAAGGAATCAACTAATCAGTGAATATGGAAATCCTGAGTTTTTGCTCGTCCTATAACCAACCTAAATCTTTTTCTTTTTCTAAATATTTCTTAAGAAATATTTTCATAAGGAACTTTCTCACCCCCAAACTGAAGCAGGTGCTCTGGCCACATTGACTCCAGAATGTTTTTAATTGTTAACCAGAAAGAAAAGCAGTAACGGGCAGAGAAGTGACGATGTCTCATCATGGCATAATCCCAGGAGCAGGGTGAAACATAGGGGTGATGGATGTGAAACTGATCTGTAACAATTTGTGACTATTAGATGTTCTGTCGGTCTGGCTGTCATAAGTGGGATGGCTGCAAGAATACAACAGGATAATTCAAGCAGGGAGGAGGACAATGGCTTCAGAGAAACCCATTTCGATGGACGGTGTCTAAGCCAGTCTTTGAAAAATGCCATCTCTGCCACCCTGCTCAGCTCACTGGACGATGTGTTAAGGAAGAGAGGATCTCAGCTGGCAGCCACAGGGGGGAAAACTGGAACAGAGAATTTTGGCTGGATTAAAAAAGGCAGTCCCTCAAAGGAAGAGACTGTTAGGAAACAGACTGAGATCAAGACCTTTCAGAGAGCAGGGGCCTGGGATATGTCTTTAGGTACAATGGACATGAGTATAGATGCTTAATTGTTCTAAAGACCTCTGCTATACTTTGTCTTGTTCCTTCTGTTAAGATTAAACCACACCTTATATTAAGAAGGCTATTTGGGGGCCACTGTATTCACTACTGGCCACAAGCTCTGTAAGGGAAGAACCACAGGTAACCAAACCCAGTCCAGGGTAAGCACAGTTGATCCACAAGGTGCTGTAGTCTAGGACCTGGTTTAAAAGTGGAAGAATCATCCTAGTACTTTATCCAGTCTAGATCTAAATGTGCACTGCAAATGAGCTTCTACCTTTTTTTTTCCTTTAGGTGTTTTAGGGGAGTATCTGCAGAGGGACCAAAGGTTTTAATTAAAAATGGCATTTCTTAGATTCTTTCTTAAGGCCATATTCTTACTGAAAAGTAATAATGAATCCAGTTCTTCCTAGATGAAATAAGATGCATTCCCCATTGAAGCCTATGAAGATTGTGTCTGGCTGCCTGGGGTTGAATTTGGCCCATGATATGTAGCACCATTGGTTTGGGTTTTTGTGCCTGTGGCACACACAATTATACATGTTTGCATGCTGCTTATACACTGGTCTCTCTAACCAATCGTTCTGTCAGAATTTTGCTGTGTAATTTTGGAACACGAGAGAGAAATCCCAAACTGATATTAAGATTAATGCTATGAAGGCAGTTGAATGTACTGTATAGCCGTTCAAGCCAACAATACATTCCTTGGCTTTTCATACAAGTCAATGCCTTTTGTCAGTTTGCTGAGTCATAGACTATCCAGTGGAATCTTAAAGCAAAATGCCCTCTGCAAGTCAATGATATTTTCACTCAAAAAACCTTGAAAGTGTTTGATTAATGGGGGAAAAAAGCTCATGTTGCTTACCTGGATTTAAAGGCTCCTCAACCTGCAGGGGATGGAGAATGCAACATTTTTGCCACCTGCAAAAAAAAAAATGTTTCTGAGAATCCTAGAAACATGAAACCACATCTCTGCCATCCTTAAAAAACCCAGTGGGTTCCATTGCATTTCAGGATCTTACTGTAACTCCCTTCCCATCTTTTTAAATTTAAATTTCAAATAATATTTTTGCAGGTTTTGATAAAATCAATCTTTAAAAAGGAAAGAAAGAAAGAAAAGTTACAAATCAACCTTCCTTATTTTTTTAAAATTCCCTCTTGTGTCTCTTCTGTGCTAAGCTAAAATGTGGATTGGTTTGATTGGTAGTGGGAATAATAATCAAGGGGTTTAGTCTCATTTAATTCTACAAGAAAACAAACTGGTAAATCCAACTTCATGAAGATGAGACTATGCTTTAATAAGTTCTGACATTTCGTGATACTGACTTGCTTGTGAAATTCACTAGCTGTACCTGGTAGCAGTCCGTTGATGAACAGAGTAGTTATTTACCAGTGGTTTATAAATATAAAGTTTTGAGCTATGCACAAAGGGTGGGAGTTTCAGAAGCATTCAGCTTTGGCTTATCTTTGTTCCTACTGGGTCAACTCACTTTAATAAGAACGGAGGTAATTCAACAATGGAAATTTTATATGCAGTGCTCCCAGTGCTAGAGAAATATAATAGCTGCACTTCGTAGATGTGAGACTAAGACAGAAAACATGACATCTATAATACCAGTGTGGTTATTAGCAGCCGTTACTTACTGATTTCTATAAAAGAGATGATTAAATAATGTACCAGATTGAAGAGCCTTTATTAATGTAATGCATTTTGAGCAGATAAAAATATAGGTAGGTTTGCCAGAGTAATTTTCCCCTGCCCATCAAGAAGCAATTGATTAAATATACATTTGCAATATGGGGATTATCTTCTTCCCACAGGAAATGGACATTCTGGATTCTGTCTGAAATGCAGAGGTGCAATGGAAGCTGATATGATCAGACTGAAGAGTATGCTATATCTAGCTAGTGCCCGAAACTGCCTTAGCTATCCTGTTTTCTCTGGCATTATCTTCAATGCTGAAGTAAGTATACAACATACCAGTATGCCAAGAATGACTGTTTTTGTCCAGAGCTACTATATGTTATTGGATAAAGAGACTAACTGATTTTCTACCCAAGATTTCCAAAACGATCTTTGACATTTTGTACTCTCAGCCAGATTTCTTGTAAGGAATAACAGCTAGCTAGATAAGGCTTGGATATATTTGTGAAACTTCAAAAAGTTAAATATATAGAAAAGTTATATGTGATAACATTCAGAATCCCTTACTGTAGATCTACTTAATGTTGTGAGAGAAAAATCTGGCCTCATATATTGTCTTTCTTGAATTAAGCCCCCAGTTTATAAACTAAATGTATCTGGGCTATTATTAAAAGATGGAAGAGATGGGCAAATGGATAGCTTGTGGAATTTAAAGATGTATAGCGTCTGTCAGCTCTGTGTAGTAAATTAATTTCAAGTCCAATAATCATTAGTGGCAATGAATCATTGCTATAGTTATTTGAAAGCCTATGCAAAATAGTTGAGGGTCTCTGGCCAGTTCTTAGTCAAAATATTTTCTGCATGACAAAACCAATCAACATGATTAATTTGCATGCTGTTGGTAAACTCAGCATCTGAGCTAAGGACTGAAATATTCCACTACTATCCCATGGTGACCGGTACTGAGGAAGCTGAGTGGGTAATAACAGGTCACAATTGTGAATCTAACACTAGAGAATGTTATTCCACTATGTAGGTGAGGAGAACAGAGAAAAGAAAAGTATTCTACTCAGTCCCAAATCTACCCTCAATCCAGGAATAATGCTAAAACAGTCTCAGTTTAATCATTATAAATGCTGACATTTAAATCTTCAACATCAGCCTTCATTTTAATGGGGAAGTTGATGCTTATAGATCTCGTGTTTTCAGTCTGTCTAACATTGATCCCTTCATCTCAAAGCCGAGGTACAATGACAGAATGAAGACACTTACAGGGCCACTGCTTGCATTCTGTGGGTAAACAGAGGATTTCAGACTCCAAGGCTGTAAGATATAACTTTTTAGATAATAAAGTCCTGTGGCACCTTAAAGACTAACTATAAAGTTTTGAAGCATGAGCTTTCGTGGGCTAATACCCACTTCGTTGGATGCAAGCAGTGGAAGTGTCCAGAGGCAGGTATAGAAAAGTAGGCAAGAACCAGGTGGGAGGTAAAAAGGTTAGTCCAATTAGGCTGAACCAGCTTGTTATCTCCGATCAGGGAGGGTGGGTTATTCTTCTAGCATTTGAATGGGGGGTGTGGACATGGAGAGAGGAGAAACTATTTCTGTAATTAGCGAGCCATTGTAGGTCTTTGTTCAATCCGAGATTGTTTGTGTTGAATTTGCAAATGAATTGTAGCTCTGCAGTTTCCCTTTGCAGTCTGGACTTGAAGTTTTTTTGCTGCAGTATGGTGACTTTTAAATCTGAAATTGTGTGTCCAGGCAGGTTGAAGTGTTCCCCTACAGGTTTTTGTATATTGCCATTCCTAATATCTGATTTGTGTGCATTTATCCTTTTTCTTAGGGACTGTCCAGTTTGGCCGATGTACATAGCAGAGGGACACTGGTGGCATATAATGGCATATATGACATTGGTTGATGTGCAGGTGAATGAACCAGTGATGGTATGGTTGATCTGGTTAGGTCCTGTGATGGTGTTGCTGGTGTAGATATGTGGGCAGAGTTGGCATCAAGGTTTGTTGCATGGATTGGTTCCTGAGTTGGAGTTATTGTGGTGCAGTGTGCTGTTGCTGGTGAGAATTTGTTTAAGGTTGGCAGGTTGTCTGTGTGCCAGGACTGGCCTTCCTCCCAAGGCCTGTGAAAGTGAGGGATTATTGTCCAGGATGGGTTGTAGGTCACTGATGATGCGTTGCAGAGGTTTTAACTGAGGACTGTAGGTGATGGCCAGTGGTGTTCTGTTGTTTTCTTTCTTGGGCTTGTCTTGCATCCGACGAAGTGGGTATTAGCCCACGAAAGCTCATGCTTCAAAACTTTATAGTTAGTCTTTAAGGTGCCACAGGACTTTGTTACCTCTGCTATTCCAGACTAACACGGCTACCTCTCTGATTCTTTTTAGATAATGCTTTCTTAGCTCTAAGGAGCCGAGAAGCGATGTGCACCAATGGGGAAAATAACTTCAGGAAATACATGAAGCTTACCTTTTGGCTTATGAATGTAAAATAAATCCTATAATACTTGCCAATGGGGGACATTTCCTCCCCACCCCCAGTACAACAAAGTGAATTGAAAGAAAATCTTGATGTTATTCAGCTATAAACACTAACTTTCAAAAATTCACCACAGTTAAGGAAAGGAGACTACCATACTTCCTCTGTATGTGTACTCTCTCATGTGTACATACATACACAAACAAACTAACTAATATGATCATGTTCGTAATGATATGTTGTGTTTTTTTTCAGTGCCTCTGCAATTGTCTGTATGGCTAATATGCCCACGACATAATTGTGACATTTGTTGAAGATCTCCAGACCATGACCTCCCTAGTCAGCACTTCTCACCTCCAACTAGCTGCTTTTGCTTTTGGTACAATAGGCTGGATCTTATGCACTCTTTCAATGGGACTTGTGGAATGGAGAGTATGGCATGTGGATAACACCACCATCATCTCCTCTGGCATTGCATGGGTGGGAATATGGAAAGTTTGCTTCATCAGTTATCTCCACGTCTCCTCTGGCCTTAAAGAACAGATCTGTCATAAAATGAATGACTATGAGACCTCCATCCCTAATGCAATTTTTGTTGCTCAGGGCCTCCTGCTGATTGCCATGGTCGTCGGTGCCCTGGGAATGGCTTCCAGTATATTTGCTCTGAGGAGTATTTATATGGGAATACTTTACAAAACTCAGATCATCCGTTTTTTTATAGTGGCTGGATTCTTGTACCTAGCTGCAGGTCTTTGTGTCTTGATTCCAGTGAGCTGGAATTTCTATTCTGTAGTGCACAACCAAACAATCTCCTTTCCCCCTTCTTTCTACATGCCCTCCAGCCCAGTGGCTCAGGAAGTTGGTGCTGCTATTCCTATTGGGATCATATCTGCCATCCTGCTGATGATGAGTGCGACTTTCTCCTTTTCTTACAGATTTCCTGTCACCCCAAATGCTGGGCTGTAATCCTGATAAGAGACTTGGACTTTCTACCAAACAGGTGGAGCATAGTTAAAATATAATGACCCACGAACTGCATGTTAAGGCCTTATCTAGATCTTATTCTAACTTACAGTGGGTATTCAAACCAGATGAATACCAGTAAAGGCCACGGTTAATGTGTTTTCACAATAAACAATTAATCCTTTTAATTGCCACACATTATCAAGGACTCACCAATGAGATGAATGGTTGATTTCTGCCACAGCTGGTGACTTCTAGCATTTGTTATCTGCATATATGGATTTTATTCGTGTATTAAAATTTAGAAACAGAAGCTGTTTAATATGTTCAAGGAGTTGATGTTGTCCCACTGAATTAGGTCCTTCCACTATCATGCACCTTGTGTAACTATATTTTCTAAATGTGACCTTGTCTTTTTTTTGTTCCTAAGATATTTTTGTCCTGCATAGAAGACTTTCAGTGACATATCAAGAATTTTAGTAATACCATAGTCAAACTCAACTTGAATATCATTACAATTGTATTGTATGAGTTTCCATGTAGTGTGCTAAAGAGGTCTTACTAGTTTTTCTTCCATCTGTAGAGTGCCCTCTAAAGTTGATTGTATTTGACCCTATATTTATTTGTATGTCTTTACTTTGTTTGCTGCAAGTCTTCACTTGGAGATATGGTGTGTTATCAGTTCCTCATTTAAACAAAAGATCCACAAAGTCTGCAAACATATGCTTCTTGGTCAGAGACTGCACTAATTCAAAAAGGACTGTGAAAGAGGAAAACATCTTTGACCAGTGTCACTACTAGAATATTTCTTATGTCAAAATCTGTTCTTTCTATCATCAGAAATACATGCATGGAACTTTTGGTGACAGCAACTGTTTTATATGTTAACTGGATTTTTTAAAATGTCCAAAGCACAGCAATAAACCAAAGAAGCCCACAAAAATCAGGATTTCAGGGGAACGACTGAGCAGTAGCAGAAGAGACCTTTTATTGAGTAAAGTTCCATGAGAGGTCTTGAATTATCAAATCTCTGTTACAAGAGTCCTAGGAATATAAATGAATGTACATACATGAAGATTCATTGCTTTAATTACAATGTGTTTTCTAACAGCACAAAATGTAGAATGCCAACAAACCAGTTCTTCTATCTGGCAGTTATTATTTTTGGTAATTAGTTCTGCTGTTGCTTTCATTCCTAATTTCTGAGATTAAAAAAATGAAACTGATGAAAGCAAAGCCAAATTCTTGCAATCCTTCCAATTTTCCACTTCTGGGGAGACATGCAACCATATCCCCCTGCCAATCAACTCTACTTCCTCCCCCTTCCTTTCAGGATCCTGTTCAAAATTGCCTGATTTGGCCAGTCCTGCCTCAGTTTCACCCATGCAAGCCCCACTGAAATCATTAGGCTTGCATGGGTATGTGACAAGTAATTCACACTGTGACTTGCCTTAGTCTCCCATGAATCTGGCATCCCTCACCTACCACTCTGTTTCCTCTGCTGCTTTCTCACTTGTGCTAATTTACAGTCTTGCCTCTGTGTCTAGACAGTCTTTTCCTCTGCAGCTTGCACCACTTTCAGTAGAGTATCTCCAAAGCTCATCAACTTTCCCCCCTACTTTTTCAATTTTCTCTGAAATAGTAGCTTATCTCTCTTGGGTCTAACTCAAAATTTCTTTCACCTTCAGCAATTATTTATTATTTAATACTATAATGTTTGTAACTACCGTATTTTTCGTCTTATAGGACGCTCCGTCCTATAAATCGCCCCCTCATTTTTAAATAAAAAATCCGGGAAAAAAAAAAAAAAAAAAAAAAAAAAAAAAAAAAAAAGCGCCTCGCTCTCCCGTCCCCGCCGCGCGGGCGGGCTGCCGAGGTTCCCCCCTCCCCGCCGCGGGCGGGCTGCCGGGGTTCCCCGCTCCCCGCCGGACAAAAAAAAAAAAAAAAAAAAAAAAGCGCCTCGCTCTCCCGTCCCCGCCGCGCGGGCGGGCTGCCGGGAGCGCGCCCGCGGCGGGGAGGGGGGAACCGGGATGCTCCCGGCAGCCCGCCTGCGCGGTGGGGACGGGAGAGCGAGGCGCTTTTTTTTTTTTTTTTTTTTTTTTTTTTTTGTCCGGCGGGGAGCGGGGAACCCCGGCAGCCCGCCCGCGCGGCGGGGACGGGAGAGCGAGGCGCTTTTTTTTTTTTTTTTTTTTTTTTTGCATTCGCCCTATAAGACGCACCAACTTTTTCCCCCCCGTTTTGGGGAAGAAAAAGTGCGTCTTATAGGGCGAAAAATACGGTATATAAAAGACTTTTGAATAGTGTTTATGAAACCAAAAGAATTAGAAGTAGAACAGACCTGTTAGCTAATTTATTCCAGCCTGCTGTTAGTACAAGTTGGATCTTCATGATATATTTTGTAATACTTTGTCCAGTATGGTTTTAAATGTTCCAAATAAACAAGCTTCTATCAGTTCGCCTGACATATTATACATAATAAAGTTTCCATTTTACTTTTTTTGTATTTGTACCAGAACAAAGTAGGGCTGCGCACACATGCATGTGTGTTTTACTAAAGTAATAAAGTGTGAACATTTTCTGGCAAAACATTTGAAATTTAATAAAAAGCAGCAACACAGATGTGGAGGAGTTTATTTGGAGATAAAAGTGTATAATTTCAGCTGTTTTCCCGACCCATTGGGTTGGGTTTTTATTCATTCTTCTTAGCTAAAATTAAAACATGTAGAAATTTGTGTATATGTTGGTATTGTTCCATTCAGTGCTGATGTCTGTTTGTTGACTGTGTCCTGAGGTGTGACTTTGAAGCACTGTTTGGTTTGTATGGAACTTCTGAGCTCTAGGAGGTCTGAACTGTAAAGTAAGCAGGAGTATGATAAGGTGAGAGAGACAGCCAACCTACAGAAATCTGTATTGGGGGTTAGAGCACAGATTTCAAAGACTATTGCACTAGTTCTTTTGATTATCGGAAAGCTTTGGGTGGCTCCCATTATCTTTGGATAACTGAGGTTGCACTGTTTGCCTGTGTGTATTCCTGAAAAAGTATTTATTTCTTTATGAATTTCTACAGCATATAAATGCATATATTGATATTTATTAACTTGTCCCTCTGTGTAGTTCAAATTCAGTATCCAACAGCAATAGCAAGACTATCCTTAGTGTGTATTTATGTACATTAAACCATAGATCTGTAGTCAAATACCATAGAGTTTTAACACCCTGGACGTCTCCCAAAACAGAAATGAAATACTGGCCCCATTGATATCAATGGGAAAACTCCCATTAACTTCAGTGGAACCAGAATTTCAACCTAATTTTTACTGAATGTTTTGCTTATGAAGGTTAAGATTCTTGCATCTGGGAAAATTGAAGTTCTTGGATTTTTTTAATCCACAAATGTGGTACAGTCAGTCAGCAGTAGTGCAGACTTCTTCATAATACCTTACTAGTGACCTTGAAACTGATCTGTGGGTTCCACCCTGACTGGGAATGCCTCCATACTAGCTCAGTCTACAAACACACCCATTCTGGTTTTATTTTTCTGACCGTGGTTTGGTGTTTTCAATTATCTGTCTGCAGCTTTCACTGGTGTCACAAATGTCTGTTTAGTGGAAGAAGAATTACTTAGGGTTTTTCTTTTAATTGACTATGAATTACATCAGTCAATCCATATGCATTAAGAAGGAGAATATACCTCTGATATTTTAGGATACTGATTTGTTTGTAACATCTGCCTCACTTGTCTATTTGTTGCTCTGATATCAATTGATAAAGCAATTGACTTCATTAGGAATAGGATTGTGCCCTAGCAGACTGTAATACACTGGAAGTGTCTCTGTGAAAATTGATTGGGTCACACAGAAATATTTTTTCAGGAAAAGTATCTGCAGTTTGCTGATGTAAAATTAAAAAGAACTTAACTTGCCACTTTTTATACTCCATTGGTTATTGACAGCTCCTTATAACTGAATTCCCAGCAGTGGTTATTTAACTAATGAACCAAATTAAAAAGAACGTAATAATCCAATATATTGTGAAAACATACAAAGTGAATATCTGAGTGACTGAATATATCTTTGTGCTAATGGAGATTATCTTCTTCCCAGAGAAAATGAGGATCATTCCCATTTACAGCTGAAACAAAGCAGAACAAGAGAGGTTATATTGCAGAACATGCTGTTTCTGAGAGGAAAGCAATACACATTTTGGATCCAACAATTTTTCACAAGGGCTATTTTCACTGCTGATTTTGAGTACTTCTATTTCTTAAGCACATACCAATGTGAGGAAGAAAAGTCGTCGTCTTATATGTTATGGGATGGAGTTATTAAACGATGCATTGCTGTCGGAATATGAAATAAGGAATATGGTTTTAGAAATTAAGGCCTTAATTCTGCAACTGTATTGAGCAGAATATATTTATATGATTAGCCCCATTGAAGCCTTAGCAAGTGTTGCCAAACCTTGCCCAAGAGGTCTATCCCAGGGCCCTCTCTCTCTCTTAATAACGAAAAATAGTGCCTTGATCCTCCATTCTTCACCTTTCCTTCCTGCTTTTTGATGGCATAAACTCCTTAAAAAGCAGTCTTTTGATGATTTTTTTTAAAGTTGAATGTCTGCTTTAGAGCTTAACACACTCTGGTCTTGCCTGGAAAATTTTGAAATGTCACGTGCAATTTCCTGAACTTTAGGAGGTTAAAAGATTTCAAAACAAAGCTATTTTTTTGTGCTAAAAATATGTGTTCGTTTACCTTGTATAGAATTTATCTGGAATTCTATACTAGAATAAGGAAAGCACTTGTTGCAAATTGTTCTCTTAAAATAACACACTAATGAACATGAAAATTATAGGCTCCAAGTACATTTACATATCCACTAAGGAAAACTGAGCTGGGATTCCTTTTATGAATGTCACCATCAACATTGCCAGCCACGGTATCAGTTCATAAAGCCCTCTGTCTCTAAACCAAAAATATTCCCATTCTCCTACTGAATCAGTTTAATCCCATCTCCATATCGGAGAGAGGAAAGATGGTCTGGTAGTTAAGAGTGCGAGCTGGGTAGATCTATGTTCAGTTCCCTGCTCTTCCCCAAACTTCCTGAGTGACGTTAGACAAGTCACTATGGTTATATTTTTTTAATGTATTTAGATGCCTAAACATGCAGATAGGTTCCTAGTTGTTTTCGAATGGGACTTATGCATCTAGAGGCTTTTGTAACTATAACTAAGCTACTAGCTGCATCCTTAGGTGCCTAAACACCTTTAAAAAATCTCTGTCTCAGCTCCACATTTGTAAAATGGGGTAATAGAACTTCCCTACCTCAGGAAAGTGTGGTGAGGATAAATACGGTAAAGACTGTGAGGTGCCCTAATACTATAGTAATGGAGGCCAACTATGTGCTTAAGATAGATCCATAGATGCTGGAACTAGTGGGGTAAGGAGTGCTACCACACCTGCTGGCTTGAAGTGGTTACCATTATATACAGGATTTATAATTTGGTTCAATAGCTCTCAGCACCTCCACCACACACACTGTTCAAGTACCTTTGGATAAATCTGTAGGAACATTGTTCGTACCTAAAAAGCTATCATCAGTGATGAAGAATTAATTCATGGATATACGGCACTATGTGGTGTGAAATATTAATAATGATCTGGGATTATAGTTTTCTATGATTAAAAAAACCCCTAAAAATCTCTGATTAAAAAACCCTAAAAATCTGCTTTTTTCTGCAATGAAAATGAAGGGCTGAAGTTTAGTTTCCCTAGCCACAATATATATTAGGTGTCAAATGAACACCATGTTTTACTGATATACAGTAGAACCCCATTTATCCAAGCCTCCGTTATCCAGCTGGCCCACCAGTAACCCAGGGCTCTCAGCCCTTGGCAGTTGGTTGTTCAAGACAACTAACGGAGGCTAAGATAAAAATGAGAAAGAAGAGGCTTTTCAGAGAGCGTAGAAAATATACTGAAGAAAGACCAGAGGGAAATGAGAGAAAACGTTATGGAAAGAGACCTGAAAAGAAAAATACAAGGGCCTCCTGATCCGGTTCTTCTGGTAACGTTCCCATTTATTTCAATGGGAGCAGGAGCAGGCCTGTGGAGTACCTGGTTACTTGCTTTCCAGTGTCCAGGGAGGAAGCCCGTCATCCTAAAGTCAAAGGGCTCCGATGGGTGGAGCGGAAGCAGAACCAGGCTACCTGCACTTGGGTCTTGTCTGCTTCCCAGCTGGCTCAGAACCCTGCCCACTAGTTGCCACGGCACCCAGGGCAGAGGCGGCAGGAGTTCCCTCGGAAAGGCCTGTAGAGTCCCTTGGTGGCTCTGCCGGGTACTGGGGCGTTGCACGAAGGTATGTGTACAGGACTGGATTAACTCATCACTGGGCCCTAGACAAACTTCTGGGCCCCTCTCCTGGCCAGATAAATTAGATGCTCTGGTGACGGTGCTCTGGGGTGCTTTCATAATAATCCTGTCTGGTCCACCGCAGCTGCACTTGTGAGTCTTTGGTCTGGAGGAGGGGGGAGGCTTGGTGCAGGAGTTGGCTCCACAGCGGAGGCAAGAGGGCGCAGTGCTAGCCGCTCCATTGCCCGCTCAGGTTTGGCCCAGCTGTCCTTTTGTCATAGGCTGACCATATTTCCTTTAGACAAAAAACGGGACATTGGGATGGCAAAAACGGGACAGGGTGGGGGGGGGCATGGCCCCACCTGGGCCCCCCAGCACCGGGCGGGGGGGAGGCGGGGGGGGTGTCGGGGGGGATGGATGGAGGAATAAGCAGAACAGGGATGGGGGATGAAGAGGATGGAGGGAGAGAGAGAGAAGGGGGGATGAGGGATGAAGATGATGGAGGGGACGGAGGGAGAGAAGGCATGAAGGTGAGAAGGGAGAGAGAGGATGGATGGATGAGAGAAGAGATAGGGGTAGGGAGCGGGGGGGATGGAGGAGGCAAGGGACAGCGAGAAGGAGGGATGGAGAGAAGGGAGATGGAAGAGGAGGCAGTGGATGGAGGGAGAGAGAGAAGGGAGGAAGGGAGGGATGGAGAAGGGGGATAGAGAGAAGGAAGAGAGGGATGGAGGGATAGAGAGAAGGGAGGAAGGAAGGGATGGAGGGATGGAGAAGGGATAGAGAGAAGGGATGGAGAGAGCGAGAGGAGGCAGCGGACGGAGGAGAGAGCAGGGAGAAAGGGAGGGATGGAGAGAAGGGAGGGATGGAGGGAAGGAGGAATAGAGAGGAGGAGGCAGCAGCGGGCGGCGGGCTGAAGCTGACGGCGGATCGGAGGTGTCCGGAGCCGCAGCCGGAGGCCGAGCGCTCCGGCGGGGGGGGCTGCCGGCCGGGTTTTATGACTCATAATCACATAAATTCAGTTATGTGATTATGAGTCATAAAACGTCTGGCCGGCAGCGGGCGGCGGGCTGAAGCGCACTGCGGAGCGGAGCTGTCCGGAGCCGCAGCCGGGGGCCGAGCGCGCCGGCGGCGGGGGGTGGAGGGGGACTTGTCTTCATTTGCCGGTGACAGGATCCAGGCACTTCTTGAAGATATCCAGACTATGACCTCCCTGGCCACCAGTATTCACCACCAGATAGTTGGCCTTGCTTTAGGTACATCAGACTGGATCCTGTGCATCATCTCAATGGGACAAGGGCAGTGGTGAGTGTGGCATACAAGTAACACCACCATCACCTTCTCTGGCATCGCTTGGGTAGGAATCTGGAACGTTTGTTTTAACAGTCATGGCAAAGTCTCCAGAGACCTTTGGATAATGTTCTGTCACAAATTTCATTTCAATGATGCCTTCATTCCCCTGGAAATTGCTGTTGCCCAGGTCCTTTTATTGGTTGCCACAGGCTTGGGGGCCCTAGGAAAAGCTTTCACTGTCTTTGCTTTGAGGAATAGTTATATGGGAATTCTTCTCAAAACTCAGACTATCAGCTTTGTTCTAGCCGGGGGAATCTTGAAAATATTTGCGGGTGTCTGTGTTTTAATTCCACTGACCTGGAATTGCTATTCGGTAGCATACAATTGTATTATCCCATTCCCTCCTTCCTTCTACATGCCCTCCAGCCCAGAGAGACAGGAAGTTGGTGCTGCTATTCCTGTTGGAATCGTGTCTGTCACCTTGCTACTGATGAGTGGGACTTTTTCCCTTTCTTACAAACATCCTGTGATGCCGGAGGATGTACGGTGCTTTCTGATAACAGACTTGAACTGCATGAGAGAAAGCTAGAGCATAGCTACAAGATAAACATAGTAGCCCAGTGTGTCCAGGGAGCTCTCAGGATTTGCTGTGCCATTAATATGTCGGTATTGGAACATACGGGCACACCAACAAAGTGTGTGGTTGGTGATCGTCATATAAACAGTTACGCCTAATAATTACGAGATGTTGCTGTGGACTCTCAACATTGAAGTGAACTATTGATTCACTCTACAGTTGCTGACTGCTATTGTTTATCTTCTATATGTTTTCATTTTCTTTCATAATAGGTATTTAACTTTTCATTGTTAACCTGTTCATTTATCTGAGTTTTTCCTACTGTAATCAACACTTGACACTAAAGTCTTTAAATCAAGATTGGCTATCTTTCTAAATGATATGTGTGCAGCTAGTTTAACCAGAAGTTATGGCCTCTGTTATGCAGATGGCTAGACTAGATGATCATAATGGTCCCTTATGGCCTTCAGATCTATGAATGCCCTATTTTTCCATCCACCTTGCAGCCTGACACATGTTTTTGAGTACAATGAGATGATTCACAAGCATAATCTGTTGTTAATGCAGTATCCATCACGTTTTGTGTTCTGCTACTTAAGAGCCAGCAGAGGGAGCATGAGTTAACAAATCCTGTTCTTTGAGCCATTAATTGCTGACTTCATTGATGATGATGTTGAACAAAAAAGAGAGCCACAAATTCTGGGGGGAGGGGGAACCCCACATTTATTACAGCGTTGTTAAAACCAGCAACCAATCAAACCACTGTGGCTGAATGAAAATGGACAACGTTGACAGAGAAAACATATTTCTTTCATGCTTTTAAAAAGGACTTACAAACAATGAGGATTTTAGGTCAGCCAGTCTGGCTGATTGATTTAAGTGACTGAACTCAGGCTTGGTAACAACTCTGCTCTTATGCCAGCTCTGACACTAGTCTTCTGTGTGTCATAGGGTGAGTCACCTAACCTGTCTATGTCTCTCTTTTCCCATCTCTAAAATGGTAATAACACTTATCTAAGGACAGGTGTACGCTAGCTACCGCTTAAGTTGATCTAACTTACATTACACAGGGGTATGAAAAAGCCACCCCGCGAGTGGTGCAAGTTTTACATTGTCCAAACCCATGCTGTTGCCGGCAGCAGGAGACACCCTCCTGCCAACATAGCTTCCGTTTCCCACCATGGTGCAGAAATTATGCTGACGGGAGAGCGTTCTCTCATTGGCATAGCGCGTCTTCACCAGATGTGCTACAGCAGCGCAGCGGTATTGGTGCATTAAGAAGTAGCGCTGTAGTGTAGACTTGCTCAAGGTCATAGGAATGTGGTGAGGATTCATTAATGTTTGTAAAGTGCTTGTAAAATGGAAAGCGCTTTATGCATTCTAAGTAGTATTTTAAAACCTGTAAAAGGAAGTGTTGCCTCTGGACTGGCGTGACAAGGATGAAGTGATTCAGCATTCCTGAGAGGATGTGGCAACCACGGGGTTCTAATGGTATCACTGTTAGTTATCGGAGTAGATTAAGGCAACCACTGCTCATTTAGCTGGCTGCAGTTATTAATACAGAAGATGGAAAGGGTGTGTGCGGCGGAGCAGTAGTGCTGCCTTTTATTTTCAGAGCACACATCACGTGTTTTTTCCATATTCAATGAGTAACCATTTTGTTTAAAATGAACTTATTTTTTATGAAACAAAACAACAGAAAGAAATAACAAAACATAGGGCTAGATTCACAAAGGGACTTGATCACTGCAGTGCTGAGTGTTGCAGCACCTAACTTTTAGGTACCCTGCCGCTGAATGGAATTCACAGCCATGAGGATGCCTAAGGATGGGAATTGCAGAAGCCAGTACATTGAGTAGGGAGCTGCCTAAGCGAATAGAAAGTGCTGAGGACAGGAGTGGGGTCCTCAAAGGGAGTTAAGTGCCTAACACTGGATCAGAGGGAGTCACCTATCTCCAGTTGGAGTTCACAGCTGTCAACTCTCCCCTGAAGTTAGATGTTGAGCCATTTATTTTGCAAGAAATGCTGAAGGAGCGGGTGGTGGTGTCCCACTTATATCCTTCAGCCCAGTGGTTGGGTTATCTCCCAAGAGGAGGTAGACCCAATACAGATCCCTTTTCTACATCGGATAGAGAAGGGAATTGAACTGAGGTCTTCTGCAGCCTACTCCCTTCTCAGGCTTGCATGCCTCTTGAGTCAGGCCCTAAAGGTAAAAGAAGTGGGGGAATGCCTATATTTTTAATCCTGCTGGGACATAGAGATGAAGTAGATACCCAGCTGCTGACTGGAGTTCCAGCTTAGCTGTGCATCTACTCACCTACTGAAATTTAGGTACTGTGGAGACTTAGGCACCTCTAGGTTAAAGTGGCAGCTGATAAATATAAATAAATATTGGTATTAGGTGTTTAAAGTGGCAGTTAGGTTACAAGTCCCTTTGTGAATCCAGCCCAGAATGTCTCTGTGAGGGTCTGCACTGGGTAACGGGTTGCAGTCACTCTGAGTGCAGAATGACTGCACTCTATACACGGGCAGAGATCTTAGAAATTCAGAAATGCTGTACACAGAAAACAAAGACATCACCATTTCAGAGGTCCAATTTGCTTCTAGAACAGACTGGTTTGAATCAAATAAATACCTCTGTCCAGATTCTCAGATGAAGTCTAATTTACATCAGCTAACGATCAAGCCCCTGGCATATACAACTATATTCAAAATATTTCTGTTTGTTTCTGCTTACAGATAAAGGCTAAATTCGGACTAATGCCTGTCAAATGTGCAACAGGGCCCTAAAGAAATTCTCTGAAGTTTGAGAGCTTTGGGCTGGTTATCAAGAGGCTAAATCAACTATTTCGACTTCATTTGAAATAGGAGTTTATTCAGAGAAGTCCTAAGGCCTGTTTTAAGTAGGATCACAGTGGTCTCTTTTGACCTTAGAATCTATGAAAGTTTACTGATCACTTAATAAGTAATACATTTCTAAATACGAGACGGGATATTTTCCGCATCTGCTTTTTTATTTTATTTATTTTTGTAATGGGACAGAATTTTGGCTGGGAAAATCCGCTCCTCTAGAGTTTAGTTCTATAGTAAAGAGATAGGGTAGGAAGATTATTATTAAGGGAAATAATTTATATTTTCACTGGGATTCCAGCAGAATGAAAGTGTGGTAACAAAAAGGCATTTGTCCTGAAGGATGTTTTGAGTAAGAAATTATCTACAGTCAGGTGAGTTGTGAGTGCGAGTTTTGCTTCTAAGCAGAGTGAAATTGTGAAACAAGGAAGATTCCTGGAAAAGTAATTTGGCAAAGGGTTTTAGACCTCCGTAACAACTCTGACAGTAGGAAGAGAGCCATTTTTCGTTTTCTATTTATTGTCTGGGTTAAAGTCTTGTTTTGTAACTGTAACATGCTGGCAGAATGATAACAATATACTATTGCTGCAGTAAGCTAATGGAGTTACTTGCTTAGCTCAAGTGTTAGACATCTGTGCTGTAGTGCAGAAAATCTTGGATTCAAACTCATGTTGTTATCATTTAAGAGACAGGAAAGATTCATTATAGGCTGCCTTGGGTCAAATGCAAAGGAAGCTTCCAAAGAGATAGCCAAATAATTGTGTTGTGCCAAGCTGCATATAACTTATACTTTCCAGATCCATAACTAAGACACAATGCACAATTTTGTTTTCTGTACACCAACAGCTTTTAGTGGAGATAAGGAAGACTGGACTATAATTGTTATTCTGTCTAACATTTATTCAGACTCTATCCAATGGTTACTACCGTTTAAAGAGTTCAGGTGAGCAGATGTCACCGTGAAGGTTGCCCCATCTCATGTGTCAAGGTTCTAGAGCTTTCTGAAGTGTGTACGTTATAGAATTATCAAATGAGTTAGTTACAAACAACAACCATGGAAACAAGATTTATGGTCTGAGAATGTTTAGCTTTAAATTCTAGAATTAACAGTTTGGGAGAGTTCTTGTTCAGCAATATGTGTTTGTTCTGCTACTGAGACAGTCAAAGAGGAGTCTTGACCAGCTGGAAAATCTACATACTCTCATCAGTGTGCAAATAGCCTATTATTTTACTGCGTAGTTTAGAGATAGTGCTAAGTACAGTAATTGTGGTTTGGTTTGCCACATTTTAATGTAATGGAGGTAAACATAGTACTGTAATTGTAGTAATGAAATTATTTCAGCCTTCAAAATTAAATTAAGAAATGGTTGCTTATTCTTTGGGATAGGGACTGCATCTGTCTTTGTGTGTGGAAGGCACGCAGCACACTTTGAGAATTGTTAATAATCCCTAGCTCATATATAGTGCTTTTTATCAATAGATCTTCAACACACTTTACAACGGAGGTCAGTATCATTATCCCCCTTTTACAAAGGGGGATACTGAAGCACAGAGGGGGAAATGACTTGCCCAATATCACCCCTGGCAAAGAGCTCCACTGTAGGTTGACTGTATGTTGGGTGAAGTACTTCCTTTTGTTTGTTTAAACCTGATGCCTATTAATTTCTTGGGATGATGTCTAGTTCTTGGGCTTTATGGAGGAGTAAATAACATTTCCTTATTCACTTTCTCAGTACTGTTCATGATTTTATAAACCTCCTATCATATCCCCCCTTACTTGTCTCTTTTCCAAGCTGAAAAGTCCCAGGCTTTTTAATGTGTCTTCATAGAGAAACTGTTCCATACTCCTAATCATTTTGTTGCCCTTCTCTGTATCTTTTCCAATTCCAATATATTTTTGAGATGGGGCAACCACATCTGCATGCAGTATTCAAGATGTGGGTATACTAGGGATTTATAGTGACATTATGATATTTTCTGTCTTACTATCTATCCCTTTCCTAATAATTCCCAACATTCTGTTTGCTTTTTTGACTGTTGCTACACATTGAGCAGATGTTTTCAGAGAACTATACACAATGACTTCAAGATCTCTATCCTAAATGATAACAGCTAATTTAGATCCCATCATTTTTAATTGGGATTGTCTTCCAATGTGCATTATTGTGCATTTCTACACATTAAATGTCATCTGTCAGTTCTGTGAGATCCCTTTGTAACTCTTCCCGGTCTGCTTGGAACTTAACTATCTTGAGTAATTTTGCATTGTCTGCAAATTTCCCCCCTTTTTTTCCAGATCATTTATGCATACTGTACTGGGAACAGTATTGGTCCCAGTACAGACCCCTGGGGACACCACAATTTACTTCTCTCCAGTCTGAAAAATGACCACTTATTTCTACCCTTTGTTTTCTGACTTTTAACTAGTTACTGATCCATGAGAGAATCTTTCATCTTACCCCAGGACTGCTTACTTTGCTAAAGTAAAGTTTGGAGAGAAACCTTATCAAATGCTTTTGGAAAGTCTAAGTATACTATATCCCCTGGATCCTCCTTGCCCGCCTGTTTGTTGACCACTTTCAAAGAATTCTAATGGATTGGTGAGGCATTGGTGAGCTTTACAAAAGCTGTGTTGACTTCCCCATCAAATCTTGTTCATATCTGTGTCTGATAATTCTGTTCTTTAATATATTTACAGCCAATTTTCCTGATACTGAAGTTAGGCTTACCAGCCTGTAATTGCCAGGATTGCCTCTGGAGCCTTTTTTTAAAATTGGCGTTACATTAGCTATTATCCAGTCATCTGATACAGAAGCTGGTTACATACCACAGTTAGTAGTTCTACTCTTTCATATATGAGTTCCTTCCAAATTCTTGGGTGACTCCCTACTGTTTAATTTATCAGTTCGTTCCCAAACTCCCCCTAATGGCACCTCATTCTAGGATAGTTCCTCAGATTTGTCACCTAAAAAGAATGCCTCAGATGTGGGACTCTTCCTCAGATTCTCAGCAGTGAAGACTAATGATAAGAATTCATTTATTTTCTTTGCAATGGCCTTATCTTCTTTGCTTCTTAGCACCTTGATTGTCCAGTTGCCCCACTGATTGTTTAGCAGGCTTCCTGCTTCTGATGTACTTAAAAAATATTGCTATTATTTTTTGAGTCTTTGGCTAGTTGCTCTTCAAATTCTTTTTTTGGGCTTCTTAATTGTACTTGACTTGCCAGAGTTTATGCTTCTTTCTATTTTCCTCAATGGCATTTAACTTCCAATTTTTAAAGGATGCCCTCTTGCCTCTAACTGCTTCTTTTACTTTTATTGTTTAGCCATGGTGGCACTGTCTTGGTCCTCTTCCTATGTTTTTTTAATTTGGAGTGTACATTTAAGCTGAGCCTCTACCATGGCAATTTTTAAAGAGATAGGTCTGAATCAAAGATGACAGCCAGGTAACAGAACATTGATGGCCCAAGATACAAGTACTGACTTTTGTTTTTGCTAGTGAGTGCTTTTGAAGAGGTGTACTGTATATGTGTTTGTAGGGTGGTTTCTGCCAGTTTTGAGGAAAGGCTATTTTCAGCACATCTATACACTTATTTCCTATTCTAGTTATTGAATATGTGTCTATCATTGGTGTCTTAGTTGGAGGGGCTTCAAGGGAGGGGGCAGAGAGGAGCGGGTGGAAGATGGTGCCTTGGGGGAAGAGGCGTAACAGAGGTGCAGCCTCAAGGGAAGAGGCAGAATATGGGCAGGGCCCATATGGGCCCCTCTATACTTCTAGGGAGCTTCCAGCACTTCTGGCCAGCCTCCTCAAATGCAAGAGTCAAGTGCCATCTATGACTGTGGCTCATAGGTGCTGAGCATCTACTTTTTTTTGTGGGCGATTGAGACCCAGAGCACCCACAGAGTCAGTGCCAAGAGAGCAGTGCTTGAGTCAGGATAAGATGCAGCTGTATGCCGTATCCAGTCTCTACTCGTGAACTCATTTGGTTCTGTCCTTTAGTGTATCCAATAGCATCTACACCAATGGACCATTCCTGTAGTTTTCAGGACACAGCAGTACTTATTGTACAGCTTAAACTTGTTTAATCACTTCACTTTCACAACACTTACTATATATACAGCAACTCACTGATCAAATCACAGTTCCGGTACCAAACCCAGTGCAATTGACTGCACATGTTCTTCAGCACCAGCAAACATAAGAATGGCCATACTGGGTCAGACCAATGATCCATCTAGCCCAGTATTCCATCTTCTGACAGGGACCTTAGAGTACTGGCCTTCACAACATCCCTTGGCAATTACTTCCACGGGTGTACTGTGCATTATGTGAAGAAATACTTCCTTTTGTTGGTTTTAAATCTCTTGCCTATTAATTTCATCGGGTGACCCCTGGTTCTTTTGTTATGGAAAGGAGTAAATAACACTTCCTTATTCACTTTCTCCAGTCTATTCATGATTGTAAGCATGTGGGGATTCACCCGGCGGCGCCCCCTGCTGGGCGTCGGGGGAATTAGTGTCATCCAGCCCTTGGAGCGCCCTCTGCCGGGAGGAGGTCCCTCTGGCTTAACTGGGTCCTGACGTCTTCACCCCGCTGGTGGCTTCCACCGTCTGAGGGCGATAAGCTCTGGCCGGAGCTTCTTAGCTCAGGTGATCCATAACTCCACCGTCTCTAAGGGCGGTCTCTATTCGGACGTCTCCGATCTCGCCGCCCTCGGCCCCACAGTCATATAGGTTGTCTATGGTCTGGGCTCCCGAACTCAGGAAGCCAGCCACGGCACAGGCTCTACGGGCTCTAGCCGGGGTGTCTCCGCTCCGGCTGCCCGTATAGACAGTCTTTATAGGCTGGCGGTTGCCTGGGCTTCTTTAACACAGGCAGCCAGCGAAGGTACAGTCTATATATAGGGCTTTCGCCGGGTGTCTCAGTTCCGGCAGCCCGTGACCACAGTCTCTATCGGCTGGCGGTTGCCTGGGCTTCTTTAACTCAGGAAGCCAGCAAAGGTACAGTCTATATATAGGGCTTCACCGGTCGTCTCAGCTCCGGCAGCCGAAGGTACGGTTTACTCACTGCTCCGTATCCCTCAGGGTCCCACGTCCTCAGGGCTCCACTCCATTCCCGGCTCGTCGGGGTAGAAGGCTGAGGGGACTCTGGGCCAGTCGTCTGGGGTTGCGGGGGACTCGACTGCCGCTTCGTCCGGCTCGCCCCCGGATCCGGTAGGGTCTGCGGCCGCCACCACAGGGGGCTCCGGGTCGGCGTCCTCGGCCACGGGGTATGTGGCTGCCGGGACGCCGGGCCAGTCCTTCTGCTCCGCGGCGTCTGGGTCGCTGCTCTGCTCGGCGGGTTTGCCTCCCCGCCAGTAGTCGGGCTGTCGCTCTCCTCCCTCCGCTGGGTCCGGCCCCTCTTGGCGGCCGGCTTTGCCCTTTATTCTTCTGGGTCCTGACTGATACTTCCGGGTGAGGGGGTGGGGCCGCCGCGGCTCCGCCCGCCATGTTGGCTCTCCGGACAGGTCCCTCTCGGAGGGGGCCCACCCGGGCCCACTACAATGATGTTATAGACCTCTATCATATTTCCCCGAGTCACTTTTTCAAGCTGAAAAGTCTGAATATTTTTACTCTCTCCTCATTCGGTTGCTGTTCCATACCTTTAATCATTTTCTGTTGCTCTTCTCTATACCTTTTCCAATTCTAAAATGTCTTTTTCTGAGATGGGAAAACCAGAATTGCATGCAATATTCAAGGCATGGGTGTGCCGTGGATTTATGTAGTGGCATTGTGATATTTTCTGTCTTATTATCTATCCCTTTCCTAATGGTTCTTAATGTTCTGTTGGCTTTTTTTTTGCTCATTGCTCATTGAGTGGATGTTTTCAGAGAACTATACACAACGATGCCAAGATCTCTTTCCTGTGTGATAGCTAATTTAGTATGTATAGTTGGAATTATGTTTTCTAATGCACATTATTTTGCATTTATCAACACCGAATTTCATCTGCCCAGTCACCCGATTTTGTGAGATCTCTTTGTAACTCTTCATAGTCTACTTTGGACTTAACTATCTTGAGTAATTTTGTATCATGCGCAATTTTTACCACATTTTTTCCAGATCCTTTATGAATATGTTGACCAACACTGGCCCCGGTACAACTCCCTAGGGACCCCACTATTTACTTCTCTCCATTCTGAAAACTGACCATTTATTCTTCCCTTTGTTTCCTATGTTTTAACTAGTTTACTGATGCATGCAACGACCTTCCCTCTGATCCCACAACTGCTTTCTTTGCTTAAGAGCCTTTGGTGCGGGACTTTGTGAAAGGCTTTCTGAAAATCTGTGTCTGTACATCCGGATTTGACATACTCATTAATGTTTCAAGGCACCCTAAGACAAGTGGATTGGATATCTACTCTGGCACAGCTGGCATGTCTGCCATTTGTGTCAAATTATTACTCTGATCCAGACTTATGGGGATGGTGAAGGTTTCTATATGGATACAAGAAAAACGAGCTGGTGCACTCTTCCAATGTTCAGTGACTCAGTGGGAAATGAAGGAGAAACCCTGTGATTCTGCCCCTTCCCCAATTTACAGTTTTGATTCCAACCTTCTTCCTTCTATTAAAAATAGTTTAGATTATCTTGTTTAATATAGAGATCACTAAGAGATAATGTCCCTTTTGCTGTCCCCTCCAGTGCATAGGGTGGTATTGCCTATCCACCTTATCCTGGGCTGGTTGGTGACAGGTGTGAAGGAAACACCATAGCAGCCTGAATTATCCAAAGTCATGAAACACAAAAGAATCAGGCAATCAAGACAGGCATGATGGTAAGGAAAACTAGCTGATTTAATGGAATGATGACTTCAGAATTATGACCCAAAGTATCAAGAAGTTCTTCAACTTTGGTTTATTTATAGCTCTGCTATTGGTCAATTGATTAATAGATTGATTACATGGTATCATCAAGGAGAACAGGGTCACACATTACAGTCCCATTTCACAAGCATATCTTCAATTTACAAATATAAAATTAAGAAAACGTAACAAACTAGCCCAGTGTTGATTACTCATGGGAACTTAATACTAGTGTGGTCATTAGCAACTGCACATGACTGATTTTTCAGCAATGGACATTTAAATTTAATGCCAGTTTAACAGTCCCTGTTTCCCTTAGTTTTCACAAAATGAAAATTCCCCAACAATATTTTGAACACTTTTCCCCAATAAATAATTGATAAACTCTATTAGTGTGTGTTTTTCCTAGCATTATTCCCGCACTATGGCAGGGTCCACTTAGACTGGACACAACCAGTGATACGACTGGGGTATACTCCAACTGATGCGTCATTCCATCTGTGGTTGGAGGCATTTTATACCTACTGCCAGATGTTAAGCCTACAGTACCTGGTATTCCCAAGGAGGTCTCCCATCCAAGTACTAGCCAGGCCTGACCCTGCTTAGCTTCCGTGATCAGAGGGGATCAGGCGTGTTCAGGGTGGTTTAGCCATATGATAAACTCTATTAGTACTAATGCATATTTCATCTTCTTCCCACAGGAAATAGAAAGCCTATCAGGTTACATCTGAAAATGACGAAGTGGAGTGAGGAACTCAAGAAATCACATTCCAGTGTATGCTGTATCTGCTTGATATTTTAAAATGTTTCAATCAACCCTTCTTCATAAAAACTTCCTTCAATATTGAGGTACTGTAAGTAGCTTAATTTCTTGTACATAACACACATACAACTGTATGTGAGGAAGTGAATACCTTAGGTTATTTCATCTTCAAAAATCTCTTTGCAAATAGATAAGGGACTAACTAGTGGACTGTGATATTTAAGAGTTCTAAAATTGCTTTTTCTACTGTTCATGCATGAAAAGAATACAGGCAATTCGCATCTTATGCACATTTAACATGCACAATTTCAGCTTTATGCAATCAGCAAAAAAAAAGAAGAAAAAATAGGGGGAAAAAAAGAAAAGAAAAAAACCCGCCATTAAACTCAATAGGTTTTGGCTATATGCAATTTCCGCTTTACGCGGTAATCGCGGAATCTAACTCTCGTGTAAGACGCGACATGCCTGTATTAATATAGGAAAGAGTAGCTAGATATTCATCTATAGAATGGTGAGGTAAAATTACATTAATATCATAATGACTGTCATAATAACCTGAAGAAGAGCTCTGTGTAGTTTGAAAGATTGTCTCTTTCACCAACAAAAGTTGGGCAAATAAAAGATATTATCTTGTCTCTCTCATATGCTGGTAACAACGCCACTTCAATAACACTGTATATCATAAGTCAAGACTATACAAGCAAACTTAGCTTTGGAATTTTTTGACAGTTGAGTACACCAGGTTGGGAATTTTCCATCAAAATGATTTTTCACCAGAAAATGCAGTTTTCCACAGGGAAATTTCAATTGTGCTGAATTTTTTTGATTTTTCTGTTTCAGGCTGGTTCTACACAAATCGGAAGATTTTGTTTTTTCTGAACTGACCTGAGTGAACTGATCTTAATTTTGAGTCATTTCAATATTGAACTGCATTTTCTTATCGTGTCACATTGCCTTAGGAAAGTTGTGTTTAAAAAAAAACGCTGCCCTTTTTCTCCTATTGACTGAGTGCCCTGGAGGACAACTTCTCCCTTCTGACCAAGCTGTCTGGTGCATCCTAGGAGCCACATGATTGCAGGTGCATTGCAGGAAATGTAATTGGGTCTGGGAGCCTAGTGCATAGGGGAGAATGGGGGGGGGCATTAAAATTCTGAACTAAACTTTTATGAATCAGCATGAGGAAATGAAGTTTTAATGTCAAACTAATTCTAAATGATTGGGAGTGTCTCTGGTTAGAAACTCAGATGTTACAGTGATGATCATGGTATATAAGTCTAGACTGATGACTGTGTATATACTACATGCACTCCAATCCATATATGCTTGTGTATATGTTGTTGTTTTTCAGCGAACCTGCAATTGTCTGCATGGCTGATAGTGCGCCTGACAGAGCTGTGACTGAAGTTGAAAATCTCCAGGTTGAGAAATCCCTGGCCATCACTTCTCACATTCAACTACTTGGCTTTGTTTTGAGTGTTTTAGGCTGGATTCTGTGTATTATTTCAATAGGACTTGTACAATGGAGAGTGTGGCATATGAACAGTACCGCCATCATCTCCTCTGGCATCATATGGATAGGAATCTGGGATGTCTGCTTTAGTCTTAACCCTGAACTTGCCAATGGCTCTTCCTTAATGCTCTGTCAAAAATTCACTAATCAGAGCACCTTCATCCCCTCAGAAATTGTTATTGCCCAAGACTTTCTGACGTTAGCCACTATCATGGAAGCAGTAGCTATAGGTATCACCCTCTTTGCTTTGTGGAGTGTTTATAAAAAAGAGCTTAATAAACAATATATCGTAGTCTTTTTTCTAACTGGGGGTCTCCTGAACATCTCGTCAAGTGTTTTTATCTTAATTCCAGTAATCTGGAATTTACATTCCATAATGAAAAATCGTAGTATTGCCTTCCCTCCTTCTTACCACTTGCCTTCCACTCCAAAGTCTCAGAAAGTTGGGGCTGCTATTCCTATGGGGTTTATATCTGCCCTCCTCCTGCTGCTGAGTGGGTTCTTATTGCTCTATGACAGGTCTCATAAACTAATCAGTAAGGTGCATCCTAAAAAGAATAAATCAAATCAGGTAGCACACAGACAGATGCAAACATGCCAGTCCATACAGCCTTCTGCCAGATCAAGCCAAACTTGTCCACACTGTGGATCTTCCTTGGAAATTGACCTGTGGGGCCCAGAGAGAAATTCTGGTATCAACAGCTGCTCTGGGGTTCATTCACATAGAGGCCCCACACTTGTGAAGAGTCAAGTACCTGAACATGGACTGACACTCCCCTTTCAAATTCAAACAGGACCTTTTCCACACCGACCATCCAGATGTCTAACGCCTGACTCTAATATTTTTATAATTGGTGAAAACCTTCCTTATTTTTAGTTTGACTAGCTGCTTCCAATTTCAAATCTTACAGATGCGAGAAAAGGTCCAGTATCAGGAAAACAGGTATCAGATGTGAGGGGTCCCTCCCACTTGACAGGGCCTTGGTTGGGGACCTATATGTTACATCATACAAAAGCGTAGGTCCAAACCTGTTCAAGTCCCGTCTCCCCACAAAGCTTTGACCATTGATGTCATATGGTGAATAACTCCCAAGAGAGATCTGTACTGCAGATAAGTGCAAATCTGACAGTAGGATTTTATTCTTTGGAGTGGGCCAAGTTCTGCTTCCACTTACACAGGAGCTTTACCTGTGTAACTGGGAGCAGAATTTCGCCTTTTGTGTCCTTGGTGAGCTCTTGAATCCTATTGCCACTTACAATTATATTAACCATGTAATAACTTGAACTCATTGAATACTATTAAAGCACATAAAGGGGTGTAGTCCTCTGAGGTGCAGTATGCCCTCAGCTCCCTCTCAGGAGGTGTTTAGCATTTATAAGACTGTGTCTTTGAATAGAAAATGATTATTCCTATTAATTGGCAAACATTTGGAAAGGTTTATCACTGAGGCGAATAGTTGTTTCACTCTATAACTGCTGACTTCTGTCGTCTGTTACCTTCTGTGTCAACTGTATTCTTTTATTAAAATTTTAAAAATAGGTGTGTATCTTTCCTGAATAAGGATCTCTTCCTATGATTTTCCTCTTGTACTTAACCCAGCATTGTCTCACAACCTGGGAGACTGTAGTGGGGCAGTCACCCCGCTCGAGCCGTGAAGGGGTTGAGGCAGCCCTGCTGAGGGCTCTGGCTGGGAAAAGCAGGCCAGCAGAGGGCTGCAGCAGTGAAAGGCTGAGTGGGGAAGCAGCATCAGCTGTGGCCAGGGCCCAGCTGGCCCTTATAAGAGGGCAGTGGACCAGGAGCAAGCAGTCCCCCTCTAGCTGAGAAGGGGGATAGACCTAGCTGCCTGGGAAGCCTAAGGGTACTGGACTAAAGCAGGGCTGGGGAAAGGCCAGAGGAGCTGGTGAGCTCTGGGCTGGCAACTCCCCAGTCTGCAGGGCCTGGTACACGGCCCCTGGAAGTACTGGGTTGCAGGGAAAGGCAGCAGGTCAAAAACCTCCCTTGACTATGATGACTGGCTTATACAGACTGCAGTCGGCCCCAGTGAAAGGGAGCTAGATGGTGACTGGCAGTAGCCCATAGGCTGAGGCAAGGTGAGGATAAAGGGTGGGGGTTCTCCAGGGAAGGGAGACCCAGATCTGTGGGGTATTTCCTGGAGGTCTGGGAGGGACACAGGGTCCAGAGACAGGTGAGACACCAGTCTGCAGAGGGCGTGCTGAGCTGGAAGAGCTAATTCCCAGACAGCCAGCAGGAGGTGCTGCAGGGGTGAGTCGTCGCACCGCTGCAGAGACCAAAGCATCTAAGAGGGCTAAGTCCTTATATGTTTATTTCCATCTGTCAGGCTGTGTATGTCCTATAAGAGACTTTTATAATCTTTCCTTCTGGCAGTAGATCCATGCTTAAACTCTGTGCTTATATGTAATTCAAATGGTATAAGACTCACTGTGCCACACAGTGGGCTAGGTTGTGATGGCCCTGCATGGATGTGAATAGGGACTGGGTAAGAGAGTGCAAGGAAGCTTACAAAATAATGAGGAGCTTATTGCAGATACCTGGATATATACCCTTACTTACTTTCTTTGAACTCCAGCTCAGCGTTCAGCCACAATCCCAAACTCTGCCCACCCTTGACCACAAGGGCTGCAGTCCAGCTCTATGTAGCAGGAAAGCTGAGAAAGATACCAACCTCAGTCACTGAACTGATGTCAGGATGCAGTGCATGCTTCCTTTAGAAGAGGGAAATTCTCCCACTCCAGCATGCGCTTCCTCAGAGCCACTGGAAGGATTCTGATGGGTCCTCATAATCCCCTCAGAAATGCTGCTGCTGCTGTGGAGCTCCTGGCCCTATTCTTCACCCCCCCTGTGATCTTGGGTAATAAAGTCCTCTAGGTAGGGAATAAGTGGCTTTCCCCCCCCCCCATTTGTTTGTGTGTGAACTTCACAAAACTGAGACTGAACATCAACGTTTTCAGAACAATTACAGCAAGGTACTGGCGAGAAAACCAACCCATGGTAAAACTGACTAGTGTCTAGAGATGGAATACTGAACACAAACAAATATATATTATCCTTCTGAACAGAATAACTAGTCTCTGCTAGGAGAGAGAAAGCAGAGAGAGACCATCCATTATTGTAAGCAGTGTTGCTGTAGTTGTGTTGTCCCAGCATAGTGGAGACACAAGGGGGATAAGATGACATCTTGGAGAGAGACAAGCTTTCGAGCTTACAGAGAACTGCAGAAGAGCTCTGTGTAAGCTCAACAATTTGTCTCTTCACCAATAGAAGTTGGTCACCCACCTTGTCTCACTAAGAAAGATCAGTTCAGCACTGACAGAATCTGAAATAAAGGAGGGTCATCCATGAAGTGAGTCAGGGAGACTTCTGGAGTGGTGAATCTAGGCAAAATAAGAAAGGTCAAACTTAATCTAAGTTTTTACAAATATCCACTGACACCAAAAATTAAGAATGAACAAACAAATTGCACAGCTGATGTAGGATCTACCAGTTTTGTGTTATGCTACTGAAGAACCAGAAGAGGGAGTCAAAGGTAAACAAACTACTGATGGATGTAAATATTAGAGAAAGGAAGAACTAAATATTATTACATTTGCTGAATAATAGAAATATTAATGCCACACAATAATATGTGGCTAAATAATATTCAATACATCTATTCATGTCAACTCCATTACCAGATGGCAATTGTCTGCCGAACCCCATTCAAAGTATGGCCAAGATGACCCCATCCATACCATCACATACTATAAAGACTGGGGCAAAGCTCTTTCAAAACTAGGCACCTGAAATCAGGCTTCTAAACCCATATTTAGGTATGTAAATACAGAGTTTGATTTTTCAACAGTGCTGTGCTTCCACCTGGTGCTGCTGAGATCAAAGTACCTCAATGGCACCACCTACCTCATTCTCCAGGCCTTGCAGAGCAGGGTCCACATGGGGAAAAACAGTAAAGTCAGGGGATGGAGGGGACTGGCTGGAGGAGAGGGCAGGGGCACAAACCCATCATCCTCACATTGCCCTTGCAAAATGAGTAAGGTGATGAATTTAATTTACATGGAAAAGATACTAATAATATAATATAATGCACAGTGGATTCTAGTGACTTTGATGTTTCATATTGTTCCTTTTTTTCTAAAAAAAATAATTATTTTCTCACATGAGCAATATTGTTTTCTTTGGAGACAGACATATTGAAAAAGAATAATTTATTATTATGGTAGTTTAAAAAGTGTTTCTCAAGCAAACAAGCTCACTGTCAGGATTTAAAACTTCAATTTTTCAGCTAGTCCTCCATTTATCTTACTTTATTATTCTTAAAGTAAACAAATAATTCCAACTATGTGCAAAGCCAGCATTTACAAATAAATCAATTATAAACCCTCCTCAGGCCTCAGTTGTACAGTATTAAAATCGTAAAGATTGCTCAATTATATAGTTTTGTCCATCTAATACAGTTGTAGCCCTTCTAGAATTCCTGCTCTGTCCTATAATATGGGATGCTACATGAATGTATCGAAAGTTGTAGAAAAGTATTATATTTTTATTTGAAAAAACGTATGCAGTCATGTAACTAAACAGTGTATCACAATTTATTTGCTCAGGTGGGCAGAGCTAAGGTTACATATTCACTTGCTAACTTCAGACTGTTGAATATTTCACTTTGGAATCTTAAGTCAAGAATGTCCCTTGAAAGTATTGGCCAATGAGAAGAGCAGTGCAGGGCCATGGCCTTGCACCCTCTTTGCTCATTAGCTTGGTCTTGGGTCATTCCTGAACAGAGCTCTGCTCCAGTAAATTATGGTGCCATAATAAAGGACACTACTGTGTCCTGAGCTGAGACAATCAAACTCAGTTCATTTCAGCGATGCCATTACAAGGGAGATGTTTATCTTACTATGTTATTTTCATATTTCTAGACTGGAATATTGTGGTGAAGATGATTTAACACTATTGAACACATTTTTCTTTGTAAATTTTAATGACAAAAAGAAGTTCTTTGTTCTCTAGTCTCCTTGGTTTCCTGTGGTCTGACAGACGTCCCTCCCTGCTTCTTCCCTTTAATTTTCCTAATGCTTCAGCATTGTTCTGGCTCTCTTAGCCCATGATTCCCACATTCTGATGGCTCAGGTAAGAAGATGTTACAAAGAAAGATGGCCTGCTTCATGTGACAACGTTCTAAGAACTTTCTGAGTTGTGTGTGTTACAGAATAATCAAAGCAGCCAATCAGGAACAGTGACCGTGGAAACACAACTTATATGGGATGGCTATGAGAATGTTTAGTTTTAGTCTTAAAGCCAACAGTTTGGGTGAATCTTTCCATTGTTCTGAAAAGGCAGGAGGAGCACACTGCAGATGGAGAATTTTTGAGAGGAATTTCTTCTTAACGATGCTTCTTCTTTAGAAATGACTTCTGGTTCAGCCACACATACTGCCAGGAAGAGGCCTGACCAGGTGGGAACTGTTAGATTTTTAAATGTTACTACTTTTCCTTAATCTGTAAATACCCTAGTATTTTAGCATATTGTTTAATAGTAAGAGGTGTTAAGTACACTTAAACTTGTAATAGCTGCTCAATACATGAATGGGAGTCACAGAACAAAGCTTATGCTGAAATAAACTGGTTAGTCTCTAAGGTGCTACAAAGTCTTCCTCGTCTTACTTATGGATACAGACTAACACGGCTGCTAATCTTAAACAGAACATAGAGTATGTCTGCACTAGAAATGCTACAGTAGCATAGCTACATGCTATAGTGTGGACATATGCTTCAGCGACAGAAGGGGTTCTTCCATCATTGTGTAAATCCTCCTCTCCCAGAGGTAGCATCTAGATTGAGAGAAGAATTCTTCCATTGACCTAGCACTGTCCACCCTGTGAATTAGGTGTGATTTTTTCACACCCCTGAGCCATGTAGCCGGGTTGACTTAAGTTTTAGGTGTAAGACCGTCCTTAAATATTACTGAGATAGGGATCAGATAGAAATATCACAGACAGATCATTCTGGTTTCTACCATCTACTTATGTGATACATAAACCTAGGTAATTTAAAGTAGATTTGAGCGAGCTGGGAGAGCAGGGTGGCTCTGCATGGTACATGGTGGCTGCACAATTGTTTGGACTGTGATTATCAAAGGAGTTACCAAAGGGGCACATCACAAAATGTCATCTGATGGTGTACTGCATGACTCAAGACAGATAAGTAGAGTAGAAGAAGGCAAAAGCTTTCCCTAACCAGGTAAGACTGAGAGTGCAAAATCAGAGATGCTCATTCCATAAATAGTATTGCTCATAATCTGCTTTCTAAAGAAGATCTATATTTACAAAATGTCTTTAAAATTCTCTTTAAAAACTACAGACTGGTAAATAATAATAACGAAACTTGCAGGAGTAGACTCATTTGCAGCAGTAGACTAAGTTGAAAGTGGACTTTTTAAATCGTTTGTTTTGCCAATTTCACAGTGTGCTATATTGTCCTATAACAATAAACCCCTGCTAACACAAAAGAGTAGGGCTTTTTCCCCACTGGTTCAAAAAATGTAATAATGATTTATAGTACAAGTGAAAGGATTATTGATCTCACTAGTGTAAAAGAATACAGGCTGTGAAGAATAATAATTTAACAGAATAATCTCATGGTAGTGTGCAAGACACTCTACATAAATTCTCATAGCAAGATGAGAATTGTCAGCTCAGATTATGCACAGTGCAGCTGAGAGAGCCGTCTTGCCAAGGAACCTATTATGAATCTCTGATATTCTGCCTGGCTCCATCCTAATCCAATCTAGATTAGAGCAGCCAGAGTGCTACTCTAATTTATGCCAGCTGGGAACAATTCCCAAGAGACTCTGCCAGCTGGGGATAAGCATGCTTTGGCCATGCCCCCAACCTACCTATCCCTGCCTTCTCTACTATGTAGGAGTTGGGAGCGGACCAGAGGAGAGAATATGCCCCAAATGTCTTTGATATTGACATATTATGGCACTGTTTTATGTATTAAATTTGTCTTCCTTTCTATTTATTGACATAAATAAATTGACAGATTGGTCCTATATGAAAAATAACTGTTTGGGCTACACACAAAAATTCTTACTAAAGGAGAATATATTTAGATAGGTATAGAAAAATAAATAGGACTATCTAACAGAATATACCAGTCTTTATTCCCAATCAGGATATAATATCTCTGTGTTATTAACAGCTGCTAATTACTGATGTTTCTTTAATGTCTTTTTGAATAACATATTAGATGAAATAGCTTTTATTATATTATGAAGGGAATAGCATGTGCTGGTAACATAGGGAAATTTATCAGAGTTAATTTGTCTAAGAAACAGTTGATTAAATACACATTCTTAGTATTAATGGTCTTCCAACAGGTAAAGGGTTTCCCTTCAAATTAGAATTGATATGAAGAACTGGAGCTAGGAGCTGTAAAGATCACACTGCAGAGTGTGCTAAACCTGGATAAGATTTGAAAATAATTTTGACACTGTCTTTTCCCCAGTGCTTTCTTTGGTGAGTACTGTAACATACTGGCCAATGTCTACATGTATTACTGCTCTCTTGTTAGTTAGAATCACCACTACTCTCCTGTATGTGTTATAGGCCTTTTACTGCTAATAGCAGAGGCGGCTATATATTCTACTTAGGTATGTGCCCACCCAGCACACTGGCACTGGAGAACTTTGCCTGGAACGGGAGTCAGCAACCTTCGCCACGTGGCCCATCAGGGCAGAGGTGAAAGTAAGCTGGTAGTCCCTGGTACGGCATACTGGCAAGAGCTGGTATGCCATACCGGGGTGCCTGGCTTCCCCAGGCTGCAATTTAAAGGGTCTGGGGCGCCCAGCAGTGGCTGGAGCTCCAAGCCCTTTAAATTGCTGCCAGAGCTCCTCTGCTGGAGCTCTGAGGTAGAGGTGGTGGGGCTCGAGCCTATTTAAAGGGTTGGGGCTCCTTCTGCTTCTGCCACCCTGGTCCTTTAAATAGCTACTGGAGCCCAGCTGCTGGTTCCCCAGGGCTCTAGCGGCTATTTAAAGGACCAGGGCAGTAGAAGCAGGGGAGCCCCGGGCCTTTTAAATAGCCCCCAGAACCCCGAGGAAGTGTAGGGGGGGGGGAGGCTCCACAGGCTATTTAAAGAGCCAGGGCTCTCCTGCCTCTGCTGCCCTGGTCCTTTAAATAGCCACCAGAGCCCTGCTGCCGCTGCTGCTCCAGCGGCTATTTAAAGAGCCCTGGGCGGTAGAGGCAGGGGAGCTGCCCCTGGCTGCCACTGCCATGGGGGGAAGAGGAGAGGAGGAGGGGACACTTACCATGCAGAGCGGGCTGGGGCTGGCTCTGATCCCTCAGCCCCACCCCTTCAGGGGCTGGAGTTGGCCTCAACTCAGCCCCGTACCAGTAAGTGGCCAGACTTACTTTCATGCCTGCATCAGGGTAATCCACTGGTGGGCTGTGAGATGGTTTGTGTACATTGACTGTCTACAGGCATGGCCTCTGCAGCTCCCAGTGGCCTCAGTTCGCCGTTTCTGGCCAATGGTAGCTGCGGGACGTGGCAGGCAGTCCCAGACTGTCCACAGTGTATTATGTGAGCAGACCGGAGCATGCTCCAATGTGCCAGAAGGTGATGAAGCTTTGGCAGTTTTGCACCAGGAATAACATCACCCCAGTGGCCAATTACTTACCTGGGATCCAGAATCACCTGGCAGATCCCCTCAGCAGTAATTTCAGGCTTTACCTAAGCCCCCAAATGATTTCTTGGAGGGTGAGAAGGAGGATATTCTTGGAAGAAAATCAGTTTTTGAGAGGAAAAAAATATCTATTTGGCAACTGCTTTTAGGAATATAGCATACATGAAAGATGACTGGGAAGCTTTCCAGGGGTACCCAAGGATGGGAAGGCCCCTCACCACCATCTGCCTTTAGCATGCGGCAGTCTTGTCTGTGCATGCTGTGAATCAGCTTCCTGAATCCACCAGCCTTGGGCAGCACAAGTACTATCTTTCAGGCCTCTGCAGACTTTGCGCAATCTGTACAGGCAGCTGTAGGCACACACCAAATCCCCAATCCTCAGAGCACGCCCTGCAGTGTTCAGCCCCTGTTACACTGAAGACACCCAGAATGACCATGCTATTCCAAAAGGAACAGAACACAACAGTTTGTAAAATTCAGGTTGGACTGTTGATAGCCTGTTGTAAATGAGAAAACACTCAATATACACATCAACAGATAGAGGAGTCAACATCTCTTGTCTGGCAGAAAACCTCTTTTTCATCTTTGCAGGTGAGTGCTACCTTACAGATGTGAAGAACAGATTTTCCGTATACATTCATAACTCTTTACTTAGTGTTTGTTACACACATTCCACAGGGATAGCGGTGACCCCAGCTTTTATTTGAAATCTCACATGACATTTTTTGGTGAAGCAGAACATACATACCAGAATCAGGAGATTCCCATAGCCTCTCTGTGTTGTCAGTTGGCATGAACACATTCTTGGGGCACAATGAGAATAAATTATTGCATATGCAATACTGAGTTCAAGCAGCGATGAGGATAACATCCTGAGGAAAGAGATGAAACTTCCATTCTTTGTTCATGAAGTTCAAATACAGGCCTGATCCTGCAAATGAATGAGCATAGGGTTACATATGTGAACAGCTCCATTGGTATAAATGAGTAAAGTAATGGACATGTGTATGTAAAACTCAGTGTGAGATTTTTCCTCACTGTAAGGAAATGTAATCATAATTAATAATTATATATTGGGGGTTTTGAACATTAATAGTTAACAACAATAATAATTAATACATATATTGGGTTTCTTTTCAGTGCTCCTGTGATAATCTTCTTGGATAATTTGCTTGCATGAGGACTGATGAAGGTTTTGAGGCAATGTCCTCTCCGTTTAAAAGAACTACCCTCCAACTAGTTGGCTTTTCTTTGGGCTCTCTCGGCTGGATTTTATCCTGTATTATAACGAGGCATGCAGAGTGGAGGCTGTGGCTTGTGAATAATAGCACCGTCTTCTCCTCTGGAGTTGCCCATGTGGGAATCTGGAAAATCTGCTTTCCCCCAAACTTAAAAAGCTCCGGTGATTATAGTATAGTGTGCTGTCACGAATTCAATTTCAATGAAATCTTTTTCCCTGTGGAAATGTTGCTCGCCCAGATCCTCCTGCTCATTGCTACTTTCTTGGGAGGATTAGGAATATTTTTCACTTTCTTATCACCATGGCACTTTTATATGGGAATAATTCACAAAACTCAGGCTATCTGCTTGTTTCTAGCTGGAGGGATCTTGTATATAATTGCAGGTCTCTGTGTCTTAGTCCCAGTGATCTGGAATTTCTATTCGGTAGCAAACAATGGCAGCATCCCCTTTCCTTCTTCTTTCCACCTACCCTCTGGCCCAGTAGCACAGAGAATTGGGATTGCTATTCCTATGGGGATCATATCTGGCCTCATGTTGCTAATAAGTGGAATCTTTTACCTCTGTATCAGATTTCCTATGACATCAATTAGGGTAACCCCTATGAACCCAAGATCTTAACTATCAGCCGAAAGAGAGACACAACATTCTAGGAAGTGTTTTCCAAAAACTCTTTGGATTTGAATCAGACAAATATAAATAAAGTTGAGTAAGGTTAGTTCTTACAAAAATAAAACTGTGATTCCTATTAATTGCCAAATATTTCCAAGGATTTGTCAATAATATCAATAGCTGTTTCACTCTACCACTGATAAATGTTGATATCTTCTCTGTGCACGTAAACACCACTCACCTACTAAATAATTTAAAAAACAGGCACTCAACTGTTCACTGTTCATGTGTTCATATAATAGTCACATAAGTAAGCCCCTGACAACACATTTTGAGACTATATTTCTAAGAATACAAATTCCTGGTGTGCTTGTTAGCATCACCCATTTTATATTTGCTATTTATACAATGCCATTGGCGTGAATGGCGAAGACAAACAAAACGGTAGTGTGGCAAGTAAATGGTTTACACCAGTGAAAGAGCATGAAATGTGCTTAAAGTAATGTTCATCTATTAGCTTCACTTTGGATTGATTTTTTAAAACAAAAGTTAGGGTTTGTGGATGGTGTGTGTCCAAGTGAGGGCTGAGCTTGCAGGTTCAATGATAGAAAGTTGGCTAGCTGGTGAGTCTCTAGGATTGCTTTGAAGAGTGAGGAGAAAATATTCCAGACATAGAAGGTTGCATGGGACAAGGCACAGAGCCGTTTGTGAAAAATGGAAATTAAACAAACTCTCAGGCATTGTGTGCCATCTAGAAGACTTTTATAACTAGCCTCATTAACTGTTATTGATATAAGGTAGCAGGAATTCTTATACGTACACTTTGTCTACAGACTACACCCAGAGTTGCACTCATTTATTTAAAGGTGTGTTTTAAAACCGATTTATTTACAGTAATTCAGTGCAAGTTTATATCCAGACAGGTCCATAGTTAAACTCTTCTTGTATATTACTAAAATTTTACCAAATGAAGTTGTAGCATATTGTCTGTGACAGAGGTCTTACCTATTGTCCTACCCTGTATATAGTAGAAGTTTCTGGGCCTGATTGTCATTTACAGTAATGCCCTTGTTAAACGGGATGCATTGGGCCTCTTATTTACATTTGACACTTCCCTCTTGGGCAGTGTAAAGAGGCCTTAACAAAAACAAGAATCAGGCTTTTCTCTTTTTAATATTATTATGGACTGCATTAAATCTTGTTGTTATGGGTTGGACACAAGCACTGCAATTCATTCAGGATCCATGTAAAGAGGTAATGGAATTAATAGCAGTCTCCAAATCCCAAACACAGGCACATCTCTCTTCCAAAAACAAGGGCTGCCCAGAAATCTGAATGACCTGGCTGGAGGGGTTTGCTGGATGTGGTTTGACCAGAGGTGTGTGTATCTGTGTCTGTAAGAGAAACAGGACCCAAAGTAGCTTATTTTAAGCAACCGTTGGGTTTCTCTAAAAGATTTGGTGGTTTTTCCCCCCTAAATTGTGGTCAGGAGTTTTTCTGCTTGCTCTGGATTTTTTTTTTCTTTGCCCATGCCCTGACGCAGCATGGTGACATAAAGATGGAAACCCCTCCTCAGTGCCTGGCATGAGGATGAAAACCCCCCGCCTGTGTTCCCTGGAGGGACTATTAAGCGGACACCAGGAAAACTGAATGTGAGGGGCTGGGTTAAAAGGAATTCAGCCACATGGGTAGAATGGTATACAGGGTTCAATAAAGTTCCACCTATTCAATTTTACCTTCATTTAGCCTCACTCTTTGCCAATGAAACAGTCACCCAAGTGAAATGCCTGCAAGCTGCATGGAAACTTCATAAAAACATCACAGTAGAGGTTCAAACTGTATGTATGTAGACTCGTGGACTTTAAGGTCACAAGGGACCATCATCATCATCTAGTCTGACCTCCTGCACATTGCAGGCCACAGAATCTCATCCACCCACTCCTGTAATCGACCCCTAACCTCTGGCTGTTTTACTGAAGTCTTCAAATCCTGGTTTAAAGACTCAAGTTTACAAGGTAATCCAGATCTTCTTGTATGATATTCGGTTCCTCCTCTGTATTGGCAATATCTCCCAACTGCGTGTCATCCATACATTTTATTAGAACACTCCCATGTTTTGTGCCAGACCAACCTGATTTCCTTTGAGAAGATAACTGATTTTTTTAGACAAAGGAAATGTAGTATGTGATGGGCTGTAGCTGCCCCTCTGAATCACCAGTCTGGTTTCCCTCTTACAATGCGATGTTCTGACAAGCTGCAAAGCCCTTCAGATTTGCACTCACACCAACCTCCACAGACTGGGACCACACCCCGCTGTGTTCATGAATGCTCTGGCCAGCCACTCATAAACCCAGATACAGAGGCTACAGCAAGAAGCTTTAAACACACATAAGGAAGTACTTCACACAGTGCATAGTCATCCTGTGGAACTCATTGCCAGAGGATGTTGTAAATGCCAAAAGTATAACTGGGTGCAAAAAATTAAATAAGTTCATGGAGAACTTCATCAATGGCTATTAACCAAGATGGTCAGGGATGCAACCTTGTGCTTTGGGAGTTGTTAAACCTCCGACTGCCAGAAGCTGGGACTAGACACGGGATGGATCGCTCAATAATTGCTCTATTATATTCATTCCTTCTGAAGCATCTGGCACTGGCCACTATTGGAAGATAAATAAGATGGTTAAGATAAGTTTTTTTGGAAGTTTTTTGAAAGTTTGGAAGTTTAAAGATTTGATGGTGTCCATTTTGAAACAGAAAAACCTCTAAAACAGACTCCAATGAGAAACTGAGGAACTGGAATTAATTTTCAAATTGGACACAATTAACCAGGGGCTAAATAGGACTTGCGAATGGTTCTCTCATTACACTAATTTATTGCATTTCCCTAGTTAATTTACCTTCAACAGTTATTTCGTGCAGACACAGATATCCATTTCAAAAGGTATTTTTTCTCCTGCTGATAATGGCCCATCCAAATTTAACAGCCTCTTGGAATTGATATGCTAATGTACAACATTTTTTTCTTTCTGTGTATATAAAGGCATCTTACTTCTGTTCCATTCTATGCATCCGATGAAGTGGGCTATAGCCCACGAAAGCTTATGCGGAAATAAACTGGTTAGTCTCTAAGGTGCTACAAAGTCTTCCTCATCTTATTTACAGATACAGACTAATATGGCTGCTAATCTTAAACCTATTGGAAGATAGGATACTGGGCTATATGGACCATTAGTCTGACCCAGTATTGCTATTCTTATGTTCTTATATCTGACTCTATTATCAGTTTCATCTCCTGCTTGGTCAAGCCCATAACCCCCTTTATTTGACTTACCGCTTACTGTCAGTAAATTGAGAATGAACTGAAAATCTTCCAGACCCACTACACAATGTCCTTTCACCTACAAATGTAGAGCAGATGAGTAAATCTGAAATTAAACATATTAACTGTTGCTACTTAGGACAGTTTCCAGCATCATTGTGAATTAATTGTCCAAGTTTTTAAAATAAGACATGACAGTGGGTAACACGATTTAATGAAGCTTTATCACCAGATTGGCTAATATCACAGTAAATTCAATGAGATGACAGTGATTTATGTAAAGACACAATGTGGCTATGAATTAAGACATCTGTAATTCTCTCGCAGATACAAAGGACATGTTAGAATTGAGAATGGAAAAAACTGTAATACCATGCAAAGAAAAATCAAATGCACAACAGTGAATTCTAATTTTCATCAAAATGTGCTAACACACAACCAGACCTTTTTTAATGGCTTACATGTTTTAAAAAAACCATAGGGCTAGATGTCTGTTAGCAAATGTTATTATTCTGTAACAAGTCACTACCATATTAGCTGTCAAATAGATCAACTACCTGTCACAGGAAGTCACAGGAAGTCAATATATTTCTCTACACACAGCACATAGTTTTCTTTCTGCCATAAGTTTTCATAGTCTTATAACCCAAATTCATCAGATGTTTTTCCAGTGTTCATGTAGAATTTTTGCACAGCAATTCTACCCATTTTTAGAAAGATACACTTGTTCCACACTAAAGAGCATTTGAGAAACTTGATTTTGATTCTAAGGCTTTCTGCCTTCTCATCAAAAGAATTACTACCAAACATACAATCAGATCTTTTGTTAATAAAACCAAGCTATGAAATCTACTCATAGTGTAATAATAGAGAAGGGGAAAAAAGAATATGTCTGTGTATTAGATGTTAAGTAAAATGATATTCCCGAAGGCTAATGGTTTTAGGAAATTTAGCTGGTATTAATCTAGTTCATCCATAGTCTGTCTTGTACAAAGAAGAATGTCTTGAAATAGTGTGTGTGGTAGGAAAATGTCTGTTTAGCTCATGAGCTCTGTTGAAATAGAACTGTGATTTGATCAGCTAAAAGTTCCCTGCCAAAAGCAGAAATCTACTAGTCTAGCCACAGAACATAGTATCACCATACTCCCAAAGGGACATGTTGTTTGGTACATTAGGATCCCAAGACTTCACCACTAAGATGTGAGCCATGAAAAACGCAAGAGCCAAAGCCATGAAACTGCAAGAGAAAAAGGAACTCCACCTAAAACAGTCATATTTCTTTTTACAGGCTTTCCATTGCTCCCACAGAACTTCATACACATCTGACTAGGTGTAGTGGTCAAATATCCAAGCAAGCTAGCAATTATAGAAAGACATATATGAATCTCAGCCATTTGGATTTCAGCAGGAAGGTACAGTAGATGGTCATAGGTTTTGCAGACATTGCTCCCCAAATCCTGAACTACACACATTTCCCCAAAATGCAGCAGATCATTTTCATTTGCAAGCAAGCCTGATGATAATGTGAATGACTGAGGCAACAGTATAATCACTAGAGAGCAAATATAGCCAACAAGGACCAGGAATAGCCCGGAAAGTTCTGCAAAGCCAAGTCATCCTTTTTACTTCTGTCTTGACTCACTCTGGCTGGAAATAAACTGCATCAATGAATCATGACACAGCAGTCTTTTTGGACATAAATCCAAAAGAACACAGAGAAATTAGTTTCAGTTTTTCCTTACTTTTGAATTCACCCCATTAAATCTCATATCAAAATGCAGCTGCTAATTAAATCACTCCAGTTGTTTTTGCTTAATGAGCTCCATATTGTTCTGTGAAACCCACAGTAATCAAATCTGTCCTAATCCATAGTCTCTAAATCAGGCACTGACTAAAATTATGCCCTAAACTTTTTACACAATGCCATCCATTATGTTTTTTGATGTTTGCAATTCCCAGAAATATACATTGAACCACAAGTTTATTTTTAAGTCATGCAACTGATTTACTTTACTTGAGAGCTGGCTTTTGGGACCCATGAAATTTTTGGCGAAGGAAAGTCTTAGATCACTAAGAGAGACTCTTTCTAGAACAGGGGTAAGGCAACCTATAGCACATATGCCAAAAGCGGCACACAAACTGATTTTCAGGGACATTCACACTGCCTGGATCCTGGCTACTGGTCTGGGGGGCTCTGCATTTTAATTTAATTTTAAATGAAGCTTATTAAACACTAGCAAAAATACCCAGCGTTGCTCGGGGTATTTGTAATTGGAAACTGGGATGTAAAAAGACTACAATGTTTTTTATTAATACAAATTTTGTTCAGAAGTCTCATTTTGTCTAAGTAATTTCAAGTAATTACGCGGCATAACGTTGCTCGGGTCCATTGGGGGGGGAGGGGGGAGAGAGCTGAGTGAGTGTGGGGGCCATTGGAGTGGGGGAGGGGGCAGAGAACTGAGCGAGTGTGGGGTCCATTGGAGGGGGGAGGGGGAAAGAGCTGAGCCAGTGCAGTGGCCATTGGAGTGGGGGGAAGAGGGTGAGATTTAAAAAAAATTTGATTCTTACCTGAGGGGGGAGAGAGCTGAGCGAGTGCAGGGTCCGTTGGAGGAGGGGAGGGGGCAGAGAGCTGAGCGAGTGCGGGGTCCATTGGAGGGGGGTATTATATCACAACTATGTCACAGAGAACAGCAGGTGTTAACCTGATGCCCAGATGATGTTAATGGGCTTTAAAGAATTTCACCCCTAGGGGGTGTAAGAGGTGAGATTTGAAAAATTTTCGATTCTTACTCTGATTAGGACCCTAAAGCCTATAACTGTACCAAATTTCAAGTCTCTAGCTCAAACGGTGTGGAAGGAGTAAGGGAACATACATACATGCACACACACACGCATACACCATTTGACTTTTATATATATAGATTTAAAAATCTTATTTACTTTACATACAACAATAGTTTAGTTATGTATCTAAGACTTTCCTTCGCCAAAAGTTTCATGGGTCCCAAAAGCCAGCTCTCAAGTAAAGTAAATCAGACCTGAGCAATGCCGGGTATTTTTGCTAGTATATTATAAAAACCTATATTAAACAGAAACATGAGGTTTCAAATTTTTCAAATCTCACCTCTGATGCCCCCTAGGGGTGAAATTCTTTAAAGCCCATTCACATCAGCTGGGCAGCAGGTTAACACCTGCTGTTCTCTGTGACATAGTTATGATGTAATAATACCCCCCTCCAATGGACCCCGCACTCGCTCAGCTCTCTGCCCCCTCTCTCCCTCCAACGGACCCTGCACTCGCTCAGCTCTCTCCCGCCTCAGGTAAGAATTGAAATTTTTTAAAATCTCCCTCCCCTCCCCCCACTCCAATGACCACTGCACTGGCTCAGCTCTCTCCCCCCTTCCCCCCTCCGACGGACCCGAGCAACGCCGGGTATTTTTGCTAGTTTTAATTTAATTTTAAATGAAGCTTATTAAACATTTAAAAATCTTATTTACTTTACATACAACAATAGTTTAGTTATGTATTATAGACTTATAGAAAGAGACCTTCTAAAAATGTTATAATGTATTACTGGCCCATCACTTCTGAAAGGCTGCCCCTGTTCTAGAACAACCCCAAATTTAATGTAGGATTATTGGGTGGCTGCTCTCTAAGCATATTGACCGCAGGAGAAAAAAAAGAGATAGAAGAGATTTGCATTGTGAAGGAGAGAATAGAAGTATTGAGAATCTATTAATAATCTATTTGGGCTCCTAAAATCTTAAAACCACCCCTGCCTATTAGTCATATAGTGTGATCTTTTATAAAGTTTCTGTCAGTGATATACTCAATGTAGGTCTTGGCATGTTGACTTTCCTCCTTCAGTTTCCTTTGTTTGGCTCTTTAGCTGCAGTTATTTCTATACTTGTTGATTTTAGCATTTCGCCTGTAGCTGAGAAATATGTGGTAGAAGAACTTTTTCCCCATTAAGTGGCCTCTGCCTATTCCCACTCTTGGGATGTGCTGACTGGGTTTGCAGATCCTGGAACCTGAAGTAGCTGTGCCTGCTGGAGTGCTTTTCTGCCCCCGCCTGCCCAGCCCTTCAATGCTCTTGGATATTGTATGGATGAGGCTACAAAAATGGGGCATGCTGCTTTGGTCAGTCCCTTCCAGTTGCCAGCCGCAATGGATTAAGAACTGGATGCTTCCTTCTTCAGGGCCCTGCTAGCATGGGTTGTGTTTCTGAAGAAACCTTGATGGCAGATTGAAAGTTTAAGAAGCCTGGTGTGACAGGCCATGTACCCCACACAGGCCCTGATGGGGTTAATGGGGCCTGAGAGGCCAGTTAACATAGCTGTCAGCACTTGTGAGAGAACAAGAGTGAGCCAGCCAGGCTTAACTGATGATGAAGCCCAGCTGAGGAAGGGCAGGGTAGGGATTATAAAGCCAGAAAATTCGTAGCAGATAATGGCTGTAGGGGAAGAGTATGTAATCACTTTCTGGTGGATGGAAGAGGTAGGAAGTGGTCCACGGAGGCAGCAAGGAGTCTGCCAACTACAGCATCCCTAGGCTGGAACCGAGAGGATGGGTGTGGGTTCTCCTACAAGCCACCAAGGAAATAAAGGGCTAAGGACTGTGGCGTCTAGAGATAGATGGATGACCTGCAGTAAGGTCATTGGACTATAGTTTTGTTGGACTCTCTGTTACCCTAGAAGGGGCGGACTAAAGTGTGACCTGGCCAGAGGGTCAAATTGTGGGAACCACCACAGTGATGGAGCGACTGTGAGCAGGGGTGCATTAGATGGGGAGACAGCTGTTATGCCATGCCACGCCACTCCTGCAGGGAGTGAATCCCTTTACCCAAGTATTTAAGTGCTGTGCTACTTGTTCTTATATCTTACCACTGTCGAATGCACCATACACAATGCCTAGCCTGCCGGGGGGGGGGGGGGGGGGGGGAGAGAGAGAGAGAGAGAGAGACTCCTTCTCCAGGTGTTCTATTTGCACTACTATTGCTCTGACAGTAAGGAAAGAGATATAGAACAGACTGAAGGCTCTACTTCTACAAAAACCATCAGCAGCCAGGCTCTCTGGATCTGAGGAACCCCTTGGTTACAAGAAGATTCACAGATCAGCTTCGGCCCCAATGCCTGTGCAGTGAAGATAAAACAGAAACAGCAGGAGGTATCATCCTTGGTTCTGCCATCCTCTTAAATTCTCAGCTCCAAGAAGAAAATAGTATCTGGGAAGGATCCCACATTTTTACGGGGATGGCTTTTATAGGTTTATTAAAATTCAGGTATCTCTGAACACAGTTTCATGTACTGATGGATACATATTATCAGTGAAGCTGGTAGCTATACCTATAATTAAGATTGTCCAATACTTTCCATAATAAAACTGTTTTCAGTTTATAAAATTGTCAAACTTTAACCAAAACTTTCCATGGAAATGGTTGAATTGTTTTTTAAATCAGCTACCATGGCGCCTATGATTCCCATGTTGTGACTGACCATGCTCCAGGCTGTAGAGGATGAGCAAAGCTTCCCTTTCAGTTGCTCCTTGCATGCGGAGGAGAACCAGAACTAAGAGCAGGTAGATATCCCCTCACTGGTCCCCACATGATGGAATTTCTGTATTTTCAATTTGCTTTTTAAAATCTTAGGAGATTACATAAACACCCCTCCCCCCACATACACACCACTTTGTTAAAAATGTTATGCAGCTAGCGCCTTCCTGGAATCAAGCCCTGCCTCCAGACCCCCACCATTGCACCAAAACCACCCTACTGAGCTCCCTGCACTCAAGCCCCTACCCTGATAACAGCCCTGATGAGCCCCAACCACCTTCATCTGGATGCCCCTGTAAAATCCCATTGCCCTTGCACCTGGAACTGCTCCAACGAGCCTCTGTGCATTCAGTTTTCCCCACACCTAGACTCCCCCTCTGAACTGCCTGTACCCAGATTGTCCCACACAGAGCCTTCTTACCCCATACCTGGAGCCGCTCACACTGAGCCCTTCCACACTTGCATCCTGCCTGGTTGAGCCTGCCTGCCACACATCTAGTGCACCTGGCACAGAGGGGCAGGGCTCCAGGGCATTTCTGGGGCAGGCCCCGCCCTTGTGATGTGTCAGGGTCATGTGAAGCCTCACCACTTAGTCCATGTCCCAGGGGTCAGAGGGCTGGAGGGTGATTTCCCACCTTTATGGTGCCAGAGGCCTGTGCTCCCACTGCCATGCTGCAGCCTCCCCATTTATTTATTTACAAATAAAACCTGCAGAATTTTGCTGAATTTTAAAATGTTGTGTGCAGAATGTTGAAGCTTTTGGGTGTAGAATGCTCACAGGAATAAGCTGAAGTCAATGGGAACTGTGCTTTGGGCAGTACTAAATACATTCTTTGAACTGTGTAATCTCAGGCTATAGCTATTGCAAATTAGGCATCCAAAATTAGTGGATACTTATAACAATTTTAGATGTAATATCTGAGCCTTAATCCCTTAGCTGTAAAATAGGCATAAAATACCACTTTACCTCACAGGGGTTTTGTGAAGATAAATTAATGCTCGTGAAGCACCCAGGTAATATCACAAGGGCATAACAGAAAAGCCCTCCAGGAAATTAATAATTTAGTTTTCAGTATTTGGCTACCATGAAGTGAATAATGCATGAAGCCACGCATCGAGGGATGAGGAAAAAAGAAATATTGAATAACTACCCAAGCTGTGAACACCATCCGTCTTTAATTCTGGCATTGCCAAACTTTTGAATATCTGACTTTGAAACCTCATGTTTCTGTTTAATATAGGTTTTTATAATATACTAGCAAAAATACCCGGCATTGCTCGGGTCCGTCGGAGGGGGGAGAGCTGACCCAGTGCGGGGGCCATTGGAGGGGGGAGGGGGGAGAGAGCTGAGCGAGTGGGGGGCCCTTGGAGGGGAGGAGGGGGGAGAGAGCTGAGCAAGTGGGGGGGGCATTGGAGGGAGGGGGGAGAGAGATGAGTGAGTGGGGGGCCCTTGGAGGGGGGGAGGGAGGAGAGAGCTGAGCGAATGCGGGGTCCGTTGGAGGGGGGGAGGGGGCAGAGAGCTGAGCGAGTGCGGGGTCCATTGGAGGGGGGTATTATTACATCATAACTATGTCACAGAGAACAGCAGGTGTTAACTGCTGCCCAGCTGATGTGAAATTCTTTGAAGTCCATTCACCCCTAGGGGGTGTCAGAGGTGAGATTTGAAAAAGTTTAGATTCTTACCCTGATTACTATAACTGTACCAAATTTCAAGTCTCTAGCTCAAACGGTGTGGAAGGAGTAAGGGAACATACATACACGCACGCTTGCATACACCATTTGACTTTTATATACAGTAAACCCTCTATTTAACGGACCTCGATTTAACGGACTTCGGATGCAACGGACAAAAATGTCTGAGCAAGTCTGATGCATCCGAAATCCATTTCTCGCGGTCTGGCTGCCAGCTCCCGACTGCGGGCGGGCTGCTGTCTCCCGCCCGAGTCCCGCCAGCAGGCGGGCTGCCAGCTCCCGGCTCCCACCCGAGTCCTGCCAGCGGGCGGGCTGCCATCTCCCGTCTCCCGCCCGAGTCCCGCCTGTGGGCGGGCTGCCATCTCCCGCCTGAGTCCTGCCAGCGGGCGGGCTGCCGTCTCCCGTCTCCCGCCCGAGTCCCGCCTGCGGGCGAGCTGCCGTCTCCCGCCCGAGTCCCGCCTGCGGGCGGGCTGCCATCTCCCGCCCGAGTCCTGCCAGCGGGCGGGCTGCCAGCTCCCGCCCGAGTCCCGCCTGCGGGCGGGCTGGCTGACGGTTCCCAGCTGCCGCCTGGGTCCCAGCAGCCGGACTCCGGGCGGCCTGGCTGACGGTTCCCGGCTGCTGCCTGGGTCCCAGCAGTCGGGACCCGGGCGGCCTGGCTGACGGCTCCCGGCTGCCGCCCGGGTCCCAGCAGCCGGGACCCGGGCAGGCTGGCTGATGGCTCCCGGCAGCCGGGACCCGGGTGGGCTGGCTGACGGCTCCCGGCTGCCGCCCGGGTCCCAGCAACGGGCGGGCTGCGGAGCTGCCACCCCGACCCTGTGGCAGGCGGGCTGCGGCTCCGACAGCTCGTTTTTTGGTTTTTTTAATTAAATAACGGACTTTTTGATTTAATGGACACCCCCTCGCCCAAATTAGTCCGTTAAATGGAGGTTTTACTGTATATAGATATGTGGCAAAAGTGGCCAATAAAATTCATGATATGAATTATTGATGGATAAATAAGAAACTATCAGAAGAAAAGGTTAAACCGTACATAGTGGGGCAGCTGCCCCACTCCTGGAGAACTGGTTAAAAGCAGCCAAATGAGACTGACTGGGGAAGCTGCCCAGGTGTGGCCAACTCACTCAGGGCCGAGTTGGCCCTTATAAGAGGGCTGGGGGCCAGGAGCTGGAGAAGTCTCATTCTAGCCCTGGAGTGTGAAGGGCTGGCTGCCTGGAAGCAAGGCACCTAAAAAGGAGGAGTGCTGGTGTAACAATATGGCTTTTCTTTAGTCATGCTGGAAGGCCTGAATCAAAGCTGCCTTCTGCAGCCAGACTGAAAAAGCAGTAGTCATTAGCTGTAGGCCTGGAGTCACATACTCACATTCCATCTAAAATGTATCATGCCAAACTGTGAGAAGGAGACCAGGTCCTGATAGCTTCCCCACTGTCACTAGATAAAGAAACAGATCTCAAGATGGGTAAAGAAAACTTAAGTAATAAAACCATTCTATCTGGCAAGAAACTGCTCATCAATAGAGAATGTTGTGGAATCCTCATGTATGATCATTGTCATTTTGCTTTTCTATTGTTTGACACTGATCCCTGTCTGGTTTGTAATTTTCTGTCTACTGTATAATTAAATTTGCTAGGTGTGAATCAATTAAAGTGGTGGGTTATGATTGATTAAGTAATTTTGTTATGATTGGTTAGTAAAATTATACTAAAATAATTGGTTACGGTATAGCTAAGCAAGACTCAAGTTTCATTATATAAACCGGGGTCCAAAAAGGAGATCAGGAGAGGAAGAAGATAGGAAGTAACAGAAGCAGAAGGAAGAAAGAAAAAGTCTGGAAGAAGATCAAAGGAGATAAGGAACCCCAAGGAGAAAAACTCACCTCCAAGACCCAGCCTAAGATAAGAGCTGCCAGGACCCTCCTGCACAACCTTGATGTGCAGCAGCTAAGATCTAAAGATTGACCTTGCCTGTCATATACAGGGGAAGGCTGCCTGCCTGTACCAGGATTGGTGAGCACCTTTTGGTTTCCCAGGAGGTGGGCGGGCCTAAGCCCACCTGTTGCTGAAGTCCCTCCCCCAGCCTGGCGGGAGGGACACTAGACCCGGGGCCAATTGATTACGGGGGACAACTAATGAAAAAAGGACAGGGGAGTGCGTGAGGGTTACAGGTTCAAAACGAGGGTACAGGATGGGGACACCGAGCAGAGAACCCCGCTCAGTGCCCACTGCTCCATGAAAACGCAGAGGGAGGCTGTGGATTCTGCCCAGTGGAACTCCGCCCGGATTCGTGACTGAACGAGTGACCGAATGACCTGAAGGAGACCCCAGAGTCGCACCGGACCCCCCCGTCTAGCATCCTCCTCCTGGTGTTAAGGATTGGTGAGCATGACACTGTGTTCTTAGCATCTGTATTCTGCTTGTTTGGGAATTGTCAATAAATAAAGGATAAGGATATTACTGTGTGAGGCTCTTTCAGTGGCTAAAGATCCCACCAACCCGCAGAAAGATGTGCCCTCAGCCCTAGGAATTGGGTAAGGGTGGGTGTATAAATTAACAGGGTTGCACCTTGAGCCCTAGGAACTGGGTAAAGGTGTGTGTCCCTACAGTGTGGAAAGGATAGAGAAATATGTGTGGGTAACACTGGGGAAGGGCAAAGGCTGCTGGGTAAATTCCCAGGGTTTGGGGCTGCAGAGATACAGTCTGGGGAGAGGCAAAGGCAGCAGGTCCTACCCCCTTGCCAGTAATGGGTGGTTTATAGACTACAGTCTGCTCCAGTGAAAGGGGGCTAGATGATGACTGGCAGTAGCCACCAAGGTAAGGTAGGTTCAGAGGGTTGGTAATCTCCTTCATTCGTCTGGATGAAGTCTAGTAGAGAAGCTGTCTCAAGTTGGCAATGGGCCAGCTCCTCAATTGTTATAAACTGGGGTATCTTCAACTTCAGTGACACAAGACTAATTTACACCTGTTGAGATTTGGCCCATTGATTAAACCTATCTGAGGTGTTCAATTGTGTTGCACTGTAGCTGGAAAAAATTGGGATTATGGCCAGGTCCAGGAACTCGTCCATGCCTGGTAATGAGAACAAGGAGATCCAGGTCGTGTCAGGCTACTGATACAGGATTTCCTCTCTGAAATGAGAGATTGCATCAAATTTTGCCTGAAAAGAGTATTATAAATTGAAGGACAGCAGTCTCACTATCCTTTTTACTGAATTCCCTATTGTTCTATTTAGCTGGACATATAAAGACTGACTATTGAATGCTGATCTGAATTAGATGTGGGGAGTTCCCCATGTACTCTTCCATTTATTCTGCACCAGGGTCATATGAGGATATGATTATCACGGACCTTACCAGGTAATAAAAGTATTATAGAAGCTTGCTTGGAACAGATTTCCTATAGTAAGGATGGAACAGCAGGATGATTTCCGAGACATTATGTTGCAGGGCTGAGGACTCCTTGGATTGAATTTAAAAGATTAGTTCCTGATTTGTAAATAATTGAAAAATTGCTGGGCAATTGAAATTCATTTTTGAGGTTTGTGAAAGCATAACTGATCTCTTGATAGTATAAACCAACCTAAATCTTGATTAGGCTCATTGGAGACCAGTTGAAATGTCAAGGTTTATATGATAGGCCTAACATAAAAACACACAAAAGGTATGGTTTGGTTTTGTTTTAATTCTGGTGTTATTGCCAGTCTGTAAGATGTCTACATAGCAAATATTTATCCTACAAAAACTAAGGGAAGCTGATGCTTAGAAGCAATACAGCACAAATATCCCTAACCTATTATCACTAAGTATTAGAAATTCCTTGCATGCATCCTGCTTCTGGCAAAGAGCTATATCACAGCCACTGGCACCAAGGACTCGCATGGTTTCTGAGGCTTTAAAAGAACAGTGTCCACTGCCCTCCCAGCTGTCCACATAAAAACCAGAACAAAATACCAAGCGATGTTAGGTAAGAGAATCCATTCTGTATATGGGATATGAACATAATCTATCTATCTATCTATCTATCTATCTATCTATCTATCTATCTATCTATCTATCTATCTGTCAAATGGTGTATGCACGTGCACTTACTCCTTCCACACTCTTTGAGCTAGAGACTTGAAATTTGGTACAGTTATAGGTCTTAGGGTCCTAATCAGGGTAAGAGTAGAACATTTTTCAAATCTCACCTCTGACGCCCCCAGGGATGAAATTATTTAAAGGCCAATCACATCAGCTGGGCAGCTGCTGTTCTCTGTGACATAGTTATGATGTCATAATACCCCCTCCAACGGACCCCGCACTCACTCAGCTCTCTGCCCCCTCCTCCCTCCAACGGACCCCTCACTCGCTCAGCTCTCTTCCCCCTCCCCACCTCCGACGGACCCGAGTTGGGTTTGTTCGGAGGGTAAGTGAGGTGGGAGTGTCGGGTTCGGTCGGGGGGTGAGGTGGGGGTGTCGGGTTTGGTCAGGGGGGTAAGTGAGCCGGGGGTGTTGGGTTTGGTGGGGGGGGTAAGGTGGGCGTGTTGGGTTTGGTTGGGGGGGTGAGGAGGGGGGTCGGGTTTGGTTGAGGGGTAAGTGAGGTGTGGGTGTCGGGTTTGTTTGTGGTGGTAGGTAGGGGTGTCAGGTTTGGTTGGGGGGAAAGTGAGGTGGGTGTGTCAGGTTTGGTCTACGGGGGTGAGGTGTGGGTGTTGGTCAGGGGGTGTTGGGGTTGGTAGGGGGTGAGGTGGGGGTGTTGGATTTGGGTGGGGGGTGAAAATGTGAGTTGGGGTTGGTCGAGTGGTAAGTGAGGTGGGGGTGTTGGGTTTGGTCGGGGGGGTGAGGTGGGGGTGTCAGGTTTGCTCTCTGCCCCCTCCCCCCTCCAACGGACCCTGCACTCACTCAGCTCTCTGCCCCCTCCCCACCTCCGACGGACCCGAGCAACGCCGGATATTTTCGCTAGTGCTTCTATAAAAAGATAGGCTGTGATTATTCTTAACCATACATCCTAGGAAGTTTGTGGAGGAATTCTCCTTTCAGAAGGTGAACTTTCTCATTGAGTGCTTCCTGGGATAGTGCCACTCCACATCACCCCCACAATGGGTCTGTAACTAAAAGGTACAGTTGAGGCTTAGATTGTAAATTTCTCTCTGTGTCTCGGAGGAAGGGGATAGAGATCAACTTGGATCTTGAATGGTTTGACCTGTGTGCAAGGAGGAACCCAGTGTGGTAAAGAAATGTGACCGCTCAGAGATTTCAAACTGGACATTTACCAAACTTTATTTTCTTCCCTCCAACATAACTGTAAATACCGGTAAAATTTTGTTACAAACAGCTGGTGACGATGGCACTATAAAAAGGCAGATAAAATAACCATGGCCTGGAAAAGGTTGTGAACACACCTGTGTGGATCTATGTTATCTCTCTCCATTGGTCATGATAGGAAAGTGATCACTTCAGCCAGACTGATGGAAGTGAGGAGCAGATTTCTCCCTCTATTGATCTGTAAACACATTTCCCAGATGCTTTATAGCATATTTGAGGATTAGAATTGCAAAGCACATAACTAGTGAGCATTATTTTCATGCTATTAAACCCCCCAAAATGCATTTCTTTAAACAGGAAAAAATATTTTCTTCTGTACATTCATTCTACTGCAGCCCAACATCTTTGAATTAAAATGGAAAATGTACCATATCATGTGATTGCTGTGGAAAATAAGCTGCTTTTGTGTTACAAACATCTCACATTGGAACACATACCTCTCCAGTGATGTCAGTTCGAGAACAAGAATCAGACTATTGGTGAGCTAAACAGGAATTGTGGAGTGAACTTAGGGTGACCAGATGTCCCAATTTTAGAGACATTCCCAATGTTTGGGTCTTTTTCTTATATAGGCTTCCATTACCCTCTACCCATCCCAATTTTTCATATTTGCTACCTGGTCATCCTAAGTGACCTAGAATTGTTAGAGACCCCGCACAGAATCTCTAGGAGGCCCTTAGGAAGGTCCCTGTTTGCTTTTATATAAAAATAATCCCTAAACAGAAAAGAATAAATGCATTCCCTTTATGAATCATTTCTAGAAACAAACCAGTCTGTGAACCTTTACATGTGAGTTTAATGTGATCCAGCTGAGTACTGAAGGAGGAAGAGTAGAGAAGTGACAATAATGGAATCTCCTGACCACTGGGTGGTACTAAGTGTGCATAATTCAAGGATCCAAGAGGAAACAAGTGATATCCTCTCTGGACCGTAACAGGATTCTCTGTAGATACACAGTAAGTTTGTCCCTAAAGTTAATCCTTAAAGTTTGTTGGACTCTCACTGGGTTTCTTCTATAGAAATTTATACATTTCTCAGAAGGAAAGCGTTCTTACCCAAGCCTATTAGTAGCTGGCTGGGAAAGCAGTTATGTGAAATGGCCCTTAAGTCTGCAAATAGGACAGTTGGTGAGGTGGGGACCAACATTCCTCATAAGGACAAAGGTGGAAGAGCAGGGGTTTTTTTTAAATTGAATCCTTGTTTTAATAATTACGCGTGTGGCTCGTTAACATCCGGCGCTCTATAAATACAGGGGATGCAGATGAAGCCACCGCTTGCTGGCTCGCACAATTGTGGCCTTAAACGTGTTTTTTGGAGGGGAGGGAGGGGACAGGAGTTGCCGAGCTGGCCCCGTGGGAGGCTCACCCGGTGCAGAGGGGGGCTGGAAACCCCCCTCTCCCCCCGAACGGCCCCAGCTGAGGCGGGAGACGAGGGGGAGGGGCTGAAATGACTTTTTTGGAAAATAAAAAACCATCCGGCAGGTTTGCGGTGCAGGCTGTGATCCAGGGACGGGGGCGCGGGTTGTGCTGGATGGATGGGTGTGTGAATGGGTCAGAGGTCGAGTGCTGTCATTCCTAGCACATGATGCAAGCCAAAATAAACAATTAGTTTTGTGGCAACATTTTTCAGGGTCACAAAGTACTCAGCTGTATTCTGCCTCTCTCTGATCTGCTCTGCCTGGATCAGGAAAGCTCCACTTGGAACAACAAAGCAGATCAAAGAAAGGCTCAGGTCTACCTCTTCCAGTGATCACCAAAGAAGGAGGGGAAAGCAAGTAACCGGAGGCCTGCTAGGTGCCCACTTCCTGACCTTCAAACACCCCTTTGGGGCCAGAGCAGGACTTTTTCACTGACTAAACTGGTTCATCTCATAGAGCTACATTGTAGAAATTTGAATAAATTAATAAAGATTTCAATGCTGTTCCCTGACAAGTTATGACAAGCGTAGGCCTTGAACAATAGCTGGTACAAAACACATTCTCACTGTGTCACGGGAGTGAAACAGGAGAGTAAGAAACCTCTGATAGCAATATGTTGGGAGCAAACATTTCATAGTTATAAAAATCTCAAATGTTTTCGTAAACCCAAAAAAAAGAGGGGGGGGGGGGGGACGACATTTCAGGCTCTTGAGACACCAAGATGTTGAAAAACTGGGCTTGTGCTTGTGAATTGACCTGTATAGTTTCTTTAGTGAGTGCAGTTTTACATTAATTTGAACATAACGTTATACAGAGATAGTATGAAAACGGCCAACAAGAACTGCAAAAGCGGAATTAAGATAGCTTTTATCCCTGTCCTCCTAGAGAAGAGTGAGTGGGAGCTAAGGGCTATACAGAGAAACAGTGGATTTAAAAACATGGAGGCAACGCCCAACTATGACTGTCTGCTCATGGTAATTTATCTACAAAAAAGTCTGATTAGTTAAGGATGAACTTTACTAATTCCTGTACATTTCACAACTTTCCTATTGGCAGTTATATCCATGTTAGTACGCAGATGAGTCTAGAGAGGGATCATGTATTGTTGTTTCTGCCTAATTTGGTTTCTTTACAATATTTTGTTGAATTACTTTCCCTTTTAAGTTATCATCTAATAAATGCTATACATTAAGAGCTTTCTGACTACATTGTATTTCATAGTATTACCTTTCAAGTTTGCATTAGCAAAAGGGTCACTGTAAAGGAAAGTTTACACTGAAAGTCACCAGCAGCTGTAACTCAGGCGCACTCTGTGATTCACAATCTGCAGAGGTTCCAGGTCATCAGAAGTTCCACCTTCAGTGACCTGATACTGATTTTAGTGATTCCCCTTGGTTCCCTGGTCCTTCATAAACCCATGGAGGTTACCAGGAAGTGTCCAGGCAAACATGGGTATCCCTAGCTAACTGCTACAAGTGCCCTGCTTCTCTGTTCCTAAGCTCCTGGTAGTGACCCCCAGGCCTGCCTCTGGCTCTTGCCTTAACGAGTTAATCCTGACTCTGGCTTGATCCATAGCTTGTCTTTTGACCCCGATACTGGCTCTGACCTCTGGCTTCAGTTCTGGACTCCAAAGCTTATTCCACTAGTCTTAAGACTGAACTTGGTTGCACTGGTCAGCTTCAAGTCCCCACTACACAACAATAGACCTCTATCTTCTAAGATCCTCACACCACTGTGTCCCTTCTTCTCTCTGAGTTGCTGATGAAAACTGGCTAGATTTCTCTTCACTCAAATTCCTCCTTAATAAAACAACCTTCTCCAATGAAAGGTTTCAACAACAATTCACCTCCGATTCAGACCTGCCAACCATAGAAATTTTCTCCATAGACCAAGGGCTTTCAAACCCTTTTACAGGGAAATTCCATAGGCTATGGATAACTCCTCCCCCAGTAGCCAGCTGCTTCTCCCCATTCCCTCACTTTCTGGAGAAGAGCAGCTAATCAAAACTGCTCTGTGTGCTGAGGGATAGCCTGGCTGCTCAGCACAGTGGCGGGCAGAGTCTGACTTCTGCCCTGCCTCCCAGGTGCAGCACTGAGCCTTTTGATCTTCCAGACAGCTCTTCATATCCTTGTACTCTCCCATTCCCAGGCCAGAGAGTGAAGATGAGGTTGGTGGAAAGTGTGTCGCCAATGGTGGTGAGGTTTTTGTATCTTGTACCACCACAGTGATATTGTCAGCATAAGTGAACTTAACAAAATTGTGTCAGGTGAGTCACTAATATAGGTGTTTAATAGCAAAGAAGGAAGCACAGATCCTTGAGGTAATCTATCATTAAAAGTGTGTGCTTTACTGATCTGCCCATTCAAAAGGACAAGGTATATATGGTTACTCAACATTGTGGCCAGGAGTTGCATGGTATGGCATTTGATGACCCTTGAGCAATAGCACATATCACCACACCATGTCACAGATCTATATATATAAAAGTCAAATGGTGTATGTATGTATGTACGTATGCTTACTCCTTCCACACCGTTTGAGCTAGAGACTTGAAATTTGGTACAGTTAGAGGTCTTGGGGTCCTAATGAGTCACCCCCATTAGGACCCCAAGTAAGAGTCAAAAAAATTTCAAATCTCACCTCTGACGCCCCCCAGGGGTGAAATTCTTTAAAGGCCAATCACATCAGCTGGGCAGCTATGTTGTTATGATGTCATAATACCCCCTCCAACAGACACCGCACTCACTCAGCTCTCTGCCCCTCCCCCCTCCAACGGAACCCCGGAATCCCTCAGCTCTCTGCCCCCTCCCCCCTCCGACGGACCCGAGTTGGGTTTGGTCGGAGGGTAAGTGAGGTGGGGGTGTCGGATTTGGTCGGGGGAGTGAGTGGGGGTGTCGGGTTTGGTCGGGGGATAAGTGAGCCGGGGGTGTTGGGTTTGGTCTGGGAGGGTGGGAAGGTGTGGGTGGGAAGGTGTTGGTGGGTGAGGGGTGAGGTGTGGGGGTTGGGGTTGGTCAGGGGGTGTTGGGTTTGGTGGGGGGGTAAGGTGGGGGTGTTGGGTTTGGTTGGGGGTTGAGGAGGGGGGTCGGGGTTGGTCGAGGGGTAAGTGAGGTGTGGGTGTCGGGTTTGTTTGTGGTGGTAGGTAGGGGTGTTGGGTTTGGTTGGGGGGGGAAGTGAGGTGGGTGTGTCAGGTTTGGTCTACGGGGTGTGGTAGACCCAGGGCAGGCAGCTGCCAGAAGGACCTGTAATTAGAAGGGTTTCTACAGGGGAATTGGGTCCAGCTGGGCAAGGCTGCCACAGCCAGGAGCAGGGCCAGCTGAGGCCAGTTAAGGAGGCTGCCAGAGCCCTTTAAAGAGACTCCTCCCCAGGGAGGAGTGTGGGAGTTTGAGGAGGGAGTTTGGTGGCAGTTGGAGGAGGGAGTTTTGGTGGCAGTGAGAGTTAGAGGAGCGAGGTGGTGAAAGCAGAGAGTGTGAGGAGCAAGTTGGAGGAGGCAGGGACGGAGAGGCTGCTGGCAAGCAGGAGAAGAGGACTAAGGATCCCTACCAGAGGGGGACCTAGCTTTCCTGGCTTGCAGGAGCCTGTCCCTGAGAGGGAGCAGCTAAGGAGCAGCAGAAAAACCTGAGTCTGGTACAGCCTGGCCAGGGTGCCAGCACTGTGACAGCGACCCAAAGGACTTGAGCCAGGGGAGCAGGGGAGCCACCTTGTCACACGTGGTGTCAGAGGTGGGATAGAGAGTGAATAGACTCGGTGGCCAGCCCTTCCCCCGCCCCTGTACTCAGAGGAAAGATGGAAGAGGTGGTGAAGGCCCTGGTCCAGGCCACTGCGGCCCAGCAGGAAGCTGTCCGAGTGCAGCAAGAGACCAACCAGTTGCTGATAACCCAGGCAGCCCAGGACCGAGCCACCCTGCAGGAGGTGGTGCGGCAGATGAAAGCCCTGAGCACCATGGGTCGTGGGGGGCCTGACGACCGGCCACTACGGGCCAGCCATTTCCTGCAGAAGATGACGGCAGGTGACGACACCGAGGCCTACCTGCTCGCATTCGAGAGGACGGCCCTGCGTGAGGCGTGGCCCCGAGGACAGTGGGCAAGCATCCTGGCCCCTTTTCTCTGCGGAGAGGCCCAGAAGGCCTATTTCGACCTGGCGCCCGAGGCTGCTGCGGACTACCCCCAGCTGAAGGCCGAGATCCTGGCCAGAGCGGGAGTGACGCCAGCCCTGCGGGCCCAGCAGTTTCACGAGTGGAGGTATGAGGTCGGCAAGACCCCGAGGACTCAGCTATTCGACCTGATCCACCTTGCCCGGAAGTGGTTGCGGCCCGAGACCCACAGCCCGGAGAAGATGATAGAGATCCTGGTGCTGGACAGGTATATGCGGGGGTTGCCGTCCGAGCTAAGGGGGTGGGTCCGAAAGAACGATCCCCCCTCCTACGACGAGCTGGTAGCCCTCGTAGAGAGACACCTTGCCTCCCAGGAGTTGTCCCGGACTACCGCAGAGGGGCTGAGGTCAACCAGAAAGCCGGCCCCCGGTCCAAAGCCCCGGATGGCCAAGACCCCAAGCCGCTATAGGGAGGAAGAAGAGGAGGCTGGGGGACGGCCGGAGAGCTTGGACAGACGTGGGGACCGGGGGAACGGGACTCGGGGAGTAGGGCCGAACAGTCCAAAAACTGGGGGGCTGTCCCGACCTGGGAGGCGCTGCTACGCGTGTGGGGAAATGGGACACCTAGCCGCCCAGTGCCCAAACCGGGCCGAACCTATGGAATGTGGCCTGGGGAGTATGGGGGATCCGTGCGACCTGGTGAACCAAGTGGGGGTCGCGATGGCTCCCCATAGGTATACCCGGCCCGTTAAACTGAATGGTGTTAGGACCACCGCGCTAGTGGACTCAGGGAGCGCAGTCACGCTGGTCTCCGGCTTGTTGATCAGACAGGACCAGCTATCCCGGGCCAAACGCTCGGCAGTATCCTGTGTACATGGGGATATTAACTATTACCCCACCGTCTCTGTAAGCTTGGAGGTCCTGGGACACCCCAAGAAAGTAGTGGTGGGCGTAGTCCCGAGGCTCCCCTACCCGGTCCTCATTGGACGAGACTTCCCCGACTTTGATAGCCTGCTCCCCGGGCGGGGGGCAGAAGGAGTTAGTGCCGGGGTCCCAGAGGTGACGCCAAGGGGTCCCGACACACCAGCTTTCCGGGAATTTGACCCAGAATTATTCTCGATAGGCGGGGGGTCCCGAAAGTCTCGGAGGGAAAGGAGGGCAGCCAAGGCATTAGGGACAAAAATCCTGACCCAATATCGTAGGGCTGCACTAGCGGGGGAGCGAGGGAGCCCCCAAGGAAGGAGGACCAGGCAAGAGGGGGGGGGGACAGACGCCGGGCCTAGTACCCCCCCGGTGGTCCCCGAAGGGGAGGCGGAGGTAGAGACCCCAGAGTTGGAGACAATTGGCCCAGCTACGGAGAATTTTGGGCAGGATCAGGCCAACGACCCCCTCTACCAGAATATCCGTAGTGAAGTGGTGGAGGTAAATGGGGCCCCGGTAGAGGGGAGATGTAAGGGCCGAGGGCCGTACTATATAATCAAGGGGGACCTGCTGTATAGAGTAGTCCCGATGTCCGACATGTCAGTGGAACAACTTTTGGTGCCACGGAGATATCAGAGGGGCGTATTGGACCTGGCTCACAGCCACCTCTTCGGCGGCCACCTGGGGGTGGAGAAGACCCTCGATCGGGTCATGAAGAGGTTCTTCTGGCCAGGGGTCCACGCAGCGGTCCGGCGGTACTGTGCCTCCTGCCCGGAGTGTCAATTGCATGCCCCCCGGCCCCACTTGCAGGCCCCTTTAGTGCCCCTCCCCATCATTGAGGTCCCGTTCGAGAGGATCGCCATGGACCTGGTGGGCCCGCTGGAGAAGTCGGCCCGGGGCCATCGACATATCCTGGTTGTGCTAGACTACGCCACCCGGTACCCCGAGGCTGTGCCTTTGCGGAACACCCTGTCTAAAACTATAGCTCGGGAGCTGCTACAGATCTTTGCCCGAGTAGGGATACCAAAGGAGATCCTGACCGACCAAGGGACCCCCTTTATGTCCAAATTAATGAAGGACCTTTGTTGTCTACTCCGCGTGCGGACGATAAGGACATCGGTGTACCATCCCCAGACCGACGGCCTGGTCGAGCGGTTCAACCGGACATTAAAGAGTATGCTGCGGAAGGTAGTGAGTCGGGACGGGAAGGATTGGGATACCCTGCTCCCCTACCTCCTGTTTGCCGTAAGGGAGGTGCCCCAGGCCTCCACCGGATTCGCCCCGTTCGAGCTGTTGTATGGACGCCACCCTCGGGGCATACTTGACATCGCCAAGGAGGACTGGGAAGAACAGCCGAACCGGGGGAGGAATGTCGTTGAACATGTAGTGCAGATGAGAGAGAGGATAGCCAAGGTCACCCCCATAGTGAGGGAACACCTCGAGAAGGCGCAAGAGGCCCAGCGGACATACTACAACCGCCAAGCCAGAAGCCGGAAGTTCCAGGTGGGAGACCGGGTGATGGTGCTGGTACCCACGGCGGAGAGCAAGTTGTTGGCCCAGTGGCAAGGGCCATACGAAATAGTAGAAGCCGTGGGGGACGTGGACTATAAGGTCCGGCAGCCGGGACGCCGGAAGCAGGAGCAGATTTACCACGTTAACCTGTTAAAACCGTGGCAGGAGAGAGACGCTCTGGTGGTTGCGCTGGGGGCACCACCCCGGGAAGGTAACCCACCCGGCCGGGTGGGGATATCCCCGGACTTGACCCCAAACCAGCGCGCGGAAGTGGTCCGCATGATCAGACGTAACCGGGATGTGTTCTCGGAGACACCGGGCCGGACTACTGAGGTGCACCACCACATCCTCACCGAGCCAGGAGTAAAGGTGCACGTTAAGCCCAACCGCGTCCCAGAAGCAAAAAGGAAAGAAATCCGGGCGGAGGTCCAGAAGATGCTAAGGCTAGGGGTCATTGAGGAATCCCATAGCCAGTGGTCTAGCCCCGTGGTCTTGGTGCCTAAACCTGACGGCACAGTCAGGTTCTGTAATGACTTCCGGAGGTTGAATGACGTCTCACGGTTCGACGCATACCCACTACCCCGGATAGACGAGCTGATTGACCGGTTAGGCTCGGCCCGGTTTATGTCAACCCTGGACCTGACCAAGGGATATTGGCAGATCCCCCTAGCCAAGGCAGACAAGGAGAAGACGGCCTTTGCCACCCCGGAGGGGTTGTTCCAGTATACTGTCCTCCCCTTTGGGTTACACGGGGCCCCCGCCACTTTCCAGCGGCTAATGGATAAACTGTTGCGGCCCCATAGGCAGTACGCGGCCGCCTATCTGGACGACGTCATCATATACAGCCCAGACTGGGAGACGCACTTGAGGAAGGTGGAAGCCGTCTTAGATACCCTGAGGAAGGCAGGGCTGACCGCAAATCCCCCCAAGTGCTCGATTGGGTTAGCAGAGGCTAAATATCTCGGGTACGTGGTAGGGAGGGGCGTAGTGAAGCCCCAACTTAACAAGCTGGAAGCGATCCAGAAGTGGCCCCGACCTATCCGAAAGAAACAGGTCAGGGCGTTTCTAGGATTGGTCGGGTACTACCGACGGTTCATCCCCCACTTCGCCACCCGGGCCTGCCCGTTGACCGACCTGACGAGAGCCCGTGGCCCGGACATTGTGAAGTGGTCAGACGCTGCTGAGGGAGCATTTGCGGATCTGCGGACAGCCCTCTGCACTGACCCCGTGTTGATAGCCCCAGACTGGAAGGAAGAGTTCATCCTACAGACAGACGCCTCTGAGGTAGGGCTGGGAGCGGTACTCTCCCAGCTAAGGGACGGTGAAGACCACCCGGTTCTATTCCTCAGCCGGAAGCTCCTGCCCAGAGAACGGAAATACGCTGTAGTGGAAAAAGAGTGCCTGGCGGTGAAGTGGGCCATAGAGAGCCTCCGCTATTATCTACTTGGTCGACGGTTTACCCTAGTCACGGACCATGCCCCGCTGAAGTGGATGCATCAAAATAAGGACAGCAATGCGAGGGTTACAAGATGGTTCCTCTCGCTACAACCCTTCCACTTCCGCGTTCAACATCGGTCCGGCCCCCTACATGGGAATGCAGACGGTCTATCGAGGATACACTGTTCTGCGACCCAAGTAGCCCAACCCCATGGTGTTGCGCAGGGGGGGGGGGATGTGTGGTAGACCCAGGGCAGGCAGCTGCCAGAAGGACCTGTAATTAGAAGGGTTTCTACAGGGGAATTGGGTCCAGCTGGGCAAGGCTGCCACAGCCAGGAGCAGGGCCAGCTGAGGCCAGTTAAGGAGGCTGCCAGAGCCCTTTAAAGAGACTCCTCCCCAGGGAGGAGTGTGGGAGTTTGAGGAGGGAGTTTGGTGGCAGTTGGAGGAGGGAGTTTTGGTGGCAGTGAGAGTTAGAGGAGCGAGGTGGTGAAAGCAGAGAGTGTGAGGAGCAAGTTGGAGGAGGCAGGGACGGAGAGGCTGCTGGCAAGCAGGAGAAGAGGACTAAGGATCCCTACCAGAGGGGGACCTAGCTTTCCTGGCTTGCAGGAGCCTGTCCCTGAGAGGGAGCAGCTAAGGAGCAGCAGAAAAACCTGAGTCTGGTACAGCCTGGCCAGGGTGCCAGCGCTGTGACAGCGACCCAAAGGACTTGAGCCAGGGGAGCAGGGGAGCCACCTTGTCACAGGGGGGTGAGGTGTGGGTGTTGGTCAGGGGGTGTTGGGGTTGGTAGGGGGGAGACATGGGGGTGTTGGGTTTGGGTGGGGGGGTGAAAATGTGAGTCGGGGTTGGTCGAGGGGTAAGTGAGGTGGGGGTGTCGGGTTTGCTCTCTGCCCCCATCCAACGGACCCCGCACTCGCTCAGCTGTCTGCCCCCTCCCCACCTCCGACTGACCCGAGCAACGCCGGGTATTTTTGCTAGTGGTGGATAAAACTATTAGTGCTATTCTGGTTTTTACATTCTGCTGGAAGCCAGCCTTAATGTGACAAGAGATGTTGAGAACCTGATAATGGCAACTTCTTCCTTGTCTGAAATCAGCCTGGTTTTTGCCAGGATGTCTCAAAGATAGGGATGAAATGGGCCAGCAAGACTCTCACCATTAACCTGAGAATTGTGGAAAGGAGTGATGTTGGGCAATAGCTGGCAGCATCATTTAAATGGTTCCCATCTTTGGGGAAGGCAATGATTTTCCCCTTGACAGCTTTTTAGGATCTTCCATTCACTGCCATACATTTGACTGGGGTCTGCCAATCATGCTTGTCTCTTTGACCCCAAATTCTTAAGGAATTCAGGATAAATACCAACCTTGCCAACAGCTCTTTTGCTTTTAGTGGCCTTAAAAGTCTTGCTTATTTCTTCTATAGTATATTTGGGATGATAGCAGTGAAGTGGTGAGCTTTGTCGTTTGTTTAAAAAATCTCTTTCTGGCCCTTCTGTCTAACTGGCTTGGCAGTTCTGGTCTTCAAGGTGTTAAGAGACAGCACTGGCCATCACTTTCATTTGATGGTGTTTTACTGGGTCAGCAACTCCAAGATTTTGGAGGAGTGCCCAGGATTTGTGACTGGAAAGCATGGAACAAGACAGTAGAGGATCTTGACATCATCTCTTCAGATGGGCAGAATTCAATGATTCTACTAGAGCTTTTGTTGTGTCTGGATCATCGCTCTTCTCATACTCTTTGAAGAGCGTTCCTGTTGTAGCTGCCAGCAAAGAGTATAGGCCTTGCAATAGCAGTGGAGAATGTGTTTTGCAGCAGCTTTGATAAGAAAGTGAACAGAGTGGTCATTTGTTTCCTGGGATAGTCTCAAAGATATCGTATATGATACGGTATATCCCAACTTCAACTTCTGCAGTATATGTAACCCAGTTCACTTCACAGAAATTCCAGTACTGTTTTGCCATTGATTTAATCAATGGTAATCCAAAGGCAACACGCAGAATAGTTGGGTAGTGTTCCCTGTGAAGAACATTTCAAAGCATTGTTCATGAAGCTTACAGGGGTACACTGCTATTGTCTTTCATCAGAAAGCAGAGGTATCAGTTGTGTTCAGTCTTCCATCTGGCCTAGTGAAAAGCCCCTGTTTGTAGGGGTTGAAAAGAAAGAGGACATTTGGTGAACAAGGCCCAATCTTTGTGTTACTCACCAGCAGCATCATTTCAGCAATAGCCTCATTGTGAATGGTGGCTGTTAAAATCACCAAGGTACACAGCAAGGTGGAGAAATGATGATAAAGTAAGATTTGACCATTCAAGGTCTGGAGGTTTGTAGATATTCATTATGGTCAGTTGTCTGATTCTTATTTGAGCGATAGATTCCCATGGTCTTGGATTCTTCCAGGATGTCTTTAAGACCATGCCTGATACATATGGCAAGGCCAAACTTTGCACCATTCATGGTGCCAATCAGTTAATTGCCACTAATTTGTATCTTGAAGTTTGCTCATTGTCTGCCACATGAGTTTTTGCAGAACAACAATATTAATGTTATTCACCATGAGGACACATTGAGCTGGTACATACATACAGCTGGTCCTATGATTCTTCTATGCTGTCCCAGACAGGGACCCTTAATAAATTTCACATTACTAATCATAGTGGGACAATGACAAATCCATGTCTGGTAGCCTTTTGATGACATGTTATGTTAATAACATATAATAGGAGCATCACATGAAGTTTGCCATCTTGCCCCCATGTGCAGTCACCATGTTCTGTCACTCCATCCCCCCATCTGTCACCCCAATATCTCTCTGTTCCCTTTTGACACACACACACAACCCCAGGTTCTGGCTCCCCACTTATGACTGGTGTCTTCTGGGGGAACTTCAATGGCCTTCTCTTGCGAACCCATTGGTTTCAGAAGTTGATCAGCTAACTCCCCTGTTCTTGTGTTTTAGGGAGGTCACCAAAGGGGACCACTAATCTCTAATCTAACAGTGAGCAGGCAGCCCAAAGGAAGCTCCAGCCCCAGGGGAGGGGTTTTTCAGTCATAAAAGGGTTTCTCCATCATAGGGTGACCAGACAGCATGTGTAAAAAATCAGGACGAGGGTAGAGGGCAATAGGAGCCTATAGAAGAAAAATCCCAAAATATCTGTGCCGTCCCTATAAAACTAGGACATCTGGTCACCCTACTCCATCAGCAGGATTAAGCTATTCTTCCCCCAGGGGATGATGCTGGCAGAGCACAGTTGGCCTGTGGAAGCAGAGCTTGCTTGGGTGACTGGGGGGGGGGGGGGATAAGAAGAGACCATACCCTTTCCCCTTAATTTTCCTACTCTCTGCTGGATTAGGGTACAGTTGCTCCCTGAAGACTAGAAGATGAGAGGGGTCAACTGGCCACCTCTGAAGACAATGAGATGGGAGGAAGGGGGAATACATCAGTGATCCTCAGCCACATAAATATGTGTGGAGAATTGAGTTGGGTTGGGGACAGCAGGATATGGGGGATAAACTTAAAATAGCTGCTCACAACTGGAAGCTGGGGAAACAGGAGCTCTCCCTGCTACCAGTTCTGATTGGCTGCCATTTCCAAACAAGTAAGGAATGAAGATGAGCCAGTCAATCAGGTAAAGATTTCTCCACAGATAAAGGATTTTCCCTGTAGACTAGAAGAAAGGCCAGAAACCATATAGTTGATAGGAACTGGGTTGGTATTCATGGGAGTGTGTATATGTACATATGGAATGGGCAGATGTAGGGTGAGCAGGTGACTGTGCAGAATTAGTGACTATATATACGTTCAAAATGACAGGGAAGATGTGTGTGCATGCAGAACAAGTGGGTGGGCAAAAGTAGAATGAATTTGTGTAGATGTGGAGTAAGATCTGCTTCAGGAATGAGTGAGTGTGTGTGTGTTTGTGGGTGGAATGATGTGGAGTGGAGTGAAAGTGGGTGTGGAGTGAAGATATGTGAAATAAGTGAGAGTTGAGATGTACTGAATGCATGCAGTAGGTGTGAGACAATGAGTTGATGAAAATGTGTGAAATGTATTGATTTTATAATTATAATTGTAATTATAATTTTCTGTTTGCAAATGTTGGCAATATGCATATACTGTACAAATTGTGTAGTCTTTCTTGCAAAACAAACTCAGAGTAAACTTAAGTGCTATATATTATGCACAGCACTGTGGTTTGGCTGCAGGTTGTTTCTCCTGCTCTACCTAATGTGGAGAAATTTTGCCTTATACCGGGTACTCTACTCCGGTTAGACAAGAGATGCCTCCATGAAGTAGAGCTGGCGGAGAGGGGCCAGTGGTATTTTTTGAAGAGGGGAGGAGGGAGCTCTCAAGCAGCCTGAGATGCTACATTTTTCATAAATGCACTGCAAGTGAAAGTGTGATTGTAGCACATGTAGGCATATCATAGAATCATAGAATATCAGGGTTGGAAGGGACCTCAGGAGGACATCTAGTTCAACCTCCTGCTCAAAGCAGGACCAATCCCCAACTAAATCATCCCAGCCAGAGCTTTGTCAAACCTGACCTTAAACATCTCTAAGGAAGGAGATTCCACCACCTACCTAAATAACCTATTCCAGTACTTCACCATCCTTCTAGTAAAATAGTTTTTCCTAGTATCCAACCTAAATCTCCCACTGAGGACAAGGAGTAATGATCTCAAGTTGCAGTCATCTGCTACAACTGAGAACAGTCTGGATCCATCCTCTTTGGAACTCCCTTTCAGGTAGTTGAAAGCAGCTATCAAATCCCCCCTCATTCTTCTCTTCTGCAGACTAAACAAGCCCAGTTTCCTCAGCCTCTCTTCGTAAATCATGTGTTCCAGCCCCCAATCATTTTTGTTGCCCTCTCCTGGACTCTTTCCAATTTTTCCACACTTTTCTTGTAGTGTGGGGCCCAAAACTGAGCACAGTATCCCAGATGAGGCCTCACCAATGCCTAATAGAGAGGAATGATCACATCCCTTGATCTGCTGGCAGTGCCCCCTACTTATGCATCCCAAAAGGCTCTTCCCTGCCTCTGCATCATCTCCATGTCTCTGCCAGTCTAGAACAGCCCGGCTTTCCATCCTCAACCACCCTCGCCACATGGAGTCTGCATGAGGAGGATTCAGGGTCTGGTACAAAGAGTCAGCGGGGACATGTTTTGAAAAGGAAACAGACATGGTGGCTGACCGGAGAAAAAGCATGGTCCAGGGGTTAGGACCTGAATCTTGGGTCCAATTTGCTGCTCTTCAACAGACCATTTGTGACCTTGACCAAGTCAATCTCGCTGTGACTAAGCTCCCCATCTGTAAAAAATGGGAATAGCACTTCCTATGCAGTCAGTACATTTTGCACTGAGACTAATCATTGTGAAGGAGCCAGAGGCTGTGGAAGGGAGAGCTACGGTAGGTATAAATCATGGATGTGCTAATAAATTACTTAAAAAAAATACTTCAAAACTTTTACCTAGAATTAAAGGGGCCTGGGGATGCCTTATGCCCTTCTGAAACAACAAGTTCAGCTAAACTCAGATCTTTGAAAACCAAGAAATTAAGAGTTAAGGTGAAGCAAAGAAAGTTCTGGACGTCGGAAAGAGTTAAAGTACATACCAACACAACCTTAGCTCTGAGTGATGCCCCACTCTCATATCCCATCTCACTGCTGGCACTCCCCAGGGTTATGCGTTGCTACCCTGTTTCCCCGAAAGTAAGACATCCCCCGAAAATAAGGCGTACTTCCAGTTTTGCCTCTCGCTGTAATATAATGTAATGTAATTTTGGGAGCAAAAATTAATATAAGACACTGTCTTATTTTCGGGGAAACACGGTACTAATACACAATTCAGCACTGAAATGAGGCATGCTGATCAAAGGAAAGAGGTGCTTATGTACCATGAGAAATAAGGATACATGGGGGAAGGGAGAGAGGCTCAACCCCCACACATCTCACCTCAGTCATCAGCTTCTCCAACTCCTCTGTCCATTACTGAGTACAGCTACACCCAAGAGAGTATATGCACTAGAATGCATGCAAATAATTCCCAGTGGCTATTGCTACCTCCAGGGAGGCAATCAGTTGGGCATGTCTTCACTACCACTTTAATTCGAATTAAACGTGTACCTGTCTTCACATACATGCCCTTAAAGTCGATTTAAAGGGCCCTCAAAATCGAATTTGTAACTCCGGCCTGACGAGAGAAGTAAGGCTAAAATCGACTTCTCTATGTCTACTGTGAGTAAGTGAAGAGGCATCTGAAGTTAAGCCTCCGACCTCCGAGCAGCCCCGCGGACCCCCCCCCGCTCGCCCAAGCAGCCCCGCGCCGGCTCCCCCCCCCTCGAGCGGGCGGGGGTCCGGCGCCGGGCTGCTTGGGCGAGCGGGTCAGCTGCCTGGTCAATTTCACCCAGTATGAAATTGACCAGGCAGCTGACCTGCTCGCCCAAGCAGCCCGGCGCCGGCTCCCCCCCCCCCTCGGGCGGGGGGTCCGGCGGGGGGGCTGTTCAGGCGGGTGGGGGGGTCCGTGGGGCTGCTGGGGGGGTGGGGGTCCGGCATGGGGCTGCTTGGGCGAGTGGGTCAGCTGCCAGGTCAATTTCACCTGAAATTGACCAGGCACCCACGCCGGCTCCCCCCCCCCCCCCGCGGGCAGGTGGGGTCCGGCGGGGGGGCTGTTCAGGCGGGCGGGGGGGTGTGTGTCCGCGGGGCTGCGCGGGCGGGGGGGGGGGGTCCGGCATGCATTTCACTGTGGGCTACCTACCCAAAGTGCAATGCGGGCTATGTCGACCCCTGCAAAAGTTCTAGGACAGGCAGTGTCGACCACTGTCGACCTGCTGTCCTGGTGGGGACACACTGATTCGATTTTCTAAAATCGAGTTTAGAAAATCGAATTAAGGGAAATCGACCTAGTCCTGTAGTGAAGACATAAGGCTGCATTGGTGTTGTGTAGCTGGTCTCTTCTGCACGTGTTTAAATCTCATCTGCAGGCTCTAAGGGTCAGACATCGCTCCCCCCCCCCCCAAATATATATATTACGTATCATCTGAGTGACAGCTACAGATTTGGACGGACACTTGGTCCCAGATCCTCCAAAGGCTCAAGCTTTCATTGAAAGAAATTGAAGTTAGGAGCCTAAGTCCCGTGAGGAACGGGGTTTCCTTTGGGATGGAGGACGTTGTGAACAGGCGTGACGCGAGGCCCGGGGAGGCCGCCCCGGTCTCCCAATTGCGTGTGTGTGAACACAGGGCAGGGGTGAAATTCGCGAGCTCTAGAAGGGGTTCCCTGTAGGAACGACCCCACCCCCAGCTTGGTGCGGTTGCAGGCAGGGCGGCTCCCTCCCCCAGGTCGAGCCACTACCCAGGATGGGGGCGTGGGGCTGTAATCCGAACCCGGCTCCGACTTCAGGAGCAAGAGCCGCGTGGACTCGCCACTCCGGACCCCCCCCCGCTTTTCCTTACGCCCGGGTTTGGTTCCACGCCACCTGGGCCAAGCGCTTTAACTTCGGTCGCGCGACCCCCCCCCCCCCCGCCCCGGAGCGCCGCGCTCCGCCCCTGGCCGGAGGGGAGTGTCTGCGCCGCCGGAGCTGGAGGCGGAGGGGAAGCGCCGCTCCCCGCCCCAGCGTGGGAATCGCCGGGAGGGGCCGGCGCTGGCGCAGGGCGGGAGGGAAGATGGCCGGGGCAGGCGCCGGGCTGGAGCGGGGGGAGCCGGCGGGGCTGTGAGCGGGGCGGGCGCTGGGAGACGCGGGCTCTCGGGGCCGCTGCCGGGCGGGGTTAGCGGCGGGGCTGGTCCCGGCTCGGAGCGGGGGAGGATGAGCCCGGCGCGGCGCTGCGGGAGCCGCCCGAGTCCCGCTCCCCGCGGGGCCGCTTGGTAGCGCTGGAGGCGGCGACGGCGGCGGGCGGCCGGGGCCCGGCGGCGGGGCCGGACGGGGAGCGAGCGGCGGCCGGGGCCGGGTGGTGGCGGCGGCCGGGGAGCGGCGGGGCCATGCCGTGGGTGAGCGGCCGGCGGCGGCGGCAGCAGCAGCCGGCGCCGGGGGGCGGCCCGCGGGGCCGGGAGAGCGCGGAGCTGCCGCTGCCCGCCGGCTGGGAGGAGGCGAGAGACTTCGACGGGCGCGTCTTCTACATCGATCACAACACCCGGCAGACCTCGTGGATCGACCCCCGGGACAGGTACGGGGCTGGGGGGGGGGGGGGGGACATGGCGAGCTGCTGGTTACATCAGTCTGATGTCCCCCTGTTCCCACCACCTCTTGGGGGGCCGGGGGTCTCCATGGGCCCTTTGTGCCCCCTCCCTGGGGGGGGGGGGGAAGCAGCCCCGGCTCGGCCGCCTAGGGTACATCGGCGGCCTCGCTTCAGCAGCGGGGATTTGCTTTTGGACAGTAGCGGGCCCGTGTTTCAAATCCCCCCCCCCCCCCCCCGCCCGCTGTCCTCTGCCCCTCTCCGCGCTCCCCCAGCAGAGCGGCCGGGAGGGGTGTGCGCGCTGGCTGGGGCCGTCACGCCTTCCCCGGGCTGCTCGCTCTGCTGGAGCCAGGTTCAGCCCGCACGAACATCAAGAGACAGGCCAAGCTGCAAAAACTGCTGCAGCAGTTCAGTTTGCAAAAGTGGGCTGAAGCCGCCTGAACTGGTCTGCGACCCTCGATTTTATTGATCTGGCGGTGCTGGTGGCTTGTCTCTTCCGTGGTGTAAGTTTACAAGCCAAAAAAATCCAGCAAGGCCACTTACCCCAACCTCTTGAGAAGGTTGATTGGATTTTTGTAAGTCACGGGTTGCTCTAGTAATTTTTAACTCCCGTCCCAGAATGAAGTCAAAGGCACTCTTCTTGCTGTCATCGAAACTTCTGCAAACTATTGTTTGTATTTCAACATAAGCATTTTAAACTATTTATGGTAGGGTTAAATATCACTTTGCTCTGAAGTGTGAAAGTGGAGTTGTTATCTGGTGTAGTTTAGAAGTATGGAGTTGTCACTTGTTGAAATCTAATACATTTCTTCGCAAGCTTTGACCTACCATTTCCTTCTCAGAAGAAGAGAAAAATATTGAGGCCTCCTCTGATTTAAATATTCTTAACGGGGCCTTCTGTGAAATCTTTGCTTCTCTGCTCTAGAAACCTCAAACAACTCCCATGCCGGTCAAACTGCACTATTTTAGATGTGTTTTTAAAAGAAATGGAGCATAAAGTCTCTTACAGTGGATAGAGTGAGTGAGCCGGATAGCTTTACTCTGATACAGTAAGTACTCAGTCCCTGTAAACACTTGCACAAGCTTACCTTTATTTGCATGAATAATCACACTGACTTCTGAAGTGGGCCTAGTCACTTAAGTTAGGTGTGTGTGTGTTTGCAGGATCAGATCCCTAGTCATTTCTGGATAGTATTAACATATCTTTTTACTTCTGTAAGCAGTGTCAGGGTATGTTGTTTGAGTGATAAAAGCTTATTTTAGGAGACAAAGCAGCACTGTCTGTGGTTAGTGCCCATACATAGTTTTGTGAGTAGTGTGTAGAACTAGAAGCCTGGAGTGTGTTTTCATTTTTCAAATGCTAGTATAGAATCCACTATAACTTTGCAGTATGACCATGCTGATTTATTAGCTGGTTTGAACAAATTTGAAACACAACTGCTTGAGCCATAATGAAATAGTGTGATAGATTACCTTATCAGAAGATAACGTTTATGGAGAAATTTGGAACAATTAGTGTTGTTCTAATCAATTTGAGGCTCAAGTGGGCTACTACAAATTACTTTGGACTACATTGTTACAAAATTACTTCATATCTTTTGGGCTTGGTGGCATGTAATCAATAAGATTAAATGAACTCAATGAGTGAGAAAACATCAATTTTAAAAAATAGGTTTCAAGTATTTTTAAAACTTGCATTAGCTAAATGAAGCATTTATTACAGTTTAAAGATTAGGGAACTATGTAACGTTTATAGATGGTGTTGTCTGGTAAACACAATCTCTCTTTGAAGAGTTGCTCTAAAAATTTCCATGTAGAGTTACTGAACACAAGTGTCAGTATTTTAGGTGTCGGTAAAATAAGAACGTTTGCTGTATACTTTTCTATATTAAACAATTTTTTATAGTAAGTGAAAGTTAGAAAAGAACAGTTTGAACTTCAGCCAGAACTACCTTGCCAGAAATATGCATGGAATGTTAAGCAGGCCACAGAAACATTTAAATGGAGTCTGTTTTAAAGACCGTAATAATAATTTGTTCAATTTGTTTTCTTGCACAATGCTGTTTCTTGCTGTTTTTCTAGGTAAATATTTATACTGTTTATACAGTTTATACAGAAAACAAAAGTTTGGATTTTTCCATATTCTATTGACTGTGTATATGTGTATCCTTCATGTTCATGTACTACTACAGTTTTGTGTATTGAGTTGACATATAATTTTCTGCATTCATTGTATGCTCTAATGCGGTTGTTCATTTATTTTGAATATGCAGTGGTGTTATAGCCATAGGTCCCAGGATATTAGAGAGACAAGGTGGGTGAGGTTTAATAGCATGATTTTTGGTTTTGAATATGCTACCTTCAGTGTGTGTGTGAAGGCAAGTATGTCACCTCAGTAGTCCGTCTCTCTCTTGGCTCTCCCCTGAAATGTAATGGAAGGAGGAAGCCTTTCAATATGGTTCTTCGGGATATATGGAGCAAATATATAGAGTGCAGAGGAAAGAATTAAAAAAGTCTTAGCATAACACCATTGAATTCATGACTGAATTTACTTCAGTATGCTTCAAATTATCATGTGCCTTAATTCTTTAAAATAATCAGTAATTTGGAATGCTGTCTGATGTGTGTGTAGCTTTGTCCAAATACTAATTTAGATTAATGCTTAATCTTCCCTTGGCTCACCAAGAATGCATGAATATGTGGTACAGTTTGTTCAGAAGAGATTGACACATTTAACCTTAAGCAGATACAAAGGTGATTTATATCAGGCCAGTGCCATCAACTTCTGCAGAATTTAAGCCTTCATTCTACCCCCATGATTGCAAAGATAACCTTTCAAATGCAAACACAGGGTAAACTGCTGCTATGTTATCTTACAGACAGACATCTTCAGAGTTTGCTGCTGATTAGATGTTTCTTTGGAAATGCTGTAGAGTGAAAACTGACCAGGCGTGTCAGTTTTCATTGCTGCTATTCAAAGTCTTCTGGGTGACAGTGGAACAAATAAGAGCTCAATGTTGCCAATGCTTGGAAAAGCGCTAAGCAGCTAGGAGACATAGACACTGTACCTATTCATGTTTTGGGGAAATAGCATACCAATTCTGGGTAGACCAAGGCCATAGATTCTAAACTCTTCACTGCGGGTCTTGATCAGTGGCTAGGGCGCTTAGATACTACTATGGTAATACAAATGTTTCTTGTGACCGTTTTTTTTAGAAGGTCAGATTTGTCAAGGGGGGTGTACTTGGTGTCATGGATGTGTCTTTTTCTGTGCATGTGAAAACTGTCAAAATTTGAAAAAAGCCTTTGAAAAATTGCAGTTTGCACGTTTTCAGTAGAGATTTTGAATTTAGCAGCTGAATTATCTGAAGATTCCATCTGGACTGAGTAACACCAGGTTGAGGGAGGAATAGGGTAGCAGTAGTACATCTCCCCACTCATCACATCAACCAGGAGACTGGGGGAGGAGTAAAGTAGCAGAAATTACTCCCTGTTCCTAAAGCAGCCGAAAGGTGGTGGTGGTGGGTGGTTGTTGGGTTTTTTTTGGGGTGGGTCGGGGGAGGAGGACGCACCTAGCATATTTTAACTATCAAGCAGTCAAAAGGAATTAGGAAAAATTTGAAGCTTGGCCCACAGGCACCTCAAATTATCAGCCATCTGCTAACTGGAGAATGATAGGAAAGATGGAGCACCACTTCCTAGCACACATCAGGGACAGCACTCTGTTACGCATTTCAGCATGCTCCCCCTTCCCAGCAGCTTTGGGCGTGTCTCTTCTTTTGGACATTGCCTCCAGACAGTGTGTGTGGGGTGTGTGTCTCAATCTTTTGTTTGAAGATAAACCAACCACAGGTTGTTAGGTGAGCACATTGATCTCTATCTCAGGGTGGACAGGAGAGAGGGGGAAAGGTTAATGGGATAAGCAGTGTATATATACAGATTTTTTTGGAGGCGGGGTGAGGATGAAATGCAAGAAAGAGATGGAGGAGAACACTATGGAAAGAGATGAGATGGTGGTAGATGGAGAGAAAGAAGAGAATATGACTCAGGAAAAATACATTAAGATCTATTATAGGAAAGAAAGGGGAGTAAAGCTAGGAAGGCAAACAAATAATATGAGAGATGAAGCAAGGAAGGTCAGTGTCACAGGAAGTTCTGCTTGCTGCTGGGTGATGCCTCCTGGTGACTAGTTCTGCCCAGGTTAACACCCCCTTTCTTGTCTTCCCCCATACAGTTGTTCTCCTGCTCACCAAGTCACAGTAGGTCTACTGCATGATGTGGCCCTCCAGCCAGATCACACTATATTTTCCTTTTCATGGGGAGTCTTTTAAAGTCCTCCTGCACCTGCAGTATCAGGCAGCCCTCATACCTATTCTGGTAGACCAAGGCCATAGATTGTAAACTCTTCTCTGGTGTCTTGATTGGTGGCTAGGGCTCTTAGATACTATGGTAATACAAATGTTTCTTGTGACAGTTTTTTTGGAGAAGGTCAGATTTGTCAATGGGGTGTACTTGGTGTCGGGGATGTGTCTTTTTTCTGTCCCTGTGAAAACTGTAGAAATTTGAAAAAGCCTTTGAAAAATCGCAGTTTGCATGTGCTCAGTAGAGATTTTGATTTTTAGCAGCTGCGTTATCTGAAGATTCTGTCTGCACTGAGTATGGAACTGAGTAGGACATGCTATGCAGTTGCAGATCTGGGCTACTTGCAGGCTGTGTTGGCTATGGGTACCTAAAGTTAAACTGAGAGATGGAGGTCTACCTTTCGTGTGCTCTTAATGATCCCATTAGCACCCGTTCAGGCAGCATGGAGGAGAAAGTTACCTGACTTGAATGCAGAGGGGACAAAAGCTAGATTTGGAGGGGGAATAGTCTGGAGGAAATGGGGAGTGAACCCCAAAACTGAGAATGGAAGCTGGGTGAAGGGTGGTTAGGAAGGGGAGAGGAACGGGAGAGGCGAAGGAGACTGGGAACAGTGTGGCAGGGAAAGAAGTGAGGGGGTGAGAAGACATCAGCAGAAGAGGTAGGGTGTGGGGGAGAAATGGGACTGGTTGGACAAGGAGCTGGGAAGAAGGGACACTGAGATTGGATTAGGAACCTATGTAACGGGAGACTGTGAGCCAACGACAGGGAACATTGCTAGTGGAGCTGTGAGCAGAGAGGGTAGCGGGTGGGGAAGAGAGAGATTGGTCCAGGAGACAGGGTAGGAGTGACAGATTGAGACTGGGATGAGCCATTTGGAGGGGTGAGACTAGGGCTTGTTGTTCCTGGGATGAAAAGCCTGAGGTGTAGAGACTGGAGATGGCTAAATAAGGAGAATAAGACTGGGAAGAGACAGAACAAGGGCACGTTGGGAGGGATAGAGCAGAAAAGAAGGGGGTCACATTTAGAAGGATGGGCAGGACAGGCTGTATCCACCAGACATACTCCCCAGCAGACTCTGGGCCACTGAACCAAAGTGTAGTACAGACTGGCCCACTGAGGTTCCTCCCCCTCAACAGGGGTGCTGGAATAGTTTTTATAGTAGGGATGCTGAGAGCCGTTGAACCAAACTGTAAGCCCTGTGTATGATGGAAACCCCATGTCAAGCCGGGGTGTGTGGCAGCACCACTCAGAACTCTAGTTCCAGCCCCTATGCTCCTCAGATGGCAGAGGATCCCACCACTTGGTGTAGGGATGGGATTTGAGGGCTAAGAAATGGAAGGTATGAAGCACGAGCGTGTACAGATGTTCTCTGGAAGTGGTTTGGAGGTTGGAAGGTTTGCAGTGAATGAGTCTGGGGACTGAAGGACGTTAAAGGAGGTTCTTGTGGTCAGGCAGTTGAATGCTGCTCTGGAGAATTGGATTCTAGTCTTCCTCCTCCCCAAGGTTCTGTCACTTAAACCAGGTTTTTCACATGCAATCACTGATTGTGTGTTCCTCCTTTTTTGGCTGCCTAACTTGAGACCCTAGGGTTTGATTTGCAGAAGTGCTGAGTACTCACAGCTGCAACTGGAGTCAGTGAAAGTTGTTCTTTGAACATTATAGAGTGCTATATGATGCTAAGTTCTCTAAAAAGTCAGAACAGGAAGAATACAAAAGATTGATTCACTTTGATTAAGTGAGCAGGGTCCATTTAATCAATTCAGGGCCTCATTTTGCTGAACATTGTACAAACCTATAGAAAATGCCAGTCTCTGCCCTGAATGTTTTACACAACTCTTTTTAGGATCAGGGATTTAAGTTGTACATGCTGAACGCTATGCACTGTGATTAGTTGCCTTGAAGTCAAAGGTAAGCTTGGGCATAAGTCTTGGGGTTTGTACATTAAAATATTTTTTAGGTCTCAAGTTAGGTGGACACTTAACTACCAAGCCATGGGCTAAATTTCGCTTTGTTACACAGATGCTGCTCCCATTGACTTGCATGGTATTGGTATCCATGTGACAGGAGAACTTGGAATATAGTGGCAGGACAGCCATTAGACTTTTGTTCATCTTAAGTCATTAAGAACTTATTTTACCCTTTGATTTGTATAGTTGCAAATTTGAGGGAGGAAAACAATTCAGTTACCTTACTCTGTCATCCAACAGGAGAGATTATTCTCTGTGCACCCAAGTCCCCTTTCTCACACAGGGTTAGTGAATGTCAGTCTAATCAATTCTTTTAGGAAAAAAGTAAAGAAAATTGTGTATAGAAAAGTCATAACTTGTTACAGTACTGAAAGGGCCAAACATTTTAGAACATTCAAGAACTAGTTTGAATTATTGAGAACCTTTTCATCTTCCTCAAGGAGATTTATTTCTGGTCTGTTGATCTAACTTACTGTACACAAAACCAGGCCCTGATTTAAGTTTGCCTTCTGAATATTCCTTAATAAAACTCCAAGTTCTTTTCACACTTTTCTCACCATTTCCTTTTTGTTGTAGTTCCTGTCCCTAACTAAACAGGGTGTGTTCTTTGTGCCATTCCACAGGGATTGGTTTTTGGTCTAAAGCAGTTTAATAATTTTTATCATTGATATGGAAGGAAGTATAAAATAATTGCTGATAGAGTTTGCAGATTGGTGGAATGGTAAATTATGATAATTGGTCAATGATCCAGAGCAATCTGAATCAGTTGGTAAGTTTGATGCAGTCAAACAGTATTCTATAATAGACTTCAAGGTAGAAGTATAAAGAATGCAGGCCATACCTACAAGCAGGGGAACAGTATCCTGGAATGTATTGACTCTGAACAGGCTTTAGAGTGGTGTTCTCAAACTTCATTGCACCGTAACCCTTTCCTGATAACTACATGACCCCTGGAGAGAGGGGGGCCGAAGCCAGAGCCCCACTGCTCCTGGGTGAGGAGGCCAGAGCCCAGGCCCCAGTAAGTCTAGTGCTGGCCCTGGCAACACCATTAAAATGGGGTTACAACCCATTTGGGGTTATGACCTGCAGTTTCAGAGCTGCTACTTTAGAGGATGTAGATGGAGAAGATAACCAAATTGAACAAGATTTCCCAGTGAGATGCTCAGGAAAAGGTTTAACATATACCTTGGGTGTATAAATGGTGATACTGGAACAGGGAGGTAATATTTTCTTCATATATGGCATTGGAGAGACCATTTCCCTCACTGGACAGCTCCACCTCCCCCCCCCCCCATAGCACATCTGTGGCTCTCCTCCTGCAGAGAGAGCAGAGGAGTTGGGGGGGGGGGATGTGGAGGGAATTGCCCAAGTGGGTTCTCATTTCCACATACTTCCCCCATGCCCTGCTTACCTAGGTTGGCATTCCCTGCCGTAGGTATGGTGGGGATTGCCCCCTCCCCCCGAGATGCAGTGACTGATAGTGCCATAGGACAATCACAGCTCTCCTCTATGTGTGTGGCTCTATAAAGCACCCTGGGATCCACTTGGAGCATCCTGCAGTTGGTCTTCCATGCTCAGATTGGCCGGGGTTTCTTTGCCCCCCCCCCCAACCCTACACTCCCACCTCACCCCATTTTTGCTCTGAATGCAGGAATTATAGGTTAACTTTTTATGGCCTGTGTTATGCAGGTGATCAGTAGTTATCGGTCTTCATTCCCTGTTCCCATGTTTCCTAATTAATGGTTTATCCAGTCTTGTTGAACGCTGATACTGTACCTCCTGTGGCAGAAGATTCTGAATAGTACAGGCCTAAAATGTGCTGAGAGTAGAATTGTGGAATCATAGAAGGTAGAGATGGAAGCAGCTCTCCAGATTATGCAGACCATTTCTCTCCAAAAAGTGAAGGATTGTTCCCTACACGACAGTACAGTACAAATGGTAGATTCATGTATTAAAAAGAACGTTAGATTTTTAAATTTAGATTGACACTAAACTTTGTGGTCAGTTTAGCCAATTTTTGCAGTAGTTTAAGAAGAAGAAAAAATTATTGTCGTGAAACCTTAACAAGAAGATAGGCTGCTAAATGTTTTGTCAAAGTTCACAGAAATGAGATTTTATTTTGTGCGCTCTCTAAATCCATGCAGTTTTGCACTTTCAGATGATCTGCCACTCAAATTATATTTACTAGTATTTTTCCAGATAGAGTTCAACGTTGGATAGAGCATGGGAGTCCCAGGAGGCCTATCAGGGGGGCGGTACTGTGGCTAGGGGTCGGGGCAGTCAGGGGGCAGGGGGATTGGATAGGGGTGGGATCCTGGGGAGTGATTAGGGTTGGGGGAGGTTCCTGGAGGGGGCAGTCCCCTGAGACTCCCATGCCCTATCCAACCCCCTCCCCCTTCTCCTGACTGCTGCCCCAAGACCCTCTGCCCCTTATCCACTCCCCTAATCCCCTTACCACGCTGCCAGATATGCTGCCACTGGAGCGGGCAGCCCTGCCCCCCAGACCGCTGCTCGTGTGGTGCGCTGAGGGTGGGTGGGTGGGAAGCAGAGGAGGGGCCGGAAGCAGCCTCCCCAGCTGGGAGCTCGGGGGCCGGATGGGAAGAGCCCGCGGGCTGTAGTTTGCCCACCCCTGGTGTAAGAGTTTTAAGGCAAGGCAAATACTGAGAAATGTTAAACATGTCATCAGATGATGGGACTTCAGATGCTGTTAAAAGTGTGAGCTGCAAGGGGTAGGGACTTTGATCTAGTCTACACTGGCAATGCTAAAGTGCTGCCACAGCAGCGCTTTAAAGTGCCTTGTGTGGTCACCTCAACGAGGGACATCACTCCCCATGCTGGGGCACTGTTTACACTGGCGCTTTACAGTGCTGCAACTTTCTGCGCTCAGGGGGTGTTTTTTTCACACCTCTAAGCGAGAAAGTTGTAGTGCTGTTAATTGCCAGTGTAGACAAGCCCTAAGTCTCTTTAATTGCATGTAAATGAAATGTGCTCCAGAAGCACTTAGAAATAACATGCATGTAGGTGTTACTGAACAGGAACTTAAATATTAGCTTTTTAAAAACCAGTAGCTAGAATGCATGTGTCATATAAAAGAACATTTTTACTCTGCTTCTAAGGTTCTATAATTAGCTGATTTAAGAATGAGTGACTTGAGATTTCAGTCCTGAGTATAAAATGTCAATCCACATTTTATACTTGCCTTGAACAAACTTCAGTATAGATTTAGAGACCATTGATATCAATTTAGTTTGTGTTAGAGGCAAAAATTTAGTTTATTTAGAGTATGAAGTATAACAGTGTACAAACACAAGAACAGATCCTTTACAGGCAAGAAAAAATGTGTAGGAATTTGTCTGTAGTGGATAAAACCCCACTATATTTACCCGGTCCTTCATAAATTATTTAATATAATGCTTGATTCGTGGGGCTTCTAATATTGTGTTGGGAGTGTATGGGGGAGTACTTTTTTAAAGGTATATATCAGGCTCTACAGAAATACTTTTAACTGCTTTTTTGGCAGAACAAAATCAAACTACTACTTCTGCCTATAGTTTAAAAATAGATCTTCCTGAATATCATGCCTGCTAAGATGTGACAACTTGCATTCTTCAGCAGAGCAAGCAAGTGCCACAGATTCTTAACATTGGGTCTTTAAATTGACTGCAGCATTGTTTAATGAAAATAGAAATGGAGGTGTTTTCTCATCTCTCTCGCACTCTTCTTCCCAATCAAATATAGACTAGGGTAGAATCTGTACTAGTAAAAGTAAGATAAAAAGAGAAACAAAAGTTCCAAAAAGGTTGGATTATGGCTAGCCCACAGGGAATAATGTTTCTACAGTAGGATTCTTGTTTGTTTTTTTGTTTGCAGTAGCACCTAGAGGCTCCAGACAAAACTGGGGCCCTATTTTGCTAGGTGCAGTGCAAACATCAAAGACGTTCCCTCTCTGAGTGCGCTTACAATCTAAATGTGGACAAGATGCCACAGAGGTGTGTAGAAACAAAATGAGGGTAGAGGGGCAGAGGAAGAGGTTGAAATACTAGGAACACTAGATATCCTATTTAAGGTCTTGTCTACACGTGGACTTGCATTGGTTTACCTAAAGGTGTGTTTAAAAAGTGACTTAGAAAAATGGGTGTAAACCCATTTTAAAATGGCTTGTATCGATTGATCTTAAGGTGGTAATGAATTGACTTAGTTTTAAATTGACTCATCAATTTATCTTAATTTAAGAGTACAGATCCCTATGTGGATACCAGTCGAACTAAACTGATCTTAAAAAAAGGACAAGTTTTATATTTCATACTAGCATAAGTGCCCGGCGCTGCTCGGGTCAGTCGGAGGTGGGGAGGTGGCAGACAGCTGACACCCCCTGACCAACCCCAACACCCACCCCGATACTTCCCACCCCCCCCAAGCAAACCCAACACCCCCACCTCACCCCCCGACCAAACCCGACACCCCCACCTCACTTACCGTCCCACCAAACCCAACTCAGATCCATGGCAGGCGGGGAGGGGGCCCAGAGCTGAGGGATTCCGGGGACCTTCGCAGGTGGGGGGGCGGCACAGAGCTGATGGATTCTGGGGTTCCGTTTGGAGGGGGGAGGGGCAGAGAACTGAGGGATCTCCGGGGTTCCGTTGGGAGGGGGGAGGGGCAGTGAGCTGAGTGATCTCCGGGGTTTCGTTGGAGGAGGGAGGGGCAGTGAGCTGAGTGATCTCCGGGGTTCCGCTGGAGGAGGGAGGGGCAGAGAGCTGAGTGATCTCCGGGGTTCCATTGGAGGAGGGAGGGGCAGTGAGCTGAGTGATCTCCGGGGTTCCGTTGGAGGAGGGAGGGGCAGTGAGCTGAGTGATCTCCGGGGTTCCGTTGGGAGGGGGGAGGGGCAGTGAGCTGAGTGATCTCTGGGGTTCCGTTGGGAGGGGGGAGGGGCAGTGAGCTGAGTGATCTCCGGGGTTCCGTTGGGAGGGGGGAGGGGCAGTGAGCTGAGTGATCTCCGGGGTTCCGTTGGAGGAGGGAGGGGCAGTGAGCTGAGTGATCTCCGGGGTTCCGTTGGGAGGGGGGAGGGGCAGAGAACTGAGGGATCTCCGGGGTTCCGTTGGAGGAGGGAGGGGTGAGCTGAGCGAGTGAGATGTCTGTTGGAGGGGGGTATTATGACATCATCACCACCTAACCGCCCAGCCGATGTGATTGGCCCTGAAAGACTTTCACCCCTGGAGGGCGTCAGAGGTGAGATCAGAATTTTTTTTGATCCTTACCAGCATCTAGACCCCAAGACCCCCCACTGTACCAAATTTCAAGTCTCTGGCTCAAACGGTGCGGGAGGACTTCGCAGTCATACGTACATACATACATACATACATACATACACCACTTGACTTTTATATATATAGATAATAGATAATATGGAGGCTTAATTTTTTTGAATAAAAATAAGATGCGTGTATGAGGGATAATAGTAAATCACTAAACAGTTCATATGCCTAGTCATCATTAGATAGTTGTGTCACGATAAAGGTGAATCTTTGGAAGGGGTTTGAAGGACAGGGTCCTGGGTGTGAATCATTTTGGGGATGGCATTCCAGGCACTGGGGTGAGCACGGAAGGAGGTATGAAGGTGTGTGTGGTAGAAGTGGACAAGTAAGTGATGGAGGTGGACATCATTGCAGAGGAAAGGGTTTGTGTGATTCACTAAGATAAAAGAAGGGCCGTGATGGTAGGGATAAAAATTTTTGTATTTAATACAGAGGGGAAGAGAGAGCCGATGAAAGTAGTTAAAGTTCATGTGATGAGAGGGAAGTACTGTAATCAAAGTGGTAGGCTAAGGTCATTATTCTGGTGGCAGTGATTTGAATTAGATGCTTGAAATTTTTTTTAATTGTGCAATTTTTGTTGTGGGCGTGTCTGGATAAAGGTTGGAATGCTCAACGTCTGAGAGGTCACGATTACAGTAATTGAGACACAAGATGATAGATGAAAGCATTGATGCACCGGATAGAGAGGCTGGATATCTTTGTTTGCTTCATTGCTAATAATAAGAGCATTTTATGCCAAGGAGAGTACTTCTGATTCTGGAACAATGCACCATGGATTGGTGAGGAAACTTGAACATCAAACCAGATCTTGGCTGGTCATGTCTGGAGATTCTGGATGGTTTTCTAACCTGATTTTTGCTGTGTCCTCACCCTTTCTAGATAAATAATTTTAATCAGTTCTACCAACAAGTTGTAGTACATATCACTTTTAATAGTCCATTGAGCATTTCTGTCATCCATCCTGTGTTCCCTGTCTAGTGAGGCTAGCACCGTGTGTATGTTGAAGTGGCTGAATAAGAGTTGAAGTAACTGTTTTGTGTTCTATAAAGAATTTTTTTAGTCTATTTGATAGATGTTTTGCTTGTGTGAGAGATCACTCCGGCATTCCTAAGTATGTAATAGCTGGTTGGGTACAAGTCCTGTGGCTTTCAGGGTGGAAGGGATGCTGTTTGGGAAGTTGTTTGGCTGTTAAGTATAAATTTAATGAAAATAAGTGACAGAAGTTGCTGTTACTTTAAAATAATAAAGATGGATTTTCTGTTTTATTTGGCAAATGAAACAAAAAATATATATGCAAAAGTACAGAGATATCAACATCTTTGAACCAGAAACTGAGAATCAAAGACTAACTTTCAGATCTTTTTGAGAGATTTATTTCAGGATGCATGTGGCACTTTATTCAAAGGGTATTATGGCAACAGTGTTGAATTGGAATTAAATTTTGAAATTTAAGATGCCTACATGAAGGATAATTTAGATTGTATTTTTGTTTTAAAAAAAGCTTTAAAATAAAAAACAAGCTTTACATGGAAAGGGAAGATAGGTCATTTAGTTGGTGTTGAGAAAACATTACAGGTATTTGTTTAATCAATAATCTCCAGATACGCAGATTTTGTTTCCCAATAACTAAAGGAATTATGCCTCCCTGACTGAAGTTGAAGTCAGATAAACTTTGATTTGTTATTGTAGTGGTTTAAAAAATAGTGAAATAGTAAAATTACGGTTAGACCATTCTGTTAAAATTAGTTAGTTTTAAACAACATAAAAAAGCAACATAGCAATTTAAAATATGTTCAGAATACAATAATTGTGGGTGTTTAATGTTGTAAGAGACTCAGATTTTAAAATACAAAATAAACCTTTAATAATTCAACATGCTTCCATCACCTGCTGGAGAGAGCTGACATTGACAATTCACTGTTAATAATATTGTGATAGATTTTGTAATCCCATGAAGTATCTTTGGGGGTCATTGTAATACATTTATCAATTATTTATGTATGGTTGTGTTCTGCAAATGGGGGAGGATTACTACAGGTCACCCAGGAATTAAAACGGTGTGTGTAAACAACTTTAGAGAGGTACAGGGTAGCCAGGTGCCTGGCTTTCGACCGGAAAGTCCAGTTGAAAAGTGGACCTGACAGTGTCCAGTCAGCTCTACTGATCAGACACCCAAAGTCCAGTTACTGCAAGTGGGGGAGGTGGGGAGGAGCTTGGTCATCATCCATTACAAATGCTAGTCAGCTGGGACAGCCTCCTGCTTTTGTGGGATGGCTGCTCCCAGCCCAGCCCCTCAGTAAATTCCCTCCTGACCACACAGGGTGTGGGAGGGGAAAAGCAGCAAATGAGTTGGGGGCAGGGAGGAAGGGAAGTGGACAGGTGATGAGTCCTGAGGGAAAGAGGTGGGTCAGGGAAGGAGAGCTTGGGGGAAGAGGTGGGCTAAGGGCAAGGCTTTGGTGGGGGGGCAATAGGTGGGTCCTCGGGGGAAGGGGCAGGGGAGGTTCCGGCACTCCTGTTAGAGTGTCCGTTTTTTAAATATTACCAAGTTGGTAACCCTAGAGAACTACCACCCCTTGGAATGGCTTGCATATACTGGGTTTTCCAGAGACTCAAAGAAAGAAAGGGGTTTTGATATAAAAAAGCTGAGGCCTGCCTTTCTAAGGTGACCAGATGTCCCGATTTTTGGGTCTTTTTTTTGTATAGGCTCCTATTACCCCCAATTCCCTGTCTGAATTTTTCGCACTTGGTCTGGTCACCCTACTTCTTTCTGATTCAGCAAAAGGACAGGACCTTCTGTCCATAGATGGCCCTAGTCCTTATGGAACGGTTGGAAAGACTTGGTCTTACTAGGGCCCTCCAAGACTTTGGCTTACACCCCTTTATTGTTTTACATGTTTTCTCTGTAATGCATTTGCCTTGGAATGAATAGAAGGGTTTTACTAGAAGATAATTTGTCTAATTTCCAGTCAGATTTAAAGCCCTGATCCTACTTATACGTGTACTTAACCTGAGTAAAGTTAAGCAGATGCAGAAGTAGGCCTGGCAGAATTAAATTTTCATTTTTTAAATTTTGGTGGATAATATCAATGTCTGTTTTTAAGCATTTTTTCATCAATTTAAATTTTCACAGTGGTGGAAAATATTTAGGGGAGTGTCAGACAATTATTTAATGACAGTAAATGTTGAGATTTAAAAAGTTAAAGCTTGATCGTTAAACACATTGTCAATATCACTTGCAAAATATGAAAAGTAAACTTCCTTAAATCAAACTGTCGTTCTCAAGCAACATAGGGTGAAAGGCTAAACTTAAATGTTGCCAGTTTTAAAAGTTATGTATTCTGTTTTGTGAAACAGGTATGTTGACAATCATTCTGTATTGCACTCCTTGTTTTCACCATCGGTGCATAATTTATGTAAGAGGAATTTTAAAAGACTTATTGCATGTTTACTGCAGAAGTGCAAGTAATGCCTCCAGGGTTGAGATTACCCTGTGATCCGTTCTTGAATAGCATTAAAATCTCTGTTTTACGTTTAAGTGTTTGAATTTACTCTCCGTATTTTGTACAATAACTCCTCATTGGGCAATTGAATCTTCAATGTCTTTAGAAGAATATTTACCGACTTGCAGGAGAGATCGGGAAATATTCTCCTATGAAATGTTGCCCTGATTATTTGAGTTCTTCTAGCTAAATAACCAGTCTCCACAAACACCAAGCTATCCCTGCTTTCTCTCTTTGATGACATGTAGAAGTTATTACCGTATTTTTCGTCATATTGGACGCTCCGGCGTATAAGACGCCCCCGAATTTTAAAGTAAAAAAGCCGGGGGGGAAAAAAAAAACCCACCACACACAAAAAGCGCCCCGGTTCCCCCCTCCCCGCCGCGGGCGGGCTGCCGGGGGCGCCCCGGTTCCCCCCTCCCCGCCGCGGGCGGGCTGCCGGGGGCGCCCCGGTTCCCCCCTCCCCGCCGCGGGCGGGCTGCCGGGGGCGCCCCGGTTCCCCCCTCCCCGCCGCGGGCGGGCTGCCGGGGGCGTCCCGGTTCCCCCCTCCCCGCCGCGGGGAGGGGGGAACCGGGGCGCCCCCGGCAGCCCGCCCGCGGCGGGGAGGGGGGAACCGGGGCGCCGCCGGGAGCCCGCCCGCGGCGGGGAGGGGGGGGAACCGGGGCGCCGCCGGCAGCCCGCCCGCGGCGGGGAGGGGGGGGAACCGGGGCGCACGCACTGTTTTTTTTTTTTTTTTTTTTTTTTTTTGTGATGGGGCGATTAGGTATATTCGCCCTATAAGACGCAGCAACTTTTTCCCCCCCGTTTTGGGGAAGAAAAAGTGCGTCTTATAGGGCGAAAAATACGGTATACTGGTAGTTTCTGGTTCCTTGTCCTCTCTCCTTTGCATATTAGCTTACGCTTCCATTTTATCTCACAAAGGCTACCAAATAGTTTTTGGATTGTAACAGCTTTTGGTTACCACTGACGTGGTCTGGTTTAGACTAGTTTAAGATTAGCAGCCGTGTTAGTCTGTATCCGTAAAGAAAACAAGGAATACTTGTGGCACCTTAGAGACTAATCAATTTATTTCAGCATAAGATTTCGTGGGCTATAGTCCACTTCATCAGATGCATAGAATGGAACACACAGAAATAAGATGCATTTATATACACAGAATGCATAAAAAGTTGGAAATTACCATACCAATTCTAAGAGGCTGTTTAATTTGGGTGAGCCATTATCAGCAGGAGAAGAAAAAACACCTTTTGTAGTGATGATCAAGTGGATCTGTCTGACAGTTGACAAGATTTAGTTTAGTTTAGACTAGTGATCTAAATTTTAATCTGATTTGCCAAAGTCCTGTGTTGTGTATTGCTTCCCACTCATTAGATACTTTATTAGCTTGTCAGTATGAACTAAAGGAGAATGCTGTGTGGGTTTTTTCTAATGTGGCTTGATTTAAACTTTCAGCAGTCTGTATTCTGCTTTTATAAACTCTGTGAGCCATTCTGTCATTACTACTTTTCCATAATAAGTTGCTGACATTTTAGCTACATGTATCACGTCTAATACCTGAAAATGTCTGTTATTTTTGATTTTGCACATTCAATAATTTCCCAGATTTCTTTAAAACAAATATTTTGTTCAAATATTGGTTTCTACTTTCTGAACTCAACTGGTAAATCTTAGGGAAGTACAGTGTGTGTGTGTGTGTGTGTGTGTGTGTGTGTGTGTTATACACAACTTTTTAGATGTCCTGTGCCTCTGCTAAAAGGAAAGAAGTTGTGGAACTTAAGAAACATTTTATTTTATATGAAATAATCTAGATCTCCAGTGCCATGTAAAAGAACCATGGAAAATGTGTCCTTATCATGGAACAGTCTCTTCTCTCTTCTCCTCTTTCCCCCCTCCCCCACCTTCCTGTAGATGGAGTCCTTCATAATCTGCATTTGTAAATTTGTAAGTCATGTATTCCGTGGATGGTAAGATGGTCATGTTTTATATCTGGAAAAATAATTTCTCGTTAGCCTTGTATTTGATCTGTGGGTGTGTGTTTTGGTATTGCAGTCAGAAAACTCAATAGCAGTGGTAATATCTGAATTTCTGTAGTAGGCTGTATCTTCTCTAGGCTAAGTGTGCCCCTCCCCCCCCACTTATATTGTACCTCAGGTTAGTTATCTCAAGTTAATATACCTCTTTTGTATAATCTAAAAGAAGTAAATATGGCATTCATTATTTTTGTAAGACCAAGTTCTTGGAAAAAAGTTGAGTTACCTCATAGGTGTGTGATTCCAATTGGGAAGATTTTGCTCAGATCCATGACCCTATGTTTTGGTTAGGCTGTATATAAATATCTATATGTTGGCAAGCAAGTTTTAAAAAATATATTTCAGTATAAAAATTAGCTCTATTATTTGAAAAACAAGTCAGACCCGTGCCTCAAGATCCGAGTGAAATTGCTGCTTAGCTGAGGCTCTAAGAAGGCATTTATATGGTGAAGAATGAATGGCATGCCTTCTCTAACTCCCACAGGCTGGTTATTTCCAAGGCATCAGACAGAGTTGTATATGTTGCTGAATCTCTCTCTCTCTCCAGATATGACTGTTTCTCTCTCAGCAAACCCATAAAAAGCCCTTACCCCAATGGAAAAAAAATATGACAGAGGTAATTACACACTTTTCTTTTGTTCCCATTTACTGTGATACATTTATGGGTTCTTTATGCTTTGTGAGTTAGAGCTTTTTTAAATCCTTGTTTTTTGAGTAGCATAGTTTGGAATTTCCTGTTCATATTTTACTACAATGGTTTGTTTAAAATGATAGACCAGAGTCTTTTTCCTGACCAAAAACTAGATTAGTCTTGAATGTTGAAGAACAGGATAACAAATAAGGAGAATTGATTTTATTTGCTTATGTCATGAAGACAGGGTTTTTACTACAATGGACTCAGTACTATCAAATACCATAAGTTGTGTTTTTGTAATATTTATGAAAACAAATGATTATTATATGAACTGTCAAGTCTCCAAATTTATATTTCTTTTATTCTCCGTGGCAGGCCATTTTTAATTTGGACAGCAATTTTTAAAAAGTATTTTACCTGCCTATTGGGGCATGAAAGTGTGTATAAAAATTAGCTCTCTTATTTGAAAAACAAGTCAGACCTGTGCCTCAAGATCCAAGTGAAATTGCTGTTCAGATGAGGCCCTAAGAAGGCATTTATATGGTGAAGAATGAATGGCATGCCTTCTTTAACTCCCACAGGATAGATAGAAGACGCTTTGCTCTCCTTCACCCCTGGTGACTTCCTTGAATAAACATTAGGATGGTCTTTAATTGTGTCAACTTATATTTGTTTTTAAATAATAAAAAAAATAATCTTAGTTTCATAAATAAGTGTACCATCTTTTAATGTGTATAATTCTAGTATACTTAAAACCAATTTCCTTATCATAACATTACTAATATATGTACATGTGTTCTGGTCCCAAGATATATGGAAAGTTATGTGATAAATTTATTTTCAGGTAATTTAGGCCTTTAGACACTTGGTAGCCAATACAATTTCAGCTTGTTTTAAAATCTAAAAAATTGTTAAAGTAGTTCTTCTATACCGTATGTGGCAAAAACAAAATATATGGTGGCGTATCGTGAAAGTCTTATCTGCACTTTTTAAAACTGACCTACATAACTTGCTCATAGCTTTGCCACCCATGAATAATGTGACTACTGCAAATCCATGGTGGCATAAACTTTCTAACACACAAACATGTATTTTTGTGTGATGTATGTAACAATACCGCATGCACTCTAAGTGAATTCAATTTTCAAGCCATGATGATTCAAATTTTTAAAGAGATGGATTCCATAGCTGATATGAATACAGGCACATCACTACAAGAGTGATACCAGTTAAAATACTCAGCTGTTAGGGTATTTCAGGCTCAGCATCTAGCTCTGTTCCACCCAGCAAATACTCACATAAATAGGACGTGTGGATTTATAAAGGAACTAGTTAATTTATTTTTATGGAAAATATTTGGGTAACTTGTACGTGAATGTCTAGGACAGGGTTTCTCAAACCGGGGGTCGCGACCCTCCTGGGGGTAACTGAGTGCTCCCAGGAGGGTCACGAGCTCCCAGTGCCACTTAAAAGCCACCGAATGAATTACTTCCGCATTCGACCGGTTTTCGGTGGAAATATAAGAGTCTGCCATGGCAGTCGCAGAATAAAAAAGGGGTTGCGGTTCTCAGAAGTTTGAAAACCGTTGGTCTAGGTCAGGACAAGGTGGGAGGTGCATTGCAGAGTATTGGGTTTGACATTTGGTTCTATTCAGAGAATTCTGAAAGCATCGTGTGGCAGGAGTTATGTAGTAAATGTTACCTTTTTTGCATATGTCTGTTCTATACACTTTTGCCAGCTTTTAGTACCTGATCCACAAATTTATTCTTAGTACACATGGTTTAAAATCTTAACCACTTCCTTGCCTGAAATAGCAATCGTAAGAAGAAATATGCAGTATTAGTGACTCTTCATATTATGCTTCAGATTTAGAACTTTATGATAGAGACTTTACTTTAAACATATTGTTTTGCACTTCCAAATATTGTTTCCAGAACTCAAAGGAAACATTTCAATTTTTCTTATAAGCTTCTTGACTGCACTGGCTTGATTTAAACGTAATTTATGTAATGTTTTTATTTATTGGTAGTTATATGTAAAATGAATTAGCCTTCTATTTAAATTGTACAACAACTTTTTTTTAATTGTTGAACAGCAGTGTTAGAGTGACAAGACAGCAAGTGTGAAAAAATCAGGACCGGGGGCGGGAATAGCCTATAGAAGAAAAGGACCCCAAAATCGGGACTGTCCCTACAAAGTTGCGACATCTGATCATGCTAAGCAGTTTAAAAAAACTTGTTTGTCTTAGCGATTGGCTGATCAAGAAGTAGGACTGAGTGGACTTGTAGGTTCTAATCTTTTACATTGTTTTGAAGGAAGTTATGTAAACAGAATTCTACATTTGTGAGTAGCACTTTGACTATAGTATCAGAGGAGTAGCCGTGTTAGTCTGGATCTGCAAAAGCGGCAAAGAGTCTTGTAGCACCTTATAGACTAACAGACACTATCAGGTCTGGACTTAATATAGACTGTGAATGGCTTGCCAATTACAAAAGCAGTTTCTCCTCTCTGGGTGTTCACGCCTCCAGATCAGCTGCTGGAAATGGGCCTCACCTCCTTCCCTCGATTGAATTTACCCTGCTTTCTTGCCTTTATATTTATACCTGCCTCTGGAGATTTTCACAACATTCATCTGATGAAATGGGTCTTCGCCCACGAAAGCTCATGATCCTTAAGGGCTGGTCTTCACTACAGGGGCGATCGATTGAAGATAGGCAACTTCAGCTGCGTGAATCCTCATGGCGGCGGCAGTCGGCGGCGCGCTCCCCTGTTGACTCCAGCTTGCACCTCTTGGCAAGCTGGAGTTCCGGAGTCAACGGGGGCGCTGCAGGTGATCGATTTTTCGCTTCTTCACCAGACGTGAGAAATCGATCTCTAACAGATCGATCGCTACCCGCTGATCCTGTGGGTAGTGAAGACAAGCCCTTATCTATTAGTTTATAAGGTGCTACAAGACTCTTTGTCACTTTCACTATAGAGATTGTATTATGATACGTGCAGGAGGTGAATTGAAAGATGCTATTTCTTTTATCTTTTTTTACAGTGCAAATATTTGTAATAAAAAATATGAAGTGAGCACTGTACACTGCATTCTGCATTGTAAGTGAAATCTATATACTTGAAAATGTAGAAAAACATCCAAAAATCTTTGATAAATTTCAATTGGTATTCTATTATTGCTTACCAGTGCAATTAAAACTCTGATTAATCCTGATTAATTTTTTAAATAGTTAATTTATGAGTTAATTGCTTGAGTTAACTGTGATTGAGAACCCTACTTTTAAAAAATTAAAAAAAAGGTAAGAGATATGGTACTTTATCGTGTGTGTGTGTGTGTGTGTGTATTTGTACACATTCAACTTCCACCAGCACTGGTTAAGCCAAGGTATCAACAATCTCTAACACACATTAATGAATAAACACCATTACAATGCAAATTAATTCACTGTATAGTGGAGAGCAGCTTTGAAGTGCTGTAAGCATGTGAGTTGATGGAACTGATCACCCGAATGTAATAGTGGCCTTCAAAGAGTTTGGGAAGCTGGAGTCATTTTTCTGATTGATAAACAACAAACAAAAAAGAGACTGCACTGAAGAAAAGAGAAGACTGCATTGGTAAAATAGTATTCTGACAGTTTAAAAAAATGGTTTGTTTCTAATACACAATCAAAATGTATGTCAGTATGAAAAGATGCAAGAGTATAAATGACTTTGAAGGTAAAGGTGTATGTGTTTGGGAATATTTTTATGATCTTTTTGTATTGGACATTTGTTAGGAATAGCTTTTAAAAATATTTCATATGCTTAAAAATGTATTCTATTCCTCCTGATTTTGCATAACATTGTTTTGGCACAGTGAATAAACTGTATTTTATCCTTTTTAAGATTTACCCTTTTTGGCAGATTTTTTTCACTGCAAACTTTTCCTAGCTCCTAATTCAGTTGTTGGTATTCTTTTAATTTTCAGAGCCATAGTAAATGTGGAATAGTACTACTTTTCTGCATTTGGTAGAGTTTTGAAACATGCAGACAATTTAGTCAATGGGAACTTGTCCTGTTCCATGATTCTTTACATTTCAAGACTGCATGCCCTCACTCATGCCACCTCAAGAAGTGACAATATTGTGCAGACTAATGGTGATACAATTGCTTGCACATGAGTCTATATTCAAGTGTATTACTTTGTATACGTGCCAAAAAAGAGTGAAGGTAAGTATTGCACTTGGGAGTAGGGTGACCAGATATCCCAATTTTGTAGGGACAGTCTTGATTTTAGGGTCTTTTTCTTATATAGGCTCCTATTACCCCCATTCCCTGTCCCGATTTTTTACACTTGCTGTCTGGTCATCGTACTCAGGAATGTGTTTACTGATGGCTATAAAATCAGTGCAATATAATTGCTCCTTACCTGGGAGAAAACATTTAATAGCCTCCATTAAAATAATTTAATACAAGGCCTGAGACATCTCCACTGGTGAGTAAGAGGCCTTGTCTGATGAGTGGGGATGGAGAGGAGGGGCTAAGCTATTGATTTTTGCAGAATTTCATCTTCCATTAAAAAGTTTCAGTTACTGTTTCTAGAACACCGACGATGTATACCAGTGGTCACCAACCAGTAGATTGTGAGCGACTGGTTGATCGTGGAGCCTCTGCTAGTCGATCGCGATCTCTGGCCACTAAAAGTCTAGCAGTGCAGCGGGTCAGAGGCGGGCTCCCTGCCTGCCCTAGCCCCAGGCTGCTCCAAGATGCAGCTGGAATCTCCCTGGGACCCCCCCCCCCCGCAACAACTCTGCAGCACCCATTGGCTGGGAACTGTGGCCAATTTTTACTCTGTGTTCACCTGAGAGAACAATGCACTGCATTACAGAGCTTTTAAGCCTGTAGATTTCTTCTCATGAACTGCTTGGAGCTTAACTTACTGGATTTTAAGTAATCAGGAACTGCTGACCGACTTCCTCTTATCTCAAATTTTGCTGGACCGTGCCTGTGGACTGGCTCACCTATCTTGCTTTGCTATAAGATGGTCAAAATTCCAGTGAGAGACAGGAACAGAGAGATGACTGGTCTACAGTATGGGCATGGAGAGGGTGGATCAATCTAAGTTGCATAACTTCACTACGTTACTCACATAGCTAAAGCTGATGTATGTAGATATACTTACTATGGTGTCCTCACTGTGACTCCTCTTGCACTTCTCATTGCGGTGGAGTACTGGAGTCAGACCTAGGGCTGGTCTCCACTAGGGGAGGAAATGGACTGTAGATACGCAATTTCAGCTACATTAATAACGTAGCTGAAATCAGCGTCTCTACAGCCGACTTACCTCCCATCCTCGCGGCGGCAGCGGGCGGTGGCACGGTCCCCCGTCGACTCCAGCTTGTGCCTCTTGATGAACTAGACTTTGGAGTTCACGGGGGAGCCGCTGGCGATCGATTTATCGCGTCTTAACGAGACGTGATAAATTGATCGCCAAAAAATCGATGCTTCCCTGTCGTATTGACGACAAGCCCCTAGAATGATTGGTGGTTGATTTATCGCATCTAGACATGATAAATTAACCCTCAGTGGATTGATCGCTGCCTGTTTATCTGGCCGGTAGTGTAGACAAGCCCAGAGGGACAGACCCACAGAAAATATTTTATAGCCTAGGAGAAGGTGCACTGAGCTGGGAGCAAGGAGATGAGTCCAATTCTTGACTCTTCTGTTGATTATTAAGGGTTGTGAAGTGTACAGAATAGTTATTGAACAAGGCTTTGTGCCCTCCTAGGGTGACAAGAGAGCAAGTGTGAAAAATCTGGATGTGGGGTAGGGCGTAATAGGTGCCCCATAAGAAAAAGACCCCAAAATCGGGACACCTGGCGATCGTGAAGATGTGAGAAATCGATTGCCCGCGGCGCCCCCGTCGACTCCGGAACTCCAGCTTGCTGAAAGGTGCAAGCTGGAGTTGACAAGGGAGCGCACCGCCGACTGCCACTGCCATGAGGACAGCAGGTAAGTCGGCTGAAGATACGCCAACTTCAGCTACGTGATCTTCAGTCGATTTCTCTCCCCTCTTCTCCCCCCACCCCCAGTGAAGACCAGCCCTTAATCTGTCCAATCTATGTGCTTGGTTGTTTTGTTTGTAAGTACCAGCCTCCTTGGAAACAGAAGTCTGTTTCCTTCCTCCCCCTGCTTTCCCTATTAAGCCTACATTCTATCTGGGGGCTATAATACTACTGACATATTCTAGATTGATGACTACCATTTTTTTTTAAGCAGGCATAAGAAAGTTAACCAGACAAAAACAACAACCCCTAACTACGGGCCTGATATCTTTGGCTATAATTTTCTTATTTCTTATGCTCTATTAAAATTTAGATCTTGTCCCGACTAAGGGGTGAAGTGGGAGGTGTAGTCTTTAATGATCACATACACTTTTTCCACAGAACCATGCCACAGCAGGATCTGGATCTTTAGCCTTAGAGCACAGACCTCTGCCCCTTGAGTTAGTGGAATAACTGATGGCAGTAGTAAGCTGTTATTTATTCTCTGTGTATCAGTCACTTGAAAGGAGGAAGAGAGACATACATTTTCAGTGGGTTTCATAATTATTTGCGGAGACCTGAGGAATGTGGAGATAGAGGACTCAGGTTCAATTCCATGTTTTGTAGGGCAGTGCTCTCTAGTGGCTATCCCCTTGTCCTGTCCATCTTACCAAAGGCTTTCTGTCCCCCTCTGTTCTGTCCTCCCTCTGTGTCCTCCCTTTGCTCTTATCCATCTCATGCTCCTGCCATTCCTCCCTTTTTGTGCCCATGTACCATTCCTCCCCTCCCCTTTGGCTCTAACTTACTCTAGAACTGCATGGTTGAGAGACAAAGAGCTGCAATTGTCTCTCCACAGCTCCCCCATTCTGCTCCGTGTGCTGCTTAGGGCTGGTCTCCACTAGGGGGGGAAATCGACTGTAGATACGCAATTTCAGCTACCTTAATAACGTAGCTGATATCGACGTCTCTACAGCCGACTTACCTCCCATCCTCACGGCGGTGGCGGTCGGCGGCGCGATCCCCTGTCGACTCCAGCTTGCGCCTCTTCACGAGCTGGATTTCCGGAGTAGACGGGGGATAAATCGATCACCAAAAGATCGATCCCTGCCGGCTCAAGTGAAGACAAGCCCTTAGACATCACAGGGAATCAAAGTCTGTGTATCAATAGTGGAAATGACCTTCACACGTGCTTCCCCCTACCACAAAGGAAAGTTTAACACTGGCTTATCTTTGTACATTTAAAGAACACCTAACAGATTTCTGGGAGGTGAAGGTGAAGAGGTGATTTAGTATTTAAAATTGCCCCTATGCCAGACCTTCTAAGAGAGCTGCAGAACTTGGAGAGAAATGCTAATAAGATGCCATTTATTATTATTAATAATAATCAAAAGCATAAAATCAGTTTCTTGAGATGTTATAGATGGAAGAATGGCTTTTAACACTCCTCCTTTTCAAACACAAACATGGGAGGTTGAAAAACCAGATAAACTTTCTCAGAGCACTGGAATTCAAGGGAAATACTCTTAGGAAACGGAAATATCTATTTTTAACTTTCTTAATCGTATTTGTTTTTTGAGGGGAGGAGGAGGAGGACCCTTTTCTGGTGTTGAAGGATTTGATGACCAGAACCTCAGTTAGTATGTTACCTATGTAAATTCCCTCTTCATTGATTGAAGTGACAGGATTTGTCTCTTGTCCTGTGGTGACCTGGTTTTTTCACTAGAAGCCATTGCCTTCTGTTCTCCAGCTGCCAAGTGCTGGTGGGGTTCATTACTTGTAGATGTGTAGTAGCATGTAATTTTGCAGTCAAGATCACAGTGTGTGTCTTCAGTGCTGTTTATACTGTAGCCCTGTTGTATCTCTTCTTGCTCCAGGAATTTACTATATTTAAAATTTGCACTGCTTTTTGTGGAAATGTGTTAATTTTTCAAAAATAACCATTATTTTTATGGGTCTAATCCTTTCACAATTATTTTAAGAGCTCTCTGCTATTTTATCAGATAGAGTTGGCTGCAGTGCAAAGCAAATGTTTAACAGCTCTTTTGTTTTAGCTGATAGTTTTTCTTTTGCTTTTTGATTGCATTTGGAATTTTTTACTCAACAAATTTTATAACTTCTGGAAGTACTGTTTACTCATGTAAAAAGGCTTCATCACTGTATAACTATTTGTGTTTAGTTTGGTACCCAGAAAATGTGGGTTTTTTTTTTCTGGTAGATCTATTTTTTAAATATACTGTACAATACTTGTGCAGGTTCCACTTCAGTGTTTCTGTTACCTAAAGCAAGTTCCTATTTTCCAACTGGTCTTTGTTCATTAAAAATGCCTTGTTTGGTCAGCATTCCTGAATGGAACATTTTCACATAATATTTTCACAGAACATTTTTGATTCTGTGACTATCCACCACATAAGAGTGAGTGAAGTTATGAGCAACTGTTTTATTACTTTCTCTAGAGCACTAAATTGCACTAGCTTTCTTTACATTTAAATATGAAGTATTGTGAAACTACTGTCCACATTTAAGATTATAAGGTTTGGTACCATTATTGTTACCGCTGAAAAATATATGATAAATATTAAGCTTGACTAAACCTAAGGTAATAATCACTGTAAATACAGTATGATTATATGCATGTTTGGCATATAGGAGCATGTAGGAGCTTTCTAAGCATATGTGTATAGGGACTACGCACATTATTGGGAGGTATTGAAGAACTGAAAAACAAGCACTATGTTTTCTGAGAACTAGGAAAATGAGTGGAAGAAAATGCTGCCTGATATGATGGGATATGCTTAGGGTTTGGGAGAGTTTGAGAGAGGTCCTTGTATCTTTTAAGATTTGCAGGGTTAGCCCACATTCTGGAGACCTGTTTTATGAAGCTTTATAATAGTACAGTAAACCCTCGATTTAACGGACCCCGATTTAAAGGACTTCGGATGCAACGGACAAAATTTCCGATGCATCCGAAATCCGTTATTGGGGGCTGCCGGCTCCCGCCCCAGGGAGCCGGCTGGGTTGACAGCTCCCGCCCGGCTCCCCCCCGCAGCGGGGACCCCTGCGGGAGCTGTCAACCCCCCCCCTCCCCCCCGCCCGGCTCCCCGCAACGGGGAGCCGGGCGGCGGCGGGGGGGGGGGGGGGTTTGAGAGCTCCCGCCCGGCTCCCCGCAGCGGGAAGCCGGGCGGGGGGTTTGACAGCTCCGGCCGGGGGGTTTGACAGCTCCTGCCGGGCTTCCCGCTGGGGGGAGTCGAGCGGGAGCTGTCAACCCCCCCGCCCGGCTCCCCGCAACGGGGAGACGGGCGGGGGGGCGTTTGAGAGCCTCCGCTCGGCTCCCCGCAGCGGGAAGCCGGGCGGGGGGTTTGAGAGCTCCCGCCGGGCTTCCCGCTGGGGGGAGCCGAGCGGGAGCTGTCAACCCCCCCGCCCGGCTCCTCGCAGCGGGGAGACGGACGGACGGGGGGGTTTTGAGAGACTCACGGCTCCATATAACGGACTAATTCGGGCGAGGGGGTGTCCGTCACCCGAAAGTCCGTTATTTAATAATTTAAAAAAATTATTAAATAACGGACTTTCGGTTTTAACGGACACCCCCTCGCCCGAATTAGTCCGTTATATCGAGGTTTCACTGTATTGTGTATGCATTTTGTAGTGTACCTATAGATTTTTAATTAATAAAATAAAACATAATTTGTGAGTAATATCAACTAATTGAAGTAAATATTGACATACTATAAAGGAATAAACACAAATAGGGAAGTTACAGGCCCATCTGACCTTGAGGTCAGGGGAAAGACTGTGGTGATATGGAAAAGGAAATGTACCCATACTGCTGAAAAGATGAGTGTTGAGTTATAAAACAAATTATACATCACTTTTTTACATAACTTTTACTTATTGTAATTTCCATGAGAGACTATTACTGTACATTTATAAATTTACTGTGAAAGGACCCTGTTCTGCATATTGAGGTTATATGGGGTTTGTACTCTTGTTTTTGGAGTACAGCAGTAAGTGATATTTCAAGTAATCTGTATAAATACATTAGGTAGAAAGCTTGGTGCACATAAGGGCTTTCAAAAGAGAATTAGAATGAAATCTCTGAGGCTCTATGATAAGGGTAGTTGATTATTTCTTGGTCAAGGTATAGTTAAGGTCCAGACTCCAAAGAAAATAATATAACAGCAACAATGATGATGATAATAAGTAAATAACTTTTCAGGGTCCATTCAAAAGTGTCTGGTGGTCCGGGTTTGGCCCACAGTCCACCTATTGACTTCTCTTGCTTTGGGATCAGAGGCTCTAAGAGATGAATGAGACATTCCTAGCTTGAGATTTTAATATTACTTTTAACCATAGAATTGTCTGGGTGTGGTGTATTTGTTTGCAATTTTGTATTTTACATTTTTCACGCTAAATTTGCTTTTATTTGGATGAGTCCTGGCATGCATGTATTTTTGGCACCACTTACAAATCACTCTGATGAAATTTGAAAAGAATGTCCTTCTGAACATACAGTTTTCCACCATTGTTGTTTTCTGCTTAGTCTACATGAATTTACTTTTTCCTCCCATTGTTAGCTCCTTGATTTCATTTTATTAACCCTTCATAACCTGGTTCTGTAACTTTTTTTAAAAATAAGCTTTCTCTTTCATAAGACTCAGACTGGATAAGGTCCAAGATCAGATAGTACTTTACTGGGAAGTCATTTAGGTTGAACACTTGCTACTGGTAGTAGCATTGATTGATGGGAATAGTCTTATTGAAATAAATGTAATACTCCCAGTTATAAGCTTTCTGCGGGATCAGGGCTCTATCAAGAAAATATTAAAGGCGAGTTACTGTGCAGCAGCCGTATCTACAGCACACCATCTTGCTGCAGCAACTTCTGGAGTGGATATTGCTATAATGCATTGAAATTCCCGGAGTGTGCTTTGGCTTATTACTCTCTGAAAGCGTAGTATGATAAACTACACTTTGGGACTTCCAGGGTGCTGTAGCAGTATCCACACCAAAAGTTGCTGTGGCAACCTGGTATGCTGTAGATTCACCCTGTGGCTTGCTGCACAGTGACTAGCTGTGTAGACGAACCCTGAATTTCTTACTTAGGCCTGGTCTACACTAAAAAGTTAGGTCATCCCAGCTGCACTGCTCAGTGATGTGAAAAATCCACACCCTGAGTGACATAGTTAAGACGACCTAAGCCAAAGTGTAGACAGCAATAGGTCAACAGAAGAGTTATTCTGTCCTATTTAGCTGCTACCTCGTGGGGAGGTGGATTACTGATGCTGATGGGAGAATTCCCCGGTGCATTTAAAAATGACTGTGGTCTGTTTCTAATCTTATTTAACTTCTTCTCCAGGGAGACTTTAAGAGCTAGTGATTACATTTTTAAACAGGACATGTCCCAGATTATTACACTAGATGCTAAATCCAATTTAACATCCTGTTACAGTGTGTGTGTTAACAGTTTTTCTAACATGATTTGTTCTTCCAGTGTAGAAGAGGCATTTCTTAGATTGATACCAGTTGTAGACCACAGCGAGTTATAGCTGTATATCTCTAGTGCAAGCCTCTAGTCAAAAGCACTGGACATCTTCAGCCTCTCATGCACAGTCAGTCCAGTCTCTTTTCCAAGGATGCACTGCACCCTCGCTATAGCCCGGGGTTTGGGATCCATGTGTGGTCCCGGGTTAATGCGGGGGACACATTGCAATGGATCCCTATTTAAATATTTAAATTTGGGATCTATGGCAATGACTGGGCTATACCTGAACCCGCGCTATAGTGATGCGGGCTATAGCGAGGGTCCGGTGTATTTCCGTTTTATCAGTTTACATATGGCCAACGTGATTTTGAACCTTGTTATAAAATCCCCTCCCGAAAGTATTTCACAGCATCATTTTATGAAAGAATGCTGATCAAAAACCTCATCATCCCCGTCCTTATTCATTTTTATGGTATGGAATCAGTAGCACAACTTCTTTATCTGGCTACCTGTAAGAGGAATCCTGATAAAGAGGAGAAGAAAAATATCTAGTTCTTTGAGTAGTGACCCTAAGGATATTCCACTTCAGATTCACGTGAGCCTCTTAAGCTCTTGATCGTAGATATTTCTGCTGGCAGTGCCTGTTCAGCCCTATTCTCCCTTACTCTGGATACTGCAGGTATACAGGGTGAACTGTCCTCAGTTCCTTTTCTATTAACTCGGCCTGATAGATAGCCCTAGCATGTCTGCCTTGAACATGCCTCAGGTATTTCATGTTGTTCTGTTGGTTAAGTTTTGTTAGTATAGTTAGTTAGTAATAGTTATCATTACCTACTAAGTATTAGTATTGAGAGGCTAAGCGTTTGTTTTTATTGCATTTTTTTTCTTTATTTTTCCTTGGGGAGCCTTGTCTTCCTGGCATGGCATGCCTGGCTCAACAGGCTTCAAACACTGCCTCTGCTGCTGACAGGCCACTCTAAGTGTGTCCTTTGTTCGGGAGAGTCTTGTCTCCCAGAATTGCAGTTTCTGCCTATCCCTCAAGTCAAGGGCAAGGAAGAACAGGGATTCAGCTCCGACTGTTAATGATGGCGCGATCTGAGTCCGATCAGGAGACACCACCTCCCCCTCCATAAATATCTCCAGATAGATCCAGTGGCCTTTCCTGTAGTGCAAGCTTCCCTAAAAAGAAAGGAGGAGGGATGGTCATTGGAGGATTCCCTAAAACAGGAGTACAGACTGACAGCTGAAGGGACCTGTTGGAAAAAAGCCCATGTCCTCTGTGAGAACTGTGGTCTCTGAAGCTTGAACATCTTGGCTTGGTACTCTGGAGTCAAAGGACTCTTCCTCTGGTACTGGCGGAGTGGGAAAGTCCCGGAGGTTGCGGGATAAACATGACTCTGACAGGGCTTCAGTACCCTCTACCAGGAACAAAGAGGGTGAGCATAACCACCTGATTTGGTACTGTCAGGCCCAGTCCCCAGTGCCAGTTCTCTACTCTGTACTGCAAGAGTTTAGATATGTGAGGGTCTGTCCATAACAGATGAGCTAGAATCCTGGTTCCTCATGAGTACTGAACATCTTTCGGTACCGAGATCTCGATCCTTAGACTGCTATTGTCCCTCCGTTACCACAGGACTCTATGGGGTTTCTTCCATTGGACAATATTGAGGAGTTGGTCACTTCTGTTTCAGTCCAGGGTTCCCCTTCATATCTGGTCAGAAACCCATTCTTTGACAGTCATAGGGAAGATTTCAACAGTCACTTAGGATGATAGAACTAACTCCATATGCCACCCCTATGCCTGTATAGGAGTCCCCAATGGCCACACTGGGATCCCCGGCCTGTTTACTGACAGCAATTCTCCAGACCATGAGAGATTAGGGTTGTTCGGTCCTCTCCTCCTCATTGAGCTCCCCCCCCCACAGATGTCTGAGGAACAGGATGCTGGGGCTGATATAGGCTACCCCTTAAACACCCATCTCATCCTTGTGTCCAGGTGAAGCAGTTATGTCTCCACCATTTTTCATGGTAGGTTCTCACATAGAACAGCTCATAAAGATGGCTGATACTTTCACAATAGAAAATAAGGTGTTAATGAATTATCCTTTGGGAAAACAATCCTGGGGAAGGCAAATCTGCGGAGCTGCTGGAACAACACAAAGCTATGCATGTATGCCTGTTTGTTTAGTTTGTGACTTTTGCTTGCTTACATGTGAATGTGCAAGTATAATGTAGTTTAGCTTACTATTTTGAATAATGTATTAATATTGAATTTTTACAGTAACAAGGTTTTTAATCTATTTGTATCTTAAATAAAGATTTGCCTTTCTCTAAAGAATTGCTATGAATATACTTTGACTTAAAGCACAGCTAACATTTACAAGATTTTGCATGTTAGTTCTTTGTCATGCACCTGAGCTGCCAAGTTCAGATGCCAACACACTATGAAATTCTGAATAGGGGACCAGTCTGATCTTTGGATTGGGGCCTGTTATGTAATTTTTCATTATTGGACTCATAGCTAGTATTGGCTAACTAGCAATTTTTCGCATTTACAATGAAACTGCACAAAAAAGTATTTATAAGAATAATACTGTAGGCAACCCTATTGTGAACGTTGTGGTATACTTCTCTTGATATTTGCTAGCATTTTCTGTGTACCACGAACCTGACTGCAAACTTTTTAGGCACTCACAATTTTAGGCTTTGTCTACACTACGCAGCTTTTACGACACAGCTGTGCCGCTACAGCCATGTCGCTGAAAAGCGCGCAGTGTAGCCGCTGTTTGTCGGCAGGAGAGAGCTCTCCCATCAACAAAAAACATACACCCCCAACGAGCAGTGGTAGCTTAGTCGGCAGGAGAGCACTATTCACACCAGTGCTTTTCCTCCACAAAACTTTCTTTCGGGTTTTTTTTTTTTTTTTTTTAAACACCTTTGAATGAGAAAACCTTTGTCATTTACTTGCCGGTGTAGATACAGCCTTTGACTCTTCAGACAGTAATGCTTGGGAGGCTGCCAGAAACATTCACAGATTCTGAGCAACACAAGAATGCTTTACTAGGGCTGGCAAAATAGACGTACAAACACTGTAGGTACAATTGCTTTTAAGTTATAACAGAAAAGATCAAGAGTTCCTAATGCATCACCTAATGACAGTCCTGTACAGTGTATAGTATATGTAAGAGTCTCAACTCCTCCACACTATTGTTCTGCCTGCAGAATTCTGTCCTGTATTCTTTCTTGCTGGCCCTCTGTCAAAAAATAGGCTGAGTCTGCCTGGCACTCTGTTTCCCAGTACCTGATCAAGCCTTGCCTCAGCAGTCTGCTTCCAGGCTACATTGGGATGCAGTAGCACAACTCACACAATGCATAGTCCTCATATGGAACTCCTTGCCAGAGGATGTTGTGAAGGCCAAGTCTATAATGGGGTTCAGAAAAGAACTAGATAAGTTCATGGAGGATCGGTCTATCGATGGCTATTAGCCAGATGGACAGGGATGATGTCCCTAGCCTGTTTGCCAGAAGCTGGGAATGGGCAACAGGGGATGGATCACTTGGTGATTATTTGTTCTGGGACCTTTGGTCTAACTCATTATGTCCGTTCTTATGTACGCTGCCTCTCTCAGATTTTGGTTTTCTGTCTACCCTGTTTTATGAGGAATCTCAGGATGTGATTTTCTTTTCCTGAACTGAAGAGATTATGGAGCCTTCTGCTGGTTGGATGTTGGACTGGGGAAATTTAACAGTGTCCAGTATCAAGCCAGAAGACGTATTACAATTCTGTACTTTGCTGTATCCATAAATACTTTTAAACACACAACCACACAAAAAGACAGGGAAATAAAATGGATGAAATAAAAATGTAAGGCAGTTTATGTAGGTAAATATAAAAACAACAGCAACAAACTTTTTGCTTTGTAGTTGATTTTCAACCTGTGTATGGATTTTAGAGCAAGTGTTTCAGTCCTTTTGGTCAAGTAGCATAGTGTTTGGTAGACACACTTTCTTCTGTACATCTTTACCCTGATTTCGCTTGTGGATCAGAGCTACCATTTAAACAGTGGTGGCTGCTTGGAAAATTAGTTCCAGTTTACTTGATGTATTTCAGGAGTTCCTTTGCTGCCAGGTATATTGTTTATATGGGAGTGTTATGAGTAGAGAGTACATTTTTTTAAAGGAATAAAACACCATTTTCTAAGCCTTGCCTTTTCTGTATTGATGATGAAGAAAACTAAGAAAATACAATATATAACTATAATTGCTCAAAGGTTTACTTGATGATAGTAAAGAAAAAGTCAGAGGGTGGATTCTTCAAATTTTTTGTTCAACCATAATTTTAGATATACAGATTCTCAAGATTGAGACTATGAACTCACTGTTGTTTCTTCTTCTTTTGCTAATGTACAGGATTGTTATAGGTTTTACAGTTCAGTCCAGCCCAAATTCAACATACAGTTGCTGTCCTGAAGAAATTCTATCCTTTTGGTGTGTGCAGACATAGGGGCTGTCCTATTCAGATTGGTTATTTGTGACACGGAAGGAGCTGCATAATAGAGATTTCAGTATTTCATGGTCACCTGAACTCCTCTCCTTCCTAGGTATTTGACTTATGTGAGAGATGAGAGGAGAGGATACACGGAGCATGTTTAATGCATCTCTCAGATTCCAGTGCATGGGTGAGGTTCTTTCCTGTTTGGCTGAGTATCACTGGCCCTTAAGAAAATGTAAAGGGGTTGTACGGCCTGATAAACTGAAGTTGTCTGGTCTCCATGATCTCTGAAATGATACCGAATGCCATATAACACAAGGCTCAAGAGCCTGTAAAATTGTGTGAATCAAAATCATTCTAGTGAATTTTCAGAAGTCAGAACAGAATATTCCTGACTTATTAATTTAATGATCATTTCCAGTGATGTTCAAGAAAAATAGGAATGTTTTTCTTCATTTGTATACCATTATAAGTGATGTCTATCAAATGACTTTCTACTTTTTATGTATTCTGTAACAGTTTCCAAATTAAATAATATGAAATGATTTGCTGATCCTGACAATAGTAGGCGGTACATTTCCAGTCCTGCAATCTGATTTTTGCATTAATCCTGTAATTTGTCCTAGGCAGGTGCCAGGGTTTACAAATACAGGACAACTTGCAGCTCATGCCGTTCGAGACCAATAAGACACTTTGGCTAAAAAAATATTATAGACCTGGTAGTCAGTGGAAAGCAGTTCTTCCATTGTTTTTTTTAGGCCCAAAGAGCCTGATTCATCACTGTGATACTTGTTTTATGCTACTGGAATAATGCTACAATGTACCCTGCTTATGTTAAATTTTTTAAAATTTGGCTTTACGTTCTGCAAAGTGAAGGAAGCACTAGAGGACCATAAAAATAACTGACCTTTGAACTGATGCTCCTTTTTTCTCACTCTGAAGTAATGTTTTATTTCTGAGGGGGAAAAATCCATTGTGAGAAACTGCTTTGAATGCAAGTTGCAATTTAAAATATATGCAATAATTCAAAATCTGATCAATATAATTGATATAAAACGAAGGCAACTGGCATTGAATGTTGTGTAGTTGCTGAGCACAGTGCAGGTTCTTGTAGTACGAGTCTTTCTATATTTTCCTCACAGTGACCTCAAGCTAGGATATATTGCATTCTGAAAGCTTCTGTGCTAACACTGTCCTTCTGAGCACTGAGCTTCATTTGTGCCAATTTCTGTGTGGTCATTTATGTTGTGGATTTATGTCCGCGAGGGCCTGGGCTGATGTGTACCAAATTATTTTACTTCAGAAATTAAGGTTATATTTGAGCTGCCGTTCTCTAAGGGTGAAATCCAATTAGCCAGTTGGGCACTTGTGCACTTTTATGTGAGGGAAGACTTTAACTTAAGGTTTTATCTTTTTTTTTTTAAGTGTGTATTTATAGTCTCTATTACTCTGAGCTACCCATATTTCTAAGTAGTGAATGTGGGTTTTTAAAAAAGGTTGGAATATTAAAATGCTAACCATCTTCTGTGATTTGAACATTAGTTCTAGAAAAATTCTGCACCAACATATTAAAAATTCTGTGCACAATATTTTAAAATTCTGCATATTTGTCAAAATAACACAACATAATCCTGCTTTTGATTACTTTGGTAATTTATTTCAAAATACCTGTTAGCAAGAATGTCTGTAAAAATACAGACAAAAAGATTTCTTACTAGGCATATGAATACAGAACTTTGAGTAATAATTCATTTAAACTACAATACAAAAACGTATTTCCTGTATCCCTCAGAAGCAGTGCAAAGGCTTGGGGGAATCAGGGGTAACAGAGGAGCTGAGGGATAAGGAAGTATTGCTGGGAAGGTGCCTGGGAGAGAATCTTGGAGTGGTGCTGGGTGTGGTGGGAAAAGCATAGAACAGATTATTTTGTGGGGGTGGGAGGTGTGCGGAGGGAGGAGCAGGCACTGATTGGTGGGACCTGCATGCAGGCAGGAGGTGATGGGGGGGGGGGGGGGAGGAGGAGGTGCTGGTTGTGGGGCTGCCGTGGGTGTTCAGCACCCACCATTTTTTCCCCATGGGTGCTCCAAGCCAGGCATAGCTGCCTCTGTCTCCATGTATCCCTGAGTCCCCACTCCCCATTCAGCCAGTCATAGTTGTCCCTGTCTGTCCCTGCATTCCTCCCCACCCCCACCCTCATGTGGCCCTGAACCCTCACTCTCATTCAGACCCTGGCTGAGTGTTGTGACCCCACTAGTTTCTGTGCGCCAACCTCTGCGTGTCCACTACCACTAGCTCTTCTGAGCCAGTGTCTCTGTGACACCCCCCCTGACATCCCAGTAATCCCATGCACCCTGTCTCTGTCCCCATATATTCAGTGCCTCCTCACCTAGTCCCGCGGGCAGGGCGCTGTGAGGAAGGAAGCCTCCGCCTTTCTGTGACTGGCTGCTTCATCCCATAAGCCACCTGCCCTCTCTTCCACTGCCATATCAGCCCCTTGTGGGCAAAAGGTGTAATTGCAGCTTCCCGTTGCCTCTCCATCAGAATCAGTTATTGAGGGGAGGGGGAATCTGGGGGAGACATTAATTCCATGCTTGCGCAGTGGCACAGAAATCCCCCAGGAGTAGAACGTTTAACAAGTTCTGAATTTTGTTAGTAGAATGGGATGCTTAATGTAAGCTGGACAATGTGGTACTATCTAAAAGTACCGTAATATAAGGTTCATTGCTTATGATGTAATTTTTTACAGATTTTTACATACAGAAATGAGTGTCATCTTGTTTGCTGCCACATTGCTAAAGGTGTCCTAATTTTTTTTAAAAAAAGACTATACAGTAAACCCTTGATTTAACGGACCTCGATTTAATGGACTTCGGGTTTAACGGACAAAATTTCCGGTCCGTATGTCATATGTGAAAATTAACACCCTGTTAATTTTAAAATGCGTTTAACCAAGATTTGCTTATAATTAAATGAACAGGTTATTTTTTGTTATTAATTCACTGTTACAGTAGACTCCCGATTATCCAGGTGCGGGTTAACTGGGCTGCGGATTAACTGGGATGTCTAAACGGGTCGGTAGGGGAAGCCCCAAAGCGGCGGCGGGCTCAGCCTTAGCCTGCTGCTGCTTTGGGGCTTCTCCCACTGGCCCCTTACAAGCTGGGGTCCCAGCCTGCTTCCAGCCTGGGTGTAGGAAGCCCAGGCTGGCAGCGGGAGCTCAGACCCCAGGTAGCAGGAGCCTGTGGGGAAACTCTAAAGCAGCAGTGGGCTGAGAGCTCGGCCATTGCCGCTTCTCAGCTCTGCCGCTTTAGACTGCCCCCCCCCCCCCCCGCATCCCCTCTCTCCCGCAGGCTCCTGTCAGCGGGGGGTCTGAGCCCCCGCTGCCAGTCTGGGTTTCCTACACCCAGGCTGGCAGCGGGAGCTGGTTGGGCAGGCAGCAGGACCCCGGCTGGCAGGAGACTGGGGAGAGAGCCCAAAGTGGCGGCAGGCTGAGCAGTCAGCCTGCCGCCGCTTTGGGGTTTCCCCCGGTGGATCCTTGCCATCCGGGGTCTCAACTTGCTGCCAGCCTGGGTGTAGGAAGCCCAGGCTGACAGCGGGCTGAGACACCCCAGCAGGCAGGAACCTGGGGGGAAAGCCCAAAGCGGCGGCAGGTTGAGTGCTCAGTCCGCCGCCTCTTTGGGCTCTCTCCCCAGGCTCCTGCCGCCTGCCCCAGTCAGCTCCCGCTGCCAGCCTGGGTGTAGGGAATCCAGGCTGGCAGCGGGAGCTCAGACCCCGGCTGGCAGGAGCTTGGGGGTAAACCCCAAGGCGGCAGCGGACTGAGCACTCAACCTGCTGCCGCTTTGGGATTTCCCCCCAGACTCCTGCCAGCAGGGGTCTCAGCCCGCTGCCAGCCTGGGCTTCCTACACCCAGGCTAGCAGGGGAGCTGACTGGGGTAGGTGGTGGGACCACCACCATCCACCCCCACCCCCAGGGCGGCCGGCGAAACATCCCCCCCCCCCCCCCCCCCCAGTAGACACGTGATTATCCGGGATTTTATTAACCGGGATTAAGGTTTTCCCGATCATCCCGGATAATCGAGAGTCTACTGTATAGGAAACTTTTCTGTGAAATTTAAACTTTTCATATATACTTAATTTAGTTACACAAACGTGTCTACATAAGTAAAAACAGGTAAACATACGCATTCGGAAAACCTACTTTATTATATAACAGACTTTCGGCTTTAACGGACACCCACTCGCCCGAATTAGTCCGTTTTATCGAGGTTTTACTGTATTTTTGAAAAGAAATATTGCTGAAAAAGCACATTCCTTCAGGACCAGGGCAGTGCATTCATTATTTGTTCAATACTGTACTGTCCTTCTGGGAGGGAGGTGGCATCGCTAAGGAGAGTGTTTGATCTCTTTGGATTAGTCTGTTTGGAGAAGCTGTGAGGGTTAGGGCTGCAGGAGGGATATAGCTGAACAGTTCAGTGGTCACAGACTGGTTTTCTTCAAAGAAGTTCCTGCAGGCCTTGGAATGTACTTCTAGCTACAAAGGTGAAGGAAGTCATTATAGCTTCTTCAAGATTGGAATGTGACTAAAAAAAGCTGTAAACAGCTTTTCCTTGAATGGCTTTGTGAAAACAACAACAAAAAAGCCCTCTGCAACATTTCCCTTTCCTAACTATATATTTTCTGTGAAAAACAGTTGCTAAAATTCCAGGATAATGTGCAAGCGTAAACTTATTAAAGTGGCTAGAAATTGCATATAGTACGAAAGGCAAACAAACATTAGGACAAAAGTCGGACATCTGACAAAAACAGTTTAGATATGTGCCGTCCTCCTCATTTTGCCCTCTCCATTTCTCATCACTTTTCTCCCCAGCAACTGTCAGTATGGTGTTTAAAACAGTGCCTTCACTTCGCAAGTGGGCCAGCATTAGCCCTGGCAGAAAGAATAAGGATGTTGAACGAGTGTGTGCAATGTGACACAAGAAAATAGCAATGTCTTGTTTCACATTGCACACTCTCGTTCAACATTCTGTGACCTTGTGAAAAATCAACACCCCTGATTGATATAGTTATACCGACTTAATTCCGTGCGTAGAGAGCACTATGTTGAGAAGACATAGCTAGCTACTGGCTGTAAAGGGAACATAACAGCTATGAAAATCGCACCCAACATATTTCAGCCTCTTGTTCTATCAGTGATCTAGCTCAGGGGTGGCCAACCTGTGGCTCCGGAGCCACATGTGGCTCTTCAGAAGTTAATACATTGAGTAATAACATGGCTCCTTGGCTGGAGCTACAGGCGCCAACTTTCCAGTGTACTTGAGGGTGCTCACTGCTCAGTCCCAGGCTCTGCCCCCACTTCGCCCATTCCCCAAGCCTGCTATGCCCTCACTCCTCCCCTCTCTCTGAGTCTCCTGCACGCCACCAAGCAGCTGATCAGGAGGTGTGGAAAGGGACAGGGAGGTGCTGATGGGGGCAGGCCTGCCGGTGGGCAGGAGGCGCTAGGAGCATTGGGGAGCTGATGTGGGGGCTGTTGATGTATTACTGTGGCTCTTTGGCAATGTACATTGGTAAATTCAGGCTCAGTTGGCCTAGTTTAGCTCAATTTCTGAACAGTGTTGGAAGTAACTAAAATTTGTTTCTACTGAGTGTCTGTACTAACAACCAAATTGCTTTCAGCTCTCTTTGAAGGAGCAGGAGGGGTATGTAGTTGTCAGTTATTATGCACCCATCAAGGTTTTCTTGCTATACAAAGGTCCTTTGAATGTTTTGTGTTGTATTGTTTTTATCCCAAGAAGGATTCTATTATAAAGGGTGTTAAAGTTTGGGCCAAAATGTTGCATATTCACCTAAAATAGTGTGATTTACCCTCTGAGCTTATACTTTTTTGGGAACTACTTTTGCAAAGATGTTGGACTATATTTGTAAGCATTTACATTATTCAGAGGAGTGCCTCTTATGCATCCACAACAGATGATAATATAAACTAAACAAATAAAACGGGGATGGGAAGCATCCATTCTGATTCAGTCAGAATTTAATCAGTTGGCAACACTGTCCCATGTTCATGTCAAGCCTCGAATCTTGTACTTGGACTGTTCTTATAATTTGGTTTTTAAATTGGAAGAATAAATATTTAATTAAGCTAGGCATTATAGGAATATTTGTATCTGCTTTATTGTACGTGGATACAAGACTGACTTTTTAAAAAAAATGTTTTTACTCAAAACAATTTAGGTGGGAAAAATCCCCCCCAAAAAATATGGCTCTTAAAGATTTCTGTCTGTTTAATCCCATGGGATTCAGATTCTAGAAGCTTTCTAATGTGCTTCAAAATTTAAGCTTTTGAAGGCTTACATAGCCAAAAATGGCTACAATGTCAGAAGATTGCTACTACTTTTGGAAAAGTAAAGTTAAATCGAGCTGAGGAAACAGCTTCATCTTGATTTGAATTATAGTATGAATAATGGCAAATATACCCGTAGAGTACTGTTGTGGTAGTTTGTTGTCTCCTGTGAAGTATGAGCTCTAATTAAGAGACCAAAACCTTATTATATAAACATGTACCATTTTAAATGTTACCCTTTTAGCTTGTACACTGCAGATAAGAGAGACGGAAGAAGCCAGTGTGGAGTGATCTCACCATATCACTTGTTTGAAACTAAATCTGGTGGTCTTTAATAGTACTTTTTCATGTGCTCATTGCAGAATGTTAGAGGGCTTGAGTCAAGGAGCCACAATGGAGTCTGTTTCTTAGTGAGCACTAAACAGCTCTGATTGTGTACAACAGGCATTATTTCGTTGGCTTTTCCTTGCAACTGGAGTGAATTTTGTTCTCATCAATGTGAAGGATGAATACCATTGGTTTGATCCAAGTAGAGTAGTCAGGCACTGTACAATTTATTTAATCTAGTGGAAAAAAAGGGATAACAAGAACCAGTGGCTGCAAGTTGAAGGCAGACAAATTGACATTAGAAACAAGCCACACATTTTTAACAGTGAGGGTGTTTAATCATTGCCAAAAAAGTACCAAGGGAAGTGGTGAATTCTCCATCTCTAATCACCACTTAGATGCCTTTCTCAAAGATATGATGTAGCCAAACAAATTATTTGACTCAATACAGAGGAAATGGGTGAAATGTAATGGCCCCTTCTGGCCTTAAACTCTCTGAATCGATGAAAGTTTCATCCAATAGTTCTTTCAGCACATCGGTTTGTTACCGCTGTTCTTCAAGTACTAGTGTTTTCCTACACAGAGAGAGCTAATTGTACTATGGTATGTTTTGGTTTTATACTGTGAACAGATGGAGGAATAGACTAAGGGCATTTTCACTTGTGACTTCAGACAAGAAACCTATTGAATTCTTTTTTTTTTTTAAAGGTAAAAAGCGAGTGCTCTTGTTCTGTTGCTGCCTAACTCTTAATGTTGATGATCTTAAAGTGCTTTTACAGATTTACACATTCCATGTGCAATTCCTTATATAGAAACAGGAAAGGAGACCTCTCCCATTTTTTTGTAGCATTTGCATTAATCAGAGAAAAGGGCGTGATACTTCCAGAGGACGTTTAATTTGTCGTCTCCTGATGTATTTTTTGGCTGACCTGCCGCAGCTGTATCTGTTCTACAATTTTATGTTATTACTATGGGAGCCTGTAGTTTGCGTCGCAGAAAAAAAACTTTTTTCTGGGCTTTGTCTGTATTCAGAGTTGTACCAGTTTAGCTAAAGGTGTAACTTTAAACCTGACTAGTTAGACCCGTGCAAACACAGTATAAACACCTTAATCTGATTTAAACCTTGCTTATTTTGATTTAGCTAAATTAAATAAGGAATCAATAAGATACATTAATATAAATTTGATTTAAATCAAATGAACAACACCCACTCTGTTGTGCACTGGTTTAAGGAAATCAGTTTTAAACTGAATTAAACTGTGTATAACTTTGAATAGAGACAGTTCCTTAGTTAATAACTTTACTTAAATAACTGAGTTGTTGACTGTGTGATCGTGGTTTTCATTTCCATTTTTTCTTTTTAGAATACTACCATGAATTCTTAAAGATCTAAAGTTTCCTTTGGATACACAAATGATCATTCCACAGTTTAAACAGGTTTTTGGAAAATGGTATAAAACCTGTTGCATCTACTTAATTTCCCTTTCTTTACTATTCACTCTCTTACTCTGTCTGTTCCCAGAATGTTAATGTTGTTTATATTCTAGAAGTTTTAAGTGAGAGAGGTGGGATCATTAAAGATGCTGGATTAAAGTTCTCATGGCGTGCAAAGGTAGAATACTGCATGTGTAGGTTTTGCTTATGAATAAGGGATGCATGTGTGTGTGTGATGGGCAAGCATGCCTCACTATCCATTCCAAAGAAAATCTTGTTAATGTGGCAATTTAGGTAGGAACCAATGTCTGGACCAGGGGTCTCAAACATGCGGCCCGCCAAGCCCTTCCCTGGGCCTGCGATATTCCCCATGCCCCCCCCCCCATACCCCGCTGCCAAGCTCCGCCGTGGCCCCCCCGCTCCTCCATGTGCTTCTAACCTGTGTGCTGCTTCCTGCTGCTCCACTTATCACCAGGCAGTTCTCTGGTGGCTTAGCAGTTTCTGGGGGGGGGGGGGACGGACTTGTGAACAGAGGAGGAGGGGGAGAAAGGGGCGGGGATTTGGGGAAGGGGTTGAACTAGGGGAGGAGAGGGGGTAGAGTTGGGGTGGGAACTTAAATGAAGGGGTTGAACTAGACAGGAGATGAGAGGGGGCAGAGTTGGGGTGGGAACTTTGTGGAAGGGCTTTGAAGGGGACAGGGAAGGAGTTGGAAAAGGCGGAGCAAGAGTGGAGTGTGAGTGCAGCCCAGTCCAGGAAGGTGCTTTAATAGAAGTAAATCTAAGTTCCTGTTTGGTCCTTTGAGTGAGCTGCATTATTAAGTGAATATATTTTATTAAAACTGCTTGGAAATGACTTCATCAAAAAAAAAAAGAACATTCATGGAAGAAAAGAGAGTTTTCCAAGACAAATTGGGGAATTTATATTTTTTCACAGAGGTAAAAGATAAAGTTCAATGCCTTATTTGTCAGGGGGAGGAGCGGGGAGCTGCGTGCTCAGGGGAGAAGGCGGGACCTCATGGAAGGGGTGGGGTTGGGCTGGGGCCAGGGACAGCGAGGGGAGTTTGTCAGTGATGCGGCCCTCGGGCCAATGAACTAATCCTCATGTGGCACTTCTGGTCATTTTAGTTTGAGACCTCTGGTCTAGACTATCTTGAGTAATTGTAAACACGGTGTGTCTAGAACAAAATCATCATAGGTAAATCAATTGCTATGCCTTCTATTGTATTTTTAATATTGTAACAGAAGTCCAGAGAAATTAAAACTAATTTGGCAGTATTTTGCCTACATAACTATTAGACAAAGTCCTGGAAGAACACTTTTATGCTGTTCTATAATAATGCTTCTTCTCAGTGACTGCAGCTTTTGGGTCAAATGGGCATTTCTACATGAAATATTATATATAAAGTTGTCAGTAATGGAAAATTTTAAAGTAGGTATACTGTATATGTAGTGCTAGAGAGAATTTTACTGTAACAATACTCCTAATTGTTAAAGTGTAACTGTAACAATAGCTCTAACCTGTAAAATTCCTCCCTTATTTTACTAGATTTCAAATCTCACATCATGCAGCATTAGTAAACTCTAATCACTTAATCTAAATTTATTGCTGTAGCTCCTAAAGTTCATAAAATTTCCTATTTTTATTTTAAATTGTTTAGGTTTCCTGTTGGGTAAGTGTTGTGTACAATACCCTGTAATGTTATCATAACATTCATTTTAGCAGACTGTTGAAAATAATCTGCAAAAAATTATCAAACCTATTTTAGCATTTTTATCTTTAAAAACAAAAGGACGTGATTGCACTGATCACATGGTTTACTAACTCTTGTACTAGGCACATTCAAAACTGCATGATTGTAAAAGATTGTGACTATGAATTACTGTCTTGCACTTTACATAGCAATTCACAGTTTTAAAGCACTCTACATGAATTTAAAACGCTTAAAATAATCATGTGAGATAAGTACCATTCTTCAGTTTGCATGCATGTGCCTATGTATGGAATTTTTGTAATCTGTCCCAATGTTATTTCACCACTGGTGCTGCACCACCTGTAGTACTGATGGTGAAAGTGCTAGCATAGAAACGAAAAGAGGCTTTTCATGCTCTCTTTGCTAGCACTTCCACCAAGGTTGTCACTGACAATGCAGATGCACTGGTTCAAGACCAAAGTTGAGAAAAGTATAGACAAAACTTTTTAACTTTCAGATGCTCTGTAATGAGAGTCTTCAGTATTCAGATAGTTTGATGCCTTGTGCGTGTAATATCGATGAATGAGTCTGATCAAGAAAAAGTGTTCCTTTTATGTCCGTAGTGATGTTGGGTGTAATTTAAGAACATTCCACATGTGCTTTCTGTGCACCCCTTCTTGGTTAGAAAATGAATCCTCTTTTGAAATCTTTTTTTGCTACTTTTTTTTGTTTAGTAATTTAAATATGCAGTGGCTTTTTCATTGCCATAATTCTCCAGTCTCCTTCAAACCAAAGTCTTGTTTGGTACTAAAACAAAACTTTTGGCTTTTTGTGTGCGCGCGCATATTGTTGTGTAGAAGAAATAATCAGTGTCTCTGGGAAACATCTAGACCACAAGTACCGTATTTTTCGCCCTATAAGACGCACTTTTTCTTCCCCAAAACGGGGGGGGGGGGGAAAAGTTGGTGCGTCTTATACGGCGAATGTCTTATAGGGAAAAAAAAAAAAAAAAAAAAAAAGCGCCTCACTCTCCCGTCCCCGCCGCGCGGGCGGGCTGCCGAGGTTCCCCCCTCCCCGCCGCGGGCGGGCTGCGGGGAACCGGGACGCTCCCGGCAGCCCACCCAGCGGCGGGGAGGGGGGAACCGGGACGCTCCCGGCAGCCCACCCAGCGGCGGGGAGGGGGGAACCGGGACGCTCCCGGCAGCCCACCCAGCGGCGGGGAGGGGGGACCCGGGACGCTCCCGGCAGCCCACCCAGCGGCGGGGAGGGGGGACCCGGGACGCTCCCGGCAGCCCACCCAGCGGCGGGGAGGGGGGACCCGGGACGCTCCCGGCAGCCCACCCAGCGGCGGGGAGGGGGGAACCGGGACGCTCCCGGCAGCCCACCCAGCGGCGGGGAGGGGGGAACCGGGACGCTCCCGGCAGCCCACCCAGCGGCGGGGAGGGGGGAACCGGGACGCTCCCGGCAGCCCACCCAGCGGCGGGGAGGGGGGAACCGGGACGCTCCCGGCAGCCCACCCAGCGGCGGGGAGGGGGGAACCGGGACGCTCCCGGCAGCCCGCCCGCGGCGGGGAGGGGGGAACCTCGGCAGCCCGCCCGCGCGGCGGGGACGGGAGAGCGAGGCGCTTTTTTTTTTTTTTTTTTTGTCCGGATTTTTTATTAAAAAATGAGGGGGCGTCTTATAGGCCGGAGCGTCCTATAAGACGAAAAATACGGTATATGGGAACAAAGTTTTTTATACGTGTGTGTGTGTATAATATCTATAAGTGAGAGTGTGAGGAGAGAGAGACCCAGACACTAATATAGAGTCATTATATTTTTCCATTTTTATTTGTAAAGTTGACATTGGGCCTAAAGGTTTTGGAAGTTATGAAAGATTTCACTGTTTTTATGTAAAAAAGCCTTGGGGACAGTTAGCAATAAGTCTAGTTTCTTTATTCTGAAAAGAACATAGGCAGTCATGGTAGATAACGAAACAAACATGAGCTGCCAGTGTGATGCTATGCTTAAAAGGGCTAAAGATCAGAGGAACATTGAGTAGGAGTACTGAATTGATATTACTTTTAAATATGGCATCGGTGAAACCACTACAGGAATGCTCTGGCCAATTTTGGTGTCAGTACTTCAAAGACTATCCTGAAAAATGGAAGAGGGTACAAAAAGGAGCCAAGACTGGTTTGAGGTCTGTAGAATACACCTTCCAGTGAGAGACTTAATAAGCTAAATAGATTGTTTCATGAGGCAAAGGTTAAGAGACAAGTTGGTAAGGTTGTATCAACACTGGGAGAATACATCTGATACTTCAGGGCTTTTAAATCTAGCATACAAAGGCTTAAAGTTTCAGTATTGAACTTTTCAAAGTTGAAGCTAATTAAATTGAAATGATAACTAAGGCTCACATTTTTTATCATTGAAAGTAATGAGCCATTGGAACAACTCACCAATGGATGTGGTAGATTCTTGGTCACCTGAAGTCTTTAAACTGAGAAGGGTGTCTTTTTTTAAAAAGATAAGAGTTTTTGCAGGGACTACTGGAGGAAGTTCATCAGTCTGAACTTCCATATAACAGATCATTGATCATTAGGATGCCTGCTGGCCATAAAATGTATGTATTTATAAGTGTTGTCCAAATTCTGATCTTTTATAGAGGACTGTATTCAGATATTGCACATTTGTGCACAAATTTGAAAACTGATTTTATGCAGCATGTGGTGGTATGTATGCATTTATATCGGAATTGTTTATATTTATACTGTTTATATTTAACTAATGCTCATATTGTGAATATTAATATTTATCTTTATTAATGTAACTTTTGTGACTGAGTTGATTACATTGGTTTTTTTTATTATTATTATTTGAGCCATTTAGAAACTATTAGGGAATCTATTGTGTAAGGGTTTCAGCAACCGCTGGAATGATGCTGTGGGAAGTAAACTGGATAAAAATGTACACCCTTGGTTCTGTCTCAGTTACTTTTGCCTTTGCATTGGTTTTCTTAATTTCTTGGTAGTTTTGATGTTCTGGAGCAAAATAAATGTTGAATCTATGATGCAGTGGTTCTCATCCAAGGGTAACAAACAGGTTTCAGGGGTGGCATTAGAACTGCAGGGCTGAAGGCAGACAGCCAAAGCCCTGCCGCACAGGATTGAAGCCCCGAGCCCCACCACCCAGGGCTGAAGCCAAAGCATCATAGCTTCACGGTGCCCCTTGTGGTGTGGGCCCCGGGCAGTTGTCCTTCTTGCTGCCCCTTAATGCTACCCTTGGCTTTGATATGCAGAAAAATGGTTGTGGCACAACTGAGCCGTGGAGTTTATAGCATGGGGGCAGGGGAGGGGGAAGACTTGGAAAGAAAAAGGTCAAGAAGCGCTGGTGCAGTGAATAGTAGGAAAAATGACAAGTTACCAGTACTCTATTAAATGATAACACTTGTGTGTACAGTAAACCCTCGATTTAACGGACCTCGATTTAACGGACTTCGGATGCAACGGACAAAATTTCTGAGCAAGTCTGATGCATTCCTGATCCATTTCTGGCGGGCTGGCTGCTGGCTCCCGGCTGCCACCCGGGTCCAGGCAGCGGGCGGGCTGGCTGCCGGCTCCCGCCTGGGTCCACGCAGCGGGCGGGCTGCGGAGCTGTTGCCCCGACCCTGTGGCGGGCGGGCTGCTGCTCTGACAGCTTTTTATTATTATTATTATTAAATAATGGACTTTTTGATTTAACGGACACCCCCTCACCCAAATTAGTCCGTTAAATGGAGGTTTTACTGTATTTTAATACTATTAGTTGTTGAGCAGTTGCTCTAGAAGTAGTATGATATTCAAAATATTCAGTTAGTAATGTTGCGGCTGATGTGTGTGTATCTGTGTATCTGTGTATCTGTGTATCTGTGTATCTGTGTATCTGTGTATCTGTGTATCTGTGTATCTGTGTATCTGTGTATCTGTGTATCTGTGTATCTGTGTATCTGTGTATCTGTGTATCTGTGTATCTGTGTATCTGTGTATCTGTGTATCTGTGTATCTGTGTATCTGTGTATCTGTGTATCTGTGTATCTGTGTATCTGTGTATCCGTGTATCCATCCATCCATCCATCCATCCATCCATCCATCCATCCATCCATCCATCCATCCATCCTTCATTCTCGGAATATCAAACTGCTTCACAAACCTATAGTGATTGCCTTTTTCTGGGCAGAGCAGGGTAATTTATGTTGGCCTAAGATAATAGAATTTCATGAACAGTTGTGCGTTGGCCATTGAAAAAGATACTTTTTATATATATTTTTGCTGCTATTGATAGCAAATGGTACTGCTTTGATATTGTGAGAACGTGGAGGCTATAAAGTTTTCTAGAAACGTGAACAGCAATGAATTCAAGCTCTGTTCTCACAATGTTACTGCAGAATGGGGGGGACGGATGGACTGGAAGGACTACATGCCATCATAATTAAATAGTTAAACACACAACTTGAAGGGAGAAGCTGTCTCACCTGTTTTGGGAGTAGCTGTCAGCATACTTTCTAAATTAAATGTTCATTTTCTTTGTACATTTGTACATTTCAGTTTTCACGTACTTAAAATTACTATTGCATACCCAAGTGTCGTAACTATTTAATCTTGGTCAAATCGGAGGTTTCATATAATCAAAGCAACTACTAAATAGCATTAATTGCATAATAACTGCATCTTTTGAGCTTATTTTTATTGTTTATATTTTTACAGGATTACAAAGCCATTAACTTTTGCTGACTGTGTTGGCGATGAACTCCCTTTAGGATGGGAAACTGTTTATGATCAACAGATTGGAATTTATTACATGGACCATATAAATCGTGAGTAGAAGTGAAATTGGTTTTATGAACATTCACACGCTGGTATCTATAGTTGCACCAAGTGTGATTAAGATGACTTTTAGGCAACTTCCAGCTACTGAGAGAAGTCCTGGGCAAGTTACTTCTTGCAGTGTTTCAGTTTCCCCATATGTCAAATGGCAATACGGGCATGTTGCATCTTAGGTGCATTTAACATACGCGATTTCCGCTTTATGTGGTCGGTGAAAAATAAAAATGTAAAAACTTTCTGTAGGGCGGGCAATTTCGCCCACCAATGAACTCAATGGGTTTCGGCTATACGTGGTTTCCACTTTACGCGGTAACCGCGCAAGATGCAACATGCCTGTAATGCCCTTCTTTTCTAAGGTGCTTTCATCTATGGATGAAAAATGGTTGTATGTAAAATCACTATTCCTGTTGTGATGTAATGTGAAGGGTTATCCAAACAGCCCTTGTTGGAATAAGTCAAGTTTATAATTTCATTTTAATATTTATATTCAGAAAGAATTTCCAAGGTAGATGTATTCCTAATATGTGCTTCAAGTTCTTGTTTTGATAGAAGAGTATAGAGGGAGCATGTCAAAAAGTGATACAAATGCTAATGTTGTTAGTGTCAGCATTTTCAGACTGTATTTTGTGTTGCATACCTTTCCAATAGTCCATAGTTTGCTCCCTTACAAAAGAACCCACAATGCCCAAAACAAGCTGAGAATAAATGTTTCATTTTAGCAGCTATTTAGCATAATTTTAAGATTGATATATTTATCATTTCTTCTTAATTAAAGCAGCAATCTCATCTTCTCCTAAGCATTGCATATTTTATGCATCCACATAACAAATCCGTGGGCTTAGAACAACGACTGGATATTTGCATTGCACACTGTTGCTGTTGGGCTGTTGCTGAGCTTCATATCACCCCTGTCTGGCACATTTGCCAATTATGCTTTTTAAAGTATATATCTTATCTTTTATAGCTGTGTATTATTGCTGCTGGTACTATTGTGCTGCCCTCATAAAGCTGCTTATCACTAATGAGCGAATGCTTTCAGTGTTCTGCGAGTTGGCAACTAGCTGGTAAGAAAAGAAGAAAGGAGCAGTTGCATCAGTGGTAAATAGCACTCTCTTCAAAACCAATTTTAACCATCTCTTAGGAATCTAGTTAATTTAAATTAATAGTTTCAGGTATACCACCTTCTGAATTGCTCCGCATATTTTTGCGGTTTCTACAAAAAACTTTCACCTGACTTTGATGTGTGAAAGACCCACGCAGACAGCATTTCTTCCCTCTAAACACAAAAACCTTTAATGAGATTTTAAGGCTAGATAACCTAGTGTTAGGTTATCTAGATCTGCTGGAAAATCATAGCGCAGGTGCTTGTGTAATTCTTAACGTACTTACTGTTAAGAATATTGCTCATATTTTTATTTGAGCTGTCAGGACAACTTTTATAGAAGATAAAGCTCTATCTGAGACTGTAATAGAACACCGTAGAAACACACATTGTACAAATAAGCATAGTGTCAATAATTCTGAATATTGTTGCAGGTTTCTTTACTTTGTAAAGGACTTACCGGTGTGGTAGATAATGAACTAAACACAACATCCCATTGGGATGCTGTGGCTAAAAGGGCTAATAAAGCGTCTGATTGATAGGATTCTTAGGAACTATATTTTCCATGCTATGGAACAAAGATCTGTTCTTTTTTTGTTTCAATTTTTTTAAGCTTGATCCTAATGCAGGGGGAGAATTTATGTGGGGTTATTCAGTAACCATTGGGGATGCAATGGCAGGTGAATACAGTGATGGTATAAAAATCAAGGAGAGTTTCTGATGGAAAGAATCTATTACTCTGGGGATTTTGAGATTTACTTAAAATATGTGCTACAGTACCTATCGGGTGTCAGTATCCAGTAGGAGAATAGGATTACTCCTTGATTAGACTTTTTTCCATTCTTCTTACTGATGGCTAGCAGCTAGAGCTTAGTATATCTGTAGACACCGTGGCAGAAATTAATGCAATAGTTACAAAAAACATTGGGAGAAAATACAAGAGAGGTTTAAAATCAGTGCTTTTTAAAGTCCATGCATTGTAGAAACCTCCCAAGCTATGTACACCCAAATCCTTTCTTTCCTTCCACTCTTCAAAATAAAGCAGCAGCGCATATCGCTCTTCTTAGCGTCCTGTCGTGATCACTTTACTTAAGAAAGGAACACAAGCAGGGATGTGACGAAAAGGATTCTGGTAAATGACTTTCCGTTTACATTAGGAAATCCAAGAGGAAAAGGAATCCTCTGTAAATCACAGAGCTACCTTCAGAGCCGACCCTGATCTCCATCTCATCCTGTTAATTCTGGACTTCGTTGACACCCTCGCTGAGCTGGTGTTGGAGCCCGTCCAACCATTTCTCAAGAAGCTTCAGTGGCTGCCAACCACAGAATTCCTTTCCCCTCCTCCTCTGAGTCGTGAGAGCCTTTGAAGTCTCCTTTAACCAGTTGCACATTTCCCAGTTGGGAATAACATATTCCATGTTCTTGGCCAGCCAGGGCTGTGCTCGAATGACTATAGGAATTTCAGTCAGCTCTAAAGAAACTAAGTTAGTGGCTATCCAAATCTAAAACACATTCAGTTTCAGTTTCTCTATGGCAGGGGTGGGGAACCTCCGGCCCGCGGGCCTTATACGGCCCGCCAAAGCATTCCGTCCGGCCCGAGCGTGTCCCTGGCCGCCGGCTCCCCCAGGCGCTTCCCGGCCCCTTCGCCTTTATGGTTCATGTGGTGGCAATGGAACAGCAAAGCAGATAAGGTATACACATTTTTACCACCTTACTGATTAACCCTGTTCTGAACTCGATGGTAAGATGCCTGCCCCCTGGCTGTATTAAAGGTTGCACAATTACTACCAACAGCAGAGCTGGGGTAATGATGATTTATGCATCTGTGTATGTGAATGCCAGCCATAGGAGGCTGGCATTCACATACACAGCACACTGCATAGGCAGGATGATGTAAAACCTCTCTTTCCGCACGCCCACCCGCACCCCCACCCCAGAAAAAACTGTGTTTTCAGGTATTTTTGTTCTGTTCCTTGAATTTGTGGGCCACCAAAGTATTTGCAGGAGCATAACTTACTGAAAATTATTTTATGCTATAAGCATATATTTGAAAGAGTTTCTTGATGCTAGAAACAAGCTTTACTTTCAGTCTGTGACTGTAAACATTAGCTGTTCTCAAATGTTTAAAGGGTAGTGATGAGAACATCAAGGTTCTTGTTATGACTGTTACAATAGAAGAAAATTAAAATTAAGCATGTGTTAAAGTGACTTCCTGAATCCCAGCCCAAAACACTAACCTTCTCAGTAGCTAACTTCACTGTGTGGTGTTTGACCATGCAGGCATAAGGATAACATAAATAGCCTTTCAGGATGTTGCGTTTATTTTGCACCTGTGTTGAGGCTGAATGTGAAATCTCTGAACTGTTCCTACCACCCACTGAGAAAAGGATCGGGATATTGTCTTGGCTCTCTTACTTGGCTGTGGATTTTATTACGGTTAGGCCATCAGAGTGGTCTAATTGGTCATCTTAAAACAAGTTGACTGAGTCAGGTCATTTTTGGGCTGAAAAATTAATTTTCTTTCATCTCAGACTTCACCTAGATTATTTGAGTACATTTCCTGTGGTCATGAAGTATCAGTGTAGGTATTGAGAATTGACATTGAGAAAGTATTTGTAATTAGTGGAGTAACAGGACTTAAGTTTTTCTCCTCAGAGCTCACACAAATTGAGGACCCAAGAGAGCAGTGGCGAAGAGAGCAGGAACGCATGCTAAAGGAATATTTAATTGTTGCCCAGGAGGCACTTAATGCCAAGAAAGAGATTTACCAAATTAAACAGCAGCGTTTTGAGCTAGCCCAAGAAGAATACCAGCAGCTGCACAAATTGTGTGAGGATGACAGCCGCTCCTATGCTAGTGGTGAGTTGACTTTCATTCTCTTGCTAATGCATATTTTTCAGTTATTCAGTTTTTGCACTCAATCTGAGAGCTTGCTCCCATCACTCTATTTTTAGTGATGTAGAAGTTTAAACTACTCATGAAGTTGCTGTGATTCTTGGAAGAAATTGCATCTTAAAAGAAAATATTCCAAAGACAGTTTCCTCCAATATAACTAGCAGTTTCATTTTAATGAACTTGCACTTTTGAAAAGGAAGTTCTATCTTTACTTAGAAGGCTAATCGTTTTATCCATATGCAGAATATTGAAAGCATGAATGTAGCAGTGAGAATGGAAATAGGTCAACCTTAGTTTCTGCTTCTCAGGCTCTGTGAATGTGAAAGTCATGTGTTACATTAATGAAAAACATCTCCTTCACTCGAATATGTTTGGTATGTTTGGATTCTGCTTCTGTGTATGCACTCCAGTTTCTAACGTTACTCTTTGCTCTAAAGACAGTGCCTTCTGCACTGGCAATCCATTGTGTTAATGGATTGTCAGTGCCTTCTAACACATTAGGTTGTCAGAATGCACTGTCTTATGCACAAATGGCAATCCATTTGTGTTAATTTGCAACACTGTGTACCAGCAGGTGACAAATTTACTGCCTTAAGCCAGTGGTTCCCAAACTGGGGTTTGTGAACGCCTGGGGGTTCACTAAATGTTACAGGGTGTTCTCGTGGGGGCGGGGGACGGGGGGAAAGAGATCCCTAATGATGGACAGAGCTGTCCCTAAGGACCCCAGGCAGCCCGGAGCCCCTGGACTTCCAAGAGCTAAGTAGATCAAAGCAAGCATAACTATCACACTGAGGAGATTTAAACTTCAAGAGTCCTTATAAGGAATGGAAAGGGAGGTGGATATTTTTTGCTGTTTTTAAAATTAAATAGGAAGCTAGTTCTTCATAATAATTTAAAAAACAATACAAGTTTAAGCTTTGTTATAATGTGTGGTGTTTGCCTGGACTGCTCAAGACCTGAATACTTGTGTAGAAAAAATTCTTTGAGTTGGCTTATTAAATATCTTCATGCTGTTTCACATCTGATACTCCCTGACGAAACATAGGAGCCCGGTCATATAACAGTCTTATTCAAAGTGATACAGCTATGAAAGCGAGATCTTGGAAGAGTGTTTCCATTTTCATAATGTAATAAATATACTGTAATGATAAATAATAATGTGTAATAAGCATATCATAAAAACAAATTTTATATTTCCAAGATCACTACTTTTATACTCAGGTAAATGAGAAAATTTATTTTTCTTTTTTTGGAGGGGGTTCACGAGACTTGACATTTTAGTGAAAGGAATTCACAGGTTGTTAAAGTTTGGGAACCACTCCCTTAAGCTAGCCCTTAGAAAATTGAAAAGTTTCCTTAACTCCATGCACAGTTCTTAATAAATGTATTACCTCATCAGATGTTTATAACAGCAGTGTTTAGGATAGGAATGAGCAAACAAGGTCTTCTAAGATAACTAGTTTGAACTTCAACCTTTTATCTGATCCTAGCTTAAAAATTATTTTATAAGATTGACCAAAGGTTTAGTTAAGGATTTCTTTGGTCAGTGCTACTTGAAAAAATAGTATGAACTAAGAAGAATTGATTCACTCACTTCTCCCATACATTGTAATTTCATCATCCTCGGCTGGTTCCTCCACTGTCCCACAGGCCTCTAGTTGTTTTTCCTCCCTAACTCTAAAGTCTCGAACAGACTCAAATTCTCCTCCCTCACCCCCCCCCCGATCTCTCCATTATGTTATCTAATACTGTTTAATATCTGTTGATAGCTGCCTCAACTTGAAAATCTCTTGTGTTGTGTCTTGCATGGTTCAGTCTTGGTTAAGTCGCACCAAGATTTGCCAGACCTTGTGATAATTAAAAGTGTGAGTTCCTGGGGTCCAGCACAGAGACAACTGTATTCCCACCACAAATATCTAAAGGAGAGTGAGGGACAAATGGAGGAATAGGTGGAGGTTCATTGTATGTCGGGCGTGGAAACAGAAGCACGTTGCGGAGGGGGGTGGGGGAATGGTATTTTGTGTGGGTTGTGGAGGAATGGGGGCTACTAAAAGGGGAAAGGGCGAGGTGCCTATTAGGAAAGGATGAAATGAGTGAAAGTCCAAAAAAGTTTGGATCACAGTGGATAATTAACTGATCCACTGAGGTTCAACCATCACTAGCTGAGAGTGGGTTTTGATGTGGCTTTAGGAGCCACGCTGGACATTTTATGAGCGATGACTTTATAATGTGAGCCCCACAGAAAGCTTTCTTTCATATGGCCCACCGCTGGTTGGTGACTGTGGTGGAATAGACATAAAAGGTTTCTACAGATGACTGCCTTCGCAGTCCAACTTACTGTCCAATCCCAGTACAATTTATTCTCATTTATTAGTGCTTGGTTTTAAATGTAACATTTACCTTTTGATATTCAGAGCCAGGAACAGAGATGTTTGATGCATGACTTGGGCATTTTGAAGGGCTCGGAGCCAGGGTGTTCATACAGTTAATCTATTTATGTAGTACACAACTAGATAATTTATGTAAGAAAATTCCTTTAATAATTGTAAATGCCTTTACTAAAAGGCTACTTTGTTTAGCTAGTTCTTAGATGTTGTTCCTGTTTCATGCATAATATCATAACAATCCATGTCTTTTTACCTGGGTGATCCCTCCACCTCATAATCCTCATTGAATCTTTTTTATTTTCAAAATGAAAATGAAAAAACAGGTACTTAAAAATGTTTTTAAGATATTGTGGCAGAGGTGGCTAGAGCCCTGCAATGGAAATATTGGAAGAGGGGAGCTCTGCTTACGCCTGCCTGGTGGGCAGGAGGGGGGGGAGTGGCTGCTGTGGCGCTTGGGATTGAGCAGGGAGCGGGACCTAGCAGGGCAGCAACGGGAGCAGGTCTGAACACTAAGAACTTTCCTTTTCACTCTATTGCTGGCTGCACCCTCTGAGTATCAGCATCACTTCTACTCTGATTCTTCTGCCCCCCATTCTCAGTGAGTTACATTCCTCTCCCCCCCCCCCCCTTGGTGGCAAAAACTATTGTGAAGGGTGTTGAGTATTAGCCATAAATGCTTTTAGTTATTTCAGAACACAACCACACTCTTTGGAGAAAAGCAAAGGTCTTCTCTCCAAATCACTGTGGTTTTTCTTCATGGCTGAACTTCTTTTGGTAACTTTAAGTTGCAATTATAGGACAGAACTTTACATAAGGTGACAGATTTGCTAACCCAAATGTTAAACATATATTCAATGTATTTGGTCTGTTGCATCAAAGTATTAATAAAACAGATTATTACAAAAATCTGTGGGACTTTCCTTCAAAGGCTTTCTGTATTAGATTATACTTGTACTTCCATCCTTTCAATTTTTGATGAAATCTACGTGTCAGAAGTTTAGAGCTTTTCTTTTGAGCCCTAGGGTTTCAACCCTCCCTGATCCGTAATGGACTCATTCCCCAATTTGAGTGGTGGAACTGATGGCTTTTCTGTCAGGGGGGCAGCCACTTGCCCGATAACTGCTCGGTGTGTACATCCTTCTTAGTGACTATGAGCAAGTCGAGGCTTGCATGGCTGAAACTGCACGCAAGTGCTGCCTCCCTGTTTCCTTCACTCCTCACCCCGGACCACACACTATCAGCAAGTACCACTACCGAGGATTTGGTAATGGAAAGAAGGAAGTGAAGAAAACTCCACCTGCACATGCACATGCACATGGGTTCTGGGATCTACACCAACCATAGCTGCCTCAGGATTGAAATTGGGTACAAAATCAGCACGAATACCAACTGACCTCTGGACCAGCTCTTCTGGCGTACACATCATCATCTTTGGAGCCAGCACCCAACATAAGGATGGGAAGGGCTAAACTGAGACCAGACGTGGCTCTGAGTGTAGGGAGGCATCCCTTACAGAAAGAAAGAGGAGGCATCACTCCTCAAAGTATAAAGAGCCTAAATCTTCTACCATGGAGAGTGGCACTGACTAAGCTGACACCAGTGAAGGCATCAACCGTACCATAGGACTGAGGTATACATTTGTGGAACTGCTAGAATTCCCCCTAGGGTCATTGTTAGTATTGAAGTGGAACTGGGCCCTGGAGCCAATTGTCCACCATTCGAGGACTACTTTTTCTCATCATCATTGATGAGCTATGCTGTCTCCCCAGGACCAAGTAGGGATGCCTCCCTGTTACCATCTGTGAGTAGCCCTGAAGATGGCCCAGGGGGTCCCTGTTGCAGTGCAGCCACAAAATTGACAGGAGTGGTACTGAGCTAACCAATCGCTCCTGGGCTAGTATCCATATACCAGGCTACTTTGGCCATACCGGGGACCAATTGTCTCTGGTATCCCACAGCAGATGCTCCTCCTGTAGGTAGAAAAAGATGGAGATCAGGCTCCCCAGTGATATCGTGACTACTGACACCAGAGCCACACATTGATGTCCAAGAAGTAGGGACACTGGAGAAGCAATGGTGTCTTGGCCTCCATCCAAAGCATTTTCATTGTTTCCTAACTAGGTGGTCATACCATCTCTAGCCCCGGTGACCCAGAACTTTAAAGTACTCAAGGATCTTCCAGCATAGTTAAGACCCTGGACAGTGAAATGATGGTAAGCCAAGAACTCTTCCTCCCCCCCCCCCCCTTAATTTCTTGATCACGCTGACTCCATCCAGAATTGTGTGTGCAGTAAATGAAGACATACTGAAACCAGGTAGGGGGCTCTGGCATACCCTCGGAAACATCCATCCCACATGGAGACTGATGGAGAAACATTATCAAGTGCCTCCAAAAATCTTTGCGCACTTCTCTTCCTCCCCCCCCCCCCCCCATCCAGGATCAATTGGTAGTTGCAGCAGTGCCGAAAAAAAATCAAAATTGACAAAAGGCACATCCAAGGACAAAGACCGTGAAAAGCCTTCTCTCCCCAGTCCTCCTGCCTTACCCTACAAATGATTGTGGCTCTTTGGAAATGATGTCTGTGTGGATCCCACAGCCTGCCCTCTAGCTCTGCTTTTTGGGTTTTCAGCTACCCCAAACTTTCAATTATGAGGGAACTAAGGGAGTGTCATGGCATGCTTCCTTTTATGCCCTCACATGAGAGCATGAGATGGCAGAGGCCATGTATGTTGCCTTGACGACTCTGCTATTTACAAAACAAACAAATTGATCTTGTGTGTGAGTCGCACGTGTACACACAGGAGTCCGCAGTGACTACAGCATCTTGAAGAATTGTAGTTACTGTAAGGTAAATAGCTGTTCTGTTAAAATTGCTTTCTTTCAGCTATATTATGTGGCAAGTGATTTATTTAAGTAGCAATTATTTAAGACAGATTTTGCCTTTACATTTCCATCTTCTTAAATTTTAATTGTAACATTTTGTGATATATCACATGTTAACATGGTAATCAACATGATGTTAACAATAACAGCATTATAAATTTAACTGCAGGATCAAGTAGTGAAAATAGACTGGAAAGAGAGACCCTGTTTAAAAGTATTTATCTTTAATAATTAGCAATCATGGCAGTATCATTTATGCCAAATGAAAAGTAAATGAATTCATGTTTGACTGTTTTTTCAAGTGCATACATATCTTTTCCTTTAAGTAAAAGCTATATTTGGCTGTCCTTGTTTCCAGGTTCACTATTTTAGTTCCTTCCTAACACCTATGATTTGTGAATAATTTTTACATGGCAAACACTGGTTTTAGAATATTTAAAAAAATCCGTCACTATAGTGCTAATATTTGTTTAAAAATCAAAGATTTTTCAGATCTGTGCAAAAAGCATCTTAGCAGAGAAAAGTGTGTTTTCTGCAACAACTACTTGAGAATTTGTTGTTGTTGAAATCATCAGTCAGCTGGTAAATTAAGTTCCTTTAAATATTAGCATTGTAAGGAACTTCTTGAGTCTTTGTCCTTGCCTCCCGTTTTCCCATGATAATAATAATAGATTTATATAAAATTCTTATTAATTTTGTATCTATTCTTGGTGTAAATCCAACTCTCTGAAAATTACCCTGATTTAATATATGTACTCCTGTAACAGTGGCCAAAAAAATCTTTGTTGGTCCAAGGAATCAGTGGCAAAGTCCAATATTTATCAAACCACTAGCGATATGTACTGTTGGAAAGCTGAGAAATAGGTTTTGTTTTTGGCCCTTTTGGTTTTTGAGGTACTGGATGCCAAAGTCCTACCTCTTAAATTGCTGTTTTAATTTCTTCCCACTTATAGTCTAACATAGTTTTAGTTGCTGCTATTGCAAAAACGATAACAGGCTGAAACAGATGCTTTATGAAACATTTATATACTAGCTCTTTTGGTGTGCAAGATTGGCTGCTAAAATCATGTCACAATTGGGAGCATGAGGCGGCAGAAGGAAAATCAATATAATTTCATGTCACTTTAAAATAGGAAAGTCATCCAATTTATAAACATATTTTTCTTTATTTAATCGTTCCACAAGACTTTTGTTCCACTAATTTTGAAAATCTATTGCCTATCTTCTTGCACAGGGCAAGAAAATATTGGGGAAATAAGGTCTGATTTCTTTACTGCTTTATTTGATTGGACTGTTGTTGTTCTCCTACCCAGAAAAGGTAAACTGCATATGACAGCAGCAGAATTGAACACAATTACTCAGACTTTGCTGGGAGGGTATCCATAGGAAAGGTAGAAATACTAGCTAATCTTTAAATTTCTGGGACTATTGAGATGTGTTGCTGGCATTCCCCGGAATCAGAAGCTGAACAAAATCCTGGAAAAATATTTGTAATAAACTGTTTCACTTGTACTTTAAGATGTAGAAACATTTTAGACCAGTAAAAATGTTTTAAATATTGGCCTCTGACCAGTTAGAACAGTTCTGGATCTGTGGGGAGCTGGTTTGTTGAACAATGATCGTATAATCCTTCTTGTTTCCATCTGTCAAATCAGATTAAAAGACCGTTTAAAAATACAAAGACTTTCCTGTAAGTTCATCAAGGCTATGTGTTTATGAGCATGGGAAAGTGAGATCTGTATATTTGCAGGGGGAAGTGGAGGTGTACATGGAACTTTTTCACTCTTAAATTGTGATCAACACTACGAAAAAGTTTACAAAATTCTGGATTAGAGAATTTCAGTCCATATATTGATAACATTTGCACAATCTCATTTAGCAAGTTACTGCATGGTTTATTCAGTGTTATAAAGATCTTTGGGCTAAATGGCTTCACACAGTAAAACCAGCAAATTAGATTAGCAGTCTCCAATCTAACCTCTTGGATTTAACCCACTTCAGAATCCTTTTACTACTTCAGTCTGCAAGGGCTTTGGATCTCCCCTTTTCTCAGTCTTACAAGATCCACCATTTTCTGGGACTGTTAAGCTCTGGGAGCTGGCCCTTTTAGCCCTTTTAACCTTTTTATCCACATTATTCACTGGCTGCTAATTGCTACAAATTAGATATTCCTGTATTACTTCTTAACATTAGCCATTCCTTTCCTTTTTTCCTTTAAACCAACAGGACTTCCATGGCAAAACCCAGACCTCCCTCCCCGAACACCTTGCTAATTTGGCCACAAAGGAAAAAAAATCCTTTGCCTGTTTTTTGGGATGTGGATCTGACCAGATTCTAATCAGGGAATGGACGAGGGGGCATTAAAATTAAACATTTCTTGTTATCATTTAAGTACATTACTCATTTATGCCTGGGATGGTGATGGAAAATAATTCTTTCCCAACTCTCCATTTTTTGTAAACAATTACTTGCCATATGGACCATTATGTCCCTTTCATTATTGCATTAAACTGTGCACATTAAGTTCTCTTTTTCCTAGACTATGAAGAGACATTGTGGGACATTGTCACATCCTTGTGGGGGATAATACCAAAAAATCCCATTGCAGTAACATTTAACTTTAAAAAGGGGAGCTACTCAAGAATGAGGAAGCTTGTTAGATGGAAATTAAAAGGAGCTGTCAGAAGGATTAAATGCCTTCATGCAGCATAATAGAGGTTCAGATTAAATACGTGCCCCAAATAAGAAAAGGCAAGATGATGACCAAAAGAATGCTGCTATGGCTAAACAGCAGAGTAATGGAGGCTGTAACAGGCAAAAAGGCATCTTTAGATTTTGGAAGTCAAATCCTAATGAGGAAAAAAGAAGGTACATGATCTCTGGAAGGTTGTGTGAAAGTATAAGGCAGGCCATGAAACAATTTGGGAAGCAACTTGCTAAAGATGTAAAAACTAACAGTAAGAATTTAAGTGCATCAGAAGCCTGCCAAAAAGGGATGGACGCCAGTAGTTGACCACAGTGTTAAAGGAGCAGTTAAGAAAGACAAGACTATTGCAAAGAAACTAAATTAATTCTTTGCATCTGTCTTTCCTAGAGAGGATGTAGGGGAGATGCCCAAAAGGGATTTCTCTGATGTGGGTAACAAATCTGAGGAACTATCCCCAATTGAGGTGTCAATAAAGGAAAGTTTTGGAACAAATTGATAAACCATAATAAACATCGAAACAAGCCTGTGTGCCAAATAACTAGAAGGTATGTAATGTTGTGACGATTTTTTAAAAAGGCTCTGGAAATTATCCTGACAGCTACACTGGAATGAAAGGTAGCAGCTTTTAATCAACAGGCAGTGCTGCTATATAGCAATTCAGGATAGATAGTGGATAACTTTAGGTACGCACAAGATAACTTCCCAGATAAAATGCAGTCCAGATTAACTTTTGAAATCTTGTACCTTATAAAAGAGAGAATATGTTGGTGTGCGAAATGATGTTGCATCTTGGAAAATCTCAGTCTACCAAAAGAGAACTAAATTTAAAGGCACCTTTGTAAGTCTGTTTTAAGAGAAGTTGTGATGAGATTATTAAAACACTCACTATTGAGGGTCTGCAACTCTGAGAGTGAGGAAATTTTTTAACTGTAAATGTGCATATGATTACTGCATGCACTGAATTGCAAGCAGTCAGAATTTCATCAGTCTGGGGTGATTGAGCTGGAAACTGATATTGATGTGAAACAATTTCTCCTAGTTTTCTGTCCTTAGAAGCGCTTTATTAATTGAAATTAGTGATGATGTGATTTATTTCCTTTATATGTATTTGGGACCAGATTGATTCACGTTAAGATGGTTCAATCCAAATTTTGTCCAGCTAAATAAATTCTTATATTTATGTGCAATAAATATCATACACTTAACTAACAGCCAAAAATGACTTCTATCTGTAATCATGTGGAGGAGGTTGTAAATACAGTCTGTGCTATCGTAGGGACCTTAAATTTGTTACATTCCTATGAAAGTTCCTAAACTGCAAGAAAAAAACCATTAAATGTACTGTCAATTTTTAGACCCTGCTGTTTAGAAGAAATCATTTTGGCTACAAACATTTCTGTGTTACACTCAAAAGTAATTACCTGAGCAAGTCTTGCCACAAATGATTATCATATCCTACAAAAACATGTCTGGAAGTTGTAGACAAATAAGCTTGTTCCATCTTTGAAATAGAATGACTCAACTTTGGGAACCCAGAATGAAGTGTAGCCACACTTTGACAAGTAAGTACTTTTTTTGGCCCTGATCCCACAAAACAGTTAAGCACACGCTTAAGTGATTTACTGAGTTGGGGCTTTGAAGTTTTAGAAACATGTTTCGACTGGCTAGCCTATTGATACAATTTACATGGCATACAACCTGCATACACTATCATTTAACACATTGTAAACATGAAAAATTTATTATAAAATGCTATTGTTTTCCATCTGTTTAGCATTCTCTGGATTTTCAACTAATACCAAGTATGACCCGTATCAGATTAAAGCAGAAATAGCAAGCCGTCGTGACAGAGTGAGTAATCTTTTTTTTTGATGTGATTAAAACAGTGCTGTACACACACACTATATTAGGATTAAAAGTAGTGTATACATACTTTCTAAAACTGCACATGTTTAAAGTGCCTTTCTACTCTTGAACAATTATTTAATAAAAATAGCTGTGTGGTTCCATATTTACTTTCTCAGTGATTCCAAAGACTTTTTTTTCCGAATGACAGACACACAAAATCCACTTGTATTTTTAAAATAATTTCTTTTCTGTCTCAAGCATCACTACTAGTAGCAAATTCTGTCCCCAGCAACACTTGTCCAAACCAATTGTCTTTAGATTTTGCTGTTGTGTTCCATAGGGTTCTATAGACGTAACTGAGGTCAGGATGTGGCTTTGTGTTGAGAACTCAGTGATCAGTTCAGTTGATGCACAAGCCAGAAGAGATTGTTTGCCCAAGGCTGCATTTATAAAAGAATAAAAAGTGACAAATAACACCCCCCCTCCCCCCCCACCAAAAAAAACCCTCCCTCACATACTATGGTAAGCATATATAACTCTGAACACATACGGACCACATCTGTTGTATAAGAAAGTACCATTTTTATTTAACCATTTTTAGATTAGAATCATACTTTGAATATTGTCTTGTCTGAAGTAGTGACAGTTGTAGAGGGGAAAGCTATACTTATCTTTCCAAATCTGTCAGTGTTCCTAACGAGCAGTAAAATTCTACATATTTAATGGAAGCTAGTTAGATGTCCAAAACTAATAAAACAGCGTAGAACTTAAGGCCCACCATATCTTTAAATTGCATATTCCTTTTATTAATGGATAAAGTGGGACTGGACATGCCAGATGCTCAGTTAATGAAATAAATAAAATAAATATCTTTGAAGGGTGGCATTCCTGTTTGACTTCATGATTTAGTGACCACTTTTCACAGGAGTGGCTCTGGAAAATAAATGATGTTCACCACCCATCAAAGGCATGTTACTGTCAGCATGCATTTACAACATACTGTATACGGGCAGAGAGAGAGAGTATGCAGTAGAGCTAATGGTCAGAAATTGCAGCAAACCAAAGAAGAAAATATAGAAAGTTAAAATGCCACTCAATTTGTCTAAGCAATGTTTAAAGAAATGGGTGACTTTTCTATTTGCATATGGATTACCCATCTGTCCCCCCTTCCCCCAGTCCAACCATAAAGTGACCATGAAATACACTTTTTTACTTCCCTGAATAGGATGAACTTTTGTGTTAAGCATGGTCATGTATATTGAATGAATATAAATTGTGCAATATACTATAAACCATCAAATATATAAACATGAAAGATATTAGTGATATATCTTAGCTGAGTTTATTTTATAAGGGTTGGACTAGATAATCCAAGAAGTCACTATATACTGCCTATTTTGATATGATAATGTAGTGATTTCTGTTTTGTGGGGCATGACGGAGACGTCATGTTAATCATTTTGTCATTTACTGATTTACAAAAGTCTTATCAGTGTTTCAGATACATCGTAGAAAATCTGCTAAATTTCTGGGTGACTCGGTTTGTTTTCTGTTTATGAAATTCACATTTTCTTTTTTCTTCTGTGGCAGTAGGTTGATGGCATAATTTATTGAAATTCATATACAAACAAAGGAGTGCCTGTCCCAAAACATATATGTGCATTTTTAACCAAAAATCTAAAACATCCATATGAAATCAGACATAATTCAGTGTATCTGTTACAATAAACATCAATTAAAGAGCAACTTTATTAAAATAGTAAAACCTGGTAGTAAATGTCACTGCAGATACATACCAAATTTTGGGGAGATTATAATGAACAGCTGCTTATTATTACGTTATGTAAATGACCCACCGGACAACTTTCACTATTTACTGCTTCTGAAGAGTCACTTTGTACTTTTGTTTTATAATACAGAAATAAAAATAGGCAGATGAATCATCACAGTTTATAGTGACTTTAAATGAACATTCTTCCCATTGAAAACGCCATAGTACTGAACCTCTTCCCCTTTCTGGCTGCCTGAGCTGGCTGTTTGCAATATAGTTAAATATAGTTGTGCAGGTTTTTGGATAGCTGTTTATTACAGAGTTACATGGGAAATCATTGTTCCGGGAAAGATGGGAAATGGGAAATCACATGCAGACAGAGACTTGTTGACTATTAGGACAAGTGATAGGAGATAACGTAGTAGAAGATTATACAAAGAAGAGCTACCTTGTATGTTTGGCAGTGTTACTTTGCGAGCATTGTTAGGTAGGTTTTTATTAATATTTCTATAAAGTATTTGTTTTTGTATTTCTGTAGATTAAAAACACTTTTCTCTTTGAAAATACTGTTCTTTGAACAATGCACAGTAATTTTAAATTCTTGAAAGAACAATTATTTGAAGACTAATTAATTGAAAGAATAATAATAGTAACTCAGTGATTTGCTGCCGTAATGTATTTTTGCTTAAAAAATATTCTGTTTTAAGCTTTCTAGATTAAAACGAGAGTTGGCACATATGAAGGAAGAACTGCAGTATAAAGAAAAAGGAGTGGAAACACTACAAGAGTGAGTTGGAAGGTTGTGGGAGGGGGGAATTTTTCTTCCTGTTGGCTTACTTTCTTATTACTTACCTGGAAGTGTTACAAAACTTTATTTAATACACAGATTTCTGCTGCAAGGTTTTTAATTTTACATAGGAATTGTCCTTTGTTTTTGTTTTCTTACTGTCCCTACTTAGACAACAGTGGATGGTGCTAACAATGTGCTCTCATTGATAATAAGGAAAACTGATGTAATCATGATTGGCTGGAATTATCTTGGATGATGATTCCATTGATTAATGTCAGTGAGTTTATTGAAAATTGGCAAAATATGCAAAAATTGAGCAATTTTTGTATTTTAGATTATAGTAATTCCCTTTTGAGTTTAGTGTAAAGGTGGTGTTTGCTTATTATTACAACTGAGGGTTGTCCTTAATTTCTGACTTCCAGGCAGCAATCGAAAAACAGGCAGCTGCTTTCTTTTCCATTTTAATTTCCATTTGCTAAACATGGTACTTAGTAAGTAACAACAAATACACATGAAAGATGCAGTTCATACTTAAAAGTTTAAGAGAAGAAAACTCTCATCAGGCCAGAGTACTTAATTGGAAAATATTAACTAGTCATCCTCATGCACAGATGTTTCTTAAACGGACTACATCAAGTAACTGCAAGGCCTAAAAACAACCAGAGTTTGTAATAGAAGACCAATTATGAATATACTAAAATTGTGGAAAAGATCGGGTAACACATAAGGAAACTTTAATATAGTGAAAAGACCTTGGATATTCCAAGACAAGCAATAATTCAGAATACTATTGTATTCACATGACAGGTAGCACATACATACATAAACATTTATGCCTTACACAGTGACTTAATAATGTCTTTATCAAGATTTGATCTAGTTTTAAGTTATTTCTGCTTTTCTCTTCTTTCCCATGACAGCGTGAGATTAACTTAAAATGAAAATGATAGGGTTTGAATTTAACCCTCTTCTGTTCTTCTGTTTCTACAAAGGATTAGTCACGTCTCTAGAAAGATCTAAGAACAAAGAAAGTGATTTGAAGTTGATTTCAAATCTTTCTCTTGTATGGTTTTGTGAAAAGAAAAGCCTGAGAAGTAGTTGAGCCTAAATATTAGTCTAAGATTTTAGTCTAAGTTAAATCGTTTACATCCAGAGAGAAAAAAAATCAGTGATTACATTTAAAGTAGGATTTTGTGAATCTGATCACATATCTTTTAGGATTTAATCTATTGTGTGTGATATGGAAATCAGCTGGTAGGGTTGGGCAGCGGTTGTTTCAAGGTTTGTAAAGTAAAAAGGAGAATTATAAACAGTAAATTGTATTACTGCACATTAAATTTTATCCTATTGTCTCTTGACAACTTAAAAATCATGTTGAAAGCAAAACATTTTTATAGGGGTCAAATTAATTTTGGGGAAAAAGTTCATAAATTTATTATTTTTAATAAAGATTAAAAATTTTCTTTCCCTTTACCTCAAAAATATTGTACAAGATAAATTTGCAACAGTTTACTCAAGAGTTGAATTTGATGAACTCTTTTGCTACCACTAACCATGAATTTCGTCATTTACAGCCAATGATTCTTTAACTTGAGGAAGCTTCTCACATATGTGAGCCCAAGACCTCTCTAGAAGCGAAGAGCTCTTTCAGAGATATTTGATCACTGAGGCCACTCAGCCTCCAGTGTAGGTAGTAGAATAAAACAAAAAAACACATGGCGGCTGTTAATTGTGTTCCTGTTAATTGTGTTAATCTGTGTTCCTACCCAACTTTGATGGGCCTGTTAAGCTGTGGAGATGGAAGGATATAGTACCGGTAGGTGAAAAGATATTGGAGTTGAGGAGCTGTAGTAGCTGGGAAGCTCCCAGATTCTTGCGTGCAGTGCAGACCTGCTCCCTAGTTTGAAAGCTGAAGCCAAAGAGCGGAAGAGTGGTGGCTGGCTCCTTTTAAGCTTCTTTGTTTAGAGCAGATGTCCATTCTGTTCTGTGCTCCCATAGGAGAACGCATGCATCAAGGGATCCTACCATTATTCCTCTGGTAAGTGGGAGCAAAGGACAGAGAAGGAAAGCCACTAGTGCATGCCTGTCAGTAGTCCTGATTTGGTTGGAACATTCCCAGGTTGTGAAAATTACTTCTGGGAAACTGCAACTCCCAGTCTGTGGCAAGGAGCTACTCAAAAGTCCATACCTTTTTCCTTGCTAGCTTGCCTCTCTTCAGTGCAGACAGCTGGCTCCTAGCTCTGGCTTCTGCAGCTGCCTATAGATCTGTGCCCAGCTGAACAAGGAGTTGGAGGGCAGGTTTTTGCATGGAAGAGAGAGACGTGCCCTAGGTAGTAGTCCACTGAGCAACAGGGTAGGAAGTCTGCACACTTTTGGGGGAGCGAAAACAGTCAGCAGGGGATAGATGTCACAAGTTATGAGGGGAGGTTATGGACAAGAGGGAAGAAATGCGAGCAGAATTATTTCAGAGTATGATACTTTAAATCAGCCAGTGGTCTGGGAACTACTGGAGTGTTCCATGTGTACTCTGGTGAATTTGAGAGGATTTCTCTTTCCTTTTTTCCCTCATGTTGTATGAAGGAAATAACCTGCTCAGAAGTTACACAAATATGTCCTCCAGCTGGGGGTCTGGCAGCTCCTGGGTTCCTGCTCCTTTGGAAAATTGTTGCCAACTCCAAGAGAGTGGGGGAGAGAAGAGAAAAAAGTATAGCAACAGCAGGGAGTGTGGAGAAGAGAGGGAAGGAGGGAGAAAAGCAGTGGAGAAGGAAATGGGAAAGATTGAATGTGAAGGATTTGGGAGGGGAAATATGCAAGGGGAATAGAGAAAAAGCGAGAGAAAGTGGGAAAGAATGAAAATGTGTGAGAGAACACCGTGAAGCTAAGAGCATAGAGGGGCAGAAAGAGGCAGAGGAAAGTAGGACAGAACTCTGAGAAAGTTAGTGGGAAGAAAAAAATCACCAAAATGCATAAAAATAAAAACTTGAGGATGGAATAAGAACAGACCGAAACAAGAGGGGAAAGTGAGAGAGAGTTTTTTTGTCTAACACACAAGGGCCTGATCTTGTTGTGGCCTTTAGGTGTTACTAAATTATAAATGGTACATCAGGGATTGGCAACCTTGGCTCGTGCGGCACCGCAGGGTAAGCACCCTTAGAGGGCCCTGCTGGTTTGTTTACTTGCCCGTTCACCAATCACAGCTCCCACTGGCTGCAGTTTGCCGCTCTGGTCCAGTGGGGGATGCAGGTAGTGGCGTGGTGTGGCCTCCGGGCTGTAGTTTGCCACCCCTGGGTTAAAGCCAAGTACTTTCTGTATCAAATGAAATTCTTAGTAAATTAAGGTCACTTTTCCTACTGTGCTTTGGTTTAATCTTGTCAGAATCTTAAAACCAGTACTGACAGCTCCTAGCAGTCAAAAATCACTAGTCAGGCCCGAAAGAATCATGACATTTTTAAAAGGAACACCTTTATGTCCTCATTGGTGTTTGAAATGTCAGAGTTCATGTTTCCCACCTTTTCTTTGTAGCCGGGAGGTTAGTGACATGACTCCTGGGGCTGGGTCTTTAAGTAAAGCAAAGTATCACAAGACTCAATAAAATTACCAGACTTCACATAATTGCTAAACTCATTGGTGGCTTATTTATCGGGTAATAGGTTTCCATCCTTTTTTTCAATTTATTTTTTATTTAAGACGATAATACTCCATTGAAAATGGAGTTTCATCAGGCGAGTTTATGGAAAGTGGGTAGTGGTAGCACATGCTGTATGACTGGGCAAGAAACTTGTCTCTTCAGGCTATATATAAAGTTATTCTTATACTTTAGGGCAGGGGTCGGCAACCTTTCAGAAGTGGTGTGCAGAGTTGTCATTTATTCACTCTAATTTAAGGTTTTGAGTGCCAGTAAAACATTTTAATGTTTTTAGAAGGTCTCTTTCTATACGTCTCTGTAATATATAACAAAACTGTTTTTGTATGTAAAGTAAATAAAATGTTTAAGAAGCTTCATTTAAAATAAAATTAAAATGCAGAGCCCTCCAAATCAGTGGCCAGGAGCCAGGCAGTGTGAGTCCACTGAAAATCAACTTGCGTTACGCCTTCGGCACGCAACCCGTAAGTTGCCTACTCCTGCTTTAGGGTATTCAGTGTGACTTCAGTATTTTCAGTGTATTTGGGAAATTATCAGTTTTATTACCATTTTCCTTCTTCCAATTCAACAGCCTCTTTCCTTCAGTAAAGTTTGAGTTTTTGCTAGTCATCACTCAAGATTGTGTCAGAGTTCTGCCAGCTTGGAATTGCTTAATGACATCTTCCTAGATAGGACATCAAAAGTAAATATTTGTTAATGGAGACTGTGCAGCTAGTTGTCCTCCTTTTGTGGTGGCTGTCACGCTGTCTTGGAGTGGCTTATGACCATGAATGCCTACCTTAGGGCAGACATCGCAAACTGGTGGTATGTTCTATAATTAGATTTCACCAACATAGTAACAAGTGTGAACTCCCAAAGTGCTATAATAGTCTTATATGGAGTCACAGCCAGTCCTTAGGCACTCCAATCTATTTTGTCAGCCAGGAAAACTGGACTACGTGATAAATGGTCACAAAAATATTCTGATTGCACCCAATCCAAAAAGACCAGTTACTCACCCTGGTCGATTTGCGCCCCAGATCTCACACTAAATACAACGCTGGCAACCAATTCTGTAGTAAACTAACGAAAGGTGTATTAGTCAAGAAAAAAGTTGTAGTTCAGAGGTTAAAGCAAATATATGTACAGATGAGTCCATCTATAACTTTGAAAGGTAGCAGAGATGCAATAATTTGCCAGTCCACAAAAGTTTTTTTTAGCACTATGCAGAGTAACTGTGGGGACCTTAGTTTTCTTTCAGTTAGAATCCAAACAGTCCGGAGTTGAAGAATTCTTCCTTGTGTCCCTATTTATAGCTTCTTCTCACACAAACCAAGCGATAGCAATAGTTCCCACATAGCCCCCTTTTTCCGGAGGGTGGGGAGGAATGCACATAACAAAGTGCGAGATCCTCGATCTTGCTCAGTGGCTCATTTTTTTGTAACATCTTGTAAGAAACTGTCATTTGCATTCTTTCTTGTTTGATGGGTTAGTTATAGGGAGAGATACAATGCAGATGTTTGCTGTTATGTTCTGACTTGGGATATAGTTGAGTGAGAACAATATATTCAGCACCCCACAAATATTTTATAAAACACTGATCACGTTCGTATCATCTTAACATGTACTATTTATTTTGTTAATGCTAACACACAGATAAGCACAACTATGCGCTTGTCAGTGTTCAGTGAGGCCTGGGGTTTTGGCATCATCTGGCACCTGGTCTGACAGCCGCACAGTGGCTATAAATCTTCTCTCTATGTTTATCTCGTATCATTCTGTTAGAATATGAAAAATAATTTTCTGAGGTATGTTTGTTCCCTATCATAAATATTTGTTCGCACTTTGATATTTTTGTCATTATTTGCATTCTGTGTAAGCCACAAATCCTTGTTTTGTTCTGTTTTTTTATTTTATAATACTCTTGTCTGTGACAATACTCTTGTCAGCTTACCATAGAGAAGATTTTTGAGCTCTTAGTATCCATAGTATTGTCAAGTAAATACAGTTTGAAAGTATTCTCACTTTGTATTACTGAATCTTTGTATTGAATTGTGAGATCTGCTGACCGATTTCCTTTATTAGCTGTGGCATACAGCCCATAACAGTATTCTTACTAGCTCTCTCCCTGTGCGCGCTTTCTCCCCCTAAACACACTGTCTTTTACACTACTGAAGGCATATAAATTGAAATTAACATTAACTTCAGTGAGTGGCTGGCTAAATCGTCCCATCAGCTTTGAATCTGAGTGCTTATTCTAGAAAGATCTGTAGGGACTCTGGTCTTATTTTGTAATTGGTATCTCCAGGGAAGTTGAGGATAAGGTAATGGGAGATGGTTTGTAGGGGCTGGTCTGTCAATTATTGCTGATAAGTTACCATAATCAACTAAACTGCTGACACAGTGATTTAATGGTTGAGCAGAAGAACCCGTCAGAAATATCTGGACCTGTGCTAGGTCAGTCAGCCCCCTAACAGATCTTCCCCCTGAAGGAAACTGACCTTAACCTGGAGCAAGAAATGGTTTGGCTTTGATAGCTGTTACCTCCACAGCCCCAACTCCCAGAGCAAAGAGAAGATCTAGAGTGTGTCCTGATATGAATTAAGTTGGAAATTTTGTGGGACGGTACTATGATTTCATTGCCTTTCTGCCTTTCACTGCATTGCCTTTTCTGTTTCCTGGTTTATAATCTGATAACTTTAGAATGTTCTAAATACTTGGGCTTTGTTAATTCAAAGTAAATATACCATTTTATTCATAGAAATGAAGTGGCATATTATCAACCAATGCTTTTGAATCTTTGCGTAATTAGTTAACTTTTATGTTTCTCTGATTTTTTGCCAACAGGATTGATCGTAAAATGTCAAGTGCTCATACAAATTATAAACTGGATGAAGCCCAGGCCATAATGAATGAGTTACGAACCATAAAGAAAGCTATTTGTATGGGTGAGAAAGAAAGGCAGGACCTTATGCAGGTAAGAAGCTTTCTATTGGATGAATAGCTGTAAAAATGTAGCCTCCCCTGGCCTCTGCTGTTTTCCCTTGTCTGTAGGTACATAGGAATTTCTAAACTGAGTCAGACCAGTGATCTGATCTAGTCTGATTTTCTGTCTGACATTTGATCAGAAGTAGAGAAGAGGTGCGAAACCCACATCATGGCCAGATGTTCAGAGTAATTATGTTAATAAGAAAATTTATTCTTTGCTCAGTTTTATATTATTGACTTTAATTTCATTTTGTGTTCTTGTTTGTGTAATGAAACAGGTTAAAGAAGGGAATGCGCTAATCCACTTACTATTTTATATCTCTATCGTGTTTCCTCCTATCTTCTTCTTTAAACTATGAAGTGTTTGTTTGATTAATTTATCCTCATTTAGAATCTATCCAGGCATCTAATAATATTTTTGCCTCTCTTGACCATTGTAGTTTGTGCTGTGGCCTTTTAAAAATTCAGTGATCCACCTTTTTTGGCTTCCGCAGCCAGGGGAGGAATACTAGTACTATGATGTACTAGTTCAGACAACTGGAATGTAATCGCATATGATTGTATGAAGCCTCATCATCCCTATCTCACTATCATTAGGCATTAACTCTCCCCTTTCCTTTTTTAAGTCTCAACTTCATACCACATGTTAGCTTTATACACCTTATTAAAAAAACCCAGAGAGCCGTGGGCTTGGAAAGATGACAAGAACAGTTCTGTTAAATCAGCTCTGCTGTATGCAAAAGGAAGTATCTTGGCTGCTAACTTTTAGGAGCCTAGTAAATTAGCATAGCCTTTCAAATGTATCTTTCATCTCTCTCTGCATTACTTTCATCGTGTTCTGTTACCTTTTTATTTTTGATTAATTATCTGGGTATCTTGTAATCTGCTTCTATTATGTTGCCATAGTTTAAAAATTATTCAGTCTCTGAAGAATTACTCAAAGGTCAACTGATGGACTACAAAACATTGTTTAAGTAGGCAGAACAGTGAAATCACTATTAAAAATTTCAGCTTGGCAACCTTCAGTCTATTTGCTAGTTTGTATTGGCCGACTTTTAAAATGGTTTTCAGCCTTCCACATGCCATGGCTAGTGAGAGGGATTAAAAAAAGGAATTCTTCCTGGATTCCATAATGCACATTTGGGAAAAGTAACTGGCAGTTTAAAGACGTGTGTGTGTGAAATCTTGGATCAACTCAACTACTGGCCTTGTTTTAACACTCCCACCAGACTATTTTATGTATTCTTATGTCTTAACGCAACAAGACAGTGTCCACCTGACAGACTGAGAAGTCTTGAGAATTGCACCTTTAAAAGTGATGATAGTGGCCTGAAAAGTACTATTAAGGATCATGTTAAATATCATGGACTGAAATGGCTCCTCTGGCAAGCCTGGAATAGAAGTCAGACAGAACAAATAAAAACATTAGGATGATATTGGTCGTTGGTTTTAAATCTGTTTTACTGATGAGAATTAAAGTTGTCACTGTTGTATATTTCTTCCAGTGCATTTTATGGTGCAATAGGTAACAAAGAGTCCTGTGGCACCTTCGGATCCGACCAAGTGGGTATTAGCCCACAAAAGCTTATGCTTCCATACTTTATAGTTGGTCTTTAAGGTGCCACAGGACTCTTTGTTACCTCTGCTATTCCAGACTAACACGGCTACCTCTCTGATTCTTGATATGGTGCAATAGTCATTTGAAACAAATATTTATTTGTTTCAAAATTAGTAGTTACATATTGTATTCAATTTTGGCATACTTTACAATGCTGACCCAATTTTAACATTTTAACAAAATAAAAATATTTCTACAGCCAAAAAAGAAAATTTAAATAAGTTCCGAGCAGCGTTGACTTAAAATCTTTATTTGCATTCTTTTAATTTTTTCAGATAATCCATATGAGTATATCAGTTATGTAGAACCAATATGAAATCTGTTTAAAATTTTCCACATTACTCTTACCTTTTAAAATCATTGCTTAGCAGAAGGGAAAAAAAATCTTTCTCACAATAAACAATTTTGGAAAAAGCAGTGGTTATGGAGGAGTCGGGAGTTTTGTGTGTAAACACTTTGTAAACTATTCCAGAAAAAGGAAATAGAAAACTTCATAACTACCTCTTAATCTAAATCTGTAAAGTGTAGGCAGTTGTCCTAAACATAGCAGAGGTGACTCAGTCTTCTGTAGGTGCTCAGAAAACTGTGGCTGTTGTAGAAATATGATAATTGGATGAGGGTATGTGGGAGAGAAGTCTGAGGCAAGGAAGGAAGAGGTGGAAAGGTTTAAACTGGGTGCTGTGGTTAGAAATAATGCCATATATGTGGTGTCATTGCTCCAAAAGGATGGGGGAATGTTTATAAAAGTTTGTGTGCATGGTTAGACTTCTGAGGGCTGCTCTTCCCCCGTGCCTCCCAAGTATATATTTATATTGATTTTGTCTGCTCCAGTGTGTGTTTTCTTTAATTTTAACATCCATTGACAGCCCTGGGGAGACTCTCTTTTTTTTTTTTTTTTCTTTTTTTTTTAAACTGGATTGGGGGATTGAGTAGGAAATACTGAAGTGGAAGAATTGTTTCTATCTAACAAGAAGTACAGGTCTCTTGCTCCAAAATTGTGTCTGATAATATGTGTGTCTTTGGTAGAGCTATGAAGTGGGAAAAGTTTCAGGCAGAAGACCCCCATTGCCCTACACCCAGCTCAGCTACATTTTCCTGTACCTCGTAGAGATTAATTGCTTTGAGCAGTATTAGATAAAAGTGGGACCACACCAAGTGATAGAGCATGTGTGGGAATCAGAGGACACCAGGCCCCTCTCCTGTATTAGCTTTCAGGAAGGGTTTTTTTTTTCTCACTTCTGTAGCTGTCCAATTGTAAGAGATGTCAGTAGTACCATGTTGTCTGCAGCTCTTTGTGAACTAGAGTTTGAGAACCACTGAGCTATCTTATGTCATTTCCCCCCCCCCCCCTTTAATAATTTGGGTGTGCCAAATTAGAAATCCCCATAGGAACATAAAATCAGCAAACTGTTTTTCACTTTCACTGAGCCTCTGTAGTTTAGAATCAGATTAGTTCTTTGTTAAGAAACACTCTTCTACCTGATGCTTGTCAGTATGGCCATAGTAGGTTAACTTAATTTTTGATGGGATTTGTTAGCATGACTTATCACCTCTTTTGGGGAATGTGTGGGAGAAGTTTATTTAAATATTTTATGTTTAATTTTTTCACAGTGGAGGATGCCAGTGGTCTCTCATGCATGCCAGACTGTGTGGCTTTTGTTTTAATTGTGGCAAAAGAAAAAATTGTTTGGAAACATTTGATTGCAAGAGAGGGTATATAATCAAAAAGTCAAATTATGAAATCAAAAATTGGCTATTTATCTTGAAGAGAAATTCTGCTTAATGGGAACTTTAAAAAACTCCAAATCCTGTTGTCTAAGCTTGTATAAAAATCATGATATTGGCTTTCTGCTTTTAATTAACATTTCATTTAACAACTTGAAAACTTGCCTTCTATCTGGCAGTTACTGTTTTGCATGATTGTCTTTTACCTGCCCTTCTTCCTCAGTGCTGTTCTACACTCTTACCTACACAGTCTGCTCAGATCCACAGATTTCATAGTGCTGCCCTTCCCACAATCCAAGTGAAAAACCTCTCTGGCTGCATAGACCTTGTGATTGTAGAATCCAGGGGTGAAATAAAATGTGATTTAAAATTGAGGCAATGGGTAATATTTTTTCAGGATGGGTGAGGGATCAGTCGCTGAGGAGTGTCATATGTTTGCGGCAGGGGCAGGTAAGACATGGCCCTCTCTGGTCTGTCCTTGAAGATGGCAGCTGCTGTGTATAAAGTCAGAACTAATCTCAGCTCTGAAAACTGAAACGTTGACAGATATCTCTTAACTCTGTCGTTCTTGGATTTAAACTACATTCATTTTAATATACACTTACATACACTATACAGTCTTTGGGGGGGGGGTTGAAAATGGAGTTTTCAAAACAAGGTTCCTATTTCATAGAATGAAATGATAAAACTATCTGCAAAAAAGTCAATTTTTTTAAAATAAACATTCTGTTATATCCCAATAATAGAAAAAGCAGTGGGTGGAGTAATTCTAGTCTTTTTTAAAATGGACAACCAAAATTAGAGTCTATTAGATCACTTCTTTAATGTTCTTTTTTAGAGCCTGGCGAAGCTAACGGATGGATTCAGGAATAGCTGTTGTATTACAGACTCTCTGCAAGGTCTCCAGCACAATTCTAGTTCACTCAGTGACTCCTGTTTACCTCAACAACACTGTGATGCTTGTTCTCAAACTGACATCACTGGAGAGGTGTGTGTTCCAATGTGAGATGTTTGCTGTGGAAAATAAGCTGCTTTTGTTTTAGTCACATGTTTATGGTTCGTTTTCCATTTTAATTCAAAGATGTTTTTGGCTGCGGTGGAATGGATGCTTGGAAGAAAATGCTTTTTTTTCTTTCCCTTCCATTTTTAAAAGAATCCATTTTGGTTTAATAGTGTGCAAATAATGTTTACTAGTTATGTGCTTTGTGATTCTAATCCTCAAACGTGGTAAAGGCCTTTGTTAAATGTGTTTACAAAGGAATCTGCTCCTCAGTTCCATCAGTCGGGGCTGAAGTGATCGCCATGACTAATGGGCAGATGGCAAAGTAGATTCTGAATAATAGTTCCCCACAGGAGTGTTCACAAGCCTCCCAGTCTATGGTATTGCCTTTTTATACTGCAGTTGTTGCCAGCTGTTTGCACTAAGCATCAAACTTTTTCTGGTATTACAGCCATGCTGGACAGAAAAAAATAAAGGGTTGTAAGTGCCCATTTTGACATTTGCTTCAAGGACTTGTTACTCTCTGAGCTGTCATGTTTCTTGAGAGTCAATATCTAAGTTGATCTCTACTCCTTTCTTCTAAGATAGAGGGAAATTTTACAATTTAAATTAGGGCTCTAATGTTTTTTCTTAATAAGAATCAAATTTTTCGTGATGTGGTAGGTCAGGCTTTCGTTGTTATTTCCTTCAAGCCCTTCTTTAAAACATATTCAAGGAAAGTATAAGAGCACCACACAACCCAATGTGAATTACACTGTCATATGCATGCCTGTTAAAGTGGTTACCATGCACCGTTACTTTGGTCATTTGAATTAAGTTTTCATGGGTAGGAAAAAAAATGCAACTGCTTCTTAGGAAATTTGAAGTGGAGTTGAGAGCCCATTCACAGTGAGATGGTCTAAGAATCTGAATGTTACTTCAGATACAAAGATTGTTACAATTTAAGAGCTTTAAGTTAACTGCTTTTTCTGAGTGTGGTATACCATGCATTTTTCTTTGGTCGGTTTCCCTTCTAATTCTTTTCACCCATGAGTGATATTCTCTGCTTCAGAATGCACACTGAATACCATCCAAAACAAACCAGCTATTGTGTATTTTGAAGACTATGTTTGTATAGTATACATGTGGTTAGAAAATATAAAGGTATAACTCTTGCATTCCGGAATTTGAAAAATATTCTGGAGTGGGAGAATAAGTATTAGTTGGTGGTTGTGAATGGGAAATTGGTGGATTGTGTTACCTGTGCCTGAATGTGCATAGAGTAGGACAGGCAACTGACAAGGGACTAGAAGCTCAGTGATCTGGTGCGTATGGGGATCCAGAGACGTTATAGCTATTAAATTATATGTGGCTATCTGGGAGGGGAACTAAAGCTGCACGTGATGGAGCATATTGCCCGAGGAGGGTTTGCAGAAGAGAGCTAGCTTTGCTATAGTAAGAATTGCAGCATGGTGACAATGCTGATACCTTTTGATTCAAGAAGCAGTTGTAGCACATTGGAATAAAACTTTAATCTGTTATTTATTTCTAGATAAATTTAAGGCAAAGAGGCACAGATTCCAGGGACCAAAATACTGAGTAATGCTTCAACATATAGGGAACATCTTTCCTTTTTCTTTGAAAGCAAAACCCTAATGACTTTGTACTGAATTTTCCCATAAAATAAGAATACTACTGTAATAAGTAATTAAATATTGCACTCATTTGATACATTCTTTTCCTTACTTTTTGAGCTCTGACTTAGGCAGGTCTTGACAATGCATAATTGTTACTAACTTGTTTAATTTGCAGAAAGGCTGTTTACTGAGAGGGCTAACTTTACACTTACTGCACCCTTAGATAATTTATTAATAACCCGATTTCATATTTTAACAATCCAAACTATCTCTTGCAGACACATTTTAATTTGAAACATTGACAGTTTTTTGGTAAGTTTGGGTGGAGAGACTACATTATATTTATATTCTTTTTACAGTGTTTGTTACTAATGTGTGTTGTGTTTCTCCACCTTTCCTTCTCTTCCTGGTCCTCAATTCCAAAAAAAGTTTTGCTTTGATGATAAAACAAGACTTGTGGACAAAGTGAGACTGAGCTGGCAATATGAAGAGGCCAAAAAGAGGTAAGTAAACTTGAGCGTATTTTCTGTTCTTTGTGACTGAAGCTTTGGAAATAGATTTGAAACCAAGCAATGATATCACTTTCAGTGTGTCTCCTGAAACAATTTTAGAAAGATTAGTTAACTGAATTTGCTAGTGCTTAGGCCAGAGGTAGTGGAGGTTTACTGTAACATAACATTATCGGTAAGATAACAATATTTGTTTTCAGGGGAAAATCTAAGTGTCAGACCTCAGATGTCCCATATAAATGGAAAGGTGCACTAGTTTAAAACTCCGAGAGGTAGCCGTGTTAGTCTGGAATAGCAGAGGTAACAAAGTCCTGTGGCACCTTAAAGACTAGTCTTTAAGGTGCCACAGGACTTTGTTACCTCTAGTTTAAAACTGTGGCTTTAAAGTGGCTTTGTTAATCCACCGCCAAACCCTGTGTGGACACTCTTAAATTAATTTAAATCCATTAATTTATTTAAATTAATTTATATCTGTTTAGCTCATGTTGGTAAATTTACAGGGCAAGCTAAACCAATATAATCAGTTTTAAGTCAATATAAGTAGGACTGCATAAAGATTTGCAGTAGTTTAACTAAATCAGTGAAAATAAGGCTTAAAACTCAAAACGAGTAAGTCAAAACAAGACTTTCTTAGCTGAGCAACAGTGCTTTTAAACATCTAAGATCTTTATTTTGGCTTTTATTTTAAAAACAAAATGTTTGAAAATTGCTTCATCCTTCACTAATTCCTTTGGTCATATCTGCCTTCCTAGTAATTTGACTTTTTTGTGTCAAATTTGTGTGTGTGCGCTAGTATATCAATCCTACAGAACATAGCTCTGTGAAAGAAAATTGGATGCTCTTTTGGTTTATGCATCAAGAAAATTGTTAACTAATTTTGGTTTGCAGTGCTACTTAGCCGCTCCATTCTCTTCAAATTATGTGCTCGGTTACACCTGTGCAATTCCATTGAAGGTGATAGGGTAGCCCTAGTATAAATGGTAATTTAAGGACAATGAGATTGCATCATTGTAACTGTGCTTTTTATAGGCGGGGTTGGTAGCACTATTATTAAGATTGCTGGACACCTCCCACAACCATGTGTTCAGTAGCATGTAACTTTTGGGTCTGACATTTTCCAAGCCAGGTGTCTGCCTTAGCCAATATTTTTCAGCATTGCAAGCAGGCATTTTTGAGAATGAGGCTAGAAAAAAATAGATCTTTTGCTCATGATAAAAAATTCTGGTGACCTTTTCTTTCAGTAGCTATAGAACCCCCATGCTTTGGAGCAGAGTCTTGACATTTTGGCAGGGGATGAGAGTAACACTGTGTCAGGGATTTGCTTTTCTCCATTTCTGTGAAAATCAGAATAACATTGATCAAGTTTGAATACGTACATACTTGATGGTGACTTTCAAGAGCTTCTCTAAAGTTCTCTGTCAATACTGAGCATAATGCCAGCCCAGGGTGAGCAGGACTTGCCCTGTAATTTCTGCTGCGGGCCACAGCTAAGCACCCGGACTGAAAGCAGGGAGGCTGACACTTATGTTCTCAGTGCACCACTGCTGGACCCAAGAAGCGAGCAGCAGGAATCTGATGTGAATGCAGAGGGCACAACAGCTGGATTTGAGAGGGAAGAAGAAGGAGGAAGTACATTGTGGCCAAGACTTGGGCAGGGATGACTTGGATTGGCTGGGCAAGGAGACTGGGACTGGGAGGCAGATTGCAAGGTACCTAGGGGGAGAGAGTGGGTTTGAGAGCCAATGAGAATGGAGAACATAGGTAGTGGAGGATGGGACTGGAAACTGGCGGAAACAGGGAAAAACCAGTTAGGCAAAGTTCTGAGATAGTGGGAACTGGGAATGGGTGGGCAAGGAGCAAGGGGGTGAGGAGGAACTGGGAATAGCTGAGCAAGGAGTATGGGAGGAGGAGTCCTGGGGGTGAGACAAGGACTTGTTGGGTAGTGAGACTGGGATTTAGGGTTAGAAGCCTGAGGAGTGGAGGTTGGGACTAGCTAGGTGAGGAGAATGGCATTGGGATGAAGAGCCAGGGGTGGGAAAGAGACTGACATATTGCAAGGCACGGAGAAGAACAAGTCTTGGATGGAATGGACAGAAGAGTCTGTGTCCATCAGACACACTCCTTCAAAAGGCTGGAGTGGAACTTCTGATTCCCGAGTTTCCTCCGCTCCCAGCAAATACACTCTAACCATGGGTTTCAGTGATATGTTTCATCCCCCTCTACTGCCGGACCGCACAGAGCGGTGGTGCCCAAACTTTTCCTGTCACTCTCCGTACCAATAATGGAGGAGCTTGGGATGATGGTGGAACTGGGGACAGAATTGGGGCTGGGGGAGGAATTTGGGCAGAGGTGGAGTTGACCTGGGGGCAGAGAGGGAATGAGGGCAGAACTGGCCTGGATGAAGAGCAGAGGATGGAGTGGAACTGTGGCTGGGGCCAGAACTGGGCTGGGGTGGAGTAAGCCTGGGGTGGCGCTCCCTGCCCACTCTTTCCCCTCTGAGGGCTGGCCCTGGCCCCTCTGGACTCCCTGAACATTCCTCATGCCTCGGTATGGGGGCACACTCCACAGTTCAAATGGCAGAAGTCCGTGTGGGTGATCTAAAGGTTCCAACACTACTAGTCATCCGCGTAGGTGTCAATATGGTGCGGTTTGATAGAATTTTGGGGTTTTTTTCTTTCTTTTCTTTTCTTTTCTTTTTTTTTTTAAAGCAAGGAATTTACACACAAACTCTGTTAAAAGAACACTGACAGTTGCGAAGTCAAGCATTTAGGAAATGCCAGACTTAAGGTTGCCTGTGCACCCTTTGTTCATACAAGCAATGTGATAGTCTTTTTAATTACGTAATCACACACCTTTTTCCCTATAGATCCCTCCCTTGTTCAGTGCATGGTATGGACCTGATCTGGAAATGAATCTGGGTCCCTTAGTGAAAGGGAGGCTATAGTCTCCAGGACCCATTTCACGTGTGCCAGAAGCTGGGAGGTGTGTAGTGAATTAAGCAGTGGATTGCAGGAAGAGAATGGGGAGGGTGTCATTACTACAGTATGGTAGTTAAATGCTGCCCTGGAGAACAGGATTCTGTCCCTGCCTCTGTGACAGAAGTCCTGTGTGGTGCTAGTCAAGTCACTTGTTTCAGGGCTGGAAGTTGGAAAAGCTTTTATTTAATTAAAAACCCTCACTGTGTTTTGCTTAGTCTCTATGGTGCCACAAGGACTCCTTGTTGTTTTTATAAGACCTAATTTAATCTGAAATCTCAAGGGGGGGAGGAGGGGAAAAGCTAGAAATTTAACTCTTTGATCTGGTTAAATTTTTCAAGTTGTTGCTCCTTTTCATCTACTGCAAAGAGTTAAGGAATCCTTTTTTGTTCATTGGGGCCAGCATGTACACCACTTAATTGTCCAGCTGTGTTTGTGAGTTGGGAGGGAAGAAAAAAACTAATATATTTCACTGGGTCATTATTTTTTATATACTTGGGAAAACATGACTGAGGAATGATTCAAAAGATGCTGACATTTATAATGTACAGTTTTTTTTAACACACTGGTTACAAACCTGCTAAAAGCACTGGCGCTCTGGCTCTGCAGATCACTGCGGTCAGAAACCTAGAAGGAAGGCCGTAGGAATTAGAAAGGATCTTGGTTTGGGCAGCAATGAAAGATCATGTGGAAACAGTCAACTTCTGTAAATCATCTTTGTCCGGTTTGTCCTTGTCCATTCCTCCATGAACGCAAGTCAGTGCCACATCATTCCATTTTGTCGCGAGCATGTTCTTTTCATTTCAGGCCAGAGTTTTGTAATGCCATTGGCCCAGAATGTTTTAGATATGCCCAGCGGTCATTTGTGGTCTCTGTGGTTTGTCCACCTTATTGTCTTGCCTGTGGGCTACATGACCCGCTCATCTTCACTTTGCATTGCACATTGCCTACACTGCATAACTTCTGTACATGCACACGCGCATAAACACTACGTCTTACATGGGGTTTACGGTCAGTGTGTAAGGCAAAAACCGCATATAGTCAAATCTCTTTGAGGTTAATGGCGGGCAGAATCACCCACACTACAGATACAGTTTTAAAATTATTTGTCTCTCTTTTTTGCCGACCGCGTAAAGCTGAAATTGCGCATGTTAACTGTGCATAAGATGTGACTTGCCTGTGTGTGTGTGTCTAGGAGAGATGTAACATTGATCAAGTATGAAGGAAAGAAGTGAGGTTTGTGCAATAGAATAATAGGGGTTATTTGTATCTTACTGTATAAATCATGTGGGGCGGGGTGTTAATTAAATTTTCTGAGGTACAATTAGATATTCTACATATCCTTCCCTGACATTTTTTTGTTTGATGCCAGGAAAAACTTGTTGGTTGCTTTTTTGTATTGTAGCATGTAGCACAAGCATAAATAGAGGGGAAATGCTGAGTGTTTCACTGAGTGTGAGGTTACTTGTGTTATCTGAACATCAATAAGTGTCCTGGTTAAAGCCTTTCTCTGCGAACTAAATTCAGACTTTTTTTTATTGAATAAAAAAGGCCAACTGTATTAAAAATATTTTTCTAAAATTGCCACAAGGATACAATTTTGCTATCCAGGGATAAGAGCTTTGACAGTAAACTGTTGTTCAACAGAAGTGTGTTAACTGCTTTAAAAAAAAGTCTTTATTTTGCCCAGTATATTGTACAGTAGTAATTGGCATTTTAAGTTTGGAGTGGAACTGCAACAAAGCTCAGTTTGCCCCTACCAGTTATCTCTGGTCACATTCTTCATTTATCATGCATTCCTTCCCTTTAGCTTGCTGGCATTTCTGTAGAGCTTTTGTCTCCATTAAATATTTTTGTCTTCAGCCTTGCTTGGCTGATGAAACGTCTACTGTAACTGCACAGCGTGGGTGCAGGAATGTGCTGTGTTGGATTAAAGTCTACAAACTAGAAAATTAAAATGCTGCAGTATATAATAATTGTAAAACATTTTACCATGACTCCTTGCTCCTTAAGTGCAACATGGAATCAGTCTGTTATGCAGCTACCACAGCGAATCAGTACACTATACAAGTTCTTCTGTTTATTTGGGGAAAAAACCCAAACAAGTTAACAGAAAATTTAAAATACACTCACAGTGTAGGGTGGAAACCACCCCTCCCTTTCTCTTTCTTAAAACATAAATAAATAAACGGAAAAAAGTAAAAGTGGTAATATATGGCACGCCATGTCCTACCTGTACTCCTACAGAGTTAGGAAGATAGAGCAGCTTCAGATAGCAGTAACTTTTTGGCTTTGTCATGTGTAAAGGAAAAAATATATATGATTTTCTTTTCGATTTACATGTTGTGTGTGTAGCCTGTTGGCAGAGAAGTGCAAATGTGAGATTTCAGATTGAGCTCCCTAGTGGAGAAAAGACCCACTAGCAGTAGAAAAATTTCCCTTGGTTAATTCTACTCCCTTCCCTTCCCATTGAAGATGATCTGAGTTGAAATCTGTCCTTCAAAAAGTCTTATCCTGTACCATGCTGAGTGACATGACATTTATATAAATTAAGACATGCATATTGATTTTCTAGTTTCCCATATTGGATAATTCAACTCTCCTTGTGAGCAGCTTCTTCTGGATGGAGTTGGGGATTCTGACCGCCTTTAAATTCTGGAGAAAACATCCCTTCTCCCACATTGAATCCATTGCTCTGGGCAGAAGCTCATAATTCATGTGTGTTACTGTTCAGTCCAGCTCACTGGGAGACTACATCTATTTCCTTCCACCCCTTACTTTGCCGTCCCCCCGTTTGTCTGGTACTGAAGTCAGCCTTACTGCCCTTACTGGCACCTCTGGAGCGCTTTTCAGAAATTAGTGTCACATTAACTATCCTCCAGTCATTTGGTACAGAAGCTGATTTAAATGATAGGTTACAAACTACAGTTAGTATTTCTGCAATTTCACATTTGAATTCCTTCAGAACTCCTGGGTGAGTAACATCTGGTTGGTCCTGAAGAATTAGTTTATCAATTTGTTCCAAACCCAATTCTAATGACACCTCAATCTGTGACTGTTCCTCAGATTTGTCATTTTGGCACTGTACCTTTTAATTTCTGTTTAACTTCCTCATTTCTGTGTAGTTACCCTTTCTGAAATTAAATGCTACAGTGTTGGGGTTGCAGTGGTGTTTTCCCCACCACAGGGGTGTCAAATGTAATTATATTATTGTTACGATTACCAAGCAGTCCAGCTATAGTCACCTCTTGGCCCAGATCCTGTGCTCCACTTAGGACTAAATCAAGAATTGCCTCTCCTCTTGTTGGTTGCAGAGGTAGCTGCTCCACGAAGCAGTCATTTAAGATGTCAAGAAACTTTCTCTGCTTCTTGTTCTGAGATGACATGTACACAGTCAATATGGGGATAGTTGAAATCCCCCTTTATTACTGAGTTTATTTTAATAGCCTCTCTAATCTCCCTGAGCATTTCACGGTCACTATCGCCGTATTGGTCAAGTGGTTGGTAATATATCTCTACAGCTATATTCTTATTATTAGAGCATGGAATTTCTATCCATAGAGATTCTATGGTATAGATTGGTTCATGTAAGATTTTTATTTCATTTGATTGTATGCTTTTTCACATATAATGCCACTCCACCACCAGCACAACCTGTTCTGTCCTTCCGATGTATTTTGAATTCTGCTATTACTGTGTCCCATTGATTATCCTCATTCCACCAAGTTTCTGTGATGCCTATTATATCAATATCTTCATTTAATACAAGGCACGCTAGTTTGCCCATGTTATTATTTAGACTTCTAGCATTGGTATATAAGTACTTTAAAAGCTTGTCACATTTTAGCAGTCTGCCATTACATAATGTAATTGAATGAGACTTTTTTCATTTGACTGTTTCTCATCAGATCATATCTGTATTTTATCATCTTCCATACTCTCCTCCTTATTAGGACATAGAGAGTCATTAGTAGATCCTCCCCAAGGGATGTCTCTGTCTGAACCACGTGCTTCTCCGCACCTGATGGCTTTCCCCTAGCTCTTAGTTTAAAAATTCCTCTACAACCTTTTAAATTTTAAGTGCCAGCAATGTGGTTACATTTTGGTTTTGGTGGAGCCCATCCTTCCTTTGTAGGTGTCCCCTTTCCCAAAAGTTTCCCAGTTCCTAATAAATCTAAACCTTTCTTCTCTACACTGTTGTCTGATCTGTGCATTGAGACCTGAAGTTCTGCCTGTCTAACTGGCCCTGCATGTGGAACTGGATGCATTTCAGAGAATGCTAGCATGGAAGTCCTGGATTTCAATATTTTACCTAGCAGCCTAAATTTGGCCCCCATGTCATTGGTAACTGCATGTGCTCCTTCCCAACAATACATATAAGTCTATCTAGATGTCGCGAGAGATCTGCAACCTTCGCACCTGGCAGGTAAGTCACCATGTGGTTCTCCCAGTCATTGCAAACCCAGCTATGTTTCTAATGATCAAATCCCCCCATAACTATTATCTGTCTCTTCCGAATAACTGGAGTTCTCTCAAGTGGAGAGGTATTCTCAATGCAAGAGGAAACCACGACATCATCTGGAAGGAGAATCCCAACTATGGGATTGTCTCCTTCTTCTCCAGTTGGATGTTCTGCTTCCCATAGACTTTCATCCCCTCAACTGCACAGAGGTTTGGGGTGGAACCGTGCTACTCTCTTGGAAAGTCTCATCTACCCTGTTTCCCTGAAAGTAAGACATCCTCTGAAAATAAGACGTACTTCCAGTTTTGCCTCGCGCTGTAATATAATGTAATGTAATTTTGGGAGCAAAAATTAATATAAGACACTGTCTTATTTTCGGGGAAACATGGTATGTACCTCTCTTTCTTCCTTAACTCTTCCAGTTCAGCCACCATGGTCTCCAAAGCCCATACACGGTCTCTGAGGGCCAGGAGCTCCTTACACCAAATGCAAGCATACACCACCTTCCCAGAGGGCAGGTAATCATACATGCTGCACTGAGTGCAATAAACTGGGTAGCCCTCATTCTGGTGTTGGACTTCTGCCTGCATTCTGTTTTTTACTTCTTTTGTTGATGTTTCATTTTTACCAGGAGGGGTTTTGGCTTTAAGTTTAAAGAATGGTAAGTGTATCTAGTGACCCCCGCCCCCAATACACCCCCCCCCCCCCGCAAAACTCCTGTTAGCCACTCCTGTTCACTGCTCCCTTGGCTCAGCACATGGTCCCCCAAAGAAACAGACCACGTGTTATATCTTGGTCGAGCAGCAAGCACACCACAGACGCGCACACTACAGACAACAACTTACCCCAAGGATCACGTATTTGTTCCTCCTTCACTTGGAGAACTCCATTGCAAAACTTCCCCATTAGCCTCTCCTCTTTGGTAGGTCCTCTAGTCCAGGGGTAGGCAAAGTGCAGCCCGCGGGCCACGTGTGGCCTGCCGGCCATTTTTATCCAGCCCGCAGGGGCGCGGTGCTGGTGGTCTAGCCATTTTTATCGGGGCCAGGGGTGGGCCAAGCGGAGCACGGCTCCCCAGCAGAGCCCTGCACCGGGGGGTGGGCTGAGCAGACTGCAGCTCCCCATTGGGGCCCGATGCCAGGGGGAGGGCCGCACAGGCCCCTCCCTCCCCCCGGCGGAGCAGCCGCAGGGACCAGCAGGCCGTCAGGCGCAGGCGGTGCTGGATGGCCAGGGACTCTGTGCAAGCCCCGCCCCTGCAACATGTGGTGTGGAGACCTCACTGCTTCTGTGCCTTCCTGGGGCCAATCTGCAAGCTCCTGCTGGGAGCTGCCCCAGGCAGAGAAGCGGTGAGCGGTTGCCTGCGTTCCCAGAACTTCCCTCGGTCCCGAATATCGGGACAAAAGGCGTCCCGACCGAGGTAAGGTTGGGACGCGGGACAAGTCCCCTAAAATCGGGGACGTCTGGTCACCCTAAAGAAAATGCACAGTATCTTTCCAAGATGCAAATTAGAAATAGTACATTTTGCCTTTTGTCAGCTGAGAAGTCATAGACCCAAGTAGACATGAAAAGAAAATGATCTCTCAGTGCAGTGTTCATTTGTAGTACCATAACCTGGGCAAGTCTGTTTTTTGGCAGAGAGAATAGGAAAAAGCTATTTAAACTTTAAAACAGGAATAAGAGTGCTCAGTTTTCTTATCCTGTGCTGTTGGTCAAATACAATTTGAATAGTAACACAACTTAACTGTAATGAGTTTGGCATGAATGTACAGCTGAACTGATCATAGTACTAGTAAAAAAAAGTTTCTGTAAAATACATGATCATATGACTAACTTTAAGGTCAAAAGGTGCAAAAATGATTTCACTGTTGTATGTGTGCCAGAATGAAAAAACTAATCCAAGAGCTGTAGAGAAAGAAATTCATTTTCCAGAAAAAAATAGATTTAAAATAGTAACATGGGTAATGCTGAGGAGCTTTAAATTTGAAATGCTGCTTTGTGAAAGTCTAAATTAATGCAAATAAAAATGTGCATATGAAAAATTTGTTTTACTATACAAATGCGAATATTTGTGTGTGTGAACTTCTGCACTATTGCCTGTGATCAAGATGCCATTAATTTATTGTAGATAGATGTTGGAGTCATTAGATGTGTAATCTGTTACCTTAAATAAAATGGAAAAGAATTTTGCCCAGTGATTTTATCCTATTCTGATATCAGCTGATTTTTGAATTGACTTAGTTAACAAATCAAGGCTTCCTTACCTGGAGGGATCTCAGAGGCCACAAGCAATAACTTTTACCTTTCTTCTTTAATCTGAGGTTAGACAGCATCATTTTTCTGAGTCCTGTCCAACTACTACAGGAAACTTTAGGCCTAACTCCAAACGCTTAGATTAGCGGTCAACAGACCATTCAGGACTTGGAGATTGTATTTATGCAAAGGACATTGTTTGCATCCTGCAGGTGGGTTTGTATTGTTCCGTTGCCTCAGTCAGGCAATTAAGAGAGCAATCCTGCTATGTTGTGAAGGTTCAGTGTATCGAAACGCTAAGATCAGCAGTATTATGGTGGGACAACAGTGACTCCACAGTTGAGGTTGTAAGAAACTTTCCAGGGCAATTTTAAATTCCACATTAAAGATCATATAGCAGCTTGACATTTCACAAATATGTGTTTCTTTCTGCCAAAAGAGTTATTTTGGCAAAGTCTGGGTATATAAGACAGGGTGTTTGAGACGTGCATTCGGAGAGAATGATATTTCATTTTTAGTGAAGTCCTCTAATGTATTCTTGCCATCTCAAAAAATGACTTGGTCTAGGTACTTGAGATAGTCCAACATTTTTTTGTTTTGAACTATAACCTCCTAGGTTTCTGACATTCAAAAATCTGTTCATTATAAAGTATAATGTAAAAGTAAAGTAATGAGTGATGTAATTAATAAATCTGTATTTGCAGCCTTAGCTTTATCTTCACCAAGATTTTCATTTGGTTTGTTAGTGTTTGAAATGAATTAATAAAGGTATTTCTGTTTCTAAAATTCACAGCATTTTCAAAGCAGGCTACAAAACCAACATATGCATTCATTGCACATTGCAATTAAATGTCTCTCTAAACAACAATCTTTTCAGAACATAGATCAGGAGTGGGGAAAGGAGCCTAAAAAGGAACATAAGGAAGGCTAAAAATGAATGGAGTGTTTTAAAGACTTTGCCCTTTACTGGCAAGGAAACAGCAGCTCCACAGCTAGCGTGTATCACTATATTATACCATTTCTCAGCTTCCTGAGAAAAAACCGTATTAAGTATGGCCAGGAAGGACTTCTCCCAACAGAAACAATACCCAATGTAAAGTTTATTTCATACAGCCATCTGGAAAAAAATTGGTCATCTGCAATATCAGGTAGGGAAAAAAAATAAAATCATGTATCAGTGTAAACTGTATTACAAGCCATATACCAATGATATCATAGCATCACATTTACCTTTTTATAACAAATGACATTTCAGAGGTTTTTTGTAATGGGAAATGATCATTTTTTGTAGCTTTTATTTTAATGCAGGTAATAAGTTTCATACCAGAATGCTCCATGCACAAATGAAATAGGATATTTTACTGAGCCAGTCAATAGTATTTCCTTCCTTTTAATGTGAATGCAATACAAATGAAAGCACACTTGTGAATTGGTATTGTATAGTTTACATACTTTGTGCTTCAGCTATTGTGCATCTATTCTAGCTGCGGTTTCCTGAAGAATATCTAGGCCATTAAGTGGAATGTCAGAACCAGGAACAATCAACAAAATTAGTGTTTATCCACTTCCCTACATCCATTGGTATGTGGTTCTGCACTGAAAAGGCTCAGCAAATATTTCCATGACACATGCAGCTCAGTTTTCAAGAACCAGAAATGCCAAAAGAAGTGTTAAAGGAACTTCAGGGGCTCAGCAGCTCTTAGAAGCAGGCCCATGATTTTTTAGAATTTGCTGATGCACAAATGTTATACTGCTATGAGGTAGGGTGTGAATTTAAATGACTGTAGTTCTAACAGTGTAACTCCCATGTGAACAGTCCTAGTCTAGTATGAGTGCGTTTTTCAGCGATAGACTGTAGTGCTTTAGGAGAGGGGAGTTATGCTGGTATAACTATAGTGGTATAACTAAAAAATGTCCAGTGTAAACAAGGCCCCCCCCCCCTTTTTTTTTAAATGTGAGCATAAGTTCTGCTCATATAAGATCATGTGTCAGTGTCCTGGCCAAATTTCAGTTTGGGTATTTACATTTTGACAACTTAAATTCTCCCGAAGTTTCAGCTAGCTATTACCCACGAGCTGCCCTAAACTGTCCCACAAGAGTGCAGTGAGCTGATGGATTAGGGTTGCCAGGTGTCCGGTTTTGCACCAGCATGCCCGATTAAAAACGGACCCTGGTGGCTCTAGTCTGTGCTGCTGACAAGGCTGTTAAAAATCCAGTTGGTGACACAGCAGGGCTAATACAGGTTCCCTGTGGCTTCTGGAAGCAGTGGCATGTCCCCCCCTCTGGCTCCTAGGCATAAGGGCAGCTAGGGGTCTCCACATGTTGCCTGCACCTCGAGTGCCAGCTCTGCAGCTCTCATTGGCCAGGAAGGAGGGGTGGGTGTGGGTCAAGAGTGTTTGGTTTTGTGTGAATAGAAAGTTGGCCTCCCTATGACGAACAGTTGCATTCAGGATCTTGTATCTATCACTGTGCTATCTTAGCACTTTCCATAGTTAGCACATACAGGTGGCTTACAGACTCTCATTGTTTTGCATCTCATCTCCTAATCACAGTGGTTGAACATTAGAAGAGGGGCTTGGGGCCTAATAAGTACTAATGGTTTTTGAGTTGCTGTGCGAGAAAGCGGTCTGATTCCACCAGTGACGTAGCTGTGTTTTGAGAAATAAATGAACCAATTATACACATTCCGTGGAAAAAAATGTGCTGATGCAACATTATGTCCAGAGTTAAAAAAGACCCCTAAAAATAAAGAAATGCTACAGTTATGTTTTCAGAACACAAAGCAATAGTTGGCTCATATTGGTCCCCAGTTTTTTTAGTTTATGGGCACATTTTATAGCAGAAACAGATAATATTATATTAAACTACACAAAAGAAAATTAGGAATAAAATACTGGGTGTGCAGGTCAGCAGAATGAATATTGTTGTGTAACCTTAACTTTCTTCTTTGCGTAGATGAAGCCATGTAGTGCATGTGGGTGTACCACATGCACAGGAGCCGGAGAACTTTGTCTAGCAGTACCCATGTGGGTGGTGCTCACATTCTGTGGCCCCCTTCCCTGCTGCCCCGACCTTCCTTCTCTCAACCTGTGGCTAGATTCGGAGCTCTGCGTGGTGTCCTCACCTCACACTTTTGCTCTGTTTTCTGAGAATTTTTCTTGTATATGGTGGTTGTAGTACCATAGATTTCTTGCGTATGGTGGTTGTAGTACCATAGAATTAGTTTGTGTTATTAGAGTAGCTGGCTGCCCTGTGTGATGTCCTCACCAGGGTTCAAGCATTGTCTGTCATGTAAGAGGGCTGTCCCCAACAGCAACCTCCGCAAAAGGAGCTGCTTGTGTCTCAGCGATAGACATATTAAAGAGAGATGCTCCATCTATGAGTCGTTCAAAAGAGGACTCTGGTGGTGAGAGACTTGTGGTTGAAACGGCACCTTCTGGATCAGGCCATGAGGCCCGCTTTGGCACTGAGACCCTCATCTGATCCGTTGTCATCTTTGGATCCAGCAGGTGATGCTGCTCTGCACTCAAGCTCTGGTGTTTTCCCCCAAGAGGAAAATGGGTCATTCAACTTCTTCTGGTGCAGTGAAGAAAAGGGCCCATGAAATGAGTTGAGACTATTCCAGGGCCTGAAGAGACTCCTCTTTGAAGAGGAGTGCTGACTGGCACTGTACTCCCTCTGGCACGTGGGATGGAGCAGGTCCATCCTGCTGCTCCTGGTACTATGCTGTGAGTAGCAAGGGCCTATACTGTTAACTCGGGTTCCAGCCCTGGGGTGTTCATTGAGTCCAGTATCGATGATGCTGGCACCAGTGCCGACTGTCTCCACACTCATGACGTATCAGGCAGCATCAGACTTACTTTTCCTTTTAGTCCCATACTCTCTGCTAGTTCAGGAGTCCTCTGGTGCTATGGCTTCTGCTGGCTCATCCTCCATAGTGCTCTGGACGATTTATGGTCATGTCTCAGAGCTATTGGGTTCTTTGGCACCACAGCTTGAACCAGCTGAGTTGTATACTAAGGGAGTCGAGGCCAAGTCCAAACTGAAGACCTTTTTGACACTGGTGCATCCTTTGGCGCCATTGTCATCGTGGCGGCAGATCCCATCCTGGAATTGGGTACTGGTCTTGGTACCAACACCTTTCCTGGTAGTGGGAGGGAATGGGTCCTATTCAATGCCACCCATGCCAACTCTCCCCTTCTCTTCTGCACCAATGCTGCATCCTTATTTGGCTTCAGATCAGTCTGATCAGTTGTTTACCTAATCAGGGTTGGGTCTCCTGTTGTCATTACAGAACCTCTGGGTTGTCCTCCCAGATAGGCTCTAGAGATTGCACTCAGACCGTTATCGATACCAAGTTCAGCATCTGTCCCACAGTTGGGACAAGGGCTCTTGGAATAGTGTCTTCTGGCCACCACAGCCATCTCCTTCTGCCAGTGGCCTCCTTGGAATCACTGGAATGCTCCTCTCTCCCTGAGGTCCTATTCATCGACCCACTTCAGAGTGAGCAACTACTTCCTCTCCCTCAGTATCCAAGGATTTTAAGTTGCATCAGAGCCTTCTGAGGTGTATGGTCGCTACCTTTTGATATCCAGGGAGAATAATCCTGCTGGAGAATATCCATAAGATGCTGGATATTCTCCAACCACCAGCTCTAGGGGAAAGTAGCCATCCTGATAAAGCCATCAAAGGCCTTCTAGAATACCCCAACTTCATCGCCCCCTACAGTGAAACGCTCAGAGAAACAGTGCTTCATTGCCATGCAAGGGTTGAGGGTTTCTACTTCCATGCATCCCACAAATCATTCTTAAGCTTAAATTGGATTGTGCCAAGCTCATTCTCATTGCTTTAGTGTGGCCAAGACAATGCTGGCTCTCTGACCTCCCGCTGTTATCGGTTCGGTCTCCAATATCCATTACTCTTCATCTTGATCTTCTGACTCTGTATCACTGTTAGGTTTTGCATCCAGCATTCAGCTCCCCACATCTCAGTGTGGATGCTGCGTGCTTAGAGGAGGAATGGGTTGGAGTGCCATTGGATCCCCTGGCACTCCAAAATGCACATCAATTTACTAGAATCCAGGGCGGTCCACCTGGCCTGCAATGCCTTCCTCCTATCCAAACATGTTATATATTTATATATATATATATATATATATATATATATATATATATATATATATGTATATAGTATTTTATATAAGCAAGCAAAGGGGAGCAAGAGCCCTTTCTTTGTACCTTGAGACAGTCATACTCTGAAACATCACATAGCCTTATCAGAGCTTACTTACCGGGGATTCGAATCATGATTCCATTCTCAGTGGTTTCTTTGCTTTATAAGGAATGCTAGCTTGGGACCGTTTTGCCTCCCAGGCAAACAGGAAGCTTCCCTGATACTGTTTTAGAGCAGGTCTTGGCAAAGGCTCATTGCCTCCTAATGTCATAGAGGGTCACTTGGGATATGTCTTCCCTCCAGTTCCTTTGATCGCACACGTTCCATGGAAGATCTGCTGAGACAGAGTTTGAGTCATCCTCATCATGCTCAACTGGCTGAGACCGTTCTGGTTCACAGATCTGCTAAAGCTCTCAGTGTAACCTCCTGTGAGCATCCCCTTATTGTTGGAACTGCTACCACAACATGGGCAAGGTCGTGCACTTGAATTCGGAGCTGCTGCAACTCAAAGCCGTGTATTTGGATGGCCATCCGTGGTCGTGGTCCAGAAGGGTGTCATCCAAAGTTTAAAAAGACTTCTATATGAAGCTGTTACTCAGCTAAATGGAAACATTTCTCTGTTTGGGATCATCAGTGCAATTTGTTTCCAGAGGTCACCAGAATTCCTGATGTTTTAGGGTATCTACTTACCCATATGTCTTCAGGCCTTGCGTTCAGTTCCATGTGGGTCATTTAGCAACAGTCAACTCTTTCCATCCTCCAGTTGCTAACCGTATGATCTTCATGCACCCTGTCACAACTAGATTTTCGAATGGGATGCTCAGATCCTTTCTACCAGTGGTGAAGTCCACACCTCAGTAAGGCCCCAATTTTATTCACCTCTCACTAAGATTCCCTGTGAGCTGCTGACTACATGCTCTGTCTCATCTGTCCATGAATGTGGCCTTTCTGATAGCTACAAGGTCAGCCAGAAGAGTTAGTGAAGTAGGAGTGCTTATGGTGGGCCCACCATATACTACCTTCTATAAAGAAAAAAGATCTTTCTTTGTGCCCACCCTTGATTAATTACTCAAGGTAATTTCTCTGTTTCCTATGAGTCAGGTCATCTATATATCTGTATTTTGTCACATGTCTCAGACAAGGAGAGAGAATTGCATTCTATGGATGCCCAGAGGGCTTTGGCCTTTTATCTGCAATGAGCAAAGGACATAAGAAAGACAAGGCATCCCCTTATGTCCCTGGAAAGGGTAAGGGCTCATTCCACCAGGGGGCAAGCCACTTCAGCTGCCTCTGAGAGAGACATACCCATACTGCAGATATGTAGGGTAGCTACTTGGAGCTGTTTGTGTACCTTCCTGAGCCATTACAGCCTGGTACAAGCGTCAGCTGTGGCTATGGCTTTGGGGACAGCAGTACTAGAGTCAGCTATTGCTTCTGCATGCTCACAGTTCTTACCTGTTTGACGACTGCTTGTTAATCTCCCACATGTGGAAAAGAGACAGAGATCATAACTTGAAGAAGAAATGGAGGATACTTAGCCGAAAATGGAGGTTCTTTAAGGTGTGTGATCCTTATCTGTATTCCGCTACCCACCCCCCCCGTCTGTGCTGTGGATTGGTTACACTGCGGTAAGAATGGGAAACTAGAGATGTCTGCCCACCTTTTATGCCCTTGGTTGGGAGCACAAGGAGAGGTACTGTACATGTGTGGGCCAACAGACACCACTTGCAAGAAACACTGGACTGAGCCATGTCATGTGCATGCATATCCCACATGTGGAATATAGATTGCATAGTATTGCATATTGTGATGACCCTAAAAATCACAAGCTCAGTAGTTTACATTTTCTCTGGTCCTTGTAGGGTTTTTGGAGCATTTTTGTTTATTTCATGGGCATATTTGCATTCCCCCTCAAGCAAATCTGAGAGCAGCTGTGCTTGTTCATGTGAGGCTGGGCAGTACATTCAGCTCTTTTCAAAGCTAATCCTTATGCTTAGCATACTGAGCATGCTCAGAAGTTTTTTAATTACTTGGAGTATTTCTCTCTCATCCCATATATCTCAAAACTACTGTCGCTAAGCATATGTTCCCTATTGAATGCACGTATGCTAAATTTCAGCCTCTAAACTTCAACCATTTTTTACTTTTGGCCTGTTCCAAAAAGAGTGGGTATGTTTTTGTTTTTCAGGGTTAGAGCATACATTTATGTTCCCTAACCACCTCTTATAAGAGGTGTCCCAAACTTCTTGCAATCAATGAATGTACTGACAGAGATGTAACTTACAAAATGCACGTTTAAAATCTTGTGCAAAACCTCAGTTTTTCAGAAATATTTTTCTTTCTGCTACAGGTTTTTGAAGATGTATATTTTACAGTGACTACACTTAAAAAGTAATACTTTCATTAGGCTGTATAACAAAACCAGAAGACTCTACTGATGTAGCAATTTAACATTTTTCTTAAAAAACTGAATTTCTGAAAGATCGAACAGTGTTCTAGGCATTTTGCCCATTCCCATCCATGAATAACAAGTACTGATGGGCTTGCATTCCATACTCCATTAGGTGGTATCAAATTATTGCTTTCTGGGTCAACAGGCTGGCTGCTGCTTATTTGAATATCAAAATTTACTTCAAAAAAATTTAAGTGCTCCTGTAAAGTGCAGAGGAGGGAGGTTCACAGAGGAAATAACACAACTTGCACTGTAGTTCATAAGTGAACACAGATTTAAGATGACAGCATATACTTTCCAATAAAGTAACACTGTTCACTGTTATGTAGAGAGCTACTGCTGTGTTACTCCTTTACATAATATAAGTGTACTGCTGTTACAACTTTTATTTGAATTTACTGTACGTCTCAATGTTTCAGATTCAGTAAAGCAAAAAGGAATTGCACAGGGAAAATACCAAAGGTGGATTTAAATGGTTTTAGGCTTTTCTTGAGTAGGGAAATTTGTATGGAAGTAACGATTGGTAATGGGATATAAATACATGGTGTGTAGACCTACTACATTGGTGCAAAATGGGGTAGCAGTAACTGACCATGAACTGGTGTAGCTACATCAGTTCAAAAAATCTCCTATATAGACCAGATATGAGATCATTTTATTCCTACATAAAGCCTTTAACAAGAAATCTTTGCAAATTATTGCAAATGCATGGGAAAGGTACCTTGAACCTGATGTAGATAGGACACACATTTTCCAACAGTGATTGAAACAGCACTGGATGGAATTTTGCCACTGAGTTCAAGAAACGTTGAATTGAGAAAGAAGAGTATCTGTACATTCAAGTAGTAATGAAAATTAGGGCTGTCAAGCTCTTAAAAAAATCGCATGTAATCACATTGTTAAATCACACCTAGAATACCATTTACTTAAGTATTTTTTGATATTTTCCACGTTTTCAAATATATTGATTTCAGTTTCAACACAGAATACAAAGTTCACAAAACTCACTTTATATATATTTATTTTGAATATTTGCACCGTAAAATCAAGAGATATTTTTCAATTCACTTAATACAAGCAATCTCTTTATCATGAAAGTTGAATTTACAAATGTATGATCATACGCACAAAATAACTGCATTCAAAAATAAAACAATGTCAGACTTTAGAGCCTACAAATCCACCCATTCCTACTTCTTGTTCAGCCAATTGCTCAGACAAACAAGTTTATTTACATGTGCAGGAGATAATGCTGATCTCTTCTTGTTTACAATGTCCACCTGAAAGTGAGAACAGGCACTGTTATAGCCGGTGCCACAAGATATTTACGTGCCACATATGCTAAAAAATCATATGTACCTTCATGCTTCAACCACCATTCCAGAGGAGGTGTCCACGTTGATGATGGATTCAGCTCGATAACGATCCAAAGCCGTGAAGGTCGATGCTGAGTCAAATGCCACCAGCAGAAGGTTGATTTTCTTTTTTTGATGGTTCGGTTTCTATAGTTTCTGCATCGGAGTGTTGCTCTTTTAAGACTTCTGAAAGCCTGCTCCACACCTCATCCCTCTCAGAATTTGGAAAGCACTTCAGATTCTTAAATGTGGGGTCAAGTACTGTAACTATCTTTAGTACCAATGTGAGATTTCCTTCTTTGCATTTTGCCAAATCTTAAGTGAAAGTGTTCTTAAAATGAACAATGTACACTGGGTCATTTTCCGAGACCGATATAACATGAAATATATAGAATACTGGTAAAACTGGCAGAATACTGGCAAAACACAGAGCAGGAGACATACACCTCTCCCCCAAGGAGTTCAGTAACAAATTTAATTAACACACATTTTTTTAACAAGCGTTATCAGCATGGAAATGTCCTCTGGAACTGAAGCATGAAAGGGCATATGAATGTTCAGCATATCTGAAGCATAAATACCTTTCAATGCTGGCTTCAAAAGTGCTATGGGAACACCTCTTCTCACTTTCAGGTAACATATTACCCACATTTTATTTATAATCGCCCATAAATGTCAACAGACTTGTTTGTCTTAATGATTGGCTAAACAAGAAGCAAGATTGAGTGTACTTGTAAGCGCTAAAGTTTTACATTGTTTTGTTTTTGAGTGCAGTTATGTAACAAATCTTTACTCTTATAAGTTGCGAGAGATTGCACTATAATACTTGTATGAAGTGAATTGAAAAATACTATTTTTTATCATTTTTACAGTGGAAATATTTGTAATAAAAAATAATATAAAATGAGCACTGTACCCTTCCCGCAGCCCCCATTGGACCGGAGTGGCGAACCGCAGCCAGTGAGAGCCGCGATTGGTCGAACCTGCGGATATAGCAGGCCCACCAAGGGTGCTTACCCATAATGCTTCACAAGGAAGTTTTATACTCTCAAATAAACTGTGGCAAAGCTTTGGCCTTGTCCCTGTGGGTCCCGTGCTTCCAGGCGGTTTGTGCTAGTCTCAGAGGCTCACTGTGATTAGTTAGGGTAGGTAGAAGGGGGGGGAGGAGAGCCCAGGCCCACCCTCTACTCCAGGCTCCAGCCCAGGGACCCTAATAGTATCGGCTAAGATGGCTGACCTTTTAGCCACCAAACACAATACAATTCCCTGGGCTACTTCTGCACAGCAGTCCCCACTTCTTCAAACTCCTCTTCACCTTTATCTCAAGTCTCCTTCCTTGCGTATGATATGTTGTCTACCATTCAGTCTCACCAACAGCACAACCTCTTCTCACAGCTCCTGACATCCACACCCACCTGACTAACTAGGAGGGTTTTTAATTGGTTTCAGCCAGCCCCTGATTGGCTTCAGGTGTCCCAATCAGGCTAGCTATTTCTACTGCCTTCTAGAAGCTTCTTAATTGGTCCCAGCTGTCTTGATTGGCCTACAGTAGCCTTTGTTTGGCTATCCAGGGAACAGAGACCTGCACATCCTGAGGCTGATATACCTCCCTTCCAGCACTCTCCTATACCCTTCTGGTCTGACTCAGTTACAAGACATTCTTCAAGTAGTTGAGGTCCTTTTCAAGACAAGGCATGATTGTCAACATTGAGTAAAACAAGGAGATCATTGGTTTAAACAGGTCCTTAAATCTCCTCCCTTAGGCTATCAAAACAATGATTACATGAAAAATCCAGTGTAGGAACGTCACATTTTTGAAATGTGACCTACAGAAAGCAGCACAAAAGAGAAGGAAACATTTTTAACTAGCTCCCATGAAGAGGAACATCCAGCTCAAGGAAAACCTTGATTTCAGTTGTATTAAAGACAAAAAGAATCCCGTAGAACTGGATGAATGGAACCCTTTCAAAGAGTGACTGAGATGGATGGCAAGTAGTGCTATTACTATCTGTTGAATAGCATCCTTCTCATAGTGTGGGTTCCAAAACTGGACACATTACTCCAGATGAGCACTCACCAATGCCAAATAGAGGGGAATGATCATATCCCTCAATCTGCTGGAAATGCCCCTATTTATACAATCCAGAATGCTGTTAGCCTTCTTGGCGACAAAGGCACACTGTTGACTCGTATCCAACTTCTTGTCCACTGTAACCCGTAGGTCCTTTTCTGCACAGCTGTTGCCTAGCCACTCGGTCCCTAGTTTGTAGCAGTGCATGGGATTCTTCCATCCTAAGTGCAGGACTATGTATGTGTTCTTGTTGAACCTCATCAGTTTTCTTTTGGCCCAATCCTCTAATTTGTCTAGGTCCCTCTGTATCCTATTCCTACCCTCTAGCATATCTACCCCTGCTTCAGTTTAGTGTCATCCGCAAATGTGCTGAGGGTGCAGTCCACACCATCCTCCAGATTATTAATGAAGATATTGAACAAAACCAGCCCCAGGGCTGACCCTTGGGGCAGCCCGCTTGATACCAGCTGCCAGCTAGACATGGAGCCATTGATCACTACCCGTTGAACCCGACAATCTAGCCAGCTTTCTGTCAACCTTATAGTCAGTCCATTCAGCCCCATCTTCTTTAACTTGCTGGCAAGAATACTGTGGGAGGCTGTATCAAAAGCTTTGCTAAAGTCCAGGAATAACATGTCCACTGCTTTCCCCTCCTCCACAGAGCCAGTTATTGTGTCATAGAAGGCAGTTAGGTTGCCCTTGGTAAATCCATGCTGACTGTTCCTGATCACATTCCTCTCCTTTAAGTGCTTCAGAATTGATTCCTTGAGGACTTGCTCTTTGATTTTTCCGGGGACTGAGGTGAGACTGACTAGCCTGAAGTTCCCTGAATCTTCCTTCTTCCCTTTTTTTAAAGATGAGCACTACATTAGCTTTTTTCCAGTCATCTAGGACCTCCCCGGTCACTATGAGCTTTCAAAGATAATGACCAATGGCTCTGCAATCACATCCACCAACTCCTTTAGCACTCTCGGGTGCAGCGCATCCAGCCCCATGGACTTGTGCTTATCTAGCTTTTCTAAATAGTCCTGAATCACTTCTTTCTCCACAGAGCGCTGGTCATCTCCTCTCCGTACTGTGCTGCGTAGTCTGGGAGCTGACCTTGTTTGTGAAGACAAAGGCAAAAAAAGCATTGAGTACGTTAGCTTTTTCCATGTCATCTGTCACTAGATTGCCTCCCTCATTCAGTAAAGGGGCCCACACTTTCCTTGACTTTCTTCTTGTTGCTAACATACCCGCAGAAACCCTTCTTGTTACTCCTAACATCTCTTGCTAGCTGCAACTCCAAGTGAGATTTGGCCTTCCTGATTTCACTCCTGCATGCCTGAGCAATACTTTTATACTCCTTTCTGGTCATTTGTCCAATCTTCCACTTCATGTAAGCTGCTTTTTTGTGTTTAAGATCAGCAAGGATTTCACTGTTAAGCCAAGCTGGTCACCTGCCATATTTACTATTCTTTCTACACAGCGGGATGGTTTGTTCCTGCAACCTCAGTAAGGATTCTTTAAAATCCTCCTTCTGAGTATGTAAAAATTGCATGTAATCTGTTGATTTATTTTATCGGGATTGAACATAAAATTATAATTATTATTAGCTCGGACTAAAATGAGTATGTTCCTCTGGCTTTATCAGATTTGAATATATTTCATGAACATAACTTAAAAGAAAATTAACTAAAAATCTTTGTAATAAAATGAAACCACTGGGCATTTTTAAGTTATTCAGCATGGCAGTTAATTGCCAAGATTTGTAGGAACTGAGGAAAAATTATGGCAAATTTTATATTGCACCTAAAAAACTTTCTTCCTCTTGCATATTTCCACTTTTACTGAAAGAACTGTCAGACTGTTGGTAATTGATTAACAAGAACATGGTTGTTTACATCAGGTCTCCTGCAGACATGGCATTCCAGATTTCGACTACAGAACACATACTGCAACAAACTTCTGGACATTTTTTTAACTGGGATCTATAAAACATATAGTATCATATATCTTTGAAGAATTTTTGTTCACACTGTAAAATAAAAAGGTCTCTTGGGGTTTTTTATGTCTTAATTATTTTAAGTTGTGTTAATAATATGGGCTAGGCTTTTTAGATTTTAACCTTTAAGGTCATATCCTAGAGCAGGGGTCTGCAACCCGCGGCTCCGGAGCCGCATGCGGCTCTTTCATCCCTCCGATGCGGCTCCCTGTGTGTTCTAATTTTAACCGGCCCGCAGACTGTCTTCTATGCGGCCCGCCAGCACTGTCCAACCAGTGCGCGGAGCCGCAGCCGAAAGAGAGGGGCGGGGTCAATAAGACACGAGCGGCGGGGGGGGGGGGAGAAGAACGGAGGCGGAGCCGGGGCACGAGGCGAGGCGGAGCCGGCGGAGAAGTGCGAGTCGGGCCGGGGCCGGGGCAGGAGGCGAAGCGCGGCGGAGCCGGCGGATAAGAGCGAGCCGGGGCCAGGGCACGAGGCAAGGCAAGGCAAGCTGGAGGAGGGGGGGAGGAAGAAGAGCGAGAGCACGGCTGGAGGGGAGGGGGAGGGAAGAAGAGCGAGAGCACGGCCGGAGCGGGGGGGGAGGAAGGGGGGGGAGGAAGGGGGGGAAGAAGAAGAGCGAGAGCACGGCTGGAGGGGGGGGAGGGAGGGAAGAAGAGCGAGAGCACGGCTGGAGGGGAGGGGGAGGGAAGAAGAGCGAGAGCACGGCCGGAGCGGGGGGGGAGGAAGGGGGGGGAAGAAGAAGAGCGAGAGCACGGCCGGAGGGGGGGGGGAGTCAGGGAAGAAGAGCGAGAGCACGGCTGGAGGGGAGGGGGAGGGAAGAAGAGGGTGGGGGAGGGAAGAAGAGAGTGTTATTTCATTTTAAATGTCAAAAGGGTTTTGTGGCTCCCAGTGTTTTCTTTACTGTGGGAAACGGGTCCAAATGGCTCTTTGAGTGGTAAAGGTTGCAGACCCCTGTCCTAGAGGTAAATAGTCCCAATGAGTGCACTAACCCTGGTTCTGTACTCCTGCCGACTCCTGTTACATATACATAAACTTATAACTGACACGTTTTCAGAAGTGATGGACCAACCTCAGTGTCCGGAGGTTTACTTCTGTTTAGTTTCATATCAGAATTGTTCGGCTTTACAAAATTAGGACCGGATTCTGCCACCCTTAGGCAGTGTCTATGCTGCAGAGATTATACCTGCATAGCTATGTTGGCGTAGCAATGCTGGTACAACCCTTGAGAGTAGGGTTGTACCAGCTCACACTGACAGAAGGGATAGCATAGTAATGCTGCCTTCCCAAAGGAAGTTAACTATGTTAACAGCAGCATTCTTTTGTTGACATAGCTGCATCTACACTGGAGGTTGGCCAGCATAGTTTATGCTGACAGTTTTGTCGATAAACTTAGTGTGATTGGAAGATTTTGTTCCTTAGGCCTTTTGAGATCATGGGAATTTGGGTCTTCCAGGCCTTGGTAGAATGAGGAAATTCAGAGGCATGTCCGAATGAAAAAGAGGCAAAAAGGAAACTGTTCGAACTGAATTTAAATGTCAGAAAATTTGATTTGTTAGGAAACTCAAAAGAACTCCTCTTTAGAGGGGAGTAGTGTTTATACAAATAAACTCTGACTTCTGCATTTCTCAACTCTTAATATTCAAGATAAGTTTGTTCATTTCTATCTCTCTGACCATCACCATACCACCCTAAGGCTGAGGTACTCTCTTGAATAATTCTTGGTTTGTGAATGAGCTTGTTATGGCTTGTGTTTTGTTTTCAAACAAATTAAATATGTTGTTGGAGTGGTGGGTCTGGGAGGGCTTGGCGTCTTCCCAGTAGTACTTGCATAATAGCATCTCCTGGCAGCAACTGTTCTGTTCCAGCCCCGTATTTTTTGGACTCATGGCTTATTTATTCCTGTCCTTCAGTTGTCAGTCATGGAGTGCCAAATATTTTCTGCCTCTTAAAGATTTTTCCCAGCTGAATGATATACAGTCACTTGGAGAATAGTTTGGCTCTAGACATTGTGGGACTTGTTGCTGGCTCAAAGCATTCCCAAAATCCTGACTGGGGAGAATAAGAACTAAAGGGGACTATTTCCTTAGGCTACACAAACAGCACACAGACTGCTTCCTTGGAATAGCAGCCAATGAGTTTCATATTAACTGCATCTAGTCGTCTTAAAAAGATTTACTTTATTTGCATATCTTTATAATGTAATCTGAATGAGTGCAGCTCAAAACTGCTAAAATATCATGGCAGACATTGCCCACTATAAAGGTGATAGTTGTGATGACTAGTTTTAATTCTTCATTTGCTATTTAAAAAAAATTCAGATGTAAATTAAGGTCTGATTTAAAGCCAACAAAGAGAGGAAGCTGAGCGTAAACTCCCCAATTGTATCCTTAGGTCATCTTTTGAATCTGTCTGCAACATATAGGGTACAGTGTGGAAGAAGTCATTAAGTATCTTTTAATTTACACATACACCCTGTTATGTTGGCATTTAAGGATGTTCAGCTATAGATCTGCACATATTCACTTATGTGAGACCATAAATATATGCTTGCATGTTTTTGTGGTTTATTTCACATATATGAATAGTTTTAAGAATAAAAGTAGCTAAGTGCTAGTGGCCTGGGAGTGATTTTCCTCAGCAGTTATTCCACAGTGTTTTTTCCTGTTACTTATCTACTTCTTATGTGCGCTCTCATTCCCCCCCCCCCCCCCCCCCCCAGAGTTTCCAATATACAGCAGCAGCTGGCCTTGCTAGATAATGAATCTTGGCCGGGAATGGCTGAGGCAGACAGAGATCGTCTTCAGCTCATCAAGGAGAAAGAGGCTCTTCTTCAGGAACTGCAGCTCATCAGTCAGCAGAGACGATCCCCAGAATACATTGCACGTTTGGAGGAAGAAAAGGGGCGCTTGGAGGATGAAATTCAGCAGGCTCGGGCCAGTTCTGCTAAGGGGGCCACTGAAAGGTTGGGGACTTAACAAATTATTTTCTCATCTACCATAGGATGCAGCTGCATAGATTCCAAGTGAAGAGCTGGTACAACTTTACCAGCTTTATATGAGATCAAAGCACGACAGTGGTTATTTGTGCACTTTGCTTACAAAAGAGACTGGGGTTCCAGTTGGTACTTCCTGACCATGCCACTGTTTAGATCCAATCTTCTGAAAGCTTTCCTGTAAGCCCTATTAGAGTGAAATTGACAAGACTAGTCACTTTCCCTTTTCCTATTCATACCCCCCCCGGGGGTGCAGCAGAACTGATAACAATCATGTCAGTTTTTCACTTATCTTTGGAAAATCCTTGAGCTGCAGAGACATGCCATTGAGCTACTCAGGATGAATGGGGACCCCAACAATGGTGACCTGACATGATGGGAATAGTTGGTAGGCACCTGGGGTTAAGTTAGTGATTGAGGTCATGTCCCCAGAAACATTAGAGACATCAGAACAGAGATCAGCCCTGAACATAGCAGTAGCCCCAGGACCTGGGAAGTTTAAGGATGACCTTTATGCTGTAGATGTACACGCATCTTTCCTATTGATCTGTGCAGTGCACAGTTTGGCTAAACCCAAATGTGGCCCTAAGATTTTGCTGAGATTCTGTATATACGTTTTGTGTATTTAAAAGCAAAATGAAGCTCTGATATTAGAAATGAAAACAGTTTTCACTTGGGTGAAGTATTGCTCATTTCAAGGTACAGTAGACTCTAGAGATTATCCAGGATGATAGGGAAAAAATTAATCCTGGTTAATAAAATCCCAGATAATCACCATCCATAGGAAATATGGGGAGGGAGGGTTGGTTCACAAGCCACCCTGCGCCCGCAGGAGGGGGTGTTGGTTCATTGGCTGCTCTGTGCCCTGGTGGGTTGTGTGTGTGTGCTCGGGGCGGCAATAAAGCCAGAGCCGGTCCTGCGAGTTATGCGTATTTTTTTTTTTTGACATCCTGGTTAATCCACATCCTGGTTAACCAAATCCTGGATAATCGAGAGTCTCCTGTATTGTCATCCGAATTTAAGGAACAGACTATAATTCCAGCCAAGTATGTCATTAAACTGTGCATATTATAAAATGCTTCCAATTAGAAGGACAGAGTGTCTGTCTAAAACTCATTTCTTCTAATACTCTAATAATGTTGCTAGGGTTTTGGTGAATTTTTTCTTACGTCAGAGGAAATGTTTCTGCCCACTTAGTTCTTCCATGCAAGCAGCTAGCATCTGTGAGAGGTTTTCCCAGATTTTCTGTGCATTCTTTTAGTTTTTGACAATTCGTGCCTCAACCTGTAATGGAAAAGAGCCAACTTTGACACTTAAGAACACTACATTGAGCAATGTTAATACAATCTTGTCTAAACATTAACACTTACATGATTAAGTCGATCTTTATAAATAATTGAAAATGGCTCCATATCTGAGTTTGTAGAACTCTGTTTGACTTAAACAGGCTTACTTCAGGCAGTAAATCCAAATGGCGATAGGGAATTCACAGCTGATTAAATAAATACAGTTGATGTTTTGTATGACATTATTTGTGATTTTTGCAATATTGGCACTCCAGCCTAGAAAATGACAGAGAAGGGAGTTCACTTTACACTGCCTTGTAGTAAATTTTATTTGTTGTTTTTGGGATCTCGTGTTAGGTAGCACATACTGTGCTGGCAAAAGGAGCAAGCTCTTTTTCCATGTTGTAGTCTGTGCTATGGAAGCCAACATTCCAGGGTGATATTTGATATTTCAGATTCTATCAAGAAATTGAGCAAAAGTTAGCATAATATTGAAGAATGCTGTATTTTTTATAATGAGAGAGAACAACACCAGAGACTAGACTAATTATTCTGTCCTTTGGAGACAGAAAACATTTATTACTAGAGGATCTCCCTCCATATCCCCTTCCTTTCCCCCAGCTTGCAAAAAGGGGTTAATGTTTAAGCACATGGAGAGCTGACATAACTTAAAATTCATACAGTAAACTACACTGGGGCTTCAAGAGTATGCTATGTAGAGAAGGTAGCTTTTTCCTGTTTCTTAAATAGCTATAATATGAGTGGTTAAGGCTGACATTTCATTTTTAATTTCACTCATCCGAAAGAGTCCCCTTTACTACCCTCTCTGACAAAACTCCTGCCTCTTATTAGCTGTTTTTCCAGTCAAGGAGGGTTTGATGGGACTTTCTGTGGAGCCAGTTAACACTGCCCTTGGCTAAGCCAGAGAGCTCTGGACACCCACTCTTTTGTTCCCCTGAATTCCAAACAGCAGCCAGCTTGGGAGCGTTGAGGACTGAGGAAGTATCAGATCTTGGGCTGCAGCATGGAGATGTATTATGCCAAGAAACTAAACAAATTACCCCACTGGTTTTAATTTGGAGTAAAAGAATAAAACTTCAGAAAAAGCATAGAGAACTCTGATTTTCCAGGAGAGAATAAAGGGGGAAAGGGACAAATGCTGCACCCTTTTGAAATATAGTTTAATAGTTTCAAAATGTAATCAGAATACCTTACAGGCAAAGTTATGATGACTCCATTTGTGTTTGGGCAGTAATGCTGAATAATTTGGCCACTTCCTTTTGCCTCAGTAAAGAAACAATAATGGCCACTTTTTCCCTCAAGAAGAAAAGTTTTTTTCATAGTTTAATATTTTAAATGCTCTAACTTCTGTTTGAAGGAGAACAATACAAGTAATGTATTAACAAACATTAAAAAGATATAATTACAGTTTACTACAGTAAATTCACTCTTGGGGCATTACTTAAAGGTCAAATCGATACTTCTCTGTTTTGCCAGTGGTTCCTCACTCCTCTCCTGCCACAGTATATCTGAATGAAAGCTAGGATCAGAGAGTTTGGTGATAAACTGCTTAACAGAACAGAAGTTCTAAAAAAAAAAAAAAAAATTATTTCCCTTTGGAAGTTTGACTTTCAATCTGTATGGGTAATTGGGGTACTTAACTGTACTTTGCAGGAAAAAGTACATGGAAGTGACAGTTTTCTCTGTTTTACTTGAGCTATGATATTGAAAGCAGGAAGAAAAGAAGTCTTACTGTTTTTAATCAGCTGCTTCCACCTCTTAAATGTCAGCTTAGGTACCTTTATGGTGGGCCTTGGCGATTTCAGTTCTATACCTTCACCACCATAGCTCTTGTGTTTTCTTTTGGCTCCTTATTCCTCAGTTACTGCAGTTCTCTAAGTGCTATATAAGGTTCACAGTTCTTATGCTCTCAATGGGAGTTTCATCATGCATTAAACACTGTGTATTGCCCTAAGTGAACTAATTCTCTTTGTTAAAAAAGGATTCACTGAGTACTCCCAATACAACACGAATGATCTCTTCTGTGTTTGGAAAGCTCTTAGCACATTTTGAACACTACTGCAATATAAACAAAAGAAGAAAAATAATAATTGCATTTTTAATTATAGGATACTGTTACAGGAGAAGAGAAATTGTTTGCTTTTGCAGCTGGAAGAAGCTACTCGTTTAGCCTCCTATTTACACTCCCAGTTAAAAAGGTGAGATCTTTAGAGAAAATAGTATTTAAAGAAAATTAAATACATTCTGAATTGCACAGAAAAAGGTAAAAGTACAAAAAGAACAGACCATTTCATTTTTTCATACTTTTGTGTGTTTGTAATAAGTAAAAGATGGGCATTGGTTCCTAATTTGTTGATCTGTTTTCTTTAAGGACAGTTGGGGCACTGAAAGGCATTCACAGTTTGCAGTTTAGCAAAGTATTTGATGTGTCATAAATTCAGTGGTTTGGATAGAGTGTTATCAAAAAGGAGAAAAGTACTTTTCACTTTTAATAATAGCTGTCCGGACTGCCTGGTTTTGAAAGTTGGTGAGATGTGTCCGTATAATATGTGAAAAGAAGAAGTGCAGCCGAACCCATTTTATGATTGTTTTTGTTTATTTATAAACATTTACACAAAAACCAAGATTAAGCCTTTAAACTACACACAACAAAAGATGGAAAATTTAGTTGCATTCGGGGTGCCATTCTTAAGTGATTTCTTATTTCTCACACATTGATGGTCTCTGGTGCTGTACTGGAAAACAACATGGAAGACAGGCTAAATTAATAGTACAAATCAGACTTGCAACTTGTAGGTGACAAGAGGAAGGTAAATGGGGAGTCAGTATATCAGGGATAGATAGGCAACCTATGGCACGCATGCCAAAGGCGGCACGCGAGCTGATTTTCAGTGGCACTCACACTGCCGGGGTCCTGGCCACTGGTCCAGGGGAATCTGCATTTTAATTTAATTTTAAATGAAGCTTCTTAAACATTTTAAAAACCTTATTTACTTTACATACAACAATAGTTTTGTTCTATATTACAGACTTATAGAAAGAGACCTTCTAAAAACGTTAAAATGTATTACTGGCACGCAGAACCTTAAATTAGAGTGAATAAATGAAGCCTTGGCAACCTACTTCTGAAACGTTGCTGACCCCTGCAATATATAATCAGGGAGGCAGCATTTTACTGACATGGGCTACGTTTTGTAGGAGAAGTTAATTCTGAAAGAAGAAACGATAGGCACTTGATGCACTGGAGTTTGGGCAAAGAAGAAACAGAAATGGTAGTGATGCATCTTCCCAGCATCCACTATCAGAACTGTCTCTTTCCAATCTGCCTGGTTTATGCAAATCTTACAGTTTTCAGCTGGAGGAAAAGCATGAGTATAGTGGCAACAGCAGCAGCAAAACAACTACTGCCACTACCCACAGTCCAACCAGCCTCCGCTCTCCCCCAAACTCAGAAAAGCTGAAGAGAGAAATGAGCTCAGGGTCCATTTCTGGTATAAAAGGGTAATCACAGTAGTCAGAAAGATAAAATGCAAGAGGATAAAATGTGCTTGGAACATTCTGAGATTTTCACTACTCTGACATTCCAAGAAAATAGTCACCCAGAATAGGGGGTTGCATGCTATGGTGGGGACTTAGGATGTCCCCATGTTAACATGAAGGTGTTCTGAGATCTACAGGGAAATCCTCCAGGTTTGAGAGTATCTCCATGAAGGATCAGCCTTTTGAGCAACCCTTATCTCTCCAGCACACCAGGTTCACACTTTACCCACTGCTATACTCTTATTGCCACATTTTGGAGAGTGGCACAGAAATGGGGTTAGTGCTGAAATTGCAACTTGAAAGCTGCCACAGAATTTTCAAATTGGACTTCTGTGAGTTTGCATATAAAGCTGTATAACAGGGATCAGCATCCTTTAGCCTGCAGCCTGCCAGGGTAAGCCCCCTGGCGAGTCAGGCTGGTTTGTTTATCTGCTGCATCCTCAGGTTCAGCCAATTGCAGCTCCCACTGGCCGTGGTTCACCACTGCAGGCTAATGGGGGTTGCGGAAAGCAACATGGGCCAAGGGATGTGCCGGCAGCTGCTTCCCGCAGCCCCCATTGGCCTGAACGGCAAACCGTGGCCAGTGGGAGCTGTGATCGGCTGAACCGCTGGATGCAGCAGGTAAAATAACCAGCCCAGCCCGCCAAGGAGTTTACCCTGGCAGACCGCAGGCCATAGGTTGTTGATCCCGGCTGTATAGAGTGACGCTCTCCTGGTTCTGCTGATGTCCCACTCCTCTTGAACAAATGTATTGGACTTAATTTAGAAGCAACTGATTGAAATATAATGGCTTGTGATATACAGAAGTTCAGACTAGACGACTAATGGTCCCTTCTGGCTTTAAATTTCAAGAACCTATGACTTTCCTCACCAGTCCTCTCTCTGGCCACCTTTCCACGGAAACCCACAAAGCGCCATCTACAGATTTGAGAAGAGGGATGTGTTGATCCTTCTTGCTCCACTTCTCCCTTTTAGACATGCTGAGTTAAGTTGATTCTCATTTATACTACTTTCATCACCTTTATGTCTAAAGGCAAGGGAGAAGAAAGATGACCCTTAACCTAAGTATTACAATGCAGAATGCTTGTAAAATCCTCTACCTTAACATGGGTTATTATTTTTCTATCTATGCTGTGTTTCTAGCTATATAATTTATATATTAATGGATCCTTCTCTGTTTTAGTCTATCTGCTAGCACCCTCACAATGTCTTCTGGCAGCAGTAGGGGATCACTGGCATCCAGCCGAGGATCATTGGCTTCTAGCAGAGGGTCTCTAAGCTCTGTCAGCTTCACGGACATATACGGCCTCCCACAGTATGACAAATCAGACAGTGTTACTGACTATGCACAACATCTACGCTTTGACCTTGTTCCATTTGATTCTCTCAGTAAAGATGTTCAGTACTCTGATCCCACTGGACATTGTAACTTCAACAAACAAAGGAGGTCCTTGGACACGCCTCAGTCCCTGGCATCCCTGTCATCACGGTCTTCCTTGTCTTCATTGTCCCCTCCAAGTTCCCCTATGGACACCCCCTTCCTTTCTGCTTCTCGGGATTCTCCACTTGCCCAGATGTCAGAAGGATTTGAGGAGATAGCGGGCATAGGAGCCCTAGAAATGCGCAGAGTTCAGGCCTCGGTTTTGGGTGACGATGATGCCCAAGGCACAACTTCATCACAGACTCCTGCTTACCTCGTGGATGATGGACTACAAGAAATGGGACCAGACCTGGCAAACATCCAAACTGGCGGAGGTGAGTTTGTTTTCTTCATTACCATTTTGTCTCACTTGATCTTCAAGGGATAATGAAAAACGCAAGAAAAAAGTAAGCATGGCATTATATAATAGAGGATATTCATTTATCAGTTCAATTTATTTTTTAATTTTGCGAATGGTGTTCTCATTACACTAATTGATTGCATTTCCCTTGTTAATTTACCTTCAATGTAAATTTACCTTCAGGTGTTAAATCCTGCCTGACAGAAATCCATTTCAAAAGGTATTTTCTTCTCCCATTGATAATGGCCCATCTAAATTTAACAGCCTCTTAGAATTGGTATACTAATGTACAACTTTTTTTTTTTCCTTTCTGTGTGTATAAATGCATCTTACTTCTGTTCCATTCTATGCATCTGATGAAGTGAGCTATAACCCACGAAAGTTTATGCTGAAATAAACTAGTTAGTCTCTAAGGTGCTACAAGTATTCCTCACTTTCTTTATGGATACAGACTAGCAGGGCTGCTATTCTTGAACCTATTAGTAATAGCAGTAAGTTTCATGGAGGGAAATGGGGATGCAACCTTAACTGGCTGGTTCATGCAGATCAGACCCCTTTGTTTTACAATTGTATGAGGGGGCAAACGCAACTGGCTGGTAAGTCTATGGTGTTAGTGTATTTCTTCATTTGTGTGAGCATAGTATGTAAAGTCTACGTGTGAGTGTTATTTGGACCAGAACTGGGGTGGATTGGTGCCACCCAGCACCTATTCTGTTTACGTGAACTGATATGCATACAGGAATTTAGGGGGAAGGTGAACAAGTGAGCTGGTTGAGACTATTGGGGATCGCCAGATCTTGAAGTGCAGGAAGGGAGGGGCAGTTATACTCTTACAATAACTCTACTCTAAAATCTGTGGTTACCACAACACACTTTCAAAAATATATACCATTTGTACTGAAATAGGTTCTATTCTACTTGTATTTCAAATGGTCACAATAGACCACTCCTTATGGGTACTCCCTATGTATAAACCATTACCAGTTATCCTTGAGAACTCATGGAAGATGTGTGAGGTCACAGAGATCTGGAGAAGGGCGTGCATAGCACATGCCTTTAATATGGGGAATAAAGAGCACCTGGGGAATTATATACCAGTCAGCCTAACTTCAATACCTGGAAAGGTACGGGAACAAATTTATTAATCAATTTGTAAATACCTAAAGGATCTGAGGGTTATAAGGTATAGTCATCACGGATTTGTCAAGAGCAGGTCAGACCAAACCAACCTAATTTCTTTCTTTGACAGAGTTACTGGCTTAGTGAATTGAGGGAAAGGGGTGGGGGGCAGAGGGATGTGACAGGTTGGGTCACAGAAACCGCCTTGGGATTGCCATCTGATGTGTTGGGACTACCTCTGAGCCCATTTTACCTGGCAGCTTGGGACGTCAGGACCTTGCCTGGTTGTGTTAGACACACTAGCCTGCTACAGACCCAGGTCTGAACCATGTTCCCCAAAAGCCACAGGCTTAACTGAAAACAGTTTAAGAAGTACTCCTGTCTCCAACACCCAGTTCCCAGTGGGATCCAAACCCCAAATAAATCCATTTTACTCTGTATAAAACTTATACGGGTAAACTCATAAATTGTTCACCCTCTATAACACTAATAGAGAGATGTGTAGCTGTTTGCTCCCCCAGGAATTAACACATGTTCTGGATTAATTAATGAGTAAAAATGATTTTATTAAATATAAAAAGTAGGATTTAAGTGATTCAAGTAATGGATAGACAACAAAGTAAATTACCAAGCAAAATAAAACACAAACATGCAAGTCTGAGCCTACTACAGTAAGAACCTGAATGCAGGTAAATCTCACCCTCAGAGATGTTCCAATAAGCGTTTACAGATTAGACTTCCTCATAGTCTGGGTCCAGCAATCACTCACATCCCTGTAGTTTCTGTCCTTTGTTCCAGTCTCTTTCAGGCATCTCTTTGGGATGGAGGAGCTATCTTTTGAGCCAGCTGAAGATAAAATGGAGGGGTTTCTTAGGGCCTTATATTGTCTCTCTTTTGTGGATTGAAACCCCACGCTCCCCCAGTGTAGAACCACAGTTACAAGATGGAGTTTTGGAGTCACATGGGCAAGTTTCATGTCCATGAATGGTTCTTTACAGGCCAACTCCGTTGCCCACATATTAGTTTGAACATTTCCAGGGAAGCTCAGATGTGAAGTGGCATCTTTCAATGTTCATTGTTTAAGTACTCCCAATTACTTGAATAACCCCTTCACACTATGTTGACCAAATCTGTCTTATGTGCCTCCTACAGAAAACACTTCAAATACAGGCATAGAGCCAACGCTCATAACTTCAGATATAAAAATGATACACGCATACAAATAGGATGAATTCATTCAATAGAACATAATCTCTGCAAATATATGTTACATGGCATATGTAGCATAAAACATACTCCAGTTATGTCGTATTTACATTCATAAGCATATTTCTATAAAGAATTATGGGGTGCAACATCAGAGGGGAGAGCTGTAGATATGATCTACCTTGATTTTAATAAGGCTTTTGACATAGTCCTACATTATATTCTTCTAAATAAACTAGGGAAATATGGTATAGACTAAATTGGTATAATATGGGTATAGAACTTGTTAAAAAACCATATTCAAAGAGTAGTTATCCAATGGTTGCTATCAAACTGGGAGGACGTATCTAGTGAAGTCCTGCATGGGTCAGTCCTGGGGCGGGTTCCATTCCATATTTTCATTTCTGACTTGGATAGTGGAGTGCTTATAAAATTTGCAGTTGAAACCAAGCTGGGAATGGTTGCAAGCACTTTGGAGAACAGAATTAGAATTCAAAACAACCTTGACAAATTAGAGAATTGGTCTGTTATCAACATGATGAAATTCAATAGAAACAAGTGCAAAGTACTACACTTGGGAAGGAAAAATTAAGACGCACAAATACAAAATGGGGAATAACTGGCAAGGTGGTGGTGGTGCTGGTAAAAGAGATCTGCGGGCTATGGTGGATCACAAATTGAATATGATAGAGGTAATCACATTTTTTTCGCGGGTTGGTCACAGCATAAATAGCAAATTTTGCAGATGTGTTCATTCCATGCTATCCTTACTTCTGTAATGCACTCTGAAGGCATAGGGTAAAAGTATATGGCATTGTATAGGCTAAAAATATACAAAAGACCAAATTTCAAGGTCCATTTTTCACAGCTGTGAATTTGGTAGGGCCCTACCTATACTTAATTCCTAGAAATGAAGACCTGATTTGAGTGCTGAGATAAGGAAGGCTGTAGTGGGGCTGGGATACTGCTTCCGTTATACTCTTCTCCCCACCCTCTATGAACTTTTCTTTACTGTCTTTTCTCTCTTCTTTCATTTAAACATTCTTTTCTGCTTTTGTCACTAGAGCGTTTCCTATTTCACTGTGATCACCTATTTCTTCTCTGTGTATAGCATGCAGTGTTTACCTTGGAAGTAGAAAAACAGTACATGGCCAAATAATTATTCTGGTGTGGTGGTCTTTTGAGCTGCTGTTGATGTGTACATTTTAAAATAATTGTTTAGGAAAAAATGGTTCCCCCTTCACATTTTTTACCAAAGCTTTTGACTCTTTTTCACTCTGTAAATTGATTGGCTTGAATAGTTTGCCTTCTGTTTCATAGCAGCTGTTTTCAAGCAGCATTTCTAAAACTTTATTGGTTCACCTGAAGAGCTGTTGTGAAGTGAACTGATGGAACATGATGCTCATGTACCAACAGGGTACATATACCACAGATTGGAACTCTGGGGCTTAGAGCTAACTTGTTGATTTTAAGAATCAGGGTGGTAGCCGTGTTAGTCTGGAATAGCAGAGTTAACAAAGTCCTGTGGCACCTTAAAGACTAACTATAAAGTTTTGAAGCATGAGCTTTCGTGGGCTAATACCCACTTCGTCGGATGCAAGCAGTAGAAGTGTTCACAAACAGGCAGTTATAGAAAAGTAGGTAAGAGCCAGGTGGGAGGTGAAAAGGTTAGTCCAATTAAGCTGAGCCAGCTTGTTATCTCCGATCAGGGAGTGTGGATTATTCGTCTAGCATTTGAATGGGGTCTGTGGACATGGAGAGATGAGAAACAATGCCTGTAATGAGCCAACCATTGTAGATCCCGGTTCAATCCCAAAGTGTGTGTGCCGAATTTGCAAATGAATTGAAGCTCTGCAGTCTCTCTTTGCAGTCTGGATCTGAAGTTCCCTTTCTGCAGAATGGTGACCTTTAAATCCGCAATAGTGTGTCCAGGCAGGTTGAAGTGTTCCCCTACAGGTTTTTGTATATTGCCATTCCTAATATCTGATTTGTGTGCATTTATCCTTTTTCGTAGGGACTGTCCAGTTTGGCCGATGTACATAGCAGAGGGACACTGGTGGCATATAATGGCATATATGACATTGGTTGATGTACAGGTGAATGAGCCAGTGATGGTATGGTTGATCTGGTTAGGTCCTGTGATGGTGTTGCTGGTGTAGATATGTGGGCAGAGTTGGCATCGAGGTTTGTTGCATGGATTGGTTCCTGAGTTGGAGTTATTGTGGTGCAGTGTGCTGTTGCTGTTGAGAATTTGTTTAAGGTTGGCAGGTTGTCTGTGTGCCAGGACTGGCCTTCCTCCCAAGGCTTTTGAAAGTGAGGGATTATTGTCCAGGATGGGTTGTAGGTCACTGATGATGCGTTGCAAAGGTTTTAACTGAGGACTGTAGGTGATGGCCAGTGGTGTTCTGTTGTTTTTTTTCTTGGGCTTGTCTTGTAGCAGCAGGCTTCTGGGTACACGTCTGGCTCTGTTGATCTGTGTCCTTATTTCCTTGTGTGGGTATTGTAGTTTTGAGAAAGCCTGGTGAAGATCTCGTAGGTGTTGGTCTCTGTCTGAGGGGTTGGAGCAAATCCGATTGTACCTCAGTGCTTGGCTGTAGACAATGGATCGTGTGGTATGTCCGGGATGGAAGCTGGTGGCATGAAGGTAGGCATAGCTGTCGGTAGGTTTTCGGTATAGGGTGGTGTCGATGTGGCCGTCATTAATTTGCACTGTGGTGTCTAGGAAGTGGATTTCCTGTGTGGACTGGTCCAGACTGAGGTGGATGTTGGGGTGGAAGCTGTTGAAGTCATGGTGGAATTCTTCCAGAGTTTCTTTCCCATGGGTCCAGATGATGAAGATGTCATCAATGTAGCGTAGATAGAGAAGGGGTGTGAGTGGACGAGAGTTGAGGAAGCGTTGTTCCAGGTCTGCCATAAAGATGTTGGCATACTGTGGGGCCATGCGGGTGCCCATAGCAGTCCCGCTGGTCTGGAGGTATATATTGTCACCAAATTTGAAATAGTTGTGTGTGAGGATAAAGTCACAGAGCTCAGCAACCACCTGTGCTGTGGCATCATCAGGGATACTATTCCGGACAGCTTGTATTCCATCTTTGTGTGGGATGTTTGTGTAGAGAGCCTCTACACCTACGAGATCTTCACCAGGCTTTCTCAAAACTACAATACCCACACAAGGAAATAAGGACACAGATCAACAGAGCCAGACGTGTACCCAGAAGCCTGCTGCTACAAGACAAGCCCAAGAAAAAAAACAACAGAACACCACTGGCCATCACCTACAGTCCTCAGTTAAAACCTTTGCAACGCATCATCAGTGACCTACAACCCATCCTGGACAATAATCCCTCACTTTCAAAAGCCTTGGGAGGAAGGCCAGTCCTGGCACACAGACAACCTGCCAACCTTAAACAAATTCTCAACAGCAACAGCACACTGCACCACAATAACTCCAACTCAGGAACCAATCCATGCAACAAACCTCGATGCCAACTCTGCCCACATATCTACACCAGCAACACCATCACAGGACCTAACCAGATCAACCATACCATCACTGGCTCATTCACCTGTACATCAACCAATGTCATATATGCCATTATATGCCACCAGTGTCCCTCTGCTATGTACATCGGCCAAACTGGACAGTCCCTACGAAAAAGGATAAATGCACACAAATCAGATATTAGGAATGGCAATATACAAAAACCTGTAGGGGAACACTTCAACCTGCCTGGACACACTATTGCGGATTTAAAGGTCACCATTCTGCAGAAAGGGAACTTCAGATCCAGACTGCAAAGAGAGACTGCAGAGCTTCAATTCATTTGCAAATTCGGCACACACACTTTGGGATTGAACCGGGATCTACAATGGTTGGCTCATTACAGGCATTGTTTCTCATCTCTCCATGTCCACAGACCCCATTCAAATGCTAGACGAATAATCCACACTCCCTGATCGGAGATAACAAGCTGGCTCAGCTTAATTGGACTAACCTTTTCACCTCCCACCTGGCTCTTACCTACTTTTCTATAACTGCCTGTTTGTGAACACTTCTACTGCTTGCATCCGACGAAGTGGGTATTAGCCCACGAAAGCTCATGCTTCAAAACTTTATAGTTAGTCTTTAAGGTGCCACAGGACTTTGTTAACTTTGTTGATTTTAAGTTCTTGTGCAAAGTGTTTGGTTGCTGCCACCTACTGGTGTTGTAGCATAATGCAAAGGGAACAAATTGTAATTCTGACAATTCAAACAACTTTCTTAAATATTCAAATAAAATAGTGTGAATTTATTTTGATGAACTTTATTACTCATGGAAGTGATGGAGGAATTAACAGTCCCAGAAAACAGTCCCTTGTTTACTGCATGCAGCCAGTGTGTAAGATTTCTTCACACAATGTCTTGTTTATGCGCCTCAGTATTGATGGCACCTCTGCTGCTTCTCCATTCTGGCATCTCTCCTGAGACTATACTAAGAATTGTGCTAAAATATGTGGTGATTTTATGATGTGTACAAAAAGAACCTGACTAAGCTATGGAATTCAATTCACTTGCTGGAAGAGTCTTACAGAGATCACGGGGGAAAAATCACATCCGAATAGAACATTGTTTTTAAACTTTTACATTTTTCCTGTCTCTTCTGTGAATTTTAATGTAAAAAGCTTCCATCATTAATATGATTTTGGTTAGTTTAAATTATAAATTAGTTTAAAGATAGAGGCATATTTTGCTTTCTTATAGATTTTCTGTTTGGGTCCCACTCTACATCTACAACCCTAAACTTTGGGGAAATTTGAATTTAGATCCAAACTTCACAGCCAGTCTTTATCTCTACAATGGGCCAAATTAAAATCCTTGCTCCAAACATTACCAAACTTGGGGGAAGTTTGGATCCAGATATAGTTATTTAGATGTAAAGTTTCCATTAATGTCTAAATAATCTTTTGTATAAAAATCATTGGCATAGATTGAAAAATTGATTCATCACAGTGTGCTTTTCATTTTGTATCTTGTTTCTCATGCGGCACAGCAGAAAAATTCACTGTAAGTGAACCTGGAATTACTTATTGTGCTGGTTTTGCCTGTAATGCTTAGCGTGTTTTTTTGTGTGTAGTGTGGATGTTCTGTATGATTTGCATATGGAGAAGAGGGCGGCTGTGCTACATTTGGTTATAGTTGGTATCACATTGTATATGTTTAATTATTATGGGATGCTTACGTTTTTGCTATATGCACTAAACATTATATTCATGGCTGCAGATGACTTCTCAGAAAAACTTTTAAGCTTTAGCTTTATTATAACTTGCTAATGCCCAACAGTACCATTGCAGATAAGTATCTGTGTCTCCATTATAAGTTTATTTTCTGGAGACTGTTCAACTCTTCTATTAAAATGCATTTTGAGCTGGTACACAGCACATAGAGTCCAAGTTCATGAAACATGGGTTACACTCTCAAAAGTAGCTAGTGATTTTGGTGCCTTAGTTACTTAACAACTAGTTTGAGACACCCTTAAAATGTCTACTTCTTCAGATAGTGGATTCTCAGAACTTTTTGAAACCAGGCCTGTTTCAGATGTATCAGTTGACTCAAAATCACGAGTCATTTCTGAAAATGTAGGTCAGTATTTTGTACCCAAATTTCTAAGATCTGGAATAAGGTAGTAAAAGATGCGATGCTGCCTCCACACTAAAAATACCAAATTTTATTTTAAATAAAACTTTTCAGTTTCCAACTTTGTTTGACTAAAATCTGTGGTAAATACTATGACATGATATCTAAAATCAGGGGTGCTACTTTGATTGTCAAGCCTGTTTTTCATGTTGATTTTTCTAGTCAAAGGCATGTTCTGACATTTGCCACCTCTCCCAAATTCTGTGGGATTTTCCTGATATTATCAGGTGTTTCCGTGTCTTCCAGGCAGCAAGCAAAACATCACTAGGTTACAACGTTGTTGTAACATCACTTGTTCATGACTTCACCATGTTGCATTTTGAGAATAATTTTTCCTATCTGAGAAATTCCAAAAGATGACAGCCCATAACAGAGAGCTTGCAAAGTACCGACTATGGTTACAGGGTTTTCTTTCATCTCCTGTATCCACACAGGCCATCCATGTGGTGAAAAATGGCACCAGTGTAACTTGAGTTGGTTTTTAAACTAATACAGTTACACTACTGCAAAAGGCTCTTTGGACACTTACTGTGATGTAAAAGTGGCTGAAACTGTTCCTAATTGACTTAAACGAATGCAAAGTAAGTGGCTCTTATACTAAAATAAGTGCCCACCCAGCCTTTTGTACTGATTACAATGTACTACTTTAATTTCACACCTTAAATTATCCTGATGCTATTTTTTCATGTAGACAAGCCAAAAAATGAAATTAGTAGCATACCAAAAATACCACCATCACATGCCATCTTGAAGACCTCATAGTGGAGTATTATGCAAACATCATCATAATTTGAATATCGTTTCTTTAGTCCTTTGCTTCCTCTAATTAACTAGAGCTGAGAATTTGTTTGTATTTTTGGGAAGATTGAAATGCATTGTGTTGCATGATAATCTCTGCTGGACAATTATGATGGGAAGCAATGATTCAGGAGAGCTTAGTTCTTTCTTCAAGCTCAGACACCTCTTCTGGTTTAGAAAGAGATCGAGACACTCCTGATTGAAGGTCTAAATTTCCCAGGTAGATATAGATAGCTAGAAACATTAGATTTGGAGGAGGGTAAACATGGCTTATCAGTCCACAAAGGCAAACACTTGGATCCTCTTGTATCTATCTAGTTGTTGGAATTCTGGATTCTGCACAGGTCTTTTCACTTTTTGCAAGTCACAGAATAAATTGTTTTCTTCCCATTTGAGTTTGTAACGTCCATCAGGCTTGCAATGAGGTAAGTCATCTAGTTTAGTGGCACTCAACCTTTCCAGATTATTGTATCCTTTTCAGGAGTCTGATTTGTCTTTTGTACCAAGTTTCATCTCACTTAAAAATGATTTGCTTATGAAACCAGACATAAAAATACAAAAGTTTCACAGCACACTATTACTGAAAGATTGCTTACTTTCTCATTTTACCATACAATTAAAAATAAATCAAGTGGAATATAAATATTGTATTTGCATTTCAGTGTTTAGTATATAGAGCGATATAAACAAGTCATTATCAATATGAAATTTTAGTTTGTACTGACTTCGCTAGTGTTTAAGGTGACCAGATGTCCCAATTTTATAAGGACAGTCCCGATTTTGGGGTCTTTTTCTTATACAGTAGACTCTCGATTATCCGGGATTATCGGGAAAACCTTAATCCCAGTTAATAAAATCCCAGATAATCAAGCGTCTACTGGGGGTGGGGGGGTTCGCCGCCACCCTGGGATGCGGGGGGAGGAGGGGAAAGGTGGTGGTCCCACCACCTGCCCCAGTCAGCTCCCGCAGCCAGCCTGGGTGTAAGGAACCCAGGCTGTCAGCGGGAGCTCAGACCCCGGCTGGCAGGAGCCTGCGGGGAAACTCTAAAGCGGCAGCTGGCCTGCCGCCGCTTTGGGGTTTTCCCCCCAGGCTCCTGCCAGCCAGGGTCTCAGCTCCCGCTGCCAGCCTGGGTTTCCTACACCCAGGCTGGAAGCAGGCTGAGACCCCAGCTTGTAAGGGGGCCAGTGGGAGAAGCCCCAAAGCAGTGGCAGGCTAAGGCTGAGCCCACTGCCGCTTTGGGGCTTCCCCATCTGACCTGTTTAGACATCCTGGTTAATCTGCAGCACAGTTAACCCACGCCCGGATAATCGGGAGTCTACTGTATAGGCTTCTATTACCCACCCCTACCCCCATCCCGATTTTTCACATTTGCTGTCTGGTCACCCTACCAGTGCTTGTTACATAGCCTGTTGTAAACTAGGCAAATATCTTGATGATTGATGTACCCCCCTAGAAAGACCTCCGTGTACTCGCAGTGGTACATGTACTGCTGGTTGAGACCCATTGATCTAGGTGACTGCTAAATCCATCCTGAAGTTGTCCAACAGAACGTTGAGACTTGTTATTAATTTAATCCTTACCAAAGTTTTCTGGACAGCAGGTACACTGATATTTAAAACCAGCAGCTGCACACATGCAGTAATTTGAAGGCTTTTGTGAGCATGACATAAGTAATCACATGGCCCTCTTCATATTGCACTCAAAAGTGGCTGAGATTCACCTTAATGCAGAGGGCCTGCCCAAGGCCTGTGCATCACGTATGCCAAGCAGTGTGCTGGCCTTTGCACTGGGGGGTGCTTTTCATCCATTGTGAATATTAATGTTTTACTGCCATTCATTAAAATAATTAATCTTTAGGATGCACGTATTAATTAATTGTGCTTTCTGTTTGTCGTGGGATATACATTGTGCACTTTCTCCGTGGTAATAGGCTCTATGCTTTAGTCATTTTTTTCCAATGTACTGTCCATTACCATCCATGCATGTGAAAAAATACAGTTGCCTAAAAGGGTTGGTTGTTACAGTTCGATGCACCTCAGAACCATTCCTTGAAATATCACAGCATGGATAAATAGGGGAATTGTATGTTTCTATTTTATTCCACTTGTGAATGCCACATCTCACAACTCACCTTCCTTAAAACTTTTTTTAGATAACTTCCTGCTTTCTGTGTTAATTCTGCCTTCGAGGGAAAGGAATTTAAATTTGGAAAGATCATGTGTGATACCTGTGCAATGAGGAAACACTGAAGTAAATCAGTTTGATATCTCTCAGAGACTCAAGAGATGGAATTTCAGAACATATAGGGCCTTTTGAATGTGCATAACTTTACATATGACTCAGTTCTTGAGCACTATCACTTGTGCATGCCTATTTGAGATTCTATACTGCAATACTCGCATATGCAAAATAGTTTTGCATACATTCCATTGTGTACCTTATGACAGTGGTCTTCAAAGTGAGGTGCGAGGCCACCCCCCGGGGGTGCACGAGACCCCAGCACCACCACCAATCCTGCCCGGGAGACCGCCAAATTCGCGGTCTATTTTGTCTCACCGAAATGCCGCCAAAAGAAAGCGGAAGCTTTCTGTTCGACGGCATTTCGGCAGAAGTACCCGGGGGCCGCAATTGGAGGTGGGAGCACGAAAAAGGGGCGTCGAGCAAACAGTTTGAAGAATGCTGCCTTATTTGAAGGTGATTTGTCCATACTATTTTTGTTTGAGTTTGCTGGTAAGGGGCAAGGAGAAGAGGAATGTCATAATTTTGTTTTAAATGTTCATAATTTTTCAATTTTTAATTTTTTTTTAAATAAAGGTCATCCACCCCTACTTGTTAGGTTCAGGTCCATTTTGACAGTGTGCCCTCATACTGCAACTAGCAGCTGCTACTATGGTCTGACGAAGCCAGTTTGATTTGTGTTTGGGGAATTAATGTTTAAAAACAAATAAAAACCCCATACTGCCAATAGCAAATTCCTTCCTAAATCTTTACTTTTAAGCTAGGTTAAAAGAGGCATTCTGGATATTTCCAATGTCACACATTTATAAAGGGATGGTTAATAGGTGAATCCTAACATTAGGATATAGAGTGTGTGTATATATGATGGGGTTAAGGCAGTTTAAGGCTTACCCCCTTGGTGGTGGTGGTTCTCTCAGAAATACATTGCATAGTGATGAGATCAGTTTATATTTTCTTTTCTCATCATCCGTCAAAATCCTTCCTAAATTCTCCAGCAAAGTCACTTCAATCCATTTTATGTATTTTTCTAAGTTGCAGTAATGTTCCAGCATGTGTAATTGTATTTACATCAACTGTATGTTTGGGCTTAAGAGATGTTAAATTTGCATTTTATGTAATACATTGTGAGGGATTGCCTCAACCTGACACTTTCTTTAATTTTTTCCCCTCCATTATAGCTGTAACTCTACGCGAAGACAGTGCAAGGAGGTCAGCGAGGCGAGCCAGGCGAGTCTCAGCATGTCTATCCGATTATTCACTGGCTAGTGACAGTGGCGTGTTTGAAGCTTTAAGCAAAAGGTCAGGTGTATTAATGCGCAATCAATTGGAAATGTCCTTTTAATGCCACATAAAGTCTGCAAAAATACTCTGTAAATTTTCTAAAATAGGTATATTTTTTTTCTTACCAGAGACATGATAATGCCTAATATTTAATAATATAAGAATATTAGGTTAAAATACTTGAGAAAGAATAGAGGCTGGCTACGTGCCATTCCACTGTCATTTTCACAGATGTTAGTATGTCACTTCCATCTTGTACCACTCCTAATAACCTATAAGATTTTTCCTTTCTACTTGTAAAATGCTGCTTTTTCTTCTTGCTGAATGATTTTGACTGTCTCATCCTGTCCTAACACCTTTCTGATTTTCAGCATCTATCATCATGTGTTTATTTGTATTTTATCAACACGAAAACAATATTTTACAAAATACTATTTACCGTTCTGGAAACAGAAGGTAACAAAAATTATTAAAGAGAGGGAATAATTGATTTATGTGGAAACTTTTAAAACTAAAATGTATAGTTTGGCCAAATGATGATTAAGGGGAGAATGTATAACAATATACAAGGGTGTAAACACTGTAAAACAGCAATCCAGGAAAGAATATCTGGACAGAAATCATTCTAAAAGTGACATCTCTTGGACTGTGGGAATAATTTTTCCAGAGAAGCTGCAGAAGGGCCATTCCTTGAATCATTTAACACTGGTCTAGTGTTACTACTGTAGAACATACATCTCCATGTCCTGTAGTGGCAGGAGCCTAACGATGGGTATGTCTACATCACAATAATACACCTGTGGCTGGCCTGTGTCCGCTGACTTGGTCTTGGTCTGCAGAGCTGTAAAACTGCACTGTATCAGTTTGGGTTTGGGCTGGATCCCAGGCTTTGGAGCCTTTCCCCCAACAGGTCTCAGGGTCTGCTGGCCTGGAGCCCGAGCCTAAACATACAGTTTTATAGCCTGAAACCTGCAAGCCTGAGTCAGCTGATGTGGGCCAGCCGTGCGTGTTTGACGGCAGTGTAGATGTACCCTAGATTACCTAATGAGCTTTTCCCGTGTTTTCTGATTTGCAGTGTTTCAGATCACAAAGCAAGTTACAAAGCTTGTATCCATTTTTTGCATGTTAAGTTGATGTCTCCATTTTAATCATAAAATAAACCCTTCTAAATCAGGGTGTAGTTTACAGTTGGCTTTTTTTTCCTCTTTAGGAATGAGGATGTTGAAGATCCTGTTTACAGTGGTGATGTTGTTGGTAGTGAAGAACCACAAATACATGTTGGATTCCTGTAAGTGAAGATATTTGGGTTTTTTAGTAGATACTGCCCACAATGATTCTCCCTCTACGGTCTTATCTCTTAAGCTTTGAACACTCAGGGCAGTGGTAGCTGGGTGTGGGCATGGACCAGGCCCTTAATGGACAGCATACACCAACCACTGCAGTATATAAAGCAGGCCTGCACAACATGCGGCCCGGGGGCCACATATGGCCCGCATGGGCTCACTGTGTGGCCCGCGGGAGGTGAATAGGGGTGGAGCAAGCCAAGAGGGGGGATGGGGAGAAGCGGATGGGGGGTGGGGAAAGGGTGGGGCTTTTTGTCCTGCAGCTGGGTTTTTTGCAGTAATATGGCCCTCGCTGCTTTCCGAGTTGTGCAGACCTGATATAAATATTACCGTCAGGCATTCCATTCAGTTCCCTCTACCTCGGTTGGCAAAGGAGCACCTGGTTTGCCACACTTTTTTAATCTTTCCAGCTCTTTCCACGGTATCCTTTTCATTGTTTGGAATTTGTGTGTGAGTAAGAAGATGAGGATTTGTTTCAGTACATGACATCACCCCCCTTTCTCTGGCCCCTTAGCGTCACATAAGGCACAGTGGAAGAGAGGTTTAAGGCTGGCTCCCAAGTATCCCCTTGCAAGCCCTGGTACTGGGGGGATGGAGGTCTGGTAACGGCAGTGCTACAGTGCTGCAGGGATTTCAGGTCACACTGCCACCTGTATGGCAGCCATAGGCAGCTAGACAGGCCGCCAAGTCTGTGTTATGCTAGGGGCCTTTCAGCCCCCAAAGCAGTCCTCCACCTCAGCCATGAGTTCTGTGCTCTCTCTCTTAAGAGGTGCAGCACAGAATCTCAGCTAACAGATTTAAATTGTTCAGTTTCCAAATTAATTTCGACATGAAAATGTTAACTCTTATTTATACAGCATGTGAATTAGCGAGAGAATGTAGACCATGGCAAACTGAAAATGATTTTATCAATCTAGTTACAGTGGTACAACTCTTAGCGCTGGTCTTCACTACCCGCCGTATCAGCAGGTAGCGATCGAACTTTTGGCGATCGATTTCTCGCGTCTTGTGAAGACGCAAGAAATCGATCGCCCGTGGCGTCCCCGTCGACTCCGGAATTCCAGCTTGCCGGGAGGCGCAAGCTGGAGTCGACAGGGGAGCGTGCCGCTGACTGCTGCCGCCATGAGGACGGCAGGGAAGTTGGCTGCAGATACGCAACTTCAGCTACGTGATTCACGTAGCTGAAGTTGCGTATCTACAGTCGATCCCCCCCCCCCCCCCCCCCCGTAGTGAAGACCAGCCCTTAGTGTGAATGTAGTTAAATCAGTATGAAGGCACCTTACAACTGAATTAGCTTATTTCCCTTCTCATATGAAAATAGTTTTAGTGGCATAACACACCTTCATGCTGATACAACTTCATCTACATTAAGGTGGTTGTACTGCTCTTAATTATAGCCGAATAATGAAAACAATACAATGTCTGTGGATAGCTAAGCCCCAGTTGTAGCTGAAGGGTGGTAGCATGGTAGCAGGAATGAATTTTTTTGTTTTTAATTTAATAGTACTTGATTTTATATTGTTGGTTCTGATAGATTATTTAGTGTAATATTGTAATAATATTGTGTTTCTCTTATCAGAATGTGATACCCAGAATCACATTGGATGTCAGCAGAGTTTTAAGTAACTTCATTCAACTGCACATGCATAAAAGATTTATCTTACTCTGAACATAGCTGTTTTTCTTCCTTGTAACATTTTTTTCTTCCATACGAATTTGGCAAGCTAAACATTGAGTTCTGCTAACTTATGTGGGCAATTTATTTTTTTCAGGCATGATGGTGGATGTGAATGTCTCCTAGTTCATGTGTTACAGTTGAAGAACTTTACCGGTCTTTTTGTGAAAGAAGGCTGCAAAATGTAAGCTTAAATTTTACCAAAGGTCTGATTATTACAGATCATTGCTTATTTTGTGTCCCAACCACAAATGTGCAATAAATCTGGCTACATGCTTTTTATATAAAATGGTACAATATTTGGGGAAGTATGGAAACTTGATACATTTTGATAGCCATCTAGTTGAGGAGGGGGGAGGGGATTGAGTTAATATTCAGGGACATTACCAAGTGAACGTTAAGGAAATAATTGTCTTAGAGGCCCAGTCCTGTTAACCATTAGTCACATAAGTAATGATTTATGACCCTTGGCTAATTGTAATAATCCAGCTGTAAAGCCCAGGAGCACTGTGTACTTCTGTAGGTTTTGCAGCTCTAAAGATAATTTGGGATAGAATCCATTAAGATAATGTCTTTGTCAGATAAACAAATTTCAGCAGAGTCTCAGAATGAGGAATTATAGTCTGTCTACATCTGGGCTGATAGTATGTCAATTCATCCCTTCCATTTCTTTGCCACAAAATATAGAACATATACCTACATTTCTTATTAGGTGTATTTCCATTATTTCTTACCCAAAGTTACAGAAATTATATTTCTTTAAATTAATGACAAACAATAGGGACCATTAACATTCTGTGGTCTGGTTTTATTTCTGCCCAGTGAACTTGCCTGAAAACTTTGGAAAGTTGATGTACTGTAGAATTGTTAAGAATCAGAGCGGTAGCCGTGTTAGTCTGGAATAGCAGAGGTAACAAAGTCCTGTGGCACCTTAAAGACTAACTATAAAGTTTTGAAGCATAAGCTTTCGTGGGCTAATACCCACTTCATCGGATGCAAGCAGTGGAAGTGTCCAGAGGCAGGTATAGAAAAGTAGGCAAGAACCAGGTGGGAGGTAAAAAGGTTAGTCCAATTAGGCTGAACCAGCTTGTTATCTCTGATCAGGGAGGGTGGGTTATTCTTCTACCATTTGAATGGGGGGGGTGAACATGGAGAGAGGAGAAACTATTTCTGTAATTAGCAAGCCATTGTAGGTCTTTGTTCAATCCGAGATTGTTTGTGTTGAATTTGCAAATGAATTGTAGCTCTGCAGTTTCCCTTTGCAGTCTGGACTTGAAGTTGTTTTGCTGCAGTATGGTGACTTTTAAATCTGTAATTGTGTGTCCAGGCAGGTTGAAGTGTTCCCCTACAGGTTTTTGTATATTGCCATTCCTAATATCTGATTTGTGTGCATTTATCCTTTTTCGTAGGGACTGTCCAGTTTGGCCGATGTACATAGCAGAGGGACACTGGTGGCATATAATGGCATATATGACATTGGTTGATGTGCAGATGAATGAACCAGTGATGGTATGGTTGATCTGGTTAGGTCCTGTGATGGTGTTGCTGGTGTAGATATGTGGGCAGAGTTGGCCTCGAGGTTTGTTGCATGGATTGGTTCCTGAGTTGGAGTTATTGTGGTGCAGTGTGCTGTTGCTGGTGAGAATTTGTTTAAGGATGGCAGGTTGTGAAAGTGAGGGATTATTGTCCAGGATGGGTTGTAGATCACTGATGATGCGTTGCAGAGGTTTTAACTGAGGACTGTAGGTGATGGCCAGTGGTGTTCTGTTGTTTTCTTTCTTGGGCTTGTCTTGCAGCAGGCTTCTGGGTACACGTCTGGCTCTGTTGATCTGTGTCCTTATTTCCTTGTGCGGGTATTGTAGTTTTGAGAAAGCTCGGTGAAGATCTCGTAGGTGTTGGTCTCTGTCTGAGGGGTTGGAGCAAATCCGATTGTACATAGCAGTGCCGCTGGTCTGGAGGTATATATTGTCACCAAATTTGAAATAGTTGTGTGTGAGGATAAAGTCACAGAGCTCAGCAACCACCTGTGCTGTGGCATCATCAGGGATACTATTCCGGACAGCTTGTATTCTATCTTTGTGTGGGATGTTTGTGTAGAGAGCCTCTACATCCATGGTGGCTAGGATGGTGTTTTCTGGAAGGTCACCAATGCATTGTAGTTTCCTCAGGAAGTCAGTGGTATCACGGAGATAGCTGGGAGTGCTGGTGGCATAGGGTCTGAGTAGAGAGTCTACATATCCAGACAGTCCTTCAGTGAGAGTGCCAATGCCCGTGATGATGGGGCTCCAGGGTTTCCAGGTTTGTGGATCTTGGGTAGTAGATAGAATAACCCCGGTATATTAATTTGTTCCTGTGTTAGTGCAGGGAGAGTCCTGAGTAGATGGTGCAGTTTCTTAGTATATTCCTCAGTGGGATCGGAGGGAAGTGGCCTGTAGAAATTGGTATTGGAGAGTTGTCTGGTAGCCTCCTTTTGGTAGTCTGACCTGTCCATGATGACAACAGCACCTCCTTTATCAGCCTCTTTGATAATGATGTCAGGGTTGTTTCTGAGGCTGTGGGTAGCATTGTGTTCTGCACGATTTAGGTTGTGAGGCAGGCGATGTTGTTTTTCCACAATTTCTGCCTGTGCATGTCGGCGGAAGCATTCCTTGTATAGGTCCAGACTGTCATTTCGACCCTCAGGAGGAGTCCATGTGGAGTTCTTCTTCTTGTGCTGCTGGTGGGATGGTGTCTGTGTACCAGTGTGCTGTTCCATGTTGTCTTGAAAGAATTCCTTGAGTCGGAGATGGCGAAAGTAGGCTTCCAGATCACCGCAGAATTGTATCATGTTTGTGGGGGTGGTGGGGCAGAATGAGAGTCCTCGAGATAGGACAGACTCTTCTGCTGGGCTGAGTGTGTAGCTGGATAGATTGACGATATTGCTGGGTGAGTTAGGGGTACCACTATTGTGGCCCCATGTGGAAGGTAGGATTTTAGATAGTTTGCAGTCCTTTTTCTTTTGTAGAGAGGTGAAGTGTGTGATGTAGATCTCCTGTCTTATTTTAGTAAAGTCTGTTTGTGTGGAAGGTTGGTTGTTTATGAAGATCTCCAGGTTGGAAAGCTCTTTTTTGATGTTTTCCTGTTTGTTGTACAGGATGCTGATCAGATGGTTCCTCAGTTTCTTAGATAGTGTCTGGCATAATCTCTCACTGTAGTCTGTGCAGTATGTGGATAGCAATGGATTCTTCACCTTCAGTCCATTTGGTATGATGTCCAGCCGTTTGCATTTGGAGAGAAAGATGATACCTGTCTGTACTTGTGCAAGTTTCTTCATGAGGTTGATGGATTTCCACTCCATACGGCTAAATGCAGTGCCTTGCATGATCTCAAGAATCAGAGAGGTAGCTGTGTTAGTTTCTCCTCTCTCCATGTTCACCCCCGCCCCCCATTCAAATGGTAGAAGAATAACCCACCCTCCCTGATCGGCGATAACAAGCTGGTTCAGCCTAATTGGACTAACCTTTTTACCTCCCACCTGGTTCTTGCCTACTTTTCTATACCTGCCTCTGGACACTTCCACTGCTTGCATCCGATGAAGTGGGTATTAGCCCACGAAAGCTTATGCTTCAAAACTTTGTAGAATTGTTATGAGTGTTCCCCTCCTCCCCAAGCTACAGCTGAAAATAATTTCAAAATAAGTTCGGTCATTGTCCTAATGTTAGTCTGCTGCTAAGCATAGAATACAAAGGTTTGGTTTTCTTGGGAATAGAAGGGGATGGTAAGGAGAAGGTGATCATCTTGTATCGTTCAACGCGTGCACCTATGTAATAAGAGAGATTTTGATAGTCTCCGAAGACAGCCATGTACAGTGACAGTCATCCAGAAAGGTAGTGACTACTAATTTGGGTTGGAGTTTCATCGGCTAAAGAAGCAGGTAAGGGATTGTCAATTGTAAGGCATCCTCCGTGATTTTTCTTTTCTTCCCCTCCCGCCTAACTTCTCAGGCAAAACACCCAGGGGGAAGGGGCCACGACAGGACAGAATAACAGTAGTTATATTGTAATGTCTCTGGATTAATCAGTAGTGTTGGAAAGTGGAAGAACTGCTCAGCTTTGTGTTTCTTTCACTTAACAAATGCAAGACTAAACTCCCTTAATGAAGAGATGCAAGCATGTGTCGAATGTAGAAATTACCTTTATTTTTATTGTTTAGTCTAATTTTTAGAAACTTAAAAAATAATTTGAACCTAGTTTTCTTTATTTCAGTTGTGCTATTCTTTGCTTATTTTGCTGTTCCCAGACATGTTCGAGTTTACTTATCTCCACTGGAGTCAGGCACACCAACCACTTACTGCTCTAGAGCTTTGGAATTTCAAACTCCGTTAATATTTAATGAAGTTTTCCGGATCCCTGTGCATTCAAGTGCATTGAAATTAAAATCACTGCAGCTGTATATTTGTTCCGTTGACCACCAGCAGCAAGAAGAACTCTTGGTAAGTGGTCCATTTTTTCCGGAAAGAAAGATATGGTGTTGTGTGCTCTAAGTTCCTTAATAAAAGTAACTTCCATATCAGCAATATAGAGAGAGAGAGAGAGAGAGCAAGGACTAATTTTTTTCTTAAGCATAAGAGAAGTGTAGCTGGAATCTGAAGGGAGTGTGTTGATACAGAGCATCACTTGGGAGCAGACCTCATCAGGGGTATTTTTCCATGTAGATAACAAGAATAACTGATTTGGAGGTCTGTCTAATAAACAAGAAATATAGGCAGTCCTTGGTTGGTTCCTGAAAATTGTGTCATAGGTTGAAATATCATAATTTGAAACCGCTATCCACTCCATTGCAGGGCCAAGCGTTGTAAAGTCGAAATCCATTGTCATAAGTCGAATCAGGGTGTCAATTCGGAAGCATCGTAAATTGAATGTCGTAAATTTGAGGATTGCCTGTAATTAAATATAATTTAAGAATGGGATTTTCGAAAGCTATTTTCAAATGGCTCGTACTCCTCATTCACTTAGGAATTTTTGGAAATCCCTTTCTAAACGTTCAAAAGAAATTAGCTAAAAAGAGAAAGTTACAAGTCTTGGGGTAGGGGTGGGCAAACTGACACCCTGATTTGACTGCGTTTGACACTTGGTCCCGCAATGGAGTGGATTGTGGTTCTGAGATAGGATGTTTTGACTTACGATGAAATTTTCAGGAACCAATTTTTCATCACTTTTTCAATGCAGAACCCTTACTCAAATGAATAAGCTCCTGGACAGCACTGTAGTGTGTGGGGGGGTGAGCTTCTGCCGCACACCCCGCCTGAGCTCGCATCCGCACCCCCTTTCCACGGTCTTCCCCCATGTCCAGGAGCGGCCTTGAACAACGTTGCAGCAGCATGGCTCTGGTGGAGCCTGAGCTTCCGCTGGGAGCGGCATGGTAAGGAGGTCGGGCTGCGAGCTCCGGTGGGCCGCGCAGCAGGAGCTCACCCCACACTCCCGGAGCCACGCCGCTGCAACATTGTCCAGGGCCGCTCCTGGACGCGGCACGCTGAGGCTCTGGGAGAGGTGGGGGTAAGTGGTGGGGTAAACGGCATGGTAAGGGGATGGGGGGGAGGGTTCAGAGGGCAGTGAGGGGACAGGAAGTGGGGGGGTTTTGAAGGGGCAGAGGTTCTGGGGGGACAGTCAAGGGTTGGGGGGTTAGATAAGGGGCAGGGAGTCCCGGGGGCAGTCAGGGGATGGAGCAGGATGGGTTGGGTATTCTGAGGGGGGAAGTCAGGGGCAGGAAGTGGGTGGGAGTCCGATAGGGGGTGAGGTCTTCCCTACATGTCCTCTGCACCATTTTGGAACCCCGACGTGGCCCTCAGGCCAAAAAGTTTGCCCACCCCTGTCCTAGAGGAATGTTTGTGTCTTTTTTAAAAAAAAACAAATACAAACCTCTCTAATAGGACCCTCCACCTTTGATGTTTAGTGTCAGTGTCTGCAAAAGATGTTCCTTTCTCTAGTATTGAGCCAAAATAAATATCAGCTGCGGAACAAGACAGTCCTTTTTTTGATGATGCAACAAATGTACCAGATGAATAGTGTCTTCCTTTGTGATATGCAATATTGACATAAAATTGTTATAGCCTCCATAATTTATTCCCCAATATATTATTTTATTTTGTCCATTTCAAAGTCATTTGTCCCTTGTCCTCTGTCCACCTGTTTAAACAGAGCGCCAGGGAACTTTTGGCGTGGAAACAATAAAATAAATACTTTACATGTTTTCTAATCAAGTCTTTTTTTAAAAAAAATCTGCTTAAAGTTAAATTACAATTTCTGAACACATTTACTAACTTACTGTACTATTAGAGACAGTCTTCAGACAACCTGTATTTTGAGAGATCTAAGCCGTTAATTTTTACATAACTTATTTCAATGAAAGAGACCCCTGCTGGTAGTTTCATAGCTTAGACAAGTAAAGTCCCCTTGCTAGCTAGATAAAGGCATAAGTTGTAGATGGGTGAATTAGGCTAAATAATTAAAACTTGTAGATTTAGTTAGGATCACTTCATCCCTCACTCTTTGCTGCCCCCTTGAATTTTGGGGCATCTAAAGGTGACTTACAAAGGAAACAAATTTGGTTTATTCCCTATTTGGCTTCTTTATGATGTATAAGGAAAGCTTGAAAGTTTTTTCTACTTGTTTTTTACATAGCAATTTTGTTCTTAGCTCCCCCCCCCCCCTTCCGGGATCCTCTCGATGAGTGGAAAATTGGTAGAGTTATAACATCAGGGATACCCTGCGAATGAAACTCAATTAACTGAAAACAGTAGTGATTTTTATTCAGATTATTTTTTTTCATTAATGACAATTTAATTTGTAAAAGAGCTGAGATTGCTAACACAGTGTTCAGGAAACCTCAGGAACATCAAACTTAGCAATTCGATTCTTAATTTTTAAAAAAACCACTCTTTTGTGGGGATAGGGTGTGGGAAGAAAGTATTTTTTAATACATCATAAATAAATAAAACGAGTGAGACTTTATAATTTTTTCCATTGCAGGTCACCCGTAAACTGTACTATTTTGATGCACTATTTCTATTAAATCAGATCTGTGAAATGTTTTTTCTTTTTTTTTTTTCTCATTTTGACCTATCATTTTTACAGGGCATTGCTCAGATTAACCTGTCTGATCATGAAAGTTCCACTGAGATGCAGCTACAATGGCATCCTGTCCAGATATTCACTGGTTCAGACCCACAAAGGGTAAAGGACAAAAACCAGTGTGAAGAAAGCACTCCACAGAGTTCTGGAAATACAGCTACAGTGAAATCGGTATGGCCAGGAAGGAGCAGTTTGTTAATTTTAGGTGGAGCCTCATCTTCTACAAGTTTGTGTTCCGGTGTGGAATTTGTATACTATCTGCATACATAGGTGAAACATTGTCCTTATTGGAGTGGTTTACCACTGAAAGAAAAAAATAACTGTTTCTTCTCCTTATAATAGAATGCTAAATCATATGTGCACAGATAATCAAAGCAGAAGAAATGTGTGTCTTGAAAAAAGATCTGATTTTTTGCCTGCTAAATTGTTCAATTAATCTGCAGCATTTAGGCTGCAGAAAATGGGTCATCATACAAAGTTTCAGAACCACTGAATTTTAGTAGAAATGAGAGCTTTCTAATATGGGGAGAATGCTTTGTGTTCTGTTAATTGCAGTATTTAATGATGATTTAAAAATCAGTATTTTGAAAATATTTTATAAAATAGAAATATCACATTTATTTTTTCAGTGTAAGGAACACTGCACTGTAACTGGTTAATTCCTTTCTCTGGGAAAGACAATTATTCTAGGCTGTGTTTTATTCCAGTTGTATACACTGATATTCCTCAAGAATCTGAAAATATCTTACATTTTGAAGTATCTTTCAAAAAAATCACAAATCTTATCCAGTTTTCCACACTTTGCTAGAATAAAGGCTCAGATCCTGCAAGCATGTATGCAAGTGCTCAACCCTAATCCTATTACTGCTATTTAAAATGTATGTAAAATATTCACCCTTTCCCAATGAAAGGCTGTCACCTCTTTGGGGAGTTCCAGCAACTGAACAGCATTTATGTTTTGGTTGCCTGGTGAGTATAAAGTCATGATTCAGGACACACTTCATTTATTCTGTGTATTCCATAAAAGCTAAGTGCTGGTTTACGCTGTTTCGTTTGAAGCCTGTTTTCTCTTTCAGGATGCAGTGACAGCCCTATTAGCCAGGACCACAGCTCAGCTGGAAGCAGTGGAGAGAGAGCTGGCAGAAGAGAGAGTGAAACTGGAGTACACAGAGGAGGAAATCCTAGAGATTGAAAGAAAGGAAGATCAAACAGAAGCTGTATCAGAGAGGTAAAAGTATTAGGTTAAACGCTGATCAAAAAGAATTTGTAAGATCTTGGCTGACATTTTTACACTGTGGTTCCGTCCTCTTATATGACATTAAAAACAACAGATCTTACTCTGAATTCTGTTCCGTGCCTGTATTCAGTGTATCAGATCATTATAGCCTATCATCACATGCAAGCAGGAAAGAACCCAGCTTACCTCTCAGATCCCAGGTAGAGTTTTCAGGGATGGCAGTGAGGAAGGAGGTGGAAAATCTTTTTTTTTTTTTTTTTCAAACTGAGTATATTTTCCATGGAGATAATGTGAAACAGAAAGCCAGGAAACAGTGCCATGCCATTCTTGCAGTCACTCTTTAGAACGTAATGTGCACTTCAGTTAAAATTCTGTTGTATTCATGAAAGGAAGTTTAAATAAGTGCTTGTTGCAGAGGAAACAAAATTGAAATGTAGACACCTATACGTGTGCGCTCAGGATTGGGCCATACATATTGATGCACTTAAATTGTGTATATATGACCTGGTACAAAAATTAGAAATGAGTTCTCACTTTAAAAGGATGCATTTTTGGTGGAAGGGGGAGGGAGGAATTGATTTTGTTATACATTAACAACACCACAGTATTCTGTTCTCCTAACTATTCTCACTTACAATAAGAGCAAAAAGATCCAGTTTGCCCACTAGAGATAATACAGTGCTATCAACTGGACAGGGTGGGAAACATTCAAAAATTAAGGACATTCACAACACTGATTCCACATAACATTTTACTGAATTGTATAAAACCCCATAACTATCTTGTAAAATGCAGCATGGGTGGATTACACTTCTCAGCAGAGAGTTATGCTTCTGAGAGTTTTCTTATTAGGGGGATTCCTTTTTGAAATACACCACTAATTCGGAATTTATTCATATACATAGGATAACATTTTCAGAAGTGCCTGAATGACTTAAGGGCTTTAGTTCTTACTGAATATACGTTTCCACATATCTTGTCCACTGTTGGTATGCTTATACCCCGTGTATATGAGATTAGATTCTTTTTGCCAGCACTGTCCATTTACACTGTCAGTCCTAGATGTCCTCACACACTCTATCTGAGGATATAAAGGGCAGAATGGGCCCAACTATCCCTTAGTTTTCTTACCACTTGTGGCAGTGAGGTGGAACCCTTGCAGTGTCCCTCTTTTCTCTGCACACTGCACTAGTGTTATTTAATGTTCGGGTATGTCTTCACTACCCGCCGAATCGGTGGGTAGCCATCGATCTTCTGGCAATCTATTTCTCGCGTCTTATAAAGACGCGAGAAATCGATCGCTCGCGGCGCCCCCGTCGACTCCAGAACTCCAGCTTGCCGGGAGGCGCAAGCTGGAGTCGACAGGGGAGCGCGCCGCCGACTGCCGCCGCCATGAGAACGGACGGTAAGTCGGCTGCAGATATGGAAACTTCAGCTACGTGATTCACGTAGCTGAAGTTGCGAATCTGCAGTCGGTTCCCCCCCCCCCCCCCCCCGTAGTGGAGACCAGCCCTTAGTTAATTGCCTGTTGGCTATATAGATAGATAAAAATCTAATGACTACTTAGATAAGATTCACATATGCTAGAAAACTTCAGTTAGGCTAGCAATATGTAATAGAAATGTGGCAGAAACAAAATTTCTAGGATTCAAGACCTATCCCTTGTACAATATTTTGATGTCTGTTGACCGGCACTCCCGGTCTACTGTGCAGAGGAGAGGGACACATCCCGGGGAAATGTTCCATTTGTGTCTTTCTCCAAGCGCATGCCTCAAGAGATTGATATGAGCTTCTTCACACACTGGGTGGAAGACTACAATAAGGTCTCAGCCATCCAGTCAGTCTCTCTCTGTTAGTGCCTGGAGAGCCAAGATTCCACCTTGAGCTTTCAGGCCAACATTTTCTCAGCGTTTTCATGAAGCCATCACTATCTTGGCATCCTCTGACAGGCAGAAAGGATCAATGCCCACCTCCTATCAATCCTATCCTATACCACCTGTCAATTAAAAATGCCTTATTAATAGCTTTTACCACAGCTCAAAGGGTAGGGTGGACTCAGGCCCTCACGTTCTCCTTGTACAATGTTTCATAAGGACAGGGTCACTGTCAGGCCTCATTCCAAGTTACTGGCCAAAGTTGTCTGAGTGTTTCATATAAACCAATCCATTCACCTCTCATTCCTCCCCCCCTCCACTCCTCCCAGTCTCACTTAGTCCCAAAGGAAGCCAACCTTCACACACTTGATGTAGCAAGAGCACTGGCTCTTTACACTGACAGGACAAAATCATTCAGGAACATACTTAAACTATTTGTCATTTTTGCAGGTAGAGCTAAGGATATCCTATATCCTTACAGAGGTTATCTAAGTGGATCTCCAACTGTATAAGGACATGCTAGGAGTTAACCAGGTTAGATCTGACTGATCGTATTAGAGTTTATTCGACTAAGGCTCAGGCACTTTCTGCTGCCTGTGTGAACAGTGTCCTTGTACATGAAATTTGTAGGGCACTATATGGAGCTCAGTCCATGCCTTTGGTAGACACTATTCTTTGGTAGAAGCTTCCAAATCAGATGCATGGTTTTTGGACAGGCGGTCCCACAGTCACTAGTATCCACTTCATCCATTTTCAAGCAAACCGATAATTACTTGTTAATCACCAAGAATGGAATCTACACGGACAATCACTTGAACAAATAACGGTTCCTTACCGTATGGTAATTGTGGTTCTTTGAGATGTGTTTTCCACATGGATTTCATGACTCACCCTCTCTCTTCACGATAATGGAGTCCTACTGCTCCGAGATTCTGTTTTGGTGAAGGAACTGAGGGATGGTTGGGCCTACTCTGCCCCTTAAGCCTAGGTTGCAGATGGTGCAAGGGTTTCTAGGGTGCAGGCATGGGCCCAACTGATCAGTGGCCGAAAGAGTCCGATCTTGCACGTATGGGGTGCATGTGCACCAGGAGTCAAATCCGTGTGAACAACCCATACCAAGAACCAATTACTGCAGGTAACTGACCATGCTTCCCATTTTCAAAAATGACTGTCACGTGCCTAAGCCTCATTGAAAGCTCATGGGATTTAGGCTCATAAAACACTTCTGAAAATTTTACTGAATCCAATATGGACATTTTATTTAAATAATGTTGAACTAGGTTTTATGAAGCCTATAAATGGGGCATCATATCCATAGACAAATTCTACATAAAAGATTTAATCCCTTGTGGCATGTTCTCTAGATGTTCTAGAAGTTAAAGACACAGTCAGTTTCTCTATACTGATAAGTGACTTTAGCTGCTGCATTCAGACTTTCTTTGCTGTATGCAACAATTAAGATTTTTGCTGTTTTTCCCTGGCATTTCAGCAGTTAGTACCTTAAATATGTTGACATGCTTTGACCTTTGTCTTTTGTATAAGACTGAAGAACATAGCTGATAGGTGTATGAGTTCCAGGGTTGTCCATTTTTGAAACTCATTGTGACAATGTTGAAATTCCTCTTGGGAGCAGGAGATATGTCAGTGGTCTGAAAGACCTTTGCCCTTTTAGTTTCTTTAGGGACATATCTAGCTGGAATTCTCAGCCCATCAGTTAAGCTGTTTTAAAGCTGAATTTTACTTCTCAACAGTCAATAAGTGAACAACTTATTTTAGTATTACTGTTTTCCCATCAGAAAGATGTGCAGGTTACTGGCTTTGTCGTGTGGAAACAATTGTTTTCACCTTTTCCTACCAACAAATTAGCCAAAAAGGTTAGTCTTTAACTTTATTTTCAAAAGTAGGACCTCCTTTCGTATAGCAAGTACTTTTTCAGTCTCATCTCCTGGAATGACCCACTTTTAGGAAAAGAAACCACTTTTGCCAATGCCAAGGATAGTATAGGCCCTTAAATATTGCTTACCCCCCCTTTTTTTTTCTTCTTTTTTTTTTTACTTTGGCTTGTATTAAAAAGAGATTTTTAGGTGAGGGTTGTGTTGTATTAAGGTTAAGATAGAAGTTGCATGAGGGAGGGTGCTTCATTACGGAGTGTGTGATCAACCTGTATTTATTGATGCAGAAATTCTTGGCAAAAAACACTGCTGGACTTTAAAAAGTGACTGCGTAATTATAGGTCTAGTACCAATACTTCTTATTCAAGGTAAGATAATGACTTGGGAAACCAAATCTCCTACTGTTGGATGTACGTTGCAAGCATCGGGAATTGTCCAACCTCCAGCTGGCTAAGGATCTGCTGCTGGAGGCATTATACCAGATTAACTGTACTATTTAAGAAAAGTGGCAGGTCCCAGAAATATGAACCTGAACCAATTGGGAAAAAAAATGTGTTCCCCAAAACCAGCCACATGGTATGATGAGTCCCTCAGGTACTGCTCTGTAGAACAGAAAACCAACAGCAAGATTTTGTATGACCCTCCCACTGCCCACTTTACACAGAGTCTTCATATTGAACATCACATCACAAAGTACCCTCATAAACTGCATAATTGAGTTCTCTCTTCTTCTGACTTTTAATTACACAATGTTCCTTTCTTTTCATGTTATAGGAGATATATTTTTAAAAGGAACCTGCCACTTTCTTTATAGTGTTCATAATTTTGAAAACCTTCAGTTAGTGCTCCTCTTGATCTTCTGTTTTACAGGCTAAATAATCCAAATTTTGCAATCTTTTATTTTCTACATCACTGTTTTTTCATGCCATTTGTTGTGTGAGAGACACATTTTGTCCTTTTTATTTTTTTTAATGCTCTTTTCAAGGCTGGGAAGTGACTTTTTGGGAGGACTAGAAAACCTGGTTCTTTCATGAAAGATTTGAAATTGATTGGTTGTATGTGTACTTTAGAGGTCCAAATAGGATAATCACTTCATTCAAGTGGAATGAATTGGAACTGCAGGAACAAAATTTTTAAAAAGGCAAATTACCCTTGAAGATTTGGATGTTGAAATTCATTAATATGGCACATATTTTTGCACAATTCGATCACATTTCTTAAAGTTCTGTGAAATGTTCTGTCCTTAGGAGTTGGCAAGCAGAATCTGTTGACAGTGGATGTAGTAATTGCACTCAGACCAGTCCTCCTTATCCAGAGACATGTTGCAGTGATTCATTACGTGGACATATGTTTGCAGTTCAGGCTGGTCAATACAGTTCTGGAAAAGTGCAACCTCCGCCCGTAAAGGTAAGAAGAGAAAACATTGTGCTCTTGAAGATTGGCATATGCCTAGCACACTGTGCATTACTGCTATTAGTTGAACATGTGTCATCTGGTCAGAAAATAAAATCAGAGCTGTGTCGAGAACCCTGACCTATTGTTGTCTGCAGTGTTCAAAATCATAATCTATATTGAGGAGTTAAACTTACTCTTGTTAAACTTACTCTTTTTACTTACTTTTGGGGGGAAACTGCATGGTTTCTCTTAATTTTCTCTTATAATCGGTTACTTGTCCAGTTTCTTGTTGAACAGAACCGCTTTGTCAATTTGTAAGTTGAAATACTTTTGTTCCTGCATAATGAGTGAGTGTGGGCCTCCACTCAGTAATTGTGTTCCCTAGACGAGTTGTGGAGAAGGCCATCCCCAAATGCAAACACTCGTACCAATGTCACCTTCATGGAAGATTTTTAAAATGTAAAAACTGAAAGGTTACATTTGTTACCTTGCTTTCACTGTGTTAAAATAAACGTAACTGGTTTTCAGACCAAATTTTATATATTGAAGGCTTTACATCATTTAAATCAGCTTCTGGAAGCTCACCGAAAGTTAACAGAACTGCATCTGTTCACACCGACTGAGAATCTGGCCTTGTCAGCCTGTGGTATGCCATTCAGTGTCACATTGTGGTTGGGTCACACAGAACAGTTAAGTGAACCATCTAAAAGTTTGGATGCTTGGTTCAAAGCTTGTTCAGGATCTCCAAATGCTTTGAGGTTTTTCTGTGATAGCCTCAAAAAAAAAAAAAGTCTCCTGGTTCCCTGTGACTGACTCCTCCCCCTACCTTTGGAATGACTTCGTTGTGGGGATGCCCCCTTCCCAAGAATCAGCATAGTTTTCTGAAAAGTGATTTAGTTCTCTCTGTCCATTAAGGTAAGAGCTTAGGCAGCTGTCCGGTCCAGCAAAGTGCCCGTGCTATTTGGTGATGTGGCTATAGGATGCTATCTTGAATTGTGTGGTTTTAGAATTATGGTTTCTTAAATGACAGATGATTCATGTACTGGACATATTAATTAAAACTAGATCATAACTTACATGGACAGTTTTTCTTTTTTTATTGTAGAAGAGGTCATTGGAGTAAACATAACTGTTTTGGGCTGTGATTATAGGTGGATAAAGAGACTAACACGGAAGATCTGTTCCCGAAAGAAGTCGCTATTCTACCAAAAGAGAGAACCTCCCGCAGACCCCGTGGTTCTGCTTTTGTTCGTAGTAGCACTATTGTTCGATCACAAACCTTCTCACCTGGAGCACGAAGTCAGTATGTTTGCAGAGTGAGTAGAAATTTTTTGTGGTTATGTTCAGAAGCAGAAAGTGTATTGAAGTGTTTTTTAACAATATTTGTGTCATATTTTCAGGAATCAGTACCTATATTTTTTTTAAAGTTCAACCAAAAATTCTGCATTGTATTAAACTATTATCAGTGAACTCTTTCTAGTGATAGGGGCTTAGCTCTCTATAAAATATTAAGAATGAAATGATAGAATAGTCTTTTAGGGTCTTATGATGCATACTGCTGACCTCCATAACATAACTCTTCTTTGTTTTTTGTCTGTTTGGTGTCTAGAATAGTGGAGTTCTGATCCTTGTTCAGAATTCCTTCTTGCTACCCTAATACGAATAATAACTGACATAGCAGCTGCTTGACACGTCTTGAAAATGCATTATCTCATTCTGCAAGCGCCTCAGATAAAATTGCTGCACATTTCCATCCAAAGTGAAGCACTACGTAATGCTAGATATTATTTTATTCTATATTGTTTAAAGCAGGCACCTCACTGAATAAGAAAAGTTAGTCATTTAGTGACACTGGTGTAAGGGGGGAAAAGTTCCACTATTGTGGGGAACTTTCCTGGCTTCTGCACCACCCTGATGGAATTGTCTAGTAAAATATCTGAGTCCTCGCTCCCACTCCCTTTATACAGAGGCCTGCCTTCTCTCCTTTTCCACTCTCCTGTGCGGCAGAGTCCGGTAAACGCAACAAGGCTAGGCCCAGGATTTGTGAGGGGCTCGACACCCTTCCCCCCCCCCCATCTTGTTGTGCTCACTTAGAACCAGGGGTAGGGTGCCCCACACTGGGGTACTCTCTATGCTCTGGGTGCTTCCCTGATCCACTGGTCATTGCATATAGTTCAAAGCAAACAGAATTTATGAAACCGCAACTAAATGGAAAAAAAATAGGAAAAGTTAAGGGAAAACTTAAAGGAAAACGTGTAACTCCGCCCCATGAGCACAGGGGATCCACACATTGCTGCCTCTGGAATGCAAGGGAAGACCAGTCTGTTCCTCACACGTCCACAGCCGCCTTCCCAGGCCGTAGTTGTGCTGTGGTGATACCGTAACTCAGAGACTTGCTCTGTCAGTGGTCCTCAGGCTCTAGGTGGCAGGACCCTTCTTCCCAGCGTCGCCCTCGCCCTGTCGGGGTTATGATCCCCCTCCAAGTCTGGCCTGCAAGACTTCATGGCTGGGGACATCTCCCTGAACTGGGCCTGCTGCCCGGGGTCCCCCCTCACTCTCCTCAGCTGCTCACTGCGCCTAGCTCTGGACTGTTCCACTTGCAGCTCCACTCTGCCTCAGCACTGCTGCTGTGCTGCCTCCAGCTCTGCTCTCTGGGCTGGATCTCTGGCTGCTGCTCTCTCCTTACCTCCGCCCCACTCTGCTCCTGGAAGCTCACACCGAGGGACAGGACCCCGGGCTCCTGACTGTCTCATTGGCCGGCCTGTCCTGTCCATCAGCCTGACCTGGAGCATTCGTCTCTCCCCGTTGGCCGTCGGGATCGTCTGTCTCTCAGTCTTGATTTCTCATTGGCCCCTTTGATGCTAGAAGTGGACCAAAAAAACCGCATTAAGTCTCAGTAAGGGGCCAACAGTCCCCTTACATTGGCATGGATCACTGTTCATGTCGCACTCCCTGTCAGTACCCAGCTTTGGCTGGGAAAGCTAATGATCTAACCAGTGGACCTGGTCATGTGTCACCTTCTTGCAAATACCCTAAGAGGATTGGCTTGTTATACACAATAAACCACTTTTGATGCTAGATCACTCTTACTAACCACAAGCCAATTTAAGAAAAAACATAGTGAAACACGTGCACCATCTTTTAGCAGATAAACATTGTTCAGAAAGTGCACAATATAATTTTTTTTAAGTGAAGACAAGTATGAATTTATGATGCAATCTGGGAACTTCTGTCCATGAATGTAAGTAAATCCCAAGTGTCCTAGAAGAGTATTCTGTTGTCTAGCATTGTTTCCAATGAAAAACTTGTAACATTTTTAATTCCAAAGAAACCAGGAGTAAATGTCCATTTATGTTTATTTTTTTTAATCAGCTGTATCGCAGTGACAGTGACAGTTCAACCCTGCCAAGGAAATCACCCTTCATCCGCAATACATTGGAAAGGCGTACTTTGCACTATAAGCAGGTATACTATGAGCATGTGGATTTTTCTCCACTGAGACCTTTTTTACAAAATGAAGCAGCAGTACTTTGACCTGGATTTCAAAGGTGTTAGCCAATTTTTATGAAGCATCTGATACTGTAATAAAATACATTAATTGGGATTTTTTTAGTAGAAGAGACAGATAATTTGAGAGAGTCATAAACAACTGCTAAAACTTGCCTGTCACCCAATGACCAATTTAAATAGTTACTGATTATGGGGTTTAATTATCCAGTGTGTTAAAACACTATGGATAAGACTGCTTGACTGCATACCCACAAAGTGCAGTGAGACCAATTAGAAATCCCTGTTACAACCCTATTTGGTCCACCTAGATTTTGGTCCTAGGTGTCCAGGAGTAAGGAAGGTTAAGTGCCCCTTTAGTCACTTACATGAGCAGGGGGGCAGGGAGTGTGCAGAGCGTTGTTTTCATCCCTCATACTTGCTGACCAGTGCAGCTGATCTAGTATGAGAGGTGTTGCAACTTATTGCTGGAAGAGATGAGTAGCAAATTGCTACTGCCTTAAGAGCAAGGAGGAAGCTTGGAAGGAATTTTTACTCAGGATGTCTCTCTTGAGTCGCAATGCATTTTGGGTTAACTCCTGAGTGGTGTAGTTAGTAGACCAGTCTTTGCTGAAAGGTATTCCTGAAGTCATCATTTAACAGTAAGAATTTCATGATGGCAGGGGATGGTATGTAAAATCAGAAAGTTTTGGTTCACAACCCTATAAATATTATAGACTAAGACATATTACCAGGAAAAGGTGATTAGTGTTTTGAGACCAACATTTGGATTTACCATCAAACATGAATTGAAATAGTATACCTAATATACAAAATATGTTTAGTCTTGTCACAGTGAGATTGGGACTTTATTTCCAAAACTTCCTGTTCCAGTAGAGTTAAAGGCATACAGGAAATGTCTGCCTTAATCAACTAAGAATATAGCAACATAATATGTTCTGAAAAATATCTCTGTTTTGTGTTTTATTTGAATTATAACAACCCAGCAGTCCTGTAGATCTTCTTTGGCTGAGCTTATGGCAAGAACATCCCTAGACCTGGAGCTGGATCTCCAGGCATCCAGAACTAGACAGAGACAACTGAATGAGGAGATATGTGTGTTGAGAGAGTTGAAGCAACGTCTGGAAGATGCCCATCTCAGAGGGCAAACGGATCTGCCCCACTGGGTCCTTCGGGACGAACGATTCCGAAATTTGTTGAAGGAAGCAGAGAGACAGGTGTGGTTTCTTGGACTGTACCTTAGGCATACTCAGAACCCTTGATTAAAGCCTGTTTGACTGTAAATATACCTTGGAAGTGCTGAAGTTAAATGAATGGATCTTTATAATGTTACATGGTTTCATATAAATAGTTTCACCCTTGTTGCCCTTGTTGTTACCCTCATGAAAACATCATTTCATTGATGATTATTATTGAATACCACATTGGTGACAGTTACTGGAAGATGGAACTGTTTAATGTGCCTGAGACATTTAAACTCTCCAACAGTTTGATTTTTGTGGTATTTTAAAAGCATTTTCTGATATATCTGTAAGTTATAGATATTTAGTAGAGAATAGCAATGCATTTTTTCCCATTTGGCCTTTGGATGAATGTCCACTGGTTTAATATTTTATTACCGTATTTTTCGTCTTATAGGACGCTCCGTCCTATAAGACGCCCCCTCATTTTTAAATAAAAAATCCGGGGAAAAAAAAAAAAAGGCGCCTCGCTCTCCTGTCCCCGCCGCGCGGGCGGGCTGCCGAGGTTCCCCCCTCCCCACCGCGGGCGGGCTGCCGGGGTTCCCCCCTCCCCGCCGGACCAAAAAAAAAAAAAAAAAAAAAAAAAGCGCCGACTCGCTCTCCCGTCCCCGCCGCGCGGGCGGGCTGCCGGGAGCGTCCCGGTTCCCCCCTCCCCGCCGCGGGCGGGCTGCCGGGAGCGCGCCCGCGGCGGGGAGGGGGGGAACCTCGGCAGCCCGCCCGCGGCGGGGCGGGGGGAACCTCGGCAGCCCGCCCGCGCGGCGGGGACGGGAGAGCGAGGCGCTTTTTTTTTTTTTTTTTTTTTTTTTTTTTTTGCATTCGCCCTATAAGACGCACCAACTTTTTCCCCCCCGTTTTGGGGAAGAAAAAGTGCGTCTTATAGGGTGAAAAATACGGTATATGTGCCTGTTCTGTATAATCTCCTCTTAGTGTGTACACATACTGTAATTTTCATTGATGGGAAAGGGAAGTGTACCAAAGCATGCTGGGGCAAATCACTACAAAAAATTGCCATTGGATTTCCTTTGCCCACATAGAATAGGCATGATCTCTAGTTTACGGTATCATGTGAAAGATCGAAATATAGTAAACTACATGAAATTTAACACATCTTTGTGAGGAGCAATAAGGACTGAAACAGTCCGGTAGCTCTGGGGAGTCTAGCTATTTCAGACCTTGTGCTTGGCTGATTTCACTGTGATGAAGTGGGAAAGCATATTATTTAACCAGGTGTCTTCATTTCCATATGTTTCCAGCTATTCATTTTTAGTTTGGTTTTAATACTTTTCAGACAAGACAGACCAAATTTGAACATCACCAAGAACAAGTAGCTGAAAAAATGCTAAAGAAAGCATCCAAAGAAGTATACCAACTGCGTGGACAGAACCAGAAAGAGCCTATTCAGGTGCAGACTTTTAGGTAAGCAATAACATCTGTATAGAAAATAGCACATGTTTAATCTTTACAGGTCTCTGTTGGTTGTAATGTACTAACGTATTATAGTAGTTCCAAACCATCTGGCTTCATTGTGTAGTGTCCTGTGTATCTATAACTTTTACTTATATATTGATGTGCGCCTGTCTTCATTAGAGTGTTTTTCTTTTGAGCGATTCATTGTGCAAAGACTAAAACCCAAAGTGAAGAAGCGCTGTCACCCAACGTGCAAGTAAAAAAATGCTGTAGTACAAATGAGGATGTCCATATTTATGTACACATATTTTTAGGCTGTAATTCTAATTAAGGCAGCTACTAACACCACCATATGCTTTGGGTTCCAAGTCACATAGTTTAAGTTCTCTAAGAACCAGTTGCATCCCTATACGCACAGTTAGTGTTCTATATGTACTCTAGTAAATAGTACTGTCCCCATAACTTTTTTTCTTCTTCTTCCAACCACAGTCCTGTTTTCCCAACTGCTATTTCCAAAAATCTCAGTTCTTTGTATCCTTACTCATCCCTTCCTCCTCTATGGCTGCTGTTGCTTATCATTCATATGTCATATAAACAATTTTAAACTTCCCTTACCAGTGACTTTGGTAAACATTAACATGCATTTCAGATGATGATTTTTCTGACTTAGTGTTAAAATAGCAGTTCATTTTGTATATTCATATGTATGCTCCATGTCATAAAGTGTTTAGGAGGAAATGCTTCCAATGCAATGACTGTGTAGGAAAACACATATTAGACAGATGCTCACAGAACACTTTGGTTGTTAGAATAATTGATTTTTAACTTTTTATTGATTGTGATTATTGGGGGGGGGAAAGCTATAATGGTAACAGGAAGGCTTAAATGAAAAATAAACAAATCAGGTCTTTAATTTCATTTTTTATTTGGGAGATGACAAAAATCCGTTTCTCCTAGGCTGACAGGCAGGACCTCAGGAGAGCAGAAATTGCAGGGGTGGTTTTTGATGGCTCCATTATTGCGGGAATTAGAGAGCTAACTTAAATCCTGCATATTGGGGAACACAAGTCAAGGAGGAAATAAATCGGATATATGGACTGGTATGCAGAGATGAAATCATGGATGGTTTCTAATCCCATTTAATCTGCTGCATGTGGTTTTTCTCAATAAAAAAAGTGAGAAGAATGAGGATTTCCTTATTTCAGATATGAATGTATCCAGAAATAGTCTATTATTTTCTATAGGTGTTGTCAGTAAAATCTGAAACAGAACGGTTTTGTCCAGTGAAGAGGAATCATGCAAGGCTTAGCTGATGTGTAAAGCCTTGTGTTTCTGTCTACTATGGGCCAACTTTCATCCAAAAAGTAATAGTGTCTATGGTTTACATGGTCAAAGAATTTTTCTGTATTCCCCATTCAGTTCAATCCTGTATAGCTAGTAGTGGATACTACTAGTGCTGCTTTTATTTCTTCCAAAAGACTGATTCTATGATGCTGACCTCCTTTGCAAAGCACTTTGAGAGCTGCTGATGAAAAGTGCCATATAAGGCCTAGGTGGTGGTGGTATTTATTTATTATAGCTATACAATAAGGGCCTGGTTTACTATGTTTATAAACACCTCAATAAATATTTGATCTGAAGAATTTAATAAGAGCTAAATAAAGATCTAAACTAATTCAGTTTCTTGAAGTCAGTATATATGCATTTGTTGACTACCTTTTTCTCTATTTTTTCAATGACAGAGAGAAGATAGCATTTTTTACAAGACCAAGGATTAACATACCTCCTCTGCCAGCTGATGATGTGTAACATGTTGCATTGTAAACATGAAGTATTTGTCTGTTTTATTTTAATGAAATTATTAGACTAGCTAAATTTCTTTTTAAAAGTTTGTGCAAAAGCTATTACCGTATTTTTCGCCCTATAAGACGCACTTTTTCTTCCCCAAAACGGGGGGGGGGAAAGTTGGTGCGTCTTATAGGGCGAATGCAAAAAAAAAAAAAAAAAAAAAAGCGCCTCGCTCTCCCGTCCCCGCCGCGCGGGCGGGCTGCCGAGGTTCCCCCCTCCCCGCCGCGGGCTGGGCTGCCGAGGTTCCCCCCTCCCCGCCGGACAAACAAAAAAACAAACAAACAAAAAAAAAAAGCACCTCGCTCTCCCGTCCCCGCCGCGCGGGCGGGCTGCCGGGAGCGTCCCGGTTCCCCCCTCCCCGCCGCGGGCGGGCTGCCGGGAGCGCGCCCGCGGCGGGGAGGGGGGAACCGGGACGCTCCCGGCAGCCCGCCCGCGCGGCGGGGACGGGAGAGCGAGGCGCTTTTTTTTTTTTTTTTTTTTTTTTGTCTGGCGGGGAGGGGGGAACCTCGGCAGCCCAGCCCGCGGCGGGGAGGGGGGAACCTCGGCAGCCCACCCGCGCGGCGGGGATGGGAGAGCGAGGCACTTTTTTTTTTTTTTTTTTTTTTCCCGGATTTTTTATTTAAAAATGAGGGGGCGTCTTATAGGACGGAGCGTCCTATAAGACGAAAAATACGGTAATATACACCTTTTGTAAAAAATAAAAACGTAAAAAAGTGAAATTTATATATATATATATATATATATATATATATATATATATATATACACACACACACACACACATTATATATATATATATAATAGTGACTGCAACGAGGCTTGGTTTTTCCTTGTTGTGAAATTTACATCTCTGAAGACAACTTATTTTATAAAAGATCAGCTATTCTGTTAAGAGTGTGTACAGTTTTTATGCTGTTTTATTTGATTTAAAGGCTGGAAGACAGAAACAAAGTGAGTTCAGGCAAATTCACTGTATTGTAATTTATTTATAGCACATTTTTCCTTGAAGGAAAATACCTACTTTAAGAAGATGTATTTTAAGACTGAAATTTTGTTCTTCAGTATTTGTCATACAGTAGAATGGAACCACTGAGCTGGTTTTGTTTCTGATACCTGAAATGAAAATACTATGTTCTAAATTTGTCACTTTTATCAGCTTTACTATCTGTATCTTATAATGTAAATTGTATTCTCTAGCACTGTCTCTGTTATAGCAAAATATTACCTGCAGTGTTTTTAATACTGATTAAAAATGCCATTCAACATTGCAGAACTCATTTGCACGTTCTTACTGTGCACTAATAGATTGTTCTTATTTCAGTTGTGTTTAGTGTATCTTTATATTTTTAGCTAGATTCTCAATTTAAACGGGGGGAAGGAATAGAGTGGCAGGTCTTTGTTTTGCTATGATTTAATAAAGATGGAAATGGGAGGGGGTGGCGTGAACTTGCCAGGTTAATAAAACCAGTAAAAGAATATAGCATCTGAGTAGTTTTAAAGATTGTGGCCTCATTCAAGAAAATATTTAAGTCCTGTATTCTCGAAAGCATCCCTATTCAGAAGGGGGTTAAACACATGCTTATCATAGAATATCAGGGTTGGAAGGGACCTCAGAAGGTCATCTAGTCCAACCCCCTGCTCAAAGCAGGAGTAACCCCAACTAAATCATCCCAGCCAGGGCTTTGTCACGCCTGACCTTAAAAACCTCTAAGGAAGGCAATCGTACCACCTCCCTAGCTAACCCATTCCAATGCTTCACCACCCTCCTAGTGAAAAAGTTTTTCCTAATATCAACCCTACTGCAACCCCACTGCAACTTGAGACCATTGCTCCTTGTTCTGTCATTTGTTACCACTGAGAACAGTCTAGATCCATCCTCTTTGAAACCCCCTTTCAGGTAGTTGAAAACAGCTATCAAATCTCCCCTCTTTCTTCTCTTCTGTAGACTAAACTATCCCAGTTCCCTCAGCTTCTCCTCATAAGTCATGTGCTCCAGGACCCTAATCATTTTTGTTGCCCTCCTCTGGACTCTTTCCAGTTTTTCCACATCTTTCTTGTAGTGTGGGCCCCAAAACTGGACACAGTATTCCAGATGATTCCTCACCAATGTCCAATAGAGAGGAATAATCACGTCCCTCAATCTGCTGGCAATGCCCCTACTTATACAGCCCAAAATGCCATTAGCCTTCTTGGCAACAAGGGCACACTGTTGCCTCATGTCCAGCTTCTCGTCCACTGTAACCCCTACGTCATTTTCTGCTTATCTTTTTAAGCATGTGCTTTGAGTTAGGCACATGTTTAAGTGCTTTCCTGAATAGAGATGCTTTTCAGAAACAGGGCTTATACATCTGGAAGAAATAGCTCACTTGATTGGCAACTGGGCCAACTACAACTGGGGCAGGAGTGATTTTATTTGTTACCATTTGCTTTAACATAGGACTGTCACCCTAAATTCCCGATAATGCCAGTTTTGTGTTGTTGCATCTTGCAAGTATGTAAAAATGCTTCTTACTAAGCTACTATAGACAGTTTCTAATATTTTTCCAATATGCATTACCTAAAGAGAAGGGCACCCAACACAAGACTTATTTAACCTAACTGTTGGAAGATCCAGTGTGAAAATCAAGGTCTCTCTTGGTTAAAGGGACATCGTCAGGACAGAATTCGCCCCAAATTTAGGTTTTGTAAAAAGCTAACAAAATTTGCAAAATCTCTGACCAGTAGATTTTAATTATTTTTTATAAACAAGTAAACATTCCCTGCAGTGTTGGAACTTGTATACTCTAGCATTATGTAAGAGCATGAGAACCTAAAAGTTAAACTGATTGGCTCTATCTTCATTGTTGAAACTGCAGAAGAAATTAAGGAGAATATAAATAGCAAAAGTATGTTATATTAAAAAACCAAACAGGTTAATAATTGAACATTATTGGTAACAAAGACATTTGTGTTTTTAAATTATATTCCTTTTTATCTGACATAGTGTTTGTAAGCTTCCTATTAATCCAATCTGGTATGGAAAAAATATTTGGCTTTATCATACTAACTGCCTCTTTTCGTGGTGGTGGTATTGGTAGCTGTAGATAAGGGTCTCAAGCCTGCATAAGAGAGAGTCAAAAAATGAACAGAATATAAGCCCAAAAAATACTTATTAAAATAAATAAAAGCCAATTGAAAGAATTATCTGTGGTGGGATCAAAGTCTGAGAACACCAACTCTTTCAGTGCTCATTACCTGAATGTCCCCATGAGTGAGAAGGAATAGGTCTGTCTCCTTTACAGTGATTAAAAGGGCAGTATTTACCAACAGGTACGCACTGTGATATCTGAGATGTCCTATACCTAGACTAAGAAATAACAGTGCGGTATCTAATGGCAAATGTTTTGGGCTTATTTTTTTTTAATGGTGCCTACTGTACAATATCACCAGAATGTTTTGTGAGTCCAAGATTGACTGCTGTAATGAGTACTCTTTTGATGCGGTAATGAGTTACAATATTCAGTATTCATCTCTCTCATTTTTGTCACAGTTTTGTACGATTGTGTCATTTGTATTATTTGGAAAGTATTTCTTCTACAGAATAAAATAATTTACTATAAATGCCAATAGAGCTTTGTTATGTGCCACAATATAAGATGTTTTTGAAACAATTGCGTATAGGTCATTATAATAATACCTTTACAAAGCAATTTCATGGGCTGTATAGCATTGTTCTTTAGATTACATCACTACAATAAGCTTTCATCTAATAGTAAAAATTAGGGCGCTTGTGAAACCAATCAGTCCAGAAAAGTTACCCTCAGGGCTTGAAATGGATCCAGAGTGCCATTTATGAGAGTAATGTCCTGAAGCCTTAGCACTACTAATACCTCCCCATGAAAACAAGTTCACATCTGCATCAGAGGCTTACAGTTAAGATCTTTTCTGGCTTATTGGCTACTTTTGTATTATGATGAGCAATTTCTCTGTAGAGAAAAGGCTGTTCAAAATGTCCTCCCTAAGGTTTAATGTGCGCTCTGAAGACAGCTTCATCATACTACTACTACTTCTCCTTTAACAACTTATTGAGCATCATAGTTCCTAGATGGAAATAACTTCAAACAGAAGTGAGATATACAGTGTAGGTTAATTTTTGAGTTTCATTCCTAGCTTGACTGCTTTAGTACTAAGCCACACTCAGACATTTTCTTCAGAAGAATAAGCTTTCAATTTGAAAATGAATATACAATACACATGGAAGAATGAATATACAATACACATGAAAATGAATATACAATACACATGGTAGCTCACTATGCTGCTGAAGCATGGTGACCTGATGGTATCTTTTTAACTATGGGCAGCATAAGCACAGAGGGGATGTATAGCATTGAACGTATGCTGTTCTCAGTTCACTGCTTACAAGGCATTATGGGTATAATAGAGCTAGACTATTTTTAACTTGTCTACTGGAAATAGCCTTTGGAAATTTTAGCCTTTCACTCATTTCTGCTATCAAGATGAACAACAAAGTTAAAGGGGATATGTTGGAATTGCAACATGGTATGAGAACAAAAGTTTTGTGTCTCTCACTCAAACAATGGTAAATATATTGCAAGATGATAGTTCAAGGTAAGTGTTACATAATGATGACAAATTTCTTCTGCAGCTTAGATGATTATGTATGTTATTAACTATAGGTCCTGTTGAGCATAATAAAAATTTTATTGCAGGGAAGAAGACTATGTTCATTATGAATCCAGTGTACTTTTTAAGTCTATAGAAGTCCCACAATTAGAAGACCAGAGATTTTAAAAGGTTCCATTTATAGGGAGAAGGTTTAAAATACTCAATAACGTCTGTACTAGGGAAAACAAAACTATTCCTCCCAAAAGGAAAAACCATATACACAGTACTACTGCTTTTTCACCATTCAATATGAGACTATAAATTGAGCAGATTGTTTGGTCCACTTCATTATGTAGTTGCTGGAAAATAATGAGGAATCGTATTGAAAGGCACTTAGTGTTTTAACTATTTGGAAATGGTGGGCTTCAGTTATATGGTTTAAAACATTCATTTGACTGGAAAATGCCTGTGTTCTTGGGGTTAAAAGCTTTTACAGGATATTTTAGCTACATGTGTTTTTGTAACCTACAGAAGCATCTAGCTGGTAGAATTTTATTTTTTTATGGTGAATTAGTTATTCTGCCCCTTAAATCCTTCAGCATATTAGTAATGAGCCCTTCATACTGAAATACACATCAAGCATGTGATAGGCAGCGAATATACCTTTGGGCTGAGTTCAGTGAGACTAATACAGAAGAAGAGAAGAATTAGACCATTAATTTAGATCAGGATTGGGCAAACTTTTTGGCCCGAGGGCCACATGAGGTTGTAAAATGGTATGGAGGGTAAGGTAAGGAAGGCTGTGCCTCCCCAAACAGCCTGGCCCCAACCCCTCCCATTTCCCATCACCCTAACTGCCCTCAGAATCCAGGACCCATCCAACCCCCCCTGCTCCTTGTCCCTTGACTGCCCCCTCTAGTGACCCCACCCCCGGGACTCTATCCCCTACCCAACCCCCCTGTCCACTGACTGCCCCAACCCATATCCACACCACTGCCCCCTGGAAACCCCTCCCCTGATTGCCCTCCACCCAAGTCTCTGTCCCATGCACCCGCCCCATGCTCCCTGTTCCCTGACTGCCTCCCGAGACCCCTTGCCCCTTATCCAATCCTGCCTTGCCGCTGCCACGCTCCCCAGCAGGAGCATCAGGCCAGAGCGCTAGCGGCGTGGCTGTGGGGGTGGGGGCACAGCAGGGGACAGGACAGGGCTTGCCTCCCCAGCCAGGAGCTCAGGGGCCAGACAGGATGGTTCCGGCCCGCGAGCCATAGTTTTTCCATTCCTGATTTAGAAGTTTCTCTACACAAAAAGAGAGCCCTATGGTGTGTGCTCAATTGATTGGAGCCATTCTCTTCCTTGCTTATGGCCAGGGTTATGGTAATGAGGATTATGTTGTATATAATAGGAGGTTCCTCAGCCGTGGCCCACAAGGAGCTGATGGGTTACATGATACTTGCTCTCCTTATTTTGAGCTGCAAAACTCCATTATATAAAACTCTAGGTACCTTAAGGGTGGGATTTTCAAGAGATGGGCCAGCCAGCTGCTTCCATTGAAATCAATTGGAGTTTTACTCCTGATTCCAGATAGAGCAGAGATAAGACAGCACTGAGTTCTTTTGAAAGTCCTACCCTAAATACTTTCCTACTGCTATTTTTCCATGCACACAATTGTCATAGTTGGCACAGGGCTCTTATATGATTATGAGTGAGGATGCAGGAGAGGTGATCTGCCTGATCATGAATATGTAGAGAGGTGGATCATAAACCAGTCTCCCTCTTTAAAATGTGGTCCACACAATGAAAATGTATGATAAACCCAGACATAGCAGACTAAGTAAGTGTCAAGATCTAATATCTAATCTAATCTCAAAGTACAAATAAATGGGCTTTCATCAGAGGATCTGCATGGGAAAGCAGTGAGACAGGCACTTCCTTCAACCTGGAGCCCAGATTTGGAGCAGCTGTGTAGCCATTCTGAAGTCTCTAATCCAGTTTCCTATTTACAGTAACCCCTGTTATGCAGTCCTTACCTAAGGATTTGCCTCAGTTGGATATACATAGTGAACCTGTTTGGCCTGCCCCAAATGTTCTACATCAGGGGTATCAAACATGCGGCCCGCGAAGCCCTTCCCTGCGGCCCGCCAGGCTTCCTGTTCCCCTCCCCCCCCCCCATAGCAGTTTGCGGGAGGGAGGGGTCAGAAGCAGAGGCTTCTCTGCTGCCTGGCTGGGCCACGGGTGTTTCTAGCTCTGGACTTCCTAGATTGCTCTTGCTTTGTTTGCCAAACAGCTGTTGGTGGTGCCTAGCGCTTTCCAGGAGGGAATGGGGAGCTGCGTGCTCAGAGGAGGAGGTGGGGCAGGGGTGGGACCTCTTGGAAGGGGTGGAGTGGGGGCGGAGCGGGGCAGCGAGGGTGTGTACGTGTGCCAGTGGTGCGGCCCTCGGGCCAGTGCACTAGTCCTCATGCGGCCCTCGTGGTCATTTGAGTTTGAGACCCCTGTTCTACATGAATGCAAAGAGAACTGCCTCCGAACTGTTTTGTCAACCCAAAAAGCTATGGGTGGAATCCCCCTGTATGCCCCCTCTGTAGCCTATTAATGATTCCTTGAGTGCAAACATACTATTTTAGCCTACCTATTGCTAGGTAGCTAATTTTTCATAGGTATCACAATAGAAGTGGATTTTGAGGAAGGCTTTGAACATAAAGAGACTAGTGGAGGACCAGTTCAAAATGCGTATTCCAAGTGAGTGAGAGACTTCTGGAGGAAGCAAAGAGAGTATTGTAATAAAGTGCAGTACGTACTTATGACAATACCCTAAATGTTACTGTGTTTACTCTCCTGTTTGGTATTGAAAAAGTGTCTATTGAAGATCATTAAGGGGATGTATATTCAGATAAGGGGGTCTGAATAATGTGAGCGTGATGCTATAATAAAACATTAAAAAATTGGTAGCATGCTTCTACACAATTACATATAGTATCTTTTGTAAAATTTCATTGTGAACTATGTATCATGAAAGGTAAATCTAGAGACATACACAATTCTTAATTTTTTTTTAAAAAAAATAATCATGTTGGAACTACAGAACTGTCAGTGTGCTCAGAATAGTATTGTAATTAGAGTAAAACTCAGTCCAAACTTGTCTTTAGAGAATGGTTCTAAATATGATCTCCTGGGTGACCAATGATTTGAAAGTCAGAGCAATGAAGATTGTGGGTTTGGGTTGTTTTTTTTTTTTTTTAAAGCTATTTAATGTATTTTAAGTGAATTGTTAGTCAAAGATTTCATGGGGGGAAATTAAACAGGAATTTGACAAATAAGAGGGTAAACAAGTGGCACATAGGAAAAGAACAATTTCAACCACAAGGGCTGCATGGAAGAGAGCGGGGAGAAAGATGAGCAGGGGAAGAATACAAAAATGAGAGGTTAGACATGGGCAAGCAAAATGGGAGAACAGGAAGAGATCAGAACATAGATGGAGGGAGGTATCGAACTCTGGAGATAAGGATAGGAAGCTTGAATGTGATGTGGAAGATAGAGAGTCCGTTAAAGGGTTCAACGAGGGTGTGAAATGATAGAGAAAAATGATTTTTGCAGCTGAATTTTTGGATAGACTTGAAAGGGGTAAGGCGAGAAGAATGTCAGGATAATGAGAGATTATGAAATTTGTGGTTTGTGCCATTTTCAAACTACTGTGATTAGCAACTTCATGTTTATGAAATATGTAACAAGGCCTTGGGGCATTGCTGTAAAATAAACAGCAATATTGCTCATAATGTATGGACTCATGAGCTCATAGTTACTTAATTTTTCTTCATTAACAATGATTTATTATTGCTATGACAAATCCCTTTTTAGAAAAGCAATCTGGGTATGAAATAGCAATCTGGGTATCAAAATCCATTTTGATTAACAGAGCTTTGTAAGTCACAACATATGTGTAGATTGAGCTTTCACTGCCTCAACTGATTCCTGCAGGATTACAAACTCTCTCTCTCTCTCTCTCTCTCTCTCTCTCTCTCTCTCTCTCTCCCCCAGCTGATACCCTACAGTGGGAGGATGCAGTCACATGACTGTAACTGCTTCCTCCCCATGACATCATTGCTTTTGCAGCCATACCAGTAATGAAAGGATGCTATCAAAATCTGTGGGACTGGGCTAAATGATGTTGCTTTGCAGGTAAGAGACAATTCTCCAAAAGCTAATTTGCCAGTCTCTTTTAGTGTGGTCGTCCTCGAGCTCAACCTCTCTTAGGCAGATCTTACACTAGCAAATAGAACAGAACAGTTTCTGTGCAAGCAGAGGATTTGCAGGTACAGGAGCTGCTTCCTTGCACTTTACAGCTCTTCCGGCTGACATCTCTAGCAGCAATGCTGCCAGAAGGAGCTTTAAAGCTGAAAAAGGCCCATTGTCCTGAAATGGGCCCTGTATCCTAAAGGGGCCCTTCTTGTAAGTGCCAAATTATGTATTTACATTAGCAGCCATCAGCCTAGATCAGTACAGAGAAGCAGAGCAATAATGTCTTGGTTCTATTCCCTGTTTTCCCCCTACATATAAAGCACGCAGTGTACAGATTAAATGTCTAGTCTTTTTTTAAAAAATGAAAATTGGACTAGGGTTAATAGATCTTAATGGAGAGGATTTTTATTTGTTTGCTGACAGTATTTTTAAGGATTTAGTCCAATAGTTTCTAGCATAATTGATTTGCATGATGTCAGATGGTTTTTGTTTGCAAGAATTTTGTCATCCGATATAAGCAATGCAAATTATTCATCAGGGATTGGGGGAGGGAAAAACAGACATGAAAAGACAAGCAGATTCTTGCTATTTAACCCAAGTCCTAGTCATATAACCTGAATTTATTCAAGTTATAATTCAAGTGGTAATAGAGCAAAACTTAAAATTCCAGAATGTTTTTCCCTTCTGCTGTAATTACACATGATGAAAATATGTGAAGATAAATCATTCAGGGTGGGAGGAATATTTGCTACTCTGTTACTTTCCAATTCATTTAAAAATGTATTCTGTTGCTAGCAAACTAAAAATAATGGCAAATGCTGGGAGTTTTAGGAGGCAAGACAGCAACAAAATCACATATGAGCATGACAGTCAAAGAAGAGAATTTACCCTGCTTTCACTCATTTGTAAGAACCTTGATGAATAATTGCCTGTCATTGCTAGAGAATGGATGATGACTCAGCAGCAGCAGGGAGATGGTCAAATTAATTATTAGTCAGAGTGCAGGAAGTTTTTTGATTCTTGAAATTCCTTCATATCTATTTTTCCCACCATTGAAAATGCAAGAAAAGATAAGCCTTGATATATGTGTTTGTGTGGGCATGTGCATCTATCCATCCCTGTGAGGGAAATCTGATTGTGTCATGTTTTTAAATGTACTGTGTGTCTTAATGAAGGAAAACTTGAATGGGTGCATAACACTATCACTAATGGTTAAAATCTAATCTAATACCAGAAAGCATTAAAACCTTTGTGGTCAAATGTGTCTTAAGAGACTTCAGCTCTATCAGCCATTTAAAAAAAAAAACCATTTCACACGAAATGAAATCTGGTAGACAAAAGCATCTCTAGAGATGTTTCATTTTTCCCCACCTAGGCACTAAAAGTAATGGGAACACATTTCCAACTGCCATACAGTGAAACCTCGATTTAACGGACTAATTCGGGCGAGGGGGTGTCCGTTAAAGCCAAAAGTCCGTTATTGAATAATTTTTTAAAATCATTAAATAACAGGACTTTTGGCTTTAACGGACACCCCCTCGCCCGAATTAGTCCGTTATATAGAGGTTTTACCCCCTGGGCGGGGGGGTTGACAGTTCCCGCCCGGCTCCCCGCTGCGGGGAGCTGGGCAGGAGCTGTCAACTGTCAGCCCGCCCCCCCGGCTCCCCGCTGCAGGGAGCCCGGCGGGAGCTGTCAACCCCCCCCCCCCCCGCATGCCTGAACAGCCCCCCCGCCAGACCTCCCCCTGCCGGAGGGGGGGGGGGAGCCGGCGCGGGGCTGCTTGGGCGATCGGGTCAGCTGCCTGGTCAATTTCACCTGAAATTGACCAGGCAGCTGACCCGATCGCCCAAGCAGCCCCGCGCCGGCTCCCCTCCCCCCCTGTCAGCCCGCCCGCCCGGCTCCCCGCTGCGGGGAGCCGGGCGGGAACTGTCAACCCCCCCACCCCGCTCCCCGCAGCGGGGAGCCCGGCGGGAGCTGTCAACTCGGCCGCCCGGCTCCCCTCTGCGGGGAGCCCGGCGGGAGCTGTCAACTCGGCCGCCCGGCTTCCCTCTGCGGGGAGCCGGGCGGGAGCTGTCAGCCCGCCCGCCCGGCTCCCCTCTGCGGGGAGCCGGGCAGCCGGGTTGACAGCTCCTGCCCGGCTCCCCGGGGCGGGAGCCGGCGGCACCCGAATAACGGATTTCGGATGCATCGGAAATTTTGTCCGTTGCATCCGAAGTCCGTTAAATCGGGGTCCGTTAAATCGAGGGTTTACTGTATTAACAAGATTGCCCTAAGGGCTGCATTCTGGTGCTTCCATTACTGATTTATCTATTCAAACCTCCTTGAAATCTCAGCAAGAGAGTTATGCGAATTCTCTCTCACACTTAAACTGTGCTAATATGTTCCTGTTTAATACAGTGCTTGGCTCCCACTAGCGTGGCTTTTTGCCTGGTGAAAAATGCACAAGGACTTCAGCCCTGAGCTTTTAAATGTGAACTTTATTTTTCCAGTGGTAACACCTGACTTCATTAACAAAATCTGGTGGGAGCAAAAGCTATCCAGGCTGATCTGAGTCAGGCATTTTTCATCCAGCAAAATGACAAGATACTAGGTTAAGTACATTTTACCCCTATGACCTGTGCAGATGTTTTGAGTGCATAACACAAGCAGAATATTGCCCTTAAACTCCACTTTCCATTCACTTAGATTCTCCTTATGTTGTATTGTTTGGCTGTTGTTTAGGGCCCCCATGAGTGTATTGCTGTGCAGTGAAATGAATCATACCATAGGTTCAGATATCAATTATTTTTTGTTAAAAATAAAAATAATCGATGATTTTCATGTTTGGTATTTATGGACAGTGTCACTGGAACAATTTGTATAGTGTGGGTGCTGAGAGCATTGAACTAAACTGTAAACCCTGGATATGATGGAAACCACTTGAAGTCAGAGGATGCAGCAGGACCTCCAGCATCCCTAGTTCCAGCACCAGTGTTTCTGGACTGCAGACCGGGAAATGACTCCTGGCTAATGCAAAGCTTCCAGATCTTGGCAAAAAAAATCTATATAATGATGCTCAGCTATTATATAGCAGTTCTCACCTCTTGACCTCGAAGGGTTTCACAAAGGAAGGTTCCCCCTGCTTGCAGATGAGGAACATGTGCAAGAAGAGAAACCTGGAGTGTAAACTTCCAGAGGCTGGGTATCGCTAATGACCGAGATGTTTACAGCCCTGACCTAGTGCTCCGTGTTGTCATCCCCTAAGCGTTCAAAAATCATAAGTCTGAACCCAAAAAGGAGGTGAAGTGACTTGCCTGAGGTCATGCAGCCGGTCAGTGAGAGATTCAGCAATAGAAGCCAGGGCCCTGACTCTGACCCCTGTCGTCTCCTCATGATTGTGTAAAAGGGATTTGCCACACACCCTGTCCATTCGCTGTCTCTGTTTCTGTTAGAATCACAAGAGCTGAAAGAGCAAAAGAGTCTAGTAGTGGCCTACCTAGTGCAGGGCTGTCAAACTCCTTGTGTGCTGAGGGCTGAAGGGCCTTTTCACTCAGAGCTCTGGGGCCCGGGGGTAAAAAGTTCTCTAGTGGGAGGCCAACTTTGCTGTCAGACTGCAATGATGGAAATGCATCTAAAGGAGGACAGTTAAAATATGAATTCATTTGTGGAACCTTCTTTCCTCTGTCCATTGATAAGGCAACCCCTCACCTGCACCTAATAGAGAATTTTTCCTAACTCTTAGGGAATTTCCCCTACTCCTCCCTTGGGCACTTCCCTGCCACTTTCCTCCCCCCACTCACTTTGGGCATATTCCAAATGTGGGAGGGAAAAGCAGCAACAGCAAGACTGTAAGGAGAGATCAGGCACAGCCCTGTGGGCCTGAGTCTGAGGGGGAGGCTGGAAAACAACCTCTTCCTGTGAGCCCTGGCTCAGGAGCATTGTGGCAGTAATAGCAGCAGCTCAAAGAGCCACTTCTGAACAGCAGGGGGCGGCAGATCAGCTCCCTGTAGCCAATCAGGCATGAGCTTCATCCCCAGTTCCGCCCATTCCCACCCCACTCTCTCCTGCCACTTGAGCTGCAAAGCAAGCAGCTGCAAGCTGGGACCTTAGAAGTGTGCAGGGTGAGCTGCCAACTGGAGGGAAGGTCCTTGGGGCCAGATGCAGCCAGTGGCCCATATGTTTTACAGCCCTGATCTACTGTTGCTATCCCCAAGCAGTCAACAGTCATGAATGTGTTTGAAAATCACAAGCTTTTAAAATAATAAATGTTGTGGGGGTGCCTCTGGGTTTTCAAGCCTTCAAGGGCCACATCCTGAAGCATTTCTCCACAGCCATGTGGGGAGGGGTATGTGTATAAAAATTTACTTTTGAAAAAGTCAGAGATGCAATTGTTTTAACATTAATATGAAGATGAGTATGTTGCCCAGAGACTAGCGTAGCCCTCTCCTGTTCACTGGCCCATAGGGAGGTTGTTCAAGATAGAGTAAAAGGCCTTGTGCCTTTTTTTACACAACTTTGGGAAACTGGGCCTGAGGCTCCTTTATGTGCGTTGTGTGTTCACCTCAGACCAGACCCACTCAAACTACCAGGGACAAGGGTTTATTCTGTAAAGAACATAGAACAGCATTCCAGGCTAGCAGCCTCCTCTCCTTGCCCACCTTGTGCTCCCAACTTCAGGCAGTGCCGAAACGTCCTGCTGGGAGGGCAGAGGGGACTTCCTGCCAGGAAGCTGTCCGACATGCCAACGTTTCTAGTCCACAACTTGTATTTCTCCTGGCGGCTCCTGCTGCTGAAGCACACTGGACCTTGGGCTACACCGGAACACGTCTCTGCTAAGTTTGAATAACTTTCTTTGTGACTATGTCCATTAGTCTCCTCTCTTTCATAAAACTATTTTGCTGCCTAAGTTCGGTTGTAATCTTTATTTTGAAGGGCTGCAGTGTGATGATTCTTCTTGAAATCCTTGTTTGCTTTCAAAGGAGCTTGGCTATTGTGTAGGGCCCCCAGGAGTGTGTTGCTGTTCAGTGAAATGAATCATGCCATAGGTTCAGATACCAATTCTTTTTTATGTTAAAAATAAATAAAAAAAACATTTCAAATTGGTATTTTTGGATGGGAGCTGGAACAATTTGTTTAGTGGGGTGCTGAGAGCCACTGAACCAAACTGTAAACCCTGTATAGAATGGAAACCACTTCAAGCCAGGGGGTGCATTAGCACCCCCAGCCCTTCTAGTTCCAGGAGGGCGGAAGTCCTGGGGTCATTCTAAATTTTAATATCCTTGGGCTTCATTCGACTGGTTCTGTGTATGGATCACATCTAAATCTGTTCTTATAAAGAAAGTCACCCGGAACCCTTTCTTCCTCAAACCCCATTTTTATTACTGCATATTGCAGGTGTGGTCAAACATTATGGCCCAAGAGCCACATCGGGGTTGCAAAATTGTGTGGAGGGCCGGGTAGGGAAGCTTGTACCTCCCCAAACAGCCTGGCCCCGCCCCCATCCGACCCTCACCCACTTCCCTTCCCCGACTGCCTGCCTCAGAATCCCCAACACATCCAACCCCCCCCCCGCTCCTTGTCCCCTGACCGCCCCCTCCCGAGATTCCCCACCCTAACTTCTCCCCGAGGACCCCACCCTCTATCCAACCCCCCTCTCCCTGTCGCCTGACTGCCCCGACCCCTATGCACATTCCTGCCCCCTGATCCCCTTCCGAACCTTCACCCCATCCAACTGCTCGCCACCCCCCCAGGACTACCTCCTCCTTATCCAACTCCCTGGCCCCCTTTACCATGCCGCTCAGAGCAGTGTGTCTAGCAGCCGCGTGGCCCACTGGAGCTAGACACACTGCCCCACAGGAGTGCGCAGCCACGCCCCCTTATGCCACTCAGAGCGGCAGGAGCGCACACCCTCACCCAAGACAGCCACGCCACTGAAGCGCTGTTCAGGAGCAGTGCACCAGAGCGCAGGTGGTGAGGTGCACTGAGGCTGCGGGGAAAGGTGGAGGAGCTCAGGGTCCGGGCAACACGGGCCCGGGGGCTGGATGTGGCCCAGCGGCCGTAGTTTGCCCACCCCGGTATACTGCATGGATTCCAGGCAGTTGTCTTGCAGGTGACTCAAGAATGTGGAATGCCACCCAATGCTCATTTGGATAAAAGCTTCATGGAAGTAGTGAGCTAAGTCCAAAGAGAGAAGTAATGGCCTGAGTAGGGCAGAGGTCATCATACATAGCTCAAAAACAATGCTTAGAACTGATTCAATAATACCATTGGCCAACTCCTCTCTGTACTCCTTGGCTACAGATTGGTGGGTGTTGACATGGGGGAAGTCTATCATAATAACAAAATGCTCATGTGCAATAGACGGAGTACGCTCCGAAAGATCCTATAGTGAAGGGAGGAATCAAGCAACATATTTTGAGTTAATTTAATGAAAGGTTCCTAGTTAACAATGTTGGAAACAGTTTCTCTATTCATGGTACTGAGGTTTGCAGTGTGAGTTTCACCACTGTGCTCAGCCCATGTGTCTGAATCCTGATGTTGAGGATTCCATTCAAACTGAGGTTGTTTTGCAGAGACAGACACCTGGAGTATTAAATTAAAAGCAATATAAATCAATGAGTTCAAAAGAAGACCTTCTGAAACGTATGGTTTATTCCAAACAGTAATGGAATAAAGATCCATTTTAATGAAGAAAGCAAGACTAGAAAATAATGAATCATGTAAGAGTTAATGGTGTGTTAGAAATCCTGACTTCTGAAAACCGAGTTTTGAATGTTCATTTCTCGGCCACAACATTGCATCATCTCCAGATTTTGTTTAATTAAATTTCCCGGTTTCCTTTAAAAGACAAAAGGGAGGAAGTTAGTGCTAAACCACAGAGCTCTCTTCCCTGAATTGAACAAAAGTTAACTGAGAGACATTCTTTATTAAAGAAGCTTTAATAACACAACCTGAAAAACCAAAATAGAATTATTCTAAATTCTGTGTATGAAATTGCTGACTTTGCCCATTCCGTTGAGATCTACAGAACCAGTTTTCTTCAGACTTGGGCTGACATTTAAGTCTGACTGGGAACAACAAAACAAACTGAGTTTGACATTTTTAGCTTGAGCTGATTTTGACTTATGTGAGTGCAAAAATTCCACTTGGAACATATGGGGAAAGTGGTCTGTTTTGTTTTGTTTTTTCTTCTGACATAACTCAACAGCTGAACCAATTTTGCTCAAACTTTCCAAAAAAACTCAAGCTGTGACCAAACACAGCATATTTCAGACCAAAAGGAATTTATTTGAAAAAAGACTTGCAATTGAACTGAAAAGGGAGGTGCAGGGAAAAAGCTTAGGATGAAAGCTAGAAGTCAACCTTAAATATAGTGGGTGCTATCACCACAGGTGAAGTTGTGTTTTAGCATTAGCAGGACCAGCCTTATGATTTACAGGGCACCTAGCAAGAGGAATACTATATAGCTAAAGACAGGACATCAGGCCATAAATTCTTGCTGCTACCATTTCCATTGGCAGAGGGGAGCGAAGGCCTGGCAGGGAGAGACTGCCCCGTTCATTCATACTGCCAAAGATGCAGATTGTGTTGGTGGGTGAGTTTCAGAGTGTCCATGGATTCTGAGGCATCAGGTGGACACTTGCTTTGCTTGTTCTTAAGACCAGCTCTATTATTCTCACTATGTTTTTGACCTTGTGTGGAATAGCTGAGAGCTAGTGGCTGGAGATCATGATTTATTCTGGAGCAGTTCTTTCCCTTTGTACCTTAAGTTTCCAGTGATTATCCCATGTGTTTTTCCTTTCCTTTCTTCCAGAATTTCTCCCATGTGATGCTATGGCCTATGTTTTTTCATTACTCCTGCAGCATTACATTTTTTCCATGGAGATTATTCAGGGTAAAACTACACATCAAAGAGATACTGCATTTAGCTTGCCCACCGCATCCTAGCAGGAGGCTCCTTTATATGTGGTAACCAGCCCATATAAAAACGTACCACCATATTTTAAAGTAATGTTTCAAACCACTTCATCCCTCTGTGGTGACTGCCATAGAAGATAGCACTATATTTTCTCCTTATGAGAGAGGTCTATTTGATAGTCCCAGAAGCATAATACCAAAAATACTGTTAATTTTTGTCATTATGTTTTCCTTGGATTGTCCCAATCTAACTGGTCTCTACTTTATTATGTTATATCATGCTTCCAAACAGGCTTGTACTGTTTTCAGGGGGACGAGGGGGGCATTGTTTTAATTAAATGACCTGTTATGTTTTTTAAGTTTATACAGAAGGTCAATAGATCAATCAATTTGCTCCTTTATGACTTTGAAAACCAACAGCTTTAAATTGCCCATGGGTATTTTGAAACACGATTAAAATGCAGTTTAACATGCCAATGGTTCAGTCATGCCTTCGCTAAACATATCTTGTAAATCATCACTCATTACCTTTTCTTTAATACTGGATCATGTCCCGAGATGTTCCCTGTGCCAAAGAGACGGCTGGTGCTGGAGATGGCCTTTGATACTTTATTGCCCTATAGCACCACTGTTTGAAGAGAAGATATACACTTCCTCACTATTACCAGTATACTCGCTTTCACTAGTGTCAAGCACAAAGCTGTCTTTTCTGCCCTCATAGAAAGCACCAGCGAACAGTTATTCACAGCTCCACCCCAACTGAGATGTGAGTGGCATTGGGTTGGCCAGCCACAACCAAGCCAGTGCCCGTATGGCATGCCATCTTGGCTACATCTCATGAATCCAGGAGCAGATCCCCGCTCTTACATTTCCAGAAAAAAGGAGATCCCATTGCCCTGGCATCATTAGCCAGACTGGTCGTGCCAAAACCAGATGTGGACCTCCAGGAGCAAGAAGCAACAGAAGGATTGTATCAAATTTATTTCCACCCGAGGAGTCGTCCACATTGACAGATGAGGCAATGACACATTCCCTGACACTGGGATGGATAACTTGAAAGCTTTTCATGACTTCCTGTCCCATATTGTGGAGATGCTGGATATTGAGACTATATGAGAGAAGTCTCACCAACTTTGATATTTTGAATGCCACGTGACATCGGCCACACTTGCTCTCCCTATTAACAGTGGATCCTGGAACTGGGCAAAGGACCATGTAAAACCGTACTCTCCCTCCCACTTGTAAAGGAACACAAAAGAGAGATCAGGTGCCCCCAAATGGGCACTTTACAACTATCCAAAACTCAAGTTCCCTGGTTGTTTTGGCACCTGAGGAAAAATCAGTCCCACAAAAAAGACATTTGACCTTTTTTGGATGTAACACATTTTGTCATCCTCACTGCAGCTTTGGGTTCATGAATTACCAGGTTCTGTTTAACAAATACAATTTCCTCACTTGAAGAGGATCACTCCCTATTTTGTATCCCACAAGGGAACAGGGATAAGTTAAAGGAGATCATGAAGGAGGGTTATTTGATCATGAGAACATCTCTACAGGCAGCCATTGATGCGTCTGATATGCCCTCAAGGTTGATGGCTACAACTGTCACTGAAACTGGTCTCATGGCACCAGGTATCTGGCATACCATGTAAGATACAGGCTATTACAGAGGATCAGCCCTTCAAGAAGATGGAGCTCTTCAGACAGAAAACAAACAGCACTCTACTCCCTCAAGGACTCAAGGGTCACACTATGGTCCTTAGGGATTTACCCATTGGCCCTCTATAGGAAACCATAGAATTACCAGAGGACAGTGTCCTACTCTAAACCAACAGTCACAGTATCCACAAAGAAAGAAGCCCAAATACCCTAGGGAATGCCAGTTTTCTGCCTCTTTGTCTAATCCAGATTCCTCTGAGGCAGCAGATTTGACTCGAGGGTCGAGTCATACTGGGGTCAATCTGTAATCTGCACCCCTCTTTGGGAATCACCTTGTTTCTTTCCACCAGGCCTGACTGGCCATTACAGCTGACTGGTTCATGGCTTTTGATTTAGCGGATGCATATTTCCATACAGCTATCCACCTGACCCACAGGAAGTACCTAAGACTCATTGTGGGACCAAATCATTCCCAGTACCAGATACAGCCATCCAGACTCTCCATGACACGGAGGGTCTTCATGAAGTAACAGCACAACTCAGGAAGAAACACATTCACATCTATCCTTAACTAGACAATTGGCTGATCAAGGGCAGATCCCTAAAGGAGATTGCAACAAGCATAGAATATACCCTCTCCCTGTTCTCTGAGCTCCTGGTGAACTATGAAAAATGGTGTCTAATTCTATCACAAACTATAGTTCATAGAAGCCTTGATTGACTCTATAGTGGCAGGAATGTATCTCCCCAAAGATGCATCTCCCCCAAAGACTGTTGATACAATCACTATTACTCAGACTAGAATCAAACCTGATTATGATAGCATGGACATGTCCGGGGCTTCTAGGTTATATGTTGGCATGCTCATCCATAACTTTACTTTCCAGACTTCACCTGAGACTGCCCCAAACCTATGCCTCTCTGAAACACCAAATGAGCAAGAAGATTTTGGTTACACTTTACATCATTGCAGAACTGAAATGGTGAAAGGAACCCAAAAATGTGTGTGGAAGGTGTGTCATTCTCTGCTTTTTTTTCCTATTCAATGTCTTTAATCACAGATGCGTCTGAGACCACCTGGATCATCAAAAAGGCAAGGGACCTGATTCCGAGAAGACATCTGGTCCATATCAGTGTCCTGGAATTTAGAGCCATCAAGCTAGTATACCGTATTTTTCGTCTTATAGGACGCTCCAGCCTATAAGACGCCCCCTCGTTTTTTAATAAAAAATCCGGACCCAAAAAAAAAAAAAAAAAGCGCCTCGCTCTCCCGTCCCCGCCGCGTGGGCGGGCTGCCGAGGTTCCCCCCTCCCCGCCGCGGGCGGGCTGCCGGGGTTCCCCCCTCCCCGCCGGACCAAAAAAAAAAAAAAAAGCGCCTCGCTCTCCCGTCCCGCGGGGAGGGGGGAACCGGGATGCTCCCGGCAGCCCACCCGCGCGGCGGGGACGGGAGAGCGAGGTGCTTTTTTTTTTTTTTTGGTCCGGCGGGGAGGGGGAACCTCGGCAGCCCGCCCGCGCGGCGGGGACGGGAGAGCGAGGCGCTTTTTTTTTTTTTGGTCCGTCGGGGAGGGGGAACCTCGGCAGCCCGCCCGCGGCGGGGAGGGGGGAACCCCGGCAGCCCAGCCCGCCCGCGGCGGGGAGGGGGGATCCTCGGCAGCCCGCCCGCGCAGCGGGGACGGGAGAGCGAGGCGCTTTTTTTTTTTTTTTTTTGCATTCGCCCTATAAGATGCACCAACTTTCCCCCCCCCCGTTTTGGGGAAGAAAAAGTGCGTCTTATAGGGCGAAAAATACGGTACTTGTACTTTAAAACTCCATAATGGTTTGAGCATTGGCCTGCTAAACTCAAGGTTGTGAGTTCAATCCTTGAGGGGGCCATTTGGGGATCTGGGGCAAAAAATCTGTCCGGAGACAGTACTTGGTCCTGCTAGTGTAGGCAGGAGACTGGACTCGATGACCTTTCAAGGTCTTTCCAGTTCTATGAGATAGGTATATCTCCATATATTATCTGTAGCACTCTGGCAAATCACTCTGCTCCATCTAGTTTTCAGTGATCTTACGATGCTATCCACCAGTACTGTCATGTTTCATCTTCACTCACTGGCTGTATCAAAGTTCCTTAAGAGTCTGTTATGTACATTCCCACTGGTCAAGAACCCTGCTCCTGGAACCTCAGCATCATACTCTTGAGACTCAAAGGCCTCCATTCGAATCCCTTTCAGAATGCTCCTTACTTCATCTCAGGCTGAACACTATCTTCCTACTGGATATCACTTTGGCCAGGAGATAAATGAGCTTTTAAGCACGTAAATGTTGACTCTCCCAACATGACCTTTCACAGAATGAAGTAGTGCTGAAACTTCACCCCAAGATCATCCCCAGAGTGGTCTCAGAATTCTACCCACATCAATCCATTATCCTATCTGTTTTCTTCCTGGAGCCCCACACTACACTGGAAGAAAAGAAGTTACATACACTGGATGGTTCCAGAATCTTATGTCAACAGACCCAAATCATTGAGGCTGTCTCCTCATTTATATCTGGCTGTAGCTGGCCATTCCAAGGGCTGGGCCATTTCACTTCAAAGAATATCTAAGTTGATATCACAACACACCATGCCAAGGAGAAATCCCAAGGCAAACTCCATTATGTTGTGCTTCTGCATGACAGTCAGCTAATACCACATTTGGCCTAGGGCAAAGATAGGGTTCTGGATGCTTTAGAAAAGAAGATCCATACAAATATAAATAGCAGGAGTTTACATTGCTACCTCAATCTTCACCAGCCAGGTCCCTTCTCCCCTCAGTCTCATTTCTTTTGTTAAAGCACAAACTTAACTGAAGGTAATAATGACTCAAAATCTGCAAGGGGCACAAATTCCATACAGCAAAACCAGATTATTATCTTCAAGACAAATAAGATAAAGATTGAAGCAATAAAGCATAAAGGTGACTTTTCTGTTGTTGATAGCAATACTGTAGGTAGAGAAGTAATTGCATAACTGATATGTTGAAAGTAACTTGAAACTTGTTGGAATTTCATTAATAAAACCACTGTCTGCTTCTCTCTGATGTGGCCAATTAAAACAGAAAACAGGATGAAGAGAATGTACCATGGAACTAACATGTCTAGTTGCAATAAACTACAGCCAAGCATTTTCCTTTGATGGCTTTTCAACTAGCTGTTTCCAGTCAATATGCTTTTCAGTTTGCTCTGAGCCACAAGATGTTCTAGTCTGTCCTTGCTAGAGCAAATATACTTTGCATCAAATCAATCACCTACCTAGAATACCATTTCGCTGAGGCATCCCTTCTAGCTGTGTGTGGTTTCTACATTAGCACATATTGTAACAATGATACAAAGCTGAAAGTTCATCAGTCTTTTCCACTCTAAGCATAATTTTATTACCCATTTGTAAAACTTTGCTCCAGGCAGGGCCAATCAGAGGGGGAGCCAGGAGGGCCATTTGGCCTGGGCCTCAAGCTCAAAGGGGACCTCAAATGTAGATACTTGTTAATTTTTTGGCATTTGATAAGTTTCTCCACTTGTTTTTATGCGCATTCGTATCGGGCCAAAATGTGACACGCTCTCTCAGATTAGAGCCACAAATTTAAGCAAATAAGATATGTGATTTGTAAAAGACATCATTTTTTTGGTAACTGGTATAGATTTTGTCATTAAAGGGTTAAAATGTTCATAAAAATAAAAATATATTGGTTCTGATGGCTCAAGATTAGACCGTGATCCTCTCAGATCAGCTGATTATATAAAGAAACCACTACTAGTGGCTGGTGCAGGATCGACATTTTGCTCAGGGTAAATGTATTTTTCTGTTGGTATAGGCTTCAGAAACAATTACTTTTCATACATACTAAGCTCCTTTAAATAAGACCTATTGTCTCATGCTCCCACCAATCTTGCATTGCGTGTGTAGCGGCGGGTGGAGGGTTTTCTGAATAATTTAGTTCTGAACCATGTGGAAATGTTGCATGAATTTACTACATTTGCGTTTTTTCTTCCTACAGGTACTAATATGGTTAATGCAGGAGAAATGAATGGTTCTGGCAATCTGATGGATTTCCTGGATGAGCCTTTCCCTGATGTTGGGACATATGAGGATTTCCACACCATTGATTGGCTAAGAGAGAAATCACGTGACACTGACAGACATAGGAAGGTAAATTAAAACCAAGTCATCAACTATGATCTTTTATTTCAAAATGTCAGACTTTGGGAAATTAGTTAAAAAAGTCAGCGGGACAAGTGCTTAAAAATGGAGGAGTGTTGGGATTTTTTCAACTCAACTATACAAAACCTATTGGAAATTTGCATTCCAAGTAAGGGGGAGAAACTTGGAGAGAGGTTGTAGACTCACCTGGATAAATAATCACCTCAAAAAGGTTATTAGGAGTAAGCAGAGAGCCTATAAGGAATTGGAAAAGGTGTTACTCAACAAAGAAAGCTACACTATGGAGGTTTGAAAATTCCAGAATATAGTGAGAATTGCTAAAAGTCAAGATGAATGAGATCTTGCCAAGGAAATTAAAATAAATAATGAGGTATTTTTAGTTATATAACTAAAAGTAGACTAAGGAAAGTTGAAGTTGGGCCACTATGCAGTGTGGATGGGAAGGAGGTGAAAGATAACCAAGGAATGGCCCAAAAACTAAATGAATACTTTGTCTCAGTTTCAATAATGATAATATGAAATGTAGATCTGAAGGCAGTATGGCTGATGGAAATGAGTGTCTAGAAATGGAAATGACCACATCTGAGGTAGAAGAAAAACAGAAAGAGCTTAATGTGCTCAAATAATTTATACCAAACAATTCCCACCTCAGAATACTAAAAGAACCAGCACATGAGATTGCTAGTTCAGTTGCAAGGATTTGTAATACATTTATCTTTTCGGGATAGTACCATATGACTGGAGACTAGCTAACATTGTATCTATATTTAAGAAAGGGGGAAAAAAGTGATCCAGTCAATTACAGACTCGTTAGTTTGACCTCAGTAGTATGCAAGGTTTCAGAACAGATTATGACGGAAAGAATAATTAAAGTCATAGAGGGTAAAGGGGGTGACATGGTTTTACCAAAGGTAGATCAGGCCAGACTAACCTAATTTTCTCCTTTGACAAAATAACTAATTTTTAGCTACAGGAAATGAAGAAGATCTAATATACGTGGACTTCAGTAAAGCATTTTACACTGGGCTACAAGGGAAATTATTTGTTAAATTAGGGGTCAATACAAACATTATAAGGTGGATAAGGAATTGTGTAAAGGAGAGCAGGCAATGGGTTGTGTTGAAAGATGAATTATGAGACTGAAGGGAGGTTACTAGTGGAGTTCCTCAAGGATCAGTCTTGGTCCAATCTTATTCAATATTTTATTAATGACCTTGGCAGAAAGAGTAGGAGTGTGCTAAGGAAATTTGCTGATAATATAAAGTTGGGAAGCATCGTCAATATAGAGGAGGATCGGAATATTACATCAAACAATCTGAATGACTTTGAAGACTGGAGTGTAATAGAAATGGGATGAAATTCAGTAGTACAATCTGCACTTAGAGTCTACTAATAAGAATGTCTACTTCAAGATGGTGGCTCATCAGTTGGAAGCAACAGAGGAGGAGAAAGACTTGGGTGTGCGGGTCGATCTCAGGATGACTATGACCCACCAATGTGATGAGGCTGTAAAAAAGGCAAATGAGATCCTAGTCCCATTCAGGTGAAGCGTCTCCAGGTAGAGATAGAGAGGTGTTAATGCCATTATACAAGGCACTGGTAAGACATCACTTGCAAAACTGTTGTATCTCATCTCATTGTGCAGTTTTTGAGCAGGACCTACAAAAAGATGGTCGTAAATTGCCTTTCGTTACTTGTGATTTCATCTGTCAATATGAAAAAGAAGAAATAAAAATGTCTTGAATCTGGTGGATTGGGGTGAAATAAAAAGTAAAATTGTTAAGGTTGGACAAATTCACTTTAAACAACTTGATCCCAAGCTCTGTAAAAACAATCAGTCTTTTTAGTGTTCAGTCTATGTTCAAATAAGAGTCTTGCCTTGAGGATGTGACACAGCAAAACTGGCAGTGTATATATGAATCAGTGTATATATATTTTTCAGATTACAAGCAAGAGTAAGGAATCCATATGGGAGTTCATCAAGAGTTTGTTGGATGCCTGGTCAGGATGGGTTGTAATGCTTCTCATAGGACTACTGGCAGGTATGTGCACAATAGAAGAAGTGCTGTGTCTGGAACTCTCTCTCACAGTCTTCCTGCAGAGCCGTCTGCTTATGTTTTACTTAGTTTGTCTGTTCCTCAACTTTTCGAGTTGGATAAGATAAAGAGACAGTTATGCACCCACACAGTTTTAATGCTTCACTTGGAAAGTCTCACACTGAGCGCTGACCTAGAAAAATTGCTATTCACAACTAATGTGATTTCTGTATTGCTTTTGAAAACATACCTCTGAGTGAAAGTGCCTTACCCTTGATGAACTGTTTTGACTATCTCAGCCTCTGAGTCACATGTTCCTTTCTTAATCTTGTGAATTTAATTCTATGGATAGATATTTTTATTCAGGAAGAGAGTACTGGTAGAATACAATGAAAATATAGTTCTCTAATGCACTAAGTTTATCCTAGACCAGGTTATCTCTTTATTCATGCCTGAAAAAAGGGGGGGGGGGAAGACCCAACCCACAACCAATTACAGACTGATTTCAAGATCTGCTCACAAGCCAGACAGACATTACATATTTAACAACAAACTTGGATGGGAAATTCATTAATTTCCGGAGTTGCTCCTGTCTCCTCCTCAGTTTAGCATGTCCTCCAGTTTGGAAAGCTGCTCCCAACCTAAAATAGCAACCTTGTATAGTTTTTATGCTGTCTCATTTATGTGATTAGGACTGCTAGGAAACAGCATGATGCCAAGTTTTACACACCCTATTCTCACCAAAACTAGTGAATGTCCTGGTTTAACAAATGTAAAGTTAATCAATTGGATATCAGTATTTAGAACTGAGTGAAAGCTGGTCTGGAACATTATGGCTAGCGCTCGCTGGAGCATTTTTGTTGAAGTGAAATTTTGGCAAAATATGCTGTTTCATGGAGACATATAACTTTACACCGAACTTTTGGGAAGATATGAGACACCCACCCATCCACCCTTGGTGGTTCAGGTACCAGCCTGGGAAATGCTCAAATCAGTGCACTGCCTGAGTTGGGAGGAAAAGCTCTGCTCTGGATAAGGGACTTGAACCTGTCTCCCCCACATTCCCAGCCAGTATCCCAGTTGCCCAGCCGTACGGTGAAAACATATGCTCTCTCTCTCTCTCGTTCCAGTGTGGAACCAAAATATTTTGAAACCTGAAAAGTTGATGCCAGGTGGAATTGTTGTCCTTCAGGTATGTCATATGGGTACATTGAGGTTAGGTTGGAGCTAGTTAACATGTTAACTAACTCTGCCCTTTTCCCTAATGTGGATGAAGGTTAGCGGTTTTTATCTCAACTAGCTAAATCAAAATAAAACCTGTTATCCTGCACCTATGTTAGGGAAAGGGTTGTGGTTAGGTTGGGCTTAGTTAATAGATATGAACTACTCACAGACATGCGCCTTACCTCTTCTTTGACTACTGCATATCATGGACAACACACAACACATTTAGTTCTGTTCTTCTAGGGAAATGTGCCTTCCAGTATCTCCTTTACCAAACGATCCCATCCAAACACATCAGACTACCCCTCAGGATTGTCTCCTGCACACTTCTTCATCACTGTGGAGGCTTGATGTAGTAGGAAAAAAAGGGCCAGTGGTTAGGGAACTAGTGTGGAGCCTGAGAGGCTCTGCCCCAGATTTTCGGTGTGGCCTTGGGAAAGCCATGCAGGCCCTGATTTTTAAAGGTGTTTAGATGTCGTTTCACTCAGCATTGCAAGGCCTGGAATCTAGATGGCTAAGTCCCTGTAGCAAAGCGGCGACTTGTGGATTGCCACGTAGGGTAGGTGTAAATGTGAACAGCAGGCTGTTATTTACCAGGCTGCGTGTGGCAATATCGTATAAATTCGAAATCCAGGATAGGAAGAAGCCACTAAGCAAATTGTGGACACATAAATGAGGTGTAACAATAATGTTTTATTTTAAATTGATTTACATACCAGAGCAGAAAATTTAGATTGAAAACAAGTAAACTTATCACAATTTACAATTAATAGGGGAAAACTTAATATGCTTGATAAGTAAAAAGAACTAAAAGGCTAATAATTAAGAAATAACTATAAACATAAACAATACCCACATACAAAGGTACAACATTTAGTAATGATTAATACTTACAAACAATACAAACCAATGCATAACGGCCGGCAAACGTAGAAGCTCTGTAAGAAACGAGAGCTGAGAGGAAGCTTGGAGTCTGATCAGGACTCGGTTACGACACGACACTGGACACGCAAAATTTGGATTTCCTCTTTTCCTGCATGCTGCAGGGGAGACACTAAAATAGACAATTTGATGTCACACTTGTGTGACTGCGGGGGCCGAAATTGAAACTTAATTGGCTAAAATCCTGCTCTATACCAAATAAGGTGTGCTGGTGTCTTAAGGGCCATTTCCATGTTAAAAGTTGTTTTTTCTCACCGATTCTCTCTGCTAGGAAGAGGCTTAAGTAAGACGGATTACATTATTTTTCTTGCAGGTCCTTCCTGTTATTTCATAAAGGAGAGGACAGGGCAGGGACTCACGGGGGCTTGTTCTTTAGATTACTAACTTTGACACGACTCACCCCTGCGGCGCCTCCTGCTGGTCGTCCAGAGACTCAGCTCTTCCCGCTCTGGAAATCCCTCTGCAGGCTGGTGTCCCGCTTGCCTCTGGCCCCGTGTCCCTCCCTGGACCCCACTGCCCTAGGGTGCTGCACCCCTGCAGTACCCCCACAGGTCTCAGGGTCTCTCCTCCCCAGGGAACCCCCACCCCCTATCCCCACCTTGCCTCAGTCTAGGCAACTGCGAGTCACCACTTGCCCCCGTTCACTGGGGCAGACTGCAGTATAATTGCCACTCATCACCGGCAAGGAGGGTTGGCCTGCTGCCTCTGCCTACCCATAGGCTGCCCCTTCAACTCCAGTACCCCTTTTTGGGCCATCTCCTAGGCCCTGCAGCCTGGAGCTCCCTAGCTCTTCTGGCCTTCCCCCAGCCCTGCTCCACTCCAGGTACCTTCCCCAGCAGCCAGGCTGGTCTGCCTCTGCAGCTAGAAGAGACTCTCTGCACCAAACTCTGGGCCCTTTTATCAGGACCATCTGGGCCCTAATTGACCGAGCTACAGCTGTGGCTGCTCCGCTCCAGCTGCTTTCTCTTTTGCAGCCCTCTGCTGGGCTGCCTTTTCACAGCCACAACCCTTTGCAGGACTGTTTTAACTCAATTTCTGCTGGAGTGGGGCAGCTGCCCCACTACAGTCCCATTTTCAAAAATGACTTAAGAGCCTAAGTCTCACTGAAAGTCCTTGAAACTAGCTTGACTTTCTGAGGTTTCCAAGCAGCTGCATCTCCGTTAACTTCCTTGGAGCAGTGAGTTTTCAGCACAGGGGTAGGCAACCTATGGCACGGGTGCCAAAGGCGGCGCACAAGCTGATTTTCAATGGCACTCACACTGCTTCAGTCGGGCCCACAGGACGGTCTGGTGGGCTCTGCATTTTAATTTAATTTTAAATGAAGCTTCTTAAACATTTTAAAAACCTTATTTACTTTACATACAACAATAGTTTAGTTCTATATTATACACTTATAGAAAGGGGCCTTCTAAAAACGTTAAAATGTTTTACTGGCACGCAAAACCTTAAATTCGAGTGAATAAATGAAGACTCGGCCCACCACTTCTGAAAGGTTGCCAACCCCTGTTTCAGGCACAAGGTTTTCTGGCTCATAGGTCTCTACCTAGCCCATTCGGCCTTTCAATGTTTCCGTTTTCTTATCTGAGAAATAGGCCACCTGTGTAGCACCTACATCTGTTAGCAGATCTCAATGCACTTGACCCCTGCAGTTTTCTCAGCAGCACCGTAGTCTAATGGATTAAATCTGAGCCTATCACAGTGGAGGTCTGGACATATGTCCCCACCTGTGCCACAAACTTTCTTTGTGACCTTAGGCAAGTCACTTTATAAGGTTAAAGACAGTCTTATGGTCCAGGGGTGGCCAAACTGTAGCTCACAAGCCACATGCAGCTCTTTTACCATTAAAGTGCGGCTCACGGAGCACCCTCCCGCTCCATTTTCCACCTACCAGACTGGGAGGGGAGGGGAGGTTGGGACTTCTGCCTTGCAGTGGGGTGGTGAGGTAGGGGCTTCTGCCCAGTGGAGAGGAGAGTCCTGGGGCTTCAGCCCTGCAGAATGCACCTGCCACAGGTTGCACTGAAGGTCCGAACTCCGTCAGGCACCTCCCGTGGCGCTGAAGCCTCATGCCCCGGTTCCCAGCAGGTGTGCCCCAGCTATTGAACTTCTGAAGATTGCCATATGTGGCTTGGTGGGCTGGTAAGTTTGGCCACCCCGGGATAGTCCTTATTTACTCCGCCTGTGAAGTGACATGAGTATAGATTTACCTGACCGGGCATGGTGGAAGACTTCTCTGAGCATCTGTCTATATTGCACACTACGGGCGGCAGCATGTGGGGTATGTGCAGCTACACACCTCAGTGAAAAAACGCGCCCCCTCCCTCCCCCCCGAATGTGTAGTGCAAAGCTCTGGTGGGAGGGAGGCAGCGGTGCCCTACAGTCTACACTGCTCTTTATACCCATGCAGGGGTGTGTGCATATGTAGTCGACATGCTGCCAAAGGCAGGGTGCAGGGTAGATGTACCTTAAGCGAAGCTTGGGAAGTTTAGATAAATATGGAGGTTCATCAGAGGATGAGTCCAAACTCTGCACATTTTGGACGAGGTAGAGGTTTCCTGGTGCCAATCCCAGATCTTGTGTTTCCTTGAACCAGTTAGAGATTCTGATCAATAGGAGGTTTTTCAGAAAATCATAGCACGTACAGCGAAACTCAGTAAGCTAGGCCCACTGAGTTCAGTAGCGTTATGGTGATTTACACCAACTCAGGATATGACCCAGTTTCCATAGAAACTTGAACAACCAGAAAGCCACAAAAGAAAACCGAACAAAACAAAAAATTAAACTAACTACAAAAGCAAATATTTGGATTGCTACACCAGCTTTTCCCTTTGCTTGTCTAGTGATCTCACGTACCTCTCATTGGCATATCTGTGTTCTCCTTTAGTTTGGAGAGAGATTCTTCCCATATCCCATGAATCCTTCATGATTGTCATACGGCCTTACAGTGGTGGCAAGTATTATCCCTCTTGCTGATGTGACAGTAAATGTGATGTATTTATGAAGTTATTGCAGAAGCTTTCAGTTGTCTTTAAAAAGTTTGTTTCTAATTTAACTTTTGAATACAATTTTAATAGTTTTTCAGTAGCAGCATCTGGAGACATCAGTGTAGAATAAGTCCAAAATAATCACAGTAGAACCTCAGAGTTCCGAAGAGCTTGGGAATGGAGGTTGGGAGGTTTATAACTCTGAAATGTTCATGACTCTGAACAAAATGTTAGGGTTGTTCCCTCAAATGTTTACAACAAAACATTGACTTAATACAGTTTGAAACTTTACTATCCAGAAGAAAAATGCTGCTTTGAACCATCTTAATTTAAATAAAACAAGCATGGAAACAGTTCCCCTACCTTGTCAAATCTTCTTTTTTAACTTTCCCTTTATTTTTTGAATATGTTTAACGCCGTACTCTACTGTATTTGCATTCCCTCCCCCCCCCCACACACACTCAGTCTCTGCTGCTGCCTGATTGCATCCTTCCTGTTCCAAATGAGGTCTGTGGTTGACCAGGCAGTTCGTTACTCTGGTTTTCGTAACTTGGAGGTTCTACTGTACACCAATACTGATGTACAGTAGAATTTGCACTGATACCAAATGCATTGGTGCTAAGATGACTTATCTGTTTTCATGATACTAGAGTTATGGCAGATTATGATGTTTGATTAGGAATTACACAGGAAAGTCAAGATCTTCTCTGGGAATCCACAGCATAAGGCATATACTCAAGCATTGTTTGTCCACTGGATGTCACTGTTGCTCTGTATAATGATTTGAAAAAGCTGGCTCCAGCAAAGAAGGATGAAGTTCATAAAGAAAGTATATTAAGGACATTTTTATTCTTGGGTTTGAATTACTATTAGGTATCTATATCAAAGACTAAATCGTAGTCCCATTGATCTTAATGTGACTAAACTATCATAAAATTCAGTAAATCAGGATTGGGCCTTAACATTCTTTTTATTATATAAATTGCTCATTTTAAAGATCTGTGTACTGGGTCCAACAGAAGTGTGTGTGTGTGTGTGTGTGTGTGTGTGTGTTTACGTGTGCGCACACACCCCTCCTCTCATCTACTATATGGAACAATTTCCCTGATCCCGCAGTCTATGTCTATGCTGATTTCTCTGCATGTGTGAAGTCCTATTAACTTCACTGGTATGCCAGCAGTCAAATGGATGCTGGCATGGATCGGCTTGCAGGATTGGGACCAGTGTCTGTATTTGGAATGTGATGTCCCATTTTATCAGGGGCAGAGCCAAGATGAGAATTATGGTGTTAAAAAGAAGCATTGCATAGTAAAATGTAGAAGAGAGGATATTTTTGGAGAAGCTCAGTTCCTCCCTACTAACTCACAGCTGCTCAGTCTAATTATTTGGCCCATTTTTATGCTCACAGTGTAACTGGTCCTTCAGAGCATGTGTCTTGTTTCAATATAATAAGATTAATATGTGTTCCACTTAACTTTATTTTTTATGTCCTGATCTTTTTTTCAGGCACGTTAGCTGGAGTTATAGATTTAGCTGTAGACTGGATGACAGATCTGAAAGAAGGTGTCTGCTTATCTACATTCTGGTACAGCCATGAGCAATGTTGCTGGACATCTAATGAAACCACCTTTGATGACCGGGACAAATGTCCCCTGTGGCAGAAATGGTCTGAGCTTCTGGTAAACCAGTCTGAGGTATGTAAGACCTGGTTAGGCTGAAGACTGGGAAGTACTAACCATTCCCAAATTATTCCCCCCCCCCCACTAACCTGTGATATTCTCTTCAAGCAGCCCGCCCCCCAATTCCCAATATCTAGTTATGTACTGCCAATATTGTTACCAGGGGTTCCCACAAACGTTTTCTGCTTAGCCTGTTATAAGCCCCAGGTCTCATGTGTGAGTGTACTGCAGAGACGAAGTCTGTGAGAATGGCGAAATCTCTTATTTGTAGCCTTATTAGAATAAAAGAATTAGCTGATAACTAGATCTGGGTGAAAATTTTTGTACAAGTCGTTTATTTGCTAAAAAAAATAAATGCAGTTGTGGCCAATCTGAAACTATTCACGAATTTGACCTGATTATTTTCCTCTCAAAAAACTTTCTCCAATCTCTCTCTCTCTCTGTGGAGAACAGAGTGTTGGAGTATCCTCCACTAGCAATTTTTTAAAAAATACCTGATGTTTGCTGCAATCTCAACCATTCAGGAAAAGAAGTGTTTTGGATGTACTCTTATGGGCTTATGGGATAAGTCATCTTTGGCTTAAGGGATTTAGCAGAATAAACAAAAGGTTTGACTCCACCAGGGAGAACACCACAACCTTCACTTTAATTTGGCAGTGGAATTTTAACTTGGAACTCCATACAGTCTCTAAAAACTCTGTCATCACTGTACAACAACATCTGTTGTTTTAGTTTTAGCTGGACTGAACTGTCTATGGACATGCATGACCTAATTTTCCAGAGGTGTGCTCTCACTGACTTCACTGGAATGTGTGTGTACATGCTGCACTGTTAGATACCAAGCAGGAATTTCTCCTGTACAGTGGGTGATACACTATGCAATGCACTTTGTATGGCATTCCAATTGTCTTAGTCCGTATTTATAGATTGGTAGTTGCTTCTTAGTAACATTAAATAAGCATTGTCCCAGGCTAGATTGCTGAACTGGAGTGAAGTTGTAGTTTATTAGAAATTCCCTGGATGGAGAAGAGGTGCAAAGGAAGGAGCGGGGGGAACATATAATTTATATAGGCCCTGTCTTGAGGCAATCCACAGCAGACCACTTGCTGCCTTGGAGGATGTAAATAGAGAACGTCCTCAAGGATATTCATTTTCCCCATATACACCAGAAACTCAACAATCATGTCTACTGTATGTTATGCATTGCATTAAGCATAACAGCTGGATGGGTGTTTTAGTTCACACGTAGTTAATATTTTCACCATATTCAAGCTAGGTTTCTAATCCTCAAGGATATTATTACTGTGAAAATAACTATTAGTTTGACCCGATTCCGGCGACTCCCCCCAGACCAACAGAGCTTCTAAAATGAGCAGTCTTCCCCTGTCTCACTGGCTGCTATATTCAGTAGATCTAACTGTATTAATATTCCAGAGTGGTAGCCTTGTTAGTATGTGTCAGAAAAAAGAATGAGGAGTACAGATGAGGGTTTTCCCATGAAAGCTTATGCCCAGATAATTTTGTTAGTCTCAAGTATTCCTTGTATTAATATTGTTGTTATATTATGCTAGCATCCAGAGGCCCCACAGGGAATGTGTACACACACATCAGAAAGTCAGTCCTACCTCTGTGCAAGCTCTGCAGGCTTCTCAAAGCCTTGTAGAACTTCTAAGAACAATCAAGATTGATTTAATTACAGTCAAAACACAGAGAGATTTTTGTTCCCATTCATAAGTTACTACACCTTTCAGAAGACATCCAAACAACAGACACAAGCACAGTGAAAAGAACTGGTTGCCTTGAGTGTACAGAGGGAACAATTCACAGAACATTTTACATAAAATGTTCTTGGAGGGTCTTTCCCAGATGTAATCTGTTCAGACTCTTCCATTTTATGCACAGCTGTGGTTCTGCTTATCACATCTAACTGCATTTGACATTTTGGAGCCCTAGATGTAGATAGATACTGTTTGCAAAGCCATTTCTTCCCTGTGGTTTTGGGCATTATGGCTGCTTTCTTTCCCTTAAATATCTGCCGCTATGAATTCTAACACATCCTAAAGGATCTGTCAATATTGTTTTAAGTATAGTATTTCTATGAAACCTCCCCTCAAAAAGCAGATTTAATTTAGAGAAAACATGAAAATAAATCAGACTATGCACCAGACTATATTTTCTTCCCGACTCCTTATTATACAGGTTACCTGTGTTGGCCATCCATTCAACCCTGTGCTCTTTCCTTCTCCTATTCCAGTGGCTTTCAGCCTTTCCAGACTACTGAACCCCTTTCAAGAGTCTGATTTGTCTTGCAATACCCCCAAGTTTCACCTCACTTAAAAATTACTTGCCTACAAAATCAGACATGAAAATACAAAAGTCACAGCACACTACTACTGAAAAATAGCTTACTTCCTTATTTTTACCATATTATTATAAATCAAATTGAATATAAATATTGTACATACATTTCAGTGTACAGTAAATAGTGCAGTATAAACAACTAATTGTATACAATTTTAGTTTGTACTGACTTTGTTAATGTTTATTCTGTTGCCTGTTGTAAAATTAGGCAAATATGTAGATTAGCTGATGTACTCCTTGGAAGACCTCTGCATACCCCCAGGAATACATATACCCCAGGTTGAGAAACACTGTCCTATTCCGCTGCCAGTGCCATTCCTTTAAACAGCCAACAGAGGAGGCTGTAAAAGTAGAATATGCACCATCCTCCTTGTGGGGACTAAACTTGCCTCTCTGGTAAAACACTAGAGCCATCTGTTTTGGCCTAGAGTGTTGACTCCAACAGGCGACTCATAGGCTTAAATTTAAGCATGTGAATAAGTACCTTCCTGAATCAGGGTCTTGGTGATGGCCGCTAAAAGTGTGGCTGGGTCACTACTATTTCTCTTCCAAAAGGCTTTATTAATCTTTACAAATTGCTCTTTAAAGTTCCCAACATTTATAAGTGTTCAAAAAAGAATTCAATCTTGCCTGTGACCACGTGTCTAGTTCGTGGAGGATAGGTCCATGAATGGCTATTAGCCAGGATGGACAGGGATGGTGTCCCGAGCCTCTGTTCACCAGAAGCTGGGAATGGGTGACAGGGAATGGATCACTTGGTGATTACCTGTTCTGCTCATTCCCTCTGGGGCACCTGGCATTGGGTGCTGTTGGAAGACCGGATACTGCATGCAGATGTGGTCCCCTCAACTCAGAAAGGATATACTGGCATTAGAAAAGGTTCAGAGGATGGCAACTAAAATGATTAGGGGTTTGGAACAGGTCCCATCTGGGGAGAGATTAAAAAGGCTAGGACTTTTCAGCTTGGAAAAGAGGACACCAAGGTGGGATATGATTGAGGTATATAAAACTGAGTGGTGTGGAGAAAGTGAATAAGGAAAAGTTATTTACTTGTTCCCATAATATAAGAGCTAGGGGCCACCAAATGAAATTAATGAGCAGCAGGTTTAAAACAAATAAAATGAAGTTCTTCACACGGCACAGTCAACCTGTGGAACTCCTTGCCTGAGGAGGTTGTGAAGGCTAGGAATATAACAGGGTTTAAAAGAGAACCTCCATGAATTCATCCAGTTAAGTCCATTAATGGCTATTAGCCAGGATGGGTAAGGTATGCTGTCCCAAGCCTCTATTTGTCAGAGGGGGTTGATGGATGTCAGGAGAGGGATCACTTGATACCTGTTAGGTTCACTTACTCGGTGCACCTGGCATTGGCCACCGTTGGTAGACAGGATACCGGGCTGGATGGACCTTTGGTCTGACCCAGTACGGCCTTTCTTATATTCATATGTCACATGTTTGGAGCATGTGAGGATGGATGTTATCCCTAGTGACATAGTCAGGCAAAATAAGTGAGATCCTAGTAGTCTGACCCAGTAGAATGCAGTATGCGTGTCTGTCGCAACCCCCTAAAACAGATCTGTAGTCTTTACATCTGAGATTTGAAAAAGGAGTCTGTCAAAAGGAACAAATATGGTACACCTCAATTGAATTAAGAAGCAAAATAGCTGCTTTAGCCCAATGTTTGAGAGCCAAATTGTCACCAGATGAGCTGGAGTGGCTGCAGATTTACATTAGCTTAGCTGAAATGAGAATCTAGCCCCGGGATTGCAAACTCAGACTGTCCTTTAAGGCAGGGGTTCTCAACCTTTTTCTTTCTGAGGCCCCCCAGCGTCCTTTTAAAAGCTCCATGGCCTCCTTGTGCCACAACAACTATTTTTCTGCATATAAAAGCAAGGACCAGCATTAGGGGGGAGCTTGCAGTGGGGCTTCAGCTTTCTGCCCTGGGCTTTAGCAAGTCTAATGCTGGCCCTGCTTGGCGGACCCCCTGAAACCTGCTTGCAGCTCCCAAGGGGGCCTCAGACCCCTTATTGAGAACCACTGCTCTAAGGGAATAATAAATATTACCACTGAGTCTTTAATTGAAAGCACCAGGGAGAACAATAAATAAATTCTGTTGGAACAATAAAAATCCACTATGACTATAGAGGGTGTCCGTGATAAGTATGGAATTTATGACTTAAGTCTTGGATCATGGGGGCTGATAACACTCTGCTCTTCTGCTGTTAACAGCAAGGCCAATCACTGATATTGTATTTGGATAGAAATCTCTAGGGATATGCTAGAGTTAGTTATTGTTTTTGGAAGGTTTGGTAAACAGTTGCCATTCATAAGATTGGAACATAGGTTTTTCAGCATTGGGAATTGGAACAGAATAGGAGTAGTTAATACAGACTTCCTTGATTCTCACACACCCAGCACTGTATCATCTTCTCTGCCATTTGAAAAAACACTAACAGCACTTCAAATATAGGTTATGGACACTACTAGTCTTCACACGCAGGATTCCCTTGTCTCTGTTCTGGGCCATCAGGCAATGGAGGGAGAGCCTTTAAAGCAGGGGTCTCCAAACTTTTCAGCCCGAGGGCCGCATTAACTATCAAATAGCAGTTCGGGGGCCGACAACACACTCGAGGTCCAAATAAAAAAGAATCAAAACATGGATGTTGTTTTTAATTATTTATTTAATATTATTTTATTCAGTTATTATTTAATAACACATTGATACACTACACATGAACACCTGTTCACTACACATGAACACTACACATGAACACCTGTTCACTACACATGAACACTACACATCAACCCCCCAACTGACCCACCCAGCCAGGTCTCTCCCCCCAAAACCTCCTTTCCTCCAACCCCCAACTGACCCACCCAGCCAGGTCTCTCCCCCCCCAAACCTCCTTTCCTCCAACCCCCCCCCCCCCAAATGACCCACCCAGCCAGGTCTCTCCCCCCCAAACCTCCTTTCCTCCAACCCCCCCCCCAACTGACCCGCTCAACCCGGTCTCTCCCCACAGACCGTTTCGCCGCCTGGCAGTGGGTGGCTCCTTGTTTCGCCGCCTGTAACTGGGTGGCGGTGCGGCGCGTCCCGGCCCCAGCTCTGAGCCGTCCCTGGCCGGCGGCGGCAGCGGAGCACGCGGCGCGTCCCGGCCGGTGGCGGCAGCGGAGCACGCGGCGTGTCCCAGCCCCGCGGCTGGCGGCGGCAGTGGAGCACGCGGCGCGTCCTGGCCCCGTGGCTGGTTCCCGACCCCTGCAGACAAAAAGATCTCCACGGGCCGGATGAGAGGGCCTCGCGGGCCGCATCCGGCCCGCGGGCCGTAGTTTGGAGACCCCTGCTTTAAAGGAATGCATCATATTGTGATCTTTAGACTGATGAATCACAGCTCCATTCCTCCTATTGGATCAGTCCATTATGGGCTCCTTTTTGGCTATTGGACTGCCTAGATGGTTTTATTATTTTGATGAGACGCATCCACTTGAAACTCAACCCAGAAAAGGTCAAGGTCATGCTCATGGGTAGGGAAAAGTGTCTTGAGGAAAACCTGGGCAGTTTTTGTTTGTCCATTTCGGGAAGAATGGCATCACTCAAGATGGGTGTGGAACTTGGAGGTAACCACTGATTGCTCGCTCCGCAGTTACAACAGTGATTTAGGGCAGGTGTACGCTACCTGCCGGATTGGCGGGTAGCAATCAATCTTTCCGGAGTAGATTTATCGCATCTAGTTAGAAGCGATAGATTGATCCCCGAGCGCTCTCCCGTCAACTCCAGAACTCCACCGACATGAGAGACGCAAGCGGAGTTGCCGGGGGGTGGGGGCGGGAGCGGCAGCAGGTGACTCAGAACCATGAAAACGTTCCGGTAAGTTGACCTAAATAAGTCGACTTCAGCTATGCTATTCGCATAGTTGAAGTTACATATCTTAGATCGATTCCTCCCCTCCCCCCGCCAGTGTAGATCAGGGATTAGAGTGGCTATTACCATTACCATCTCCATTCTGTCAGGAAAGCCCATTTGTTTATCTTGAGTACAGGTCTTAACATGATTGCTTATGCTTTTGTCACATCCAGGGTAAACGACTGCAATAAATTTATAATTGGGCATCCTTTCAAATTGCTTTGGAGGCTGCAACCACTGCAGAATGAGTCATTTACCTTATATCTTCATATAGGAGTTTGGAATTCAGTTATACCCATGTTCTGTGAAGTGCACTGGCTGCTAATACACCAAAGACTATAATGTAAAGTATCAGAGTTAGTATGGAGAGCCTCTTCATAATCTAAACCCTCAGCAGACGGATTGATCACGTCGCAGCCTCCGATCCTGCTTGATCATTACAATTAGCCAGCGTGGTTCTGGTCTTGGCCCTTCTATTAAAATTAAAGGAGAACTTTGCTAAATCCCCAGCTTTGAAAATCTCAGCCGGTGTCTCCAGACTCTTGTTGGCTGACTTTAAAGTAGATTGAAAATCCCCCCTTTGGAGTATTTTTTTTTTCTGGCTGTAACTGGATTTGCCCTGCTGTTAGCTTTGTTTGATGTTATTTGGATTTTGTATATGTGTTTAACATTTCTTTCAACTGTTTAAGTGTCTAGTTTGGTATTTTGTACAGTGTGAGAACCTTACAAAAGCCACCATATAGCTGGTTTAAATATACATAGATGCAGCATCTTAGTTTCTTTGTGGAGCACAAAAAAGTGAAAATGTTCCCATTTACTGAGGCAAAAGCTACTTCAAACATACCACTAGTGCTGCAGTAATTGAACAGAATCTGCTCCACCCCACTCCTAAACCTAACAGGAACATGCAGTTATTTCATTGCATTTGTCTAACAGTATTTTTGCTGTTATTTTTCAGGGTGCAAGCGCTTACATTCTAAACTATTTTCTGTACATTATGTGGGCTCTATCTTTTGCTTTCCTGGCAGTCTCCCTGGTCAGGGTGTTTGCTCCTTACGCCTGTGGTTCTGGGATTCCAGAGGTGAGTTTCTTCCAGCTGGATGCATATTTAAAAACTGAAAAATCATTTCATATTCCAGACCTGTGCTATCATATAGCTATGCTTTTGATATATGAGCAAGCAGAAGCAAGACATTTTAATACACACCGGACCCTCGCTAGAACGCACATCTATATGATGCGAATTCAGATAGAACACAGTCATGGCCATGGATCCCAAATTTAGTTTGGTCACAAAAACGCACGTCTATATAACGTGGTCCCTGTTATAATGTGGGACTTGGCATGGATCTTTTTTCCACCTGACATTTCTTTATATTGGGCCTTTTTCCTAAGCTGTGTTTATGTTACCCGTCTAAATTCTTCTTCTTAGGGTACGTCTACACTACCTGCAAGATTGGCGGGTAGTGATCGATCTTTCGGGGATAGATTTATCACCTCTAGTGCAGATGAGATAAATCGATCCCCGAGTGCACTCCCTATCGACTCCTGTACTCCACCTCTGTGAGAAGCGGAAGTGGAGTTGGTGGGGGGGGAGGGGAGTGGCAGCGGTCGACTCACCACTATGAGGATGCCCAGGTAATAACATAGCTGAAGTTGCATATGTTAAGTCGCCCCCCCAACCCCTAGTGTAGACCAGGCCTTAGACTCCACTCAAAGGTATATGCAACGACTGCTGTTTTGGCCAACAACCCAAGGACTGAACTGGACGCTCCCAGAGCTAAAAGCATGAACTGCTACAACTTGAGGTAAAGATCCAAGGGTCCCTAGCTGGTCTGTAACAATTCATATCCTCTGTGGATTGGACACAGAGCGGGGCCACTGGGTTGCACATAAATATTTGCCTGGAAGTACAGCAGATACAATTACATGTTCCAATTATAAGGGAGAAGATAAAAGTTTAGGCCAAGATTTAAGCCAAAAAAAGGGGAAGGGAAAGGAGGAAGATGCAAGACCAAGCTTTTCAAAGTAACTAGTGATTTTGAGCTCCTCAGTTTTTGGTGTCCTACCATTTAGAATTCCTTTAAAGGATCTAATTTTCTGAAAATCAGGTGTGTCAAGCTGGGGGCCCAAAACTCAAGCAACCAAAGTCACCAGTCACTTGAAAATTTGGTCCTAAATCCATATCTAGTTCTTAAATGAGTGATGTTGAAATCAAGGAGAGCTACAGGTTATGCAATACTTTAATAAAACATGTCAGACAAAAAAAAGTGCTAAATAAAAGCTGGGTATGATTATTTAAGAGCCTCCATATGGATTTCAGAGTCTAAATTCAATCATCAGTCTTGGAAAATCTTATCTTTATACTTCAGGTTTAATTCAATGTACAGATCTGTTTGCTCCTTTCCTCACCTTTAGGAGAGGAACCCAAGAAATCTAAAACTGAGTCATCAAAAATCTGGAACTGGTTGGAAAAAATAATTGCAAAACCCTCTGAAATATTGGCATTGTTTCGGTTGCTCAGGTGTCAATATGAAGCTATTTTTGTTTAGTTTCATTTTTTATTGTAACTTTTTAATTTTTGTAATAAAAATGATCATCAAACATTTTCACTTACAGAAAACCTAGATTTTAATAAATGAAAGTGTCTATTGGGCTTGATAACATTTTGGATAAAAATTCTGATAATGAAGTCTGAAAAGTCAGAAGTCAAAAGGGGCCACTTTTTGAGGGAAACCTTTTCTTTGAAACTTTTTGAGAAGTTTAAGAATCTGCAAACACTAAAGCCAAAAACTTTATTTCAATACCGTTTTGAGTGTACTTTTAGAAAACTTGATTAGAGACTGATTTATTTAATGATTTACTTTATATCTTTGAGGAAGAATGCAAAGGAAAAAGGGAAGGGGGGGAATATCAATCCATGTAAACTGGAACTTGGAATTATGTGTACTTACACTGATACAGCTTAGTTCGTTCTCGCTTTTAAAATCATGATGGTCTCAATTCGTGCTATAATCTTGTAAAGGATTTTTTTATTATTATTTTCATTATTATTTTACACTAGCATAAGTGCCCGGCGCTGCTCGGGTCAGTCGGAGGTGGGGAGGTGGCAGACAGCTGACACCCCCTGACCAACCCCAACACCCACCCCTCACCCCTCACCCACCCTGATACCTTCCCACCCCCCCAAGCAAACCCAACACCCCCACCTCACCCCCCAACCAAACCCGACACCCCCACCTCACTTACCATCCCACCAAACCCAACTCAGATCCGTCACAGGCGGGGAGGGGGCCCAGAGCCGAGGGATTCCGGGGACCTTCGCAGGTGGGGGGCGGCACAGAGCTGATGGATTCTGGGGTTCCGTTTGGAGGGGGGAGGGGCAGAGAACTGAGGGATCTCCGGGGTTCCGTTGGAGGAGGGAGGGGCAGTGAGCTGAGTGATCTCCGGGGTTCCGTTGGAGGAGGGAGGGGCAGTGAGCTGAGTGATCTCCGGGGTTCCGTTGGAGGAGGGAGGGGCAGTGAGCTGAGTGATCTCCGGGGTTCCGTTGGAGGAGGGAGGGGCAGTGAGCTGAGTGATCTCCGGGGTTCCGTTGGAGGAGGGAGGGGCAGTGAGCTGAGGGATCTCCGGGGTTCTGTTGGAGGAGGGAGGGGCAGTGAGCTGAGTGATCTCTGGGGTTCCGTTGGAGGAGGGAGGGGCAGTGAGCTGAGTGATCTCCGGGGTTCCGTTGGAGGAGGGAGGAGCAGTGAGCTGAGTGATCTCCGGGGTTCCATTGGGAGGGGGGAGGGGCAGAGAACTGAGGGATCTCCGGGGTTCCGTTGGAGGAGGGAGGGGCAGTGAGCTGAGTGATCTCCGGGGTTCCGTTGGAGGGGGGAGGGGCAGTGAGCTGAGTGATCTCCGGGGTTCCGTTGGAGGAGGGAGGGGCAGTGAGCTGAGTGATCTCCGGGGTTCCGTTGGAGGAGGGAGGGGCAGTGAGCTGAGTGATCTCCGGGGTTCCGTTGGAGGGGGGAGGGGCAGTGAGCTGAGTGATCTCCGGGGTTCCGTTGGAGGAGGGAGGGGCAGTGAGCTGAGTGATCTCCGGGGTTCCGTGGGAGGAGGGAGGGGCAGTGAGCTGAGTGATCTCCGGGGTTCCGTTGGAGGAGGGAGGGGCAGTGAGCTGAGTGATCTCCGGGGTTCCGTTGGAGGAGGGAGGGGCAGTGAGCTGAGTGATCTCCGGGGTTCCGTGGGAGGAGGGAGGGGCAGTGAGCTGAGTGATCTCCGGGGTTCCGTTGGAGGAGGGAGGGGCAGTGAGCTGAGTGATCTCCGGGGTTCCGTTGGAGGAGGGAGGGGCAGTGAGCTGAGTGCTCTCCGGGGTTCCGTTGGAGGAGGGAGGGGCAGTGAGCTGAGGGATCTCCGGGGTTTCGTTGGAGAAGGGAGGGGCAGTGAGCTGAGTGCTCTCCGGGGTTCCGTTGGAGGAGGGAGGGGCAGTGAGCTGAGTGCTCTCCGGGGTTCCGTTGGAGGAGGGAGGGGCAGTGAGCTGAGGGATCTCCGGGGTTCTGTTGGGAGGGGGGAGGGGCAGTGAGCTGAGGGCTCTGGGGTTCCGTTGGGAGGGGGGAGGGGCAGTGAGCTGAGGGATCCCCGGGGTTCTGTTAGGAGGGGGGAGGGGCAGTGAGCTGAGTGATCTCCGGGGTTCCATTGGGAGGAGGGAGGGGCAGTGAGCTGAGTGATCTCCGGGGTTCCGTGGGAGGAGGGAGGGGCAGTGACCTGAGTGATCTCCGGGGTTCTGTTGGAGGAGGGAGGGGCAGTGAGCTGAGTGATCTCCGGGGTTCCGTTGGAGGAGGGAGGGGCAGTGAGCTGAGTGATCTCCGGGGTTCCGTGGGAGGAGGGAGGGGCAGTGAGCTGAGTGATCTCCGGGGTTCCGTTGGAGGAGGGAGGGGCAGTGAGCTGAGTGATCTCCGGGGTTCCGTTGGAGGAGGGAGGGGCAGTGAGCTGAGTGCTCTCCGGGGTTCCGTTGGAGGAGGGAGGGGCAGTGAGCTGAGGGATCTCCGGGGTTCCGTTGGAGGAGGGAGGGGCAGTGAGCTGAGGGATCTCCGGGGTTCCGTTGGAGAAGGGAGGGGCAGTGAGCTGAGTGCTCTCCGGGGTTCCGTTGGAGGAGGGAGGGGCAGTGAGCTGAGGGATCTCCGGGGTTCCGTTGGGAGGGGGGAGGGGCAGTGAGCTGAGGGATCCCCGGGGTTCTGTTGGGAGGGGGGAGGGGCAGTGAGCTGAGTGATCTCCGGGGTTCCGTTGGGAGGAAGGAGGGGCAGTGAGCTGAGTGATCTCCGGGGTTCCGTTGGGAGGGGGGAGGGGCAGTGAGCTGAGTGATCTCCGGGGTTCCGTGGGAGGAGGGAGGGGCAGTGAGCTGAGTGATCTCCGGGGTTCCGTGGGAGGAGGGAGGGGCAGTGAGCTGAGTGATCTCCGGGGTTCCGTGGGAGGAGGGAGGGGCAGTGAGCTGAGTGATCTCCGGGGTTCCGTTGGAGGAGGGAGGGGCAGTGAGCTGAGTGATCTCCGGGGTTCCGTGGGAGGAGGGAGGGGCAGTGAGCTGAGTGATCTCCGGGGTTCCGTTGGAGGAGGGAGGGGCAGTGAGCTGAGTGATCTCCGGGGTTCCGTTGGAGGAGGGAGGGGCAGTGAGCTGAGTGCTCTCCGGGGTTCCGTTGGAGGAGGGAGGGGCAGTGAGCTGAGGGATCTCCGGGGTTTCGTTGGAGAAGGGAGGGGCAGTGAGCTGAGTGCTCTCCGGGGTTCCGTTGGAGGAGGGAGGGGCAGTGAGCTGAGTGCTCTCCGGGGTTCCGTTGGAGGAGGGAGGGGCAGTGAGCTGAGGGATCTCCGGGGTTCTGTTGGGAGGGGGGAGGGGCAGTGAGCTGAGGGCTCTGGGGTTCCGTTGGGAGGGGGGAGGGGCAGTGAGCTGAGGGATCCCCGGGGTTCTGTTAGGAGGGGGGAGGGGCAGTGAGCTGAGTGATCTCCGGGGTTCCATTGGGAGGAGGGAGGGGCAGTGAGCTGAGTGATCTCCGGGGTTCCGTGGGAGGAGGGAGGGGCAGTGACCTGAATGATCTCCGGGGTTCTGTTGGAGGAGGGAGGGGCAGTGAGCTGAGTGATCTCCGGGGTTCCGTTGGAGGAGGGAGGGGCAGTGAGCTGAGTGATCTCCGGGGTTCCGTGGGAGGAGGGAGGGGCAGTGAGCTGAGTGATCTCCGGGGTTCCGTTGGAGGAGGGAGGGGCAGTGAGCTGAGTGCTCTCCGGGGTTCCGTTGGAGGAGGGAGGGGCAGTGAGCTGAGGGATCTCCGGGGTTCCGTTGGAGGAGGGAGGGGCAGTGAGCTGAGGGATCTCCGGGGTTCCGTTGGAGGAGGGAGGGGCAGTGAGCTGAGGGATCTCCGGGGTTCCGTTGGAGGAGGGAGGGGCAGTGAGCTGAGGGATCTCCGGGGTTCCGTTGGGAGGGGGGAGGGGCAGTGAGCTGAGGGATCCCCGGGGTTCTGTTGGGAGGGGGGAGGGGCAGTGAGCTGAGTGATCTCCGGGGTTCCGTTGGGAGGAAGGAGGGGCAGTGAGCTGAGTGATCTCCGGGGTTCCGTTGGGAGGGGGGAGGGGCAGTGAGCTGAGTGATCTCCGGGGTTCCGTTGGGAGGGGGGAGGGGCAGTGAGCTGAGTGATCTCCGGGGTTCCGTGGGAGGAGGGAGGGGCAGTGAGCTGAGTGATCTCCGGGGTTCCGTGGGAGGAGGGAGGGGCAGTGAGCTGAGTGATCTCCGGGGTTCCGTTGGAGGAGGGAGGGGCAGTGAGCTGAGTGATCTCCGGGGTTCCGTGGGAGGAGGGAGGGGCAGTGAGCTGAGTGATCTCCGGGGTTCCGTTGGGAGGGGGGAGGGGCAGTGAGCTGAGTGATCTCCGGGGTTCCGTTGGGAGGGGGGAGGGGCAGTGAGCTGAGTGATCTCCGGGGTTCCGTTGGAGGAGGGAGGGGCAGTGAGCTGAGTGATCTCCGGGGTTCCGTTGGAGGAGGGAGGGGCAGAGAGCTGAGGGATCTACAGGGTTCCGTTGGGAGGGGGGAGGGGCAGAGAACTGAGGGATCTCCGGGGTTCCGTTGGAGGAGGGAGGGGTGAGCTGAGCGAGTGAGGTGTCTGTTGGAGGGGGGTATTATGACATCATCACCACCTAATCGCCCAGCCGATGTGATTGGCCCTGAAAGACTTTCACCCCTGGGGGGCGTCAGAGGTGAGATCTGAAAATTTTTCGACCCTTACCAGCATCTAGACCCCAAGACCCCTCACTGTACCAAATTTCAAGTCTCTGGCTCAAACGGTGCGGGAGGAGTTCGCAGTCATACGTACATACATACATACATACATACATACACACATACATACACCACTTGACTTTTATATATATAGATTTATTGCTTTAATGCCTACAAGCTAAATAGGTCATGCGCTCCAGTGATGTATGCACTGTACAAACATATAGTAGTAAATCATAGTTCCTTCCCTTTCAAAGCGCTACAAGTCACATTAAAATTGCTATTGCTTGAGCACGCTCAGTCAATTCCTTTTACACTGCAGTCGGTAAAGGAACTCCCATCAGAAACTGTGCCACTTCAGCTGCCAAGCCAGCACCCACCTAGTCCCACTGGACTGGATTGCTGGAACAGGATGTAGAAAAATAAAAATCACTGCTAAGAATGGTGGCAAGTAATCTGTATATGCTAGAGTACCTTCAGTTTGGACATGTTTTAGAGGTAAATTCCAAACCAGATTTCTGCCTGTTAACTTTGTCTGTTTAAATATGGCAAGATTTGATCCATATTTTAAAAAATGAAGAAAAACTTGTTAAAACCAAATCCTCTACAAGATAGTTTCATGTAATATTTTTTTTGTGATGGGATTTTTAGAAATAACAAAACAAACAAACAACACAACCCACCTGTTTATGGAATCTGCTCCCCACTATAATTATTTTGGGGTTTTTTGGTGACACTCATTTTCATCTCACTTAAGCTCTGATCCTGCAAGCCAATCCACATGGGCAGCGTCCCGTTGACTTCACAGAGGCAGGAGTCCACCCACAATAACTAGCTTGTAAAACTGTTGTCATGTTGACCCACTACTCACGGTAATCACTAGTATGATATCACCGTAATCTTTTGCTCAGTGCATCATTGGCTTCTTTCAAGCAATGATTTGTCTACTATAGCTGTTAAGTCGTTTTTGCAAAATTGAAGTTGGCGAAGTTTATTTAGTTCTTCAACGTATTCTTCCTGCCTTCCAGATTAAAACCATCCTGAGTGGGTTCATTATTAGGGGCTACCTGGGAAAGTGGACACTCTTAATCAAAACAGTCACCTTGGTTCTGGTGGTGTCTTCGGGCCTCAGCCTCGGCAAAGAAGGTCCTTTAGTGCATGTGGCTTGTTGCTGTGGTAACTTCTTCAGCAGCCTCTTCTCAAAGTACAGCAAGAATGAAGGAAAGAGGAGAGAGGTGAGCTTGGACTCGGAGTGTCATTTCTTTCCCCTTAAATATAGTCAACAACTCAAAGGGCTCATGGCTTGTATGCAACTCTTTGTCTTGTAGGTGCTTTCAGCTGCAGCGGCTGCAGGAGTCTCTGTTGCTTTTGGTGCTCCAATTGGTGGTGTACTTTTTAGCCTGGAAGAGGTAAGAGCTACCAGTGAATCACCTGTGTTTCACTTTCATGATATATGTTTGCAGAATTCATTTACATCAGTAAAAATACTTTCCCTTGATTCTTTCCTTAAGAATCCTTTTTATTTTCCCAATATTATTATGCCATATATAATCTGTCATTGTTACCAATAAGAAGTAACCCTGTAGGTTAGCATAATATTGGCAGAAGAGGAGTAATAGTCTCCTGGAGATAACCAAAGGCTCGGCTGTGCTGGGTTTGTTCAGCATTTGTCCATACAAAAAAGATGTATGCCTTTAGCATTCTAACAAAAAAATTACAGAAATTCACTATATCAGATCTAAAGATTGTAACTCCAGTGCATCCATTTAAAACATCACCGTTCAACAGCTTGCTTTATGATTCATCTGATATTCATTTTCCATTGTTCACAATTTCCTCCTCAAGTCTGAAAATGCCTTTCCTTAAAGATGTGTGACCACATTCTGGTGGCAGACACACTCATGTATGTATAGTCATACTAACCACAGATGGATTACAGTAAGACCTGTGGTGCAGCAAAAAAGAGAGTAACTAAATCAAACACCTTAACTCCCATTCGGTTAAGCATTCACCATCTCTGTTTGTTTTAGGTTAGTTATTATTTTCCCCTGAAAACCCTCTGGAGGTCATTTTTTGCTGCTCTTGTGGCTGCTTTTACTCTGAGGTCCATCAATCCATTTGGAAACAGCCGATTGGTTCTTTTTTATGTGGAGTACCACACCCCCTGGTACATGGCTGAACTTTTCCCGTTCATTCTGCTTGGGGTCTTTGGAGGTCTGTGGGGGACGCTCTTTATCCGTTGCAACATTGCATGGTGCAGGAGGCGCAAAACAACCAGGCTTGGGAAGTATCCGGTCCTCGAGGTCATTGTGGTAACTGCTATCACTGCCATCATCGCCTATCCTAATCCATACACCCGGAGGAGCACCAGCGAGCTGATCTCTGAGCTTTTCAATGACTGCGGCGCTCTGGAGTCCTCACAACTCTGTGACTATATTAATGACCCAAACATGACCAGGCCTGTGGATGACATCCCTGACAGACCCGCTGGCATCGGAGTCTACACTGCAATGTGGCAGCTGGCCCTGGCTCTGATTTTTAAGATTATCATCACTATATTTACTTTTGGCATGAAGGTAAGTTGGAGGGGGTGTAAAGTTCATTGCTGCAATCTATATTGCGTGTTGAAGCTAGACTTTTGCATGACAAGACCAGGTTATTATTAGAGCTTAGAGTGTCATATTCAGGTTACACACATCTGGCATAGTACCAGGGATGTTTATGAGAATGTGCAAATTCTGAAGCACAAGGCATTAGAAAATTAAGGCTTAATTAGGATTCTGCTTTGGCCAGAGATTCATCTAAAGATTCAGAAATGAGAAAGAGTTCCACAGACACTCCTGGTGTCAGGGGTGAATTGTAAGATGCTATCACGTAACCATCTCATGGTTGTTCATTCAGCATTTGCATTTTGTTGTAATATACAGAATAACTCAATTTAGCTGTAGCATGCTATCTATTTTTGTATGTCTCACTTCCCTGGCTTCTCATCAACTTGCAATGGATACAAAGAAGACGGTATTGGAATGAGCATTCTTGTTGTATCTTCTAGGCGTCTTTGATTTTTCATGGGTAAAAAAAAAAAGGTATTGTAGTTGAATATTTAAATTCACTACTGCCAGTAAGTCAATTCACCATGATTCCTACTTAAACTGAAATTCAGCTCCCTTGGAAATATGGAGTATTTATATTGCTGTATATGTTGTTGAATATGTTTTAATACAGCGCAGTGTAGCCAAGTTGCACGGATTGTGGGAGCCAAACGTTTGAATATACTGACTGTTTATCACATTAGAAGATCATGAGATTATGCAAAATGTCCAAAATTTTAAATAAAAGCTCAGCTATAATATTCCATCAGTGCAGGTGTGAGTGGTTTGCTTTATTTTTAACCCCTCATTGTATTTATCAACTTTTGCTTTTTAGAAAGAAAATGGCTAAAAGAAAAAAGGTTCTGTTGGAAGATGAACCTGCAGAAATCAAGGATTATTTTGGGTGAACACCCCATCACCCCAAATAAACAAAGGTTTTGTGGTCCAGATTCCATTTTATCCAAGCCCAAACTACACAAAGTGGCAGGGGCAAGTTGTAGCTATAAAGTTGTTGATGGGGCCCATTTCTAAACATATGTTTGTCTGTACAAACTAGTAGCTTGCATTCACATACATAGATTGATGGTTTTATTCCAAAAAATTAAACTATTGAAAAACCCAACAGTGTGATTATTTTGCTAACCTAACCAACCACTATTTTCTCAATGTCTAATTTAGGATCTGTCCATAGCAGAATTAATCAAGTTCTACTGAACCACCCACTTTAATATGGTAGTGCCATATGCTAAGCTAATGGCACTGGGAGGGAGGGATAGCTCAGTGGTTTGAGCATTGGCCTGCAAAACCCAGGGCTGTGAGTTCAATCCTCAAGGGGGCCATTGAGGGATCTGAGGCAAAAAATCTGTCAGGGGACAATACTTGGTCCTGCTAGTGTAGGCAGGGGAGTGGACTCGATGACCTTTCAAGGTCCTTCCAGTTCTATGAGATGGGTATATCTCCATTAAAAAATAAAATAAAAAAACCATTAAAGTCTATCTTACTAAATAACCTTGAACTGAGGATCCATAGCCTAAAAGGCCTAATATTTTTTCCATGTGATGCTCAAACTTGGGGGTTCTCTTATGGTGCTACTCTTACTGGATTTAACTCAGCTAGTTTGTTTTATAAGAAGGTTTCACTCTTTAGTTGACTTTGGAAATAATAATAGATAATAATAATCTAAGTAAAGTTAACATGGGTTTTCTTACACTGGGGATATTGTTAATAATAAAAAGCCATTTAATGATTAAAATATCATTAACACCATCTCTCAAATTTAGTAGATCTCCTGAGTTGTAGGAACAAACAGGAGTCTAAGAACACTTAACTTGGACTGTATAGATTTAATATAACTTTGAGCATTCAAATTCACCTTATGAGCATCAGATTCCTCATTTCAATGTTTATGCTGTTTGATGTTTCAATTTAAAATCCAATTTAAATTACACTGATATTTAATAAAGTAAATAAAGGTGAACAGTAGTAATAAAGTTTTAAAGTATCCCATATAATAGATATTCATTTCTAGATGTTGTTTACAGTTAAGCCTATACTTTTCAGACTTTATGACAGAAAAAAAGCTATGCCTTCAGAAGAGGCGAAATTAAAACTCTGCAAATTTTGAATTTAAGAAAGAAGATTGCTCATACAATATTGAGATATAAAGTTAGTGTGTAACTTTATAATTCAGGAACTAGGATTAGGTAAATTTATGTATTTAAGGTAACAAAGAGTCCTGTGGCACCTTAAAGACTAACTAAAGTATTGAAGCATAAACTTTCGTGGGCTAATACCCACTTCGTTGGATGCAAGCAGTGGCCACTGCTTGCATCCGACGAAGTGGGTATTAGCCCACGAAAGTTTATGCTTCAATACTTTAGTTAGTCTTTAAGGTGCCACAGGATTCTTTGTTACCTCTGCTATTCCAGACTAACATGGCTACCTCTCTGATTCTTATGTATTTAAATTATATATTAATTTTAAAGTGCCTGCAGAATTCCAGTCACTGCAGAGGACCATCTCAGACCAAGGAGAAGATCCACTGAGACTTCTGCAGAGTTGTGGAGTCTGGCACTGGCTCAAATAATGGATGTTGGTACTCTAGTACGATATGTCTTACGTGCATAGCTGAGATGTTTTGGTTAAAACTGTCACTTGTCTGTATTTCATTTAAGATCCCTTCAGGCCTCTTTATTCCCAGCATGGCTGTGGGAGCTATGGCTGGTAGGATGGTTGGAATTGGAGTAGAGCAGCTGGCCTACCATCATCATGACTGGATCATCTTCAGGAACTGGTGTAGACCAGGAGCAGATTGTGTCACCCCAGGGCTTTATGCTATGGTGGGAGCTGCAGCATGCTTAGGTACAGTAAGTGGTGGTCTTTATTTTGTGTGTGTGTGTGTGTGCGCGCGCACACTACAAGATGTTTTCCAGATGTACTGTGGGTGTTTTAAATAGTTAAGAGAATTTCATGCTCATGGAAGCATGCAAGATTGCCACTCTGACAATCCTGGAAACAAATTATACTGTCAGGCACAGCACAGGCAGTAGCACTGAACTCTTCTTTACCTCCACCACTGTACTTTAAACGTGGCCTAGAGGAGAGGGGGTAGTTAGATGTCCCTGCCCAGTTACACTTAGTCTTCGCTGTTGAATCTGCCAAAAAGGATGTCAGTTGCAAATAATATGGGGGTGGCGGGGCAGAGAGTTATAAAGAGAACATGAGGTGGTTTTTTTGGTTATGTTTTATTTTTTAAATAAACAGCAGGAAAATGGAATCCCTCCCAAGAGATTTGTGATGGCTGTGATTTCCATTGTAGTTGAACTGGAATTACACACTGGTTTAAAATATTCCACTGTTGAGTCAAGGAAAGGAATCTTTGGTCACTACCAATTTTTCCCAAATCGAAATCATTGATCAAGAAATGAAAGGTCTGTATCCCATTGCCAACCACACAGGCTATATTTAGTCTTTAATCCCTGATTATTGGTTAAAAGCCCGGTTCCTTTGAATTCGATGTCAATTTTGCTATTGACTTCAATTGGACTGCCATTCTGTCCTAAATGCTAATTGTTAAAGCAAGGCCATTGATATAAGCTGAATCTCCTACATCAAATGCCAAGTTGTACATAGAAAGGAAATGTGAAAACATCAATTCCAAGCATGTTATTTCTTCTTTCATTTTTTTATCTGACCTGTGTCTTACATAATTTCCACTGCGCCTTGGTATTTGGACTATGCAGTAATGGACATATATCACAGAATTAGGCCTTGTCTACAACGACACCTTCTCATGTAGACGAAGCTTGTACAAGCAAAAGAGTGCTTTTGCCGATATAGCTTACACCAGCACTCCAAACAAAATAAGCTATTTGGCAAAAAGACTACTGAGCTGGTATAAATGTGTCTCAGGCTTTTTCTGGCATGGATATGTCACTTAGGTTATGATTTTTCACACCTCTATGTTCAAAGATATGCCAGCAAATTTTAAGTGTAGATCTGGTCTTAGTGTAATTGACTAGGCTTCCAATGAAAGCTGCATCCAGAGGAGCACTGGCAGATGAGTAGGATCATTTGTGAACAGTCATGGTAGGAACCTAATGTCAGAAATAGTAAACCAGCCTCAGGTGTCCTTTTTTAATTCTTTTCTTTAGCATTCCAAAACAGAATTTATCAGTGCAGACATTTTGCCTTTATCTTAAAGAAAAGTTATTTACTGTGCATCCATTAGCAGGCAATCATATTCTGTTTTTACAGCCACAAACAGCTATGTAATAATTGCAGAAGTGACAAAGAGTCCTGTGGCACCTTAAAGACGAACTAAAGTATTGAAGCATTAGCTTTCGTGGGCTAATACACACTTCGTCGGATGCAAGCAGTGGAAGTATCCAGGGGCAGGTATAAATAAGAGGGAAGGACCAGGTTAGAGATAACACTGTTAGTCCAATTAGGCGGAACCAGATTGTTATCCCTGGACACACCATAACAGATTTAAAGGTTACCATCTTGCAGCAAAAAAACTTCAAGACCAGATTGCAAAGAGAAACTGTAGAAATTGCAGAAATTGCAATTTATTTGCAAATTTGATACCATCAATTTAGGATTGAACAAAGACTATGAGTGGCTAGCTAACTACAAAAACAGTTTCTCCTCTCCGTGTTCACACCTCCAGATCAGCCGCTAGAAGAGGACCTCATCCTCCCTGATTAAAGATAACAAGCTGGTTCAGCCTGATTGGACTAACCTTGTTATTTCTAACCTGATCCTTGCCTCTTATTTATTCCTGCCAATGGATACTTCCAATGCATGCATCTGACGAAGTGGGTTTTAGCCCACGAAAGCTTATGCTTCAAAACTTTAGTTAGTCTTTAAGGTGCCACAAGACTCTTGATCACTTCTGCAATTCCAGACTAACATAGCAAAGCGGTGACTCACCCCGCGGTGCCTCCTGCTGGTACATCCAGGGAATTAGCTCACTCCAGCGTCCGGAGCGCCCTCTGCAGGCCGTAGTCCCGCTTGCACTCGGCCCCGTGTCCCTCCCGGACCCTGGTGCCCTCTTACCTGGGGTGCTGCACCCCTGCAGTACCTCCACAGTCTCAGGGTTGCCTCCACTCCCTATCCCCACCTTGCCTCAGTCTAGGCAACTGCCAGTCACCACTTGCCCCCGTTTTCTGGGGCAGACGGCAGTATCATTGCCATTCATCACTGGCAAGGAAGGTTGGCCTGCTGCCTCTGTTTCCATGAGCTGCCCTCTGCAAACTCCAGTGCCCTTTGTTGGGCTGTCCACTAGGCCCTGCAGCCTGGTGGTTTCCAGGCCAGAGCTCCCCCAGCTTCTCTTGCCTTGCCCCAGCCCTGCTTCACTCTAGGTACCCTCCCAAGCTCCCAGCAGTCAGGTCTGTCTGCCTCCTCAGCTAGAGAAGGAGACTCTCTCTCAGGCTTCTGCCTCTAAGCCCTTTTATAAGGGCCTGCTGGTCTGTTTGGAGCCTGGCCACCCAGCTGAGCCTGCTTCCCAATCAGGAGCTTGCTTTCTCCTAGCCCCAGGCCTTTCCTGGGCTGTTTTAAGCCCTTCTGGCTGAGAGTGGGTATAGCCACCCCGCTACAGGCTACCTCTCTGATTCTATGTAATAATTGTAACTGCATAGCATTACTCATGCCATTATATAAAAAACAACTTTTAATAATCTATTTTATTTCTCCAGTCTAAACAATGTATTTGGAGATCTAAGAATATCAAATTATCACAATTATCTTTCTAACATCTGGAGAAACATGTACAATTGTTATACTATGATTATACGATTCTTCATATTCTGTAATTAAACTGCAGCAGTAAACTGATTATAAAATGGCACAAAGAAACTACAATGAAGAATGTTGATGCTAGAACTGATTTATATACAGAGAACATCACAACCAAGCTACAAAAACACATTTCATAGAAGCTGCTTACATTATGACAAGACATTTACAGAGGTTGCTCAAGGAGCATGCTATGTTTAATACAGTTCCCTTAATGCTTCTTTTTCCTTAAGAGTGCAATCCTTAATCAAGTACGTTTTCAAATTAAACCTTCAATGTGATCAATGGTCTATAAATGAAGAAGTCAGTAATGAAATTAAACATGTCTGCAGTTGGTATGCCTACACTTCAGCACTGATTTTCTCAGAGATTCGGGTCTAGTAGTTTAGACTGACCCCAGTCCCATTTTAGTATGTCATGTATCAAGTATAGTTCAGACGTGTATGGTTTGCTGCTATTCCAGATTATTTAATTAAGTAATCTCCAAGCATGCAGGTACCAGAGTCTGTAATTATCTGCTTTTCACATGCTAATAAATGTGGGTTGAGCATGTCTCTGTAACCTTTTCTGTTCAAAATTACAGCAGATGAAATGGAAACCTGTACTCTCAGTCAATGACACACAGTGGGTTTGAATAATTTCATGCCTTTATGAATATAAAATACTAGGAAGCCAGAAGAGTCGATACATTTATAGATTTTTGTTGGGTTTTTTTAAGGGGGGGAATCTAAATGATCTTTTTCATGGCAGGTGGAGTTACCAGAATGACTGTCTCCCTGGTGGTTATTATGTTTGAGTTAACCGGAGGCTTGGAGTATATTGTACCCCTAATGGCTGCAGCTGTGACCAGCAAGTGGGTAGCAGATGCCTTTGGGAAAGAAGGGATCTACGAGGCACACATCCACTTGAATGGTTACCCATTTCTGGATGCTAAGGATGAGTTCACACACCGGACACTAGCAACAGATGTCATGAGGCCGAGGCGTGGTGAGCCTCCACTCTCCGTTCTGACACAGGATAGTATGACAGTGGAAGATGTGGAGACATTAATCAAAGAGACTGATTACAATGGCTTTCCGGTGGTGGTTTCCAAAGATTCAGAGCGTCTCATTGGTTTTGCACAGAGACGGGAACTGATTCTTGCAATAAGTGAGTAATGAATACAATATAGATTTTATGTAAAGGGTATTTGTGATACGGTGAAGCATGTATGAATAGGTAAATAAGAACAAAACTGAATATTTACTCCAAAGGATGTGGAAGGCTGTTTCTACCCTTCTTTATAAGAACCGTGCCAAGCAACCTCCCCACTACAATATACCTCCGGCCAACCGCTGGGGTTTAATTCCTTACTCAGTTGTACTGAGGTAAATCTGAAGTGAGGGCTCTGGGGTGGGGACAGGAATAAAGAGTTTGGGGTGCAGGATGGGACTTGGGGCTGCAGCATGGTGCTGGGAGTTGTGCAGAGCTAGGAGAGGCATGGAGCCTGCTTTAGCTCTGGGCTCCCGCTTTGCTGCTGACTAAACTTTTAACAGCTCGGTCGGCGGTGCCAACCAGAGCTGCCAGGGTCTCTTTTTGACTGGGCATTCCAGTCGAAAACCAGATGCCTGGGAACCCTATTTGTGAATTCAGACTAGTTTTGCAATTATCAAAAATAGGGAAGTGCCCAGACCTCAAACTATAAGGCATCTGGCTTATCTAACTGTAAAAGAAAACCAAGTAGTTTAAGTGAATCTGCTTTTTTGAACAGCATCAACTCAATATGGAAGGGTCAGAAAGGCAAAATACACCACTGTTTGAGACTTGACAGAAGATATAAAGGCCAAGACTTGGTACTTTTTATAAAATGTATGGAGTTTGCAGTTTATATCATTTTCTTTCTAACTATCTTTAAGGTGCTGCCCATCCCCAACTCCCTGAATTTCCTTGTGAGAACTTGAGAATACAAATTAGACACACTGGGCCTGACCTTTGTCTGTCTTGTGCCTTATGTTGTCATGCAGTGAGTGTACAATGAGTTGCCATGCTGGATTGCAGGCCTGTTGCACTAATGTCACACCAATGTGAGTGACCAGCAAAGCTGCAAACAGGAAAGGATCAGGCCACTTAAAGTAGAGAGTTCAGACGCCATCTGAAATGGGTATAAAAAGCTGAGAATTATATTTTTTGATGCTGCTGCTAAATGGCAACAGGGCTGGTTTGTTCGCAGGGAGGCACATGGATGTGTGGTCCTGTCTCTAAGCTTTTTATTACTAGTGCAGAGTTAATTACAACTTAAAGCTGGTCCACATTTTTCAACTGAAATATTTTCCTCTCAGAAAATGGTTTCTCTGAAATCCATATTTTCCACAGGAAAAAATGTGTGGTTTCCGGGGAGCTCTAATTAAAATCTCTTCTAATAGGCCTGGGGCAGAGTCAAGAATTAAAAATCACAGAACATTTCTTCATAGATAAGCTTTCCTAAAACATTCAGGACTTGTTGGCTCTACGTGACTGCTTCCCCCCAGTTTCTGCTGAGAGTGGGCTGCAATCGGGAGCAACAGCAACTGCTTGGAAACCATAGGACTGATTGTCTCTCTTGTTAATTGTCATGGCACATGGTAATTCTGTATGATTTAATGTGTGTCTTTTATAAATCAAAATCCTGATTTACATTTTCTAGCTCAAAGGGATTCTATTCTATTCTATTCTATCCATGCCCTGCATCATGGTATAGGAGAACCTTCCTGGGGGCATGAAGTGCTATAACAAGCATCATGTGTGTCTTTTCTGCTTATTTATCTCCCCACAGGGGGGAAAATCATATTTTCTGATATTTTTGATTAATTTTATTTTATTTTTCCATATTTTTATGTATATTCGCTGTGCCATGTCTGCCTATTAGAGAAGGCAAGGCTGAAGAACTGCACCTTGCACTTGGAAGAGAAGGTTATGAGGTTTGTGGTGGTTCACGTTCTGGAGCTACAGACAGATTGGGGTTGGTTTTTATAAATAAGCTGGGCCCATCAGAACTTTGAGGGTAAGACTAGAGCTTGTGAACATAAATTGATATTCAATGGGAATTTAGTGTAGTGAGCAGAGGACTGATTGGATGAGTTCATGGTGGCCCATAGTACTGAAGGGTTGTGTTACTGCATTCTATATACTGAAGACTTAGGGTTGTATGCCAGGAATATTGCATTGCTGAAATCCATATGGAATAAACAAAAGTACATATTACTGAGGCCAAGTCTTCGGCCAGCAGGATTGGATGGAGTCTTCTAGCCAGTGGTAGAAGACAATTGTGACAGACAGTAGTGTGACAGCCTAATGTCAGTGAGGAATCCAAGAGCACTCCTAAACAGCAGACTGGCTTAACCAATTATGGGTGTGTTTTGTCAACCACAGGAGACTTCACTGTGGCTGCAACCTCCTCTGCAAACCAATGTAACCTCCGTCTTCCTCAGATTTAACTTCAACCAGATGTTCTTTGTCCATGAACTGATCTCAGACAAGTACGGAGCTAACTTAACGACAGTACAAAGGATAGATAGAGCTGTGTGTCATCTGCATACTGTTGGCATTTGAGCATGTGATGTTTTACTAATTCTGCTAGGCTGCATATGAATAAGGCTGGCGAGAGAACTGAGTCTTCAAGTGAGGATTCTGGTGGAGAGAGCGTTGGTGCTTATCACGTCACTTTGAGAGTGTTCCTGCAGAAAGAAGTAAAGCCATGTTAGTGCAGTCCCATGGACTTCCCTCAGGCAATATCTCATTAGCCGCATCAATGGCCACTTCCTAATGCACATTTAAATATGACTGTCTTGTTGTAGCAGGGCGGCGACTCACCCCTGTGGTGCCTCCTGCAGGTTCGTTCGGGAATTAGCTCGCCAGCGTCTGGAACGCCCTCTGCAGGCCGATGTCCCACTTGCTGCTCTGGCCCCGTGTCCCTCCTGGACCCCAGTGCCCTCTTACCAAGGGTGCTGCACCCCTGCAGTACCCCCTCAGCTCTTAGGGTCTCCCTTCCCTGGGGAACCCACACCCTCTATCCCCACCTTGCCTAGGTCTAGGCAACTGCCAGTCACCACTTGCTCCCATTCTCTGGGGGCAGACTGCAGTATCATTGCCACTCATCACCGGCAGAGGAGGTTTTGGCCTGCTGCCCCTGCCTCTAGAGCCATGGGCTGCCCCCTGCAACTCCAGTACCCTTTTTGGGGCCTTCTCCTAGGCCCTGCAGCCTGGGGGTTTCCAGGCTAGAGCTTCCCCAGCTCCTCCTGCCTTGCCCCAGCCCTGCTTCACACTAGGTACCTTAAGCTCCTAGCAGCCAGGCCTGTCTGCCTCTGTGTACAGAGGAGACTCTCTCCGGCCCCTGCCTCTCAGCCTTTTTATACAGGCCTGCTAGTGTGTTTGGGGCGTGGCCACCCAGCTGAGCTTGTTCTCCCAATCAGGCTGGGAGCTTGCTTGCTCCTAGCCACAACCCCTTCCTGGGCTGTTCTAAGCCTTTAGGGCTGGGAGCGGGTGGTCACCCCGCTACACGTGTCCACACCGAGGGCAAGAGTTATGTTTCACATCATGTTAGTTAAAACAAATTCACTCATTTTATCGTGGGACGCATTTCTCCAGTGTAGCTATACCCTGAAGAAATAGTGCTTCTCTTCTGGTAGCAAAAGATGAAGGAGAGGCAAATGGAAGTCTGTCTAGCTAAGGAGACAAATGCACACTTTTAATATAAAAATGGTGTAATCACATTGATTTTGCATTACCTATGGCTGGCCATGACTAGCTAACAAGCCATTCTTCTGGACCAGAGCAAACAACGCTGAACACCATATTAGTTCAATAACTAACAGGTTGGCTAACTCAATGCACTTTTCCACTATAGAGAAATCCTCACTAAGGGATCTAAGAGCCACCTAGGTTAGACAAGCTGAGATTTGAAGTTCATGTACATAATTTGGATCCAAGAGGCCATTTCCATATCTGGAGGGACTAATTCACCTTTAAATCTGACAGGAGTCATCTTCTGTGGATTACTCTGGTTCAGTGGAGTCAGCAAATATAGTCACCTGTCCTTTGAGGATGCTTTGCTCCTTGGACTAAGTTTTGCACACTCACTGACTGAAATTTATCTGTGCGATTACTATATTTTATCACAGTTCTAACTTCCCAATCTATTTATACCCTATGTATAAATTTCACCCTGTTTAACATTGGTCTAAATGCAGTAGTACCATCGTGTATCATTTGCAAACGCACTGTCTCTAGAGAGACAAATTTTACTTTCAGGAGTAAAATAATGGCATGGGCTTATCAGTGTTGTCCAGTGTCATTGTCATTTTGGGCAAAGTAGTACTTTTGGAAAAATAGTAACCAAAATGTCATTGTCTGTTGCTTCCTGTGTAGATTAAGGAGGGAAAATAACTAGCTGACTTATTCACGGTTCTTTATGTGAGGTACATTTCTTGACCTGGGTCAGACTAAATGAACCACATTCTGGTAGATGATGTTAATCCATAGCATAATGTATCAAAGACCTGTATGGGCACATTCACTTTTGAAAGATGTATAAATCAAGACAAGAAAAGACAAGATTAGCATCATTCCTGTAAATTGCAGGGGGACGTATAATATATGGGGTGAGATGGTTGAAAGTCACATGAGAGTAATATTAGGTGTGAACTGGAGCCGTTCTGATTCCAGTGATGTTACAACAAAATGATCTTTAAGAGAAAAGTAATGCAGCGGGAATGTGTTGGAAATCATTACTGTCTGCACATTACAAGTCACACTTTGATGGATGGAAATGAGCTCCAAGAATATATATATTTGCACTGACTGTCTCCAATTTCCTGTGCCTCTCAAGAACAGAAGCAACCTGAATCAATCAAAAAGGAAAATGGTTGGAATTAGCTATGATTTCTTTTCTTTTTTTTTAAAGACAAGATGTGTTTATATTAGGGAGAAGGGAGGTGTCTATCATCATTCTTGACATTTCACCTCATCTGTTGTTAGCACCGTACATTGCAGAGTACAAATGAACCGCCAGTGAAGAAAAACCAGCAAAGAAAACCAGCCATTTCCACTTTAACAATAACTGTAAAGCAAATGGCTAGGGGTATACGTTAAAGTGAGAGGCTTGTAATAGACATAAAAGCCAGGAGTAAACTTCACTTCACAGCTTGATCAAGGTGCCAGTGAGAGGTTTTGATTTGGAACAAGGGCAAATATGCACAGTTGAGAAAACTGAGGTGATCAAATTCCTTTTGCTCAACACTTTCCCCCCACTCTTGCTCCTTTTCCTTAAAGACAGAACCAGGCCTCCTTCTGACATGAAGTCGAGGTAAACAAGCTTTATATGAGGAAGTATCCAGAGGTTCAGGAGACAGAATCTGCCCCTCAACCTGTGGGCAGGGCATTTGGTGGCGAGCAATCATGGAATAATGGCTGTCTCCTACACACCCCATGGGTGGGAGTTTGTCACTGGATCAGTGTCCAGACCGAGTAACCAGGCCCACAGACTGCCCCTCTCTAGAAGTCACAATGTCCAAATCCAGGTGCCCAGGTACAGCAGAAAATTCCACCTTTCCATCATCTTGGAGGTCTTTCATACCTCGACACCCTGGGTGAATTCCATACAGAGACTGCATTGTGTTACCTGCTAAAACAAACAGTGTAAAATATTTGAATTTAAGGAGAATGACAATAATGAAATCCCAACACAAGAAACAACATGTTGGTAAAGATATGCTCAGCAAAATAAAAGGGACAGGAACCGTCTTTATATATGATTTGGGATAGAAGACTTTGAATTACTGTGGTGGCTCTGTGAAATGCGAGTGATTTGCTCTGTAATTCCATGTTCTGTTACTGGGGCATATTAAAAGCAAATGTAACCGTTCATTTCCAAGTAGGGATGTACATAAATTTGGTCTGCCATTTGCCTCATCTCTTTGTCCTTCAGAGAATGCAAGACAGCGTCAGGATGGGGTGGTGAGCAATTCTATCATGTATTTCACTGAAGATCCACCAGAGCTCCCAGCCAACAGCCCTCACCCACTGAAGCTACGGCGTATTCTCAACTTGAGCCCTTTCACAGTAACTGACCACACGCCTATGGAGACCGTGGTAGACATCTTTCGGAAGCTTGGACTCAGACAATGTCTTGTCACACGCAGTGGGTAGGTATATATAGATGAACCAATGAGATTAAGTACCTAAAGGGAAGGAAAGTGCCACACCAGCTTTGCTGTAACTATAATAAATATAACACTTTTGCCATTCAAAGGAATTTATAAACAATAACGAACTCTGAACAGCCTATGAAATCAGCTGGGTAACTATTATTATTTTCTCTAAAACTAAGGTAGACCGGTCAAGTGGCTGCCCACAGGAACAGAAAAAATCTTGTGCTGATGGCCCTCTGCTTGGGAATGAATTTTATTCTGACAGACCTTAATTATTTTCTCAAACAAAATGGTGTTGCATTAATTACATTTCTCACTTGAACAAAGAGTGGAATAGATTCTCCACAGAGGGGGATAATTAGAGCCAACTCACTTCATTTTTATAATGAACATGATTTTTATTGTCTTGGTGGTCATCATTAGGTGGGAATAGTTTTTTTTCTTTTGCTTTGTTTTTAATCATTATTTTGGAAACTAACTGGAGATCCACAGCTGCATATGGAAGCTCTCAAAAAAGGACCCTGCAGCAGAGCAGGAAAAATAGATGTGATCTAAGATGATTCACTTTTCCTTTCTTCTCTTCTAGAAGGCTGCTGGGCATCATAACTAAAAAGGACGTGTTAAGACATATGGCTCAAATGGCAAATCAGGACCCTGAATCTATCATGTTTAACTAGACTGGTAACAGAAGATGGGAAGAAATAACCTTGAAGGAATCTCTCCAAGATTAACGCAAAGGCTACATACAGTATTTTGTTTAGTTTAAAGAGAAGAATACAGCATATGAGGAGTGGCCCAAAGCTAAGCTATAACAGAGAGGATTGGATGCAGGATGAGGCTTATTGAATCAGGCAGTCAGGTTAGGCACTCTCTATAGCTGCAAACATCAAGCTATATTTCTTCAATGAGTTTCCTAGCAGCTCTGCTGGTATATGTGATATAAGTTTAAGTGATATGGTTTGAAGACAGGGAGCCGGGAGTGCTGGAGAACACACCAACATTTCACACTAACTTATTAGACAGGTGCAAAGACCAGCAGATATTTATAAATAAGTTAGTAACAGCTGTAAACCTTTGTGTTCCAAACTAGAGAACCAAGCATGTACAATTCACATTGATTTACTTGTTACTGATGTTATGATTATTTATTTACTACTGAATTACACTAAAATATTTTATGGAAAAAATCATCCTATTTATGGAGAAGTTTGTCATCCTCATTTATTTCTGTAAAAGTTAATTGAGACTGGCGTGGATCTAAAGCTGCAGAAGACACTTCTGTTCACTTTAAAGATCCTGCCCTTTGTTTCCTGCTTTAAGCCATTCAGTTTTACTCAGTTTAGCAGTTTTGTCAATCAGCTCTCCTTTGTTATTTTTAAAATGCAGAGACTGATTTGTAAGGATTCATTATTTCTCTATGCAAAAATTGGCAAATTGGTACTGTAATATTTAGTATGATGTCGTTTGCTATAACTATGGAAAAAGTGTAAAAAGTTCATGGGGGAGATTTTCAAAGGCACAAAGGACAATTAGGTGCCCAACACTCACTGAAAGTCAATGGGCGTTAGGCACCAATCTCCCTCCATGTAAATAGAAGAAACAGACAAATGAAGCTCTGCAGTGATTTCTTCCCTGCTCCAGTTTATTCCTTATTCCTCCACTGGCAACAGTTTGCACTTGCTAAGAAATCACTTAAATGAACATAGCGTAACACTGACAGACCCCAGTCGGTGGCAGGCAGGATTAAACCTGGAACCTCTGGAGCTTAATGCATATGCCAGAAGTCACATGGTCCTTAGCTAAGACTGTAGAGCAGACCCATGAATCTTTTGTGGTGGTCTTGGTGCCATTAGATGGGAAAGAGCACCACGCCCCAGAGGCGTGTAGGTTACATACTTCCCTTAGCCGAAGAAGCACATTCTGAGCTTCAGAGACTTCCTAGTTGAAATCCTGAACGATCCTCCACTTGTAACACCAACAGACACTGGTCTCCAGCAGGTAGGATCGAACCTGGGACCTCTGGAGCTAAATGCCTCAGCCTCTGGTGCATGAGCTAAAAGCTACGTGGCTTTTAGCTAAGGCGTTGGCAGACTCATTAATCTCTAAGTGGTCTTGGTGCCTCTAAATGGGACAGAACAGCACACCCAGGGGGTGTGGGTTACAATAGCATGGCTAAAATATTTATGTTCTTGCAGAGCTACTTCCTCTTTAAGCTGCTTGTACCATGTACAGGATTCATGCTGCAACCCTCCATAGCACCGAACTTGGACAAGGGTGCAAGAAAGCAATTGTTGTTGTTACTTTGTGTAACTTATGTTCCCAGAACGTGAAGTTTAAAAAGAAACAACTCCAAGTATGTTGGGGTAATGATGCTAACCTGTTCCTGAAGCCTGCTTGTTCTGGTGGGATGCAGAATGTAGGTTTTTTGTGTTTTAGTAGATTGTAATAGTCTGAATGCAGAAGGCCAGATAGTGTCATCAGTTACACCCTCTATCTCTAAATTTTGTAGAATCTCTATAGAATTTCAGAGTCCATGGCAAGGACTGCCTCTGAAGACTCTCACCAATAACATCAGGCGCCCAGTGTGATTATCCTACCTACAAAGTATGCCTTACGTAATGCCCATAGTACAAGCCCTTTATGGGTATCATCAGTGTTTTATATCCTTACAGTACTCCCCAAAGGCATAAGAACGGCCATACTGGGATGGACCAAAGGTCCATCTAGCCCAGTATCCTGTCTTCCAACAGTGGCCAATGCCAGGTATCCCTGAAGGAATGAACAGAACAGTTAATCATCAAGTGATCCATTCCCTGTCGCCCATTCCCAGCTCCTGGCAAACAGGCTGGGGACACCATTCCTGCCCATCCTAGTTAATATCCATCGATGGACCTAGCCTCCATGAATGTATCTAGTTCTTTTTTGAATCCTGTTATAGTCTGGGCCTTCCCAACATCCTCTGGCAAGGAGTTCCACAAACTGACTGTGCAACGTATGAAAAAATACTTCCTTTTGTTTGTTTTAAACCTGCTGCCTATTAATTTCATTTGGTGACCCCTAATTCTTGTGCTATGAAAAGGAGTAAATTACACTTCCTTCGTTACTTTCTCCACACCCTGATTTTATAGACCTCAATCATCCCCCATCAGTCATCTCTTTTCCAAGCTGAAAAAGTCCCAGTCTCATTAATCTCTCCTCATACGGCAGCTGTTCCACACCACTAGTAATTTTTGTTGTCCTTTTCTGAATCTTTTCCAATTCCAATATTTCGTTTTTAAAATGGGATGACCACATCTGCACACAGTATTCAAGATGTGGGCATGCCCTGGATTTATATAGAGACAAAATTATATTTTCTGTTTATTATCTATCCCTTTGTTAATGATTCCCAACATTCTGTTTGCTTTTTTGACTGCCGCTGCACATTGAGTGGATGTTTTCAGAGAACTATCCACAATGACTCCAAGATCTCTTTCTTGAATGCTAACAGCTAATTTAGACCCCATCATTTTATATATATAGTGGGATTATGTTTTCCAGTGTGCATTACTTTACATTTTTCAGCATTGACCTCAGAAGTTACTGGACAATCCCTGAAGTATAGATTCCAGCCTTAATTATTTAATTAATTCTGCATATCCTAAGTTTCACAGAGCTTGGTTAATTTAAGAGTGAGGAAGTTACCATAGTATTTAACTGAGTGTATGCAATATTTGTTTTCAAGCTATTGGACTGAGGCTGATGTCAAACCAAATGGGTGAATAAAACTTTTGATGATCAATGATGCAAGTTCAGTATTGCACATTTCTTATGCAGGGACTGTGTTGAGTTAGACTCAGCTTCTGACTTGTATTTGAAGGATTCTTCCCCAGGAGGCCTTCTGCTAAAGAACAGGACAACGCTAACATACACCTGTCCCTTATTTGACCATCGCTGTAATAGTAGTTGCTCATTTTTTAATTTTGGTGACGCAGAAAATAAGACCATTCAAGCATTGTAGAAGATCCCATTTAATTGTGTGTTGGAATGACTACATAGAAATGAGTATTATTTTGTTTTGTTTTTTTAATTGTGGGAAGCAGTCTATATGTTGCACCTTATTAAAAAGTAATGTTGGAGTCTATTTTTAAATAAAACAAGCTTACCGTTCTAGCCACAGAGATGAACATATTGTTAAGTAAGTGAAAAAGCATTTATATCATGGGTACCAGTATGACTTTAGATTTCACCACACACAGCCATTCAAGCTTGTTGGATGAGCTGGGATATCTCTGATTCCAGTTTTGTGGTTGCTAAAATTACATATTGAGTTGCTCAACCCCCATACAATGAACTTAAAACAAATAGTCTTATACTATATTTGGAGAGCAACATTGCAGTACATTGTCTTAATAACATGAACTCTTTATTTATTTAAAAAAAAAATTAAAGAAAGAAGATAATTTGTTCTCCCGCAAGTCTGTTCTGTTTGCTGTCTTCCTTAAGCAAGTTCAAGGCTGCTAATTCAAATTCCTGTGTGAGCTCAGTTTTTGGTTGTGGTTCATGATTACTTTTTTGGACTGGAGCTAGCTCAATGAATGAAACTGGTAGACTTAATCCTGCATATGTAACTCAGGCAAAAACTCCCATGAATTCTGTGCCTGAGAATTGCTTTCAGTGAGAAGGAAAAATGTGGGATTGGGCTCTTCCTGCTTAATGTCTCATGCACTGGTAGACATTTCACTATGTTTTTATGACACTAAATCAAGGGGTTTACCAGAAAAGGCTTTAAAGATACTATGGCACTTTTCCAGAAAGTAAGTGTGTTGACCCTGACATCTTGGCAATCTTCCAGTTAAAGTGATTGCTACGTGCCTGGCCTAAAAGCTTCCCTACAGTCTCCATTGGATACAATATTCATTTCCTCCTCCTTTTTTGTGCAGCTGAGCTGTATACTGTTAGACACCTTTGAGAGATGGTTGCATTTCAGAAGCAGACGACAAAGTCTCTGGGGACTTTGTAAATGGGCCATAGATTGCTGTAAACCCATATGGTGTTGGTGGCTCTTCCCCATGCTTACACTAGAGTCCAGAAGCTGAGAGGAAGAACCATCATAGCAGAAGCCTCCAGGAGACTATAAAAAATTGGAGTAGGGCCCATGAACTGAAACTGGCCATCATAGAGCCCTGGAGCTACTTCCAGGAATGGTGGCAGTCTTAGTGCCAGGAGCTGTCAATCACCACTTGTGAGAGCACAGCCTTTCTTGAAAGGTAATACACAAGTTATGTGTGTGAGATCTGGTACTCTTCTCTCACACCTGTGCTTCACCAGCCCTGGGTCAGGTTGTCTCCTTCTCTGAACCTTGCCTGCCCTGCTTCAAGGCCCAGACCAACCAGCTTGATGATGCCAGCCCCATTCCCTTTTGTTCCCCCTTTCAACTTCTTTAATCTCCAGGCACCCCTACTTCCCTTCTTTCTTGGCTCAGCTCCAAACAGAGGACGGGGATGGTATCTTTCCAGGTCTGCTCTACCCATGCTGGGGCAGGTTCCGTCCAAGCACAGTCTTAAAGCCAGGATAACCTGCCCGAGGAAAATCATTCCAGGGTAATGAGGAGACGGGGGGGGGTATAGGTTCTTGCATCATTTCCTGCTGCTGGCACAGGAAGGGAAAGGGACTGGGCTAAAGGAAAGGGGTTGTGCCTGAGCATTCTTACACTGCACTGATTGCTAGCTCTGCTTTTGGCTTCTTGGGGCCCTTAGCAGCCAGGACACGTTAGGCAGCTCTCAGTGCAGGGGCAGTAGCCTGAGCTGCAGCTGTTGGTCATCTCCAATCTAGCTTGTACAATGTGCAGTTTAGCTAAGGCAGAGGATCTGGACCAAAGCATATAACCAAGAACAACGAAAATAGAGAATTCCTGCTGTTACAATTCTTTCCCAGTCCAGAGGTGGTTAACTGGCTGGAAAGACACTGCCATATGCGAAGGCAGACCGGGGACAGTCAGTTTTTGGCATCTCTTCAACATTAGATTTCATTAGGGAAATAATTCTGCAGAAGAAACAATAAGCACACAGCACCTTGTGGGGATTTCCAAAAGCCCTAGGAGTCAGTTCCTGGCTTGCACAGTGAGATGAAAAACGTATGCACGATCCAGACTTTATTATGGAACACATATTTTAGTGATTAAACAGCTTTTCTTAACCCAAACAGATTCCGTAAGGAGAGAAAAAAAATTCAACCAAATTCACTTTCCTCAGATTGCTTAATGGGCCAGGCAGAGTCCACTGCTTTATAAAGCGAACAATGCTCTGTTATGTCAAGTGCATTTATTTATACCCAAATGCATGTAAAACCCAACAGGAGTGTCACCTGTTCAATGCTGGCTACCTCCTTTCCTAGGAATGAATTCCATGTTGCTCTCCTATGGAAAACTGAAATTATTTTGGGCGGAATGGAGTGTAATATAGCCACTGTTATTTTCCTTCCCAGCTCTTTTCTAAACTACAATGTATTTCCATCCACAATGAGGCCTTTCCATAAACAGTTAGTAGGCTGGATTGGGTTATGGACTAGCTCATTAACAAAGTGCTGATGTGCAGTACTGTAGGATACTAGCATCAACTGATTGTTATGTGGTAAGGAATTCTTTTTTGAGAAAGACTGTAGAAATTAGTGGACTGACTGAAGTAACTGTACCGTGGAATGAGACCATCCCAAATAATTAAGGGGATGAAGACTTTTGGCTGATTATGGCTGTAATTTCATATTTTTGAGGTCAGCCACAGAAAGTTTTCCAGTCACTGGATAAGGCATTTCCGGATGGTACTTGGATTATGTGATGAAGCCTCGTGCTTTAGCAAACCAAGTACAAACTTCCCACTTTTGTATATTTTTAAATAATTTGTCATGCTTATAAAATAAGAGGAGGTGAACACAGCACAGGTAATTATACTTTGCACTTCCATAGCGACTTCCATCAGAAGATGCATGCTAATGAATTAAGCTTCAGATATACAGTAGTACAAGGAACACTATGTATAGTATAGGGGTATTAAGTATTATCAATCTTATGTTATAAACAGGGAGACTGAAGCAGAGAAAGGCTGTGTGTGTCAGAGGTGGAATAGAACCCGGACGACTAGCTATCTCCCAAGGTTCTCAGTGTCTCACAAGGTTCATCACTATTTATCTGAAGCCATTAGAAGAGAAGACTTAAAAAAAAAAAAAAAAAAAGAGAGGCAAAATTCCCCACTATTAAGGGCATTTAGATCCAGCTTGCTAAATAGGGCTGCAGCTTTGGGAATCTCAAGGCACCTCTCTGACACTGAATGCTCAAATTGTCACAGCAGGAAAAATGCCGGCTGTTATTGGCCAAAATATTGCATCATATCCCATCTGACTCAGGCCTGGTCATGTTAATCCATGATTTGTGTCACTATCCCAGTAGCACACAAGGGAACTGCCAAGCAATCATTTAGTTACATTTGCGCTCTCTCCACACACACTCTCCCGCAAGTGAAATTTTAATTAGAGGTAGACACAAAGTCAAAAGACGTGATTGCAGATTCTGAATGCCCCACATATTTGAAAGTTTGGGTTATGGCTTAGACATATCAACTTTTAAATAATGCCACCACAAAGGACTAGTTACAAGGGCATGGGAAGTAAGTCAGTGCTGTACAATCCCCGCCTATGCCTCTCCATTCCAAACCCAGAGGAATCTGCCTAGGGCACCAGACCCAAAAGCCTCCCCTTTTCAGCCCAGAAGAGCTTTCAGTGGTTGGACTATAGCAGTCCCTAGAGTCTTAGGGTACCAGTGGGTAAGTCACAGCAATCGCATGTCCCCTTTCCAGACTCAGAAAGGCCAGTTCAGGACATGCCATCCTTCCTCCACCTAAACTGCAGGAATAGCCCAGTCACCTGCCTACCTCTCCCTTTGTCCACTCCCTTGCCTTAAACTAACAGGCTTTTCCTTTCCCTGACTTCAACCTCACAGAAATACCCATCACATTTTTGTAACAGAAATAAAACAAATCTGTTATCATCTGTAACTAAAAAAACTCTGTGTTTGGTACCACTCTGGTCATGTTTTGTCTTGTGTGTTGTACCTTGTCCTATTGGCCCATGGCCCCCTTTGTTTTGCTTTTTTAGAGTATAAATCCACAACTCCCACGCTGGGAGTTTGAGATTGTCAAAACCCCTGTGTAGTTGCTGCCAACTCTGGAGGTGCCTAAAATCCCTCACTGACAAAATTTCCATTATAAGTCACCTAAAGTTTCTGCTGCTGGACATGTGTACAATGCCTCATGTTAGGGGTGTCTGTCATAGTTCAGGCTAGCACGAACCTCAAACCAGGTGAAGATAGGAATTCACCCACGGGGCTTTATCCAATAAGCAGTCTCGAATCATGCCTAATGCCACACAGAATGGCTGGGGAAGGAGTAACAGCAGCCCCACTTCTAGCCCAATAGAGCACTCTCTACTGATGTGACAGACTGTGATTTAATTCTCTGCTTTGCCTGATGAGGACAAGGGATTCCGTAACTCAGAGGCTAAACATTTTAACTGAGATTTCTTCCTCCTTTTCCACACTTTGGACGATGGGGCCTGCTGATGTGGGACTCCATCAGGATCTCCTGTTAAGATGGTCCACTGGCCACCTCCCAAGGGAGTGCTTTAGCCTCCCCAGGCTGTAGCCCCATTCTCATGCTCGTTCTCATATACCACAGTGGAACAGCATCAGCAAGTGCGCATGAGGGAACCCCATGTCATAATTGCCCATTGCCTAGTGGGTAGGGCACACACCTGAGAGATAGCAGATCCCTGTTTAAATCCCATACCTCCCACCACAGGCAGAAGGGGACTTGAACTGGGGGATCTCCTGTATCCCTGGGGAGATGCACTAACCATTAGGCTAAAATTGATAAGGGAGGTGGTTGTCATCTTCAGTTTCTTTTGGCATCTAGCCTGACGTGCTAGATGTGTGTTGTATTTTTTCCTCTTGTCCCATCACCCCTTTGTTTTTCATTTTTAGAGGATAAATCTACCACTCCCAATGTCTAACTACCTTGAGAATCTGGGTTTAGGGATTGTGACATCAGATATTTTAAGGTCTCAAAGGATGATTATGACCCTGTAGTCCAACCTCATGGCTACCATAGACATTGTAGGGGGCTACCGTAATACAAATAATTATAAAAATCCAGGAACATCCCTTAGGGCTCTTGCCTCCCAGGCTCTTCTTGCCTTTCTAGCACACTCATCTAGCACACTCATCTAGCCCAGGCCTTTCTAGCACACTCATCAAAACACAAGTGCTCTAAATAATTCTGAACGTGGTTATTTTGAGTAAGAATTAACATGCAGGGGCCTGTGAACTGGCAACTGCTGCCCAAATAAGTGGTCATGAGCTGCCTAACTCCATTTCTACTGCACCCCTAACCCTCGGCATGGTGGGTTGATCATATGTTCCAAAGGGACTAAATGGGCCACTGCTGGAGATCATGAGAGAAAGTGAAGGGGGAGAAAAACATCAAAGGACTGCATTGTGTGTGGGGAGGGTATGAGGGGAAAGGTGGTGAGGATGTGTAAAGAACACGTATCACCTTTGCTCCTCCTATATCCAGTTGCTCATCCATGAATGAACTACTGCACTACTACATAGGAAAGGGCAAGATGGATGAAAATAGTAATTATCCCTCTGTAACCCCTTTACTCTTCTCCTCAAATCTCAATCTCCCGTCACCCAATGTACTGCTTTCCTAACGTCAGCCTTGGCCTCCCTCCCACATCCTAGTCCCTCACAGACATTCACAAAGTGCCTCCATTCCTTCCTCTGTTACCTTAGGTTTGCTGAAGCTTCCTAGGACCACACGTGCAAAGAGGAAAAGGTGAGGAACAATGATATTTGGCTGCAAATCCTCCCTTTGGGGACTGACCTTTTGAGGTCCTCAGGTGATTGGACTGGCCAAGTGCCATTTCCTTCCTGCCATTTCATCCTGTACCCGATATGACATACCAGGGGAGAAGTATGGACTTAGTGAGTCATCACTAAATTGCCACATATGCATCTGTTCTGGGAATTGCCATCAGTTTATTTTCCCACATATAAACACAATCTGCCTTACAATGGAAACCAAATCTGTTATTGCAGCTTACTACAGCTCTGTCTGTATAAAGCATGACGAACTACAACTTGTCAGAGCAGTTAGCATTAATTGGTTCTTATTTCTCTACAGCAGCCCAAAGAAGGCATCAGTGTTTAACCTCACAGTTAGTTAGTCTGTGAGCTTCAAAGAGAGATCTAATCTTACCCTGTTACATTCTCATAAGAACATTCAGGTACCAGAAAGGGTGTCCTGGCTAATGTTGTCTTCTGCATTTGATCATATAGGACTTGTGTCAGTGCAATATTCTTAGCTGGTACTGAGTTAGCAAATGACTTATTAGCAATACACTGGGGTCCATTCTTCTCATGTAACTCCAATTAACATTAATGGAGCTGGCTATGGACGCAGAATATACCTCATTATGTACACACTGGCACGCCTTGTGACACAGCATACAAAATGCCCCAGTCACACTAGGATGCAATAGTGTCAATTTAGGGGGCATGAATTAACTTATTTGTTCCACTAGATACAAGTTACATAGGTCCACTAGGTGGCATTCAAATACCCAATATAGCAAAGTCTCCAGCCACAGAATGCCAGCAAGTCGTGCCTGTACTTTCCCCCCCTTTTAACATTTGCAAGGGATTTTTTAAAAAAAATTTAACTCTGAAATTGTATTCACGATTTTCCTTAGATACACTCAATATTTGTCATATTTATTTATTTATTTGTTTTGAAAGAGTCAGGTTTGTCAAAGATCTTTGGGGGGGGGGGGGAGAATCTCTGCATTGTTTGGACTATTTGGCAGGAGGAGCGTATGTCTGTTGGCTTTGGCTTGTTCAGCCACACATCACATCTGTGAAAACACAGCGGCAAAAAGAGGAAAAAATAATCTGCAATCTCCTTCCTGATGGTTTCTGTGAAATTGTTCAAGTACCCAATACATTTTCATTGCTAGTGCATTCAGGTCAGAGAGAGACGGTGAGATTCACAAAACCATTGCTCAGCTGTTGCCTAAGCCTGCAGGCACCTAACCTCTCTACGTACCTATGTTTCCACTTTTAAAGTCTCGGAGGCACCTGAAGTTCAGCAACTGAGCATGTGCACTACCCCCCCCCCCAAGTCCTGATCCTATCCAGAAGCTGAACACAAGTATAACACCTAAACTTCAACTGGAATAACAAACGAGGTTTTCCTTGCTTATTTTGCTTTCAAGGGGTGATCTGGTAGGTGCGCTGAGAGCATATCAAAATCCACGCAAAAGATGGTTGTGTTCCCCCAGTCAAAGATGGTTCCTTACCTTTACTGTAACTGTTCTTCTCTGAGATGTAGGTGCAGATGCATATTCCACTCAGGTGCATGTCCGTGTGTGTTTGTGCACCCAGCACATGAAAGCTGGAGAACTTTGCGTGGTAGTACCCACAGCTATGGTGCTCATGCTCTATAGCCCTAGCTTCTCCCAGGGCTGCATAAAGTGATTCCACTCTGGCCCTGCTTCTCAGTTCCTTCACACCAAAATCCAAGACTCGGGACTCCAATGCAGAAGGCACAGCGAGTGGGTGTCTGTATCCACCTCTCAAAGAAGTCTGCCTGAAGGTGGAAGGGGAATGGGCTGGCTGAGTGAAAGTAGATCCAGAAGATCTCCTCTGGGACTTATTCCCCTTTCTGAAAAACCATCAGGTGACTTGATGTTAGAGGCTCATCAGTTGATACGCTTCCATCTATATGTCAGTACTAAACCAATGTCCCTCCTTCATGTTATGGGAACTATGCTGTTGGCAAGCTCTCTCTTGAATAAGATACAAACCAGGAAGTCTTAACTACTTGTGGGTATTTAGAGTCAAATCTTACAAGTTCTTGAGTGTACATGGCACTGAATTCTGGGGATGAAATCTGGACCCCACTGAAGTAAATGGGCAAGTCATTGGCTCCAATAGGATTAGGATTTCCACCCTGGATGTTGAGGGCTTACAAAATTGGTCCCTAAAAGTACAATAGCAAATTTTGCAATGGCACAATATTAACTCTGGTGTCCTTGCCAAAATGTTATTCTCTGCTCTGAACAGTTTTGTAGCGCTGCTAAGGATAGCAGCTACCTTTCACCCTAGAACCATCTATTTTTTCCAGTGTTGTGAAATGTATTCATTGGTATGCGTATGCTGAGTGCTTTTGGATCTTTGGTTGAAAGGTGCCATGTAAACATTAATCATTGCTACAAATGCTGAAAGCAGTAGGCTCAATTTAAAACATTAAGCAAAACACCTAATTTTCAAATCCATTTCAGTCAATGCATTGATCAAAATCCTTCTCACAAAGCCATCTTGGAGACTACTCTACTAAACAGACTGAGGATGGTTTAATGCACATTGAACACCCACATTTTCAGACACAATTGCTTTGGTTTCAAAGGCCTACCTGGAACACCTCGTTCTGGATGCATATGAATTAAGTATTTCAAGATCAGGAAGTCAGAATGTCATAGCTACTTGTCAATGCTCTTTTTGTGTGTGTTTCAAATGATGCTATAAAGCATGCTGAAATGTTCAGCCAAGGCCGGGGCAGGGAATTCAATATGACACTTACGCATGCGAAGAAGACAATATAGCATGTAACAGAATGTCTGTTCATAGGACCATTCTATTGTCACTGTTCAGCGGCCAGTAGGGTGACTAAACAGCAAATGTGAAAAATCGGGACAGGGGCTGGGAGGTAATAGGAGACTAGATAAGTAAAAGACCCAACAAATCGGGACTGTCCTTATAAAATCAGGACTTCTGGTCATCCTAGCAGCCAGTTTTAAAAACTATTGAAAAGAAAAGCAAGTTCAGCCAAATCTCAAAGAGGTACTGTATAATGTGTGCTTGATTGTTCCTTCCAGACTGAGATGCTTTTCCAATTAGTTTTGTCCATTTTCAGTTTGCTTCCTGGGCTTTTTCATTTCACCTAAGCAGTTCACACAAAGGTACCCAAATAGAAAGAGACGGTCATTGCCAGGGCCGGCGACAGGGGGGTACTACGGGTAGAGCTGTACCGGGCCCAGGACTTTAGGGGGGCCCTGGTACACAGCAGTACCCGTAGTCATCCCCCCTTGTCGCCGGGCCTGGAGAGCGGGGAAGGGGCGGGGAGGTGGCGCGGCTCTCCTCCGGAGCGGACGAGCGCGCATGTCCCTGGCAGGAGCAGTGAGCCCGGCCGGGGGCAGCGGCGCAGTCCGGGGGAGAAAGTGCTGGGGGGGGGGAGGCTCCGCAGCACGGTAGGGCTTCCCCTGCCGGGTCCAGGGGAGAAAGGGCGCGGGGGGGGGGGGAGAGAAAGAAAGGGTGCGGGGGGGGGGGAGAGAAAGGGCGGCTCGCGCGGCTCCCGGGCTCGCGCTGCCGCCAGCCGCTGTCAGCTGGGGGGTGGGGGTGGGAGTGCCGGCTGGGCTGGGCTGGGCCCCCCCCCCGGCTGGACTTCCCCCCCCCAGCCGCTGTCAGCTGGGGGGGGAGTGCTGGCTGGGCTGGGGGGGCCCCCGGCTGGGCTGGGGAGCCCCCAAACGATCAGAGTAGGGGGCCCCCAAATTTCTGTCGCCGGCCCCGGTCATTGCCATGGTTTGAGCTCTAACTCTGAATGTCCTGGCTTTCATGAGTTTTAAAACATCCCATCATGTCCGATTGTTTCTCTATGTGAGTAGCAGTAAATAGAAAAAAATGAGGTGTTTACTTGGTCCATAGGCAGGCAGAAGCCAACTTTCACACATTAAGTGTAACAACTAATCACCCATAACATTTCCTAAAGGTTTATGGTGCCGGCAGACAGCTGTTTTCATTCTGATATGATTGTCTCCTAGTAGGCTCCAGTTGCCAATAGTCCGTCAGCCACTTCACTGGTGTTCTGCAACACTTCCTCACGAACTGCCTTTGGAACCTCTTTCTGACTTACAGATAAAACCAGCACTAGATGGCTGTTGAATACAAGAGCTGAGAAATAACCATCAGGTTATTTCTCATTTGAGAAGTTTATGAATGTATAAAACTACCGTATTTTTCGCCCTATAAGACACACTTTTTCTTCCCCAAAACGGGGGGGAAAAAGTTGGTGCGTCTTATAGGGCGAATGTGCACCCCGGTTCCCCCCTCCCCGCCGCGGGCGGGCTGCCGGGAGCATCCCAGTTCCCCCCTCCCTGCCGCGGGCGGGCTGCCGGGAGCGCTCCCGGCAGCCCGCCCGCGGCGGGGAGGGGGGAACCGGGACGCTCCCGGCAGCCCGCCCGCGGCAGGGAGGGGGGAACTGGGATGCTCCCGGCAGCCCGCCCGCGGCGGGGAGGGGGGAACCGGGACGCTCCCGGCAGCCCGCCCGCGGCGGGGAGGGGGGAACCGGGACGCTCCCGGCAGCCCGCCCGCGGCGGGGAGGGGGGAACCGGGACGCTCCCGGCAGCCCGCCCGCGGCGGGGAGGGGGGAACCGGGACGCTCCCGGCAGCCCGCCCGCGGCGGGGAGGGGGGAACCGGGACGCTCCCGGCAGCCCGCCCGCGGCGGGGAGGGGGGAACCGGGATGCTCCCGGCAGCCCGCCCGCGCGGCGGGGACGGGAGAGCGAGGCGCTTTTTTTTTTTTTTGGTCCGGCTTTTTTATTGAAAAACTCGGGGGCGTCTTATAGGCCGGAGCGTCCTATAGGGCGAAAAATACGGTAAATCTTGGTTCCTCATCCTTAAGGAGAGCTGAGTGAATAACTATTTTTTTGGTGGCTGACCCAAAAAATCTGAAAAAATAAATAAATACCCCAAGCGTGGTTTTGTTTCAAACCAAAAATGATTGATTTTTTCTTGCTGAAACAAAAAATAATACACAGATATTGTTTGGATTAACTCAAATTTACATTTTTGAAATGAAACTGTTCATGCTGAAAATATCAAAACAAACCTTTTTGAAATTATTTTCCTCTTTTTTTATTTGATCTGAATTTGGGGATAGTTTTGATGGCCCCAAATCTGCATTTTCTGAAAACTTTACTATTTGACAAAAAAATTCACTCCGTTCTATCCAGAACATCAAAGGTGAAACTGAAAACTAAGGCTTATGCATGTGCTTAGCTTTCAAATACAGCCACTTAATGTTAGGTTCCCAAATCCATATTTAGACACTTTGGGGATTTTTCCGTTATCAGCAATTTTGGAAATCAGGCAGATGCCTAAACGTGGACCTGGGAACCTAATACTGGACTCCTTTTTTTTGGACAAACATGGCCTTATGCAGGAAAGGGATGCATACACTATCCTTCTATGGTATGGCTGTTTTTGAAAAATGTTACTTATATTCTCACAACACATTGACAAATTAGTTAGCCTGTCTGCTTTTCATGGCAGGGACTATGCCTCTGCAGTAACAATTCTAGAGAAGTTCTGGCAGCATGTAAATAATGATAATAAATAATAGTATGTGCCTTAGAAATATTTACTAATTCTCTCACACTATACTTGTTTATGGTGGAGTTTAAGAGACACTGGTGAAGGCTTGTTCACTCATTTTATCTGCACCAGTTTACCTATTGCTAATTTCATATCCTGTCTTAGTGGTCTATTATTTCACCTGTAGTCTTGATTCAGTGGTTTTCAGCTTCTTGTCCTGAATGGCCATTGCGATTGAGATTATGTCAAAATCGTGGCAGGCAGCCAGAGGAGAATTTGTTTTTAAACAGACCTATCACTGTTAGAAGACTTGTATCTACACCTAGACTGTTAGAAGACAGGATAGTATGACAATGAATTCACAAAAACTAAACTCCCAGTTGATGCTAAGTGCCTGAGATTATAGGACTACCTCTTTGACACCCTTTGATAGTCTTCTCCCACTGATAGAGAGAAAAAGCTGCAAATCACTGGAAAACCATCAGTTACAAAATGGGGGAGAAGAAATTGGCAGATTGGAGTGGAAAGTTTTCTTACTATATCCCTTGATCTGATCATTAGCTATGTAATGAGATATTTTAAACTGAACATTTAATTTACATCCCCCCGCTGTGTGGTTTTTTCCCCCCTATGAATCCAATTATTAGTATTTACATTTCTATAGTGCCTAGCTGCCCGAGTCATAGATCGGTACCTCATTGTGCAAGATGCTGTGCAAATGGAACAAAGAGATGGTCCCTGCCCCAAAGATCCTATAATGATCTTACCAGTGATTTGTCCAATGAGATTGTTTTCTTTGTTCATCTTATTGAGTCTGTAGGTATCTACAATATACAAAGACAATAACAATCATCATTTGTTAAAAGTAAATGCTAACATAAACATAGCAAGGATACTAACATATCTAAAGCTACAGACCTCTTTATTAATATAGCATAGAAGATCATTATGATTAAAAGCTGCAGTAGACATTTTTAAGATTTTGTGGATACAGTTTATGCTTCGGTGAATTTTGTACTTTCGTGGCTGTCATACAACTTTAATGCATGCAATTGCACTTGTGTAAAACAGAAGACTTATTCCCCCCATTACAGAATTACCGGGTGATATTCTGTAGCCTGTGTTCATCAGGAGGTCTGGCACTATAAATCTAATCTAAAGCTACAGATACATGCAGAATTTTAAAATAATTGAAATAAATAAATATATAATGCATCTTTCTGTAAGTATGTTATGCATACAGGAAAAAAGACTACAAGGACTAGATTCTTCAGTGCATTAAGGCTGCTTTGCCCTGCTCTGCTGATATAAAACAGTGCAATGCTTGCTTACCTAGCCGCCAGAGGAGTCCCTTTGTTCAGGGGAATACTTAAAGGTAATAAGCTCCTACACTGCCCCCTTCCCAGATCCTGGTGCAGTGGGTGTGGCCATTATAAAGGGGATGTGGCTGGATTGTGTCTGTACACTCACGAAGAGAACAGCCCCTTGGTACCATGAGTATCTGGTGTAAATTAATGTATTGTGGGGACATGCCTCAGAAACTCACCAGCTTGGTGGTGGTGCCGGCATATGGCTATATTTGCACCGTTCTCTCTCCTTCCTCCCTATGTTGAGCTACACTGAGCACAGCTCAAGATCTGAGCCTTCCATATCATAAGAAATTGTTATGGAACGATTTATCTTGAGATCAAATAGCTCCTTGGATGTATTTATATTTCAGTAGCACCCAGAAGTTCCATTCAGGATGTGGGCCACTGTGCGCTAGGTCTTATTCAGACACAGAGGAAGACACAGTCCCTGCCCCAAAGATCTGATAATCTCCTTTGAAACAAGACACAAATGAACGAGTATAACTATAGGAGAAAAGAGGGAAGGAGAAGAAGGGTAACAGCAGTAAGTTCACATGGTACATTGACTTGGTGGTGTAAGATAATTTGATTGTTTTTAACATGTAAATTGTTTCACTCAGTCCATATTCTCTTCTTGATAGAGCTATACAGAAAGATTCTAGATTTTTATATTTGGTTTCCTTCTGATTCAAATTTTTGAAATGCTCCATAAAAGAGAAAGTTCTAGGACCTCCCAACTGAGAGAAGCAGTCAATCTGGTGCCCTGTCCCTGAGTTGTGGACTCTGGAAGTCCAGGCTACTTGGTAGTCTGTGTGGCAGGAAACCTGCTCTGACAGGTTTCAAAAGCTGCCTAGTTTCCAGAGGAACTCAGTTGAAATCAAACCCGCCACAGAATGTTTTGATTTTGATGAACAGGCAAATTCTGCTGAAAAACAGTGGAGTTGGAATTTTTCTGTAGCCATCAGACTTAAAAACCCATGACACACTTCCTTATAGAGTACAGTGAAACCTCGATATAACGGACTAATTCGGGCGAGGGGGTGTCCGTTAAAACCGAAAGTCCGTTATTTAATAATTTTTTTAAATTATTAAATAACGGACTTTCGGGTGACAACGGACACCCCCTCGCCCGAATTAGTCCGTTATATGGAGCCGTGAGTCTCTCAAAAACCCTCCGTCCGTCCGTCTCCCCGCTGCGGGGAGCCGGGCGGGAGCTCTCAAACGCGCCCCCCCCCCCCCCGCCCGGCTCCCTGCTGCGAGGAGCCGGGCGGGGGGGTTGACAGCTCCTGCCCGGCTTCCCGCTGGGGGGAGCAGAGCGGGAGCTCTCAAACCCCCCGCCCGGCTTCCCGCTGCGGGGAGCCGAGCGGGGGCTCTCAAAGGCCGCCCCCCGCCCGGCTCCCCGCTGCGAGGAGCCGGGCGGGGGGGTTGACAGCTCCCGCTCGGCTCCCCCCAGCGGGAAGCCCGGCGGGAGCTGTCAAACCCCCCGCCCGGAGCTGTCAAACCCCCCGCCCGGCTTCCCGCTGCGGGGAGCCGGGCGGGAGCTCTCAAACCCTCCCCCCCACCGCCCGGCTCCCCGTTGCGGGGAGCCGGGAGGGGAGGCGGGGGGGTTTGACAGCTCCCGCAGGGGTCCCCGCTGCGGGGGGGAGCCGGGCGGGAGCTGTCAACCCAGCCGGCTCCCTGGGGCGGGAGCCGGCAGCCCCCAATAACGGATTTCGGATCCATCGGAAATTTTGTCCGTTGCATCCGAAGTCCGTTAAATCGGGGTCCGTTAAATCGAGGGTTTACTGTACTAAAGGAACAGACAGACATGTTGGTATGAGCTGGATTAACCCTTGTTATGGGTTGAGTTAAAACCTGATTGAGACTCATAGTTGTGAACTCACCTTTCAGTTAACATAACTGTAAGCATAAGATGCCCACCTAAGACAAAATGAGTGAAGTTGCTGAGGAGTGCGTGTGTGTGTGTGTGTACACATGTGCGTGCAGAAGAGACAAAAGACTGAAAAAGACAAGACAGAGAGAGATGCAGAAGCAAATAGCAAAAAAGCCAAGCAGTAGCCAGTGAGTGCAGAGCAATCCTGGGAAAAGCTTGGGTAAGAGTTTTTGAGTGTGTTAGCTAAAGGTGCTTGGAACTGTAAGCTAAGAAACTACTCCTTTTGTTATTATTAATTCCTCCTGCATTCAGAGAAGCAGGACTCCTTGTAAATAAACAAAATTGCATCAAAGAAAATACCAGACTCCATCAATTTCTACTTCCAACTGGAGCATCCCCAGGGTCCCTAACTTTGTCTAGCTGCTCAGGTCGAAAAGTGGCAACAATATCTACATCATGGGTTCAGACGTCTAAAAGTATCCTCAGCATCAAATGGCGCAGTGACAGCCACCCTTTTGGCCAATAAACCTGAGGCCTCCATAGCTAAACTCATGAGCTGCCACAGCCAAGCCTCCCTACCTGAGATGTAACCAAAGCATCTCCTCTGTAGACAGACACAGATGGGAACCTGTAGCACGTGTGTGCGCGTACACACACACACACACACACACACACACAGAGTAGGGCAAAGACAAAAAGAATCACGTTACCTCTGAGTGAGAAAAGAATGTGTTATTTAAACAGGATTACCAATTCATACATTCATGGTAGCTGGTTTTTAATCTGTCAAGAAATAATGACCCATTATTTTTTACTTATGGGAAATGACACTTTCTAGTACCTGGTATTTGCAGCTGTCAAATTATGTGTCAGCCTCTGTCACTCTCCAGCAGTGCTTAATGAACGTGCTTTGCATATCCCGGGGAGCTGTTACTAGAACTGAAGAAATGTTAACACCTCCGCCCCCAGCTGTGGAGGATGACTTTGCTCTCCAAGCAGGAGCCTCTCATGGATTCTCTTCCATTCCATACAGGCTTAATATGTACTGTCTTGAGTATATTAACGGGGCTATCTGAGCACCCCAAAATACTGTGCATTCAACCCCCTCCTGTTTTATAGCAGACCTCTGTAACTAAACCTAAGACTCTAACCCTCTTCTCTCCAGGTCCAATCCATCTGTAACCGAAAATAGAATGATTGGATCACGCCCAGTTTGAGTTTTACCAGCTAGCAAAAATTCAGAATCCTAAAGGCTCTTTTTTCTATACCAGGCTCCATAGCCCCTTAAATTGCCCTCCAACTGTGACAAGTTGGACCCCCCCCCCTTTCTGGAACGTCACCTGATCTACTGGGGTCTCACTGAGCCCCTCGTGCTCCATCAGCCTGGATTCCCTCTCCCTGTTTTGCTGAGTTAGGCTCTCTGGCCTCTTGCAATACACACACACACACAGCTAGGGCCACACCCAGCTGCAGACACAGATTGAAGTCAACTCTGTGTGAGAGGATTCACCCAGCACTTACCCAAAATAAGACTATCTTGCTCTGCATAGAAAGATCTGCACAGAGCAAACTCATAAAAATTCACCTTCTCCCTCAATGTGAAGAGAGATATGCACAATTTATTGCTGCCCCCGCCCCCATCTTAGAAATGGCACAAATGGGATTTAATAATAAACCAAACAAATTTATTAACTATAAAAGGCAGACTTTAAGAGATTATAAGGGATGTCAAACAGAACAAAGCAGATTACTGAGCAATAAACAAAACACACATACTAAGCTTAAGATCTTAAAGAGGCTACTTTCAAGAAGTAATTGCTCACCCTAAATGTTATTTTAGGCAAGTTGCAGAGTTTCTGTAGTTTAGAGTTCCAGTTATTTCTTCTTACAGACTGGACCCCTGTCTCAGTCTGGACTCACTCCTGCCTTTCCTCTCAGGTTAGTTCCTTTGTCCATCCTGGTACTTTCAGCAGTCTTTCTTCTTGGGTAGGCAATGGAGGAGAGTCCAGATTAACCCCCAAATCTTTGTTTGATTTCTCCCTCCCTCTACAAAGGAAAAGTACCAGCAGTGTCCGAGGTGGTATTTTGTATCAGGTGATGAGGTCACCTGATCTTGCAATGTCAAAGCAACTATGAAACCAGGTTTATTTGCAGTTTTCACAGGCAGGAACTCTAGCTGATTGCTTACTGTCTGGTGGGAGTAGTCCCAAGTTTACACACAGCTGTAATTCTTACATAGTCAATGTTCCTAACTTTAAATAAACAATAAATCCTAACTTTTCCAATGGTACCTTACATGAGACATCTTGCATAAAAGATATCCCAGTTATGCCATATTCATATCACAACCATATTTCTATGAAGAATATGGGGTGTAATGTCACAAACTCTAAAGGCTCCTTTTTCAACACTGGGCTCCACAGCTCCTTAAATTGCCCTTAAACTATGGTCCCATGGACTACCAATAGTTCATGGAGGCTCTGTTAGTAATTTAGGCTCTAAATCATTTTGGATAAGTAAGCAGTGAAGAATTTTGCTGGCGGGGTGGGGTGGGGGAAGGAGGAGATTCTTCTTACCCTCAAAAAGGGTCTTCATAATGAAAAAAAAAGTTAGATAGCTACATACTATACACCCAGAGTCCTGGAAAAAACCTGCTAAACACAGCAGAAAACCCCCACCTCAGGCTTCAATCCTGTCAATCGTAGCCTGTGGTCTATTAAAAATGGTAAACGATCACTTTAAATGCTAAGGCATTTTTCCTGCTCCAGCTTGCAGTCTAGGGAATAGCATAGGGAAAGGTTAATTTGGGTCTAGCAGAGTAAGTCTGCAGAGAGAGAGAAAGAGAGACAGCCTAGAGTAAGCTATTTGAGTTCTCCTCTGCTTTAGGGAGCAGACTGCTTTGTCTATCTCTGTTTTGGTGCTTATGTGTGTTAGGTTTCTGAATTCTAAGTTTTTCATTTTTAAAGTGGTTTTTAATCTGGCAAAGAATAATGACTAAGGCCCTACTTTATTTGCAATATTAGGCTTCCATTGCAATTTTAATGCTGAATTTAGGTGTGTATATGTATGTTACATTTTAACGGTTGGCTTTGGCTGACAGCCCCATGTGTGGCTGGGATGCCAGCTAGCAGCCCGTCATGCAGCCCGCATTTCCAAATTACTGCAGTTAATAAAGGTCCATTATTACTTTTCCATCATTTTCCACATCTTGTCCACAACTCCACTGCAATTCTTCGACAGTCATCCCATGATTCAAGTAGGACCTTAATAATGACCCAGTGTTTATTTACTGATGTTAAATGACACTGAATCCTGGAAACTCATTGGAGCATTCTGTTGCTAAACTGCCAGGATCCATCACTTGAGCAGACAAATCCATTCATTGCATTGGACTTCAAAAGCCACTGAAACTCAGCAATGGCTCAAAAATCAGGGGTCTGTGCAGTGAGAACCATCAAATTCCTTCCCGGCCCCCACATATGGTAATCAGTTAGATCTTGCCCATGTGAGCAAGACCCAGCCAGATTGATATTTACATGTAAAACTGTATACCCATGCTGTAAGTTTACTTAGACTGTTAACTCTTTGGGGCAGGGACCATCTCTGTAATACGTTTATACAGTGCCTAGTATGACCCATTGTACACAATACAGAAAAAGAACAAAAAAGAAAAGATAGTAAGTGCAGAGAGAGGCTGTCTTAGCTCCATTCCTGCAAGCTGCTTTGTGTGATCCATTTGACTTCAAAGAGGCCCTGCTTAGCCACGGAGGTCTGACCATGTGTAGCCCATTGCTTCCCTGCAGCCCGACTCTAAAGTTTTCCTCAGAATCATCAACAATAACAAATGAAATGCAATTTTACTCTTAGGAAATTAGACCCTTGAAGTACTTGAAGTACAGGACAGATGATGGAAATCAAAGCATTTTTACAGTTATGATGCTTGAAAGTAGTAGTTTTAAATATTAGGAACATGAAATAACCTAATTTTAGTGCAGCCAGAAAGTCACTTTTATTCCACCAGGCAATGTACTAAAATAAAATAGAAAACAGCAGTAGTAATAATTTGGTTTGTGTAGCATTAAAGACTATATATGATAATTTTGGGCTTTAAATACAATAAATCAGTCATTTAAATTTAATATAAACTGTATAATTTCATTCTGCTTCATTAGCCCATATAAACACAATAAAATCTTTCCAATGCAAACAAAGGACATCCTTGGGGTGATATTTAATTGTAATAAAACTGTCATCTAGATTAAGTGGCCAGCTGAACAATTCATTTCTTCATAGGCTCTAATGCTATTCCAGAAAATGAAAACTGGCTTTAATTTGTAGTGTTATGCCACTGCTGAGGAAACAAGAATTCTGCTTGTGTTTCTTACCACAAAGTCCACTAGTCAATCTGTTCTGAAAGTGGCCTATTCCTATGAAAAGAGCTGATAACACTGAGCCTGATCTCCAGTGTCTTATTTGGGCAAAACTCCCATTGGTCATCAGGACTGAGCCCACGTGTTATCCAATAGCTACGGTAAATAGAAATGCTTCAAACAGATGTGAAAAAGGAAAATTTCCCCTTATTCCCCCTGCATGGTCAAAACTCATGGCAAAGACAATGGGTCCAACTCATCCCTTGCGTTACTCTTGAATTCAGTGGAACTACCCGGGGGATGAATTTAGCTCATTCTCTCCTGGACAAATTCTCTGAAATGACACTTCTAAGCAGCCATAGTTCATGGAGAAGTTCTGCATTTTTCTTCTGGTTTTGTGCCTCTGTCCAAATTTAGACTGGATGGGAGCTCTTTTCTTTTCAACCTCTGATGCTCACAAGACATCAAGAGGATGTCAAAGCCCTTCAGACAAATAAGAGATGGAAGCATTACCATTTTCTTTTCTATCTTAAAAACAGATGGACACTGAAAAGGAAACCAAAATCCTTGTGCTGTGTATTAGGGATACTCTTCAAAGAAAGGATGAAAAATAAGCTGGGAGAATGCTCTGAAGTTACCACTCAGCAAAATACAATTGTTGACAAAACGATAACAGAATTTCCTTCCTTCCGTCAATAGAAAGAAATACATTGTTTTTTCTTAGAATATTAGTATATCGGATGACCAGATAGCAAGTGTGAAAGATTGGGACAGGGAGTAAGAGGGTAATAGGCACCTATAGAAGACAAAGACCCAAATAGCGGGACTGTCCCTATAAAATCAGGACATCTGGTCACCCTATTAGTATATCTCTTTGCAGTCAATATGGTTGGCTGGAAAGAAACACACAACTCTCGTTCTGTTTGTCCTTTGTTGCCTTGGTAAATCTCTCTCAGCCAACAGCTGCTGAGTATTAGCAAGTGACCTAGTCAACTATCCCAACTGAAATCAGAGTACCAAAAGCAAGCGGTGTCTGTTGTACATTCCCCTTCTCTTCCCTCCTCCAGTGAAAAGAGTGGCTATGCTGTTGTCCCATACCTTCAATTTCCTCTCATGAGATCCCTTGCAGCCTGCACAATAAAAGATTGCTCAGGCTGTTTTTCATCAATCTAGTGTGAGATGGCACTAACCTGAACTGAGGGGAAAGTAGCCATTCACATCAGACAGTGCAATGCAATCATTTACATTTCACTCTGAATTTTAATCCATAAAAACATGGCCATTGAAAAAATATATAATCAAAGTGGTTCTAAAATAGCTGTTTTTCACCCAGGCAAATAACCAGCCAAACTATTTTTTTTTTGGTGTTTTCATTTTATCAAAGCCAACATTTTCAATAAATAAATTAATTAAATGGATGTCTACATCTTTGACTCTAATTTCTTAAAGATCACATTTTTTAAAAAAAAGATCATTCTAATAGGTGCCTTAAGTGTCAAGGAAAATGTAGAGCAAAGAGAGGAGGGGGAAACATCTTCATTTTTTCACTGAAGAAGAAAATTAATTAGATCTGCAATAAATGTGTGAAGTCTCTAGAGTTTGGTAGGAAGTAGGGACAAATGAGACTTACCCATGTCCCATTTGCATTTTCTAACCTGGCTGATCTTCTCAATCGCACATCTTAATATGGTTGAACTGTACATTTAACACGTCAAATGTATCGGATCTCAGATTGTTTAGAAATATAAAATTTTATATTTATATTACTAGAAAAATGAACAGAGGTTAAACAGAAAAGAACTCTTTCACACATGTATGGTATTTAATGAATCCACGCTAAACACATTTCTAAGTCCCTTTGAATTTCACTGTTAAGGTTCTTTTGCCCCTAGAGGAATCTATAATTTTCAGCAGTGAAAGGCCAGTATATTAAAATAAATACCCTGAGGGAGTTACCAGATGCCTAGATAATCAGCCTTGTTTTGTAGATGAATGGCAGGTAAACACAGTTTATTTATGCAAAAAAAATTTCCAATATGAGGGCATTTTTAACAAGCTCAAGATGATGGTTCAAATGCTTACCGTCATTCTAAATAACACAATTAGCTTGAGCACACCACACCACAGGGTAGGCAAAGAATGAAAGCTTCTCACTTAGGCATGCAATGAAACTCCTAACTGATATAGCCCTCCAGGGCAGGGGTTGTCTTTTGATATGACTCATTTGCGTAATTTTTTAAAACTCAATAGGCTCAACTCCAACTGGACCAATGGAGGACACATGTGCCCAGCATATCCTTCACCCCTTAGAGGCTCCATTAAAAGGTTATTGATTCCAGATTTTGACCAGCGGGACAGTAACTATGCTGACTAACAGAAATGTAGAGGGAGCAAGTTGGTGCTCATCCGCTCTCATTTGTGTTTCTACAGAAAGGGAAGATGAGAGCACAGTGCCCTGCGGGTCTAGTTATCTATAAGTGAAGTCTTTTGGAAACTAGAAGAGGCCAGATTTGTCTGAAGAAATAAAAGTTTTATACTGCTGCAAGTCAAGACCAAGTGAAAAGTCACTCTGCTCTTAACCACAACAGGCTTTCTAGTATTTCTGTCTCCTTCCTATCGATGCCATTCAACCCTTGTATTACATTTTCCAGTAATAAAACTTACCTGAGTGTCCAGGCAAAACAATTTTTGTTTTATTTTGTACACCATGGGTAAGCAGAGACTTATCTTTGTAGGAGCTGAATGACTAAAGGCAGGTTAGAAGACATGGCTACATTTTGCCATGGCTCATTGTGGCCTTGATTCTGCAAACACACACATGCTTAACATGAAACACAAGTAGTCCTGTTGAAATCAATGGAACTATGCTCAAATGCTTAAAGCTAAGCGTAAGTACATAAGTGTTTACAGGATCAGGGTCTTTACCTGGTCACCAAGAACTGATAATTGAATTCTATATATCTGCCACTAAATCTGAGGATTTATGATTCTGTGAAAATACTTTTAAGCTATTACAGGGCAAAGGATTTATATGGTTTTATTCTGCCTCATAGTGAAAGAGCCTCAGAGCTAACATTGATGTATACCTGCATGTAGCATAATGTCACTTTCCAGTTTGGTTCAACTGTAATAAATTTATTAGCAAGACAAGCTACACAATTATTGGTAAGGATCAGCCTCAAAAGAGTTGGATTATAAATATATCACCATAGAGAATAACATGTGCTGTAGTTCTTTTTATGGTGGTTATAGTGGCCTATAACAGAATAAGCAGAATTAAGTGCAATCACCCAAACATCATTGAACTTGATTTAAAAGGGACACCATGAACTTAAAAAAATGATACTTCTTTCTGAACTTTTAAAAACTTACTGTTGTAAGTTACTTTTAAGATTATAACTGAGGAAACAGAAAAATGTTTTTCTCTCACCCTTCACTTTGTGTATAATTATTACTGTACTCTCTGTTGCATCCGTTACCTTGTTTATGTGGATGTTGCATCCTGCAAGTAAAGAATTTCTAGTCCTTTTCATTGCAGAATTAACACTGAGCCTGTTAACTAGTATTAAAAAAGTTTGTCTCTGTGATTTTTCCTAATATACATGTACTGTACATGCCTCTCTTACAACACCACACAGTTGGCCTTTGGGACCATTGAAATCCTCAGCCACAGATGTCCTGATTTTATGATGTGCTCCAAACCAAGATGCTAGATGTGTGCCAGACCCCATCCAGCTGCTAAAGCAGATTGCAACCAAGCATGCTCCATGGAAGATTTCAGCAATGTCAAAATGTTTTTCTTTTCTTTTTTTAATTGTGAGATTTGGCAAAGCTGACCCTTCCCCACAACAGTTTTGGTCTCATCAAACTTCAATTTTTCCAGCTAAAACCATTTTGTCAGAAATTTTCTGACCAACTGTAGTGAGCAATTGCCTATGAAATGGTAGCACCAGTTTAGGAGACCACTATGAAAGGATGGAGGGACAGGAAGATGGAAAACTTTAACCACAGTGAAATAGCTTTAATGGGTTCATGGTGATAGTCAGACTGATTGGACCCTATGTTCCTCACAGTGATATTATTATGAAATGAATATGGCATAGTTATGCTATTGTGACGGTGCTGTTCCTGGTGGGATCCGACTGTGAGTGTCAGATCAGGACAGATTGCTTCCAAAGGGGCAACTACAGCCCAAAGCTGGGGGTTTTCCACACTAAGGCAAACCAAACCAGCCAAACAGAAAAGACTTTGGTTTCGCCCCACTGGCTAATCACAAGTCACACAAACAATTCCCTTAGACACTCCAGCTTCCCAGTATCACCACCACCAGCCACCTGTCCTGGGGATCAATGGTTATGAAAACCAATACCCCAAATAAAGAAAACAGTTCTCCCCAATTCCAAAGAATCAGGCCTCAGACCCAGGTCAATATATAAACCAGATCTTCCCACAAATCACGCTGTTGCCAATCCTTTAGAATCTAAAATCTAAAGGTTTATTATACAAGGAAAAAGGTATAGGTGAGGGTTAAGAATGGTTAAAAGAAATCAATTACATGCAGTAATGGCACATCTCTTGGTTCAGGCTTGCAGCAAAGGTAGAGTAAACTGCAGGTTCAAATCAAAGTCTTTGGAAAGCATCCCATTTTAGGGATGGGTCAGCACCTTAGTTCAGAGTTCACCTGTGTAGCAAAGTCCATTCAGAGCTGGAAGCAAGACAGGCTGAAGGTAAAAGATGAAAAATGGAGGGCTGTAGCAGCTTCCTTTATAGTTTTTTCCTCTTCCTGCTGTGAAAAGTCCAGCCCCATGGAGTTCTGGAGCCACATGGGCAGATCACATGACCATGCATGACTCATATTTGCAGGCAGCAGCCATTATGCCCAGGCTTTCTCTCGTAGACTTTTTGTCTGGATTGGAGCATTCCAAGCTCCCAGAGTCCATTGTGTTGCTGATAGTCCCTTAATGGGCCATCAGGCAGCCCAAGCCAAGCTGACGCCCAGTATTCAGGAATCTTCTTCCCCAGCAGAGCACAATATTTGGAAAGACAGACAGTCCAGAGCCAATATTATAGCTCTAACTACAAAATTGATACACACATATCACTGGCATATTCATAATCATCCATTCATAACCTGGTTGTAGGCACCCATTATGACCCCCTGTACATAAGATTTGGTGCCACTATAGGACCCTGGTTGCAGCAATGATTTATAGGGTCCCAAATTATTTCAGTAATGTGACAGCTATGTTTTATGCAAGATAGATTATGTGAGGTATCATTGGAAAAGTTAAGATTTGCTGCATATGATTAGCCTATTTGTGTGCATGTATCATTTTTGTATCTGAATTTATGAATATTGACTATGTATCTGTACTTCAAATGTAGTTACACCTCGGTAACGCTCACTGGACAAGATGGTTTTAACCTAGATAGTGGGTGGGAAGGGTCTATTTAGGGCAATGGGCCATTAAGAAAAAAATAATTGGCCTTGGGAGAAGTGTATCCCCCACCTGTTGAGCTTTTCTGAGAACACTAAAGACAGGATCCAAGTAATGACTGCTATGACACTAAAAGGACATGAGATAAGACCACACGCCTCTAGACTCCATCTTGGGATGTCAGTATTGTGCCACAGACGGTTTTGGGAACAAAGGATTTCCATCATATGCAAAAGTTATATAAGGCGGGGAGTGACATTATCTGGTGTTCTTCGCTCCCCACAGAAGACAACTCCTGGAAACACCTGAAGAACAAAGACTGAACTGGGGGAAGTGCTGGACCCAGGCTAAAGGGATTTCTAGCCTGTGAATGAGACACCTGGGGATTCCAAGCTATAAAGCAAGTGCAGCTTGTCCCTTAAGACTCTTCAGCGGGCTAGTAGCATCTTTTAGGGTGAGAATTTGCTATTCTTATCCAATCTATCTTAGTTTAGTTTGCATATTTTGTTTATTTTCAAGGTAATCTGTTTGTGATCCCTTATAATCACTTAAAATCTATCTATCTGTTGTAGTTAATACACTTGTTTTTGCTGTATCTAAACCAGTGAGTTGGGCTAAAGTGCATGGGAATCCTAGCTCAGTGGCAAAAGGCTCTTGCATATTCCTCTCCACATTCAGGGTGGGGGGCGAATTTTATGAGCTTATGCCAGGTGTGGGAAAACTTTTTGGCCCAAGGGCCACATTGAGGTTAAAAATTGTATGGAGGGCCGGGTAGGGTAGGGAAGCCTGGCCCCGCCCCCATCTGACCCCCTCCCGCCCCTTGCAGAAGCCTCAACCCACCCAACCTCCCCTGTTTCCTGTCCCATGACCGCTCCCTCCCGAGACCCCCCTGCCCCTAGCAACTCCCCAGGACTGCACCCCCCATCTAAGCCTCCCTGCTCCTTGTCCCCTGACTTCCCCCTCCTGAAACCCTCCCACCCTAACTGTCCCCACAGAACTCCACGCCCTCCCCAAGCTCCCCTGTCCCCTGACTGCCTCGACCCCTATCCACCCCACTCAGGTCCGCCGGAGCGAGACACGCTGCCCCGTCCCCTTACCACGCCGCTCAGAGTGTCAGGACCTCAGGACCCGCTGGAGCCATGGCAGCGCGGTGCACTGAGGCTCTGGGAACGGGGGGGAAGGTGGAGGAGGGGCCGGAGCAGCCTCCCTGGCCAGGAGCTCAGGGGCCGGTCAGGAAGGGCCCACGGGCTGTAGTTTGCGTGACGTGAAACGAAGTGAAAATTAAAGTGAAATAAAGAGAAATACGCGCCACTCCAACAACGGTCAATGTGTTTTGAGTGCGCCATCTATTGGGGAAACGTGGGCATTGCAGGGAAAGGGGAAAAAAAGGAGGTTTTTACTATAATTTGGACAAGTTCGGCGGGCCGGATTAAAAAGCCTAACGGGCCGTATGTGGCCCGCGGGCCATAGTTTGCCCATGTCTGGCTTATGCTGTACAGTTCCCTGTGCAGTGCAAGACAGTATAAATTTGGGTTTATACTCTGTAGCGGGTACATGCCTGAGGTGCATGCCTTATCTGTAGCGTTCTTATGCAGGGTCTGGTCAGAGACCCTGCATATAACTGCACCTGTGTGTGTCCTTACCTGTATGAAAGTGGAGGCTAGAGCAGTACAGGGTGAGAGGGAGCACAGGCTGGTGGGTCGGGGGCTCAGTGATACTCCAGTTCAGTGACACTCCAGGGGGAAGCCGTCACACCCGACTCCTAGAGTTAGGCAGCAGTGCACATGCTCGGAAGCAGAAGCATAGCTGCCTCAGGAACTTTTATGTTGGAAAGACTTAGGCACTGAGTGAATTTAGGTGCTTACGTAGTTTGGTGAAAGTTCTGTGAATTGCAGTGGAACCAAAACTGGAAGTTAAGTGCCTAAAACAGGAATGTAGGCTCTTAAATCATTTTGTGGCTCCCACCCTTAGAGGCCAATTCTGCCTTTGCTTATATCTGTGTCAACCTTTTGGCTTCAAATAACTTCAAGTGGGTTGGTTGACTATATGTGAGAGCAGAATTTTGTCCTTAATCTAAGACTGTGAATTTGTCAATGGTGGAAAAATCCCCAAAAGACATATTGCATTGGCTCTGATTCCTCAATCCTGCAATGTATAGAGCACCGGTGGACTATTGGTGTCATAATGAGGCGCTATTAACACTATGCAAAGATAGACTGAAGATGGCTTGTCCTATCTACAGCAGCTAAACTATCTGCCTTAAGAAAAAGAATCCACTTTGTGAAATAAAATTGCCTTCATATTAAACAACATGAATGGTCATGTCACTGGAGGAGGTTAGGGCTGTACTTGATTACAGGCTTTTTTCTAGAACCTACCAGCAAGAAATTGGCTTCTTTCTCATCCCACAAAGAGATTTGTTGTATATATTCATGCAGAAGGATACAATTTAGATGAGGAAATAAGCTGCTTAAATGATTCAGAAATAAATTTCTGCTGATTTGGTAATACTAAATACTTTAGTTCTTTTCCCTTTATTCCTTTTAGGCAGAGTCACTAATCGGCAACATGGAGCATGTGTGTAGAATTTAGCTAGAGCTATGTGACAAAATCATGCAGCTCAAGGAAAACCATATTTTTTGTTGTTTTTCTTGGGGCCGGGGAAGAGGAAAACAAAATAAAACACATGGTGTGGCTTTGCTTTCCACTTTTTTGGCATTTTTTTCACAAGAAACAAAAAGGGAATATTTGCAGGCAAAACTATTTTTCTGCAAAAATGAAACCTATTTTACTCGGAATAAAAGATATGTGTGATTTGCTGTAGGGTAGAATGGTGCTCTTTTTACTATGTAAAAAGGGTACTCCAACAGAAACAGCAATGTTGTGTCTGATGCATACAAGTGGATACATAATTTACTTTTCCCAGATATAGCACAAATCTACTCGAGTCACATAGAATAAAATACTTTTTATGTCCTTTTCTTTCAGCTTTTAAGCTTCTTCTCTCACCATTTTTGTCTTCCTTTTCCACATCTGTTTTTTTCCGTTCCCCCTTGAGTTCTTTGGATTTCTCATACCGAAGAATATAGTAATTGCCGTAGCAGATCAGATCACTGATCCACCTAGTCAGTTTCCAGTACTAAATGCTTCATCTGACGTCAAAGAGATCTTTTTAACCCTTTATGCATAGTGAAGACACTAGCACAGGAGAACTTCTCCCTTCAGCATAGATACTCCACTTCACCAAGAGTCAGTAGCTAAGCTGATGGGAGAATCCCTCCTGTCAACACAGTACTGTCTACACCCAGGGTCAGGTCAGTATAACTATGTCACTCAGGAGTGTGGATTTTCAGACCCCTGAGTGATGTAGTAATACCCACATAAGTTCCTACTGTAAAACAAACCTGAGTGTTTGGCTTATGCCCTGACGCATAAGGATGTATATCCCTTCCTGTTTTTCTAATTCCTCTATCTAATATAACAGTGGATGTTCTCATTATCCAGGCAAACATCAGATCCTTTGCAGACAGCCCTGAGAGGGAAATCCTTCACAGTTCATGTAAACAAGGAGAGCAAACTTCCCTACCTGACATTCTCTCAGAGTTCGGGGACAGGGAAGCTCGCAGGAGGAAGCGAATGCCAACCAACGCTCGGAATTCATGTCGGAGCCCTGCACAGTTTAAGAATGGCATATCAGGGAAGCCATCTGGCATACTTGAGCCCCGTGGAAGTGGAGTTCTGTTCCTGTGCAGTTTAGGATTGCTGGATGGTGAATGCTTCCTACTGTGAACTCATACATCAGCACCTCATGTCACTGCACATCTTCAACTCACCGAGCCAGCCACACAGAGAACAGACTACTGCTGTGGTGCTTCTAAGCCTGGCCTAAGTGACACTCATCGGTTACAATGTGACCAGATAATGTGCACTGATTATGTCTTGTATCCTTGTGATGCTTTTTTTAGCATGATCTCTGTCACACTGTCTGGAGTGGCTCATAACTGTAAATGCCCACCCCAGGGCAGACTGTCACAAAACAGGGTAGACACTCTAAACTAGTGGTATATTCTATAATTAGATTTCACTAACCCAGTAACAAATGTGAACTCCTGGATCACTGTACCAGTCTTACGATGCAGTCACAGACCTTAGCCTCTCCAGTCTATCTTGTGACCCAGACAAACTGAACTTTGTGACAAGAGGTTATGAAAACAAAAAAATCACACCACATCAGATGACGCCCAGTGCAAAAGACCAGTCAGGCACCCCACATCAATTGATACTCCAGATCTTACCCCAAACACAATGATGGCAGCCAATTCTATAGTAAACTAGCTAAAGATGTATTAGCTAAGAAAAAAGAATGAGAGTTATTGAGAGGTTAAAACAGGTAAAATATTAATAACAGGCAAATCAGTTTGTAACTTCAAATGGTGGCAGTGGTGTAACAAATTGCTAGTTTCCCAAAGGTCGTCAGGGCTACCCAGAATAACTCTGGAGATCTCCATCTTCCCCTTCAGTTTTGTCATTGACAACCGATCATCAAACACAGTGACCAGTCACTTTGAAATTAGAACTGTTCTGTTAAAGTTCTTAAGTCCTCATTAGCATTCCACCTAATTTCTTTTATGGGTAACTTAGTACAAGGACAATGATACATCCTCGTGTCACCTTAGAGACTAACAAATTTATTTGGGCATAAGCTTTCGTGGGCTAAAACCCACTTCATCAGATGCATGGAGTGAAAAATATGGGAGCAGATATAAATACATGAAAAGATGGGAGTTACCTTACCAAGAGTGTTTACTTTGTAAATGTTTGCTATTACATTATGACAGAAACAGATACGTGAAAACAATCTCATTAGTTTTAGGAAGTGTAAACATCCAAAACATTTCCACATTTCCAATTGCTTTGATTTAATACAAAAGTGACTGTATTGGAGACAATTTTTTATTTCAGGAGAAAGTCATTAGGGGAGACGATGTTCTAGATTTGATTTTGATGAATAGGAATAGGAACTGGTTGTGAATTTGAAAGTGGAAGGCAGCATAGGTGATGGGTGAGCCCCTGTTTTGGGAAGGCTAACCCACTGGTCACACTGCTTCTGCCTAAGGCCCTGCCCTCGCATGCTGAAGCCCTGAACCCCACTCCGAAAGGAGAAATGTTGAGGACCCTCCCGCAACGGGAGGAGCCCCACCCCAGCCATACCTGGGTCGAGCTGCCAGACTTCCCCTACCCACTGCCCCCCCCCCCACCGCTTGGCCAAGATGCAACCCCCCTAACCCTCCCGAGTGCCAGGCCAGTCCCAATCCTGGGCCGAGCCACACACACATCCCCTGGCCAAGAGGCAGCACTGCACCTCCAGTGCTGGGCTGGCTTCAGCGCCTGGCTGAGCCACCGACCCCAGTGCCCAGCTGAGCTGCCAGGTCATCCCCAACACCAGGCCAGCTGGGCCAAGCTGCCTTTTCCCCACCTCCCCCACCAAGGCCTTCCCCCGGCCAGTGACAGGAAGTGCCACTATCCCCCGAGTGCCAGGTCGGACCTCCAAGGACCGGACCCAACTGGATGAGTCTCCTCACTCCCCTGTCCCTGAGGAGGAGGGATGATGTGAGCAATGGGTTACCTCCAGAGGTGGGGGTTGGAGTGGAGGAGACACGGCAGGCAGGTTGCAGCAGCAGCAGCAGGCAGTGGGGGGGCCTTGAAGAAGAGATAAGCTGGGGCCACTGGGGCCCTGGCGGTGGGTGGGTGGTAACACCAGGGAAGGCTCAGCCTTCCCCAGTGTATTATATATGCTGCCCGCGCCAGGCAGCTCGGGTGAAAGTGATCATGAAATGATAGAGTTCATGATTATAAGGAATGGTAGGTGGGAAAAGAGCACAATAAAGCTAATGGATTTCAAGAAGGCAGATTTTAGCATATTCATGGAGTTGGAGTTTCCATGGGGAGCAAGTCTAAGGGGAAAAAACAGTTCAAGGTAGTTGGTAAATTTTCAAGGAGACATTATTAAAGGCACAAGAGCAAACTATCCCACTGCATAGGAAAGATAGAAAGTATAGCAAGAGACCACCCGGCTTAAGCAGGAGATCTTCAATGATCTGAAACTCAAAAAAGAGTCCTATAAAAAGTGGAAACTATGTCAAATTACAAAGGATGAATACAAACAAACAATGCAAGCATGTAGGGACAACATTTGAAAGACCAAGGCACAAAACAAGATTAAACAAGCTAGAGATATAAAACGTAATAGGAAAACCTTCTACAAATACATTAGAAGCAAGAGGAAGACCAAGGACAGAGTTAGCTCAATGAGGGGAAGGGAGGGAGAAACAATAACTAGAAATGGCAGATGTGCTAAATGATTTTTTGTTTCAGTTTTCACCAGAAAGTTTAGTAGCAATTGGAAATCTAACTTAAAGAATGCCAGCTAAAATAGGGAAAGAACAAGTTAGAATACTCAAGGAGCTGACTGAGGAGATATCTGAGCCATTAGTGATTATCTTTGAAAAGTCACGGAAGACAAGAGATTCCAGATCTGGAAAAGGGCAATTATAGTGCCAATCTATAAAAAGATGAATAAGGACAACCTGATGAATTACAGAATAGTCAGCTTAACTTCAATATCCAAAAAGATAATGGAGCAAATAATTAAGCAATCAAGTTGTGAACATCTAAAAGATAATAAAGTGTTAAGTAACAGTCAGCATGGATTTAGCAAGAAGAAATTGTATCAAATCTACACAATAGCTTTCTTTATCAGGGTAACAAGCCTTGTGGATGGGGGTAAGCAGTAGATGTGATATATCTTGACTTGAGTAAGGATTTTGATACTGTCTCGCATGACCCTCTCATAAACAAACTATGGAAATACAACCTAGCTGGAGCTCCTAGAGGGTGGTTGAATAACTGGTTGGAAAACCATTTCCTGAAAGTAGTTATCAGTGGTTCACAGTCAAGCTGGAAGGGCATATCTAGTGGCTCCCACAAGAATAAGTTCTGGACATATCTTTATCAATGATTTAGATAATGGCACAGAGAATACACTTATAAAGTGTGGCATCAGATTAACTATCCTCCACTCATCTGGTTCAAAAGGTGATTTAAATGATAGGCTACAAACTACAGCTCGGTTACATACCACAGTTAATAGGTCTGCAATTTCATATTTGAGTTCCTTCAAAACTCTTGGGTGAATCCCAGTTGGTCCTCGTGACTTATTACTGCTTCTGACGTACTTAACAAAAACATTTGCTGTTAGTTTTTGTGTCTTTTGCGAGTTGCTCTTCAAATTCTTTTTTGGCCTGCCTAATTATATTTGTACCCTTGACTTGCTAGTCTTATGCTCCTTTCTATTGTCCTCAATAAGATATGACTGCAAATTTTTAAAAGGCCTTTTTTGCCTCTCACCCTTTCTTTTACTTTGTTGTTTAGCGATGGTGGCACTTCTTTGGTCCTCTTACTATGTTTTTTTTTAAAAAAAATTCAGGGTATACATTTGCTTTGAGCTTTTAGTATGATGTTTTTTAAAAGTTTCCATGCACCTTACAGGTATTTCACCTTTTAATTTTACCACTGTACCTATTAATTTCAGTTTAATTAGCTTCCTCATTTTTGTGTTATTTCCCTTTCTGAAGTTAAAAGCTACTGTGGTGGTCTTCTTTAGTATCCCCCTGCCAGGATTCTAAGTGTTATGGTCCTTATTACCAAATGGTTCAGCTATATTCACCTCTTGCACTGGAGCCTGACCTTCACTTAGTAATGAATCAAGAATTGCATCTCCCCTTGTGGATTCCAGGACCAGCTTCTCCAAGAAACAGTTATTTATGGTGTCTAGATATTTTACCTCTGCATCTCATCCTGAGGTGACATGTCCCCAGTTAGTATGGGGCTAGTGAAATCCCCCCCCCTTATTTGGTTTTCTATTTTTATAGACTCTCTAATCTCCTGGAGCATTTCACAATCACCATCACCTTTGTGGACAGGTGGTCAATAGTTAGGGCCCTACCAAATTCACAGCCATGAAAAACCCATCATGGACCATGGAATCTGGTCTCCCTCCTGTGAAATCTGGTGTTTTGTTTGCTTTTACCCTATACAGATTTCATGGGGGAGGCCAATGTTTCTCAAATTGGGGTCCTGATCCAAGAGGGAGTCACAGGGGGTTCACATGGTTATTTTAGAGGGGTCATAGTTTCGCCACTGTTACTTCTGCATTGCCTTCAGAGCTGGGCAGCCAGAGAGCAGTGGCTGCTGGCCAGGTGCTCATCTCTGCAGGGAGCAGCGCAAAAGGGTACCATGACATCCTTACTTCTGTGCTGCTGCTGGCGATGGCTCTGCCTTCAGAGCTGGGCTCCCAGGCAGCAGCTGCCACTCTCCAGCTGCCCAGCTCTGAAGACAGTGCCTCCACCAGCAGTAGCGCAGAAGTAAAGGTAGCAGTATCACAACCCCTCCTAAAATAACCTTGTGATCCCCTAACTCCTATTTGGGTCAGGACACCTACAATTACAACACCATGACATTTCAGATTTAAATAGCTGAAATCATGACATTTATGGTTTTTTATGACTGTGAAATTGACCAAAATTGGAATATGCATTCTATCTATCGACCCTCCGCAGTTATGGAAGCCTATTTGTGCAAAGCCATCCACAATGTCATTCACGTTGCCTAGAGTCATGGTCTTTAGGCACAGGATGTGATTAATGGGCCTGCAACATGAGCCCAGCGGTTGACTTTCCCGCTCTGAACGGGTTAGCCATGAATTGGTAGCAGTCTAGAGTAGCCAGCTTTCACAGGGAAATTGCCATGTCCTTCTCCAGCAACAGGGCAGCTCTCATTGCTGTGTCCTAGTGCTGCAGGGCTGGGGAAAGCTCATTACACAGTCCTATGAATGTAGCTTTCCTCAGCCGAAAATTCTGCAGCCACTGCGCATCCCACATGTGCTTCACGGTGTGATCCCACCACTCAGTGCTTGTTTCCCGAGCTCAACACTGGCATTCCACTGTGGTCAGCATCTCCATGAATGCCCCAAGCAATCTCGTGTCATAGTTACTACGCATGGCGAGATCAATGTCACACTCCTCTTGTCTTTGTAGTTTAAGGAATAAGTCCATTTATGACGTGTTAGAGCGAGCAGCATACAGGTCAAAAGTTCAGGGTCCAGTCCTGCAGCCCGAATAGGCAGAGCACACAATACATAAATTGTTGAAAGATGACTCCAAATGTGGACGGAAGCACAGGGATTGCTGAGACATGAAGCAATGCATCACGAGGCATTGGGATAATATTCATGATTCCCCGTGACCCCTCTCCATCTTCACACAACTCTTTGAGTCAGAAGAGGAAGAAATGCTCTGTAGGAAAGCTTCTCAGAGTACACCACTCTGAATACTGCTGCAAGTGCTGCAAGCGTGAACGTGCTATTGCGCAGGCAACTGACAGTGTGAACACACAACAGCGGTTTCCCTTCAGTGTTCTCTGAGCAGTGCTGTAACTCCGGGTGCTGTAACTCTGACAGTGTAGACATGTCCTAAGGCTTATATCCATTGCTCTCCTCCGTATCACCAACTCAATATACAGTAGCAATAAATATTCTGAACCTCTCTGTTTTGTGCTCCCTATCTACCAAGTTTGATAAGACAAGAGAAGAGAAACATAAATGAAATTGTTGGGTGCAAAACATTTCAAGATGACCAGAATAAAGTTATCCATGAGTTAAATAAAAACTATTTTCTAAGGGGAGAAAGAGTTGAAGGAAAATGACCAGGTGAAAAAGAAATACAATGCACCATACACTGGGAATGTATTTATTGGAATAGTCCCAATTCCAGATCAAAGATATTATAGAAGTTGTGGGGATCCATAAACCATTTTCAGTGCCAGAAAATGTTTCACTAAACCTCACAGGAAAGTCTAGGAAAGTTCTTTCAGTATCATATTTTTAAAAAGAGAAGAAAAAACCCTGTGCTTAACAACTAAGCCTCCGATCAAGATTTCCTCTATCCTCTAATGCACCATAGGCAGTTCCTTCAAATACAATTCTGATGTGAAAGGAAATGTGTGTGTGTGTGTAGTATTTATATGTGAGCGAGCGAGATAGTCTATGTGTGTATATATAGTTCCTTTCACAACAGAATTGTATTTACACACACACACACACACTCTTTTCTGAACAGCAACCAAAATGCTGCAGAAGCTTCCACACCAGCATTTCAAACAATCTCACCTGGGTGCACATGGGCACGGGAATGAGTTTGAGACCTGAACTTGTATCTACTTTTTGCAGCCTAGAAGGGGGATTCTTTTCAAAAAGAAACAGGCAGGTTTGGGCAGTCTGAAAAAGAGGACAGAATGGAGCATGGCCAAAATGTAGCTGCTCAGACAGATCCTGGCTGCATGCACCACATTGGGATTTTTAAAAAGAGCTCCTGTGTGCCATTTGGCACTACTGCCCATACCTCCCTCCCCCCCCCCCATATTTCCAGGACAGTTACAGCTTAGAATAAGACTATCTGCATCACCTCATTTTGCAGCTGTTTGCAAGAGATACTGCAGTGGGACAAGGGGGCACCTTACTGCTTGGCACAAGTGGATGATAACACTGAGAGATTGGAGACAGTTTTTACCACATAAAAGTCAAATGTTTCAAGTTTTCATAAGTGTAGAGTAACCAATGTGGCTTGTTCTGTACCTTTAAAAAGAAACACCATCCTACCCCCACACCTCACCTATGTGCACTGACTCTTGATTTCCTGTGGAACAGACACACTCAAGCTTGGACTTCATACCAGACATAAAATATCTTTAGCCTGGGAACTCAGTAAAATAGGGTCCCCCTAAAATCTGCCCCCCCCACCAACCTTTTAAGAGTACTTAGTGTCCATTGCGTGGTGGAGGGAAGAGCATGATAGGGATGAATATGGATCGGGTCAGGGCCAGACAAACCATGGGGGGTATCCTGCCCTGAATGGGAACATACAACCAGATACCACCATTTTGAATGTGCCATTCTCAGTCAGTAAACTCTGCCAACCGCTGGTCTGCAGATAAATTCATCATAGAACTTCTGAAACAGATCTTGCCAGTTGATACCACGGAGCTGTGGAAAGGCAATGGGAGCTACACCAGTGCCATGGCAAGGGTCTGTATTCATTAATCTCATGGCCAATCTAAAGTAAAAGGGACCTAATAGGAGTTTTGGAAATTCAAAACCATGAGGCTTGTGTTTTTTTCAACGACTCTGGTTTGGCTGAGAGGCAGAAATATCAAAATACCACAAGAAACGTTATCCTCACATTCAAAATCAGAGACAGCAAATCTCTGGAAATCTTACAGGAAAGCCTGGCCTTGGATTCTTAATCTAACTCTCTGTCCAAATAAGATCCAGGAAAATGTCCAAGCCAAACTGGACTTCTAACACTGTGTAGGTTCATCCATCATTGCTCTGTAGCTCAGGCTCGGTTTGTTGGAGGATTTATTTTAAAGTTTATTTGAACTTGTATGCCATCAGCTAATGAAGATTTCTGACTGAAAGGCAGGAGAGTAGGCATCTTGGACAGCTTCACATATATAACCATGTAATATAACCATGTAATATCAGGAACAGAGCTGGCCTGGGTGACCCAGCAAGCTCAGCTGGGCCCAATGAGACCTTCTCCCAACGGTTGTGTCTCCCATTTGGGAAAGGAAACCACAGACAGCTACATGAGCTTTGCAGTGGCCACAGGATCACCTGACCGTGTACCACGCCTGCAACTGCACGTGCCCTGCTCTTGCTTTCAGTCCCTTGTTCCAGTCTTTGCCTCTCAGCCCTGCCCCTGAGTCAGACTTTGGTTCTGAACTTTGGCTTGGCTCCTTGACCTTGACTCTGGCTTCACCCTGAGCCCAGGGCCGGCGACAGAAATTTGGGGCCCCCCTACTCTGATCGTTTGGGCCCCCCCAGCCCAGCCGGCGCTCCCCCCCCCAACCCAGCCGGCGCTCCCCCCCCCCCCAGCCCAGCCGGCGCTCCCCCCCAGCTGACAGTGGCTGGTGGCAGTGCGGGGTCCTGCGACGCGAGCCGCCCTTGGTGCTACCCCCCCCCCCCGCACTTTCTCCCCCGGACTGCGCCGCTGCCGCTGGCCGGGCTCACTGCTCCTGCTGGGGACACGCGCGCTCGTCCGCTCCGGAGGAGAGCCGCGCTGCCTCCCCGCCCCTTCCCCGCTCTCCAGATCCGGCGTCAAGGGGGGATGACTATGGGTACTGCTGTGTACCGGGGTCCCCCTAAAGTCCGGGGCCTGGTACAGCTCTACCCGTAGTACCCCCCTGTCACCAGCCCTGCCTGAGCCCAGTACCTGACTCCTGGATCTACACCTATCATTACTCCAAACCACCACTGTGAACACCAGGAAAGTTCCTATCCACTAGGTAGGTTGCCCACACCCTGGCAGCTTACACATAGATCTCTGTCTCAAGCTGGAGCCACAGAACTAAAAGACAAGAAAATTATTAATGGACTGATTTTCATTTTTGCTTTGTTTTTGTTGAGGAAAAATACATTTTTTGTTCTTTTATTCTCGCTGACCATCCCTTGCATTTGGCCAAGGGATAGTTGAGCATGGGTCCCATCCCAGAGTCTGAATTAATAAAATACAACAAATACGAAGGAGGTCTTCTGAAAGACAGGAAGCCTTGCAGCTCTGGTACGTCAGAGATTGTACCTGGTAGTCTGGAAACTTTAGTCTTACTATCACCTTTATAATTAGGCATTGGTACACCATTGACTGCATCCTTTTCATTTGCACATGTTGTGACCACCCTTGGACCATAAGCTGTACTAAACCCCAGTATTATGATCACTGTTGTCCATAAACATCATGACCCCAATAGTCTGAGATGTACACTGCCCTTGACATCTCATTAGGCATCTGAACTGGACTGTGATGTTTCAGGAATACTTTATGAAAATGTAGACTTTATGGGCCCTCAGTTTCATGCATATGTAACCCTCACACCTCCTGGGTGTGATGCTCTGTCCCATCTCTGGCACCGAGACCACTTAGAAATCAATGAGTCTCCTACAACCTTAGCTAGCAACCATGTGGCTTTTAGCTCATACAGGTGTGATCCTGCCCACTGAGGATGGGGGTCTGTCAGTGTTACATAAATAGCCAATGTGATTGCACACGAGCAAGAGTGCAGAACTGAGCTCTATGATCTGAATTGGAAGCAACATGGTGGCACCAAAATCTCTTGAGAAATCAGACATGTTTCAGTTGTCACATCAAGTTTGCACTCCCTTTGTTTTCCACAAGTAAATCTCAGCCCTGTCATACTCTTACTTTCCTACCTAGGACAACATAGTCCTCTCATCTTCAAAGAGTTGTGTGGGCATTATGTGGCTACTCTGTGGCCATGTAATTTTTCAGCTCAAAGTAGCAAGTCATAGGAGAGTAAAAAGAATGGAAAATTCTACAGAAATTGCTGAAGCTTTCCAAAAGGGCTGTTAACTTACAGAAAGTGAATAGTTGGACTTGTAACATTTTCCCATCAAATCTATTTTTCATTGGCAAATTGGAGCTTGGACAAAATGAAAGTTTTTTTTTTTAAAAAAAGTGGTTTCATCAGAAAAAATGTTGATATTTTCTCAAAAAAACCCAAACAGCTAAAACCAGAAATAATTTGATTAAAATATGGTGCCATGATGCCTCATGGAAGTTGTAATTTGGATGGCTTATTTACCCCTTTTTCCTCTGTGGGCTAAGATCTCTGGCTGGACCACATCTCCCATAATGCACCCCGGAAGATGATTCCTACTACACATTCCCTCACCAGGAGAAGAGAAACTGCTGGTCCATGGAAGCTATGGTTTGAGTGGGAGCCTGGCTCATAGAGGAGAGTGGGAGTGTAACTATAGCTCCCAGAAGGTGCCATTTTGAATTAAAATATTTTGGTGTTTGATATTTTGCTGAAAAGTTGGAATTTTCCATTGAGAAATACACTTATTTTTTGATCAGTTTTAATTTATAGCTCTTTTTGAAATGCAATCAAAGTGGCTTGTTGGTAAATATACATATTAGGATTTACTTGCTGTCCCCTTTGGTTTTTTCAGCCAATACCTGGCTACCCTGCATTGTAGAATATCAGTATTTTTCAAGCCAGATAAAGAGCTCCTTTTCAGAATACTGTACTAGATTCCAACCTCATTAACAAAACTGCAGTAACTCCATTGAAAAGTTTTACTGCCAAGTAACTGAGGTCAGACTCTGACCTGTAATGCTGTAAAACACAAACCCACATTAAACCAACTGAGTTGCAGAGAATAAACCTAAAGATTACGTTACTTTGGTGACAATAGTGTTGGCTGGAGATTTGGGGGAGAAGGGAGCGAAATTCATCTGGTTAGCATCTGTGGCAAAATTAGTGGTCCTCAGCCCTAATCCTTTGAACAGTTAAAAATAAAATAAAAAAAAGTAAAATAAAATAAATACATAAATAATCATTGTTTCAGAAAGCAATAAGAAAAGGACAAATAGAGAAGGGATGAGAGGCTTCCACAGTGTGCAGCTTTCAAAACCCCAGGAGAACAAACAGACGAGCTGCAGGGGACCTGCCAGGGAGTGCAATTTATAGAGAAATTGTCAAAGCTTTCATTCAAGGAGACTGACTCCACAGTAAATGGGAGAAGTGTACAGGCAGTAGCTCAGAGCAAAAGCATCTTACGTTTCTTAACAAACATTCCAAGGTTATCATAAAACAGTCCTGTGTTTTTGTGCTGCAGGGTTCCATTAAGTGAGATTCCTTCCCCAGCAACCTACACTGGCTACAGGTTTCACTCAATAGCTTTTTGTCTGACCTTCTGGGTAATTGCACATGACCTATAGTGTGTTTTTTTTAATTCCACTGAACAAAAAAGTTCTGGGCTTATGACTGTGAGACTCCATATCTTATTTTGTGGGGCCAGCATTAATATTTAAATCGTCTGTGACTGGATTGCTTTTGCATTTTGCACATAGTCAGACTTTTTTTAAAGCAGATATTGTATTGCATTTCAGTTTTCAGTGCGAAATATTTCCAAATAGGCCAGGAGATAGCAGAGGGACCCGTCTTCTTTACAGTTACCTTAAAAAGCAGAATTACTCCCCCTGCATTTTAAGATATTTTAGACATTTTTGAAAGAGATGGGATTTGGTGACTACACTATTTCCCAGCTATAAAACATGTGGTACATTGAGTTTGATAACCAGCAAAGGACTGTTTCCCCTCTGTATTACAAGTTAAATATTTATGAAGGTTCAAGGGATTGTCAACATTAGTAACTAAGCAACTCTATTTGTTAATGATCAACAAAACAACCATAATTAGAGAAGGAAGGAGATCACCACCGTGCAGAACATTATGGGAAATTCTGTACAAATGACCAAGAAAGAAGCAAAGTCACGTTCCACAATAAAAAAAGGTAACAAAACAATTAAAGATAAACCTAAGGACTCAGGCTCTTCTGTGGGAATCTAATAATAGGTGGCTCTCTCTGCATGCACGTGGACACAGCGAGATGTGTGTGTGTGAGAGAGATTGTTTAGAGTCTGCAAGGGGCCTGCTTCATATTTAAGAAAATCTGATTCCCTACCCTCTCTCCCCCAAATTTGAAATATCAAGCTCTGCTCCCTCCCAGAAAATACACCTTCATGTGAGAGTGACAGTCCCTGGACCATAAAGGAACTTCCTTTCAAATAGGGCACTCTGAGGTCCTCTACAAGAAATATCTGAAAACGTAGACACCAAACTGCCCCTCAAAACCAGATCCCTGCAATTTTCCACACCAAGTTCTAACACAAAGTGCAAAATCAGGTCAGTTGGAAAGAAAGGGAAAAAAAGTATCTAGAGACAATCAGGGAGAGGGTCTGTATACACCAGCAATAATTACACTAATTACCATAACAAAAACAAAGAGGTGTCCATGTGGCACCTTAGAGACTAACAAATTTATTTGGGCATAAGCTTTCATGGGTTATAACCCACTTCATCAAATGCATGGAATGAAAAATACAGTAAGCAAGTATAAACGTACAGCACATGAAAAGATGGGAGTTACCTTACCAAGTGCACAGTCAATTCTAACGAGGCCAATTTAATCAGTGTGGATTTGGCCCATTCCCAAAAGTTGATGAGAAGGGGTGAGTATCAACAGAGGGAAAATTACTTTTTATTCGGGCCTAATCTGATGGTGTCAAATTTGCAAATTAATTCCAGTTCTGCAGTTTCTCACTGAAGTCTGTTTTTGAAGGTTTTTTTGTTGAAGAATGGTGGTGACTTTTAAGTTTTTTATTGAGTGTCCAGGAAGATTGAAGTGCTCTCTCATTGGTTTTTGAATGTTACAATTTTTGATGTCTGATTTGTGTCCATTTATTGCATGGAAACTGTCCATTTTGGCCAATGTACATAGCAGAAGGGCATTGCTGGCACTTGATGGCCTATATCACATTGGTAGATGTGCAGGTGAATGAGCCCCAGATGGTGTGGCTGATGTGATTGGGTCCTATGATGGTGTAACTTGAATAGATATGTTGACAGAGTTGGCAAGGGGGTTTGTTGCAGGGCTAGTGCTCCTGGGGTAGTGTTTCTGTTGTGTGGTGTGTAGTTGCTGGTGAGTATTTGCTTTAGGTTGGGGGGGGGGGGCTGGCTGTAAGCAAGGAGTGGCCTGTCTCCCAATGTCTGTGAGAGTAAGGGAATCATACTTCAGGATAGGTTGTAGATCTTTGATGATGCTCTGGAGAGGTTTTAGTTGGGGGCTGTAGGTGATGGCTAGTGGTGTTCTGTTACTTTCTTCATTGGGCCTGTCCTGTAGTAGGTGACTTCTAGGTAAAGAAGACCGAGCCACCAAGGTACCCAGAAGTCACCTACTACAGGACAAGGACATGTTTTTGCTATACAGTCTAACACAGTTACCCCTCTGAAACCTTAACATGACAAAGTATGTTTAAGAGACATGACCACAAATAGCAGTGAAAAAACAGGGTGGTGAGGCAGAATAGCAAAAAAACCCCTCTCTGTATCGGTTCCGCTAATAACAACATTAATAAATCCTTCAGCCTGCTCATCCCCAACAATTTATTCTGTCAGCAAAGGTACCCAGCAACATTACTACTTAAAGGATCCTAGCTGTGGCTGACACGAAGAAATGGTATGTCTAGAGTTGACAGGGTCAGATCACAGAATGATGAGAGTCATGGGGTGCCTGTGACATGTTACTTTCTGACAGTCTGGAAACTTTCACACTCCAGATGCTGGGCACTTGAACTGACTAAAAGAGAGAAGCAGAATCTTACAGTCACCCAATTAGTGCCCTTCACAAACTCTCAGCTTGGACAGTCCAGCTGAACTGCTTGTCTGTATCAGGATCACTGAGGCTATAGGAAGTTATTTTGTCTACCTGGAGTAGTAAGGATTACTTCTAAGGGTTTTATCAGAGAGGAAACCACCTTCATTTTAGTTAGTGTACAAATGTGATTGGAATCCCCCAGGCTATGGCGAATGGCTAAAGCTCAAAGCTGATACATTTTAAAAATAAAATTGGATGTTTGCTTCTGAACTAGTAGTCATGTGTATAGAGAAATCAAATTACACAATGAGCATCATTAACAATCACTCTGCCTCTAGTAATATTTTTAATAGAGGAAAAACAAATTATAGGCATTGATTTTTAATATAAACTCTCTTTTCTCGGAAACACCAACGTCCTGGAGATATCAGGTACTAGAAGCCTGTGATAATTCATTCTGATGGTTAGTGTACAATGAGGGAGTGAAGGTAATGCATAAAAATATGGTGCTGATTTACAGCCTTGCTCAATCCAATTGCCTTTAATTTAATTTAATTTAATTTTTTTTGGCATGTGAGTGTAAATCAACACAGCATTTGTTCCATGGAAAATGCCTTACAAGAGTAAGGACACATATTATTAAGGTGTGTTACTATTAAATGTAGTTTTTTAAAGTGAAAAATTAAAATACAAATCATAACTTACTGGGAACATTACAACCTTTTCTCAAGCCTCTAGGAACTCCCAAAACTACAGGGTGAGAGAGTGCAATTTTTTGAAATGCCAACTTTGTAATAGGAGGAAACCCACAGAGATGGGTGAACATGAAATATATGTACATGTATCATCCAAATTCTTCACACACTTTAAACAACACTTAAACAAAGACCTTTGCATTATGAAATATTTACATAAATTTTTCCTTCAGCTTTTTAGCTTGGACCATGAGAGAGAGACTCATCTTATGTGATATTTCTGGCTATGACATAAGACTCCATATCCATTTTGAGTGCACCTCTCTTCCCAAAACTTCCAAGGCAATTTTGCAAACTCAAGAGGTGGGTGCTCGTTCAATTAAGAGAGAGGAAGATCATAGTAATTATTTCTTAAAACTGAGTTTAATGTTAGGCAATTGAAAACTTCATTGAGTCATACCTTCTGAATGATTAGATGCCTACACCAAAGAACTGTGTTTTTCCCTTGGATCAGAAATCACTAGACATGATGTGACACTAATCTGTTTACAATGGCCAACATTTTCAAAGCTAGGGTCCAACGCAAGGCTAAATCCATATTTAGCCACCTAAATATACATGCCTGGCTTCCAAAGTTGCTCAGCATGGGCTGCTCTCCATAACTTCAGCAGGATTTGTGGGTGCCTAGCATGTGAAAAAAAATCAAATCACTTATTTAGGTATCTAGACACAGATTTAGGAGACAGATTTTAAGCAATCAGGTGTAAAAATGTTGGTCTGCATGTACAGTTCTTGCAGAAATTACCTCATTGCTTTCCTTAATTATTTCATAGACTCATAGACTTTTAGGTCAGGCGGGACCATTATGATCATCTAGTCCATGGGTGTCCAACCTTTTGGCTTTCCTGGGCCACATTGGAAGAAGATGAGTTGTCTTGGGCCACACATAAAATACACTAACACTAACGATAGCTGATGAGCAAAAAAACCACAAAACGTAGAATAGATAATGTACATATCTAAGTAATAAAACTTCATTAATTTTTTTTTGATATTTTTTATTATAAAAGTAAAAGAAAAAAGGGCAACATAAAAATAGTGGGATATTTGACATTGTTTTTGAGACACTAATGCTTCAATATCTGGTTTGATGGAAGTAGTTGCAATTGTCAGTGAGTTCTCAAGGTGCTCATCAGATATTTTGGTTCTAATTTTACTCTTCGTGTGCTTCATCCTTGAAAATAGCTGCTCACAAATGTAGGTGCTCCCAAAAAGCGATGACATGAATAATGCATGATTGTGAAGCGAGGGATATTTTTCTCTGGGAAGATACGTCTTATAAAAGTCCAGTAAAGAGACATGATCAAATTTTTCTTTAAGTTGAATGTCAGATTGCAGCTCTATGCATTCCATTTGAAAATTGGCAGGTAACATATTTATGTCGACTGAAAATGGAGTCGCAAATATACCAAAATATTGATTATTTTTCCGGAAATCTTGAAACCTGTTCTCAAATTCCTGTATCAAATCGAAAGGCAATCTGCTTATTTTTCGATGTTCACAGGACCGTGTTTAGCCAATGTGTCGAAATGCATAAAATTGTTTGCCTTAATTTGAGATTGCCATAGTTTCAGTTTCATTTCGAACGCTGTTATGGTTTGAAACATTGTATTGATAAGTTGGTTTTCACCTTGAAGATGCATGTTTAACTCATTTAAATGAGCGGTCAAGTCTATTAAAAATGCTAAATCTGTGAGCCAGTTTTCATTGTCAAGTTCTGGCACAAATTTTGTTTTTGATTCCATAAATGACTTGATTTCATTTCGCAAATCATAAAATCTTTTCAACATTTTGCCTCGACTTAGCCATCTTACTTCCGAAAAGTAAATGATGTCCCCATAGTCAGCATCCATACTTTTAAGAAATTCCTGGAATTGGCGATGATTCAATCCCTTGGCCTTATGAAATTCACAGCCTTGATGACAATTTGCATGACGTTATCTATTTTAAAGCTTTTGTGCATAAATTTTCTTGGTGTACTATGCAGTGATATTTCATCAAACGTAAGTTTTGGGCGGCAATTGCATCGTCTTCTATTAATTTTACAAGTCCCTCTCTTTTACCTACCATTGCCGGGGCACCATCAGTAGCTATACCAAATATGTTCACAATGGACAAAGAAAATCGCTTTAACGTATTTTTCACTGCTTCGTATAAATCTCTTGATTTAGTTGTGTCTTTTAATGGCACTAAAGAAGCCATTTCTTCAGTGACATTATATTCATCATCAATACCTCTAATAAAAATTGCCAATTGAGCTGTATCTGTAGCATCAGTGCTTTTGTCCATCGCCAAAGCATAACATTTAAAATTAGCAGCTTTACTCTCCAAACCTCTTTCGATAGATTTTCATATTTCATCAATTCGCCTGGCTATAGTCTGGTGAGACAAACTGATTTTAGAAAAATCCCCTTTTTTATCAGGGCAAATTATATCTGCCACGCTTTCCATACATTGCTTAATAAACTCACCATCGGCATATGGTTTTGATTATTTTGCTATCATATTTGCTACCACATAACTAGCTTTTACAATAGAGTCCGTCTGAGTTGTAACTTTTTTTAAAAAAACTTTGTAGAGATGATAGCCTTTTTTCAGTTCTGCTATTTTGTCTTTATGACACATTCCTTGATACACACTAAATTTCGCAGCATGTTTTTGCATATAATGCCTTTTCAAATTGTAGTCTTTGAAAACTGGCACAAATTCCCTACAAATTAAGCAGAGTGCCTTAGTATTTGCCTCGACAAAAAAGTAGTCATCTGTCCACTTTTCGTTGAACAATCTTCCTTCTTCTATAATTTTTCTTTTTTTGGGTTCTGTTTTCTTTTGAGACGCTGTGGAAGCCATGCTGGAATTAAAAAAATAATAATAAATATGCAATTATATTTACTTTTATTATGAAAATTAATAGATAGAAAATTAGAAAGCAAGGTTTAATAATCAAATAAGAATACTTACACATCTTCTAAATAACAATAGACATCTATCTTTTACAAAGGTAGGTTGAAATATTATTGATAATCACTGCGTTTTACTCGCCAAATAGCCACAAGCACACATAACGTCTGCACCTTTCTTCGGTGTCAATTCGACTGTCTGCACATTGGAAGCCGTACACCGCCGAAAAACTTAAGCCACACATGCGTACAAATAGCGAGAGCGTACGGCACGCAGCGGCGTTATGCCTAGTACACACAAATTCTTTGTCACAATTCATTTTACGTGACATTAGAGTCCTCTCGCTCTTTATTTTATTAGTCAATTTTATCAGTTTTTTGGTTTTTTTAGTCGAACTGCTTGCAATTATAATACGAATTACGAATAATACTCCGGTATTTGTGGACGTAATCTCATAACGTTGTAAGTTTACGATTTTGTGATGGGCCTGATTCATAGCCATCCTGGGCCGCATGCGGCAGGGCCGCAGGTTGGACAAGCCTGATCTAGTCTGACCTCCTGCACAATGCAGGCCACAGAACCTCATCCACCCACTCCTGTAATAAACCCCTAACCGATGTCTGAGCTATTGAAGTCCTTAAATCAAGGTTTAAAGACTTCAAGATTTCCTCTCATCCTTTTCAAGCCACCCAAATTAGCCAGTCCAATAACCTCCCCCCCACTCGCTGTTCTGTACCTTTTTCTATCTCAGTTTACTTCACCAGTATGTTCATGCAACCCTCCAGATAAGTTAAAACTCTCTCCATCTGCCTTCTGGCATAATGAGAATCCATGTCAAAAGTTTCCTTCTCAAGTATTCACCTTGATTGCAGGCTTCTCATTTGCAGAGAGCCTTCAGTTTCCACCTGGTCTTGATAAAGGTGTGAAGAGAAGTTTGCCTCCTTTGTCGCCCATAAGTGCCAACCTTGGGTCCTGGAAGTGTAAGCAGATGCTTACTCAGGGTCTCAAGCCCACATGACTTCTTCACCCCACATGTTTCTCCCATCTCATTTCAGGTCTCTTTCCCACTCTGGGCTCCTGACACACAATCCCAGGAGCTCACAAATCTGCACTCGGCAGTCATTCCAAAGAGATTCCCCAAGCTTCCAAAGGGTCACCAAACTCCTGCCCATCCCTCCCTATTCTAGGACTCTTTTGTCTCTTCATGTTACTTCAGCCTCACTTCTAATTGCCACCCAATCTCCTTCCGTGGAGAAAACAGAAAATACAGTTCCTTCCTCATTTTCTTCCCTCAACACCAAGATATATGATTATATATCCTGCCCCCATTACCAGAATACCCTGATGAAGAAGCCTGAGTATCCATATACCCCAGGGACTATGAATCCCAGCATTTTACAACCAACTAGCAACGAGGGATAAATCACTGAACATCCCCGGTGATCTATGTGGGAGAAAGTGCTAAAATGTGTATAGCAGTAGTTAGAAGTAAATGGAATTGCAGTGGCTCAATTTTTTTTGTATCCCCTAACTTCTTAGCTGTATAGAGTTTTCTGTAAGTCAGTTTTGGAATTTGCAGGGTTCAAAAGTTTTTTGGAGCAGATAATGGTAGTTATTTCTTGCCTTGTGCAACTTCTGGTTTTAGTCAGTGCTGTGGTGAGGAGACACTGTTGTATACAATCACAGTACAACAGATCGCTCTAACTAATTATTATCACTTGCAAAACTTTGGGAATGGTTTACCTCTTCACACATATTACCTTCAGTTTCCTCAGTTTTGAATCTATATAACCTCTAAGGCCATATTAATGACAGTTCAAAACACCAGTCAGTGGGAGGGTATCTGTAGGGAACAGTATAAAGTCTGGCAACTGCATATCATTCATAAGTTCCCTTATGTGCTGCAGGTGGAGATGAGAAATAGTTCCAGTTTTCTAACATATGTGGTATTCTTGACACAAGTGACCTAATGGTGAGAATTATATTTTCCTCGCAGTTACTCTCCATAAAATAAGAGTAAATATATCAATTAGCTTCTTTAGCAGAGTCACATGCAGAAACACAGAAGACTAGAACCTAAGAAGAGAGAAAACGTCTTTTGTCATTGACTCAACTCTGGAGGTAATAATTAGAGCAGGCTAAGAATGTTTTGACAAAACATTTTGTTCCTCATAAAGTGTCAACTTGCTTAAACCAAACTTCATTGGGAAGAGGGCTCAGGCCAAGGATGAAATTTCTACTCAAAATCAGAGAGAGAAATGAGAGAGAGAGAGAAAGACCCACTGCAACATGTCCATTAAGAGATGCTTAAGTGCACTGGGACACAATGTGTCACAGACCCAGGAGATATTATTTTTAAAAAGTGGGCAAGGTCTCTGAGAGACATAGGGGGAAACCCTTTGTGATTGGCTGCTTTTCCCTCTTGCCCAGCTGCTGGGGAAAAGCAGCCAATCAGAGCTGCTGCAGAAAGCAGGCAGAGCTCCTTCCCTCCATTCAGGAGACAACATCATTCTCCTTGGAGATGGGGGAGTTAGGTAGAACCCAAAAACTGAGGACAGCTCTGCTACCTCCTGTGAGCAAACAGATGCTTCCTCTGCTCCCTGCAATCCCTGGCCTGGAATCGGGGACCTTGCAGCTGGCCCAGACCTGGGAGAGCGGGATGAAGAATTTCAGGCGCTCCAGAGGTGAGGCCGGGGCAGAAAACCTAATATGGGGGCAGATGTGGGTAGTGGTAGACCCCTTGCCCCATTTTTCAGACCACATTAAGCACTGCCAATAGAGAAAGACACAACTCACACTAGGTACTAGACATCATCTGGTAGGTGGGAGACTAAGGTTCAAATCAAACAAAGTGTGGACTTGAACCTGGTCCCACATCCCAGGGGAGTGCCCTAATCACTAACTATGCTATGGGATGGGCAGGGTGGAATGTGTGTCTCTTTCTTGTTTTTCCATGAAAAAAACCTGAAAGGTCTTGATTTTGTTCCCATGCAGAACAAACATTTTTGAAATCTCAGGTTTTTTCATGGGACAGGAAGACAATTTCCTGCCCTGCTCTAGTGTTAATGCTATGTTATAAATTGAGCTTTAAGGCAAAGCCTAGCTGCATGCTTCTACAGGAACCAGCTGGATAACTAGGGTACATCTTGTGGACTCTGGGGTACTGCACTTTATGAGTCTGTCTTTTGATATTGTCAAGCTGATGGCCATTTCCTTTTCATAGTTCAGTGTGGATCAGAAGGGTTATCCAAAGGGTGAACTTGCATGCTTGTGAAACCCATGCTTGTGTAGTGATTCGCCCCATCCAAATGTCTCCAGCCCAGAGACCTTACCAGATCAACTAGTCCAAAAATGCCAACTTGTAAAGTACTGCTTCAATCACACCAATCTCTCAGAGAAATTACACTGTGCCAGTTAAAGCAATTCCTCAATGATAGATTCATCTTGTTCTCCTGTGGGAGAGCTAGAACATCCTTCCTGAACACCCCCCAACCCCCAAACTTATACATGAGTTAGTGGTTAGAATGCACTTTAAATCAGAGTAAAATTTATCTTGATTAAAAACAAATGTTACAAATCAGTGACAGTTGCAGACAGTTGAAGGTCTGTTATTTGTAGCCTTTAGTTGGAATGAACTGGAAGAGACAGAGTAAAGAGTAGATCTTATAGAATTATGTATTTTCTTTTTTATTCTCCAACTGCACCATGCCTTTTTTTAAATGACGTGACAGGTTTTCCATACATGATAACAGTATTTCACTCTGCAACATATGGAGCCTTTTATGGAAGGTTTAGGCACACACATCAGATCTTAAAACAGTCTGAATATGAGTAATGCACCAAAATTTTGCAAACTTCTTGTTTTCTTCAATGTCAGACCATGAGGTAAATGCACTTCACTCTCTTTATATAGACAAAGCCCTTCTTAGTTTAAGATGACTCAGGGTAATCTATAACTGCTAATGTTTCACAGCTGTGTAGCGGAACATTTAGGCAGAAAAGTGGGACACACCTTTTAACTCCAGTTAAATTAGACTATGGAAAAGACATCAACTGAAAAGTCATCTGGTTTGAAACAATGGGTCTTTAATGGTAATAACTGCTAATGACACTTAGCATTTTAGAGAGTTGCATAAAGATCAAGTAAATAATCCTATCCTGCTGAATGTTCAAAGGTATTGTCCCCTTTTTACAAATGGGGAAACCAGACCACGGAGATGATAAATAACTTGTTCAAGATAATACAGCAAACCAGCCGCAAACCTGGGATTAAAACTCCTTGGATCCTAGTCTCATGTTCTAAGCACTAAAATAAACTAATTTTTTCCCATAAATTATTGAATTGAAACTTGGCAAAAATGTATGATCTATATTGTAGCCTATATTGCAGTGTTGAGAGAAATAGAAAACACACAATTAATATGTGATCAAGGTACAGTCTTTGGGGATGATGTCAAGAATGATCTAGTACTCGGATTAAAAATCAAAAGGCTTGAGAAAGAGATGGGCCAGAACTAAATCTCCAGCTCTGAACAACTCCTTCTTTGCACGTTTGAAATCCAAAGGCAGCTCTAAGTGCAAATTTTGCAGCTTTCTCCATCTTTATAAATGATCAAATCAAAACCCTCCATAAAACACTCAGATAATGTGGAGTGGTTTAGATCTGGATCAGAGCCACTCTTTGAGTCATCTCTTTTGATAACCTATTTTTGTCCCTCGGATTTGCAAATTTACCTGAGATTTAGAGCAGAGTTGGCAAACTATGGCCCTGTGGGCTGCTCCCATCAGATGTTTTTATCTGGCCTTTGAGCTCCCGTAAGAGTAAGTAAGAGGCAGACAGTTTAAGGGATATGAACAATGTTTTTTTAGTTTTGAAAAACCAGCAGATATATTTATGTTGGTGAAGGACTTTCACTCTTTTGTATTATAATGCTAGTTTAATGCTGATAAATCTCCCATTTATTTACTGTATGTCCCCATGCTAATTTTCTCCATTACATTAAAACAGCCTAGCTTTAGTTTTGGTGTGACTCATCATTGCTAAGATAAAATATTATGGGAAAATCGTTTCTATGCGCATGCATTTGTGGGAGCTATTTTTAAAAGTTGCTGTTAACAGATATCTGGTTTTTGTGACTTTTTTAAAGGAATCGAATGGTTTTAGATAATTTTGTCTAATTTTAGGACCAAAAATCACCTTTAGAAATGTTATTAATTGGCACCTTTGTAGGGTGTCTGAAAGAAGTAAAGAGTCAAATAAGATAGAGCACTGAATTCTGGCAGACACCTTCTTGGTTCCATTACTTGCATATGTGAACTAAATATGAAAATGGTACATATCCTACATCACAATCGACATTTAAGTTTTCATTATATAGCTCAATAGCACAAATGCCCTCTGACTCCAAAAGGTGATGTTCTGCCTAAAATATGCTCGCTGTAATTCATTCAAAATAATTCTGCAAAAAATTATTCCATGTGAATAGGAGTTCAGACTGAAAGTGCTGATGGACATAGGAGCATGTGTATGTGTGTAATGCCATAACATGCATGTAATTTACAATTGAAGAGCACTATTTTTCATAAGAGTAACAAGATAGCATCAAGCTGCTGTATATAATTCATGCCCTAAATAGAATAATTTCTAAATGTTTCGGTCCAAAGTTGATTCTTAATTTACATTTTTTTGCTGATGTCCAGATTCCTTTATCCTCACTGTTAATAGCCAAATTTCACAAATTATTCTAAGAACTCCTCTTCTGTTTTTTGTAAACACCTGTTTTTTTAAAGAGCGAACTTTAGCCCAAGTTAATCAATCTATAGGTTTGAGCTTGCAGACGGAAGACATGTTAAATCATTGTGACTTTAAAATATACAGGAAATCCTTTTTGAAATGCCCGGTACATATGGTACTTTTGATGTTTGCACAAGTTCTCCCTGTTCCCCACCTTTTCTCCTGTGCATTCATTATATTATTTTAAATGACACATTTCATCAGATGTGTTATATCAGGGAAGCTTGGAGGCATGTTTAACATTACATGTCTAAGATAATTAAGTTCTTCTCTCATAATGCCAATATGCAAATTATAACTATGCTGGCTGCTCTGTGCTTAATTGAAGAAAGATCATTTACTGAATAGTTAGAAATAAAGGGGCATGTACCATAATGAGAACAATACTTAGCACATTTTTATAACACCTAAAGGATCACATACAGCTCCTCTGTGTTGCAGTCGCTTTTGATGTTGAAGGCATTAGCTAACCAGTGTACAGCATAATGTTCAACAAGGGTCATGGAGGGAAAATTTTGTCCCAGGGCAAACTCTACTCTTATGTAAAATGCAACTAGATCATCAATGCAGAGCAGGGCCAGACCTTGTTTTGTGAGGTCAGAGCCAGAAGATATACCCACCGTAAAATGCACAATCAAGTCATCTAGGAGTCCAAGAAGATGAATGGGCTGCATCAGTTTTACCAGGGTTACGGGGTATACTGAAAACTGTTAAAATTTAGAAGCTATCACCTAACATAGTAAGGGTTTTGTGGTCCTGCTCGCAGGTCGGAGGCCTGTGGGGAAGGCTGTGATCTGAGTTTTCAGCAGTCTGCCTGCAAAAGAGCCCGTCTGCAGGATGGGTTGAGTTGTGCTCCTCTGCTGTCTCTCTCTGGTTGCTGTGTGCTAGAATTCTTGATGCCTAGACATAAAGTGCAATTATTGGGATCATTCTGTACTCCAAACTCCTACAGTGCCTGTAGTGTTCCAGGCATACCACGTCTCAGAGGCAAGCACTTAAAGTGCTTCAGCTACTAGGCCTTGTAGGCACTAGCCCTGGTGGGTCCCAATAACAATCAGACACACAGCTAAGGGAAATGGTGTTTTACTCATGCTGGCAGAAGAGGGGAAGGTTGCAGATACCCTAAATACAGAGGCTTAAACAGTTACAGTTAAACATGAGCAACAAGGGTTTCTGTTTGGGCCCCTGTGGCAGCCAGTCAAGAGTTATGGCACTTAAGTACTTGGGATGCTCTCTCCTGTCCCGCTTCTATTCAAACAAATAGGAGCTTGCAGGTTTCCAGACTAGGCTAGTTATTATCTCTCATTAGCATCCCTCTGCGTTGGCTCCCTGCTAGGGTGACCAGATCGGAAGAGTGAAATATCAGGACGCATTGGGGAGGGGGGGGGGGGGGGAATGAGGGGGGAGGGGTGTGAGCGGGGGGTGGGGCATGAGGGGGCAGGGCATGAGTGGAGGGGTGGGACACAACAGGCACCGGCCCTGATCAGAGCCATGAGAGGGGGCACACAGCTCTAGGAAGCTGAAAAAGGGGTTGTAGAAACCACAGGGCCAGGGGTTAAATATACTATTATTTAGTTTATATATTTAATGAAAATAAATGAATAATCTGATAGTGCTATATTGTTATTGTTTTTATTTTGCGCCCTCCCCTCCCCCAGACACGCAGGGAAGACCTGACGGCCCCGCATGACTTGGTTTATAAAGGGTGGTGGGTGGCACCCTACGAGTCACTCGAACTTCGGGGAGAGAGGGCGGCTTTTTTTCCTTGTATGCAGGGAACAGCAGTGCCAAACTGCCTGTTCCTGCACCTGGCTTCAAGCTTTGGTCCTGGCCACACCACGTGCTTACCATATAACCATGCTCCCCTGTTTTCCAACTGCACTTTTGTGCAGCTGTGCCCTGCGTGGTTTTAAACTGCAGGAGGTTTTCTGTGGTGCGGCGGGGAAGGTAGTAGAGGTGCTGGGTTTGTTGGCGGACAGTTTTAAGGGCTCTCCCCCACCAGCACCCCCTAATGGGCCCCCACTGGCTAGCACCCAAAAACATATAAACCTCGCTCATTGCCCAGCCCCCCCCCCATCCCTACCTCCCAGACACTCATCCCATCACACCCTGCTCCCTTCTCTGGCCACATTCACTAGCCCTACTGGGAGGTCTTTGGCTCCTAGGGTGAGAGCAACAAGGGGTCTCCAGACTCTTCAGCCAAAAGGACTAGCTCTGTGGCTCTCAGGGGCTGGGAAAAGTGCCAGTGGGAGCTGCCGGAGCCTGGAGCAGGGCTTGCAGCCAGGTAAGTATGCAAAGCCCCCTCCCCCAAGAGCCAGAGGGACCTGCCAGGGGCTGAGGTAGAGAGTCCCAGCAATGCTTACCTGGGGCAGCTCTGTTCTCCTGTCCCAGGAAGTATCCAGCAGGCAGGTCCCTCTGGCTCTTGGGGTCAGGTCAGGATTGGGGCAGGAACCAGGTTGCGGGGAATGGGGGGGGCCCTCTGCAAGCAGCCCAGTCCCTGCAGCATGCAACTGCGTGCTCCACGGCAGAGACCTCTCCGGAGGGGAGGGACCTGGCCCTTTAAAAGCTGCCTGGGGCAGTGGGGCTGGAAGAGGTGAGAGGCCAGGTATGGGGGGGGGGGGGTGCTGCTTGCATGCGCTGGCAGAGGGAGGGGGGAGGCAGAAAGCCCCCGGCCACCCCCCTCCCATAGCCCATCAGCGATCATCAGCCCCCCTACAGCTACTGCCCCAGGCAGAGAGTCAGGACAGGTCTCTCTCTCTGCCAGTGCGGGGGGGGGGAGGGGAGGGGAGCTGCTTGCCCAGGCGCCGGCAGAGAGAGAGCTGTCCTGACTCTCTGTTTGGGGCAATGGCTGTAGGTGGGGCTGATGATCGCTGATGAGGGGCTGGGGGAGGGGGGTGGCCGGGAACTCTCTGCCTCCCGCCCTCCCTGTCTGCGCTAGCAAGCAGAGCTCCCCTCCCCCGTAGAGTCAGTTGTGTGCTCCTGCCGGCCGGAAGCAGTGGCTGCCAGCGCAAGGTCCCGAATATCGGGACAAAACAGAGTCCCGACCATACCTTGGTCGGGACCCGGGACAAGTCCCTTAAAATCGGGACTGTCCCGATAAAATCGGGATGTCTGGTCACCCTACTCCCTGCCAACCGATAAGTCCACACAGACCTGCACCCAGCTGTAAAATCCAGCAATTGCAGCCTATTCATAGGGAGCTCTACCCCCAGTTCCTGGGGTTCCTCCAAGGCTCCCTTCTGCCATGTGCCTCCCATTCCCAAATAGAACCCAGCTACTTCCTTCCTGGTGCAGGGCCTTTCCTCTTACCTAGCCAGGGGAAATGGGACCACAGTGGTGAGGGGCTAGGGTGACCAGATGTCCCAATTTTATAGGGACAGTCCCGATTTTTGGGTCTTTTTCTTAAATAGGCTCCTATTACACCCCATCCCAAACCCGAGTTTTCATACTTGCTGTCTGGTCACCCTAGAGGGGGCTGCTGGAAACTGCTTAGCCAGGAGAAGGGGATTTGCAGTGGGGACCCCTCCCCAGTTGCCCCAAGATCAATTAGCAGATCAATTACAGCAGTCTTACATGACAGCCTTTCAGGAAGAGTATTTATGTTTTGTTTCTAAATCTCTGTGTGTATGCCACACAACAGGTTGGAACCTATAATTCTAGATATTCCAAACAAGGGCACAATTCTGCAAACCCAACGTTGTCCCATTGGCCTCAGTGGGATTACCCACATGAGTATGGACTGCTCACAACAGTAGAGTGTCAATTTGCAAGATTTTGTCCATCATGCTTAGGGGCATATTCTGTCACCATCATTAACATTGATTAGCACCTGTTGATCCCTGACCTGGTCTTGTAGACCTATATCCCTGTCTCACAGGTGATTTTATGCTTGCTAGAGGTAACATGACATTATAGGAGTATAAGATTAACAGGGGTATTGCTCATTAGTTTGGAGCATGCATGGAGGGAAAATACATGAACATGAGTAAATGGGTTATTAGGATTGTTATGATTAAAGGCCTGTTGTATTAAGGACTGAGATTTAGCTGAATAATACAGGCCTAAGGAAAAATAACCCTGTCAGATGGGAGTAGCTGTGGGAGTAGTTAAGTAACCACAAATGGGTACAGTATATAAGAATACCACAAGAAGGTAGTTTTGAGAGGCTTTAGCAATTAGGTTGCTATCCAGTATTTAAGCAGTTAGACCTCATTTACATATAGGAATTATTAAGAAATAAGTGATGTAAGTCATTAATGTTAATGATTAATTATGGACACCCCAAAGGCCACATATGGATAGGGGGAGGAATTGACCTATACGTGCACCACAATGGTGCAGTCAGACAAGAAACACCACAGTTCCAATGGCTACATCCCAATAATCCTGACATGAGGGAAAAATAGTAAGAATAGTAAGTGGGCAATATGGCTGCATCAACACCCACCAAAGGAAATAAAAGGTATTAAGAAGAGGGCCCATAAATACATTAGGAGCAAGAAAAAGAGGAAGGAAAATGTAGGTCCACTACATAATGGGGACAGAAAGGTATTAAAGAATGAACCCCGTGAAGGCATTTATTTGCTTTAGTATTCACTAAAAGACTAAATTATGACCAGATGCTTAACACAATTAACATTAACAAGAGGGAAGGAACAAGAACCACAACAGAGGGGAAAAAAGAGGTTAAAATATTTTACATACATTAGATGTATTCAAGTCGGCAGTGTCAGATGAAAGCAAATACTTAAGGAAATAGTTGAAGCGAACTTGGAATCATTACTGGTTATATTTAAGAACTCATGGATGGGTGAGGTTCCTGAGGACTGGAGAAAGGCAAACATAGTACATATCTTGAAAAGAGGAGAACAAAAGATTACCCAGAGAATCATAAGTCTATCAGCCTAACAATACCTGGAAAGATACTGAAATAAATTATTAAGCAATTTGTAGGCACCTAGAAGATAAACGAGTGATAAGTAATAGCCAGTGTGGATTTTTCAAGAACAAATCATACCAAACCAACCTAATTTCCTTCTTCGATACTGTCACTGCTTTAGTGGATGGGAAAAGCAGTGGACATGTTACATCTTGATTTTAGTAATACTTTTGACACGATACCACATAACCTGAGGGTTGCCAGGCATCCAGTTTTTGACCAGACTGCCCGGTTGAAAAGGACCCTGGCAGCTCTAGTCAGCACTGCCGACCAGGCTGTTAAAAGTCCAGTTGCCGCATGCAGTGGGACAGGCAGGCTGCCAGAAAGCTGCTGGCATCTCCCCCTGGCTCTTGCACTTAGGAGTGGCCATGAGGTCTCTGGGCACTGCTCCCCGCACCCTGCTCCACTGCTCAACTGGGCACTGCAGTCACTGGGAGCTGTGGTGGCGGTGCCTGCAGGTAGGAGCAGTGAGTAGAGCCCCCTAGCCACTCATCTACCTAGGCGTCAGCAGGAAATGTTGGCAGCTTTCTGGGAGGCCCCTGAGGTAAGTGCCACCCGGAGCCTGAAGCCCGCACCCCAGATCCCTTCCCACATTCCAATCCCCTGCCCCAGCCTGAAGTGCCCTCCTGCGCTCCAAACCCCTCATCCCCACCCCCAGTCCAGAGCCCATACCCCTTTCCACACCCCAACCATCTGCGCCAACCCGAAGCCCCCACACACACTCTGAAGCCCAGCCTGGAGTGTCCTCCTGCACCTCAAACCGCTCATCTCCAGCCCCACTCCAGAGCCTGCACCCCCCCAGCCCAGAGTCCATACTCCGTTCCACACTCTCTGCCCCAGCTTGGTGAAAATGAGCGAGTGAGCGAGGGTGGAGGGAGAGTGTGAGATGGAGGGAGGGGAGATGGAGTGAGTAGGGTGGGGCCTCGGAGAAGGGGCAGGGCCTTGGGCAAGTGTGTTCGGTTTTGTGCAAATAGAAAGTTGGCAACCTCACATGACATTCTCATGAGTAAATGGGAAATATGGTCTAGATTAAATTACTATAAGTGGGTGCACAAATGGTTGAAAAAATGTTCTCTAAGGGTAGTTTTCAATGATCTGCTGTCAAATCAGCTGGGAGGACATATCTAGTGTGGTCCTTCAGGTGTGTGTCCTACTTCCAGCATTACTCAATATTTTCATTAATGACTTGGATAATGGAGTGCAGAGTATGCTTATAAAATTTGCAGATGACATCAAGGTGGGAGGGTTTGCAAACACTTTGGAGGACAGGATTAGAATTCAAAATGACATTGATGAACTGAAGAGTTGGTCTAAATTCAATTATAAGAAATTGAATAAAGTGAAACTCCTTAGCTAGGAAACACAATTAAATACACAAAGACAAAATTCACTAAAGAGGTTTGCCTTTTAGTTCACTTTTTTCCTCAACAGAGTGAGTAAAGTATTACCTTTTGTTCCACTGGAAATGAGGAAACCATGCTCCTGTATATATAAAGCATGAACATGAGACTGAAAGATTAAGCTGAGAAAAACAGTAATAAGGAATACCTGAGAGAAAAGTCATTTTATTGAAATCCATTCCCTGAGGCAGTTATGGAGGAAGTCAGAGGAGAAACTATAATAAACGTGTCTCTGTAAAGGTCAGAAAATGGATGAAAACTCCAAGACAAATTTGCCAGAAGCTGGGAATGGGTGACAGGGGATGGATCTCTTGATGATTACCCATTCTGTTCATTCCCTCTGAAGCATCTGGCTATTGGCCACTGTCAGAGGACAGGATACTGGGCTAGATGGACCTTTGGTCTGACCCAGTATGGCCATTCTTATGTTTTTGAGATCAGGGCCAGGTGCCATGGTGCAGCTTCTCTCTTCCATGCCCTGTATAGCTAGCATTACCAAACACGAGAGGATGATTCCAGTGCAAGGGAGATCCTCTAATGAAGTAGAAGCTTCTGTGTCATCCCTCTTTCTTGCTTCTAGTGAAGTAGGCATGGCCAGAGGAAAGAGATGTGGCCAGCGTGTCTTGTGCTCTGCCAGTCTCTGTCTGCCATTTTAGACCATTATGGCCATTTACAGCTGGTGTAATTTAGAGCAGCCTTTGAAATGCCCTAACTGCTGGAAACTGGCCCTGCACTCAGTATAGCTAGAATCAGGAAAATGCAAAGGCAAACTTTATGCTGCCATTACACACATACACACACACGCACACATGCACGGGCGCACGCACACACACACACACACACTCCATGATACTGGAGAATCCAGCCAGAGATGTAGAAAATTAGAGCCTGAGCACAATCTACTACACTTTAACTTTAACGTGAGTTGAAGGCATTCAGCCAATGGATTCCAATTTCGTAGAGACAACTCTGCAACCCCAAACAATTGCACCTATTAATTGTGAGCGAAAATGATAGCATGGGGCTATCGTTACACTTGGGTGCAGCTGCAAAGGAGGCAATTAGAAATCTATATGCTAGCATTTGGAGGAGCAAATATTGAGGGCACAATGATTTGTAAATGGAAATCTGAGCCTTCAAAGTTCGAAGCTGATTTGAAGATCTTAATCATAAGTGGGAGTTCTAAGAGGCAGAAAAGAAATGGAACACAATGACATTATAAGTAGATGGGGTGAGAGATGAATTGTCCAGAAGCCTGACCCAGCAGATCTTATTCAGGCAACATTCCAGCTGAAGTAAATGAGTTCTGACTGAATAAGGACTACAGGATTACGCCCTCTAACATAATATAAAAGCAGTAGAATCCTGGCACAGAAGGTGCATTACAACATTTCCTGCACAATCAGAATAAAGCAAGGAATCAGGTAAAGGTCTGATGCCATTAATCTGTGACCATAGTAAAGATTAATAAGTAGAGAACCTGGATATGATTTCTAGCAATGGTGAAATCAAAGGGCAGTTACAGCAGATTAAGTGTAGCGTAACTGCATTCGATTTACACTGGCATAAATGAAAAGAGAACAACATGTATAAACGAAGAGGGTAGTTGTCATCACACTGGAATCTGTAATATCTTCATCATCTCCATCTCTCTGCGTTTGTCTTTTCTTAAGAAGGACAAACGTTGAAGAAGGTAGGCGATTTAAAAAGAGATGTCTTTGTAACAATTAAAAAAAAAAGATTAAAAGAATGAATATTAGAGCATGTAGACTTTTCTGTCGGGTATTTGCTATTTAGTTGTGTGGACACCTCTGAAGAGCAGGTGGAATTAGTGAGATAAAACTTCACAACAGCACCAAGTCCCCACTTATTGATGAAAAAAAGACAACAGACACACAGGCAGGTTGACTGAAGGCCCAGAGATGTTTGAGTAAGAGCGTGTGCAGGGTAGATGAATGAGTATCATTAGAAGACTCCACGATGGGTCCCCAAGGTGAAATGAGCAGCAGGGGCATGGCTGCTGAAGTGGGAAAATAAAGCAGGCAGTTTCAAAGGGCAGAAAGACACCATAGCCCTGGGAGACATTCATTATAAGGCAGCAGATCTGAAAGCTCCCTGAACACATGCAATTGTAGTCTGCAGATTTGAAAACAACTGATTTTGTTGCAAAAACTCCCACATGAACAGTCAAAAGCCAACAGAGCTCTTAAGTTTCAGATAGCAACTTCTCTGCTAGTAACAGCAGAAACTGTTTAAGAAGGGTTAAAGTAAAGGCACTGATTCCAGAGCTTGGGGTAGAATCCAGAATGAAGGATAGGTCAGATAAAATACCTTAAATCCTGAAAATCTTTCCAAGGGAAAATACTGTTTCTGACATGATTTTGATATTAATGGAGGCGTACAACTGAATAATTCCTACACTATTTTTATAACATGGATATCTCTACAGAAGTTGTGTTTTGGGTTGGATTTCCCTGCACAGCTCTAGTACAGTACTTTTATAGGGTGAAATCTCAGTAAAGTATGAGGGCCAAAAACTGCTCTCAGACATACCAGTGTAAGTTCACAATAACTCCATTGACTTCAATAGAACTATATGGAATTTCACACCAATGTATAAAGAAATGAAAATAGAATTAGGCTCTCACCATGCTAAAGGAAGAAAACAGCAATTTATAAATGGAACCAGTGACTTGACCATAGCTTAGCCATCAGCCACACTTCTTTTAACCACAATACGTGTTCAACAGGCTGAGTTTGTAGCTTTGAATATCTCCCTGGTTACACTGTGAATATAAAAGGCAACACAGGTGCTTTCAAAAGCCACAACCATGCTGGCCCTGGGCGGGGACACTGCATAAATGAGGGACTTTCAGAAGTGCAGCTTTAGAGCACAATAAAAGAATGCTATTATAACTAATTATTTTATCCATATATTAGCCAGCATAAAATATGAGAGGACATGCAAGATTTTCTAAATATATCAAAGGCTTCTGGTTACATCAAAAACCACTTACATTTTCATCTATTATGCTTAGGGCTTAAGGTTTCCAGTTCAAACCCTTTGTCATTTCTTGCTTTGAAAAGCCGATACTCTAGAAGTACACTCTATACTTTCAAGTGATGTCCCTGGTTCATGGGACAATATTTGAAATGCATTTCTTCTCCCACACCATAATAGGGAAGCACACAACCAGCAAACCACTATTTACTGCCCGTAAAACTCTGCACACACTGTCAAAATTAGGGTAAAGAAAAGTTTCCTCCATTTATTCAACCATTTTTATACTTAGCTTGAAAAATACACAGAGAACCTGTGTTCACACTCTTTTTTTTGGACAGAAGGGTAAAAACGACAAACCAAAATATTGCATTGTGCTCTGTGGCAGATTTAGCTTTATGAATTGTGACTGTGTGTGTGTTGCTGTCCCTTTAAGTTCTGAACACTCACTATATGGCAGAGTTCATGAGTAGTCAACTGAAGCCTGAAGTTGGAACTGGACCCGAGAGCCTATTGGGTGGTATCTGTAACAAGGAGCATTCCAAAGTGCTAATTCTGAGTGAAATTCACTTCTCTGCAGACGGGCAGCAAAAGACATCGGCACCACTCAAGGGCTTAGGAAAATGGTACCCAGACCTTGTGATCATTCTCTTTACAGGAGGACATTTCACCCTTGGAACATTTTGTGGTATTATTTACTTGATGTTTTCTCTTTTATCCAGCTGAAGCTATTGATTTCTTTGGCTGAGTGGGTATCTGGAGAAATAACAAGAATTTCTGGCAACAAGGATGGGATGATTTTAAAAGAGCACAGCAACCAGTGAAGTAGCAGTGAAGGAAACAATGTCTGGTTTAATGAAGTAAAGGTAAAAAGATTATTTGAGGAAAAATTATCAGGTTCCACTAGAATGAAGGAGAAGAAAATTTTGTATGTACAAAGGCTACAGCAGAATTTCTATGCCAAAAAGATTGAAATTCCATTAAATCAGATTCATTTCATTTTTATAACCTTGTCTGGAACATAAACATTTGCAATCTGAAAGACTTACATTTCCCTTGAGAACCAGGAGAAATGGACAATAAAAACTTATTTGAAATACTTTACAAAAAGTACAAACGCACACATACACTGTGCGCCTCACGTATCACAGGGTAGCTGTGTTAGTCTGTATCCACAAAAACAGTAAGGAGTCCAGTGGCACCTTAAAGACTAACAGATTTATTTGGGCATAAGTTTTTATGGGTAAAAAAAACTACTTCTTTAGATGTACCTGTGTACTTCAAACATCCTCAATGGATGGTATAATTACATGTAAGAATCCAAAAAGAGAATTGATCTCTGGCTATTCTCTTAGGGCCTGATCAATTTCCCATTGAAAACAATTGGAGTGGATCCATCATCTTCAGAGAAGGTTGGATCAGGACCATTATTCCACAAACTGGCATTTTACAAAGCATCTGAAATAAATCTTCAATGAGAGTTCTGAGTTCATCCCCAGAAGAAGGTAAGCTGTTTTTGCATCACTGTCCTCTCCCAAAGTGCCTGCTAGAGGAGGGAAACTAATGTCTAGTTGGGACTTTTATAGAAAGAGCCTACCCAATGGAGACTACCTGAGGGAATACACTTAATTGGAGCATCGCTCAGGTACTCTCCCTCACTGCCAGAGTATAGTTGTTGCTTCACTACGGTAGAGACAAGCTAGTATGAGCGAAGTGCCAGCTTCATCACACAGGAGAGTGGAGCTCCCAATCTGGTGTTTTCATCCCAGAACACACAGAGGAATTGAGTCAGTCAGAATGCCTCTGGGATTCCCACTACTGCAACCCATCACAACTGTCCTCTCGCCTCTCACAAACACAACCCGGGTTTTAAATGCCCTATTATACCCATACCTGAGCTCTTAATTCTGCAATGGATATGAAATGGCTACGGTTTCTGGAAGCTTCATGGCCATATGGTACATTCCCTAGGACAGGAGCACAAGCTTCCAGTGGATATGTAGGTGTAAATTTCTGAAAAAGGAGCTCAGGAGGCAATATGAATAAATAGGAAGTTGACGGGGGTTTAGAGAAACCCATAAAGGAAGGCAAATTGAATGAAGTATCCTTTCTCTTATAAATAATGCATTAAAATATGTGCTACATTATTAAAGACTATACACAGCATTTTTGCTGCATCACTTCTATTAATATCAACAAAAGTTATGTAGATAAACCCTTGCACATAAAGTATCTGTACTACCCCTCTCCTTCTAAAGCAGTGGAAGAGTTAATTAATTCAGACAGTGAGCAGTTATTCAATAGACTGAACTATGTCTACACTATGGACTTTACAGAGACACAGCTGTACCACTGCAGCCACGCCATTGTAAGATCTCCTGGATAGCCCTCTATGCTGGCAGAAGAGAGGGCTCCAACAGCATAATTAAACCACCCCCAACAAATGGCGGTAGCTATGTTGGTGGGAGAATGTCTCCTGTCAACATAGGGCTGTCCACATTGGTGTTTTTATTGGTGAAACTTATGTTGGTCAAAGGTGTGTTTGTTTCACACCTTTGACCAACAAAAGTTTTGCCGACAAAAATGCTAGTGTAGACAAAGCCTGAGTATAGCATTGCCAGCTTTGGTTGGATGAATTCCTGGAGATTGCATCACATGACATAATCTTTAATTAAAGATTAATATTTAATTCCTGGAGACTTCAGGACAATCTTAATGGGTTGGCAACCCTACCAGAGTTGCACAGCAGTTAATATGCCCAAGCATTTCCTTTATTATACATTAAATAAGACCATGCTAGAATAGTTTAACATTAGCATGTCATTATAAATCCTTGGGAACAAGCTTTTTTATAGTTTCTCCTATGGATTGGTCTCATTGTTTCTCTTTTATCCAGTTTGTTTGCTACAGTAATTTGATCCTGATGCTACTCATTATAGTGGAAGGAAAAGAAAGCTAAATCGATTTTCATGAATGGAAAATATTTTCAAAGTTATCATTTCAGCCACACAGGGACCAATTTTGTGTTATTAAATCTGCCTTTAAGTATGTGGCCTTTTTATGAACACTTGGGAAACTGAAACTTAAGTAGCACAGTTGCAAACTCTCAATGAAAGGATACTATGTATATTTTATGGAAAGTAGGTTTAGGCTGGGATTTTCAAACTGGCCTAAGAATTAGTTCTATGAAATAAGAGGAGTTCTTCAATGACACAAATTACAGGGTGGTGTCCAGCTCCTACTGGAAAAAAATCCTTGGAAGTTTGATGTCTGACTCCCATTTCTGCTTTTGAAAGTCTACCTTGACATTTTTAAGGTTTTGACCTCATGCAATTTCTATAGTATAGCAAGGGCTCTGTAGAATTGAAAAGTAGTTTTCTACTACAAATATTTAGTAACAACAAAAAAGTTTCATCTTGAGTATAACGTGTCCCTTTTCCTCCCCACAAAAAATGCAGCTGTAGTCCAGAGCTGCCAATTCACTTTTTATTTTTGGACAAGCAAAACACCTAGAGGTGTTCTTACCCATTATTTCCAAAGGGCAGAACTCCTCTCCTGGAAATGCTAAGTGTAGTCTGGTTGCAAGTGGTTTTGTAGCACTCTTATCTAACCCTGCTCTGAGCAGAGCCCAGATGACATAGTGGGAAAACACCGGGCTGTCCTAAGGCTTGTCCGCAGTAATGTTTCCATGGGGACTTGCACCAATGGACTATTCCCTTATGGAAATAACATGGAAAACATTTCCAATGTAGGCTAAAGGGACAAAATGGAGTAGAAGCTCCTCTTGTAGCTGTGTCTCTCCACCAATGCAAGTGTGATGCTATTGCCTGTGGTTGAGTAGGATATGGAGATAAAGCACGATCTGTTTCCTGCTGGCAGAGCTCATATTGATAACTTGAGCTCCTGGGGGAATCAGGATGGCTCCCTTTTTTACTGCAGCTTTAGCTGGGGCACATTTCAGATTCCTCTCTTCTCTTGTTTATTATTATAAAATTCATCCTCTTCCCCCCACCCTAAACGCTCACACTTACATTTACAATAGAGTGAGTGAGCCCATGGGTAATTCCTATCACCTAATCTCACTCTCTCATACACCCGGCTGGTATGGAGTATGACACAGTTGTATGGGAGGCAGAAGTGAAGAAGAGAAGCTTGACTATGAATGTAGGAATTGTGCGCAGGCGGACTCAGTTGAATAAAGTGACAGTTGACCCCAGGTTTGCTTGAACTAGCCCCATCGGCATAACAAAATTAAGCAAAATGTTACAACAAAGGCCTTAGCAAAAGGATGGGAGAACTGTTCTGTAAAGAGAATTCAGTACTTTGATACAAAGAATTGTTATTTTCCTGTGTACATCCATCCCGTTGCTGTCAAAAACATTACTGTGAAGTAATGGCCACCTGAGGAGCAGCCTTCTAGTGCTCCAAGCTATAAAAATACAGATGATAAGAGTCTTCTGGAGGCAAAATAGCTGGAACAAGGTATTGGAAGGGGTCTTGTTGAAGCATATCATGCTGGAAGTAAATCAGCATTAGCCATTCCTGGATAGCCTGGCTGATGAATTTCCCGCCAGATAGCTTGTGACTATAGGATAAAAATTCTACACGGTTTATTCACACAATCAGTCCTCGTGATTTCCGCATGACCCATGCTACTTACAGGAGTAAGGCAGATCAGATTTGGAACAAAGGCCTCTAATGCTTATGTCAAGTTCTTAGGGAATTTAAAGAAGGATGATACCCTCTTCATAGATTTTTTGTAAATAGCCAAGAAGAATTCAACAAATAATCATATCTCTGTTACAGAATTCTATAGGGCAACTACACAAATCTATAGAAAGGATACCATTCTAATTCGATCCAGCAGATATAGAGAATAATTTCAACAGAACTATACTGCCTTCAGTTCTATAAAGTGTCCTCCCACAATAAGGAAAATGGGTTAATATGAAGCAAAAATTACATACGCAATAATATATATGTATTAAAAAGTAACATTATTTGCAACAGTAACATTACTAATAAGTCATTTATCTTTTCTGAGCTTCAGTTTCCCACATCTATAAAGTGATATCCAGATTTGTATCCCACAGAGATCTTGACTGAAAGGTGCTATACCTGCAAACTATTATTGGCAATAGAAAGGCTGTGGGACACTCCTTTTTTAGATGTCAAGTTGCTTGATAGACATCAGGATTAACTATTAAGTTTCAAATACTTCTAACCATTGTGAGAACCAAAGCAACACACAAGCAGGCAGGCCAGTGCCCCATCACAGTAATACCTACCACGGCATTCATTGACTATGTTTCAGCGCTGGAAACTCATTTTCTGGAGATAAAAGGTTATGCCTTAAAGTATCATTCTTTAATGGCTGGAAATGCTCCTTTCACAAAGTGATACCTGTACCTTAAGAATCAGAGAGGTAGCCGTGTTAGTCTGGAATAGCAGAGGAAACAAAATCCTGTGGCACCTTAAAGACTAACTATAAAGTTTTGAAGCATGAGCTTTCGTGGGCTAATACCCACTTGGGTATTAGCCCACGAAAGCTCATACCTGTACCTTAGTGGCTCTGTACTTTGAAATGCAATTTGCCAGCACCCTCTAATAATGTTGCTTATGGGAAACAGTCAAGCAGAAGAGGGTTTTGAACTCTGATGAGACAAAGAGGAAAGAAAAAGCAACTGGCTGTTGAGAACTGGGCCAGTGGAAACCAATATGCTGTGGGACACTTTCCAAGGCTTGCAGCTACACTCCTTTGGAGTGGGATGTTGGGAAAGCTCATTACAAGCTTCCCACAGGACTTTAGTAAGTGCAAAGATTTCTCCTCCTCCAATGTGAAACTGTCCACAGCAGAGAAAGTGGATTAGCATCCTCTGGGGGACAAGGTAAAAATTGTTTGCATATAAACCCCAGGGTGCAGGAGAATTAAATTGTGGTTATAGATGAAAAGGAGCAATTTACAATTCTTTCTTTGGAACAGTTTTATTTGATTAACTGCTTGTAGAGCTATCTGGTGCTTGTCTCATTCCCAAAGCCTGGCCCCACATAGTAAAGAAAAGAAAAATGTGACACACTGATACTTCCAGAAGTAATTATCTTGGCAAAGGCAAAATATTATTATTATTTTTTAAATATTGAAAGCTAAAAACAGGAAATATATTTCCCCATGGCATCGTTCTGAGTTTCTGTTGCAATGTGTCACAACTACTATACTTTGAGCTGAAGGAGAATAGATGGGATTCCTTTTGAACCCATCAACATCTTAATCAGCTAGGAGGATTACTTTAGAGAGACCTGAACTACTTTTTACATGACTCTAGAAAACAAAGGTGGTCTTGTGCTTAAAGTATAGGACGAGACCTAAGGAGACCTGGGCTCAATTTTTGGAAGTCAAAGACTTCCTGTGTGACTCTTGGCAAGTCACAATCTCACTTTCCCCTCAGTTCCCCAACTATAATAATAGTATTTCCCTCCAGAGGTGTTCTGAGGATAAACTAACGATAAAATAATGAATTTGTGTGTATATGACTCTAGGGTTGCCAACTTTCTAATCACACAAAACTGAACATCTTCGCCCTGCCCCGCTCCTGCCCAGAGGCCATGCCCCTTCTCCAAGTCCCTGCCTCCCCTCACTCCATCCCTCCCTCCCTCTGTCACTTGCTCTTTCCCACCCTTACTCACTCACTCATTTTCAGCAGGCTGGGATTAGGGGTTCAGAGTGTAGGAGGAGGCTCTGGTCTGGGGCAGGAGGTTGCAGTGAGGGGGGTGATGGCTGTGGGTTGGGGTTGGGGATGAGGGGTTTTGGGTGCAGGAGTGCGCTCCCACCTTGGGGGGGTGGGGCCAAGGGGGTTGGCATATGGGAAGGAGTATGGGCTGGGGCAAGGGGTTGAGGTGTGGGAGGGGGTGTGGGGTGTCGACTCCAGAAGGGGGTTTAGGGCTGGGGCCGGGGTTGCAGTGGGGGAGGAGAGTGTGGGTGCGGGCAGGGGCTCAGAGCTTGGGGTATGGGGTTGAGGTGCAAGATGGGTGCAGGCTCTCGATGGGGGCTCAGGGCTGGGGCAGGGGATTGAGGTGCAGGCTCCAGAAGGCCTTTACCTCAGGCAGCTCCTGGAAGCATCCCGTATATCCCTGCAACCCCAAGGCACAGGGGCGACCAGAGGATTTCATGTGCTGCCCTTGCCCAGGAACTGTGGCCAATGGAAGCTGTGTAGCTAGCACTCAGGGCAGGGGCAGCACACAGAGCCTCCCTCGCCACCTCTGCACCTAGGAGCTGTAGGAACATGCTGCAGCTACTGGGAGCCATGTGAAGCCAGGGCAGGCAGGGAGTCCCTTTTTGACCAGACATTCCAGTCAAAAACCAGATGCCTGGCAACCATATATGGTTCCTGTTACCAAACTGACTAAGACCCTGCTGACTTGGGAAATGAAATTAGGTTCAGAAATTGTCCGCTGTAATAGTGTAAATGGTTCTCAAACTGCCAGGCCATTTTTAAAATCATAATAGTTTGAATATTCAAATCTTCATTAAACTTTTAACCTAAAAGTAATTTGCAGTGGTTGCTTTTAAATATTTTTTAAGAGAATGAATTCAGGCTGCTGACAAGCAAACCAGGTTGCAATTTAATTTAAGCCATAATTACTGTGACTGTAAAACCCCCTTGTAAAAAATCAGGATTTTTAAAAGTGAACATAATGCTGATAGTCATAATAAGTGGTACTACTGCTCAAAGCTGTGTAATTAATATACATGTAATACAGTTCCCTTTTCATTAATTCATGCTAGGGAAGCTTTCATACCTTCTAAACTCTAACCATGACTAATGTAGCTTTGGGCTCTTAGCACTAGACAGAAGTTCATATGTAAACTCACCTGGCTTGAAGCTAATAGTGAACATTATGCTACTGGCACATCCAACTCTTTCCTTCTGCATTAGCCCTATCCAATAGCCATTAAAGGCAATGGGGAAATTTTCCTTGAATTGAATGGGGCCCATGGGGCAGCCTGTTATTGACGTTAATGGGGACTTTGCCATTTCCACACAGTGGGAGTAAGACAGGGACTAAGAAACTGTTTATTGCAATCCCAATCTACTTTTATATCTCATCTGTTATTACTGAAATAGATGAAGGACTGATATAAGTATTGCTGTGAACACATTGATACCATTACTAGACAATTTTAAGGGAGCTGAATTTTGATATGAAACTTTTTTTTAATTCTCTTATTACACAAAGTGCCTTCAAATGAGACTGGCTGGTCCAGTTCCCAGAGCTGATGGTTTGCCATGTTGCCATGGTGCTTTCTATTGTTAATCCTAAATTATCCCGCATGAACATGTCCAGCTTCAGAAACCACCTATTTATCTCCACTCACAGATTTCTCCCTCTCTTTTTCTGAGCCTGCCAGGTCCTTGTAGTGGGTTGTCCTATAAAGCAAACTCAGACAGGAAATACTTGTCAGCTTGCAGAGGTTAAAGAAAATGGCTGGAGGAAAAAACCTTATGATTCTTATTTGATGAGATTTTGATTGCATGTGTCCTTTAGAAGTGGAACCAGAAAGGAAGTTTGAAAGGAAATTCTTTGTCAAGTGGTTTATTATACACACACACAAAGGAAAAGTCAGCAGCTGTCTCCCCCATACACATTTAACAAAAGCATGCTAATTTAACAGTAATTAAGCAGCTGAACACTTTTGACTGAGTGTTGGTCTATGTCCATTTCATAAATAAAAGGAAACAAATGTAAACTTCCGGATACTAATTGAATTCATTCTCTCTCCTGTCCTCAAACTTAGATTTCCACAGATTTTGCCATAAAGCTACAATAAGGCATCTTTATTTTAGCATCAGCAAAGTCTGATTCTGATTTGAAAGATTTTGCTCTCATTGAACTCTGACAATAGTTTATTTAAGAACTTATCAAAATAAGAGAACTTCAAGCAATACCAACCTACATCACAGACATAGTAAGTAAGTAACCCACATGGTTGACATCAAATACACTGAAAGAAGAATACACTCTATCAGATAAAAGAATGACATCAACACATAGAACAAAGGCTTTCAAAGGCTGTTTAGCAGGACCAGTGCCACAATTCACCCTAAAATTGAAATACACAGAATTGTATGCCAAGGATGCAGTCAACACAAGAGTATTATTGTGCTCTCCAATCGTGGGCCTGAGGGAAGAAATAGCAGTGGGAGTTATGGGTAGGATCTAATGTTTTTGTCAGAGAGAATTCCCAGCCAAGAACATCATCAGCTGTTCCACTTTGAGCCTCCACAGGAATTTATTCAGCTAAGAGCCAGATTCATCCTTTTGAAAAAACCCACATTCTGTAGTTCTCTTTTTTTGACCCACAAGAATTTGACATAATGCTCTGCTGGGGTGAAATAACTCACTGAAAGTAAGACTTCATTTTCTTTTTCTTTCCCACAGCAGTCCCCCTGTGGATCAGGAGGGTGAATCTCTTCAAAGGCTCAACTGAGTTGCAGAGGAGTAGCACAGTGATGTACACATAAACCTGCTCTATGACCTTCCAGCAAGGCAGAATTAATCAGAGTAGAGCTCTTAATCCTGAAGAGAAATTAGCTACATGGATTTCAGTTCAATTATGGTATTTGTGTCTGCAAAACACATTAAGATTGAACATCTAGCTTATCTATCCTTTTACAAACAACATGGAGAGCAAAGCAGATGTACTATATCTTGTCCCTCTCACTATTTAGATTAGTTGCAAGATATTTCTTCATCATTTTACTGCTGAAAACTTTAAATAAAATGCTTCAGTCAATCCTAATGCAAGATTAACATGTCTAGATCTTACTCTCTGGAAGTTTATAATGAAATTAAGAAGAACCAAATCCTACAGCTTCAGCAAACAAAAATCACAATGTGCGGGTTGTTAAAGCACGCTACATCCCCCCCCAACTCCTTCTTTGGGGATGACTAATTCAGTCCTATCATCAAGATACCACAAAGAAACTGGTAACAAACCTACACTTTAGAAAAATATTTCTGACTTTATTTATAAAACACCATAAATGGAATGCATATGATGGCTAACATCACTAACTTTGTAAGACAAATATGACATTTTTGCCCCTACTGCTTCTGCTTTCCAGCGCACAAAAATTGCTAATCCTTGCCCTCCAAAACCTATATGTCACAGTCTGTATTTCATTTGCCAATGCTCAGAAATCCTTATCAGGCTGATAATATTTAGTTCCCCAGTTCCCATGACAGAGCTAGCAGGGTACAAGGCTATGAAGAGAAAGGGAGGAAATGAGCCTGTCACTCCAGGAAGGCAATGGCTACTGATATAGGGAGATGTCTAATCTTAGCAGCTTTTCTAAACAGTTTACAAGAAAAACAACAAAACAGTGGGGGGAAGGGGACATTGACAGGAATGTCTCTATTAGAATTCTGCTGATGGGATCCCTTCCACTGTGAAGGGTTGGAGGGAAATGAAAGGGACTTTATGCTTTTATATGGAAAAGAGAGTGAGACACTTGAGTGATTGGGGGGGGGGGAGGGGTTAGGGAAAGGGGATGAGCAAAATGTTAAAATACATTTTTTAGAACTTCTAAAAATAATCAAGGGGTTGTTTGCAGATAAGCAATTTAACCACCAGTCTCCTTTCTTGAATCTTTTAGCTGATATTTTGCTCATGACTCAACATTTTCTGGGTCTCCATGGTGGAGGCTATGGATGACATTCAGGGACGAACAAGATACTAGAACATTTAAATTTAATTCAAAGATTATTGAAAACATACCAGACCCAAGATTTCCAAACTAGTGGCATGATAGTAAAAATAATCCATTTGGACTTTAACATACAATAGCAAGTTTATGTATTGATTATGACATGTTTCTGTACATACGGCTAAGTATGCATTTAGCAGTGTGCAAAATAGAATGTGTTCGAGAAGACACGGGAAGGAGGAAAGATTTATTTATTGGAAGTATTCTACAGAGGAGGAATATGAACTTCCAGGTGACTTGTTGTGCATATGATTAATCTTCCACGGAGAGAGATTGTCAAAATTGAAGTTTTCTTCAAATAAAAATGTAAAAATTAATTACATTATTCCCAAAAGCATGCACTAAGTAGGGGGTTGTATTCTTGGAACACCAAGAAACACATTTAAGTTTTCCATCAAATTACTGGCATTTTATCAAAGTGACAGGCAGAAATAAATATGTAAATGTACAAAAATGAGTTTGGTTTGATGAAATGGGTAACTTTAAAGAGCCAAAAAAAACCTCTCACACAACCTAATAGTCTTTCTTCAAACAGAAAAGAAGTTAAAGGAATGTAGGAGCAGGTAACCTAGTGCTAGATTCACAAAGAAATTTGGACATGGAGACACTGAGCATCTAACTTTTAGTATTTAGAAAAGCACTGGGATTCACAAAGTCTGAGTTTGACACCTAGGCTCTCTATGTAATGAAAGAGGAGAGATAGTTGCTTTAGAATGGAATTCATAAAAGCCAGCAGACTAGGCAGCTCCCCCGCCATGCTAATCAATGGGAGATGCCAAAGCACGTCCTAAGCTCCACCCCTCTCAAGGAATTTGGCACCTACGACTATGGCTACTTCTAAAGTAGCACTTCAGTGGAAACACTTACTACAGTGACACCAGGAGGGATTCTCCCATCGCTGTCGGCAGTACACCCCTCTGAGATGTGGTAGGTAGGTCAACAGATGAATCCTTCCATTGATCTAGTGCTGTTTGTGCCGGGGGTTAGGTTGGCTTAACTGCGTCGCTCAGGGGTGTGGATATTTCACACCCGTGAGCAACGTAGCTCCATCAACCAAACTTTTGGGGCGCATTAACAGAGGTATAGCACGTAAGTCATGGGAGGTGATAGCAACGCTCTATTCGGCACTGATTAGGCCTCAGTTGGAGTACTGTGTCCAATTTTGGTCACCGCTGTACAGAAAGGATGTAGAGAATCTGGAAAGGATCCAGATGTGAGCTACAAGATGATCAAAGGGATGGAATGCAAGCCATATGAGCAGAGACTGAAGGAACTGGGCATGTTTAGTTTGGAAAAGAGGAGATTAAGGGAGGGACATGATACTGGTCTTCAAATACTTGAAAGACTGCCATATGAAAGATGGAGAAAAACTATTCTCTCTTGCCACAGAGGGCAGGACAAGATGCAGTGGTTTCAAATGATAGCATAGCAGATTTCAATTAATCTCAGGAAAAACTTCCTAACTATAAGAACAGTAGGACAATGGAACAAACTGCCTAGGGAAATCATGGAATCCCATTCACTGGAGATTTTCTAAGAGAGGCAGGAAAGGCATCTGGCCTGGATGATTTAGACCAGGGATGGGGAAACTTTTTGGCCCAAGGGCCACATCTGGGAATTGAAATTGTATGGCGGATCATGAATGCTTACAAAATTGGGATTGGGGTATGGGAGAGGGTGAGGGTAAGGGATATGGTTGGGGGTGCAGGCTCCAGGGTGGGTCCCGAAATGAGGAGACAAGGGTGCAGGAAGGGCTCTGGGCTGGAGCAGGGGATTGGGGTGAGGGAACGGGTGCAGGCTTTGGCTGGTGTTGCGAGCTCTGGGGTGGGGCTAGGGATGAGAGGTTTGGGGTGCAGGAGGGTGCTCCAGGCTGGGATTGAGGAGGTTGGAGGGGGATCAGGGCTAGGGCATGGGGTTGGGGTATAGGGAGAGGTTCGGGGTGCAGGCTCAGAGTAGTGCTTACCTCAAGCAGCTCCCAGAAGCAGCAGCAAGTCCCTTCTTTTGCTCTGGCATGGAGGCGTAGCCAGGTGGCTCTGCTCACTGCCCTGTCCACAGGCACCGCCCCTGCAGCTCCCACTGGAGCACTGTAGAGGGTCACTGGAGCGGGTAGAAGCCAGAACGGGGCTATGCCATGGCTTCCAGGAACTCTGTGGTGCAGCCCCCAACCCTGTGCCCTGGCTACAGCACCAGAGTGGGGCAAGCCCTAGATCCCGCTCCCCAGTGGAAGCTCACAGGCCAGATTAAAATGGTCCACAGGCCAGATCATGCCTGTCTCTGTAATTTGCCCACCTCACAAATAATGCTACTTTTAAATAACATATATATTATTATGATATATTAGACACAACAGAGGCAGAGGGTTTGACTAGACAAATCTTGCCGTTCCTTCTAACCTTATGGTTCTATGAGACCCTGGTCCAGCAGATGAGTTCAGGGCATGTCCCAGTTTTTCACATTTGCTGTCTGGTCACCTTGACAGGAAGACTAAGCCCTGTCATAGTCCATTGTCTGTGTTAATGGGCCATCAGCCCTGTCTGGCTTTTCCATTGTTGTACCTGAAGGGCTGGTTGGGCGTGACGCTCAAAATAACATATTTGAAATACAGATACATAGTTAATATTCCTAACTTCAGATACAGAAATAATCAGGCCCTTCAGGCAACATCGGGAAGATATGCGTTGCTCTGCCTATCTTCTCCCAATTCATGCATGGCTCTGGGTTAAGACATCTGGACATTTGGCATAGAGTGTACATGCCGAAAGACAGAAACGTATGTGCCTAGGGTACTTTGATTGCAAAAATGTATGTGCCCAGAGTGATTAGGTGTCTACCAGGTGTCACAGCTGCTGAGTAAGGGCTCTATGAATACCAATGGGGCCTGATTCTGGTATTTAGGCTTCTGGAATCTAGACACCTAAAGTAGCAATTAGGCATGTAAGTCCTTTTGTGAATCTAGCTCCTGGTGTCTTGTAATATATGAAATGATGAGCATAAGAACAGCCATACTGGGTCCGACTAAAGATCCATGTAGCCCACTATCCTGTCTTCTGACAGTGGCCAGTGCTAGATGCCCCAGAGGGAACGAAGAGAGTGGATAATCATCAAGTGATCCATCCCCTGCCACCCATTCCCAGATTTTGGCAAACAGAGGCTCGGGACACCATCCCTGCCCATCGTGGCTAATAGCCATTGATGGACCTATTCTCCATGAATTTATCTAGTTCTTTTTGTGAATGCTGTTACAGTCTTGGCCTTCACAATATCCCCTGGCAAAGAGTTCCACAGGTTGACTGTGCATTGTGTGAAGGAATACTTCCTTTTGTTTGTTTTAAACCTGTTGCCTATTCATTTCATTTGATGACCCCTAGTTCTTGTGTTATGAGAAGGAATAAATAACACTTCCTTATTTATTTTCTCCATACCAGTCATTTTATAGACCTCAATCATATCTCCTCTTTGTCATCTCTTTTCCAAGCTGAAAAGTCCCACACTTATTGATTTCTCCTCATATGGATGCTTTTCCATACCCCTAATCATTTTGGTTGCTCTTTTCTGAACCTTTTTCAATTCCAATATATCTTTTTTGAGATGGGGCAACCACATCCGCATGCAGTATTCAAGATGTGGGTATACGATAGATTCATATAGAGGCAACATGATATTTTCTGTCTTCTTATCTATCCCTTTTGAGTAATTCCAAACATTCTGTTTGCTTTTTTGACTGCAGCTGCATACTGAGGGGATGTTTTCAGAGAACTATCCACAATGAATCCAAGATCGCTTTCTTGAGTGGTAACAGCTAATTTAGACCCCATCGTTTTATATGTATAGTTGGGATTATGTTTTCTGATACGCATTACTTTGCACTTATCAACACTGAATTTCATGTTCCATTTTGTTGCCTGGTCAACCAGTTTTGAGACATCCTTTTGTAGCTCTTTGCAGTCTGCCTGGGACTTAACTATCTTGAGTAGCTTTGTGTCACCTGCAAATTTCGCAACCTCGCTGTTTACCCCTTTTTCCAGATCCTCCAGACCTCTGGAGTAATACCTATGAGGACAAATAATTCCAGATTTACACCAGAATAACTAAGATCAGAATTTGCCTCGCCCTGTTTTGTAATTTCTGGTTAATATATTTGTGAAGCTCCAATCTTAAATTAGCTACTGAAGCTTTCCCATATTATGCCAGGAATGAAGTAAAAACAATCTGAGGAAAATTCCCCCTTGTGGAGCGGTCAGTTAGGCCCACATGCTACTTAAACCTTATGGAGTTTAAGTTTGCACCAACTTTATTACCATGCAGCACTATGAATTCCCAAACATGAGTAAGATAGATAAAAGTAACAACCACAAGAATAGAAAGTGTTTTGTAGATCTGATTTTTCACTTTATCTAGCAGGCCCTTTTTTCAAAACCATTAACAGTGTGAGCAAACAGCTCAGCAATAGCAGACAAATATCTGTTAGGGTTACAAACTTTCTAATCACACAAAACCAAACATCCTAGCCCCGCCCCTTCCTTGAGCCCTGGCACCCTGTGAAGGGGGAGGGTCCCAGAACTCCTGCTCCAGACCAAGCCCAAATATCTACATAGCAATTTTGGAGCCCCACAGCCTGAGCCAACTCAGCTGCCTCAGGCCAGCTGCTGATGTTTAATTGCTGTTTAGATGTATCCTAAGGCCCAGATTGATGGGAGTTAGGTGACTAAATACCTTTGGGGATGTGGGCCTAAGACTCAAGTCTTTCGTCTGCATTTCACTCCTGGCTAACTTAGGCTGCTTCCCCCCAGCTTGCCAGCTTCTGAGAATTGCTTCCTTAAGCACCTAGTTCTCCCTGTACTCTGTAGGAGGAGCCTGGGTGCCTGAGGATGCCACTCTGCAGTAGGGTACCTAGAAGTTAGGCATTGCAACACACAGTGTCCCTTTATGGCTCTAGTCCTCAGTCACTAAGGCCCAGATCCTCAAAGATATTATGCATCCATCATGAATCTATGTATCCTAACACCTTCTTGTCAACTGTCTGATAATAGGCCATCTTGATTATCACTACAAAAGGTTTTTTGTCCCGCTGGTAATAGCTCATCTACATTAAATAGCCTCTTAGAACTGATATGGTAACTTCCACCTTTTCATGTGTGTATATATTCCTGCCTACTGTGTGTTCCATTCTATGCATCCAATGAAGTGGGCTTTAGCCTACGAAAGCTTATGCTGAAATAAAATTGTTAGTCTCTAAGGTGCCACAAATACTCCTGTTCTGCTTGCATCTATCTGTATCTTTAGGCACCTAAATCTGCTTCAATTTAACCAAAGGCAGAATCTGACCCAGCAGTTGTACAGTTAGCACCAACCAATAAATGGTCAATCTTCAGCCTAACTTTTAAAACACTGGGCTAAATTTGATTGTGTATATAAGTTGCACACTGGAGGGAAAAGAGAAAGCAGATTTAAGAGCCAGAACATGAAGGCTGAGAGGTTTAGAATGCATGGGTTGTGCAAAAGAAGTAAGGAAGGCATAACAGAGTATTCCCACAGGACTTGTCCACACTGAGGAGTTGCACGCATTATACTTCAATCATTTATAAAACCAACTTAAATTAAGCTGGTGCAACCCCCTGTGTGGACATACTTTTATCAGTTTAGAACTATTCAAGCTAAACCAATATGTGCCAAGTTCAAATCGATTCAAGAGTGTCTAAACACAAAGCTGCACTGGTCTAATTAAATAGGTTTATAAATCATATAAACAAACATGCAATTGTGTATGAAGATCACTCACAGAATACTCCAGAAGAAGGTCCCACTGAAGCCAATCAGTAGCAGTGCAATAAGGACTAAAGGGAACTTTAAGGTAAAGCAATACTTTCTCCTCCAAATAATATTTTAACTTACTCCTCTGTCAAGGTGCACACATTGCCCAATATCCCTGACAACACGTGCACAGCCTCACATAGGCCTCCGTTTTGCAGCCAAGCAGAAGAGCATGTCCATTGTAAATATGGGTTAAGATTACTGCAATAGTCCAAACATGAGAGCAGAAGAGCATGTATTGACGTTTTTGCAACTTTAATGGCTAAGTACATGTAAATTTGGAAGATGTAAATAATTGATAGTGATATGATTCTGCTGAAGGAAAAAATGTGAACTGAAAAAGCCAAGTGAGTGGCAGAAATAACACCCACATTCCTGGTGAAAGGTACTGAATAGATTCCATGGAATGTGAACCAAAAGTAGAATACAGACTGTTGGATCCAATTAACGAAACCTCCAAACTGTCCATGTTTAATGTCAAAATATTATGAGATATTCAGAAGGAGACAGTTGTTAGACAGTCAAAGATACAGTTACTGACCTTAGCAGGAAAGGTTAAAAGGAACCACAGATCTGAACAACATCAGAGTGCATATGATAATGAAAGCCATGTGACACAATCAACACTTCAAGAGGACTTAAATATAATGAAAGATGTAAAAGACCCAGGCTTGAGCCCTGAAATACACCAATATTTATAAAGCATAAGAATGTGAAAAAGCTTGATCTTCACATGACACAGAAAAGAATTATTAGAAAGATAAGACTCCACTCTACTTCACTCCAAACCATGGAAGTTTAAGATGATAAATGTTGAACTGGTGTCAAATGGCTGATGGTGTCAAAAACAGCTGTTTAATTAAGTAAAATGGCCATAAATCCATTCCAGTTTTGCTACAAAGCATCACTCAGCACTTTCCGCATTGCTGTCTCAGTACCACAACCATCATAAAAACCCAGCACGTATCGTTTGGCTAAATAAAGGCTTACGTTTGAGATAACACATGTTAAAGCATGCTTAGCAAGAAAAAGTGGTAAGGTTTATAGGATGGATCATGATGGACAATAAAGACCGAATCCTGATCCCACTGGGAGTGTTACCAGAGACATAGGATCAGAATCTGATCTTCATTTACACTGGTGTACATCCAGAGTGACTCATAGAAATAATAAATATAGAAACTTTACCCATGCTGTCCTTGGGTCAAACAGCTTATTTTTTTAAAAAAATAAGCATTCAGCTACTCTGTAAACCTGCCAATTTCTAACCATGAATTCCCCAGGTTTTAGGGAGCCCAATGTCCTAAAGCAAAACTTATTGATGTATTGCCAGGTGTTACATAAGACAGGCTGTGCTGCTGGTATGCAATGTGTTGTAAGTGACTGATAGGAGGATTTTAAGTATGTTTAAATTTCAAGGTAGATACAGCATGACAAACTCTGTGTTATTATTTGGCATCCTTGACCCTTAAAAATGTCAACGACCTTTTTTGCTGGACAGTAAGTTATTAGAGAGTGTCCAACTCAATTAACACTTCCTTTCTGAACATTTTAAAGCATCTCTAGGGATTTTAAAGCTACATTGATTTATGAAAACTAACTGTTCTGTAGGGAACAATCATGCATTGGTAGAGGGAGATGGTCTGGTCTTTTCTAATGTATAAAGTTCAATGACAATTTGTCAGATACTGTTATATTTCCTAAGAACATCCAGTTGTTTGTTTTTCCTAGCATTATTCCCACACTATGGCAGGGTCCGCTTAGACTGGACACAACCAGTGATACAACTGGGGTATACTCCAACCGATGCGTCATTCCATCTGTCGTTGGAGGCATTTTATACCTACTGCCAGGTGGGAAGCCTACAGCACCTGGTAATCCCAGGAGGTCTCCCATCCAAGTACTAGCCAGGCCTGACCCTACTTAGCTGCCGAGATCAGACAGGATCAGGCGTGTTCAGGGTGGTTTAGCCGTATAAGAACATCCAGTTGTTAAAGGTATAAAACTGCTAAAAGAATCTGCCATAAAAATGTATTTAATTTGAATGTATTTGCAAGGAAACTGACATCTCTGGAAAGCCCCCCAAAGAAGAAAACCTTAGAGGACAGAATCCTTTGATCAGGCGTGGGCAAACTTTTGGCTCGAGGGCCACCTCTGGGTGTAGAAATGTTACAGTGGGCCATGAATGCTCACAAAATTGGGGCTGGGGTTCTGGGGTGGGGTTTGAGGTGTAGGAGGGTGCTCCGGGCTGGGACCAAGGGGTTTGGAGCGCAGGAAGGGGATCAGAGCTGGGGCAGGAGGTTGGGGCATGGGAGGGGGAGGGTAGCTCATGGGTGCAGGCTCCAGGCGGTGCTTACCTCAAGCGGCTCCTGGATGCAGTGGCATGTCCCATCTCCAGCTCCTATGAGGAAACGCAGCCAGGTGGCTCTGCTATGTGCTGCCCTGTCTGCAGGTGTCACTCCTACAGCTCCGATTGGCCGCGGTTCCCAGCCAATGGGAGCTGCATGGGCAGTGCTTGGGGTAAGGGCAATGTGCAGCAGAACCTCCTAGCTGCGCCTCCACATAGGAGCTGAAGAGGGGGGGCATGCTGCTGCTTCTAGGAGCCGCAAGGAGCAGCCCCAGACCCTGCTTCCCAGCAAGAGCTCCAGGGCCAGATTAAAATGGTTGGCTGGCCAGAAACAGGCTGTGGACCGTAGTTTGCCCATCCATCCCTTAGATATTGTACTAAAACTAACTCCCATCCTGTGTTGGAAAATATAACAGTTGACAGATCTGTTTCTGGCCTATCCGTACATCTTTTGCAGCTGAACTTTGTAGTTAAATTTTCAAGCACATTTATGTGATTGTCCATCTGTTTCCAGTATCTCATGTTAATTAACAATTTCTTCCCAAATCTACCATCAGGAATCATTGCAGGAAGTGTTTTCCTGAACTTTGGCTTATATTTCTAAAGGTAACATATTATAATTTTATCCAGCAATGATTCTTCAGAGAAGGTCTTACTGCCTTCCAAAAAGATCATATAGTTTAAATGTAAAGTGAACTATTAATTATTATTAGTAATAATAATAATTATTATTATATATTTCAGTAGTATGTATAAGTCCTGAACCTAGACTGGAACATCATTGGGCTAAGTGCTGTCTAAATACACTGTGAGAGATAGACCCTGTCCTAAAATCTTACAATGTGATCACCTTTAAAAAAAATTCAAATATCCTGATTATTAGAGTGACTTTTCATTTTGCAATTTTTGTTCTTTTTTTGTAATGTTTATCTTACTTGTTGCCTTCTTGCTGTGGAAGTGTAAGGACAACAGCAATTCAGAATTTGAACTTTTATTTCCCTGCATACTTTAATGAAAATTTTTTCTTTTGTTGAAAATTTGCTTTAGTACTTTTTTATGCCCTTCAGAAAACAAGTTGAAAGCCAAAAAAAAAAAAAAAACCACCAAAATTGGTTGGTTTTGGCTGAAAAGTTTTAGGTTTTTATTGCCTTTTGGTTTTCAGTTTTTTAACTAATCCCTGAATTTATTTTTTACATTCACAGATATAAACTTTCTGGGGTCTCTATTCTCCACAAATATTTCTGTTTCATCAAATAAGTAAATAAATAAATAAAAACAAAAACTAACTAAAAACCCAATCCAGCTCTGCCAAATATACATTTCAGCTATTCACATACCAGCCAACCAGTGAGGGTTCCCTACTGCCCAAATTCTGTTTACATTCATCTGAATGTGTACATTAAACCAGACTGGCACATTAAATTGCAATAGCCGTGTTAGATTGGAGTCAGACATAAGCCCACTTGCTGTACATTCCAAATTCATGTTTTTTTAAGCCTTCCCTTGTAGAAAAATAGCATGTACTAAATGTACATCAGATATTCCCCCAACATATCTAAAACATCTGTTTAGTTCATTTAATATATCCAAATAGATATTTTATATATACGTATAAAATATTCAAAATAATTTCCAGGCATGAAATTAAATATTTATAGTGTGTTGCAGTGCTACACAGTCTATCAAATATGTTTCAAATATAGCTATGATATTATTTTAACATATTTCTAATGTATTATGCATGTAGAGACAGATGAATCTCTATGCAAGAATAAGCAACATAGAGGACTGGAAAAAAATCATTGGATTATCTTGGAGCAGTTTTTCTGTTAAATATGTGACATATACAGAATATACCAAGATGTACTATGAAGGTTTGGGGATGTCCAGTGTAAGGATTCAGCAACGTACTTAAGCAGATGCACAGTTTTAAGAATGTGAATATTCCTACTGATGCGAATGAACCTACTCATATGCTTTGTTAGGCTCACACGTCAGTTCTTTGCTGAATCAAGGCCTACCTTATTTTTGGGCTTGCCATTTGTGAGATTTGAAGTCATTCCAAATAATTGCTGATAAAAAAACGTTACACCACACTATTGTGAATTCCTCCACCCATCTCTGTGTGTCTCTGTCTACACAATGAGATAGGGATAGGATTACCCTGTTTTCTACACCTACTTGATCTAGTTCTTATTGAGCGAGCACAAGTATAAATAGCAGCAGGGCTGGCCTTACCATGAGGCCAACTGAGGTGGCTGAGGCTGTGGGGGGAGGGTACCACTAGGACCCAGAGTGTAGGAAATTGTGTCTGCTGCTGGTGCATATGTATTCTCTCTGCTCTAGATACACGGAGATGGTGGAGTGCTGTGCTGGAGGAAGGAGGGCACAAGAGACATAACAGGCAGGAGAAAAGGTGAGAGGGAATAACAGAAAACAGCCTGAGCTGCAGTGAGAGAGAAGAGGAGCCTCTCGTGTACCTCTCTAGCGCCCCCAGTGAGGATGTACAGGGATGCCTGAGCTACCAGTTAGTTAGAATGCAGGTGACCTGGCAGCTACTGCAGCATCCATATCTCCATCTCAAATGGATGTAACCATCACACATCCCTGAAGAAAAGTGTAGATCAGAGAAGAGTGGAGGCACAAGAAACAGCTGCTATTGAGTTTAGTTCCTTAAGTCTAGATGATCCAGGACTGTGGACCCACTTGAACAGTAGCCCGAGGGACTTCCTTGTATTGCATCAGCCACAACAAGTGAAAAACTTCATGTTCCCCAAAGATAGGCTGACCATACGTCCCGTTTTGAACGGGACAGTCCCGTTTTTTTCATGTTTTTGAACCGTCCCGTCTTTTTGTCAAAAATATCAATTTTGTCCCGTTTTTGGGGCAGGTACAGGACTCCCAAGATCTTAGGTGAAGAATCTTGCTACCTAAGGACAAGTATCAGATGTCAAAATCTCCGATGAGCAAACTGCGCTCATCGGAGACTTTGACATCTGATACTAGTCCTTAGGTAGAGAGAGGAGGCAGTGGACGGAGGGAGAGAGCAGGGAGGAAGGGAGGGATGGAGAAGGGGGATGGAGAGGAGGCATCGGCAGCGGGCAGCGGGCTGAAGCCGACGGCGGATCGGAGCTGTCCGGAGCTGCAGCCGGGGGCCGAGTGCGCCGGCGGGGGGGCTGCCGGCCGGGTTTTATGACTCATAATCACATAAATTCAGTTATGTGATTATGAGTCATAAAACGTCCGCCGCCCTCCGCCGCCGCTGGCGCGCTCGGCCCCCGGCTGCGGCTCCGGACAGCTCCGCTCCGCAGTCGGCTTCTGCCTGCTCTCTTCCATCCCTCTCTATCCCCCTTCTCCATCCCTCCCTTCCTCCCTTCTCTCTCTCCCTCCGTCCACTGCCTCCTCTTCCATCTCCCTTCTCTCCATCCCTCCTTCTCGCTGTCCCTTGCCTCCTCCATCCCCCCTGCTCCCTACCCCCATCTCTTCTCTGATCCATCCATCCTCTCCCTTCTCACCTTCCTGCCTTCTCTCCCTCCGTCCCCTCCATCATCTTCATCCCTCATCCCCCCTTCTCTCTCTCCCTCCATCCTCTTCATCCCCCATCCCTGTACTGGTTATTCCTCCATCCATCCCCCCCGACCCCCCCTCTACCTCCCCCCCCCAGCGCTGGGGGGCCCAGGTGGGGCCATGCCCCCCCCACCCTGTCCCGTTTTTGCCATCCCAATGTCCCGTTTTTGTCTAAAGGAAATATGGTTAGCCTACCCAAAGACAATGAAATTGGAGAAGACATTTTGATTATGAAGCACAGGATAACCCCATAAGAGACCCCAAACAGTAATTAGTTGAATTCTTTAACCAGGTGCTAGATTGTGCATTACAGTCAGTTGAAGAATATTTCATGCAGCTTAAGGAACACAGCAGTATATTTGGAATGTTGTATGATAGTCCAAAACTCCTCACTATACCTGTAGAAGACTTACACCAGCAATGAAGTGCACTAGAGATAGTGTTGACACATGATGCAATGCATAATACAGTAAAACCTCCATTTAACGGACTAATTCGGGTGAGGGGGTGTCCGTTAAATCAAAAAGTCCGTTATTTAATAATAATAAAAAAAAGAGCTGTCGGAGCAGCAGCCAGCCCGCCCGCTGCTTGGACCCGGGTGGCAGCTGGGAGCCGGCAGCCTGCCCGCCCGCTGTGTGGACCCGGGCGGCAGCCGGGAGCCGGCAGCCAGTCCGCCCGCTGCCGTGACCCAGGCGGCAGCCGGGAGCTCGGAGCCGGTCCGCCTGCTGCTGTGACCCGGGCGGCAACCGGGAGCCGGCAGCCAGCCCGCCAGAAATGGATCAGGAATGCATCAGACTTGCTCAGAAATTTTGTCCGTTGCATCCGAAGTCCGTTAAATCGAGGTCCTTTAAATCGAGGTCCGTTAAATCGAGGGTTTACTGTATTGATATGCAAGTGATTTAGGTGATGAACTGAAAGTCCTTTCAAGATACATTTCAGCAGGCTCAATTCAAGGGCAGTTCTGGAATACATGTGTACAAATAAGATGACCACCCTCTCTCCAGATGCTTTTCTTGCTCTGCGCATACTTCTAACACTTCCTGTAACAGTTGCCAATGGAGAACACAGCTTCTCCAAGCTGCAGTTAATAAAAATACATCTACGCTCCACAATGACACAGGAGAGGCTGGTCGGCCTTGCAACCATCTCAATAACGCATGAGCTGGCCCAGGCTGTGGACTTACAGGAAGCAGTTCAAACATTTGCAACCAAGAAGGCACGGAATTATTTTGATTATTCAAACAGATAAAAATGCCAGTGTTTACTATGCAGACAAGAAAAGTTACATTTGCTGTTCAGGTGTCTGAAAGTTAAGTGTTACTTAACATTTTCGAACAAGGCATTTTAAGTTGTTAGTTCTCCTTTACTGGGGTAGGTAGCAGAGTAGTACCATGAAAGGAGTAGAACAGGAAAAAGGCAGAATTGAGACCTTTCAAAGTTTTGGCCCAAGTGAGGGGACATGATGGGTCATTTAAGCTCCCCGCCTCAGGTGTCAAAATGCTGTGGGACAGCCCTGGAGAACAGTGTACCTACATGATTAGCAACAGCAGAGGCAAAGCTTCACCATCCGGTATAGGTATCCACTGGTTTCAGGCGGGCACATAGTCGCCACAGCCATGCCTCTACTACTATTATCCATGCTGCTGCGGCTACACTGTTATTTATACTCGCACTAGTTCTCATCAAGCTAGCCAGGAAATGGTAGCACATTTTTGCCATTACTGGCATTAGCTGGATTTATACTTGAGTTCTAGAAGAAGAAGAAGAAGAAAGAAGACATTGTACTCCATAGAAAATCTCCTAATCCAACCAGATCAGGATAGCTTTGTTATTTTTTTAAACCAAGGTGACTATACAACAATTTAAAAGTCAGCTTTAACCTTCCTGGGAGTGTCTTTTTAAAGTGGCAGGATGGTTTAAAAATCAGGGAATGCTTAACGAGCTTTGGAGTTTAATGAGTAATTTTCATCTACTCAGAAAGCAAAGTAGATAAAATGATAAAAACAAATTATAGTCCACTTGGAAAAGAGTCTAGAAGCTTTAAAGGACAGCTGCCTGCTTAATTGAATAAACAAACACAATCACTCACATATGGTCAAAGCCCTGTGTATTTTGCAGCAGGCTGGTCTAACATTGGGCAGGCAGGCCCACTGGAGTTCCCAGCACTCTGTGTCAACCTGGAAATTCCGTGACAACGTTAGGTACATAAAAAAATGGAGGATTTTATTTGTTAAATATGAAAATGATTAAGCCAAATCAGTATAGACCACCTGGTGGGATATTTACACTGAATTTGTATCAAGTTCATTTCATGTTGCCAGAAAACCAGATCATGGCCCATTCTCTCCTGTACAGAAGCGGAGTAAACATAAGCACTGCCAAATTAGTGACATACAGTGCCAAATCAATGATCCATCTAGCCCAGTATCCTGTCTTCAGTAGTGGTCAATACCAGGCTTCCGGGGGAATACACAGAACAGGGTAGTTGGTGTGATCTACCCCTGTCTTCCCCTCCTGATTTCTGGCAGTGTGAGGTTTAGTGTCACCCTGAGGATGGGATTGCATCTTGACTAATAGCCCTTGTTGGACCTATCCTCCATGAAAGCATCTCGTTCGCTTTTGAACCCAATTATACTTTTGGTCATCACAACATGCCCCAGCAATGAGTTCCACAGATTAATTGTGCATTGTGTGAAAAAGTACTTCCTCTTCTTTGTATGAAACATGCTGCCTGTTAAGTCCATTGGCTGCTCCTTGGCTTTTATATTGTGGCAAAGGGAAAATAACACTTCTCTATTCACTTTCTCCACAGCATTTACAATTTTATAAACCTTTATTATATCCCTCTCCCATTCGTTGTCTTTTTTCTAAGCTGAACAGTCCTGGTCTTTTGAAGAAAGGGGATATGGTGGTCCCTTGTGCTGCAGCAGATAATGTCAGTATCTCCATGATGCGGAGAGCAGCCTCTCTGCCTCCATCCCATCTCTCCTTCGCACATTGGGATAAGTGGAACATTGGCTTTTCCCCTCCAATGCACTGGCATACTGGGGACTTATGCTGTGCCAGATATAAGGTTGGCTCCAGCAACAGCACAGGGAAAATAGTAGACAGACTGTGACTCTGTGTGCTGCCAGCAGAGTAATACTACAGGAGAGAGGATAAGGAAGCCAGAACTACACAGGAACAAAGACAAAAATACCCTTTTCAATGCAGTTAGAACTTGAACAATTCCAGGGAACTGGAACATTCAGTCACCTTATCCAAGTTCTCATTCTGATTAAAGGAATCCACCCCATGCTGCTCCTGGAGCAGTGCAATAACATGGCACCCCATTCACAGGGGTCACGGGAAAACCATGACCCAACCCAAATTTTCAGTGTGTGGCAAACATTTGTAATAAAAATGCATTGTAGAAGTTATCAGAAAGGGGAAACCTAAGATTTTGATAGATGAGTAGAGGATAGTCATCATTATGTTTCAGAGTTAATCTTCCATTTAGATGAATAGGGGCAGTTCATTGCACAGAGACCTATTGTTCCAGGCTCTCTGCATACCCAGGCAGAGAATACTGCATTAGTTTACATTTGTTGGCATTTAAGACGTTTGCTTCTCAAATGTAATGGCTAGCAATGTCATTTTTTCCAAGAAAGCATAAATTCAACAGCAACACTGTAACAAGGGGTATATAGTGTGGCAAGAGCAGAATTCAGGAGGCCTAGAATACAGTTTGCTTGTAGAAAGGATATGTATGCATATAGAAATTCAGGAATAGTATCCCATCAATAATTGGTAGAGGCCATTTAAACTTGGTATCAGAAGACTGCACTACTAAACTATTAAACAGGAGACCACAAAGAACTCTCATCCTACTTCACAAAAAGATAAACCCAATATGACAAGAAATCACTGAGGTAGAAAACATTCAACTGAACTGGTTGGCATTAACCACCTCACTGCCCTGACATAATTCAGCCCCATTACACACAATGAAACTTTAGAAGCCCCGAGAAGTATTTAGCTACCGCTGTAAAAAGAAGCCTGCACTCTTCCTGGCTGGTGAAAGTCAGAGAAAAGCTGCTGTCTGCTTCATCGACCCCCTCTTCATAGATGCCAAACTGCTAATCTCCCTGAGGGGGGAGGAGGGAGTGAAACAGTTGCAAAACTATCACCAGATTTAGAAAAACCTCTTTGACCACTTCCCCATGTACATGCTCCCATTCCTGGACAAAATCATGGAGGGCAGTAACAACTGGTAGCAGGTGACACCTGCCAGCAGTCCTCACAATGGGCTTCTGGCTGGGGTATCACACGTAGCCAGCTGTAGAGGTAGTGACAGATGACTTCCACAGGACAATGAACACTGGCCACATCTCCAGGCTCCTATTACTTTCAGAACGGCTGACCACAGGTGGTGTTAGCCCACTTACATGATATAGGTACAGTAGAGGCATGACAATGGCTCTAGTCATTCTGCTGCAACAAGAGTCAGTGAGTGGTGGTGGGTTACTGCATGTCCCCCCCACACGCCCTTACCTTCAGAATCTTGTCCTCCCTTCAATATCCGTGTGAGATCGCTAAGAGCAGCAGTGCAATGCTACCATGCTGATGCTGCTCAGCTCTATCCCGATGAAGCCAGCTCTGTCATAAGAATGTTGCAGTGTTTACCAGGATCAGCACCTGGAGGAAGAACAACGGGCTCAGACTAAACCTGTGTGAGACAGCTGTGATTCTCATTGGAGGCACGAAAGCTCTGAAGAACTAGCTGGGGCTAGTTCCCTTCCCTCCCAGCAAAGGCATTTCCCCCCATCACTACAATGGTACAAACAGACTGGTCTGACTCGTCATTGAGATAGCCAGTGTAAGTGGCGAAATCACTTTCATCACCAGCTTACTAAGGAATCCCACAGCTCCTATTCTGATCAGAGGCTGGCCACTGGATTCTAGCAGTCTGGTCATTTGTCACCTGCAGACTGGCATTCTGTAACATGTGAGGTGGAAGTAGAGTGGGGGCTCCAGCTCGAGCTAAAAGGTGGCAGTTTGCCTCCATAACAGGACAAGCCACCCTGAGCACATCAGCTCTATGCTCGGAACTCATCACTGGCTCCCAGCTCATTTCTATAGCCAGTTCAAGGCCTTTGCTCCACTTTTCACAGACACCCATTGGTGACTAAGCTGGTGACTTAGCTAAGCTAAGTTGGTGACTGCATCTCCCTCCATGACCAGACAAAACAATTGCACTCCGGAGGGCCAATGCAGCTGCCAAAGCACTGGGTGAACTATGAGAAAGCTAGAGATAAAGCATTCTCAGTAATGGGGCATGGTTTTGATCACCTTTAAAGCATACTGCAATACCCAGGGCCGGCGACAGAAATTTGGGGCCCCCCAACTCTGATAGTTTGGGGGCCCCTCCAGCCCAGCTGCCCCCCCCCCCCAGCCCAGCCAACAGCGGCTGGGGGGCCCCCAGCCCAGCTGGTGCTCCCCCCCCCCAGCTGACAGCAGCTGGGGGAGGAAGCCCAGCCGGCCTCCCCCCCCCCAGCCCCGCCGGCGCTTCCCCGCCCCCAGCGCTCCCTCCCAGCTGACAGCTGGCGGCAGCGGGAGCGAGAGCCTGGGAGCTGCGTGAGCCGCCCTTGCTGTTCTCCCCCTCCCCCGGACTGCGCTGCTGCTGCCAGCCGGGCTCACTGCTCCTGCCGGGGACACGCACGCTCGTCCGGGGGAGAGCCGCGCCGCCTCCCCGCCCCTTCCCCGCTCTCCAGGCCCGGCGACAAGGGGGGACGACAACGGGTACAGCTGTGTACCGGGGGCCCCCTAAAGTCGGGGGGCCCAGTACATCTGTACCCGTAGTACCCCCCTGTTGCCGGCCCTGGCAATCCTACCACAATGAAAATGAGTTGATTGAGGAGAGAAGATAGGAACAATAAAAACATATCTATAGGTGTATACCAGAGAAGAGAGAACCAGAAGACCCAGTGAAGTCCATTTGGGGCCTTGTCATGTAGATTTAATTTTAATTGGGAACTGCTTAGATACCACACAGCTAAATACTGTAGGAAATTCAAGCTAGCGCAAGCCTGGCCCTGCACAGGGGGACACAAGTAGAAGGGGAGGGGAGTGTCATGGGGGTCGACTCACTACAGGTGGCACCTCCTCCTGGTCATTCTGGAGATTAGCTCTGTCCAGGTCCAGGGCCCCCTTCTGCTGCTACTCTTTCTCTATCTCCCAGCCTCTGCAATTCCAGGTGATCCTTCTTCTCTCCAGCCAGGTCACACTGTATGTTTCCACCTTCCTGGCTGTCAAAAGCTTTCCTCATAACTGTCTCAGGCAGTCTTTCCCTTCACTGCCCCTATGGTGCCATTTCCCCAGTGGCTGGCAGCCAAGGGCTGCACTATCTTCTGTCTTGCTGCTTTTCCCTTTAAGCCTTCTCCTACCATTCTGGCTGTCTTCCGCCCCCCCCCCCCCTCTGTGTTTGCTAATCCAATCTCCTTCCCCCTAGGTAGTAACTGTAGACTATACCCTAGAGCAGCGGTGTCCAATAGAAATTCGATGCTAGCCGCACTGCTAACCACAATTGTGGTTTTGAATTTTTCTTATTAGCCACATTATAAAACAGCAACATGCATTTCCCACAATTCAATAGCCTATTAGCCACATGTGGCTAGTGGCAAATGTATTGGACACCGCTGCTCTAGAGTCCCAAATGAATCTCCCTTCACACAGGGAGTTACTACAGACTACTTCCCTGCTGTCCACTTCTGCTGCCAACTTCCTGGCTTCAGACGCCCAGCCCAACTCGTCCCTCCTCATCTGGGCTCCCTCGTTATTCAGTCAGGGGATTAATTAAACCATCTGATTCCCCTCAGCTATGGCCTGTCTGGTTAATTAGTCCCCTTCTTAGACTAGATTAACCCTTCCCACCAGGGCAAAAGTGGGGTGGACACCCTATCGCCAGGAGCAAGTGCAAAGAGCTTTTTCCTTGCTTTGTGTCCTTCAGATAGCGAACAAATACTCCTTTATCTTGTTACCGGCAACCAAGAAGGATGGCTGGTGGTGTGCTATTTCCATGGTGTAAAACTGAACCCTGCTCAGTAGTTGTCATCATCTATGCTTTACACTGGATTGAGACTAGCTACATGTCTTTCAAAATGATGGACAAATTGGACCCTTTTAATAGCATCTGATCAGTAATATGCTATATAAATAGATCTAAATTGCTATATGTTCTGCCACCAGGTTTTATTCACTCTTCTTCATCATTCTTTATTTTCATGTGTAACTCAGGGAGTGCATCATATTTAATAGGTTTTTTAAAAAATATTCCAAGCCTGACTATACAATGAAACCACTTAGATAATTATAATTAGATCCATTTTGCAGTAATGGTATTACAATTTTAATTGTTTAGACTGGCATACAGTTTACCGAACTTAAGGAAGTTGAATAATTATATGACATTCCCTGTGGTCACTTGTTCAGCACTGAAGGGAAACCATCACTAACCTTTGCTGATGAGGATCCTACAGCACAGCTGTGGGTTTCTGTTACTGTGTATTTTAACAGCAGCAATCCAAGAATTTACTGCTGCCCTTCTATGCTGGGACAAAAACGTGCTACTTTATGAAGCTCTTAAACACCTTGGATTTTTCCCACATTGAAGATCAAGCTTACAACGTTTCCAAAAGGTATCTAGCACTACCCTTCATTATTTAACACATTTTCTAAAATCATATGGTTTGCTCATACCGTTTATAATCCTGGAAGATTTGATATCTGGTAAGCGTCTTTATTGCAATTCAATACCTTGCAGACGTTACTGTCAAAGATGACACATCACTCTATCACCATGGCTTGTTAGTGAAGAACACCTGGTGTATCTGCGGCAAAGGTTATTATGTTTCCCATACACAATGGAGGCTTTTAAGGACTAACAATGGACTATCATTTAATGGATGAGATTAAAGTTTAGAATATGACAAGCTGAGAGAGGCACTCTTTTGTTGGTTAGATTACCTGACATTTTGAGCAGGAGAAAAATGATGAGATGCCTTTTTTTCCACCACCTGATTTCAAATGTCAGGTTTAAAAATATTTTGCTACTTGGATGTGTCCCCCAACTACCACCCTGCATAGGTGAGAGCTCATTTAGGAGACATTCACGTTGTTTATTTTTTTGAAATTTAAAATAGTGAGTGTATGAATCTGTGTAGCTGAAACTAGACAAATTGAAAATGGAATTAAGACACAATGGTTTAACAATGTGGGCAGTTAGCCACTGGGATATGGTGACCTTTCAGTCAGTTGATGTTTTACATGAAGATTGGGTGTCCTACTGAAAGATAAGTTCTAGATGAACCAGGATTTAGCTGCAGAATTTACTGGGTTATGCAGGAGATCAGAGTATATGACATTTCTCATTTTTGTCCTCAAAAGGGATATGTGTTTGTGCGTCTGTAATAGGTTTGGTTAAAGTACAATGCTTATGTTAGGTGTTTTTCTTTCCCCTTTCCTGTACCTCACGTTACTTCTCTGCAAGGGTACAGAGCAGACTTTAGGTTTTTTTCAGGACTTTCATATAGTAGGGCTGTCAATTAATTGAAGTTGACTCACACAATTAGATCTAAAATTTAATCATGATTAATTGCACTTATAACAATAGAATATTGAAATTTATTGAATATTTTTGGATATTTTTCTACATTTTCAATATTGATTTCAACTACATCACAGAATGCAAAGTACACAGTGTTCACTTTATATTATTTTTTATTACAGGTATATGCACTGTAAAATGATAAACAAAATAAATAGTATTTTTCAGTTCATCTCACACAAGTACTCTGGTGCAATCTCTTTATCGTGAAAGTGTAACTTACAAATGCAGATTTTTTTTGGTTACATAACTGCACTCCAAATCAAAACAGTGTAAAACTGCAGCATCTACAAGTCCACTCAGTCCTATTTCTTATTCTGACAATCACTAAGACAAACAAGTTTGTGTACATTGACGGGAGATACAGCTGCCTGCGTCTTATTTACAATGTCACCTGAAAGTGAGAACAGGCATTTGCATGGCACTTTTGTAGCTGGCGTTTCAAGGTATTTATATGCCAGATATGCTAAATATTCATATGTCTCTTCATTCTCTGGCCAATATTCCAGAGGACATGCTTCCATGCTGATGATGCTTGTTAAAAAAACTAATGCATCAATTAAATTGTAAAATTTAATTATAACTGTACTCCTTGAGGGGATAATTGTATCCCTGCTGTTTTACCCACATTCTGCATATATTTCATGTTATAGCAGTCTTGGATGATTAACTAGCACATGTTCATTTTAAGAACATTGTCACGGAAGATTTGACAAAATGCAAAGAAGGTGCCAATGTGACATTTCTAAAGATAGCTACAGCACTTGACCCCAGGTTTAAGAATCTGAAGTGCCTTCCAAAATCTCAGAGGGATGAGGTATGGAGCATGCTCTTAAAAGTCTTAAAAGAGCAACACTCCGATACAGACACTACAGAACCTCAACCACCAAAAAAGAAAATCAACCTTCTGCTGGTGGCTCAGATGATGAAAATGAACATGCATCAGGCTGCTCTGCTTTGGATCATTATCAAGCAGAACCCATCATCAGCATGGACGTATGTCCTCTGGAATGATGGTTGAAGTATGAAGGAACTCTGGCATGTACATTTCATGCAATGGTGCCATGCGCACGCCTGTTCTCACTTTCAGGTGACCTTGTAAACAAGAAGCAGTCAGCATTATCTCCTGCAAATTGTAACCAATCTTATTTGGCTGGGTTGGCCAAGAAATAGGACTGAGTGGACTTGTAGGCTCTAAAATTTTACATTATTTTATTTTTGAATGCAGTTTTTTTGTACATAACTATATTTATCCACAGATTGCACTACAGAACCTGTATAAGTGAATTGAAAAATACATTTGTTTTTGTTTTTTTACAGTGCAAATATTTGTAATAAAATAAATATAACTTGAGCACTGTACACTTTGTATTCTGTGTTGTAATTGAAATTAATATATTTGAAAATGTAGTAACATCCAAAAATATTTAAAATAAATGGTATTCTATTGTTGTTGAACAGTCCTAATTTTATATATATATATATATATATATATATAAAGAGAAGAGAGTGTCTGCAATTTAAATAGCTTCTCACACAAAATAATTAAAGACTCTTAATATCCTCACTACTTTTGAACGCAAGCAGTCAGAGCACACCTTAGCTCTGTGCAAGAACGGTGGAATTCAGAAAGGTTTCTGTTTCTAATAGTTTTATTAGTAAGCCAAAATGACTCAAGATAAACATTGAATCAGTCTCAGATTTAAATGTTTGCAGTTTCCCATTACATTTTTCATTGAAAGTTGATTTTATTTATTTAATGCAAAACCTGAAAGCCAGATTATTACATGAAACGTTTGCTTACTGATATCTCTCTGAAAATGTATGAGATTATCTTTAAGGTACAAATCTGTGGTTCTTAAAGTAAAATGTGCCACAAAAAGTTCCTAACCCGAGTTGCCAGGACCCCACTAAATTTGTGGCTATGGTTCAAATACTATGTGGTACAATACTAAGGGCCAGATTGTGACCCATGTGTGCGCATTGTGGAGCAGTTTCTCACTTGGAGTTTGAGCCTGCCCAAAGGTTAGGGCTACACATGGATGGGCTCCCCAATGGCACTGATCCTTGTGCTCTGTGTGGAGAGCAAGGCAGTCATGGCTGCAGAGAAGATCTGCGAACACCCAACTCCATTGGAGTGCGCAGACGGTTGAAGGGGCCTGGTACAAGGCAGATTGTGCTGCGTCTCCTCTGGCATGCTATCTAGGAGGCAGCAGATGACTGTGGAAGATGCCCCCTTCCCCAAAATTATCCTGTGCCAACAGGATGCAGGAAACAGGGCTGTCTGCATGGACAGGGACCAGACCGCTGCAATGTGAACATCGCAGCCCTGAACACATGCAGCCTCTGCTAGGATCAGAGGTGTGACCCCCACCCCCGCACCCTCTGCACTGTTGTAGGCCCATGCGCTCTTTTGAAGCACACATGCTGCCTGTGCACTGGGGCCTGTCCCCTGCTGCGTGGGTGGGCTTTGGATTGCGTGCCACTCTGGAGAATTCTCAGCACGCTCCTGCAGGGAGCTGCATGCCAGGTGGCACCATGAGCAGTGGCAGGCTCAAATCTGCCTCAACTCTTTTCAGTAGAAGCCTCAGGGGAGTTACTTCTTAGCAGTGTAACTAAGGGGGTTGTAATCTGGCCCTAAAGTAATAGATCAGGGAGTACAGACAAACAGCAATGGGGACTCTATTGTCCTAGATCCCAACAGGAAGAGTTTCATATGATTTTTCTTACTGGTTTAGTCCATTGGTTTATCAAGTCTGGCGTAGACATATCTAAGCTCCAAACATGGATCAGAACTCCCCTTTCTTTTCCGCTAGCTCCACTTTTCAGAACATTGGTAGAATTTCTAATGGAGATCTGGATCCACTAGCTAATGCTTCAGAAGAAAGCCACACAATGCAGTGCGAATGGCTTCTGCCCCACTGCAGTTGCTTGGAAAAAAATTAAGCTGGATTCCTGATGGTGATTTAAAGTGGAAAAGCTATGCACATCTACAACCAGAAACTAAGGAATCATTGCAGGTAGAACTTCACATACTTTCAAAATTACATCACTGGCTTTAACTATGGCCAACTTACTTTTAAAATGGGGAATAAAGGTAAACAGTAACTTAAATGCTTTTTCTTAAAACTACTGTCAAATACTAAATACAGTAAACCCTCGATTTAACGGACCTCGATTTAACGGACTTCGGATGCAACGGGCAAAATTTCTGAGCAAGTCTGATGCATCCGAAATCCATTTCTCTCGGGCTGGCTGCCAGCTCCCAGCTCCCGCCCGGGTCCAGGCACTGGGTGGGCTGGCTGCCAGCTCCCGGCTCCCGCCCGGGTCCAGGCAGCGGGTGGGCTGCCAGCTCCCGGCTCCCGCCCGGGTCCAGGCAGCGGGCGGGCTGCCAGCTCCCGCCCGAGTCCTGCCAGCGGGCGGGCTGCCAGTTCCCGGCTCCCGCCCGAGTCCCACCAACGGGCGGGCTGCTGGCTCCCAGCTCCCGCCAGCGGGCGGGCTGCTGGCTCCCGCCTGCTGGCGGGCGGGCGGGTTGGCTGGCTGCCGGGTCCTGCCCAGCTCCTGCCTGCGGGCGGGCTGCCGGCTCTCGGGTCCCACCCCGGTCCCAGCAGCTGGGACTGGGGCAGGCTGGCTGCCGGGTCCTGGCTGCTGCCCGGTTCCCAGCAGTGAGCGGGCTGCGGAGCTGCCGCCCCGACCCTGTGGCGGGCGGGCTGCTGCTCCGACAGCTCGTTTTTTAAAAAATTAAATAACGGATTTTTTGATTTAACGGACACCCCCTCACCCGAATTAGTCCGTTAAATGGAGGTTTTACTGTAGAATAATTTTTCATCCTATATTAAAGTTAGCATTGCTGAGGACAGTAAATACTATGTTTTGGTAAGAAACCTTCTTAAAATATTAATTAGCAATACTCATTTTAGATCTTAAAGAAACTGCTAACATTCTAGACTCACCCATTCCACATTTAAAGGGATTCATATCTTTTCTTTACATTAACATTTTTTTCTCCTTACTCTTTGAGCTAAAACAAAGTCAACTTCAGCAGCTGGCCCCAGTTCAGTAAAGCATGTATGTTACTTTAAGCATGAGTAGTTCCATCAACTTCAGTAGGGGCTACTCACAAGCTTAAATATCTTGCTGAACTGGGACCATAATACCCCCCTAAGACTATATTGGTTCAACATTCACTCAGAGAGGGAAGAGTGCCAGATGCAAAATTCCCGGCACCCCCCCACCCCCATCCCGATCTGACCCCACACTGCTTATGAGACCGAATGGGACCACAACACAAGGCACTATGGCTGCAGGCACATAAGTATACAAACGGTTTCTCCATGATAAAAAAATGGCTATTGGAGGGATGATGAACCACTTATTATGATGGGCTGCTGCCAGGGGAAAAAAAGCACTAGCTTCGTAAATCATGTATTATATCTGGCTCAGCCATTTTATATATATTTCATTATAAGTAATAAAAGGTGACTAAATAGGTGCGATTCCTCTGGCCTGGGCTTGCTGAGTGGTTCTAAGGAAGTTTAAATGGAGTATCTGTGAGGCAAGGGCCCAGGAATGTGATAGAAAGCTATCCCAAAGCCAAATGTGAAATTAAACCTTTTGTTACTCTTGTGACTGGAATTTGTGACTCAGAGATAGTCCCCTAACAATTTTGTTTTATCAGGGAGAAAAGCTCTTCTAAACTTTGTTTTGAGGGGAGGGAAAGACAAACAAAACTCCCGACCTCCCCCCATCCTCAAATTCAGCTCTCTGTAACCTGATTAACTTTAATATATCTATATTCATTTACATCACAATTGAGTTTCCCCCCAGGACTCATTCAGAAGAGCAGCACTTCCCATGAAAACACCCAGGGAAGAAAGATTGGGGAGTAGCAGGGAAACTCAGCAAAGACCTCCTCATAGAGTTTCCCCACAAATCATTCCACTGTGGGAGAGCAGAGTTTGAACCCCCTCCATGCTCTGACCCTTATTATTGTGGCAAAACCATCAATATGTAGGCCATGTGTGTCAATGGTGGCTCTGCAGCTTCAACTCCCCCTCCCCCTCTGCCCAGACCAGTCATGGCTACTCAACAGGTTATGTGATATGCTCTATAAGGGCCTCCATTGGCTGTAGATTCTCTGAAATTTCCCTCAGATGGGGAGTGCTTAGTGCAGTGTTGCTCCATGAATAAAATAATAGAGTTGCGAGCCATAAAACCACCTTTGGGTCCACACCCTCTGCCTTTCAGTTCTGCTGAAGTGGCTTAGTCTACCTTCCTTATGGATTAGGGGATACCCGTATGTGAAAGGTTCTGGCTACGGATGGATCGCAGGGTCACAATCTGACCCACTGTTTGACAACAGAGATGAAGAGACATGACTGGCCAGTAGTAAAAAACACAACAAACCCAAACCAAGACGAATGGTGAAAAGTAAATTAGGTTTTGCTCACTCTCCCCCACCCTCACTCACTTTCACCAGTCTGGGGCAGGGGGTTGGATGCAGGAGGGGGTGCGTGCTCTTGGAGGGAGTTTGGGTATGGGGGGGGATACAGGCTCTGGGCTGGGAGCTTGGGTGCTGGAGAGGGTTCAGGGCTTGGGCAGAGGGGTTGGGTGCAGGAGGGGGTGAGGGGTATAGGGGGGAGTTTGGGTGTGGGAGGAGGTGCGGGTTCTGGGAGGCAGTTTGGGTGTGGGCTGTGGGTTGGGGTGGGAGTTTGGGGTGCAGGAAGGGGTGAGGGATTCAGCACTTACCTTGAGCGACTCACAAAAGTGACTGGCAGGTCCCTCTTGAAACGGCTCCTAGGCGGGGCAGGGTGCCTCCACATGCTGCCCCTGCCCACAGGCAGCGCCCCCACAGCTCCCACTGGTCACAGTTCCGGCTAATGGGTCCCTGCTTCTCCTCCTTCCTTTCTGTGCCTCCTTCAGGAAGGTGTCACTAGGAAGGAGGGGGAAGGGTTGAGGACGGGATGGGGAGGAGCTGATCAGTGTGGCCCATGGATGCCCTGGAATACACTTGGGGACCCTCCAGGGTCCACAGACCCTAATTTAAGAAACACTGCCCTAGAGCATCCACATCTTTATTTAGGAATCAGAGAGGTAGCCGTGTTAGTCTGGAATTGCAGAAGTGACAAAGAGTCCTTTTAGTTAGTCTTTAAGGTGCCACAGGACTCTTTGTCACATCTTTATTTAGAAACATCTTTCCCCCCTACACAGGACACTGGCATATTGCACAAAACTGCTTTAAGGACTAGCATTTAATGAATATCTATGTTTAAGGACCCACATTTTTCAAAGATCTTTCACATACTGTGGGTGTCACCATGCCTCAGTGGGTCACAGCTCAGGATGCCAAATTCAGAACAGATTGCTGCGAAATAGGGCAGACTCACCCCAAACAGAATTAAGTTGTCTGCAGGAAGACCTACTGAGAGGGATAAGTTTCTTCTATGGTCCGTTGTTAGAGTGAAGTGTCCTTAATGGGCCGTCAACACATAGTCCTGATGTAAATACATCTGGTGTTTGTCACCCAGGAATACAAAACAGGTATCAGATACCAATTCATAGACAATATTCATAACTTCAGATACAGAGACGATACATGGATTTAACCAGATAATCATACTTGATAGACACCTTATATGACCTACTTTGTACAAGATTTGTTGCAATATTATAACAGTGGTAGCGACAAGGATACACATGGTCATCTTTCTTATACACAGCGTCACAGTGGGTTAGTTGCATTCCCACCAGAAGAGATTTGTATAGGGAAATCTTGATTCTGTACACAAAAATCTACAGGACAGAAGCTAAATCATTTTTGGCTATGGACTGACTTTGATTCCTATGTGCAGTCCATCATACAATTAGTGTCAAGATGATAGACCGATGCTCCCACATGAATTTCCTTCCAGCTGTTCCAGGTTTGATATAATCCACGGATGACACTTACATTTATCAGTGGTAATTAGCTAATGCAGAATAGGATGAGCAGATGCAAGCTGGCCATGATCTCTATTTAAAAAAAGTATCTAGCTATGATAATATCAGGTACTGTTAGTACATTTACCAACAAAACACTTAGCATTGTTGATTACATAGTTCAAAGAGTTTGGAGTTTAAAGTATTTCCGTTGACTCATATTATTAATATACTAGATACAAAACCAAAAATATCTACATAAAACATACATAAGTGAATCCTGTTTTAAGAATCTTTTGTTCTGTTGCCAAACAGATTAGCTTTTATTTTTTGCCCAGGGAGACTCTTCATTGCAACATCATTGTGAAGAATTTCCTTTGAAAAAGTTTTAAAGGGCTAAGTTGTTAGAACAGTCTTTAGTTGGTGGAGATTCCATATTCAATAGGAATTTCACATATGCTGATCCACCTTGGATATAGTCCATATGCATGAAATCCTGATTCCACTGAAGTTGACTTTAATGAGGCCAAGATCTTTTACTCCATGTGCTTGTCATAAATCTTGTATTTTACCCAAACACAATTATTTAGCGGTATAATGAATAACATTGCAGATTATCTAAAATGAAAGAATTGTATAAATCAAGAGGGTTTTTTCACTGATGATAGCTCATAGATACAGACTTTCAGGTCAGAAGGAACCATTATGATAATCTAGTCTGACCTCCTGCACATTGCAGGCCACAGAACCTTACTCACTCCTGAAATAGATCCCTAACCTCTGTCCGAGTTACTGAGAACATAAGAACGGCCATTCTGGGTCAGACCAAAGGTCCATCCACCCTAGTGTCCAGTCTTCTAACAGTGGTCAATGCTAGGTGTTTCACAGGGAATGAACGGAACAGGTACTCATCAAGTGAACCATCCCCCGTCACCCATTCTCAGCTTTGGCAGTCCTTCTGAAGTCCTCAAAGTGTGGTTTAAAGACTTCACGTTACAGAGAATTCACCATTTACACTAGTTCAAACTGGAGGTTTCCTTTTTATTATTTGCTCAGCTTGGACAATCAGAAGATCACTAGCATCAGTCTCTCACGGCAATTTCTTCCCAAACAAAACATTGAGGGTTTTGGTACACTGGAATAATGTATGTCTCCCCTCCCACCCCACCAACTAGAACTGAGTGAATAATTGATCTTTCAGTTCATTACCTAAACTGAAAGCCCCACTACCTCCCCATAATAATAATAATACCTAATAATACTTTCAGACTGATTTCTTTAGTTTTTTCTTTTCATTTGGATTGAATGAAACAGTCCGAGTGGAAATTCAAAATGACATTTTCAAAAGGAAACATTCCAACATTTTGATTTTTTTTTTGATAAACCTATTTGCCACGTTTTTCCTGAATTCATGAATCATTTTGGTGCCCTCTCCCAAAATACATTTTCTGGCACATTTCCTATTCTCGGAAAACATTTTGCCCAGCTCTACCCAGAACAGGCGGCAAGACCTGCTCACAAACCCTGCAGATCCCGGGGCATGACTAGGTGGCTTTGTGCCTTTGCACTAACGCAGACTCTCAGGTGAACTCCTCCCCACCTGCTGCCTGACAACGTGACTCCACGGATACTATGTTGTCGGGATTTCCCAGGATAGGTCCCTCCTTAAACGGAGAATCCCCCCTGTCATGGAGATGGAAAAGTATAATACGGTCCAGGTGTATAATATTTCCCTCCTGGACTTATTAGGTTGATTGAGGAAGATGTGCATTCCCCACACCCAGTCCTACCAGTATATATCTCCTTCCCATTTGTAGTTTCCTGAATCCAGTGGAGCTTGCTGATGGAAGCTGGGGAAGCTGCTGAAAAGATGGCTGAGATACTCCCATGCAAGAGGAGTATATCTAAAGGCTCCCCACAGAAGATGGATTTCAGGAGGCACAATCCGCTCCTGGTTATTCCATTACTAAAGATGACATTTGGCCAGGTCCTGGGGCTAATGCCCATACTCTTATGGGAAAATGCCATAGGATCTTTAATGGACACAAAAGGTCAGGATCCTGGTTTCCCATTTCAGACAAAACATGGTTTGGCTCAGTGCTACAATATTCATTCAGGCATGATAACCTACCCAAGCACAGGTACATTATGAAAATAATACTATAGAATCTGCACATCACTGTACCAAACTAACTCTGTTACTGTTTTCAGAATAGTACTGTCAGAAGTGGAGTCTCTTCATACATCTATGCAAAATTCAGCACATTTTTAATGTGGGCAATGAGCTTATTTTTACACGGCTTAAAATATGCATGAAGCCATTCATAACTAGACAGTAATTCAGTCTAGTAACATGCTAATAGATTATTCAGTTTCCAGTACCGGTGGTTTGTATTGAATTTATTCATCCTGAGTGACTTCCCAGTATTAATAATATGGAACACTCACTTCATAGATTCAAAAATGATGAACTCATATTTTATCCTATCCACAAGACAACACAGTCAAGACTCTAATAGGACAGACTTTTTTGTAGAATTGTTTGAATAATGCAACAGGATTAATGGATGCAGTGAATTTAGGCTGTTCTTTCCATTTGTGTATCATTCACAAACTGATCCCAATTTCTGTGAATGGCTTTGTATTTGTAAATATTGGCTGAATAGTCTGGATGAAGAAGCCTCTGGGTGGTTTGCAAACAGTTAAATTGTTTGTAATACCTAGTGTTGATCCTAATACATGAAAAATGCATGGAACAACATGACTGGAGTAAGGTGGGAATTTTATCACATTTTAAAATTTTCAAAACAAACGGGTTTGATTGACCCAAACCCTTCCCCCCCCCAGGCTTTTGGTTCACAAAAATTGTCAACATTGTGACATTTTTCCATGGCAGAAAATTTTTTCAATACCTCAAACATTTTCATGGGATGGGAAAAGTGTTTTCTGCCCAGCTCTAAATATAACCCAATCAATAGCAGAGAAACTGAGCAAACAATATATTTACAGAAATATTCAGATATATGAATTTTTAAAAAACTATTTGACCCTCTCTGCTTATTGGAATCATTACTTATTTGTGTGACAAGGAATGAATTCTTTTGATCTGTTTCTGTTTCCCTTGGAAAATGACTGACCTGCATCATTGCTTGGTGGTCAAACGGCTCCTAAAATGATTTTGTGTTCCAAAAAAGCTGCGTACCTAACATTTTATGAGAAAGGTCTACTTACTTATGAGAAAGGTATTTTCCACTAGGTCAAAATCTCAATGTACCAACTTTACTGACCAAAATTAATATTTTGCAATTACCTAGTGCTTTTAAAATCTATTAATTTCAAAGTGCTTTGCAAAGGTAGGGGGGAATCATTCCTATTTTACAGATGGAAACTGAGCCAAAAGGGTGATGCGACTTTCCTAACGTCAAAGGAAATGTCAGTTCTAGTTGGGAAATAAATCTACATTTATCTACAAGAATTCTTCCATCAATCTAGCTACTGCCTCTTGAAGAAGTGGATTAACTTCGCTGTCCCCTTTCCCCCCAAAAGCCCTTATGTTGATATAGGGAGCATCCATACAGCGGTGCTAGAGTGACACAGTTGCTGGAGTGGCTGTAACATAGACATACCCAGAAAACAACTGTACCTTTTCTACCTGTTTGTTTTTATTTTATTTGTTGTTTCGATGAGAGCTGGTGGAAAAGAGGCCATTTTTTCCACATTCTGTTGTATGTTTATTTAAATTTCCTTTGAACATTTATTTTTTAAATTTAAAACCAAAACTTCTGGGAAGGGGGAAAGAACAAGGAGAGAAAAGACAGAATGTGGGGAGAACCCGAAACCTATACCCAGGTAAGGTGTTTTTTTCCTGTGGAAAGATACAAACATTTCAAAAGAAACAAAACATTCTCAGGAAGATTTTCATAGAATTTCAGAGTTGGAAGGGACCGCAGGAGATCATCTAGTCCAACCCCCTGCTCAAAGCAGGACCAATCCCTATTTTTGCCCCATATCCCCAACTGGCCCCCTCATGGATTGAACTCACAATCTAGGTTTAGCCCAATGCTCAAGCCACTAAGCTATCCTCTTCACAAATCATGTGATTTGAAAGGCTGATTGGTGTTCGAAACTATTTCATTTTCCACCAGCCCTAGTTTGTTTCATTCATCATCCAGCAGGAGACATGACGACACTTTGGTCATGGAGTTGATTATATATTATAGGCTACAGTGGATTTTCTAGAAAACATCCAACAACAAAGCAGCCTCGGGAGGAATTAAAAAGAAAAGGTCCAATACTCCTGGAGAGGAAACATCTCCATACACTAGAATAGTTATATAAATTATGATAAACAGCTGGAGGAAATAGACTTTTCAACTGCTTTAGACAACCCCCATTTTCAAATGGAAATAACAGGAACAATAGAATTATGCTGCTTTATTGTATCTTTCCTTATGTCCCAGCTGTTCCCATGTTAAATGTAACTCAGTCCCTGCCAAGAGAATTGTTCTGTATACTGACTAAGGGAATGGTGGAACGTTGCCTGAACAATTCACCCAAGCAGAATGCAATTGAACTGTACATTTTAAAACACACCTGTGTTGGGCTTGAGAAACAGCTCATGAGAAACTGGGCGGCTTTTCTAGCAGCTAATGCACCCCCTTCAGAGACGTGATTTATTAGGAATGCTGGGCTGATGGCACAGGAGTTCACGCTTTGCTGGATTTTTGACCCCAATGGAATCTGAAGATTTTGGGCTTGGTTCTCTTCTCACCTGTACCAGTGTAAATCAGGAATAACTGCTTTGAAGCCAGTAAGTGTGAAACTTAGGGAAGCGAGAGGAGAATCAGGGCCTAAGGGCTTGACATTCCGCTCCTGCTGCTTTTGTTCAGATTACAATTTCAAACACATCCTTAAACAGCATATTTCTGTGTCACTGTGGAATGTAGGATGGGATCAGGGAGGGAAGCAACGATGGAAGGATGAGTGCAGACTTGCTATATTATATATATATATATATATATATATATATATATATATATATATATATCTATATCTCTATATATATCTCTATATCTATCTATATCAGATATATATCTCTATATATCTATCTATATCAGATATATATCTATCTATCTATATATATCTGACATATCTATATCTATATCTATATCTATATCTATATATATTATATATATATAGCTGGGGAAACAGCTACAATAGGGCAAAGGAGGGATGGCAGGTTTCCACCCATCCTATATTTGTGAGCTGTCTTTCCCAGCAGTTCCCCCTCTCTCAAGGCATTCTCTCTCAGAGACAGCGCTATTAATGACACGGTCAATTGTATAGTAGAAAAACAGTGCTGAAAAAAGTGAGAAAGGGTCACAGCCTTCCTTATAACTAAATACACCAGAATCTCACTTATAAGGCTGCAATACATAAAAATTATCGCCACTGGGTCAGGGAGATGGAGACTAAATTATCAAATTTTTGCTAGTTTATGAAGGCTGGAACATCTTTTCTGAAAACCAAAGGCATCAAGCTTCCCCCCTTACTTTTCAGTAAATATTATGTAACCCTTCTCCTAGGTGGAGCCCGCAGCAACAAGGGCTGGTTTCAGTATCGGGGAGGGCACAACACAAAACCGGCTTGGGCCCCACACCCAGTGACCTGGGACAATTACACACCAACCCCCAGGAATCTCTAAGGGACAATACTTCCCCTCTCGCAAACACAGAGTCTGAGTGTAGCAAAAAACTTTTAATAAAAGGAGGGAAGTAACTCAGCATTAATTTTGGAAAACACTGCAACTAGGGTTCATAAACAAACCATGAGCAAAAGACTCACCCCCCAAGTAAGTTGGACAGTGACCTTTTCCCCTTCAAGGTCTTAAGTCCAGCAACCCAAAAGTCCCTTTAACATGCCCATCCCTTCTTTACACCCCACTCACAGTTGCTGTCCGTGGACACTGCAGCCCCAGAGTTCAGAGGTTCATCTGCAGAGTTCATCTCCCACCCTGTTGTGAGGGGTTAAGGAGGCAGCTTACATGCTCTGCTGCTCAGGCACTCACTCATTGCCCCAATGGCCGATTGCTGCACCTCTTCGCCAGCTGCCCTGCTAGCCACTTCTCTCCGCCAGCTGCCAGCCACCCTGCTGATCACACTAAGATGTCTTCAGGCTCCCCAACTTAACACAGCTCTTTGTGATTTCAGCTGTCAGTGACGGAGCCTCACGGCTAGTGCACACTAAGCAGTCTCTGGCAATAGAGACAGTGTTCCAAAGTAGGTCTAGTACTTGAACATCAGTGATTCCAGCTCTGCAGCATGTAACAAGACTCTCAATTTGTGAGCCTATATTAGCTCTTTTATCATACCATGGAGAGAGGAAGGATCAAATGGTGCTGCAGGAAGTGTGTCTATGCCAACGAGACCTTGCCCCGTGGATACAAGCTGCACTCCGGAGCCTGGCAGCACTACCACAATGCCATCTAGAACCGGCTGGTTAAAGCCATCCCACCGTCCCTGGGGAAGATCTCTGTCAACTCCACCATCCCTGGGACAGACAGCCAACTGCGACCAGACATTGTTGTGAATGATGCAGAGGCAAAGATGGTCCTCATAGTGGACATCACGGTGCCATTTGAAAACCGGACTCCGGCCTTCCACGAGGCCCGAGCACGGACGATGTTGGCTGACACCCTGAGAGTGTGGGGCTATGAGGTGCAGCTCCATGCCCTGATTGTAGGAGCCCTGGGCGCATGGGACCCCCACAACGAGCCGGTACTGAGAGCGTGCGGAGTCGGTCGGCGCTACGCCCGGCTCATGAGACAGCTCATGGAGTCTGATGCCATCAGGTGCTCCAGAGACATATAGACTGAACACATCATGGGACATCGCCAGTACCAGGTCAAGTAACCGAGACCGCCGACCAGGGAAACAATCCACCTCTCCTTCCCTGACAAACAGAGGGATGCACCCCACCCATGTACTTATCGCCTACACCACCACGGACTTGGACTCTCGCTACACCCCATGGGTGGCGCACCCAAACACACTTATACACTGACGCTTTAAAAAACTCCCACAACCCAATCTGGATCTATGCTGGATATGTAATATGCATGCACCTTGTAAACCCTGTACCTGTTACCTACAATTGCCCATAACCCCAGCCTGACTCCAGATGTCCAGTATCTTACTTCTCAATCTGTGTATGTTTTCATTTTTAACATTAGCTTTAATAAAAATTTTGACCCTTAAACAGGACCCACACCACTAAATACTTATGCCTATCCCTGCTGTCTCTCAACTCACTGGGCTTTGAAACCCATCTCCCCTGCCTAGTGAGTGCCATTCAGTTAAGGGTGAGTCCCTCCATTGCAGTATGTCAGGTACAGTTCTGCTGCTCTCGGCTCACACAACAAAGGTAACAACCCTCTGTTGTGCCTGCCCTAATAACAATCCATCACCAGCCACAAGTGATCATTTAGGCAAGCAATCACATCATGCTGAGCACCTAGGCGGGGTGGGTGTGCCATGCAGATGAGATCAGTTCTTGACATCTTTTTCCACAGCTCACCACTAGATGTCAAGGGAGAGCTCATTCAGATTCTGCTTACATTAGACTAGTGAAAGGAGCCCATCTGGCAGCAATGAAGAGTGAAATTCTCTGTTTATTCACATATTGAGCACAGTTAGGGCATATAACAGGTAAGCAGGGAGGTTTCCCGAACAGCCATACCAGCTGACTTCAATCCTAATCTGGAGTGGGAACATTTAAGATTCTATGTCCAGCTAGCCCTCAGCCACTCAGGAAGGGAGGGAGTTGTCTATTAAAATCAAGTATGGTGGCAATTAGTGTGATGTGGATCCTGGAGCAAATTAAGTTCCCTGTTTAGTTCAAGGGAGTTGTTTGTGATTTACATTGGTGTAACTGAGGCCTGGTCCACACTTAAAACATGGGTCAACATAGCTATGATGCTGAGGGGTGTGAAAAATTCATACACCCGAGAGACATAGTTAGGAGGACCTAAGCTCCAATGTGGACCCTGCTAGGTCAATGGAAGAATTCTTCTGTTGCCCTAGCTACCTACCGCCTCTCGAGGGGGTGGATTGGCCACAGTGACCAAAAATCCATTCCATCACTTTAGCAAGCGTGTGCTTTAGTTAGTCTTTAAGGTGCCACAGGACTCTTTGTTACCTGTGCTCTAGTGGGGTAGCTGCAGGGCTGAAGCTGTTGCACAGACAGAGAGAGGAGAATTTGGGTGAGTAGACAGTGATTGTACCTGACTAATTAAAACAGAAAAACTGGGAATACATTTAGTCTTTGAGTACTCTTCCAAGCCTAGTTGTCCTTCTTATAGATGCCAGTGCTGGCCCTCCCAAGAATGACTTTAGTAAAGAGCTTGACAGAGTAACATCAAATATGTTGTCAATATAGTCTTACTAGGTTTTCTGATAGAGAGAGTATTTATATTGCTCCCACATAGAGGCTGGGCTAGCTGAGACAGATGCTGAGTACTGCAGTTAATGGAGCTCAGTTACATGTGTGTAACTAAGAACAGAATATGTGTTTCACTTTACGGCAGGGGTCTCCAACTTTTCCATAGGGTGGCCACATTTTAATTATTACTACTAGTAGTATTATTGAGAACACGCCCAATCCCGTCTGATCTTGGAAACTAAGCAGGCCTGGCTAGTACTTGGATGGGAGACCTCTTAGGAATACCAGGTGCTGTAGGCTTAACATGGGTGTGGGGCTAGCAACTCCACCCCATAGGGAACCAACTTGCTACTGAAATGCCAACAACAGAGATGGAGTCCTCTGTGGTTGGTGGCCCATACCCCGCCTGGGGGGTGACAGGCAGAGAGAAAGAGAGAGTATTATTGAAGCACTTGGGAGGTCCAGTCATGGACAAAGACCCCGCTGTGCCGGATGCTGTGAGAACACAGAGCAAAAAGAGTTTATAATCTAAGCATAAGACAAGAGACAACAGGTGGATACAGGCAGGGGTGTACAAGGGAAAACAATGAGACAATATTGGTCAGCATGATAGGCTGTGGTCTAGCAGCCAGTTGTCAAGCTTCTCTCTGTTCTTGTCTGTGACTTCAGTATTCTCCCACACACAGCTACCCAAAACAATACTGAGCCCAAAAGCTCCTGGGTGGATTCATACAGACCTTTAGTCTTAGATTGCTCTTATGTTTAGTTATGTTAATTGAAGGGTGAATTCACACCTATCAAAGTCAATGGGGTTTTAACCCAACCCATAACAAGGGTTCATCTAGCTCAGCAGTTCTCAAGTTGTTATGGTTACCCTCTCTTGATGGTGCCCTGCCCACCCCTCACCACGGTGCCCTGGCAGTCGTCAATGTTGACCACCCCTAAGGCCCACCCTGGGTGGGAAATAAGATTGCGACTGGGCCATGAAAGTGATACAATAGAGGAATGGGAGTCAGTAGAAAACTGCTACAAGAGGGATGATGGTCAAAGTGATGAGAATGTGTCATGGAGCCACCGTCTCTTACATGTGACATCAGGCTCAGTCACCCATTGGCAATCACCCCCCCCCCTTCCAATTGGCATAGACCCACTTCACCTCCCCCGATGATTCTGTATCATCCTTGTTGCAACTACAGCAACTGTTTACAAAGCAAAGCAATGTCTGCAAAATATCCATTGTACTTTTAGCTTATTTTATTGAGATTTAGGATCTGGAAAAGAGCAGGAGCCATTACCCCACGATCAGCCAAATCTCGAGAGCCCACCCACAAATGCTCTGTCGACCATGGATGGGAACACTGCTCAGCGAGGTTCCTTTGCCTGAGCAGTGGAGAGATTTAGCCGTGAGGAGGAATAAACGCGGAAAAAGGAAAAGCCATGTCAGTGAGCAGTTTTCCTTTTGGTCTCTGTAAGCCAGGCTGAGCAACACCCTTAACCATACAGCAGTTCTGTTCTTGCACTTAAGTTTCCTATATAGGGGTTCCAAAGTTTGCTCCACTAAATCCCAACTTGGATTTACAGCCTTAAAATGATCACTGGACACATGCGGGCTTCACTGGCAGTCAGGCAGTCTCAGAATACCAGGGGAAAACCTAATCCAGCTCTGTCATGCATTGTAAAAGCTGCATGTTTTAGTTACTGGTTTAAGAGTGCTGGTGTCCTCCCCTGCCACCACATATTTCATTTTATTTTTATGGACCATGCAAAATGCCCCAGAACCACAAAAGCCACATTTTGAAATGGATGCTTTTATTGTATAATCAGGCATTGAATCAAGTAGTGTAAAATAAACAGATTTTTATTTCTGAAAATGTCCATACAACTACCAAGCACAGCAAACTTTTTCCCCAATCATAGTCCATACAGACTACATAATGATTCAAATAGTAAGCTAAAAGGAATTGTGGGATGCTTAATTTATTTCCAATTAATCTGTACTAATATATGCATTATTACACACATATATATATATAAAAGTGGCAAAGAGTCCTGTGGCACCTTATAGACTAACAGATGTATTAGAGCATAAGCTTTTGTGGATGAATACCCACTTCGTCGGATGCCACTTTTGCAGATCCAGACTAACACGGCTACCCCTCTGATATATATATATATTATATAATTATACATATATAATATAAACACATACGTGCACAAAGAGCATTGATAGAATTAACAGTCCATTCAAAGAATGTGGTTTGGCTTAAAATGAAGTATTCACCATTGAAATATAAATCCCATAGTAAGGATTACTGCTGTAGATACCAGACTATTTTTTCCCCTCTCAGCCAAAACCAGTCAACCTTTAAATGCATGGTTGGTGTTTAAATTGAAAAAAGACAGGAGAAAAACCTCCAAATATTCATGATACTGTTTTCAATTCAGTTTCATCTCTGCAAGCCTGCTATGATCTAATATTGAACTGTTGTCAGTTTGCCCCTTTCTGAAATTAGCTTCCAGATATACTTAATAATATTTCTATGAAAATGTGTGGTGCCACCTATACTGTAGTAACATACTCTGTTATGCTAGGCAGAAAGTTGACATCCATCCCATGTTGTCACTCTCTTCTCTCCCAAAACCTTTTTACCATTTTTTTTTTACAAATTGTGTCCAGTCTACCGTGTATAACAACTTTGCTTTTTCAACTGCCTTTCAAACAGTCAAGGCCAGATCAGCTGACCAAAGTCCATCAAGTCACTGGTAACATCGCATTTGGTTACACAAAACACTGTTTCGACATTTTTTAAGTTCTTGGGGGGCCCTTTTCTATATCATCATAGCCATTAGAATAAACACTGTCATCGAGTATGTACAAATTTTCCTTTACATATGTCAACTCAGAAAAGGTCAGGGGCTATTCTCTGTAAACAATGGAATGCTGCCATCGCAGGAAGCAATAAAATGGCTGAAACCAACATGCTGTCAGAGAGATACTTTCCCCCATTCACTCCACAGTAAACAGGGTATGTATAGAGAATCAAAGGAACATGAACAGTAATTAATCTCTGTTTAAACAAAACCTGTAGTCATGTATTCATTAGCCTCCTCATAAGCTTCTTTCATAGCACTATCATAAGGCAAACTGTAGTACATCTTTGTACCTGGAAAGTCAATATTTAAAAAATCCCTTTCGTTTTGGGCCCATTGGGGAACAAAGTGCATTAAAGTGTCGTTTTCAAAGGACACCCAAAGCAAGGTTTAAAATGACTGAGCCAACCCTTTCATTACACTTGTTTCATTTATTCTTATTCTCTGAAGGCAGGGTTTCATCCTTTGCATATTATCAACAAAATCTTTTCACTGTCTCTCTAGGAACATCTTTAAAAGGCATCATTCCACGTTTCAAAGATGTCTCAGGAATCTCCCAAACGATCATTTATACAGAAATATTATAATAACCACAAAGGGCCCTATTCATCTATTAAAAAATTAATGGGCAAAATTCAGCTTTGGGATGCAGTGTGTATAGCTTCTACTTATCTCAGTGGAGTTGCAGCCACTAACACTAGGGCTAACTTAGATCCCATATGTGCAGGGGAAACTCAGACAGACTAATGTTACTGCTGCAAATCTATCATTTACTCCTCATTCACAAAGAGAACTCTGTCCCTTCAAGCAACCCAACGCAACAATACACATTTTTTGTTTCATTGGATGATTTTATGATGAACTTCATTCAGTACAGTGCTTCTCAATGCAACATCCGTATACCAGATATCTTTGCTTATCTTTATTGATACACTAGAGCACGATACGTTGAAACTCTTGCATTTAGTTTAAAATCAGTTGTAAGTAGTCCACCTATCATTTCAGATGTGAAGTACCTGTAAATCAGTGATATACACCCACACCTCGACCGTCACAACTAAGCCATCTCCAATTATAATGGAACCTTAAATGCCACATCATCTCATCAAACCAGGATATAGTCAGACCTTGAATTGGTTGTGCTGCTCCAATGTTGCTGATTTTCTGAGATAATATCAGTCTTACAATTTTCCTCAGGGATCTCACTGCACTTCCCAGAGACATAAGCGAAGCATTTGATAGGTGGGAATCACCGGATGATTAATCCACTGACATTTCTAGAAGGGATTCCATATGTTTCTTTGTGAATAAGTTTAACATGCAGACCTATTAGTGAACAGAAGTAGATAAACTCTTCTTTTCTTTTGTACTGGATAACTCCATTTCCTCCCTTGTTTATTTTATTTCATTTTTTTGATATGCACATTCTGGTGTGCAAAATGGAAGTAGAGAGATGTTTCACACAATAAGATTGGAGTTTAATGTAAGATCAACAGTATATCAATGTGTCCGCTGCACAGTTTCCAGAAGACAAAATTCTTGCTAGTTGTCCCTTGTAAAATAAAACCGTAGAAAAGACTTGTGAAACTTTAGTAAATGAGGGCCCTTAATGTGCAAAAACAATGAATTGTAATCCAAATAGCCAAATTGGGGAGTTCTTTTTATATAAATAATTTATAAATCTTCCTGTAAGAGACTAAATACAAAATAGTTCTGAGAAATTATTAATGCTATTTCTTGCCCTTTAATACAAAATACACAGCAAAGAGAGGTACCCACTTTCAGTTACGGCTGGAATCATCAGGGATGCTTTGTACGCCACATATTCAAATAGCTCCTGTGGGCAGTATTTTTGCAGTCTACTGGAAAGCTGACATTATATCCCTTTGCTTTTAGCAGTCACGGAAGCTGCTCAGTGCAGTCTAAGTGATCTGGGATAGGCAGGCCTGTTATAATTGTCAAACATTTATTCCACACAGTGAACGTGGGGCACACGGGTTGTGCAAAGGTTATGTCAAAAGTGTAAAGGTGTAGAGAGTTCAAAGCATCATAAAAGGCGAGGGAACCATTGTCGTAGTCCAGCAAAATCCCAACACGACGGAGGTGAGGAGCAGGCTCTATAGGAATTTCTTTGCTGTTATGTCTCACCACCCAGGCATTATTACAACGGCAAAGCACCCAAGAGGCAGAATTCTTTCCGATCCACTCATGTTTTGGCGCTGTCTTGTAAGAAATACCAATTGCATACCTGTAAAACAAAAAACAAACAAACAAAAAAAGAAAAGTCAAAGTTTTATGCCACACTGTTTTCTATCAAAGTCTAAACTTTATCCTGAAAGACTCTAAGGCAGTGGTCCCCAACCCCCGGGCCGCGGACCGGTACCGGTCCGTGGATCATTTGGTACCGGGCCGCGGACGCCTTCGCTTCAGCAGCGCCGCGGGGCACTCAGCGCCGCGGGGCACTTCCCGCCGTTGTATGTCCGCTGAAAACCCGCCGCCGTGATAGCTTCTGTATTGGTGGTAATATATTCGGCGGCTTTTCGGCAGACATACAAGGGTCCGCCGCTCCGAGGGAAAAATAAAAGGGGTCGCGCCGCGCCGAGGAAAAGGGGTCGTGCTGCGCCCCGGGCCGCAGTAAAATTGTAAAAGCGTTGACCGGTCCGCGGTCATACAAAGGTTGGGGACCACTGCTCTAAGGGATGCACTGTCCTCTTTTGTTCATGCGTGTTAAGTTCTTATTAAGTGAAGGTTAAGCATAATGCCACGTTTAATCAATATTCCTCCCTGCTCCCAATGTTGTGACTGGCAGGTCATGCAAATCTTGTTGTCCACACTGCTATGTACAGTTTTGATGCTATGGCGATTTTTGGAACACTTAGTTAATGATAAAGGCCTTTTTTATTGACAAGGAAACTTGCTGCATACTAAACAGCTCAGAGTTCTAATCTTTCGTCTGGAAATTTCCATTCCTGAACAGAAGAATATATAGCACGTTAATGAACTAAAACCAAATAACTTTCTATTGTTGCATTTGCTATAATGTGATCTTTCACTGCTGATGTAATACGTGGTGCAGAAGAATGATGAGAAAAAGCATCAAAGCGCCTATGGAATGCCCATTTCTGCCACCATAGAACCTCTTTTGCCAAGTCTCTAGGAGGTATGTAGATTCAAGTGTCAAGTTTATTGGATTGAGCATTGGGCCATATGAGGCAACTGTAGGAGACAACGTTCCTTTGCCAAACAAGTGTTAGGGTTGGTGGGATATCCTGGAGAAATGAACTAGGACAATGACCTCCAGGGAAGGTCTCATCATTGGGCACCCTGCGTGAAGGCCCGACTTTCCCTGTAGGGAAGAAGCTTTTATGGCTTACATTCCTCAGGTGGAAGCAGGGACTAAACTCATATGTATGTTTGTTCTATACCAACTGTGTTTTGTTGTTTTATGCTAAATACACTATTAAGCATTTTTCTGCCTATTATGTGGTGACATTAGCAAATGTACATGGACACTCCAGGCCTTGCCAGTTTTCCATTCCATTTATTTCTAGCACTATCACAACCCTTGAATCCCATGCCATGGTGTCTCTTTCTGACCTAACACGGTGAGTACAGCTACCCCCAGAGCCCACAAACCCTGTTCCACATTACAGCCAATGAGGCTCATTCAAGAGTGAAGGGATGGTCCTCTTCATCTCCTACATCCTAAAGCCAACTGTGGGACATGTATCCACAACATTCCCATTCTCTGGGGATATTGGAGCCAAATCTGATTCCCTTGTGTCGCAGTTGCCACTGGACCATCAAGCTGCTTTCATATTCAATCTGGTATTCTTGTTGAAGAATGATGTTTTAGTTTTGTTTAGTAAGCACTGACATGTACTAGCATGGAAACAAATGCAACTTTTCCTGGGACTACGGTATTAAAAAAGTGACACATACCATGTACTCCCACTTATAACCACTTCCCAGTAATGCCGTCCACTGTCGATAAACACGTTTCCAGCTATTCCATAGCTCCCTTGGCTGGTGAATCGCTCGGGTGTGTGGCTCTTTTTGGAAGAGGTTTCATCACGCTCCACTGTCAGGTTATCATGGGACACCTTCAACTTTCTGTGGGCAGACTTGGGGTCCAGTTTAAAGGGCTGGCCTGGGCACACACAGGAGGATGACAAAGGCAAGGTTTGTTTAATTGTAATAAACACACGTAAGGTCATATATTTGGATAATAAAATCTGTATGTTAAACAGATAAGACTATATAATAATACATATTTTCTTCTCTGGAGCATTACCCTGGACTAACCCAGCCCAGACTTAAATATACCAGTTCAAATTAATAAAAGGATGATCTTTGTAGATTAGTGTACAGATAGATTAAAGTACTAGCTACATCTAAGAAGAGCCCTGTGTTAAAGTCACATTTATTGTCTGAGACCTAGAACTAACTTGAATACTCGAAATCTTTCATGTAATTGAAATGACAATTGAATTGCAATAAACTAAATCTCTAATTATGGCTTTTTCGTTATACATTAGATTTTAGAGTACCTCACATTTTTATTAGTTTGCCAACAATGAAAAATTACAATAATGGCTTTATCACTACAGTAAACCCTCGATTTAACGGACCCCGATTTAACGAACTTCGGATGCAACGGACAAAATTTCCGATGCATCCGAAATCCGTTATTGGGGGGCTGCCAGCTCCCGCCCCCGGGGAGCCGGGCGGGAGCTGTCAACCCGGCTGCCCGGCTCCCCGCAGAGGGGAGCCGGGCGGCCGAGTTGACAGCTCCCGCCTGGCTCCCCACAGCGGGGAGCCCGGCGGGAGCTGTCAACCCCCCCCGCCCCTGCCCGGGGGGTTTGACAGTTCCCGCCGGGCTCCCCGCTGCGGGCAGCCGGGCGGGGGGGGTTGACAGTTGCCGCCGGGCTCCCCGCTGCGGGGAGCCGGGTGGGGGGGGTTGACAGTTCCCGACGGGCTCCCCGCTGTGGGGAGCCGGGAGGGGGGGGGGCGGGAGCCGGCGCAGGGCTGCTTGGGCGATGGGGTCAGCAGCCTGGTCAATTTCACCTGAAATTGACCAGGCAGCTGACCGGATCTCCCAAGCAGCCCCGCACCGGCTCCCCCCCCCCTCGGGCGGGCAGGGGTCCGGCGGGGGGGCCGTTCAGGCGGGCGGGGGGGGGGGGGGTTGACAGCTCCCGGCGGGCGAGTTGACAGCTCCTTCCCGGCTCCCCACAGCGGGGAGCCGGGTGGGAGGGTTGACAGCTCCCGCTGGGCTCCCCGCTGCGGGGAGCCGGGTGGGGGCTCCCGGCTGTGATCAGTAAAACCTCGATTTAACGGATTAATTCGGGCGAGGGGGTGTCCGTTAAAGCCAAAAGTCCTGTTATTTAATGATTTTTAAAAATTATTAAATAACGGACTTTTGGTTTTAACGGACACCCCCTTGCCCGAATTAGTCCGTTAAATCGAGGTTTCACTGTATTGCAAAAAAATTATTACCTCATAATCCTATTAAATGAAGTTTGAAAATCAGAAGAAGTGCTACCCTGGTCTGTTCATTCACCCTCTCTTAGTTTTGTTTATACTGGGAGGCTGACAATACTGGTTAGTGTGAATTAAAACGAAGGAAATGAACTATAACTTGGTCCAAACAATATGGTGTAAAAACATCATTGTTGTTGCTGTTGGCAGGTATCTTCTGCCATAGCACAAGGTCTATAGACAATAACAGGAAGCAGTTTGGTAAACTGAACTCTGTAGATACATAATGCCTGCTCTATCTCTGACAAGCGTACCAGTGTTAAAAATCAGAAAGATCGTTTTACTTCGGTCAGAAAATTTCTGAAGGACAACTAGAAAAAATATGACACCACCAGTGGCCAACAAAGTCCTTTTTTTCTCCTTTTTCCTCTTTAATATAAAGGCAAATCTTCTTATAAGTGGAAGATCTGATTACATGAGTGGGGAGTGGAAGTGAGCATTCTCAGTGGCTCTGTGACCTTACGGTATTAATAAATGTGCTCTTTAAATTAAGATGTGAATTCCTTAGTGTTTGTGAAAGAAGAGCTAAGTAATTCTTATGCAGGGGAACTGAAATAATAGAAGTTGGCATAAAAAGATGAATGAAATAGGTCTGAAAAGTGATATTCAACATGCTTTATTTCAGTTCTCTAGGAAATCTGAAAAGCTAAGCATTTAAAGGAAAAGGTTAAGCCAAAACTGTCTCAATCACTATTATTTTGATACTAAAGATGAAGGAATGGTTTTAGATGTAGGGGTATATTTTCTTTCATAACATCCATATAATTATGCATATACCAAGGGTAAGATTTACCCTTTAGAACATAGGCTTTGACACATTTTTTCCCCCATGGATGTTAACAGTATCTGCTTGCTTCTATCACTGGGTATCAGCAAAATACTTCCTACATGTCTCTCTACCTGTTTTCTACTCTTTGTATTAGTGAAGTACCATTTGAAGCATGTCCTTCTCTGAACTGGTTTATATCAGGCCAGATCATATCATAGATACCTGACAGTAAACATTGCTTGTGTGTCACATTGTGTCTCAAAGTGAAAAAAAGAAGGAAGTTTGCCATTCCCCACATGGGTACTCCAGAGGCAGGGAATGCCTGCTTTACTTCAACCTATATTTACTGCTACACACATTCTTTTTAGTAGCAGATGCTGTCTATGTAATTCGGTAACTTAGAGATAGAGTGCTGGCCAGCTAGACAGGGGAGGAAGAAGAAATGCACCAGCTCCCCAAGAGTAATCTCCCAAAACTTTCATTATCCCCCGGTGACTGCCCCTCCAGCCCCAACATTCTCTGCCCAAAACCAAAACCCATCTGTAGTCTAAAAGGATGGTGAGATTGGCTAGGTCATGACAAGAAACCACAGCTTAGAACCACTGCTATCTCCACTAATAATTTTGTTCAATCACTTTCTTAAAAGTGAAGTCTCTGACTCCATCACCCCCCACATAGTTTTTATAATAAATTCAGGAAGGATCCCAACATCATAAAACAGAGATCCAAGAGGACTCAATTTAGTTCATTTTAACAATATCATGACCTATTATTATAATGACCTATTAAATTTATAAAGAAATAAAATGTACTATAACACTAGAAGAACAGGGTAAACAATATGAGAAGTAATTAAAAAAAGGACAAAAGAAATATTTTCAATCATTTCTTGCTGAGGTTGCTACTGCTAGTGGTATTTCCAATGATATGGACGCTTCAGTGGACCTCTAGAATAAAAGTGACCCCTGCGTTGTTATATTGAAGACACTGACAGTCTTGAGTGGGGTGAAAAATAAACAACTTAAGTGCAAAGCACTTTAAACGAGGCCTCTTGCTTTATACTCCTGTGCCTGTCAAGTATCAACGAAGGAGAGTGGGGAGGAGAGGCAGTGTGGGAATGCATGTGTGTTTGCTGGATTCCATGTTACTCACTGTTTGTCTTTAGCTTGCCAGGCTCACTGTTTCGGCTGCCCGCCTGATTAATGGCCTTGACAATGAAGATGTACTTAGTGCCACTCTGTAACCCATGCACTGTGTAGTGGTTTTGTTTGATATTTGGAACAATCATCCAACTGTCGGCTGAGTTACATAAAGCTGTAATTTCAAACCAAACACATTAGTCAAAACATACTAAATACTTTGTAACTAATGGAGTCATACTTTGAACACTCATGAATATTTACATTAACCTGAAAAGGCATTAAACAGTCCACAAGAAATTTGCCTCTTTCCTTACTTAAGTGCTGTAACATTTACCAACTGGTTCACTAATTTCCACTGACTCGTTTCACCTGTCCCCAAACGACATACTTTTAAAATCCTAGTATGTGAAATCAACCATGAAAAATGGACCTTTAAGTGATGATTCACCAATGTGTGGGACAGTCTGGAAACTTTCGATTGTCCCTTGACAAGGAAAGGTTTATTGCTTAAGGACCAGAGGATATGGAAATGCCATCAGTCTATTTTTTGACTTAATGAATTGAGTTGTATGCTTTAGGACTTAAAAGACTAATGTGACTCATTGCCATGAAGTTTGTTGAGGCATTTTTGCTGGCAGTCTCTTAATGTTAATTTCTGAAGACCTGAAGCAAGTTGTTGGTAGAGAGACCTCTACTGCAGATCTTACTTCTCCTGACGGTCTATCAAAGCCTAAGTTTGTTACACTTCAGGGTACTGTGGAAGTGTCATCTTTTCAGTCTAGCCTTTGCAAGACGGATGTAATCAAATGCTTTATCATTTATTTTATTACTTTTCTGATTTCTTTCCTCGTGGTTAGTTGGGAAATGTTAGTACTGCTTTCCACTGTATACAGTATAAACTTTTATTGTGTGTGAGATGCATCCAGATGAGGATATAACATAAAAAGAATCTATAAAGGAAAGAAAAATGAAGGCTAAACCAAAAGAGGAAAATGTCCCACAGTGAGCTCTATTAAGCTGTGGAAGTGTTTCCTACAAGATTTGATGGAAGCCTTATTGAGACAAATCATTTACTAGTACTATGGTGTTTAAAACAGTGCTTGGTATAATAGGCCCCAGTCTAATTAGCCTCTAGGTACTATTGCATTATAAACATTTGCATTATGAACACTTATAGACATAACAATTATGTGAATAATTATATATGCATGTAATTACATTATATAAATAATAATTAGAATAATTTAAGACTGGAAAATATAACAAAAAGGAACAATCTTGCACTGAAAGAGAAGACTGAAGTTCTTTTCAGACTTTAACTTCATTGGGGCTGGAACACATTATAAAAGCCAGTATATTTTCAAGGCAGTTTTATCCTGCCTTTTACCAGGGGATCATGGAACATGGATGAATACTGCCTTTTACCAGTTGGCAATAGACTATCATACATGGAGATACATTGATGCCAGTACAAAAAAAGTTAAGAAAGAAAAAACACACACAAGGAGATCATATAAAAATAACTATGCTGATAGGATATAGAGATCTGAATAAATTCAGAGTTATGTAGGCTGTTTTGTTTTTTTGTGTTTGCAAGCCCATCAAGGATAGAGTTTAGGACTCATCTTTTAATTTCTTAACTGTGTTGCTTTGTCTCTATGGTTTCCATTAGTTCACTCTATCTCGGTACTTTTCTAGCCTTCATCATCAGAATATCAGAGTGTCTCACAATTATTAATGGATTTTATCCTCACAATGACGTAGGGAAGTATGACCTTTACTTTCCAAATGGAGAACTGAGGCACAGAGAGACGACGGCACATATTTTTATAGGGACTTAAGCACCGTGGCACTTAGCATTGCAACACCTAACTGATTTTGGAGTCCAGTTTTCAATTTCATAAAGGGATTTCTGCAGGATTTCCGCTCCTAAATGTCTAAATCCACTTTGAAAATGAGAGTCAATCTCCTAAAACAGTTAGTCACTGCAAAGCTGAGCGCCACAACACATAAAGACCTGTAAAAATCCAGGCACGAGTGTACAATAAAACCCACACTGCTCCGAGTCTCTGTAGATGTCTACACTGCCATTTTATAGCCACAGAGCTTGAGCTCCATAAACCCAATCAGTGGCCTTGGCATGAGTCTTTTACTGTAGTGTACACGTACACTAAGTGACTTACCTAAGGTAAAACACCTGGACTGAGTCAGGAATTGAACCCAGGTCCCCTAACATCCTGAGTAGTTCCATAGCTTTGAGACTATTCTTCTTCTTACCAAGCTGCAGTGCCACAGTTACCTTTCTGAATTCTGTCTTCTAGAATGTCTGAGGGTTTTAAATTTTCTGTGGCCTATTCTAGCACATCAAGGACACTGGTATTTTGTTACTAACTACTGTCAAGATGAACAACCACTGTGTTTACCTAACTTGAAACATTTTTTGCTTGTCGTTTTATAGAAAAAATGAATTCTGGTATCTTCTTTGTTCATAAGCCAGTGAGCTCTCTGACCCTATTTACATCTCCCAAACATCCGCTACAAGAGTTTTAAACTGTAAGGAATAGTTTGCAGCACTCAGTTTTTTCACAAAGATGTTGGAAAATTAGATCAGACAAATCCATCATCCACCCGTCCCCTGAGAAAAGAACCTAGTGTTTTCCTTGCAGAGGCTCCAGTGTTGTCTAGCACCTACAGTATGGGGCCTACGGCAGTATCTGTCCATTCCATGTTCTATCTCTGAAACAGATCTACTGAATTTTTTTTTTCATTCTGTGAGTGAGTTTTTTGCTCACGAGAGAGGGGAAGTAAAAGCAGCCCGGGGCATTATCCTAGCATAGGGCAGGGAAGTATGGTACCTATTGAATTACACTGCTCAGATCATCCTCCTGGCCTTTGCTACTTTAGTCCTGGGCCTCCTGTGAGCAGAGATTGACTATCAAAATATACTGATACTAAAGACAATTAGCAATAACAAGGGCTTCGAGAGAGAATTTAATAATGCACCAAAAGGGCCATGATTCTCATTAGGAAGGACAATGAGATGCTGTGGACAGATACTGTTTTAATAAAATAGTTCTGAAGGATTTCAGTGCTTTAATAGTGGTCCTTCCCTCCAGCTTTTACAATGCCAAAGCCATACTTGATTGATGTCCCACTGGAACCAATGGAATATCATCTAAATGAGGTCCTATTCCTGCTCCCATTAATATCTAAGGAAGTTTGCTGCCAATTTAAACAACTGAAAGATCAGGCTCATTCCTATGATGCTGTGCCTAAAATCTACCAAGTGTCCACAATAACAACAGTCACGTGCAACCTTGCAAACTCATGCCTTGATTCAGGAAAGCATTACTATTCACCCGTTACGACCCATTGAAGTTAATGGGACTCAAGGATGGATTTCAGCTCGTAATTAAGTGCTGTCCTGAACTGGGGCCTCAGTCAGCACCAGCGCATTCGTTATTTTAGCTGTGTTCTAGAAGAACAAATCTGCGCAACATGCAGACAGTTAAAAAAGAGAATCCCTTCAAGTAGTGGTTTCAGAGCATACTGCAATCAGAGACTCCACATCAAGCACTGGAAAAATGCAGGGTTTGCATTCGGCAGGCTTGGGCCCTATTTCAGTTGTTGTTACACTGTGCTGTACCGAGCTGCTTTCTAAAAACTGATTTAGGGAGGGATCATCCAGCATGGTGCTGAACACCCCACCGCAGTGAGGAACCCTGTCTGTTGCTGTTCAGTCACTGGGGATGGAAGGCACTCAGCTCACTGGATGGACTTGGAGCCTCACAGAATAAGGCCACGAATGACCACTAGATGCATTCACTTATTTTTCTGCTGCTTCTAGGGTCTGATCCTGCAAAGCGCTGCACACCTCCTGGATAGCGCTAAGCAACTTCTGCTCACACGGACTCAGCTCATCACGGGAGGTGCTCATCTCAGCAAGATCCAATCCTTAGTACTGGGTATGCCCCATCCTTCCAGGCCCACGTGAGGTAGGCAGTGGTAGTGAGAGTTATGCTCCTCGGTAGCATGGTTGTTTTGTTAATACAGTAACTGCCATTTATTAAATGACCTGGAAATCTGAGATCTGTATCAATCCCTAGAACTCTCCAATTAATAGGGTGACCAGACAGCAAATGTGAAAAAATCGAGACGGGGTGCGGTGGGGGGGTAGTAGGAGCCTACATAAGAAAAAGACCCCTCAATCGGGACTGTCCCTATAAAACTGAGACATCTGGTCACCCTACCAATTAAGGTACATTTTTCTAGCTTGCCTCGGAACCTTTCAACAACATTAAAAACTGGATGCAATCCATCAGAGGATGATGAAGTTAAAATGATCTCAGTAAAGTCAGTCTAAAACCTGCATTCAAACAGTCATGTGAGGAATTGTAAAAATGCAGATACATTTGTATGGGTTTTCACCATCTAGATTTACATTAGCTATAAAATTAACTATCTGTACATATTAGTTATTAAATAATCTGAACACTAATTTAGACTCCAGGATCTTGGCATAACTACACCACTCTAAGGCATCAGGATATCTTGCTACTAGAGGGTCATTGGGAAAACTTCTGCAGCCTGTGTCTATTGATATAAAACAGAATGCTTTTAAATAGAATGTTTTTAGGTGGAAGCTTTGTTTGGTCATGTGGAGAGCCCCCAAGGACAATCATCAATGCCTTATTCAGGAGAGAACTTAAATACATGGTTAAGTCTACCCATATAAACACATATTTAACTTTCATTTAAATAGGGATGCTTTCCTGAATGAGTGCCTTGATGATTATCCATGGAGGGCTGTCACATGACCAAACAACTCTTTGGCCCCCAAAGCTGAAAAAGTAAAGTTATGATGATGTCCCTCAGCTGCAATTAAAAAATGATCTAAAACAAGTACAGACAACCAGCAAGAGCCATATAAAACTATTACTTATGAGAGAATGTTTTGTTTAGTCCCCCACTCTATTCCAGGGGAAGATATGATAGAATAGCCACTTCTTTTGAGATATCAAGAAAATTTGGAAAATTTGGAGAGTGGAGTGAATATGGAACAAGCGTTGGACAGACAAGCCTGGAAAAGACTGATCCAGCACTAGGAATGATCAGCCAACTGAGCAACCTGATTGTGTGAACATTTCACAGGTCTCTAGAAGTTGCCATTAGGACCTTGTGCATCTTTGACTCCCTACCATGGCTAATGGTTTAAATGCCACAGCAGCACCATTAAGCTTTATGCACAGATGTAGAAGAAGCAGCTGGGAGACACGACTGCTCCTAATCACAGCATCAGCATGTGCACACATTGTTTGTAGATTCAGGTTTCTTGTTTCAAAAATCCAGGGCTTTAAACATTAAGAATTAAGGCTCCTGCAGGTGGTAAAACAATGTATGTATCCTAGAAGAATGTAGGGAATTTAAATTACATCCTGAAATGGTGCAGTGAGAACAGTGATGCCCATGCAGGATGTGTGAGCTTTCACTGAAAAAAATATTAAGTTTTCTACAATCTGGAGGTAATAATTTGTAAAGCTATTTCCCCAGGGTTGGTTGCGGACACACTTTAAAAACCAGACGGGAAAAATCCCAATGTGTAAATGTTACTAAAATTTACACTGTTTTAACAAAACACTTCTCTTTTTAAACGACACCAGGAACACATAAGTCACAGGAAGGTTATCTAATCTCCCAAGAATTTTAATTGTTTAAAAATGCTTTATTTCAATAAATTTATTACCAACTCACATCAGTGGAGCAATGACCGTGGGAGAAGGTGGCAGATATATAACCCCCACATGGATGAAATTAATTTAGACAGAATTTGTTAAATACATAACAGTTTTTCCTAAGCAATATGATCTTTGAACACTGTTTTAACAGTCTGAGGTTTTCCTGGTTTTATCCCACATTTGGCACATTGCCTATAGTACATTAAAGAGATACTCAATGAGAAATCACTATGGAATTTTTCTTAATAGAGGAAATGTCTTTTAATCAGTTAAAGATTTTTATGAAGAGATAGTAAAATTTTCATACTTCTCAGTAATGTCAAAGACAAAGTCTTGTTGACTTTCAATGAAGTTAACTATTGAAAATTTTATCCTTGCAATTTCTTTAGGTACAACAGTTTATCTAACTGAAAGATAAAAATTCTATTCTCCCACCATTCTTTGGGTGCTCAGGACCATAATAAACACAGTAAGGATAACAACATAAATAATTTGTTAAGTTCTAGCAGTGTGCTCAGTACTCTTACAAAAAACAGAGGGAAAACAATCTGTATCCCAAGGAATTTGCATTGGAAAAACACCAAAATAGCTCAGACAGTAAGTGCCCAAGAAGACAAGCACCTGGCCTCTACTGAATTTCAGTGGGAGTTGGGTTCCTAGCCCCCTTTGGCACTTTTGAAAATCTCAGACTAAAGACGTAATTCTCATTTACACTAAGGTCTCTTTACATTGTTCTGGTAGTGTAAAGCTCCTTAAAGTCGGAGTAAATGAGAATCAGGGCCTAAATGTACCACATAACCCAGGGTGTGGTTCTAGATTAGGACCTGATCCTGAAATTGGATCCATGGACCCTGCCCCTAAGAGTGTAAACTGTCCAAGAGAAAAAACAGTCTGACTAGACAAAGGAAGTATTATTTGTCCCATTTTACAGAAGAGGACCTAAGATGACCAAAGTCACATGGAAAGTCATGACGAGGCTGAGAATTGAATACAGATCTCCTGAGTTCCAGTCCACTACATTAACCACATGACCATCTGTCCTCTCTGTTTGTGGGATAGGAGTGATCCTCCTTAATGATGTCAAGAATCAGAGAGGTAGCTGGGTTAGTCTGGAATTTCAGAAGTGACAGAGTCCTGTGGCACCATAAAGACTAACTAAAGTATTGAAGCATAAGCTTTCGTGGGCTAATACCCACTTCGTCGGATGCAAGCAGTGCTATGATTTATGCTTCACATGATTTAAAAGGGGTGCAAAAATGATACTGCATGCAAAGCAACTTGTACACGGTAATTATAAAAAGGCATTTGCAGTATTTAGATTACAGATGATTAGCTACTTCTCAGAGATGCTAATGTGCAAACAGTTCCTCAGAAAATATTAGCTTTGAGAATAACTACTGTAATAAAAAGCTGCTTAATTTAAAGTTCTACACTGCTGTAGAAACAGTGCTGTCAGGTCTTTGGTAGCCAAGCAATTTGGCCACATTTGGAAATAATCTTTCCTGTATTAAATAGGGCCTGGATCAAATTTTACCCTCCTAATTTATCAGTTAATAAAAGATATTATGACTTATTATGTTGGACACAAAAGGCATCAGTAAAGCTTAGGTTTGTTTTTCTTGCTGAATTCATAATAATCTCTTAATAACGTATGCTTTTGCTGAGGGAAACGTAGAAAAGACAGGAAAGTGCAGCAAATCTGGCTATCAGAAAAGAAGTCCAAAACAACAGCTTACATAAGTAGAACGTGTGGGTATGTATCCAAAGTAATTCACATAGCCTCTGGGGAAAGAAGCATATTGGCCTGATACAGTACTCTAGCTACTTCCTCCTGACTAATTCATGGAGAGAGATGGATAGACACCTCTCTGTAGGAGGTAACCTGCAGTAACAGCAGCCATGGCATGCATTGTTTGGGGTTGGTGGGGAAGATGTGAAAAATACCTTTTACCATGCGGCCGTATGTAAATGCCACAAAAATAGGGAAACCACCTTTTACTGGAACTGCATTATATTAAAACAGAACAATTTGTTTTAGTACATTGCAACGTGAAGACTGAAAACCCAGCAACAGTGAACATCCACTTATACAAAACTGTTCTGGGGAAAATAATTCACTGTAAGAGGGGTCCATTGAATATACCATTTATTCAAAATTCAAGAGGTTAACACCAGCTTTCCAACTGCATTCTTGGAAATCAAAAATAAAAACAGGAAGATCTAACTCCACTACAGGACAAAGAGCATGAGCTACATGAAGGGGGGGGGGGCACTCAAGAGTGCTCTGGTTAAAAACAGGAGGCTGTGGACAAATCTCTGAGTATGGTTGGAAGTTGGACCTAATCATGTTATAGAGGTTTACATCAAAGAAATCAGGGCAGGCTCGTACGGATTTTCCCCTTGCAACTGGTACTTGCAAGAAGGAAATGGCACATCCACTATGAGGCACAGGACTTTATCTCAGCTGGAGAGAAAAAAGGAAGCTTTACAAGAAGTAAAACAATGTTTATACATTTTTTATGACCTAGAATAAAACTTTACAGTTCCACTGCTTACAGATGAAAGTAAAATTAAAACAAACAGCCACCCATTTTGCACTCTTGAGAGAGACTTGAAGAAGTCATAAACATTTTGGGAAATCAGTTTCTCCAAAGAACACAGGACTGATTCTGATTTCCGACCATAGAAATCAAGAGAGAAGCCCACTGAAGTTAGTTGAATTGCAATGATGTAAAAGCTGGTGAAATAGAATAATTAGGTGAAACATATTGCCACAACATATCTACATTTGTTTGACATATATAAAACACATTTTATAAAAAGCCCTCTGAAGATGTTCACTTGATTCATTCATTTTTATTTGATGCTTTGATGTTATTACATATGGAAAATAGCAAGTGCAACAACTACATTTCATAGAATACACTGAGCATTCCACACTGTGCAATTCCAAAAAAATTATCATATTACACCACCAAAACCCCATTAATACTTGTTTTGTAGATCAAAGCTCTCACCTCCACATGTGAAGCCTACAACATAGCCTTAAAAGGAGATACTCTGTTGTTTATTCACTAGTAAACAAGGAACAGAAAGCCTCCAATTACAAAGGTGCAGAAATTCTAATCACTTCTGCCATCAATTACATTTGACATCAAACCCATCCCTAATGTTCTGCAGCTGACGTGCTCTCTTTCCCCACAATATGCCTCCTGTCAGGCATAATACATGTATGAAAATGGGTCAGAGAACAAGCAGCAAACTGCATTGTTGCACAGTTCTGACTGCTTGTCAGTGATTAATCAGAGACTCTTTTCTTTCTGTTGTCTGCCTTGCTCTAATTCCTTTGGAGTACTCTTGAGCCTTTATTACATTAAATCCACCAGTTAACCACAGTGCACAAGTGCATCCTGAAGTTTACTTGGCCTTTCTACTTAGCTCTATTAAGAATTTAGAGGCTGTTGACAAGAATTAAGCATACGATTGAAATACTAAATGCAGGGTTCACTAAAGTATTTGACAAGCATGTGCTTTCTATATTCCAGCATTCCTATTTACAAAGTGATGCTCTATCCTGTGAGAGCACTTGTCTTCAGACCACCATGCAGACTCCAGCTAAGTAATCCTCAGACAAACCACTTAGAGAGGATAGTAAATGCTCACCCCATTTTAAAGATGTAGGAACTAAGGTTGCGAGCGTAAGGCACTTGAACCCGGATTACATCGCAGCCTTCCAAGCCTGTGTTTAGAGCACACCTTTTCCTCATGTATTCACAGCAGGAATTGCTCGTCGGCACAGTACTAACTTTCATCAAAGAATCTTAAAACATTTATGACTATTCATCCTCTCAGTTCAGCAGCCTGGTATTATTGTTTCCATTATACAGAGGCAGAAAAATCATGCTGAAAATCACAGAACCCCACAAAGCCAGAGTTAGGCACCTGTGCTCCCTGTAGCAGGAAAGGGAGAGATAGGTGCCTAAGAATAGGACACACAAGAGCCAGCATGTTAGGTGAAGAGCAGCCTATGTTAGCCAATGTGAGATGCCGATGACAGAGATGTGTCCTATGCTCCACCGCTCTCACAGAGATTGGTGCCTAAATCCAGACTGCAGGGAAGCAACTCTCTGTGCTTGTGATCCACAGCCAGAACCCCCTTTCCTGGAGTTAGGCAGCTTAGGTGACTGCCAGACTCCACACAAAACAGACCGGAAAAGAAAGACAAGACCTCCTGTATTACATTTAGCCCTGCAATTATGATACTCACCTGGGATGTGGTGGGAGATCTCAGGTTCAATTTTCTATCCTGCCTGGAGGGGAGAAGGGATTCACGCGGGGGTCTCCCACTTCTCAGGTGAGTGTCCTAAACTCTGGACTATGGGTTATTCTGACATGGGGCTGTCTCGGTCACTCTTGATGAAGCCGTTCCACTCTGTATAAATAACCAGGGCCGGCGACAGGGGGGTACTACGGGTAGAGCTGTACCGGGCCCCCCGACTTTAGGGGGGCCCCGGTACACAGCAGTACCCGTAGTCATCCCCCCTTGTTGCCGGACCTGGAGAGCGGGGAAGGGGCAGGGAGGCGGCGCGGCTCTCCCCCCGGCGGCAGCGGCGCAGTCTGGGGGAGAAAGGGGGGTTAGGGGGACAGCAAGGGCGGCTCACGCCGGGCTCTCGCTCCCACTGCCGCCAGCTGTCAGCTGGGGGGGAGCGCTGTCGGCTGTCGGGGAGGGCTGGGGGGCCCCCAAACTATCAGCAGGGGCCCCCCAAATTTCTGTCGCCGGCCCTGTAAATAACTAAATATGAACTGGGCCAGAGAGAGCGAGAGTGAGAATTATGCTATAGGACACTCCCTTGAAATGTGGCAGAACCCCGGTCACAGTTCTTCTCTTCGATAGACAGAAGGGGCAACCCTAATCACTGGACTACAGTTATAAGGCAGGCAGCTTCCTCTTCCAAAAATTTGGGCTTTAAGTACCTAAGTCTCTTTGTTGATTTGGACCTATTTGAGTAATGTACAGTAATAAAAATTAGGAGGTTCATTACTGGTAGAATAGTTGCCTAGAAACTAGTTGCCTAGAAACTAGTTGCCTAGAAACAAGTTAACCCATAAGGAACAAGAAGTTAAATTTGGTCTTTCATAAAACTCCTAACATCAAGGCGAAGAAAACTTTTCTATCATAAGTCATATAGGACAATGCTAAGGTTAGAGTAATTATAAAAACTGAGTGAAATAAAATCACTACATCAATAGCTTTTCCCACTGATGTTTATTCTCTTTGACTTTAATACACCGAGAGAAACTTCACACTGAAATGAATCCCTACTTTCTTTAGCCCTACAGACAATGGCCGTTGGTAGGAAAACCTTTATTTTTATCCCTAAGGGTAATTTTTTTCAAAAGAACCTAAGTGACTTAGGAGCATGGGTCTAACTGAAAGTCAATGAGACTTAGCCACTTTTGAAAGTGGGATTTAGGCTCCTTAGTCATATAGGTGCTTTTGAACATAAGCACTTGAATAGTCTTTGACCAAATCTTACCTTCAAGCACATGAATAATCCCATTTAAATCAATAGTACTACTTGATTAAAGTTAATCACACAATTAAATGTTTTGGCAGATCAAGGCCTTAATCTAAAGAAATCAGATTTTCAGATGAGTACAGTTTTACTGGGTAATGAGTGCTTTTGAAATTCTCACCGTAAGTGTTTGAATGGGAGCTATCGGGGGCTAAGTGTTTTAGAAAATCTGGCTCCCGCCCTGGCCCTGGTCATCTGTCTTTGCTTATACTGGCAATACCACTGCTCAGAATTTATAACAACAGTGCATATATTTTAAACTCACCTAATATCATATAAATAGTCTACACAATTATGAATACTGCTTAGCTCTTATGAGATGGATTATATTTGTACCATTAGGAATCTATTATTGCTTTTTAAACTCCCACCCTACTTAGGGTGACCAGACAGCAAGTGTGAAAAATCAGGACAGGGATGGGGGATAATAGGAGCCTATATAAGTAAAAGACCCAAAAATTGGGACTGTCCCTATAAAATCAGGACATGTGGTCACCCTAACCCTACTATACTCCTAGCAAATGTGCGCGTAGAAGAAATTCGAGTCACACAAGTTTTGAATGTGAAAATCTTTTCAAAATCATTATAGTCACTGGACTTTAAATATAGAAACAGAGCAATAAAAATATATAGGAATTATGTCTTTTCCCCCTTTTCTTCTTGATTTCTGTATAGATTTGTATTTGAAAGTATGTAATTTACTGTAACTCACAATTAAACAGAACAGAAAATGAGAAGCTTTATACTTACTAACTACATTAGCTTGTCCAGTAAAGATGGTATACTGCAGCTCATATGAGACCACACTGAACTCATCATCTGAGGTCCAATGGACAGTGATTGTGTCGTAAGAAGCGGTACAGAGCTCTTCTCTAATGGTTGGAGGGTTAGGAGCTGTGAAAAACCAAGAACAACTATTAGAGGAAGGAGCTGACTGACTCAGTAGGGTACTTTCCCTTTCACCTCTGAGATTCATGTGCAAATTTTAGAAGGGATTTTATGGCCATCATATACCATAAATTTTTAGGCAGAACTTTGAAATGTAGGGTTGGAAGGGACCTCAGGATGCCAACTTCTTGCTAATGTCAATGGAAACTTCTTAAAAATGGATTATCTGGCCTTTATATGGGTTGTTTAAAAATCAGTCTCCAGGAATTCCTGTCAGAAAATTGCCACCATCCATGGGGGCAGATCTTAAAAATCCTTTCACATCTAAGTGGCTTAAATTTGAATAGCCCCAATGAGGTCTGATGACTCTCAGAGAAGGTTGTTCAAAAATGACCCAATTGTACCTGAATTAAAAGTAAAGGAAAAAGTGGACTACACATGGTTTTTGCTGGCAGTTCTCAGACCTTCATGAGCATTTAAAAGAAAAGCACAATAGAAGAATCTATTGTTCCTTTCCCAGCAACTTTATTTTAATGTAACATTTTTTAAATTTTATTTTGCTATTAAATATGTTTATATGTTAAAGGTTCTATTTTATGTATGTGTTATGCAAGGATTAAAGAGGTAGACTTTGTTCCAAACAGCATTTTTCATTTATGAAAAGAGGCAACTGCGAGGCATACGGAAATGCTCAAGTGTGTTTCATGATCTGACCATGATTTGTGCTGCTCTAAATATTGTAGCACAGAAGCTTGTCAACACATTTTTTTTCCAAACCAAGGAACCCTTGGGACATATGGGTATTAACAAACAGGGATGAAAATCAACTAAAATAAGACCCTTCATTACAGAAGGGGAATATAAGCAAAAGAAAAAACGCAATTCTCGGAATGGGATATTGTTGCAATTTAGATAGTGTATATTAATTGATGATATACTGTGAAAGACTCACATATTGCAGTGTTGCTACCCTGAGTTCTCTTTGAAATATTAGAGGTTGACATTCATGGCTTTTAGAAATACCTGACTATCAGAATAATTTACTGGAGGTGTTTTTTAAAACTCTGTTGTATCTTATTCTTTTCTTCCATATAATGCCATTCCTTCAGTTTAGAAAAATATGATTAAAAGGAAATAAACTGATCTTTGTATCTAGGTTGAGGGATCCAGTTTTGTGGGACTGTATTAAAGTGAAATGCTTGTGCTTTTATTCTCTTACATGCCTAGTGCAATAGGATCCCAATTCCATGTGAGGCTTCTAGGCAGTACCATAGCACAAAGAGTAATAATTTAAGGAAAGATGATAGTTATTATAATCGATGGTTAAATGGTAGCTATTATAAAACCTAAGGGAGGGATTTTCAAAGGAGCCTAAGAGATTGAGGCACCCAATTCCCATTGAATTTCAACAGGGATTGAGTGCCTAATTCTCTTCATCCCCTGTGAAAATACCAGTGTACACACATAGGGGTTCCCACTGAAGAGGACAGATATTCATGCTCTAAAATCACAACAGAGAGAGATTTGAGACAGAGTGGGAGGATTTTATCCAATGCACCTGCTGTGTACCTAGCCTTCCCTGCAACTAGAATATGAGTGATGTTTCCGGAGCATTACTCGTTTAATGAACCAGCTAGACTACAACAGTCTACATGGAATTGCTCAAGGTGTGAGGGGAATTCCTTGCCTGAAAGTGGCTTTCCACATCTTTCAAATAAATTTAAACATCTGAATGTAAAATCCATCCTTGGACCTGTAGCCCCTAGAGCTTTTGGTCTATAAAGCAATGAAATAAATACATCTTTGTAAGTTGTTTATTAACCAGTGGTAAATGTAATGGGGCAATTTTCTTTAATTGGTAGTCCAAGTACATGTGACCCTTGCTATAACAAACATTGCTATAGCGTGGATTTGCGTATAGTGTGGTCACGACCATGGATCAAATTTAATTACCATAATTGGGATCCATGGTAAGGTGGTCCCTGCGTTAATGCGGTACTGCGCATGGATGCTGAACCCTGCGTTCTAGTGAGGGTCCGGTGTACCAATTTATCTTATAAAAACATTAACTATTTCAGAAGATCATGAGTAAGGCAACACAATGGAATAAAACTTGCTTATAAAGGGCTAGATTCTGCTACATTTCATCATTGTGAAAGACTAACCTGGTAAAAACATGGGTAGGTAGGCCATTCTTGACTGACAGCCAAACAATGAAAATGTGAGATTAAAAATGTCTAGCTAAACAGACCTAGCTATTATGTTGTTCTCCCAAACCTGAGTGTGTGTCATTTCACAGAACTGTCCAGAAGGGACAAGAAGAAGTCTGGTCTATTTGTGGGTGGAATTTCAGGAAGGGGGTAGTTGAATGCTGGCATTGCAACTGGGGCAGAATTAAGATTGGGGTGACCTGTCTGGGGGCGTATACCATGACCTGGTGAAATCCCATCAAAACTAAGGCAGAATTTTTAAGTGCTCTTTGAACAATGCTGTGTGTTTTTCATTTCCACATTCTCACTCTTAGCGATAGGCTGTGCAAAATTAATGTCACTGCCATGTTTTTTTCTGTTTTCAGTGAATTAAAGTGAAATGAATTGTTCTAATTCTGGCACCAAAAGGGGATCATTCTTGATTCCAGAAATTTGTTTTTCTTTGTGAATGATTAAATATTCTGTGATTGTAGATTACACAATCTGTTTGGAAGGGCCCGATCCTGCAGATTTACTCAGGCAAAATTCCCATTTAACTTAATGGAATCTTCGAGAAAGTAAAAACTGTAGGATCAACCCATATAGCAATGAAAAAGATGCCACGTTATACAACCCTGAACACTGTAAGCTCCTTCAGGTACTTCATGGATAAAATGTACTGTATGTGTTGATACATTAAGATTTCTCTCATTGCTGATTCCTTAGTGCTGGTTACTAGAATTGCTGTTGGTTACTAATATACAGCTAAACTGCTGTGATCAGCAATAGTAATCTGCCTTGAACACAAGGGGCAGAACAGGGAACACATTATGATTCCGAGTCAGGATTCGGTCCCTATTTCCTCTTCACTGCCATGGTGGGGTGGTGGGCCGGGGGAATCAGTGCACATCATGTGCTGGGCTCATCTTATTTTCCCCTCCATGTCCACTTAACTGTGCTGGCCAGATCACTGGGCAGGGAGCAGGGGATAGAGGCAAGGCTACACATATTCCTCACTCTTGTCTCTCACCCCGTTCCCTCCCCCCTGTATTATGGGTAATCCATGCAGGGAGTCTAATGGGGATGGGGAAGTAGCAATCCTGCCCATACTATTTTATAAGTGAATTAATCGTTTAAAAAATACCTGTAAGATAATCGAGGCACTCCAGCAATTTTTTCTCCCTGGTAAAATCAAGCGCAAAAGTGTCGAAAGTATCATTGAGGTTAATTTCAGGGATTAACACTTGGGAGGACGCAGTAGCCATAGAGACCCTATAATGGAAAAACACAAGGATGCAGTAGCTTTCACATTCATCTCCTAATCTTCAACCTAAAATTGTCACATTTTTAAAACCATTTTTAGAAATGCAAAGTCTGCAGGGTCAGCCCATTACATGGCTGCCTCCCAGTTTTGCTATGGTGAACTATTCTACTCTACAACGTTAACAAAATTATGATCAAACATCAATGGGTTTAAAAAAATGGAAAAGCAGGGTTTTTTCCTTCTCCTGTTGAACAAAATTCTCCTTAGAAGTATTTGTATTTGCTTTATTAAACAGCCCTGAACAGATGCCGTATCTCTCTCAACCATTGCCTTCCTGCTCCAGGCATTCTTTCACACATCCATCTCAAAAACTGTGGTTTTGGTTCAGACTGTCATACCTCCCCCAGTTGTTAAACAAGTTACATAATTTTTAACATCAAAAAGTGCAGAGTGAAGATTAAACAAACAGACGTCAGGATGTTTTATCTTGAAATGCTTAGCCTTTCTGTTGTAAAATGAATCTGCAGAATAATGTTTTTTCAAAGCTGAAATACTTTCTTGCCTCGCTCATGTCAAAAATTGTATTTATTTTTCCAATAAACGTCATCCATCTGTAGACGAGACTTTCCAGGAAAATTAGGGAGGTCTAAGATAGATGCTGCATTTGGAACTTTTCAGGTTGGTATCTCAAAGAGATATCAGCAGGAACCGGGAGTACACATGGATTGTGATATTTACAGAAAATTCAGGAGAGAATTCTCATCTATTTGAGCAAACAGATTCAGCCCCCTGCTATTACAGCAGGGAACAATTAATTGTGTCAATCCGGAGGCAGCTATATAACTTTCAATCAATTACATTTGTCTGTCATTCATGAGCAGAGATCAAAATATTTTCATTGCTCGGATGAACCCTTTTCCCAAAACAGAAAATTTCACTGTAGACATGGCTCAAGAGTAAAGACCTCCTATTCCTCAGAACTGAATTTTCATGAATCCCCTTTGCTTCACATGATCTTTGGGAAAGTACAATGGGAATGGAGTAAAAATGAGTTGGATCATTCATCTCACCAGGATTTTAAGAATGGTTTTCTGAAACTGTGCTGAGTGAGGTTTCACCTGTTCTATAATTGCAGTTAATCATCTTCATCATTGGTTCGCTGAGACTGTGGCTGACACTCAGGTAATTATCTTAGTGTGGATGAGGTCTATTGTAGGGACTGCAAGTATAAGTGTTGGCACACAGTGGGGAACTTTCTTGCACTCTTCCCCATTTTCACTTAAAGGGTCAATAACAATCTGGCCCTAATGTTTCTTTCCCTACAGGAAAAAAAGACTCATTCATTTCTTTTGGACCTTATATTATATTAGGTTTGCTCAACATTTTAATACCTGGCCTTCTGTACCAGAAGCCCCACACTGGGGTTGCTGGGAAGGACAGAGGTGGATTTGTGAACACAGGAGCTGTTGCTGGGTGTCTCCACACACCCTATATGGAAAAGGTCTCTACATTGGCTCCGCACAGGCTGGACTACATATTACATGTACAATGGCATCCATTTTAGGTGGATTCTGTGCCCCACAACTTAATGAACAAATGGCATGTTGTGGACCAATGTTCTTCTGGTTCAAAAGTAGATTTCACCTCCCCCAGCTCTCCCTCCAGCACTTCACTTATATAGCATCTGATTACTCAGGCTTTGTGTAAAGGAAGCGGATTTCATTCATAGGATGAATAACCCACTAACTAAAAACTCCTGTGGTAAGCATGGTTTCCCACTGTGCCCATAGCATAAAATTTTATACTGCATTCCCTTTGAAATATGTGCCTGAAAAAATGCAGTGTACATAACTTTAAGAAATCAGTTTTAGCCACTGGAGCTCAGGGCCCCGTAGAGGTGACTGCATGTGTACTCTAGCAGCAAGTAACGTTTTACACATCACTAGAGCTGAGAGAATCATTTGTGCTGAATAATTTAGTGAACAAATTTAGCCTCTTTCTCCATTTTGTAAATGGTCTGTGAGCAGTTTATGATTTTTTCGGATTTATTCTTATTTGAAATTATTCATTGGTCCACGGAGCATTCACAAGTAGTGCTGGCCTAAACTCAAGATTTCTGGCTCCTGAGAAATTTGAACATTTTGAAATGTGGTTTTGTTTTGATTCAGAAATCCATCCCGAAATGTTCTTGTGGATACACTGACACATGGTGTTTCTGAAACAAAATATACTCCCCAGAGTGACAGCAGCTGACTACAACTGACATTCTTTCTATTGTTATTAGCTATTAGCAGTGGTGAAACTCACAAGAACGTCAATTTCACTCAGCAGTTGGAAAGGTTCCCAGGATCTGTGGCTGCAGGGCAGCCCTGGCATGTGGACTACCCTGGGGTCAGGGAACCCAGTCCTTACAGACTCCCAGGCTGGCTTGCTCCAGGATTGCCTATTCAGAAACTGAACAACACAGGGATCCAGTTGGCAAAGGAGTCTAGAAGCCCTTGGTTCCCCAGCCCAGGAGCAGTCTACATGATGGGCCTGTCCCAGAGAGTCATGGACCCTGGAAGCCTGGGGTCACTGGCCCTGGAGCAGTCTGAATCATAAGTCTCTCTAGCAGCCAATCAGACAAGCCGGCAGGGCACCAGGCAGGATTCTACTGGAACGTTGACTATGATTTGGTGAAATTTCACAAGTAATTTTACGTTTGATGAATTGGCATTTCCCAATGAAAACGTTTTGTGAGAAGATTTCCAACAAGCTCTATTAACGAACATTTTGTCATAGGTCCAGGTCTATAATATGCAAGAAGCATTGATTAATTTTGACTGAACACATCTGTCACATGGTGTTATTCCTATTCTCTGACTGGATGAGTGAAACTCTTGCAATCACATGTCTGGTGCAAATATATATGTTTGTGAGTTCAAAATGGGCTTTCTGTGAATATTCTAACACTCACTGAAAATATACCATATCTACAAAAAATTCTGCCCAAAGATTAATTGTCAAGATTAGAATATTGAGAGGTGGCCAAATTCGCACACCCTTACTCATGTTGAATTGTACTTTACTACATGAGTGGTCCCATTAACTTGAAAGGGACTGCATGCGGAGTGAAATACAATAAGTAAAGGTGACAGAAACTGACCCATACATTAAATGCCAAAAGAGGGTCTAACACAGCCAAATCAAATTTAGGCTCCATGGCTAAAATTTCTATTACACATGGTAAAATTTACACAGAGTGTATAGATCCATTGATGACAATGGGGCTAACACAGAATATGTAAAGTTAAGAACATGTAATTGTCTTTGTAGGATCTGGGCTTAATTTTTTATTCAGGAATAAACTGACATTCCAAATCAACTCCCAACCCTCCAGTGTATGCCACTGGTTTATATCAGAGATGAAGTAAAGAAAGCTCTGAGGGATAAAGGAGTTGTTTTGGGATTTCAGTCTTCTGCAGAGCGGGTGTCTCAAAGAGGCAGAAAGAGAAAAAAACAACAACCACCAACACCACCACCATAAATCCTTATGACTTAGACTAGCTGTATCATGTGAAGAGAAAGTGACTCTAGAGCCAAAAAAAGAACCATTGGGCAAAGCTGTCAATACTAGTAGAAAGACAAGCTCCAAATACACGCTCCGCTTCTATTTTTGTAATAGTGTAGGCTCCATTTTATCATAGATATACAGCTACCTTGCTTCCTCCCTGCTACCTCAAGAGAATGCCGACACCAAGTTAGACATTTCCCCGGGAACGTGTAGATGCAGGTGAAATTCCAGCTGAGTTCAGGCAGGGTTCCATTGGAAATCTGTCTCATCAACCGCCACCCATGAAGTCCCTTGGCTGTCTGCCCAGGAGCCCAGTCTGCAAGGCTTGTGGCTCTTCAGCAGCCCAGGCTTCCGCTTCTCATCACCTGCCTGGCAGGCAATTAGGAAGCCAGGAGCCTGAAGCCTCAAGAGCCCTGACCCCCGAGCTCCCAGGCTTCCTGTTCCTTGGCAGCCTGAGTTTCCAGGCTCCCATCCTTCAGCACCTCAAAAGCCCTGGGAGTGCTGAGTCCCAGGTTCCCAAGTTCTCTGGCTCCCAGGCTGAAAGTTGCCTGGTTCCTCTCCTGATGGTCCACTGGGGCTTTTGGCAGCTTAGGGAGCCTCAGGAATGGTTTGAAATTCCGATCCTTCAGGAAAGGTCATTTTTCTTTCTAACTTGGATTTTATTTCTTTTAAATTTGCAATTTCCCATAGAATGGAGAATTACAGGTCCTGGACAGGTCTAATTATATCTGTATTTGTCGCCAAACTACCGATTAGTATTTATCAATCTCTATGTATAACTATGCCACCTCCTTCCTCTCTGGATGATGAGGATGATGAAACAATACCAAAAGCAGTTCCAGTCTCATGTGTCTTTCCTCTTTGAAATAGATGTCTTGATTTATTATTATAGAAAGGCCTTTAACATTTCAAGGCAATACCAATGATTATTAGTGTAGAATAAAGCAATTCAGGCACCTTTTATTTTTTGAAGGCACCTACAGTAAGACAAGACAGACAAGAGGCAATCATAACCAACCAACTGCCCTAAATATAAGCTCTCGCATCTGTCAGGAGGAATTTCCCTAGCAGTCCATGCCTTTACCTCTCAGTGATATTTTTAGCCGTCTGCAGGAAGCGTGCATGATCATTCTCCTTCAGGGACTGTTCGGCCTGAGAGATGAGAGACGTAGAGCGTTCAATGCACTGTTTGCAGTTTGCAATCTGCTGAGCCAGTTTTCTCAGTCTCACAACCTTGAACAAAAACATAAGAAAGCCAGTCATACCCATGTGCTCACAAATCACATTAGCGTTTACACTGTGTGCTCATCGCCATTGTGCAAATGGGGTGTTAACAACAGTGGCTTAGCTGACACGAAAGAGCCTCTTTTCAGCCTGCTTTACTCATAGGCCGCATTAGCCAAGTAAAAGCTATACGCTATTTTACAACAGGACAGTTTTGTTCTTTCTACCTCAACTTTTTCCACACTGGAAACAACAGAGGGCAGCCAAAACAAGCACAGCTCGCCTATTTTCCTTCAGCAAGAACGTCATTTCCTGGCATTTTCTGCTTACATGATAACTAAAAAATATTTCCATAACCATTTCCTCGAAGTGAGGAAAAATGTGTAAGAGCAGTTTACAAGGCTCAATACTTTTCTTTAGTCCCAAACTGGCTTACATAAAAATGCCCTGAAAACAAAACTTGGCTAAGGTGGTTGGCTCATGTTCACTAACAATAAGCAAATGTTCAACCTTTTTATATGTTTGTTCAGATCCTAACCTGTCTTGTGGAATGAATTTGGCTACTTAGAAGCACACTATAAATGGACACTTGATTGTGCTTCTGCTATACTGTAGCAAGGAGATAGCCAGCCAGGAAATCCACATGAGATATGACTTTGTCCTGGAAAGTACCATTAGCTGAAAGGTTAGGGAGGGAACCAATCAATCTGCCCTTTAGAGACAATGTTGGCTCCTGAAGCCTCTAAGTTCCTGAAAGCTCCAGGAATCCTTCCTATTTCTATAAAATCATCATCACCACTACCACATAGTTCCAACAGGAGGGGAAAAAAGGAAGGAAATCTAATAACTTTGGACCTCAGAAGGACGTTAAGCCACGGCTATGTATAAAATCAGGAAATGAATGATTAAGCGAATTAGCAGAAAGATCAGAATTGAATATACTAAAGTTAACACAAACTCTAAGAGTCTAATTAATTAAATAATTATGCTACTACTGTTGAGTACTCGAATGAAACAAACATTTGTCATCTGCTCTTCAAAGAAAAAAGATAATGTACTTTCAGCATAATTCACTACTGATATCTACCAGACAGCATCTCTCCACCCTCACAAAACATTAAGGACTAGATTGCACAACCATTACTCACATTGGTGAGCACTGACTCACAAGAGTAGTCCCACTGAAACCAGTAGGTAACTCATATGGGGCAAAGGGTCACAATCCAGCCTTCACTTAACTGATCGTTTCTCATGAACACACTGTATGGGGGTACGAAGATAGCTTGGAAAGGAGCCCTTTGTTTAGATATGGTGGGGATTGTTCTGTGGCGAGCAAGACATGCTCTATGTGTGAGTTCATGAAGAGAGAGCATTTCAGCATATACCACCCTAGGCAGCGACACGTTCACTGCCGGAATATGCAAGTTTTGTTCAACTCTTTAATGTGACATTCATTAACGGACCAAGTAATTAACTGAACGTCACACAGTGCACTTTAGGCACCAGAGGACACTTTCCTGGTTGGCAGGCCCAACGTCTGAACTAGCATTTTTCAGCTTCTTTATATAAACAATAGATAATAAATCTGGAAAGGAAGAACCTCCCTTCCCCTACTGAGAACGTCCTCTATGCATAACACATCTCATCTGTCTGACATTGAAATGCCTAGTTCAGTTACGTACATTTCACGTGATTACACATGTATACAAGTGCATTAGGGGCTGAGCTCTTGCACATGGCTCTGACATGGGACTGAGGCTCTCATCCTTATAACAACAGCTGGAGCTCTAGTCTGGAGTCCATAACTCTCTAGCCACAGTCACAGGCCAAAGGGGAGTTTGGCAGGTACCGTGCCTCCTAGACCTCCTTTGTGGAACAGCCCATTTGCCTTCTTTAAAGAGGCTGCAACATGCACTCCGTTCTATGGCTTTGTTGGTCAGTGCAAAGGAGGGAGGGACAGGACATGGCTCCACCCCTGCCAAGACCCATTAGCAAAGGCTAGCAGAGCTACCACCTATCTCTATCTCTGGGCTCCTTGGGTAGATCTAAACCTGAATATTTTGTATTTGTTTTCCAGAAGCTCTGAGCAGGTTTTCATGACATGTTGATAAAAATGCCTGAACCTTGTTTATATCAGTGATTACCCGGTTGACAGTACTGGCATAGCTGCTGCACCATTTCTGGAAAACAGGTAGAAACTTTTCCAGTGTTTTTGCAAGGACTCCCATTGTGCCTGGCCTGCGGAGGTTTTCTTGTGCCCTCACATTTCCATGCTGGGGGGCCGGGCACAAACAGATCTTTAATATTTGTTTTAAAATATTTCTTAAAAACAAATCATCGGCAGCAAACTTGTCAGTAATGAAGAGCCTCATCAAAACAATCCAGAGTGTGCAAGTGATGCAGATTTTAGGGAGAAGCCAGATATTTTTCAGGTGCTTATGGGGTTATTAGAAGTCTGATTTTTTAAAACAGAAAAAAGAATGGGACAGTTTGATTCTAGTTACACTGGAGAAAATCCAAAGTAACTAATTACACCAGTGAAAGCTTGTCGATTTAATTGAGATCAGAATCTGGTGTAGGATCTTTTAAAGATGAAATCTATATGCATAATGAGCAACTCCCAATGAATAGGAAGTTTGCCATGAACTTTGACGGTAGTAGGGCTGATCCCAATGTATGCAAAAATACTGCCAAGAAGATTATGCAGAAGGCTGGATTAATACATCTTGAAGGGAGATGTATTTTGTTAACATCATGAAGAAGCTCAAGATCTGTCAAAAAAGGAATGAGAACTGTGGTCTTCAAACATGTTTAAGTCAGCCCTTGCCTACAGCCATTTTTATTTCAAGTTAATTGGAATATCTTGACAGCTAAGTGAACTATTTAGCCGCCATAAGAACTTAAGAATGGCCGTACTGGATCAGACCAAAGGTCCATCCAGCCCAGTATCCTGTCTACTGACAGTGGTCAATGCCAGGTGTCCCGTAGGGAGTAAACCTAAAAAGTAAGGATCAAGTGATCTCTCCCCTGCCATCCATCTCCACTTTCTGACAAACAAAGGCTAGGGACACAATTCCTTATCCATCCTGTCTAATAGCCATTAATGGACTTAACTTCCATGAATTTATCCAGTTCTTTTTTAAACCCTGTTATCGTCCTAGACTTCACAACCTCCCCAGGCAAGGAGTTCCACAGGTTGACTGTATGCTGTGTGAAGAAGAACTTGCTTTTATTTGTTTTAAACCTGCTGCCCATTACTTTCATTTGATGGCCCCTACTTCTTATATTATGGGAACAACCAAATAACTTTTCCTTATTCACTTTCTCCACACCACTCATAATTTTATACATCTCTATCATACACCCCTTAGTCTCCTCTTTTCCAAGCTGAAAAGTCCTAGCCTCTTTAATCTCTCCTCACATGGGCCCATTCCAAACCCCCATTTTAGTTGCCCTTCTCGGAACCTTTTCTAATGCCAGTATATCCCTTTTTGAGATGAGGAGACCACATCTGTACACAGTATTCAAGATGTGGCTGCACCATGGCTTTATATAAGGCAAGAAGATATTCTCCATCTTATTCTCTATTCCTTTTTTTAATGATTCCTAACATCCTGTTTACTTTTTTGACTGCCACTGCACGCTGCGTGGATGTCTTCAAGATCTCTTTCCTGATTAATTGTAGCTAAATTAGCCCCATCCATATTGTATGTATAGTTGGGGTTATTTTTTCCAGTGTGCATTACTTTACATTCATCCACATTAAATTTTATTTGCCATTTTGTTGCCTAATCATTTAGTTTTGTGAGATCTTTTTTGAAGTTCTTCTTAATCTCCTTTGGTCTTAACTATCTTGAGCAGTTTAGTATCATCTGCAAACTTTGCCACCTCATTGTTTACCTGTTTCTCGAGATCATTTATAAATAACCTGAATAGGACTGACCCTTCGGGTACACCACTCATTACCCCTCTCCATTATGAAAATTTACCATTTATCCCTACCCTTTGGCCCTGTCTTTTAACAAGTTCTCAGTCCATGAAAGGATCTTCCCACTTATCCCATGACAACTTAATTTATGTAAGAGCCTTTGAAGATGGACCTTGTCAAAGGCATTCCGGAAATCTAAGTACACTATGTCCACTGGATCCCCTTTGTTCACATGTTTGTCGACCCCTTCAAAGAACTCTAATAGATTAGTAAGACATGATTTCCCTTTACAGAAACCATGTTGACTTTTGCCCAACAATTTATGTTCTTCTATATGTGTGACAATTTTAACCTTTACTATTGTTTCATCTAATTTTCCTGGTAGTGATGTTAGACTTACCGGTTTGTAATTGCCGGGATCATCTCTAGAGCCCCTTTTTAAATATTGGCATTATATTAGCTATCTTCAAGTCACTGGGTACTGAAGCTGATTTAAAGGACAGGTTACAAACCATAGTTCCTAAATTTCATATTTGAGTTCTTTCAGAACTCTTGGGTCAATGCCATCTGGTCCTGATGACTTGTTACTGTTAAATGTATCAATTAATTCCAAAACCTCCCCTAGTGACACTTCAATCTGTGACAGGTCCTCAGATTTGTCACCTACCAAGGACAGCTCAAGTTTGGGAATCTCCCCAACATCTTCAGCCATGAAGACTGAAGCAAAGAATTGCCCTTGACTTTATTCCTTCTCTAAGCTTTTCCCACACGAGAAGAGTTTATGTTTCACTTTTCCAGCTACATTAGCAGCTAAAGAATAAATGCCATGCTCCAAAAGAAGCAAGAATAATTATCTAGACCTAAGATGTTCCTTAATTTAGCAGGCAGCTAGATCAATTTAAAACTTGAATGCATATCTGAGATTTGCCTTATTCATTAGGTTGACACTAACAATCACTGTCCTGCAGTTATTCGGAAAGCAATGATATTCCCAATATTACATTACTTACATTCCCAATATTTTTAGGTAGTAAAAATCTCATGCCACTTTCTGTAAAATACAAGTTAAAGTTGCCCATTACAGTCTTTAAAAAAGTGTTATCTTGAAAGTAATTGCTCATCTGTAGATTTATTTTGTATAAATGTCTCTAATAAATAATTTAGGTTTATATGGAATAAATTATTAATACAGATGACTAGAGAGCAAGTCCTGTGATACAGTAAATTCTTGCTATGGGCAAATGCTTTCAGATTTTTGATAAAGTGAAAGTGTTTTTAGTCCCTCTTTCAATAAGTGAAATCACATCCCTGGGGGAAAACATTATATAAATTACTTGATTTTTAAAAATCATATTATATCACATACACAAAAAACCCCGAATCAAACCTTAAGCAATTTTGCTGTTTAACACTCAATAACTTTTAAGCAGTAAACTGAATGTTTACCCAATGCAGACAGCATCTCAGTTCACCTAAAAGTCACAGATGGTAAGGAATATTCAAGGACTCTTGTAAGTGTGTATTAATAGCACACTAAGTCAAGAAATCATGGAAGTTATAGAGCATGAAGAAACACGGCTGACGCGTTTGAACTATCGGGGAAAGAGCTCTTACCTTCCCTTCCTTTATTTTGGTTCCAATAATTTGTCGTCTCTGTTGGATTATTTCAATGAGCAGATCACATTCCTCTGTCAGCTTGGTTTCTTGTCGCGATGCATTCACCTGAAGAGCAAGTCACCTTGGTTAGAAAAAGTCTGGTGTTTTTCAATTTATCTATCATTTAAAAATGATCATTTCTAAAAATTTGTTTGCATTTTTCTTTTTGTTTTACAAATTGTGTTCTATTTACTTTCCCTTTTCTGACCTTTGTGAAATATGAATATTCAAAAGTCCAGAGCATTTTCATAAGGTATCACTGTACAGACAAACTCATCAGTATTTCTAATCAAAGTCAAATATGACCTGTCAGATGCTGTGTAACCTCAACTCTACTTGACATCAGTGAGCGTGGAGAGCCCTTACTATTCCTCACTCAGTGTTTAGCACCTCACAGAATCGAGCCCTAAGTAGGTTCAAATAAAGAACACGTATGTAGCTTATTACCACAGCTTATACAAACACCTCATGGGAAAGGTCAACTGTTTAATATATAGGTGTATTTGAGATTCTGGCCATTCTTCTTCAGTAACAAAATGCTTTAGTGTTAAAATAATTGTGATGGGGGGGGGGTCTTACGGCTGGTCAATTATTTTGTTCAAAACTGTTTTTTAATGGAAAACTGGTGGTGATGTGGTGGAGGGGGACACAAAAATGTCTATGGAAAATGTTTGATTTCTGTGCAAAATTTCAACTTTGTATAATCCTCTCAATGCCCCACCCCCCAAAAAAAGAAAAGGTTTTTATTTAAAATCAGTCAAAATGTTTTGGGGTTTTCAGTTTAAAATCAAAAATTTCCAGGTGGGTAGGAAGAATACTACTTTTCAAGCAGCTCTTTAGTATATATTCTACTTATGAGAAATCAAAAGTATAACAATGGTTGTTTCAGAGTGTGTCACTAGTTGACAGAAGGAATATACGTTGTAGAGATTTAAAATTCAGGCATTATAAAGAATTATAGAATACAATGCTTAAGAAAATGGAGGATAGGCTGTTGTATCTCATTTTTACATTATAGTATTTATACAGTGCAATCAGAATGAAATTTACAGATAAGTAAACTGACAGCTCCTTGCCTAGAGATTACAAAAAAGACTTTAATCCAGCAAAGCCTTTAAACATATATTGACCTTTGAGCACATTAATAGTCCCCCACACTTAAATTTAAGCACATGCTTAAACACGTTATTGGATCAGGGCCAATTTTACAACGTTTCCTCTTATCTGAACAGCCTTTATGCCCCTCAGCCTAACTGTAGGATGCAAAACCCTGATTTTATTTCCATAACAATCACAACAGTCAAGGTTTAGCCACATATACCATAGGCTTAAGCATTAATAGAGGTAGCAGTTTTATAATTTGTAAACGTAATTTCAACACTGAAATGCTGTTTGGTCCAATCACCTTGGAGGAGGGAGCCTGTGTGGTGCCGCTGAGTGCTGGAGATGTCTGCCCTGACATAGGTGAAGTGGAGATGGGGGTCTGTTTTCAGTGGCGTGTGCATTGGAGAGGTTAGGTATTTTGCCTGTTGTCAGAAATGAGGGCCTGCAGCTCTGTCTGCCCAGTTGTCAGTCGACCCAGCTGGGCCACAGCAGAGCCACCATTGACTCAACAGTCAGGTGGCTTGCCCTTAAGGCCAACAGCTGCAGAGGTTTTGTGGCTACTCGATGCCCCAGTCTGCAGCTTCTCTGCCTCCATGTGCTCACCTCACTCCAAGTCCTGTTCCTGCCCTGCTCCCAGCCTAGATCCTGCCCTACACCTGGCCTTATTCCAGTCCAGTTCTAGCCTTGCTGCTGCCTTGGAAACAGCCCTGCTTTCCCTGACTCCTGGTAATCCATTTCTCACCCTTGGCTCTGATTCCTAGTTCTGACTCAGTCTTTACTCCTGGCTCTGGCATTTGGACTCTGAAACCAAAGTCAAAAACAAATTCAAAGTCCATAGCAGATGTTTGGTAAATCACAAAATTATAACACAATGAGCAACTCAATTACAGCCAATCTTCTGCTGCTAGCTCAACCTTAATTTAGCAACAAGTGAGCTCACAGGGCTAACCTCACACCTACTACCACTTGTGTAATTCACATCTCTGAGCCAAAAGTGTTTTGTGGTCTCCTAACAAGATTTGCTTCATGAGAGCACAGCTCTCCCTCTGGGGTTCATCAGAGGTTGGAAGGTTTAACTTGTGGTTGGGTCTGCATAGGAGCCCTCCTGACAGAAATTTACCAAGAGATGGGATGAATTAAGTACTCTAGCCAGGCGCTACTCTGATGAGAAATGCCTACTTATTAAGTCCATGCTGGCTAAGTGTAAATTGATCAGAAAACAGTGTAAGTGATAAAGTAGTGTATCTTGCACCCATTTGACATTTTTAGTATGTGCAAAAATAATAAGAAAGGGCCTGTAGCAGGAAAGGCTTGTAAAACATGGTAGTCCCATCTCACACTCACTGAATGTCAATTCATTGGCCATTACACTAATTTTGCCACTTAACATGAGGAGGGTAACTTCACCACAACCTGCCAACCTTAAACAAATTCTCACCAGCAACAGCACACTGCACCACAATAACTCCAACTCAGGAACCAATCCATGCAACAAACCTCGATGCCAACTCTGCCCACATATCTACACCAGCAACACCATCACAGGACCTAACCAGATCAACCATACCATCACTGGTTCATTCACCTGCACATCAACCAATGTCATATATGCCATTATATGCCACCAGTGTCCCTCTGCTATGTACATCAGCCAAACTGGACAGTCCCTACGAAAAAGGATAAATGCACACAAATCAGATATTAGGAATGGCAATATACAAAAACCTGTAGGGGAACACTTCAACCTGCCTGGACACACAATTACAGATTTAAAAGTCACCATACTGCAGCAAAAAAAACTTCAAGTCCAGACTGCAAAGGGAAACTGCAGAACTTCAATTCATTTGCAAATTCAACACACACAATCTCGGATTGAACAAAGATCTACAATGGCTGGCTCATTACAGACATTGTTTCTCCTCTCTCCATGTTCACACACCCCATTCAAATGCTAGAAGAATAATCCTGATCGGAGATAACAAGCTGGTTCAGCTTAATTGGACTAACCTTTTCACCTCCCAACTGGTTCTTGCCTACTTTTCTATACCTGCCTCTGAACACTTCCACTGCCTGCATCCGACGAAGTGGGTATTAGCCCACGAAAGCTCATGCTTCAAAACTTTATAGTTAGTCTTTAAGGTGCCACAGGACTTTGTTACCTTCACCATCACTGCGGGTTTTAGATTAGCAGCCATGTTAGTCTGTATCCATAAAGAAAACAAAGAATACTTGTGGCACCTTAGAGACTAACCAATCAGCAAAAGCTATTGTGGGCTGTAGCCCACTTCATCGGATGCATAGATTGGAACACACAGAAGTAAGAAGCATTTATATACACAGAAAGCATAAAAAGTTGGAATTTACCATACCAATTCTAAGAGGCTATTTACAGTAGGGTAAAAACCTTTTCTTTCTTCAAATGCTAGTGTAGATCCCACTGTAGGTGACTGGCAAACAGTATCAGTATAAACTCAGGAAAAAGGGAATGAGAAGTTTCTGCTCCATTCATCAAATAATGATTAAAGAACGGCTTTCCCAAGCTTCACATCAGATGGCTGGCTGCCACGTCAAGGTAACGATGTTGAATAAATATCAGACGGTTACTCCATGTTCCTGCCTTGCAGATCTCAGAGATTTCGGAAGCAGGCAGAAGACATTGTCAGGCTGTTCCTTGACATTCAGAGGAAGAGGTCTTGCCAGCTATCTGATAAATGGTTGATATACAATACAATACATAATCAGGGATTCTGACTTGATCTTTCAATGAGTCAAATTTGGCCACAAAAAGGTGGCGAGATCGTCGAAAAGGTTTACTTGTGGCACCTTAAAGACTAACAAATTTATTTGCACATAAGCTTTCATGGGCTAAAACCCACTTCATCAGATGTATAGAGTGGAACATACAGTAGGAAGATATATATATATATATATATATATATATGTATGTACATAGAAAACATGAAAAGATGGGAGTTGCCATACCAACTCTAAGAGGCTAATTAATTAAGGTGGGCTATTATCAGCAGGAGAAAAAACAACTTTTTGTAGTGATAATCAGGATGGCCCATTTCAAACAGTTGACAAGAAGGTATAAGTAACAGTAGGGGAAAATTAACATGGGGAAATAGATTTCAGTGTGTGTAATGACCCAGCCACCCCCCATCTTTATTCAAGCCTAATTTAATGGTATCCAGTTTGCAAATTAATTCCAGTTCAGCAGTTTCTTATTGGAGGCTGTTTTTGAAGTTTTTTTGTTTAACAATTGCCACTTTTGGGTCTGTTACTGAGTGACCAGGGAGACTGAAGTGTTCTCCTACTGGTTTTGGGATGTTATGATTCCTGATGTCAGATTTTTGTCCATTTATTCTTTTGCGTAGAGACTGTCCAGTTTGGCCAATGCACATGGCAGAGGGGCATTGCTGGCACATGATGGCATATATCACATTGGTCAATGTGCAGGTGAACGAGCCCCTGCTGGCATGGCTGAAGTGATTAGGTCCTATGATGGTGTCACTTGAATAGATATGTTGATAGAGTTGGCATCAGGCTTTTTCACAAGGATAAGTTCCTGTGTTGGTGTTTCTGTTATGAGGTGTGTGGTTTCTGGTGAGTATTTGTTTCAGGTTAGGGGGCTGTCTGTAATCGAGGACTGTCCTGTTTCCCATGATCTGTTAGAGTGATGGATTGTCCTTCAGGATAGGTTGTAGATCTCTGATGATATGCCAGAGAGGTTTTAATTGGGGGCTGAAGGTGATGGCTAGTGTGGTTCTGTTATTTTCTTCGTTGGGACTGTCCTGTAGTAGGTGACCTCTGGGTACTCTTCTGGCTCTGTCAATCTGTTTCTTCACTTCAGCAGGTGGGTACTGGAGTTTTAAGAACCCTTGATAGAGATCTTGTAGGTGTTTGTCTCTTTTCCCCTATTGTTACTCACAGCTTCTTGTCAACTCTTTGAAATGGGCCATCCCGATTATCACTACAAAAAGTTTTTTTTCTCTTGCTCACCTTAATTAATTAGCCTCTTGGAGTTGGTATGGCAACCCCCATCTTTTCATGTTCTCTGTTTGTATATATTGTGGCAAAGCTTTGGTCTTGTCCCTGTGGGTCCCGCGCTTCCAGGCGGTTTGTGCTAGCCTCAGAGGTTCACTGTGACCCCCCTTCTCTCTTTAGAGACCAGGTCACAGACTACTGAGCCATTTTCATCTTCCTACTATACATCTGATGAGGGGGTTTTTAGCCCATGAAAGCTTATGTTCAAATACATTTGTTAGTCTCTAAGGTGCCACAAGTACTCCTCATTCTGAGCAATTCAGCAGCTGCCTGAAAGGAGATTCTATGAATTTTAGGATGATAATGTTGATTAAGTTCTCTAATAGATGGGTAAGTATGCAGGAGGACCTTGAGGAATTTTGATTCAACTCAGTCGTGTAACAAGGCCATGGAGAACACCTGGAAGGCCCTGATACAAGAATAGGCCAAGGCCTCCCTCACCATCTTAGTCATCCTCCAGCCTCCCATTTTATCCCTGGGGCTCTGGACCTGCTCCCCATCCTTCCTCCTCAACCCTCCCCTAGTGTCTGCATTCCCCCGCCCAGGGCTGGGTACACCCTGTAACCCTTCCCCTAGAGCTGCTCAGCTCAACCTGAATGAGACCCAGGCACCCCCTGCTTGGTCCCCTACACTCTGTCATCCCAGTCTGCATTTCCTGTCTGGCCCCACATCCCCCAGTCTGGCCCCCACACCTTTTCAGTAGCTCTTTGTCATTGAAGTGGCATCTAGATCAGAGGCCAGGAGCTACCCAGGAAGCAGAGCCTATGAGGGCGTGGGGCTGAAGTCCCACCAGTGCTGGCAGTGCCACCAGGAGCAGCTCTGAGCCATTGGCACAATCTTACCAGTGGCAGGGGTGGGGAGCAGCTGGGGAAAAGGCAAGAACACCTCCCTGGCAGCCTGCTCCTCGCAGCCCCATCTGGCAGCTGCCCTCCTCCACTGTGCCCCACTAGCCTCGTCCCTTGCTACTGCCACCATTGGACATTGAGGGAACCAGAGGAGGTCCTGATAACTTCTAAAATAAGCTGGATGTCCCATCTGCCTAAGAGGGGCTCTGCTAGTTGAGCTCCAATAACTTAGGCACAACTGAAGATAGCTTTAGTCTTTAAGCAGCATACAGGGTTATCTCTGTGCTCACTGAATCGGTCTAGGCCTTCAAAGGGCTTGCACTTCACTGGGAGTACCTGATATCAAACCAGGAAGCTCTTTATGTCATTTCTGCCATGGCCATGGATCTGGCCAAAGTGTCTGAGGAATTGTAGGAGCATTTTGGCTACTAACTGTCCCTTTCTGGTTCTCAATTTGAGCTTTTGGCTGTTATCAAGTGGGAGCTTTATCAGAAAGCATGCCACTCTCTCTCAGGTGCCTAAAAACAAAAACCCAGAATGGCCTGATAATTTTCCAGCTGTCACTAAAGGGAGGCAGAGAAATATGGTATCCTCATGAATAAGTCAAACCTTCTGGGCCCTTATCCTTTGGGGTGATTTTGTTGGACTTGGATTTCTCCTGCACAGTCGACAATATAGCTGAAGAGTTTGAGCTGGGGAGGCACAGAAGTACTCAGATCCTTGTTTGAGTGATTTGGTACCTCTTCTTCAACCATTTTGTGGTGGATGGTTGTGATGCTTTGGGGGGTTCACTCGGACTGGGAAGGGATTCTGTTACCATCGATCCTAAAATGTGCAGTGCAGCTTTGGCTCAGAGCCCTCGCACCAGCCCACTTACTCTGCACAGGTGACCCCCAACAACACTTCCAGTCACGAGTCTCCCCAAAATAATCTCCACTGCAGTGTCCCACCCTTCTGACAGATACCCACAGAGGTAACACCTGTAACCCTTCCCCTAACACCTGTAACCCTTCCATCCAAAGAGCCAGTACGTGCAACAGCTTGTTAGCATAATTGGGGTGATTCACTCCACCTTCATACACAGCACTGAGATGGTTTGTAGTAAAACGAAGAATAACTTTAGGAAGAGCATAGATATAAGTGATTTCAAGCAAGAGTGAACAAGCTATGAAAGGATTACATGCACAACAACAACAACAACAACAACATGCTTTCTAGTGTCTAGAACTTGATTCCAGCAAGATCCAGTTTTGCCGAACATTGTTTCTTACTCACACCAAGTTGTCAGCATTCTCCAGGTTGTTTAGCAGGATGATCCAGCTTAGATACAAAGCACTGTCTTCTTTGTTCTCCTAGGTGATGGATATCCCAGAGGCTTTCAGCAGTTCCTTATAGCCCCAAAGTTTCTTTGTCTTCAAATTCAGAAAGCCATCCTGGGGGTTCAGCTTTCTATGTCCATCAGGGAGCTGACACCATGCTAATTTTGCAGTCTCCTGTGATTTTTTCCCCAATGCAAATGATTTTCCTACAATCTCTGATGCAAATAAGTAACCCATTGTCCCTGCCCCTGGTCATGCCTAGTTCAATTTGCAATTGAGACAAAGAAGTGTTTGCCTTTTTTCCTTAGTCTGGAAAAATGTTTTGCCTCCTTTTGCACACTTCAGAACATAAGATCAGTGAGTATCCCTACTTTTACATATAGCATTGTTATGTACATTTCACAGTAACATTAGTAGCCATCATGTTTTTAGTTTTCAATGATATTTCAGGACACATTTTAAATATGATGACAACGGCGTGCGAGGTGGAGTGAGCTGGTCAGGCTAACTGAGTTTTAGTGTTCATATCAGGGAAGCCCTTGCCATTTGGCACTGTGGTGTTCCTAAGATCACAGTCATGGCAGGTGTTTGCCCAGGACCTTAGCAGTCCTTCATTTATTGGCAGGGCAATTCTAGCATGTCAAACAACTGATGACATTTTTCTTGTATGATAGACATGTATATTTCTTGTACCTGTGATTCTTATAAAGTAATTCTTGAAATGACTGGAAGTCCCTGATAGAGTCACTACTTCATCAGGTGATGAATGGTAAAAGTCCTTGAATGGTGAGGCAGGATGTTATTGCTGTTTCTCCTCAGGTCCCATATCTGACAGTTCTTGGCATTCTCTTCTGTCCAGGGTCAGTGGTCTAGCTAGGGATGCCATTCGAGAGTACAATCTCTGCCTCTTTCTGGAATGGAATGGAGATTGACTCCTGGAAGCATGTGGGGGTGGACCCAACTAAGCCCAATGAAGTCATGATGGCATGCTATATGAATATGGCCAGCTGCTCTGGCACTGCCTAGTCCAGCGTCATTCCCAATGTGGAGGTTATGGCTCAGATCTGGAAGGTTCTTTCTGTGGTCTGACCTGTGGATCCCAGGAAAGAGGGCTCTCTACTGGAAGGAGGCAAGAACATGTGCCACTGTGATAGACAGGAGAAGTTGATTTCTTTTTAGCGGCTGCGCAACGGTACCCTGGGTCTGCACACCAGTGCCAGTAATTGTCTCAGAACTGAGGCCCTTCTGGATTCCTCCAGGGGCATGTCCGGTGGCAACAATGACTGACAAAATTGACACTAACATCAGTACTTGTGCAATCAGCAGTAGGGAAGTTTCCCTCTGTGCAGAGATGATAGGAGGCTCCTTGTCACTAGCCCTCAACTCCATTTTGGGCTTAGTGGCTTTCTTCCTGGAGGCCATGTGTGGTCTTCCCTCTGAAAAGAAATTGAGTTGTGCCTGCAATGTCTGACTTAATTCTCAGGGCAGCCTCTCCTGCTGCTGGAGTTGGCATCTGCTTCAATGCCAATAGTATTGGCTTACGAGCAGATGATGGAAAAGAGGAGACAGGGGGGACATGTACATAAAAAGTTGTTACAAGGAAGAGTGAGAAAAATTGTTCTTCTTACCCTTTGAAGATAGGACTAGAAGCAATGGGGATTAAATTACAGCAAGAGAGGTTTAGGTTGGATATTAAGAAATACTTCCTAACTGTCAAGGTGGTTAAACACTGGAATACATTGCCAAGGGAGGTCATGGAATCTCCCTCATTGGAGATTTTTAAGAGCAGGTTAGACAATCACCTGTCAGAGACTGTTTAGATAATACTTAGTTCTGCCCTGAGTGCAGGGGACTGGACTAGATGACCTCTCGAGGTCCCTTCCAGTTCTATGATTCTGTGATGCTATGTTGTCTTCAGTGCCAATTATGTGAGTTCAGCACAAGGTCTTTGGTGCCTGGGTCTCCTCCCCGCAGGTTTTGAATGTCACGTGTCTACTTGATGGGATGCTCATGGATTTTATTTTTTTGTCCAGTGCCTGGTATTTTTCCTTCAGGCCTGACGAAATCTTCATTGATTGCTTCAGCAAGAGCAGTTTCAGTCAAATATCCCATGACTTGTGATTCCTCAAAGCACAACAGGCAAACCAGGTATCTTTTGGATATTTGAAAATGTAGAAAAACATTCAAAAATATTTATAATAAATTTCAACTGGTATTCTATTATTGTTTAATTGTGATGAATTGTGATTAATTTTTTTAATCGAGGTAATTTGTTTTGGAATAATTGCTTGAATTAACAGTGATTGACAGCCCTAATACCTACCATAGATGCTGTTTACACATCATTAAAATATTCTAGGGGGAAGCTGAATGCTCTGCTACTAAAAGATGCAAAATTTTGTTCCACAGTTAATTCAGTCTTTTCTAACTTCAGAAAAGAAAATAAGAACTCAGTTGTCTCAGATACCATCTTTTGGGAAGCTCTAAAAGCTACTTTGAGGGATGAATGCCTCTCAAATAAAGTATGCCTCTCAAAAGGAGAGAGGCTCAAATTACTAGGCTCTTTAGACAAGAAAATAGATGAGTTGCTGAGAAGGGCATAAGACTGACTGAAATAATGAAAACCTCCTAAGTTCTTTAATAAATGCCAAATATAAATATAATGAATGCTTATCCAGCCAAGTCGAATTTGCCCTCAACAGGGTCAAAGGTATTATGAATGGGGAGATAAAGCAGGTAAACTACTTGGCAAGACTTAAGATGGAAGTAGCCAACAACATTATTTCTTTTCTTTTTTTTTATTACAAGAAGACTCTAGTGCCATCCTTGAACGAATAGACATAAATAATCAATTTAAGCAATTCTATCAAGCTTTATATAAATCAGACAACCAATTTGTTTCTAGTCAATTTGATCATTTTGTTGAAGGCCTACCTTTTAATACCTAACACCTGTTTAGAGACAAACCCATCACAACACAAGAGATCAAATAGGCCAAAAAAATCCAAATTCTGCATAGCCCCAGGATAGATTACGTTCATGAAGGTTTCTACAAAACATTTTGTAATCCACTATCTTCTATTCTTTCAAGTGTTCCCTTGAAACATTCCAAAAAGTCATCATGTTTGTGATGTGCAAACTGCTTTAATTACTTTAATAATGAAGAAAAACAAAGACGGTTGCAACAGTGGCAATTTCTGCCCTGCCATCTCTACAGAACTAAGATTTCAAAAGAATTGCAAAAATTTTAGTGACAACTGAATATCAGCATCCCATCAATTATACACACAGATCATGTTGGTTTCATTAAAGGAAGATTGATGGTGAATAAAGGAAAAATAGCTCACTTGATCCAACAAGCTCAGATGTTCCCTCTATAGCCTTATCTCTAGATGCAAAGAAAGATTTTGATACGGTTGAACGGCCTTATAAAATGGCTGTCCTAAAAATGTGGATTCGGACCAATATTCCTGAATTGAGTCAAAGTATTATATAACTGTCCCCTTGTTTAGTATCAGCTAATGGAATTATTTCTCCCACCATTTCAGCTAGAAAGAGAGACATGACAGGGCTGTCCCCTCTCACCTCTTCTTTTTCATCTCATTCTTGAGCTACTGGCAAAGTACACACATCAGAGCATTCAGCCATTGACGGTACAACTATAAACTGGAAACAATACAAAATCAGTTTATAAGATGATGACATCTTCGGGAAGAATCCATCCTCATCAATCCCATCATTATTAAATGGAGCTGATGTTTTTGGAAAGATCTCTCGTTTTCACATTAACTTGCCTATATCAATTGCTTGTGATTTATTCCAAAGACCAGATCCTTCTCAGTTTCAACATTTTCTATTTCAAATTAACAAGGAATTAGCTTATTTATTTAAAATTTGTCCTGATCTTCACAAAATTGTTACTATAAATATGGACTATCTATTAAAAGAAATTTCCAAGGATGCAGAGAGGACATATCCCCCACCCCATCCTTACTGGGGAGAACAGAAAGAGCCAAAATGAATACGTGCCCCAGGAGGCTATATCATTCACCTATTGCCTTTCAAGCTCTTCCCCTTTGCTCTATGCTTGTATAAATTGCTTGCTCTGTGCTTGTATAAATTTCATGAAAAGCCTATTTATATGGGATTTTTTAAAAAAACAACAGCCGTGCTGTCACACAAGACACTTTAAAAATCTGGGCAACTGGAGGTATGAGGTTGCCAGATTTGTATCTCTATGATCTAGCATTCCAAATGTTCATTACTGTAGGATGGATCCCCTTCGGTAGTTTTTTATAAACATTAGCCTGGTTTGAGATTTAAAAAAGGTTAGCTATCCCACTTGGTTCCCTCTCCTCTTTTATATACGTTAAGAGGCTACTGAAAGCCTTAAGGGAAAATCCAATCTTTGCAGCTACACAGGGAATCCTGCAATGTGTTAAAATGATTACCACACAAATCTTACTAATTTGCTTCTTGAATACTATGGGATAACCTGTGTTTTAGGATTAAGGCCAAGTCCATGCTTAAGACAATTTGGATAGAAAAAGAATTACCAAAAATTAAAGATATAATCCAAGATGATATACTGGCCTCCTTCGATTTACATATACAACAATTATCAGCTATGATTATCTCACATTCCTTCTTTCAGGTCAAGCACTCAACTCTCACCTCAAGAATAACGTGTTAAGAAATATGGAAATACAAGTCACTTTGTAGGAATTAGGTATTGGTAGCTTAATGCTTGGTATTACTCTCTCAATCTCAGTTTCAAAGAAAAATGGGAAATATCTTAGCCTTATTCAAGAATAGCAGCCGTGTTAGTCTGTATCCGTAAAGAAAGCGAGGAATACTTGTAGCACCTTAGAGACTAACTAGTTTATATCAGCATAAGCTTTAGTGGGCTATAGCTCACTTCATCTTCATCTATCTTAGCCTTACTATCTCAACAGAAACCTGGCAGGATATCTGACTTAATGCGAAAGATACTTCAGCTCCTTATCTTTGCAATTATTCCAGAACAAGATATTAACCAGTATTACTGGACTCCAGAACATTTAAGGCTTGATTAGCAACAGGCAGTGAATGTTGGATTAGGAAAACAGCCCCATACCCACCTTTCACACATCTTCTAAATCAGAAATGCATGTGTTGTGGAACATTATATTCAGTGCTCTTGTGAAAACTTTAAACATTGCTATTTTTCCCTCTCCGACCCTGTGTATTTTAGGAGTGCTGGAGGAGTTGGTATTACTAGTTAACATTGAAAAAACGATTGCCGTAACTATTTTAGTGGCCAAAAGAGTGAATTTGACAAAATGGAAATCTGCAATTCCTCCCTCATACATAGACTAGCTTAGTGAGTTCTCTACTTCTGCATTAATGAAAAAAAAATTACTGTCTAATAGAAGTAGACTTCACACAGGACTACCAAGTTTGTTTTTGAAACTATTTCTTTGCTTTTAGTACAAAAAGGACTTCCGTGCTACCTGGGACAGGCCTGAGGGGCCTAATGAGATTGTTGCAGGATGTGTGGGGGGAATTGCCTCAGTAAACTCTGTGGACTTTTGCTTGAGAATACCCTATGGTTTGTCTTGGATCTTGAAAAGTGTGGTCGACCACAGGTATTTTAGCCTCTTCCCCCACCCCCTTTTTTTTTTTTTTTTTTTTGAGGTTTAAACAACCACAAACTTCTGACGTTTACTGACTAGTATTCGTTTGTGACCTGAATAAAAATATCTTGTTTGAGAGACACACAGTAACAGGAAACTCTGTACTAACATTATTCCTAAAACAAAGATCAAGCATGTTCATAATTCATCTGAACAACAATAATGGAGAAAGTACCTCTCACTCATTAACAACTGTCGAAACAAATGCTGTAAGCCCTTCCCTTAAGGGTTTGTGCACAGTTTAAAGAGATCTCTAATTACTCTCACCAACAATAACTCAATTTCCTTCAAGTCATTTATTCCTGTTCATCCACCAAAAAATATAAAAATCTCAATTACTTCTAGGATTTAAATAAAGAAAGGGAGAAAGACGCTGAGTAATTGCTTATAACTAAATGGAATTCAAGGGGATGGGGGGAGGGAGGAAAAATATTTTTGTAGCTGTTTTGTAGCTTTTATTTAATAGTAAAGTAAGATTTAATATTTGTCCACTGCTTGATAAGAAAATCAGAAAACGGATCAGAGGAAAGAAAAAACAGCTGAAATGATATATGCAATTCTTAAGAAACATTGCTTGATTTGGTCAGGAATTTTCTACATATAAAAAACCCCTAACCAATATCTAATAATTTTACTGAAATTTGCCAGTTTCCTGTTAGGAAAATCAAAACAAAATATACATGTCAGATCAACCCAAATCAAATCAACACATTTTGGTTTGCTCGACTGAAATGAACTGTTTCGTTTTGGGTCAGTTTGACATTAATATGTGCTTTCCACGTCATGCCTCAGTCATGCCGAGCAGGGGGGGGAGCCGGCGCGGGGCTGCTCTGGCGGGCGGGGGGGGTCCGCGGAGCTGCTCGAGCAGGCGGGGGGTCCGGCGCGGGGCTGTTCAGGCGGGGGGGGGGGGGTTCGCGGAGCTGCTGGGGCAGGCGGGGGGGTTCACAGGGCTGCTCGGGCAGGCGGGGGGTCTGGTGCGGGGCTGTTCAGACGGGCGGGGGGTTCACGGAGCTGCTGGGGCAGGCGGGGGGGGGGTTCGTGGGGCTGCTCGGGCAGGCGGGGGGTCTGGCGCAGGGCTGCTTGGGTGGGTTCGCGGGGCTGCTGGGGCAGGCGGGGGTCCGGCGCGGGGCTGCTGGGGCAGGCGGGGGGGTTCGCGGGGCTGCTTGGGCGGGCGGGGAGAGCCGGCGCGGGGCTGTTCAGGCGGGCGGGGGGTTCGCGGAGCTGCTCGGAAGGTCAGAGGCTTAATGTCACCTGCAGCCTCACTAGCTGAAAATCGACCTAGAGAGAGGTCGACTTCAGCTATGCCTCTGGTAAGGGAGGAGTTATAAAGTCGATTTTAAGGTCCCTTAAAATTGACTTTAAGGGCATGCAGGTGAGGACGGGTACAGGCTTAAATCGACTTTAGCTTGCTAAAGTCGACTTTAAGCCATAGTGGGGACCAGGGCTAAATCCCTAGTCCAGTCCTGAGTCATCTCTCAACAGAAACTTTCTATTTTCCAGCTTTTTCCCTTATGTCTTCCCATAACATTGGTGTAAAGGTAATCTTCCTATCACCAACTAGGCCACCACTTTTCTCAAATTCTTTCACTGGCTTCCTGTGTTCAAAAGAAGCTCCTTGCTCTCTCGTGATGACCCTAATAAACTCACTCCTACCTTCTTTTCTCCTACTCCCTCACTGCCTCCCAAGTATGATTTTTTCCCCCACCAATATAATGGCAGATAATCAGCTCTCACCTCAAGTTCCATTACTGTATGCCATGTTGTGAGGGATGAACTCTGTGTATTATTTTATCTATTTTTTCTATTGTACTGGATATTATTCAAATATATTCAGCATAAGTAAACATCATCCAAAGTGGGTAGCTTATTATAAACAGTGTATGTCAGAACTCTGATGAGAAAAAGGGGCTGCTTTACTAAAGTACTTATATTCTGAAGACAGGATTTCTTACTAAACCTTCCTATGAGCTGAGAAGCAGAGGAGACTACAGCTAATCAGAGATCTGAATGAAGTGCTCCCAAGTTTCAGTTTGTGAATGAGAAATAAAAGGAGCTGGCATAATGCCAGCTCATGAAGACACAGTATGTATTATTTTTATTGCCATGAACAGAGCTTTTTTTTATTGCTTAAGAGTCCTCAGGGAGCACCCTGCCAGCATAGTTCTAATTTTTCCTAGACCACAAACAAGGGGAATTCTAAACTTATTTCATGGAAAAAAGACGGGAGACATACTTCGCTGTACAAGTCAAAGAAGCTCTTTGATTAAGTGGCTGCAGTCTGACAAGATATTTGAATTTTCATTATTCTTAACTGCATTTATTTTCCTATGCTATCCTGTACCCCAACCCCTGAATTGTAACTTTCCATCGGACCCTTTCTTTGGATAAGGTGACTGAAGGATTTCCACAGTGCTTCCCTATTTTTTGCTCCGCTATTGTTACACTACTGTAGAGAGGTGTCTGATATGTATCATCGCAGCAGTATCTGTGCTGTTGAAGTTAAGGGCCCTTCATTATTCCCCCTTGTTTTTTTCAGGGGGGTTTATATAACTTGACCATTAAAGCCATCTGACACACACACACACACAAACACTTTTGACTGTGGCCTTGTCTACTGAGTTTAAGCCTGCAGCAAGATTTTTATAGCTGCCTTAGAATCCAAGCCTTTCCATTATAAAGAGCATAGTGAGTGCCGCAGTTCCAGTTATACAAATATGTAAAAATGCCCCTCCCTCCCTTATATAATGATTTTAACTGGAAAAAAAACAAAAATAAATTTTGCAATACCATTCATAAATCTTGTTCATTACATTTGGTAGACTAAAAACAATGGCTAAGACACAGATGTTATAATGTTGTCTACAGGCCAACCCTGTATTCTCCCTCTCAGACAATTGTTCAGATTCTTCTACAGCTGTGTTCTAATTACGTTAGTGGATAACGGACCGGAACAGCTTAGTCTATTGAGTAAATAATAAATGTTTTAACAAATTTCCTAAAACATATGTCAGGTAATGACAAGCTTAGATCCAGGAAATAGGGTAACAGTGCAAGGGTGAAGCCAGAGTCAGGGTCAAGGAGCCAAAGCAAAGGTCAGAACTGGAGTCAGAAGCCAAAGCCTAAGTTGAAGGCTAAGCGGGAATCATAGTCAGATGTAGCTAGAGGTGTAGTCAAGATTCAGAAGCCAGAACAGAGCAAGTACATTCCGGGGCTGAAGCAGGAACAGGGTTGGGAGCAAGGCAGGAGCAGGGCTTCGAGCAAGGACTAGAACAAGGGTGGCAACCGTCGACACACTGCTCATTAGGGTAATCCGCTGGCGGGCTGTGAGACATTTTGTTTACGTTGATCATCCACAAGTATAGCCCCCCCGCAGCTCCCAGTGGCCACAGTTTACCATTCCCGGATGAGGAGAGCTACAGGAAATGGCAGACAGTACGTCCCCGTGGCGCCACTGCCCTCAGCTCCTATTGGTCGGCAACAGCAAAACATGGCCCCTGGGAGCTGCGGGGGGCTATGCTTGTGGATGATCAACATAAACAAAATGTCTCACGGCCTGCCAGCGGATTACCCTGATGGGCCGTGTGCTCAAGTTTGCCGACTCCTGGACTAGAAGCAGGCTGGAGCATGAAGCAGAGGTGAGAGCAGGGTAAGCACAGTTACACGCATGGTACGCATTGAGCAGTCTCTGTGCTTCTGCAAGAATCAGAGAGGTAGCCGTGTTAGTCTGGAATAGCAGAGGTAACAAACTCCTGTGGCACCTTATGCTTCAAAACTTTATAGTTAGTCTTTAAGGTGCCACAGGACTTTGTTACCTATACTATTTCTAGTATCTTACTCTGGCAGAATTATCCTGTTCTGTTAGTCTGGAATAGCAGAGGTAACAAAGAGTCCTGTGGCACCTTACAGACTAACTAAAGTATTGGAGCATAAGCTTTCGTGGGCTAATACCCACTTCGTCGGATGCAAGCAGTGGCTGCTGCAGTGAGGCTCAAGCAGCAAATTGCTGGTTCCCCTGCCCAATTAGGAAGAGCAACCATTTGGAGTGTGTGTGTGGGAAATCAAAGGGTCCAGGTGAACATGCTGGGTTGCCTAATGATCAGGTTGGGAGCCAGCTGTGCCCCTAACACCAGTTTCTCCTGAAAAGCAGAGAAAACCTTTCACAGTACACCTGCCTTTTGGATTTCCTGAGAAGGTGAGGAATGAAAAACGAGAGGGTGAGGAATGAGGTGGGGATGAATCAGAAAAAGTGAGTGAAACCAGCTGTAAACCAGAGTGTGTGTAAGCAAACAACCCTTCTCAAAAAAGTCTCTCTGTGTGTATGTTCATGTGCATAGAGGACATTGCAATACACTAAATTTACCGTGTATGACTTCAAATGGGAATAGTGACATGTGTAAAGTTAATAATGTACTTCAGTATCAGAGGGGTAGCCGTGTTAGTCTGGATCTGCAAAAGCGACAGAGTCTTGTAGCACCTTATAGACTAACAAATCTTAGGGATCATGAGCTTTCATGAGCTAAGACCCACTTCATCAGATGAACGTGGTGGAAATCTCCAGAAGCACGTATAAATATGCAGGCAAGAAAGCAAGGTAAATTCAATCAGAGAGGGTGAGGCCCACTTCCAGCAGGTGATCTGGAGGTGTAAACACCCAGAGAGGAGAAACTGCTTTTGTAATTGGCGAGCCATTCACAGTCTTTGTTAAATCCAGACCTGATGGTGTCGAATTTGCAGATGAACTGGAGCTGAGTAGTTTCTCTTTGAAGTCTGGTCTTGAAGTTTTTTTGCTGCAGTATGGCTGTCTTTAAATCTGCTATTGTATGTCCAGGCAGGTTGAAATGTTCAGTGTTTGCAGAATCAGGGCTTATCCCTTCATATTATAAATGAAAACTACTTTTTTGGTAGCTCCCCCTCATTCTTCCTCCACCTACCCAACCCATCAAAGTTATATTGATTTTTTAAAATTGCCTTCTGACCATTTTATTAATTTGGAACCAAAGTCTGCTTTCCTTACTCACGTGAGTATTCACATTGAAGTCACCAGGGTTACCCAGGTCAATTAGGAGTGAAGTGCATCTCTGGAGTTTTTTGTTTTTGTTTTTAAAACACACACCAAAGTCATACTTAAGTCATAGGATGAACTGGATTTGTTCCTTAGTACGGTTAAGTCATCAGTTCTTCTGTCTTGAGTGGTGTACTCTAAATAGGGTGACCAGATAGCAAACAAGAAATTGGGCTGGGGGTAGATGTAATAGGAACCTATATAAAAGACAAAGCCCAGAATATCAGGATTGTCCCTATAAAACAGGGATATCTGGCCACGCTAACTCTAAATAATGTATCGATGGTGAAATCAGTTGCTGGGGCATTAACCATTGTAATGAATAGCAGAACCAGTGAACACTTGGGTTCATTGACGTCACTTCACTGGATGAAAAAACACAGGCAATGTATAAAACATTTACAACATAACTCTCCCATAGACCAGGTCATTTTTTTAAAAGAAGGCCCTTGATTCATTTGGTCAGAATCATCAGGTCTGCCACATACTAAAAACTGAAAAGCGAAACTGGAAGGACCACCCCATTCCTTTTAGGTTGTTTTTACTTTTTCTTGTAACATTTAACTACGGCTTTTTTGAGGACCAAAATGCTCTGCTAACATGTTAAGCTTTATTACTATTTTATAAGAGCAAATGAAGAGTAGTTTAAATAAGTTTTGACGGATGTACACGCAAAGAACAGTAATTTCTCCTCCCTTTGGAGTGCTGGAAATAAAGATGCTGGGGGTGAGGAAGCACCCCGGCTTGAAGAGGTTTCCATCATATACAGGGTTTACTGCTTTGTTCAATGGCTTTCACCCCCCCCTCCCCCCCCACACACACAATAAACATTGTTCCAATGCCACTGTCTCCCTTCCTTGTTTTTGGATATATATTTTTGCACAAGATATATTCTTAAGATATATAAGGCTTATCTTACTTAAAGGAACAATAAGACTAGACAATTAAAACCACAGTCAGGCAATAGTGAATTTATTATACAACAGCTTTTCTTACAGTGCACTGGACATGTAGTACGTGTGTGTATATTATCAGTAAAATGTGAAACCAGAAAAACTGAGATAGAAAATGTGAAGGCCCCAATCCTGTCAACACTTCAAACATATGAGTGTCATATTGCAGGTTCAGGTTGTCTAAGCATGTAGCAGTAGTTAGACAAGAAATATGGCAAAATGAACGTTGCTAATAGAACTTACAATTTTCCTTTCCTGACTGTCATTTTAACTTTGTAACATCAATGTTGCATTAACAAAAGCACTTGAGTTTTGTACTGTTGTGTTTTATTTTTATTTAAAAGAAAGAGACAAAAAGCAATTGCCTGTGCTCAAAAAAAAAATACTATAGATGGACTCAGGATCAAGTTTTCATCTGGATCCAGATCTCAACTTCTCAAGGTTGGGGTGTTCAGCTCTAAAGTTTTGGTTGGTGTCACAGTTCTGGGCAACTGCACCTATATCCCCGCCCAGACTCACACACAAAGGGCACAACAAGGGGACCCACTCTGAGGCTTCCAGCTCCCCGGCCATCACCTCTCTTGGGCGGAGCATGCATCTCTTCCTCCTGACCGGGGAACACACACCCACTCCCATGGGGCCTCAATAGGCCTAGTGCTTACAACTCTACTCTGAGGACTGGGGCCCTGTGTGGACCAGGCATCCTGTCAATTTGCTGGATCAGGAAGAAGGCTCTAAGTCAGTTTACTAGCAGGCTATTTATCGATAAATCCTTTCCTTGGCTGTTGGTTCCTGGAGAATCCAGTGTGAACTAGCAGATGTGAACCTTTCCAGGGGGTGGCTTCCAAGAGGTTGATAACCAGAGGAATTACATTAGTGTCTCCCTCCTTCAAGAGAAGTTGCATACTATTCGACAAGAATACATATACAACTGCATTTTAATACCATGGCTCCTAAAGGTATTAAACCTAATTCAGAAGGGTTTATCCTAATTCAATAAAGTTTATTTCATTCCATAAGGTTTGTCCCAGATGTTGCAAGCCTGTCACGGTTGGGTCCTTTATGATAAACAGGGAGAGCTGTTAAGTTAATAGCCAGATCCAAAACTGTCCAAATTTCAGCGATGCTTAGATCCAGGATTGTGATTCAGGCACATCTCTTAAAATTGAGCTAATTTATATGCTAATTAGATCAACTGCCTGGGGAAGGAATCAGTTCCCAACTTTGCAGCTGCTGCTTTTTGTCTGGAGAGAATTGTTTGTAAAATTGAGATCAAGGAACAACAGCACATCTGTTTGCAGTGTAGCAGCTGTATCTTTACAGTGTACTAAGTTAGGTTTTGAAAAAAAAACAATGAAAGTTTATAATTTGTAGCATATTGAAGAACAGAGAAAAGTGAGGTTTGGTCTACACTACAGAACTATACTGATATAACTACGTCGCTCAGGGGTGTGAAAAATCCATACTCCTGCACGACGTAGTTACACCGACCTAACTCCCTGTGTAGACAGTGCTATGTTGGCAGGAGAGCTTCTCCCATTCACATAGCTATTGCCTCATGGGGAGGTGGATTAACTATACTGATGGGAGAGCTCTCGCCCATCAGCTTAGAGCATCTTCATTAAAGCTCTACAGCGGTGCTGCTGCATTGATGTAGCTGTGCCGATGCCGTGTTTTAAGCATAGAGTTGCCCTGAAGGCTGACCCTAAAATGTGCAGGGTCCATCCACATTTTGGGTAGTGCTGGTTGTAGTTCCCCTGATGGAGAGGAGGTCTTATTTCACCATAATCACATCCTCATTAGGAAAATTTTCTACCAGAGTTAAACATGTGAAACAAGAAGTGATGTACTTTGTCTTTGTTTCCAAGATAGAACCAAATACCACAGTAGATACTGAGGCTCAACCCAATAAGTTACTTAGCACATGCATATTGGCCTACTCAGTAACCATAGTCACTTGCTTAAAGTTAGGCACAAGCTTGGGTACCTTGCTGAATAGAAGCCAGTGGGAAAAAGATAGATGCCACATACCAGAAAAGACCAAAATTAGATCCAAGAATAAAATATCCTATGAGAAACTCTTATGGAATTGTACAGGGATGAAACCAGCAAGATTCTATAGGTGTTGCTCCACAATCCTGCAGCATTTAATAATGAATAGTATCTTTCCATAGACTTTGGTAACTATCTTGTAAAATTGTACCAACGTAATTTCTGCTAGATTCTAAAAGTTGTTTTAAAGCTTCTATAGAAAGATTATCCTTCTCTACAGGAATTTTCCATAGTGTAATATTGGTGAACAAAGCAGATTTCCCTTAGACCGCTATATGTGTAGGCAAGAAATGTTCTAAATCCCAATATTGTGAAACCTGCCTGTACAACACTATTAATATTTAATACAATGGTCTATTAGGCATCCACAATGTTCTCTAAATAACGCCAAATTGCCATAGGAATGAAAATGTCAGAATCTAAATGGCCCTATATGAAATATTATCAGAACATAGAACTGCAGCTCCCATTGGCCGGGAATGAGGAACTGCAGCAAATGAGAGCTTCGCAGGAGGTACCATCAGGTGAAGGCAGCACATGGAGCCCACTGTCCCACCCCACCCTATGGGCTGCAGGGATGTGGTGCTGGACACTTCTCGGAGTGGCACAGGGCCAGGACAGGCAGGGGAGCCTGCCTTAGCACTGCCGCATCACAGAGCTGGCAATCCTGTGGGCCGTATCCAAAGCCCCGATGAGCCAGATCCAGCCTGCAGCAGTAGTTTTCCCACCCCTGCTCTAGGAAGTTCCTCCAGAATTCCTAGAAGCTGAGGATTTCTCAAGTGCACAGGTAGTGGCTGTGAATACATGTTTTGAGTATCAATTATTTCAAGCATAGCTCAATACTCACTTCCACATGTTGGCAGGTTTGAATGAGTTTAGCCAAGAGAGTTTCCAGTTCAGTATTCCTCTTAATAAGGTTTGTGAGGTTATTCTCCAAATTTTGCTGTTTAAAAGAAAGAAAAGAACATTTTAGTTTTCGGCAGAATTTAGGGTTTCAGGCAAATACATGGAAAACTGTCATACTTTCAGAGCCTTTTATTACGTTTGTAGATATGCACATGTGGCTCTCTTATTTATCTGTATTACCAGATGTTTTGAGCAGGCACATGGTAAGGAAAGGGCCTATTTAGCCATGTGCTTGCACATACAGTATCTGGTAATGCATGTGCAAAGTGTGCATGCCCTTTTTATAAACTTATTGGAATTCACAAATGTTTAACCAAAACTGTAATGGATTAAACATCAGCTAAAGATCGTTGTCAAGATCTTCAATATATCTATATTTTTCTTTTGCCATTTTAAATAAATCTCTTATAACCATGAAAATGAAATATTATCCCTTACCAATTTTGTTTTTCACAGGGTTTTTTTGTTGAGAAAAACAGTATCAGACACTTTATTAAAAGCCTAATATAATATCTACTTTGTTCCCTTTGCCTGATAACTTTGTAATTCTATCAGGGACAGCAATCACGTTTCTCTAAGAAGATTTCTTCTTTATAATCCCATGAGGTTTATTGCTTCTGGCTCTTTATCCTCCTGTTTATGGCTGAAATAAATATCAATGTTGCCAAATCTGTTTTTATCATGGTTCTCATGATAGCTGAAATTTTATTTAAAGCCTAGCTCCTTAAGACAAATGAATATGAGAGAGTCTGAGTTTTAATTTTTAAAAAAACAAACAAACAGTATTTTTATCCTGGCTGTGGAGAACAGCTTGAAAATGTAGCCCCAATGCATTTCAATAGTTCAAAAGCCAGAAAACAAATAAAAAGAGCTCAAATCATTATTTTTAAATCTCATGGCTTTTGTGAGCCTGACTTGTGATTTTTGAACATTTAGGGCAACACTAAGGGCTGTTTGCATGAGTAAAAGGCTGATCTGCACACATTTGCATCAAAATAAGTAAACTGGTTTAATTGTTATTTTGACGCAAGTCTGTGTGGTAGTAAACACTACAGCATTGGTTCTCAAACTGGGGGTCGGGACCCCTCGAAGGATCGCGACCCGATTATGTGGGGGTCATGAGCCCCTGCTGCCGGCAGCCGGCCCCAACCCTAACCCCTGAAAGCAGAGCCCCGAGCGGGACCCGGCCCCTGCCACAGCGGGCTGCCGGCGGCGCCCCAAGCCCTGGCCCCTGCTGCACCAGCAGAGGAAGGCGGGGCAGCAGAGAGCCATCTCTCCTCCCTCACCTCTGGCAGAGTCAGAGTCAGGGAAGGTGGACTGTGTCCCCCGGCCGGAGAGCTCTCTGCCACCCGGGGCATGCTGCAGAGGTGGGGGCCCAGCATGCACCAAGGGCAGAGAGCCCCCCCTTGCAACCTGGCTCCAGCTGCCCCCTCCCCCCGCGCCTCCCCCATGGGTCCCCCCGGCCTCCCGCTGCTGCCCCCTTAGACCTTCCCTGGACTGGGGCAAGTCAGAAGCCTCCCTTCTCTTCCCTGCAGCAACAGGTTGCCTCCCTGCAGCAACTGCCACCGCAAGGTCCTAGTGCCTGCCATCTTCCACTGTCAGTGACAGGGATGAGTGAGTTTGCTGCTGGGGGAGCAGGAAAGGGAGGCCCCTGCCCCAGAGCTTGCTGCTGCTGGTAGGGAAAGGGATGGGGGGAGTCCTCCTCCCTGGCCCCAGTCCCAGAGCAGACTGCCTGCACCCATCTCAAACTCATCCCCAGCCCTGCCCCACCCCAGAGCCTACACCTCAGCAAGACGTTACCCCCCCACCGCACCCCAACCCTCTACTCTGGCCCTGAGCCACTCCAGCACCCCAAACCCCTCATCTCCAGCCCCAGCCAGAGCCCCCTCCATGCCCCAACCCTCTGCCCCATGCTACAATACATTATCCAATATTCATTTAAAATATTTATAATAAGCAATGTTCTGGGAAAAGGGGAGAGGGGGAGTGCAAGGTAAATTTTTTGCCTAGGGTGCCAAAATATCCTTGCACCCCCATTGCTCCTCCCCCCTCCCCCCCCACTCGCCCAATGTGTCCTGATATTTTGCTCTTGCAATCTGGTCACCCTACCCAAGCCCCGGCCCTGGCCCCTGCCGCAGCGGGGTGCCGGCAGCGACCCAAGCCCCAGGCCCTGCTGCAGTGGGCTGCTGGCAGCACCCCGGGCCCTGTCCCCTGTCCAGGGGGGTTACTGGCATCCTCCCCTGAGCCCGGCCCCTGCCCCGGGGGGCTGGCACCCCTACACCCACAAACCCCCAGCTCAGCCCCTGCCCCGGGGGGTGCTGGTACACCCCCCCCAAGCCCGGCACATGCCCCGCCCTGCCCTGCCCCCTAAGGGGGGTCGCACTTAGAGGCCTGATGTCCGACAGGGGTCACCAATAGAAAAAGTTTGAGAACCACTGCACTACAGTGTCTTTGCTTTGCCAACATAGTCCCAAGCACAGACACAGCCATAGGATGAGTTTTTCTACCCATATAGTACCATCACCTCTCTGAACTATATTAGCTAAAACAACTGAAGCAGTTTAGAAGACAGAAGGCAATAGCTGCATCTACACTGGGGATTTTAGCCGCATAGTTATGATAGTTAGGGGGTGCGGTATTTTCACACTTCTGACAGACATAGTTCCAGCAATATATTTTGTAATATAGTCCTCACCTGTGTGTGGACATTTTATTTCAGAATGAAAGTATCCTAAATGAAATGAAAGTATCTTAGATGTTGTTCAAGATCTTTTTTGAAAAATCTGTAGAACATTTGTTTTCCTCCAGTCAATAACTGCCCAGTTATTCAGAATTTTTCAGCTGTAATGATGAATTATGATTATTTCATTAGTTAATTTTCATTATATGTGTATATCAGCTGATTTTGATGTTGACAATGATGACAGTGACTATAGGACGGCTGTGTGCTAAAGTGATAGCTGTATCTCAGTCAGTTGTGGTGAAATACACCAAAAGCCTGAATATTTTGGGTAAAGGAGAGAAGTGCAATTTACACCCCATCAGCTCTGAGGGTGTGCGTTGGGGGCAGGCTGCGAGCGGGATCAACGATCTGCTTTAATATGGATCCAGTGGCATTAATACCCTGTGTGAACAGCACAGGGTGGCAATTCTAGCCTGGAGGTAAGAGTTTATCTTCCTCCTTCCCTGCATTCCATCCAAATATTCAGGCTTTATGTGGATTTAGTGAATTTCACCACAGTGGACAGCCCAATTCACAAAGCAATGAGTTTAGCACATACCCATCCACTACACTCACCAGCCTTTCTGGAGCAGTCTTACTTCTATACAACCTGCACACCTCTACCCACTGTGAATGTGACTGTTGCTACTCTAATAACCACTAGTAATAATAACAGGCAACCACTCTTTTATGGTTCTGGTTATTATAGTTTATGCTCAATTTGTTTCTGACCCTCTTTGTGCATTATTTCTCAATTTAGCTAGTCAGATGTTTATTGTGATAACTACTATCTGTCTTGTAGCACAACACTGTAAACGATAATGTAACAGTTATCTGTACATTTTAAAAACTAAAATTCAAACAGATGAAAGTGCTTAAGTGTACCCTCAAGTTTGGAGCTATTAGTTTAACAGTCGTATTTTCTGAATTAGTCTTGTAAACTATATCCCATTCTTAACCAACTCTGCAAACAGGAATAGATAATCATTAAAAGACATAAAGTGCTAGACATCTGGCTATCCTTATAAATTTGTCTAAATGTTCTGCTTAAGAATTTTAATTTCAAAGTGACATTCTTTTCTTCCATAAAGAATGCATAAAAGAGAAGGAGCACACTGTGGAACACTCTGTCTAGAATGGATTTCCATGGTTAAATTAGAAATTCCTGAAAACACAGATTTTTAATGGTAATGTTGACAGATACAAGTGTGACAAATACAAGGCTCGATTGTGTGGCTAAGCAGATGAAACAACAAAATAAAATGCTACATGAGCCTTGACAGATTATCTGTAAATACAAGAGGATTGGGGAAGCATACAGGGGAGGGAAGAAAGTCATAATCTATCTAATATAATGTACATGCTCATTATAAAAAAAATAGGTTTCTGGCCCTTCTGCCAATGCATTGCTGCCTTGTAAACTATGCACTCAGCCCAATCAAGCAACGCCACCCAAAGAGGTGGGAACGTTTCTATTTATTCATTCTAAATGAAGTTCTGACTTCAAAGTCTGCTCGTGATAATTTAAGCAGCAACACTAACAAACTAGCTAAAACTCACAAGCTTCTTTTAACCAGGTTGATTGAACAGAGGAGGTTTAATCATATTACAACTTTTAACTGGGTTGTGAGCAGGTCAATTGACTCCGTTAAACTGTCCATGAAGATGGAGTTTTATACAACAATTTAAACACGATTATTTATGGAGTGTATATGGGGCCAAGTCCACCCAGAATGAGTCACCAAAATGTAATTATAAGGACAGTTGAGCGGGTGGTGTTTCATTTTTGTTTCACACATCTATAGAATGGTTTGAGTCAATGGTTGGAAATTGAAGCTGGACAAATTCAGACTAAAATAAGATTGAGTTTAACAGTGAGGCTAATTATCCATTTGGAACAACTTAGCGAGGGATGTGGTGTTACTTGCAGTCTTTAAATCAACACTGGATGGCTTTCTAAAAGAAATACTCTAGCTCAAACAGAAGTTATGGGCTTGATGCAGAAATTATTGGGTGAGGTTTGTTGGCCTGTCTTAAGTAGGCAGACTGACAAAATCATCATAGTCTCTTCGTGCCTTAAAATATATGAAAACCAAATGTGAATCCATGTTCTTTGCCAAATTAGTGGTCTCATACAAAGAACAGCATGTACAAAAATGGAAGGTAGCATTTTTCTTCCTTTGGATTTATCATCTGCTTTCTTCCTGTATTTGCAGATTTGGATAGGCCTAAACCATTACAAGGGCTGATGGTATTGTCAAAATGAAAGAATGAGATTCTAAATACACTAAACAGAAAAAAAGCTGACTGGTGCTGACACAGCCTTAACTGCCACGATGAGGGTTTCCAAAATCAATCACAGAAGAGGACACAGCAACATTTCCGAGAACCTCTTTTACTCCCAAAGATATTTTCCTGCAGTGTAGAACTTTACTATTCAAAGGGTTACAAAGAGAAACATGCAGCAGTCAGTTGTAATAGGAACTGCACAGGATAAGGTAAAGTAATGTTTTTCTTCTTCACACACACACACACACACACAAACTGATATAATTTATGGTTTATAAAAGGCTTTCATTTACTCTTTGGGATGTTTCAAAAACATTTCTTCAGAAGCGACAAAGAGTCTTGTAGCACCTTATAGACTAACAAATTTTGGGGATCATGAGCTTTTGTGGGCTAAGACCCACTTCATCAGATGAACGTGGTGGAAATCTCCAGAGGCACGTATAAATATGCAAGCAAGAAAGCAAGATAAATTCAATCAGAGAGGGTGAGGCCCACTTTCAGCAGCTTATCTGGAGGTGTGAACACCCAGAGAGGAGAAACTGCTTTTGTCATTGGCGAGCCATTCACAGTTTTTGTTAAGTCCAGACCTGATAGTGTCAAAATTTGCAGATGAACTGGAGCTCAGCAGATTCTCTTTGAAGTCCGTTCTTGAAGTTTTTTTGCTGCAGTTTGGCTGTCTTTAGGTCTGCTATTGTATGTCCAGGCATTTTGAAGTGTTCTCTTACAGGCTTTTGTATATTGCCATTCCTAATATCTGATTTGTGTGCATTAATCCTTTTATGTAGGGATTGTCCAGTTTGGCCAATGTATATAGCAGAGGGACATTGCTGGCACATAATGGCATATATTATATTGGTAGATATGCAGGTGAATGAACCAGTGATGATGTGGCTGATCTGGTTAGGTCCAGTGATGGTGTCGCTGGTGTAGATATGTGGGCAGAGTTGGCATCAAGGTTTGTTGCATGGATTGGTTCCTGAGTTAGAGTTACTATGGTGCAGTGTATGGTGCTGGTGGGAATCTGCTTCAGGTTGGCAGGTTGTCTGTGGGCAAGGACTGGCCTGCCTCCCAAGGCCTGTGAAAGTGGGGAATCGTTGTCCAGGATGGGTTGTAGATCACTGATGATGTGTTGGAGAGATTTTAACTTAGGACTGTAGGTGATGGCCAGTGGTGTTCTGTTGGTTTTTTTCTTGGGTATGTCTTGCAGCAGGAGGCCTTTGTTTTGGATCCTGCTATAACCAAACATTCCAGGAAATCACTTTGTAATAACAATGTTACTTAGCATTTATCTAGTATGCTACGTGATCTAAGTACTCTATAAACTTTGGCAGCAATTTTCAGTTCCTCTGTTCCTGGGTGTGAAGCAGGAACTGTATTGGGATAGGTTGATGATATGCATCATTTTGTATTCCTCATAATCTGGGGCCTCCTGCTGGTAAAAGAATGAACAGACCTCTAAGGATGCACGGGGGTCAGAACAACACAGAATTGGGCCCAGTCACCAGTTAATTCTCACAAGGCTCCTGTGAAATAGATAGGTATTATTATCTGCCTTTTACATGAGGAAAACCGAGGCAGGTTAAGACTTAAATTTTTAAGCTTGGATGACTAAAATTAAAAAGTACCAGCGGGGTAGCCGTGTTAGTCTGGATCTGCATTCATCTGATGAAGTGGGTCTTAGCCCACGAAAGCTTATGATCCCTAAGATCTATAAGGTGCTACAAGACTCTTTGTCGCTTTTGTAAAATTAAAAAGGTTACAGAGTTAGTTAATAGTAGAACAGAAACTAAGACCCAAAGCTCCCAACTCCAGGTGTAATACCCAGTCTACTAGACAAAGTTGCCGCTCAATTCTAAAAGATATTAAATATAAAGAATATTAAATATAAAGAAAAGCTCAGTTGTGAGTATGTTTGAATGCAATGTCTTCCCTCTACAACACAATTGTTTCCTCTGTATAGTGATGTTCTGTTCTTTTAAGTGAACATGCCAGGTGCACATGGAAGAACTTGAGCTAATTTTTATCCTATGCACCTATACTTATGCATATGCTACAAACAAGTTAATTTGCTTGTAATTCTACAGACAGTCTTGAACCCACCGAATGATTATGCTAATAATGGGAGTAATTCACCTCAAGTCCAAAGGCACAGAGCTCAACTACCATTCCACACGTTATGAAGTGGAAATAACTATGATGTTGATACACACTTATGGGAATTGAGCTTATAGCTCCACTGATCACAGTATACCACATGGAGAAACTCAAAGATGACAAGCAATTAATAGCTAGGAGTATTTTTCATTAAAAATGTAATAGAAGGGAAATAGCTTTTGAAGCCAATATAATTTAAATTATTTAAACTAGATTAGACTTCTTTCTATATTTTGTAAGAATGCTGTCAATTTTCTTATGAATTCTTGCATAAAGAGGGGCATTGTGGGGATGATCGAACTGTTTCCGCTCTACCTAAACACACAAACACCTTTAAGAACACAGATCTCAGTATTCTTGACAAGTGTTATAGCTTCTGCATTTCTGACCTGCTAGTCATGCCCCTGAAGCACTGCTTCCTCTTATTGGATGCTTCTGAAGTGCAGCTACATTTTTGTTCTTTGACTAGAACAGCTATAACTGCTAAGCAAAAAGCTCCCCAGTTGTTGTCCTGCCTTTGCCTTTATTTCCTTAACAGTTTCAACTCTTCTCCCCATACCTACTTCACAGCATAAAGAGGAACTTTATGAGTATAGATACTGGGGAAAGAGTGGGATAAACTCTGGATAAAGTACACTTGCTGGAGAAAAACAAATGCAATGATTCTGTAAGTCTGCTTCAAATATAAATTATTAGAGTTTACAGAGGTAAAAAATTAGAGTAACAACATTTAAATAATAATTTCGAAAATAAATTCCTCTACATAGTTTTCCACTAAGATGATCTAGCAAGATTAAGACCAATCACAAGTGATATTTTTGGAAATGTTTCTCTAACAGTGGACATGACTATAATGATAGTCTAGTCATTTACTTTCAACTTTATTAAAACAGATATGAGGAAAGAATAAAATAAGATCTCTAGCTACAGTACTGCTTTGGTTTTCCATAGAATAGCTTCATGCAAAATGCAATACATCTTTCTCAGTGCATTCAAACCTCTGCAAAAACAATGTACTAATATTATTGTGTAGTGTCCAAGTAAACTTGGCACAAAATTGCCATTAAAGATGGGCAACAGAGGAAAAATTCAGATTTCAATCTAGATTTCAAATATCCCCAAATCTGGCAATGGTCTGGGTGCAGGATTTTTGGTTAGCCCCCATCTATAATTAGTAATTAAGAAGGGAAGGATAAAGTGGTATGGATAAATTATAAGGTTTTTTGGCTGAAACTTGACCTTTTAGCAGTTTGAAAAGGTGTGGACAACTTTTGAGCCCAATTATAGATAACTTTTGTCCATCTCTGCATATATTTTTTTGTAGCAGCCAAGGTTAAGAACAGAAGTGTTCAAATATTACAAGAAGGGATGGTCAGTCAAAATGTATTTCTGGCCTACCAAGAAATGGGAAGTGCTGGTAATCAGGAAATCCTCCAATAGCCTGTGCACGCAAAATGTCTAGGCTAATCCATTCTTAGCATCCATTCCAAAGCTGAAGTTCTGAGTTTTACACATCACTAATACTAAAATGGCTTTTACAGGCACAGACAGGTAAAAGCTCCTTTAAAGAACCACAATTTATGCGGTGCTTTTAAAATTCTGGTGTCTACATGTGCCTCTCCACTTTCTAAATTTTCGGTTTTATGGGATACATCATGAGGACAATCTGCTTTTAATCAGCCAGTACATATTACTATGTGGTTGAAACATAACCCTTCTTGATCTTACCAGATCATATAAAAAATCAAATAAGTATTATACATTATGACAAATTAAGAAGGAAACCTGACTGGATTAAAATTTGAAAGAGAAGTAAGGCTGGCACAGCGACTGTTTCCTACAGATATCTGGATCAATGGGGCTGCTTACACTTGTCAACTGGAGCCACAGTATTGAGAGGACAAGTCAGTTTTCAGCTGATATAGGGCAAGCCATGATATGAGTGTTTGATACAGGAAAGGAGGTGGCAAATTTTATCTTGAGCATCATTAAAGCAGAGAAGCCAATACCAAGTAAGTGTGAAATAAGCAAAAGAAATTAGCTGAAGTTTAGTAAGTGACAGCAAATATCTTGGTCACATATTGGATCAGCTAAGGTGAATGAAGCAAAATATTGTTTATAGCAGTTTTCAAAAAGGGAATTTAAATTACTTCTCCTTAAACCCAGATTTGCACTTTTATTTTTATTACTATTTTTATAGGCTGCTGTCTGAGCCCATAAAGCCATTAATCGCTGACATATCACACTTCACCTTTTTATTTCAAAAATAACTTCCCCATAGCCAAGATCATTGAACAGACTGTAGAACAATAGTAAATTAGTCCAACTGGGATGGAACTGACCTTTGATAAATCCAACTTTGTATGCAATTGAATTTACTTTCTGGGGACTCTGTCAAGGTTGTTATCTTTAAAAGAAAGTAAAAAAGAACCAGTGTGTCAGTTATCCCATTTGGAGGACTTAAGTTTTGGTCAGTATTCATAGAATCATAGAAGATTAGAGTTGGAAAAGAGCTCAGGAGGTCATCTAGTCCAACCCTCTGTTCAAAGCTGGACCAACCCCAACTAAATCATCTCAGCCAGGGCTTTGTCAAGCCGGGCCTTAAAAATCTCTAAGGATGGAGATCCCATCACCTCTCTAGGTAGCCCATTCCAGTGCTTCACCACTCTCCTAGTGAAATAGGTTTTTTCCCCTCAATATACAACATAGATCTCCCCCCGATGCAACTTGAGACTACTGCTCCTTGTTCTGTCATTTGCCACCACTAGAACAGCCTAACTCCATCCTCTTTGGAACCCCCACTTCAGGTAGTTGAAGGCTGCTAACAAATCCCCCTTCACTCTTCTTTCTGCAGACTAAATAAGGCCAAATAAGTATTCTTGCCATATTGGTAGTTTTTTGTGTGCATTTGTTTTTGGCAGCTTTCTCTTCCTTATTTAAAGGGGTGGGGTGGGGGGGGGGAGAAAAAAAACCCAAACAAACAGGGGAGCTGTGACTTAATGTGTGAATCACAGTAAACAAAGCAACATGCATATGGTTCTCTCTCTCCCCCCCTCCCAATTATAAACCTGGCTAGAATGTTCACATGAAGAATGCCATGTGCTACTAGTGCATTTATGGCACTGATCCTGCACAACTGAAGTCAGTGGTAGTTTTGCCTTTGTTTTCCTCTGGAATTGGATCTAATTCTAGCAGACCATCGAGCAGAAAATTAGTATCCGCCATATAAATGCTCTATTCAAGTTTAGGGCTCCATCCTAGAACATACTCTAGGGCAGGGGTCTCCAAACTTTTCAGCCCGAGGGCCGCATTAACTATCAAATAGCAGTTCGGGGGCCGACAACACACTCGAGGTCCAAATAAAAAAGAATCAAAACATGGGTGTTGTTTTTAATTATTTATTTAATATTATTTTATTCAGTTATTATTTAATAACACATTGATACACTACACATGAACACCTGTTCACAACACATGAACACTACACATGAACACCTGAACACTACACCTGAACACTACACCTGAACACATGAACACTACACATGAACACTACACCTGAACACTACAGATGAACACTACAGATGAACACCTGTTCACTACACATGAACACTACACATCAACCCCCCAACTGACCCACCCAGCCAGGTCTCTCCCCCCAAAACCTCCTTTCCTCCAACCCCCCTCCCCCAAATGACCCACCCAGCCAGGTCTCTCACCCCAAAACCTCCTTCCCTCCCACCCACCCCCCAACTGACCCACCCAGCCAGGTCTCTCACCCCAAAACCTCCTTTCCTCCAACCCCCCTCCCCCAAATGACCCACCCAGCCAGGTCTCTCACCCCAAAACCTCCTTCCCTCCCACCCACCCCCCAACTGACCCACCCAGCCAGGTCTCTCACCCCAAAACCTCCTTCCCTCCCACCCACCCCCCAACTGACCCACCCAGCCAGGTCTCTCCCCCCAAAACCTCCTTTCCTCCAACCCCCCTCCCCCAAATGACCCACCCAGCCAGGTCTCTCACCCCAAAACCTCCTTCCCTCCCACCCACCCCCCAACTGACCCACCCAGCCAGGTCTCTCACCCCAAAACCTCCTTCCCTCCCACCCACCCCCCAACTGACCCACCCAGCCAGGTCTCTCACCCCAAAACCTCCTTTCCTCCAACCCCCCCCCCCAAATGACCCACCCAGCCAGGTCTCTCACCCCAAAACCTCCTTCCCTCCCACCCACCCCCCAACTGACCCACCCAGCCAGGTCTCTCACCCCAAAACCTCCTTTCCTCCAACCCCCTCCCCCAAATGACCCACCCAGCCAGGTCTCTCACCCCAAAACCTCCTTCCCTCCCACCCACCCCCCAACTGACCCACCCAGCCAGGTCTCTCCCCCCAAAACCTCCTTTCCTCCAACCCCCCTCCCCCAAATGACCCACCCAGCCAGGTCTCTCACCCCAAAACCTCCTTCCCTCCCACCCACCCCCCAACTGACCCACCCAGCCAGGTCTCTCCCCCCAAAACCTCCTTCCCTCCCACCCACCCCCCAACTGACCCACCCAGCCAGGTCTCTCACCCCAAAACCTCCTTCCCTCCCACCCACCCCCCAACTGACCCACCCAGCCAGGTCTCTCACCCCAAAACCTCCTTTCCTCCAACCCACCCCCCAACTGACCCACCCAGCCAGGTCTCTCACCCCAAAACCTCCTTTCCTCCAACCCCCCCGCAAATGACCCACCCAGCCAGGTCTCTCACCCCAAAACCTCCTTTCCTCCAACCCCCCCCAATGACCCACCCAGCCAGGTCTCTCACCCCAAAACCTCCTTTCCTCCAACCCCCCCCCCCAACTGACCCACCCAGCCAGGTCTCTCACCCCAAAACCTCCTTTCCTCCAACCCCCCCCCCCCAACTGACCCACCCAGCCAGGTCTCTCACCCCAAAAACTCCTTCCCTCCCACCCACCCCCCAACTGACCCACCCAGCCAGGTCTCTCACCCCAAAACCTCCTTTCCTCCAACCCCCCCCCCAAATGACCCACCCAGCCAGGTCTCTCACCCCAAAACCTCCTTTCCTCCAACCCCCCTCCCCCAAATGACCCACCCAGCCAGGTCTCTCACCCCAAAACCTCCTTCCCTCCCACCCACCCCCCAACTGACCCACCCAGCCAGGTCTCTCCCCCCAAAACCTCCTTTCCTCCAACCCCCCTCCCCCAAATGACCCACCCAGCCAGGTCTCTCACCCCAAAACCTCCTTCCCTCCCACCCACCCCCCCAACTGACCCACCCAGCCAGGTCTCTCACCCCAAAACCTCCTTTCCTCCAACCCCCCCCCAAATGACCCACCCAGCCAGGTCTCTCACCCCAAAACCTCCTTTCCTCCAACCCCCCCCCCCCAAATGACCCACCCAGCCAGGTCTCTCACCCCAAAACCTCCTTTCCTCCAACCCCCCCCCCCCAATGACCCACCCAGCCAGGTCTCTCACCCCAAAACCTCCTTTCCTCCAACCCCCCCCCCCAACTGACCCACCCAGCCAGGTCTCTCACCCCCCCCCCCAACTGACCTGCTCAACCCGGTCTCTCCCCACAGACCGGTTCGCCGCCTGGCAGTGGGTGGCTCCTTGTTTCGCCCCCTGCAACTACGTGGCGGTGTGGCGCGTCCCGGCCCCAGATCCGAGCCGTCCCTGGCCGGCGGCGGCGGCCGAGCACGCGGCGCTTCCAGGCCCCGCGGCTTCCAGGCTTCCAGGCCCCGCGGCTGGCGGCGGCGGCCGAGCGCGCGGCGCTTCCAGGCCCCGCGGCTGGCGGCGGCGGCCGAGCGCGCGGCGCTTCCAGGCCCCGCGGCTGGCGGCGGCCCGCGCGGCGCTTCCAGGCCCCAGCGCGGAGCCAAAAAGATCTCCGCGGGCCGGATGAGAGGGCCTCGCGGGCCGCATCCGGCCCGCGGGCCGTAGTTTGGAGACCCCTGCTCTAGGGAAGTGTTCAGCACCTTCAATTGACTTTTTGCATGCTCTGCTCTTTATCCAGTGCTCAGAAGCGTCTGTACTGTAGGTTGCAAGGTTTAGTAAAACACCTTGGAAGGGGGCTGATTGGATAAATTGAGACTATTCACATGCTTAAAGTTAGGCTTGAGTTTTTAAGTACTGTGCTGAATAGTAAAATCTTTTTTCCACAATACCATATGGACCTGGTATCAGACAGGCATTTATCAGTGTCAAACTCAAGCCAATGACATTTGTTTATTTTATAATGTAACAGCTCATATGCTATTGGTTATGTTGTGTAACTTTTGATCAGCGTCTGATCTGGGATTTCATTAGAACAATAATCGTATTTGACCTATATTTGAACTACAACATTATTATGTTGAAGGCCTTACTCTTAAGTTAAGGGTACAACATAAGAAAAATGTTGGATAGTCTAATTACAATCTCTCTCTCTGATGGGATGTTGGAGGGATTTCTCACTACCGCATATGGCAGCGTGGAGGTGAGCTTAGTTTATACCAGATAAATCAGCTTGAGCTGAAAAACACAGATCTTGGTTTGAATCTGAATATGAGCTACCATTATATTCAGATTCTACCACCCGCTCCCTGCACATCCCATTAAGAAAATTGTGGTTCAGGTCCTTGTATAATTTATATATTAGAGATTCTTGCAATAAAGAAAAATAACTAGAAAAATATATTGAATTAATAGCTTTTTAAACATTTTGGAGACCAATCCAGATTCATGTACCTCACTGAGATTCCAATTTTGAAAACACTTACATGTGCTTAACTTTACTATTGTGAGTAATCCCATGAGGCTACTTAACAGTAGTAAACTAAAGTACATACAGTGAAACCTCGATTTAACGGACTAATTCGGGCGAGGGGGTGTCCGTTAAAGCCGAAAGTCCGTTATTTAATATTTTTTTTAAATTATTAAATAACAGGACTTTCGGATTTAACGGATACCCCCTCGCCCGAATTAGTCCGTCAACCCGCCCGCCGGGGTCCCCGGCTGCTGGGACCCGGGCGGGAGCTGTCAGCCCGCCCGCCCCCGGCTCAAACTGCGGAGGCTGCTGCAAGCGGGCAGAGAGCCCGCAGGGTCCCGGCTCCCGGGACCCTCCAAGGAGCCTGCATGGTGCTGGGGGCCGGGCGGCAGCCCGCCCCCGGCTCAAAAGCGCAGCGGCCGCTGCGCGCGGCCTCAGAGCCCGCAGGGTCCCGGCTCCCGGGACCCTGCAGGGAGGGTGACTGCTGCCGGGGGCCAGACGGCAGCCCGCCCCCAGCTTGATCCGCGGCGGCTGCTGCCGCGCGCGGACTCAGAGCCCCGCAGGGTCCCGGCTCCCGGGACCCTGCAGGGAGGGTGACTGCTGCTGGGGGCCAGGCGGCAGCCCGCCCCCGGCTCGATCCGCGGCGGCTGCCGCGCGCGGGCTCAGAGCCCCGCAGGGTCCCGGCTCCAGCCTCGGGCAGCAGCAGGGAGCCCACAGCCAGCCCTCCAGAAACGGACTTCGGATGCATCAGACTCTGAAAAATTTTGTCCGTTGCATCCGAAGTCCGTTAAATGGAGGTCCGTTAAATCGAGGTTTCACTGTACATAAGTATCTGTAGGATTGGGGCCTATGTGCTTTTTCTAAGGCTATTTTTCACTAAATTTCTATTATAATAAAACATTTATATAGTCCCACAACATACACATACTAAGGTAAATTCTACTCTATTATAATTATCAAAAATCAAATATTATTTCCATCTGCTTTAATTACTTCATATTTCAAAGCATATTCAGGGAAAACTTCCTAACAGGAACATCCATTAGAGTATGTCAACACTTTTTCAGTGAAAATGGGGGAAGTCCACTTCTTGAGAGAGTTAAAACTTTAATAGACATGGCACTAGAATACATACTGCAGAGAACAATCCTGCATTTGTAGAGGGACAGACAATGTAAATCTAATAGGTACTTGTCTAGAGATGAACCCAAATCAAACTCCCCAGTGCAAATACCCCCTTGAGCTCCAGGAAATCCAGATTCAGACTCTGTAGGTTACGTTCATCTCTAATTATTTCTATTTCTAACTTTATGACCCATCATTATATAGCTCAGCATCTGAGCCTGTATTTTCACATGTTGATTTCTTTGTTGGTTCACTTCAAAATCTCAATAAATTGAACAATCAAGACAAAAATCTTGCACACTCTTACTAGTAATAGTCTCTTACTAGTAATAAGAATCAATGAAGTCATTTTTGTCAGTCAAATAAGAACAAGCTGTCCATATGGTAACTTTGTCTTCAGCCCAAATATATCTTAGTTAGAAGGCTAAAAGTCTGCTTTGATGCTCATCTTTAACCAGGAAGAGAGAAGAATACAAAAACTTAAATGTAAGCCAGCCTGCCCAAATTGGTCATATGCTAATTTTGACCATTCATGTATAAACCTTTGTCACCCAGAACTTCTAAGCCACAAAAAGCATATGCCACTTCACTCCTGTGGATAGACTAACAGCTCAGAAAAAATGTGGAAATCAAATTACTGCTGGAGAGGTTTTTTCTGAATCTTGAGTGAAATCTTTGACCAATTTAGACAGCGTGTCTAATTTGTACAGACTTCCTCCAGACAAATTATTCATTTGATTTACTATAACCTTTGGAATTTTCCCTTCTACTGAGGCTGGCAAAGATTGCTATTTAAATGGTGAACCAATGGTCATGTAAGTAGGTTTCTCATGTTAGTTACGCAAAGTATAAATAAAAGAAAAGCCCAAGGAGACGATATTTATTCAGAACCTTTAGCAAAAAAGGGCCTGATTTTGATCTCATCAATTTTACTCTAGTGTAACTGCACTGGGCTGATTCACCCTGCATTACTTCAGCTTTCCCCTCTTCTAAGTCCACTGACTTCTATGAATCAGGCCTACCAATGTCAATCTAGTTACACCCCGTTTAGGTACATAAAACATGCACACACAATGCAGGAGGAGGAAATGTCATGAAAAAATTGTTACACTGCAGATAGACAATATGGAGGACTCCTCTGGTGCTTCCATATGTTATTAACAATTGCATTTTTAGGCCATGACTATGTTGGTTTGAACCCTGTTTCTGATCTCTTTCTCATTTTTAAAAATCACTATCAGACTACAGTTCTTTCAGTCTTCTTAATCAGACTGAGATAAGATTTGGTGCATTATTCAATACTTTATAGTGAAAGAAATTGTTTAAACAGTTGTACCTGAAACTCATGTAGACATTTTAATATGTCTTATCAAATACCAAAATGAAAACAAGGTCATTTTGGCTCTTGATATTTTTTTGGGCCTCAAACCCAGACTGTACTTCCCTAGTTTGAGCTGGTTTCAGTTATGCAACCACTTACTCTTTTTTCAACACATAGGGTCATGTAAAGGTCAAAATGAACTGCACAGGGGAGAAGAGTTGACATGTGTCTGATCAATACTGTCCTGCTCCACACTCTTGGATATCTCCAGGAGTTCTGGAAGTGAAACCTGGCAACACTTATCAACACTCAGGACATCAGGCTTCCCCAGATTAAGATGCTTGGGTTCCTCCTTTCAACACAAAATATCATATATGCAAAAACATAGCATACATACTGTGAGATGGCCAAGAAAATAATTGCACAAAAATGTGATGTTGTATTGCCTGCATAACTGAAAAAGAGAACAGCTCAGTTTTTAATATTGTTCCTTTGTTTTGGAATGTGTAAATTTTATATTTAAGTTTAATAGTGACACTGAAATAGTAAAACAACATCATTACTGGTAAAGCTTTCACTTTGTTATAACAAGTCAAGTAGGGGCTGTGAAGTACATTTGGTATAAGTATATATTAACTGTAAAAAAAAAAAAACCCCAAAAAAATCCAAGCCTTGTTTTTGCATGGATGGCTTATATTCAACATACTTATGGTATAGAAAGAGCCTTTACCCTAGATGGGTTATTAATTAGTAAGGATCTGGTTCTGCTCATACATTTGCCCAGTGAATTTCTTGTTTTTTGTAATAATTTTTTTGCCTGAGAAGCTAATGACAGACCAAATTCTATGACTGCCCTGATTCAATAGCAACTACATTACTTCAATTGAAAAAAACACAAAAACACAGACTGACCTAAAAACCTCCTAAAACTATCAAGTTAAGAAATTGACTAATAATTCGCCATACTGAACTTCTGACCAAAGAAACAAACAATAATTCATGCTTTGAATTGGTATAGCACCTTGCCTGGATAGATCTCACAATCCCTCACAAAATGGGAGAAAGCATTATGATCCTTATTTTACAGACAAAGTAACTTAGCAAAAGTCACACAGAGCTGTTCCAAAGCCCACTGAAGTCTAGGGAGTCTTTCCATTGCCTTCAGTGTTGGATTAGGTCCACAGCAACTCAGCAGCAGTGCCAAGAATAGAATCCAGTTCTCCTGCTACAGTTGCCATTTAATACATGTTTTTATGTCACTAATTTTGGGACTCAGTCTGCTGCATAATTAATTCAGAGATTCAGAGAGTTTAAGGCCAGAAAGGACCATTAGATCATCCAGTCTTACCTCCCGTCTATCCCAAGCCCTTTAATTTACCCAGTAATGAGCCTAACAACATGTCATGGCTCTGCAACCACATATGGCCAAGTTCTTCAGTAAGTGATTTGATGCAACTCTCACTTACTTCATCAGAGTTGCAGAGGCACATTTGATAGCAGAATTTGGCCCGTCATAACATAATGACTCCTCATTATGGCAAAAGCACTAACTCATACAGTTTTCTAAATCTAACCACACAGATGTGCCCTGTGCTTGCCAAATCTCACCAGTACAGGATCAAATTGGACGTTAAAGTGGACAAACACCCCCGATTGTAGGGTTGTAAGGTTAGTATGTCAAAGTCAATTTTGAAGAATTAATGGCTTGCCATTGGGCACTATTTTTTTTTAATATACTCCTGAAATTGGAGACTTCAATAATTCCTTTTGGGCTTGGCCTGGTCTTAAATGCTGTACATTCTCATTCCCAAATCTGTACTGTAGTACGTCTTTAATGTATAACATTAACTGCTGGATGCTTTTCAAACTAAACAAAAATCTAGTTGGTTTCATTTCTGTAATATACTAAAAGGCATAAGGAATGGAGAGCTAGATTCACAAAAGGACTTAGGCGCTTAATGGCCACTTCAGGTGCCTAAATCCCAGACTTCACTGGGATTCATAAAAATCCCACTCAGCTGTTGTCAAACCCTATAGGCACCTAAACTCACTTGATACCTAAATTTTCCACTGTAAAAGTTCCTGGGTGCCTATGTTCCTGTCTCACATACCTCACTCTAGGTATGCAGACACCTAAGCACCAGACAGATTAATGAACCAGGGGAAGATAGGCATTTGTCTGCCTAATTCACCTGTGAGTCCCAATCTCCTGCCACTGCCCCACTCTCATAACCTTTAACCCAGTACCTAGGGTACTTACCTGGGACATGGTAAAATGGATCTAAACAGGGATCTGCCACCTTTCCGGTGAGTGCCCTAACTACTGGGTTACAAGTAAGGCTCAGATTTGTCATGGATCTTTTTAGTAAAAATCACGGACTGGTCACGGGCAATAAACAAAAGTTCATGGAAGCCTGGGACCTGTCTGTGATTTTTATTAAAAATATCCTTGACAAAATGGGGAGGGAGAAGGGTCCAGCATCCACAGCAGCTGGGAGCTTTGGCTTCCCCTTGCTCCCCCCAAGTAGCTGGGAGTTGTGAGGGGGGGGGCTCTGAGCAGCAGGGGGGCACCTCGCTGACTACAGCAGCTGAGCAGCTGTGGATGGGGGCCACGCTGTCCATGCAGAGTGGGAGCTCCAATGTCCCCTCGTCACCTGCAGCAGCTGTGAGGTTCCCATGAGGCCTTTTTCAGAAAAATCAGTTTTAAGACTTTGACAAGCTTACTATATTTCTTAGGTATTTCTAGCACACCTATTACTATAGTACCTAGGCAAACTCTACAGTTTTAATATTTAAAAAGGAAACAATTAAGCATAATTTTATTATAGAGCTGTACAGCACTTCCCTATTAGCTTAATTGCATCTGTCTCTTGGATTCATAACTTCCATCTGCCATCATAGTTTCATTATTTTATTTCCAAGTTCCCCACTTACAAAGAATTACATATTTACAAACTAGTAAGTACACTGTCATGAAGATTTCTTTATAGTTTGCCATTCATTAAATTATTTACAATTCATTGTGAATGAAGGAGTGCTGAGTAGCTGCAGCTCCCACTGAATGGGTACATCTGATACTGAGCATCTCATTAGATCCTCAGCCTTTACCAAGCAAATCATTTTATGTACTCAGCTATAAAAACACATGGTGACACCTTTTCCCCTGTCATTTAAGAATGGTAGGGTACTGTGAGCATAGCGGGACAAATTGTCAGTCTGTATTCTAAGACTTGGTGCATCCGCATGAGGCAAAGGGCAAGTTCTGCAGGATTGTATGGACACTCGAGGCATGAAAGTTTCAAATAACTTTAATTAAAAAACCCATCAGTGGAGAGGACATATTCAATCCATTAAACATCACTGTGTTTAACATCTGTGTGTAGAATTTGAGAATCAGACAAGAAGGAAAAAAGCCGTTGTAAAAACCTTTTCTTCCCATTTAGACAGATGTACAAATGAAATTGAGAGGTTAGTATTAAGAGGATGAAGGGAAAGGCTGAGAAAAAAGGAAAAGATCTGGGCACCAACTAAATAGTTACAGATCCTTATACTAATCTCACTCCCATGTCTCAGCCTTTCCTGAATGGACCAGCCTCTCACTTTTTCAACCAATTAAGCTATGATAGTTTCAGCAACTGAAAAAACCACTTGGCTGAAGTGGAATCCTAACTTCTTTTAGAGTCGACAGTACTATCCTCTTAATTGGGACATCCTGTGGGCAGCCTATCATTCCAAATAATAGGCTATCCTAGTTCAAACAAAAGCCTATTTGGGGGCGGGGCGGGGGGGGGGGGAATGCAAAGGTTTGAAGATGAAATAAAATGATGTACCAAACCTGAACAATAAAAATGCAAGCTAAAAATTTCATTCTCTGAGATCAGGGTGGGTAAACTATGGCCCACGGGACCGTCCTGTCTCACCCCTGAGCTTCTGGCCGGGGAGGCTCCCCCCTTTCCATCCCCCTTGTTGGATAGAGGGTGGGGTCCTGGGGGCCAGGTAGGATGGGGAGTCTCAGGAGGGGGCGGTCAGGGGATGAGGAGCAGGGGGGCTTGGATAGGGAGTGGGGTCCTGGAGGGATGGTTAGGTAAGGAGATGGGGGGAAGGAACACGGGCTGGGAACCAGAGAGGGTGGTACTGTTTGGGCAAAGAGACTGTGATCTGGGTGGGGGAGGTCAGGAGAGACTGGGACAGATTTTGCTTGAGAGCCAGGAGAGACTAGAACTGCGAGCTCATGAGAGAAATGGGGACTGGGAGTCAACTGAATGGGCAAGGAGGCTGAGAGTGAAATGAGAAACCCGAGGAAAGGTGATCAAAGTAAAAGCGACTGGGACTGGGTGGGGCAGAAGGGGTCAAGTTCGGGTGGACCAGGCCAAAGATTGCACCCACTAGAGCACAGTGCCCCCCCAGAGCCCAAGATTCTTGAGTCTTACCATTCCTCTGATATCAGCAAATACTGGTGAAACTTACTGGCAAAGAATGCGTCTCATTCCCTTCCAGTATAGGTCCACATTGAGAATGTTAACCTACTACTGCTGTCAGCTACTCCATTAGTTCACATGGCAGAGGTTTGTGCAGAGGATCTGAAAAGGTTGGGAGCCGAGTGATGACCCAAGTGGGCATCAATGTGATGCCTACATTTCTCAGTTTTTCATGTTTGCTTTTTAAAAACCTTGGAAATTAGACACAAATCTATACTAAAAGAACATTACTAAGCTGGCAAAGCCAAGCACCCACAAAAGTTAATAAATGTCAATATTAAGGTTTCCTGGGCAAGAGCACCCTCTATCCTGTGCTCTAAATGAAAGAGGGTTTTATGGAAAAAATAGTATGTCAAAGTAAGACATTCTGTAGTTATTATTTTATTTTGACTTTGATATTCAAGGAAGAAAGCTAAACTAGTTTTGTTTCCAAATATAAGTTCCAGTGCTCCCATTCGTTCACGAACTGTATAATAGTTTTGGCCTATAGCAATTTTGTCACCATAAGAAAGTAACTGGAATTTCAAGCAAATATTTAAGAACTCCGGGGCAGACTTTTAGGTGGTGTAAACTATCATAGTGCCATCAACTCCATCTCAGAATGTGCTCCACAAACTGAGCCTCTAATATCTACTGTGAATAAAAGATAAAACTGCTTATTGATTTATCATTGATAATCTTACACAGACATTATAAATGGGAATCGTACTCAGATATCAGTCTAATACAAGACAATTCCTGTAACTTTATAGTACAAGCATAATGTAAGATCTGAAGTGCCAGATTTGCAAAGACCAACTTCCATGGAAATTTAAGAATAAGAATGGGAAAAAAGATCAGAAAACATCAACCAGTCTGAATTCTGGCTACTCAAATTAGCCAAACTAGCTGGATTTAAGAAGCTAACTTTCCTCTCGTACCTGTGCTTCATCCCCAAATGACAGACTTTGCCAAACTAACACTGCTGTGTAGAATTTCACGTTAAATGATTACATGGTAACATTGAAATGTTAATGCAACTGTGGGATTCAGTAAGCTTTGGTCCCATCCACACTACAGCCATAATCAAACCAGGGACACCATTACAACCCAATTGTCCCCCGAGCCACTTACAACATATTTTAAAATGTATAGTGTGGATAGCACCTAGTAGCTAAATGTGCCCCAGTAGCTAAATCTCAGATATTAGTTTAATAATGGGGACATAGTTACCGTAGGTCCTGTCAGCAATATACATTTTAACTCTCTTGTTTTCAGGTTAAGAGGCAATCCATGTTGTAACAGAATTCTCTTATGCTTGGTGTTGACAAGGCCTTTGAGACAGATGTGTAAAGGTATATAGGCACTTAAAGATGCAGCTAGGAACCTAGTGGGGTTTTCAAATGTGCCTAGGTGCATAAACTTCCATCAAGCACCTGAAGCTGTCCACCTAGCTCTCCATTCATGCTGCAGATTTCCTTCTGGTTCAGACAGAACCTTTAGACCCATTTGGCTCCTTGACTATTCACAGATGATGTGTGAATATAACATGCGGGTAAGTTGGTTAAATATATTGTTCACTGTGACTAACTCACCAAGATGTAATGCTACTACAACCAAAATGGGCTTTGCTGGAATCTTGGCACACTCTCTCTCTCTCTTTCAACCCAGCTGCCAGCTGACTCCAGTAATTGGGCAACTGTGTTGTAGTATCTAATCACAAACTGGCAGAAACTAGAGGTAGGATTTTTTGTCAGTGGATTTTATCCATTGTAGATGTGTCTCTTACATGGCGTGATTTATTCAATAGAAAAGTCGAACTTTCTGGCAGGGAAAAAAAAGGATTTATCCCAGCAAACACCAGCTCGCTTGTGAAAACAATACTTTGCACATGAAAAAACGTACTGTTCCTAATGAGAGATTTGGGAGATGGGGTACAACTTTTGTACACAATACATGCTATTCATTAACAGGTCTATTACTTTTCTTTCTCAAGTATTCTTTCTAAGGAAATACTTTCATGACTAATACCAACTGGCAAAGAACATGTGGTGCTAAGCGAACTGCGTTGTTTTGAACATGGTCTAGTCAGAGCCAAACTCCATAATTACATTTTAAACCATTTTTATCCCTGTTTTTTGTTTCCACCAGTGAGACTTGCTCTGTAGCCTTTGATAAATCTCTTCACCTCAGAAGATAGATAGATTGATGATAAAAAAAAGATAACCCTACACCAAAGAGTTTACAGTTTAAATCAGGGGTCAGTAACCTTCAGCACATGGCCCATCAGGGTCTGCTATTGGGCTGCAAGACAGTTTGTTTAGGTTGACCATCCACACGTACAGCCCTGCACAGATCCCAATGGCTGCAGTTCGTTGTTCCCAGCCAATGGAGATGCGGCCAGCATGTCCCTGCTGCCTGCTGTCAGACCCAATCCCCTAAACATCTACACTGTGATCTTACAGCCCCATGAGCCAGAGACAGTGGATCCAGGCGAGCCAAGGCTCCACCAGGGGTCTTTTACTGGATACCAAGAACCCAGCTTCTGGATTCATGGGGGTAGAGGCAGTTGAAAGAAGGGCTCAGTGGGGGGGGGGGGGGGTGTTTGGAGAAGCGGAATCAGGAAACAGAATACAGGCTAAGTATTTGGTCAAAGATGAAGGCACTTCATGGTCTCTCCCTAAAAGGTGCCACAGGAATGCTGGTTATAGACAGGATGGGCATGGGGATAGCCTATAAACCTGGGACATGTTACAGTAAATTATTGCAGTGATTGTAGCTTTGTATGTTCCCCACTTTTGTTACAATATTTGTTGAAAATCTGGATTCAGGATTACATTATTTATAGTCTTTTGCCTACAGCAGGAAAATTGCCTCACTTCCAAAATGTGCTCAGGGAAAAGGATGTTAATCCCCACCAACCAGGTTTAGAAAATAATTAAATTCAGCAGAATCCACAGAGTGGCTTATTTTAATCTACACAGGCTTGCAAAGAGTTCTGAAGCGTGGGTTTTCCTAAAGAGCTGGTCTGTTCCTTAATTCCTTCCAAGGCATCTGCTGCTTCTTTATAGTATCTAGAAGGCAGTAACTAATCTGTTTACAGTGATTGAGGATTCATTGGAGCATATTAGCATAAACAAAATATTTCACCGTGCTAGAATCAGTTTTATTTAAACAGCAGTTTGACACGACCTAAGCATAAAGCTGAATACTAACAAATTAGGCATGCTTAGTTAGGTGTGCGTGCTCTTTGCTATGTTTATTTGTTATGGTGCCCTATATCTGCACAGCTGACATCACCGAATAGAAATATATTTTCCCCCTCCCCCCAACTTCCCAGGATGGTTCAGTGAATTTAGTCCTAGATTTAACAAGGTATTTGAGCATGTGCCTAACTTTAAGATCCCAGTATTTCCACTGAATTAAAAAGGCTGAAGTTAAGTATGCTTTAAGTATCTTGGTGAATTGGGCCTTGGATACAAAATACCCACCATACTGAGAGACTTAGAATAAGACAACCAAGCAACAAACAAAAATAAATGAATGAGTTTCACATAGATTAAGGACGGTCAACAACAAAAAAAGGGGGGGTGTGAAGGTGGGAAATAGGATTATGAGCCTTTCTTTCTCTAGCATGAGACTCATAAGACTCAAATTTAAGGTCAGAAGGGACCATTATGATCATCTAGTCTGACCTCCTGCGTAACACAGGCCACAGAATGTCACCCATCCACTCCTGTAATCAACTTCTCACCTGTGTCTGAGCTACTGAAGTCCTCAAATCATGGTTTAAAGAATTCAAGGTGCCGAGAATCCTCCAGCAAGTGAACCATGCCCGATGTTGCAGAGGAAGGTGAAAAAAACCCAGGGCCTCTGCCAAGCTGCCCTGGAGGAAAATTCCTTCCTGACCCCAAATATGGCTAAACCCTGAGCATGTGGGCAAGACTCACCAGTCAGACACCCAGGAAAGAATTCCCTCCCCATCTAACATCCCATCAGGAGACATTTATCTCCAAATAAAAAAGGCACTCCTTATAGCTGGTGAATAATTGTGAAGTCAAGTGATCATCCATGTAATTAGAGGCAATTCCAAGCAGTGAGCAAATGGTGATTACTTACCTGTAAACTGGATGTTCTTTGAGAGGTGGTTCCTATCTGTAATTCACAAATGTGGAATACACACATGTGGTATACACAAGGGCCAGGATTCGAAGAAGAACCCCTCCCCCCTCCCACAGATCAGTTTATCAAAGAGCATTTTGTTAAATCTTGTTCATCTTGTTAGATTGAGACTTAAATGGTGACAATTAGCTAACAATCTCCAGACCAATTAATAATAGTATCTCTTGTCCTGCATGATAGTTGATCAAAAAAATGCTATTCCATTTGTGGAGTTTAAAGAAAGTTAATACTGCATACTGTGCTTTCTTTAATGTAATGTTATATTTTCCTTCAAAGACTTCTGGTGCTTCTTTTTAAGAAGTGGAGAAAGATTTTGGGCAGTACCTAGAAAGCAGTGACTAATCAGATTACAATGATACCAAATTCATTGGAGCATATTAGCATAAACAAAATATTTTGCTCTCCTCGAGTCAGAGATGTCTTATTTAAACAGTGGTTTAAATATGTAAATCATGACTGATATCTCGCAATAATTCTGAGATTTCTAAATATGTTAGAAACATTTCTAAACCAAATGTTTATAAATCGATCTTGCATTAAATTCTTTCTGCAGTACTCTAATATTACAATCTGCTACAAAAACGAATACAAATTCACTGTATGTAAAGCATAAAATATTTGTAATAAATTAGTCTATTTTAAAATAATTAAACAGAAAAATATAATGCTCTATTATTTGTACTGTGGTAGTGCTTAGGAGCTCGAGTTACGGACCAGAATCCCAACATTCTAGATGCCGTACAAACACAGAACAAAATGGTGATATCTGCCCCCAAAGAGCTTATAATCACTAAACATAATAAAATGAGTATTTGAAATAGTTAAACATTCAAAATATATTTTATTATTATTAAAAATATTTTGAGCTCCTATAAATGTGACAGGCACTTTTAAAACAAATAAAACCACAGAACCATTTAGCTGTGGAAGTTTATCATCTAAACTGAACAGGAACCAACAAATACAATTTGGTGAGGGAATTACAGTAAAAAGGGACAGTCTGGAAGAAAGCACAAAGATGTCTGCAGTGGAGTCAAAGGATCTTGAGGGTGGCTTCAGTGTGCAAATGAGAGGGAGGAGGCAACCTTAACAGAGACCAGGTTTCAGACATAGGCAGGGGTGCATGATGTAGGTGTTAAAGGAAGCCAGGAAATATGAATTTGGAGAACACCACAATAAGGAACCAGAAAAGTGACTCAAAGAAGGGATTACATGGTTGAAGTGATGGATGAAAAACATAATTTTGACAGTAGACTATCAGACAGATAATCATGGAGCATAGTTAGTTTTTCAATAAAAAGCAAAAGATGGCAGTGGCTGAGATGGGAGATGATTAGGACATGGACAAACGATTTTGCTGTCTGAACAGAAAGAGATGACTGTTTAAATTGTTTTGGAGGAGAAAAGCAGGACTTGCATACCACCAGGACACCCCAGACTGTTGGCTGAGAACCACTACTCTAGATACTAAACTCTCTCCCATGCAATAAGGGTTTGGTTTTTCTTTCATGCAGTCCTTGTTTCCCTTCTCTTCTCTTTGGAGGCCATGATTGGTCACAGCTGCAACAAACTGGAACTGGGCAGGCTGACTTGACTGATTGTGCCACGTTTGATCAATATATTTCTGTTCCTTTGGGAATATGAAATTCAAAGGGATGCTGAGATACTTCTCTCACAGAAAGAGGGCATGTCCACAGAAGTCCGTAAATGACAGTATCAAAAATCTTGAGAAGGGTCTTCCTGTACATGTTTTCTTATGAGGGAGTCAGATGGGGACATGGAGATTGTTTGAGGCATGGGGGCCAATGTGACAGAAAGCATGAAAGCAAGAGAGGAAGAAAAGAGACTAAGAAAGGAATAAGTACATGGAAAAGCACTGCTAGCAGAAGGAGTTTGAGTGGTAAATGAGAGCAATGATTTGGGCATGATTATGTAAGGCTTTGCAGGTGAGGAGTTTGAGCTATATGCAGCAGGAGGTGGACACATTCTGCAAAATCAGGGGAATGTGATCTTTGATCTAAAGCTGGAAGTTTCTTATTTTAAAAGAGCAGAAATTCCACTATGTAATTTGAAATTACATTGAAAAACTTCAAGAAAATCATTCTTTGTTTCACCCTCCTTTACCACAGCTAGGAGTTAGTCAGAGCCACAATTCTAAGTATTCAGAAATGAATTTGAATGTCCTCTCAGATGAACTTTGGATCCAGTGTTCAGTTTGAACCCATCTTGAATCCAAACTGTCACATTTTACTTAAAAGAAAACAATACAGTTTTTCCAGCATAGCAGTCTGAACATCTGTATCATGATGATAAGCAGGCCCTACTCTCTACTGTTCCTCTTATCCCCGCTTTATTGTTTCCAAAGAGATAGGTGTCAAGAGAGCTACATTTGCTCTCTTGACCACTTACATGATCCCAGCATTCTGTGACTCTCCTGATCTTTATAGTAATATCTAAGCAAAAACATCTTTTTTTCACCTCTGAGCTAACTCCTTGCTTTGTATAGCACGTTGGAATATCCTCGAGTATGAAAACAATCAAATCCTCTTTGTTCTATAACCTTTACACAGACTATAATTAAACCATTGGATCCAAAGAATGTGGATAAACTACATGAGACTCAGATACCAGTTCTTACATGAACAAGAATTGTTCAAGTGAATTGCAGCATTGAAAGTGACAATGTATTATACTATATTTAATTTAAACACCTTTCTGTTGCAGATTGAAGAATGGAATCAAATATTAGATACCAGATGATGGAATATAAGATGATTTATTGACTATTTAAAGTAAAAAAAAATGGAAAAGTACACAATTTTCTTCAGTGAAGCTTTATTTTTGTTGTAACTAGACAAGTAATTTAATAATGAATTCCCCTGTTAAAATAAATAGTGACGATGCCAATACTTATCTCATGCTCTGTATGGAAAAAATGAACATAGGAATGATGACATCATTAATGCATTTGGCTCCTGATCAAATATTACCTGTTATCTGATCTGCCCCTGCCCTATACTAAAGCCCCACATTGAAAAGCTGTGTTGTAGAGTTCCCTAATTGTGAACTTCCAAACTGCTTTAGCTGTTGTCACCAGACTACAAATGATATTTTTCACACTTTCAGAATACCCCTACAAAATTTTAACAAGAGCTTGCCAGAAATTTTCCATTAAAACAACGTTTTGTCAGAAACTGATTTGTAGAGTTCAAAATGTTTCTCCCCAAACTTCTGGGTTCTACAAACTTTCAGCAAATCCAAAATGAGATTCCCCAGGAACTTTGCCTGGATTCCCTGCATGCCGCTGCATACTTTGATGCTTGCCGGGTTTGCAGCTCAGGGACCAAGAGACTTCTAGAACCAACGGGAAACACCATGTTTAGTTTTTCCAGGTATCTCATTGTAAAGAGACAACGTGAAAAATCTCCATTTCGGTTTGATCCAAACTGACTTATTTTGTTCTGTTTTTTCCAGTTTGTCCCTCTATCCAAAAAGAGAATTATTTGCTCAACTCTAATTTGAACCTCATGTGTGTTAGTTATTGTCTTACAATTAGCCATAGTTACAGTGGTACTTTAACAAACTTCTTTATGTTTTCCTTGGGCAAGATAGCAACAAAGAAGCCACAAAAGTAAAATGAAAATTAATAAATACTGCCCCAAACTCAACCCTGATGTAAATGGCTGAAACTCTACTCACTGGACCAGGGTGGTAACAGGATTGAATTTGGCAAGCTAATGTTTGACCTGATCATTGTAATTTATTTACTCAAAGGAGGCAGCATTGTCTGGTGCCTGGAGTCTGAATTTGGGAATTGAGAATTCTGGTTTCTATCTCACGCAAGTGTGAGGTAACGTGTGAAATGCTGCCATGCCATCAATCTGCTGATTATACCGTGCTCTGGGGTTCTTCTTCATGAGCCTTGACAAAGCTGTTCCCCCACTCTGCCAGTTCCTTGGGGGGACTTTGATAAAAGCGGACATTTCAAAGAACAGTCTGGCTAAAACTGAGATGATGCTTTTTGGCTATGGCTATACCCACAGCTGTGTTCATCCACTGACACTAACATTATTTTTCAATCTCCAAAATTCCCAGATAGTAGTAGTGGCCAGAAATATCTTCTTTCATTTTCAGTTATTTTCTTTTCAGATGCAATCCATGCCACATGTAGCTGTGTCCTTAAGATACAGAGACTGGATTATCTGGATGAGCTCTGCTTGGACCCTTGATGGCCACTTGGAAGCTTCAACTAGTGCAAATTATGCTAATGCTATTGTCAGAATGCAGCTGACTGCCTTTTACGTAATGCACGTTTTCAAGAGCAAATTACACCTGAGCTCTGTGATGGTTGCTAATAAAAGATATTGAGGGATAACTATAATGCTTTAAATGGATCTTGGTCCAGAGAATTGTCCAAGACTCAGAGACTTTGTTACCCAGGGCAACAAGAAATTCTGAGGATAAAACACAAGAACACTTCACTAAAGTTTGCAGCCATTTACTTTTTAGTAATTATTTTCAAGTTAGTCTGCATTGCATCATCCAACACTTAATGCAAATAAGAAAAACAAAAGGCTAATTTCTGCTCCCTCTTGTGCCTGTACGGATTCAATATGGAAGTGGAAGACATGACTAAAGGAAAGGGATGCTTTCAGTTTGTTGTTTCTGGTGGAATGGTAAAAGAGCAAGTGGTTGGATGCATTCCTGGAATGTATTACGTATTTAACAATTCTGTAAAGTGTTTTGAAATGGTAACTGAAGGCTTTAACTTGTAATCCCTTATTCACATGAGTAGCCCTTACTCTCGTTAGAAGTACCATTGAAGACAATAGGAATCCTCATGTGACTACAGTTTTTAAAGGACTGGGTCATAGCACTTATTGTTCTTTACCATTTTGAGCGTGAAGCCCTTTCATTCCATAAAAGGTGACATGGTTTGGACTTGGCTGATGCACGAGATCTTCAGACTGCTACACTCTTGCACCATCATAATTTAGTGAGGCCTATATTTGTCTTTTGCTGTGCATCATTACGATTACATTTATATCATGCTCCACTGTGCCACTGCTCAAAGTAATTTATGTACTTTGAAATGGCCACTTTATGGGTTAAAGCAGGGGTCTCCAAACTACGGCCCGCGGGCCGGATGCGGCCCGCGAGGCCCTCTCATCCGGCCCGCGGAGATCTTTTTGGCTCCGCGCTGGGGCCTGGAAGCGCCGCGCGGGCCGCCGCCAGCCGCGGGGCCTGGAAGCGCCGCGCGCTCGGCCGCCGCCGCCAGCCGCGGGGCCTGGAAGCGCCGCGTGCTCGGCCGCCGCCGCCGGCCAGGGACGGCTCGGATCTGGGGCCGGGACGCGCCACACCGCCACGCAGTTGCAGGGGGCGAAACAAGGAGCCACCCACTGCCAGGCGGCGAACCGGTCTGTGGGGAGAGACCGGGTTGAGCAGGTCAGTTGGGGGGGGGGTGAGAGACCTGGCTGGGTGGGTCAGTTGGGGGGGGGGGGGGTTGGAGGAAAGGAGGTTTTGGGGTGAGAGACCTGGCTGGGTGGGTCATTGGGGGGGGTTGGAGGAAAGGAGGTTTTGGGGTGAGACCTGGCTGGGTGGGTCATTTGGGGGGGGGTTGGAGGAAAGGAGGTTTTGGGGTGAGAGACCTGGCTGGGTGGGTCATTTGGGGGGGGGGTTGGAGGAAAGGAGGTTTTGGGGTGAGAGACCTGGCTGGGTGGGTCAGTTGGGGGGTGGGTGGGAGGGAAGGAGGTTTTGGGGTGAGAGACCTGGCTGGGTGGGTCATTTGGGGGAGGGGGGTTGGAGGAAAGGAGGTTTTGGGGGGAGAGACCTGGCTGGGTGGGTCAGTTGGGGGGTGGGTGGGAGGGAAGGAGGTTTTGGGGTGAGAGACCTGGCTGGGTGGGTCATTTGGGGGAGGGGGGTTGGAGGAAAGGAGGTTTTGGGGTGAGAGACCTGGCTGGGTGGGTCATTTGGGGGGGGGTTGGAGGAAAGGAGGTTTTGGGGTGAGAGACCTGGCTGGGTGGGTCAGTTGGGGGGTGGGTGGGAGGGAAGGAGTTTTTGGGGTGAGAGACCTGGCTGGGTGGGTCAGTTGGGGGGGGGGGGTTGGAGGAAAGGAAGTTTTGGGGGGAGAGACCTGGCTGGGTGGGTCAGTTGGGGGGGGGTTGGAGGAAAGGAGGTTTTGGGGTGAGAGACCTGGCTGGGTGGGTCATTGGGGGGGGTTGGAGGAAAGGAGGTTTTGGGGTGAGAGACCTGGCTGGGTGGGTCATTTGCGGGGGGGTTGGAGGAAAGGAGGTTTTGGGGTGAGAGACCTGGCTGGGTAGGTCATTTGGGGGGGGGGTTGGAGGAAAGGAGGTTTTGGGGTGAGAGACCTGGCTGGGTGGGTCAGTTGGGGGGTGGGTGGGAGGGAAGGAGGTTTTGGGGTGAGAGACCTGGCTGGGTGGGTCAGTTGGGGGGTGGGTGGAAGGGAAGGAGGTTTTGGGGGGAGAGACCTGGCTGGGTGGGTCAGTTGGGGGGTGGGTGGGAGGGAAGGAGGTTTTGGGGTGAGAGACCTGGCTGGGAGGGTCATTTGGGGGAGGGGGGTTGGAGGAAAGGAGGTTTTGGGGGGAGAGACCTGGCTGGGTGGGTCAGTTGGGGGGTGGGTGGGAGGGAAGGAGGTTTTGGGGTGAGAGACCTGGCTGGGTGGGTCATTTGGGGGAGGGGGGTTGGAGGAAAGGAGGTTTTGGGGGGAGAGACCTGGCTGGGTGGGTCATTTGGGGGGTGGGTGGGAGGGAAGGAGGTTTTGGGGTGAGAGACCTGGCTGGGTGGGTCATTTGGGGGGGGGGGGTTGGAGGAAAGGAGGTTTTGGGGGGAGAGACCTGGCTGGGTGGGTCAGTTGGGGGGTGGGTGGGAGGGAAGGAGGTTTTGGGGTGAGAGACCTGGCTGGGTGGGTCAGTTGGGGGGTGGGTGGGAGGGAAGGAGGTTTTGGGGTGAGAGACCTGGCTGGGTGGGTCATTTGGGGGAGGGGGGTTGGAGGAAAGGAGGTTTTGGGGGGAGAGACCTGGCTGGGTGGGTCAGTTGGGGGGTGGGTGGGAGGGAAGGAGGTTTTGGGGTGAGAGACCTGGCTGGGTGGGTCAGTTGGGGGGTGGGTGGGAGGGAAGGAGGTTTTGGGGTGAGAGACCTGGCTGGGTGGGTCATTTGGGGGAGGGGGGTTGGAGGAAAGGAGGTTTTGGGGGGAGAGACCTGGCTGGGTGGGTCAGTTGGGGGGTTGATGTGTAGTGTTCATGTGTAGTGAACAGGTGTTCATCTGTAGTGTTCATCTGTAGTGTTCATCTGTAGTGTTCAGGTGTAGTGTTCAGGTGTAGTGTTCAGGTGTTCAGGTGTAGTGTTCAGGTGTAGTGTTCAGGTGTTCATGTGTAGTGTTCATGTGTTGTGAACAGGTGTTCATGTGTAGTGTATCAATGTGTTATTAAATAATAACTGAATAAAATAATATTAAATAAATAATTAAAAACAACACCCATGTTTTGATTCTTTTTTATTTGGACCTCGAGTGTGTTGTCGGCCCCCGAACTGCTATTTGATAGTTAATGCGGCCCTCGGGCTGAAAAGTTTGGAGACCCCTGGGTTAAAGCATCAACTCTTCAGTCGGTTTGAGCTAGACTATCTTTGGCTCGGACAAAGATGGGTACAGGGAAGGGGAAAAGAATAAGTAGCTTTCACCCCAACACCTGGGACAAACAAGCCTTTGTGCTTCTGAGAGGATAGGTCTGGGGTTACAACCCACACCCAAAGGGCCAAGAAAATAGTCATGATGCCATACTAACCATCCTTCTTCATAGGAGCAAGACTAGAGTAACCAGATAGCAAGTGAACAATCGCGACGGGGGTGGGGGGATAATTGGGGCTTTTTTATATGGGACTGTCCCAATAAAATCGGGACATCTGGTCACCCTAAGCTAGACCCATGTGGAGGAGCACTGTGTGCACCTTCCAGTATTTCAGGGGATTCAGAATACACAGTCCCCTTTGACAGGGCAACTTCACATTACGCTCAGTGCAGGCCACCATCTGACCCTTTGTGATTAAGGACCAAGTAAATACTGATTAAGTGTCTCATGATTTGGGCCACAGTACTTATTTACAAATCAAAAACTCTAAATATGCAAATAGCAGCAAGGCTTTGGCATGTCAACTACAAACCTCAAGAGATGCATGGATAATTCTCTAATGAATACAGTAGTATCCTGGCATAGGGGGTCACATCAGAAGATTAGAAGGTCTGATTTGGATAAAGATTGGGCTAGAAATCTCCTGGGCACAGGCTTTCCTGAGACTGACATGCATCTACTTTTGATTTCAGCTGGAGTCAAGGAGTGGAGAGCTACCTGTCAATGTAAAATAAGTAAGATCATATTCCTTGAATTGTTTGCACTTCTGAAGCTTGGTTTGGGGTGAATAATCAGGGCGATCATCTTCCTTCAAGTCACAGACAACATTATGTTACACTTATTGACATCCAATGTGAGTGGCAGGTATAAAAAAAGGGTAGAATATGACCCCCAAATTCCATTTTAAAAATTGCAGTATTTGTATGGCCAAATTTATTTCTGGCGACATCACCTGAGTCAGGCGGAGGACGAATTTGACTTGTTTTGTCTATAAACTGGATAGAGTTACATGAAGCAGTTACTATATATCCCCTCTACAGCTGGAATGACCCCAATTTAGTAGAGTACTTGATAGACATATATCTGCTTAGCTAAGTACTATAGGCAACATTACACAGGATTATTCATAATCAGGACAATACTGGGTATAAGTAATTCTAAATTGGGTATGATTTGATAGACTGTATATTAAAGCATAAGCATAATATAGAGCTTAGCCAATTTGAAAACAGAGCCTTTTATTTTTTACATCACGTCTAAAATTAATTGTAATTTGGAAAGTTTCTGCGTTATGCAAATAGAATATAAAATGATACTGGAAAACAGTTTATCTGCCTATCTAGGAAGTATTTGTGTACATCATCTGACAGTACAAAGCAGCAGACTCCATAATGTATAAATCAGTTCAATAGAAGATAAAAAGGGGTTGCTGGGAGAATTAAATCATGAGATCTCTGGAACTCTGTACTAGTCAGCTGACCTCCTTATGCCTCAGTCAATCTAAATGGATAATTAAGTAGAGCAGAACTGTGCTGAAAATTAGATACTGCATTTGAGCTGAACATTCCTGAGGTAAAAAAAAAAAAAGTATGCATATACACATCCCCCAACAGACGTTATGAGAGCCCAACCCTGCAAGCAATTATTCACATAGACATTGTAACACAGAGTTCCAGTAACCTCATTGGGATTCTGCATATAAATTACTAATCTAATGATTCGGCCCTTCATTATTTATACAGAGCCAAAAGTGTCCCTGGAGTTTTATGAGAAGCTATGTCCTGAAGAACTTAAATCCAACATAGAGAAACATATGGGAGGTAAGGTACATGTGTAAGAAAATACAGATTTTGCCCCATACAAAACAAGCAAAGCTGAAAGAACACTACTAAGATTGCAAAGCCAAGCACTGAGGGTGTATTGGACACAGAATGGGAGAGGTATTAGGTGGGGAAAAACAGAATTCTGTGGATAAATAAATAATTTAAAAAGTCATTGGAGCAGGGGGACTGGATTCTGGGTCTTTCACCGTCCAGGTGAGTGTTCTCATATTTGTTCTTTCTGGCCTAATGATGCTTTCATTATTCACAGTGGAGCAGCTTCAATAGAAGAGAGTGAGGGAGCCACATCACAATATCCCACATCTCAGCATCTAGGACCCTTCCCTAAGAAGTGGCAGATGTATTCTCCCCCTCAGGCAGGAGGGGGTGGGGTGACTTGAACTGCAGGTCTTCCATACTGCAGGTGAGTTGTCTAACCACTGGGCCAAAAGTTGTGAGGGAAAGTCCTCTTCCCCACCAATCTGTTTTATGTGAGCTTACTTGTGGGGTCCCAATCTTCTAGGCAAGCTCCAAGCACGCTTATTGGATCAAGTCCTGCAGGCAACATCTTCCCTGGGTTCGCACACAGCTCTGGGGCTTAGGTGTCTGGATGCATAGAGTGAGACTGCTGTGTGCATGCCCAGAGGGAGAGATATTGGCAGGGCCGGCGACAGGGGGGTACTACGGGTACAGCTGTACCGGGCCCCCCGACTTTAGGGGGCCCCCGGTACACAGCTGTACCCGTTGTCGCCGGACCTGGAGAGCGGGGAAGGGGCGAGGAGGTGGCGCGGCTCTCCCCCGGACAAGCGAGCCTGGCCCCAGCAGGAGCTGTGAGCCCGGCTGGTGGCAGCAGCACTGTCCGGGGGAGGGGAGGGGGGGAGAAAGGGCGGCTCACGCAGCTCTCGCTGCCCGGGGGAGCGCCGGCTGGGCTAGGCTGGGCTGGGCTGGGGGGGGGGGCGGCTGGGCTGGGGGGGCCCCCATCCGCTGTCGGCTGGGCTGGGGGGAGGGGAGCACCGGCTGGGCTGGGCTGGGGCCCCAGCCGCTGTCGGCTGGGCTGGGGGGGCCCCCATCCGCTGTTGGCTGGGCTGGGGGGGGCCCCGGCTGGGCTGGGGGCCCCCCCAAACTATCAAAGTAGGGGGCCCCCAAATTTCTGTCGCCAGCCCTGGATACAGGTACCTAAAGGAACGTTTACAGTGAAAATTTAGGTGCTAAGTGAGCTTAGGTGCCTACAGGGTTCAACAGCAACTGCACTGGGGCTGTGTGAATACCAGTGGAGCCTGATTCTGGGATTTAGGTGCCAATTGCCATTCGTGCCTTCAGAAAGCTCCCCAGAACAAAAATGCATATACAGAGGACTGAATTAAGGTCGCACAGCAACCCTGAGTGATTGATTTAATAACATACCATCCTTTTCCTGACAGGTTCAAGAATAGCAGCCGTGTTAGTCTGATGAAGTGAGCTATAGCCCACGAAAGCTTATGCTGAAGTAAATTAGTTAGTCTCTAAGGTGCTACAAGTATTCCTCGCATCCTTTTCCTGTAGTTTTTCTTTACGGATTCACACATTTGGGATCATTAGCATAATTCACTTATGGCACCAGTCAGGAGCCTGGCAACATCCCACAATTACCAATCAACTCTTTATACCACATCATCTTGAACACCCTCTGGAACTAGTGAGCATTTACCAATGAGCATTTACATCTATTGCAGCCTTTCCACTGACTTTAGTGGGTGTTGAATCAGGTCCTATATAATTCACAGAATGTTGTTTGTACATTTCCATGTAGTAGTGAGCAATTAATGAGCTAAATAATCAATACCTCAAAATAAACAGGAAAGTTGAAAGTGGATTATATTTAAGGAATTAAAAATATTAATCAGTGCAGAAAGTATCAAGTTAAAATCATTTCCATTTCCTGTAGAGCAGGGATCTCAAACATGCGGCCCGCAAAGCCCTTTCCTGCGGCCCACCAAGCTTCCTGGCGCTCCCCCTCCCCCCGGTCCCCCCATAGCAGTTTGCAGGATGGAGGGGCCAGAAGTGAAGGCTTCTCTGCTGCCTGGCTGGGCCGCGCGTGTTTCTAGCTCTGGACTTCCTATATTGCTCTTGCTTTGTTTGCCAAACAGCTGTTGGTGGTGCCTAGCTTTCCAGGAGGGAATGGGGAGCTGCGTGCTCAGAGGAGGAGGTGGGGCAGGGGTGGGACCTCTTGGAAGGGGTGAAGTGGGGGCGGAGCCGGGGCAGCGAGGGCAGGGTGTGTGTCAGTGGTGCGGCCCTCGGGCCAGTGCACTAGTCCTCATGGAAGGGGTGGAGTGGGGGCAGAGCCGGGGCAGCGAGGGTGTGTGTGTGTGTGTCAGTGGTGCGGCCCTCGGGCCAGTGGACTAGTCCTCATGCGGCCCTCATGGTCATTTGAGTTTGAGACCCCTGCTGTAGAGAATCCAGTCTTGCTGTGGATGCAAATCACAGCAGGCTTTATTTAATACAGTAGTTCTCATTACAAGATTTTTTTGCCTTGTTTACAAATGAATAAAACTAAAGAAGAAACTAAAGGAGAAACTAAAAGGAGAAACTATTATATTTTTCTAATGATATCAGATTTACAATCATCCTAATGTTCTTTGCTTTTTCTCAAGCAAAACTGCCACTGATTTTTAGTGGAAATTTTCCTTGAGCAAGGAGCTCAGGATTTGGCCATTTTATTTTAGGATGAAGCACTAGTGCTATTTCTTATTTCTGTTCTTGTACATGTTAAGTGAATTGTCCCACATTGTTTTACTTTGTTAGTGTGTATACTCATTATGAAGCTTAACAGAATATGAAAAGTGGTAATACACAAGTATCCTTCATTTTACTTTTATTGTAATTTAACTAATACCTGTTTTAATTCATTGATAGCAATGCCTGTTACTAGAACAAACAATAGCAGTGTATCTTTATGTTAGCTTGAATAAGCACCCACAGGAAATGCAAGCAGAGTCCTTCCATCATTAATAAGGCCGTGCTCAAGTTTGTGCATAGTTACTACAATAATGTACATAGTGCAGGGGTGGGCAAACTTTTTGGCCTAAGGGCCACATCGTGGTTGAAAACTTATATGGAGGGCCGGGTCAGGGAAGGCTGTGCCTCCCCAAACAGCCTGACCCCACCCCACTCAGAATCCTGGACCCATCCAACGCCCTCTGCTCCTTGTCCCCTGACCGCCCCCTCCCAAGACCCTTGAGACCCCCCACCCAAACTGCCCCCCAGGATCCCAACTCCCCCTGCCCCGACCCCTATCCACACCCCCACCCCCGACAGACCCCCGGAACTCCCACACCCTATCCAACCCCCCCATTCCCTGTCCCCTGACCGCCCCCCTGAAACCTCCACCCCATCCAACAGCCCCCAGTCCCCTGACTGCCCCCCGGGACTCCCTGCCCCTTATCCAACCCCCTGGCCCCTTCCCCCTTACCACACTGCTGGTGGCCCAGCCAGAGCCAGACACACTGCACCACTCTCCTGGAGGAGCACACAACCCCTCCCCACAGAGCACAGTCCACGCAGTGCGCTGAGGCTCCGGGAGAGTAGGGGGTAGGTGGGGGGAGGGGCCAGGAGCACCTTTCCCCACTGGGAGCTCAAACGGGCCAGTTAGGACGGTCCCACAGGCCAGGGCCGTAGTTTGCCCACCCCTGACATAGTGAGACAGATTCTGATCTTGTTTACATGGTGTAAATCTGAAGAGTAACTGCACTTACTTCAGTTGTGTGCTGTAAATGAAATGAAAAATTATCCCCATGAACTGAGATGAAGTAAATCCAATCAAATGTGCATGCACATGTGTATAACACTATACATTCTGGCCAAGGTGTTCAGTAATAGAAGTTTAAAGTGAGGCTCCTAAATTCATATTTAGGTATCTAAATAAAGGACTAGATTTACAAAAAGTGTTCAGCTTCATTTTAGGCTCCTATTTCTGAAATCTTGGCCTTTATGTATTAAGAGAGGAAATATAATAGAATGGTGATTGAAAAATGCAATGATCTATGGCTTTTTTCCCATCACACGTGAATCATAAGCTTTAATAAATGGGTTATGTATAGATCTATAGGCATAAATAATGTATGGAGCTATTCTTTCACGCTTTTTTTGTTGAGCTTTCATACGTTTTTCCTTTGAAACCTGCAAAAACAGAAGAAAATGCCAAAGTACTTACTTTGCTGTCTCTCTACAAATGCATAATTTATGTAAATGAAAAATACCTTTGCCTAATTCTGTATGAACAACAAGGGAAGGAATTTTAGCATAAAACCTTCAACATACAAAAGAGTGAGATATTAGGTCTTGAAGAACAATGACAATTCACATATACTACTTGGGAGCAGGCACTCTAGCTTTCTAGGGTTATTTTTCGTCACCCACCATAAATCTCACTGTTGGTGGGTTTTTTTGTTGTTGCTTGTGCCTTTTCTATAATGGACCAGTTGTCTGCCAGCATCTAAGCGTGTAACGTTTACATAGCACAATACCTATCAGACCTTGTCCTAGTTTCAAGCAACAACATTTTAGCATCCTCAATAAAGTTTAGTTTCTGACTTCTAATCCCAGCTCTGGCACTGACTGATTGTGTGGCCTTGGGGAGAAAAAAAATCACACACCTTCTTGTCTCAGTGTCTCCATCTGTAAAATGGAGATAATGATGCTTAAAGTCACAGAACCCTCGGGGCTGTTGAAAGGATTACTGTGCGTAAAGCGCTTTGCAAACTTGAGGCACTTCTCAGTGTTAGAAATTGGGATAAAGGTGCCAGAGATACCAAATTTTGCTTTATTTTCATGTTACTTTTTCACAACATTATATCTACACACATTTTTCATGTAACATGGGTGTTTGCTTAGGATTCCCTTCATACATGGTGTCAAGGTGTCTCTCCCCACTCTGAACTCTAGGGTAAAGATGTGGGGACCCCGCATGAAAGAAGAAATAACCCCCCAAGCTTATTTTACCAGCTTAGGTTAAAAATTTTCCCCAGAACCCAAACTTCTCCAGTTTGGACTTGGAATAACGCTGCCACCACCAATTTAAGCCCCCAAAACCATGGGGTTGGGTAAATTGGAACCCCCTTCTTCAACACCTCTGAAACCTCCTCCCTTCACCTGGGAGAGGTTTGAGAACAAAGAAATCCCTCACTTTCTGTGAGACGTGCCCAATCCAAAGCAGGATCTATCCAATAGAAACAAGCAGGCAGAATCTTAAAAGGAAGAGTTTAATAAATGGAAAAGAAGGAGCATAAACCCCTTGTACAGAAATCAATAGAAAAACACCTCACTTACATCACCTAGCATAACTCACCCCTCCCCTGGGAATTCTTCCTCTGCTAAAGTTTAACAGTAAAAGAACACCATGGATCAATTATCAAGTGATACAGTTCAAGCTTACAAATCACTTACTACTGAACTTACTTCTTAGGAGCTTATAGAAATGTAGAATAGAGACAGAAGGTTGGTTCACCCACAACCGGCAAACAGCACCACAGCCAGAGCCAGACGAGGAGAAACTGAAACTTAAAAAACACTTTCTTTGTTCCTTATGTCATCTCCCTCTTAGGTTACTTTCAGATTAACCCTTTACAGGTAAAACAGAAATTCTAAACTACTTCATACTTATGACACATGGATCTATGGAGCTTGCTCTGGCTCATAGAGTTCCATTTTATAAAGAATAAAGATTGAAGCATATTAATTCTCAAGGTGAAAACCTTGCAGAGAAAACATTTTAAAACAATAAAAGAAACTTTAAAAGGCTGTGTGGTAACTGTTGGCAATACACTGTTCATAGTTCTGAGAGAGAAACAAAAACACAGGTGCTAACCATTATGCCGACTGGCTTGCTTTAGATATCACAGTGTAAGATGGAAAGCAGGGCAGCCTTAAAACCCTCTGTCAGAAGGGAGTGGGACAAGTGTCCCTGCCTAGAGACAGCTGATGGCTGGAGACCTGACTAGGAAGTCCTGGAGAGGAACATGCGGGGGGGGGGGAGGGGGATGGGAGAGGGAGAGGGAGAGGGAGGGAGAGGGAGAGGCAATTACCCTGTGACATACCCACTTGGGATCCTCTTCAGCCTCCCTCTGGGGCTCTGTTGCCTGCCCCTTCTGGGCTACCTTTCAGGTTTTTTCCCTCTCCCTCTCTTTGGCCTCACTCCCAGGCTCCTTCTCTGGAGTCCCCACATTATCTCAAGACCTCATCCAGACCCTGTTTTGGGGCCTTTCACAGGAGCCCAGGTTGCTCCATGCGGTTTCTCGGCAAACTAACTCTTCTCAGCACTTTTGATAGGCCCGAGTGTTTCAGGCTGTCACCTGATTAGTCCATTCTGCTCTGCCTAAAATACAGTTAATTATTGCACAGGTGTGCTGAATAAACAGGGCTGGCTAGCCCCAGGCCTTCTGGTCCTTGAACTGTTACACTCCCACTGATTTTAATAGTTTAGGATTGGGGCCTTAAAATGGTTTCTCCCTCACCCCTTCTACTTTTTCTACTCTAGTTTTCTTCCACTAGTTACACATCAGATTTCTCTCTCTGTCTTTGTAAAGGTGAACTGACACTAAAATGCAGACCTGCCTTGGCATGAACTAGCACTACTGAAACAGCTAAAGATCAGCAAGACGCCTTATGTTTCACTTATCCATTTATATACTCCCATAACAATATTAAGCAAACCTTGAGTTCTGTCAAATAACAAGCTATATTGACAAGAGAGATCAATAATTATTCCAAGGTACTACAAACCTTGATGTTCACTGATGCAAGAAGTCAATGCACAGATCACTTGCCTTCTGAACATCTACATCAGAAATATTTGAAAATCCATTAGAGTCATTAATTTCAATTTGTTTCCTTGTCAAACTAAAGTTTGAATGGAGAAATGCACTGGAAGATTCAGAAGCAACACCATTCTGTGGTTGAGAAATCAAAGTAAGCGAGCAACATTACCCTCATTCTCTGGATGTGAAAACGATGGCACAGAAAGCAAGAAAGAACTCAGAAGTCATTGTTCTTCATGGTAGATACTATCTTATTTTAAGCAGATCGTTAGAAATCAAACAATAATAATACATAATCATTCTTATTACTAACTTATGTCAGTTAAAATGAATGTTTTGGGACCATTAGATGAAAGGTGTGACATAAACGACACTTATTTTCACTATCATCTTTGAGGCTACCAGTTAAAATGAATGAAATAAGGAAGAGAGACATAGCACTTTATGGTAACAAAACTATTTCCACACTATCTCCTAATCATATTTCTACCTTCACAACTAGTGTACCAGTGTGGCTTGTTGGAAAACTTGATAGACTACTTAGCAGAGGGACTCTCAGCTGGAAAGCCAATCAAAAAGTGTGTGATGTAGTTTATAGTAAATGCACCAAGATGTGTAACTGTATATAAAGGGAGAAAGTTTTTCTGTAACTTTGGAGATGTGATATACCCTGCATTCACCCCACACAGACACCCCGTATTTGAGTCTGATCAGCTCAGCATAGTGTTTCTGTATGACAAATAAAGGTACCCGAGTGACGACGTCTGGAGTCGAACTGAGTTCTTGGGAAGCTGAGTGGAAAGAGGTCACGGATGGAATCCCAATGTACACCTGGATCCTATGCTAGATCAGAGCTGCTCCAATGCAACTTTTAACTTGTGCCAAGGCTAGGCGGCTCAGGATTAGGGAGCAGCAACTGGTTTCGTGTGCTCATCACCCTTTCCAATCTCCATCCCACTATTAACAGTAAACACCTTCATAAGCATATGCAGTGCAGATATGTAAGAGGCATGCACCAATATAAAGCTAAAGCCTACTATTATAAGGACTGGTCTACACTAGCCGGGAGGGTCGACTTAAGATACGCAACTTCAGCTACGCAAATAACGTAGCTGAAGTCGATGCATCTTAGGTCGACATACCTGCTGTCCTCACGGCGGCAGCAGTCAGTGGCGGGCTCTCCTGTCAACTCCAACTTGTGTCATTTGGTGAGCTGGAGTTCCAGAGTCAACTTTGGGGACTGATTTATCACATCCTGATGAGACGTGATAAATCAATCCCCAATAGATTGATCTCTACCCATCAATCCAGATGGTAGTATAGACAAGGCCTAAGTGTAAGTATATATGCACCAGCTCTCACACTGACAAAGAAATGACAAACAAACTGCAATGTCTTTGCTTAGTGGAAGCTAGTAACTTTCATTAAAAAAATCTTCCTTTGCAAAGATGAATTATCAGCTAGTGCTCAAAATATTCACTTATACAATCAGGTTAAGCAGGGCTATTTTCTTTATTAAATACTTTAATTGTGATTTGAAATGGATAAAGTGGTTTAAACAATAACCATTCCCAAAATATTTGCTCATTCTAACTAAATTATCCTCTCCCCACAAATAAAATTGAAACATTCCATTTCTAAAATATTTGGTTACATAGGAGCTGTGCAGCACCAGGGACATTTTGGATTCAACTCCCTTTTTATTTGGACTCCAAAGTTTGGGGGGAAGAGAGCACCTTCTCTTCAGTAAACTAATTTCAATCATGAGTTGAAGTTTTAAACAAAACCAGAAAGCAACCTTTATCTGAAGTATACAATAGTTAGGCTAATTTTTATTCCCAGCCCTGCTCCCCATATTCAAGTTTAATAAGCCGCACGCTTCCTGTTTTCAGCCACAATTGGAAGCAGAAGTGCAGAAAAATTGTAAATTTTACTTCTGGTATTTGTGGCCTAGCTAGGTCCAGGATCTACAGAAAATCTTGCAAAGAAACAAGACGGTGTAAAGTTCAGTCCTTTCATGGGATGAAGAAGTTCAGATAGGCACCACCCGACCTATCAAGCTTTGTCCGTCTCTATTTACTCCTCTTCTTCCAACAATGTCTCCCCTCTCTCACATTTAGAAATCTGTTGCCATGAGGTTTTTCAGCCTCTCTACTTGTCCCCTCTGCTTTTAGTTCATGTCATGCTGCTTTGAGGCTTTCAAATCAGTCACACATCCGGCTGCGTGGCATGCTCTGACAGAAAGTCTCAGAGCCATTCAAGTCTCATTCTGTTGTGGTTCACAAATAACAGAAGCATCAGAGTATTTTGAGACTTGAATGTACTAGCAGAGAGAGTCTACTACTCAGTAGAGAGTCTCCAAGCGGTGGTGGACCTAAATGGGACAGGAAGGCATATGCTATCAGTTTAATCAGAATATACGCTTTCATTTGAGAATAATTAAGTGTCCTTCCCTTAGGGTTGTGAACAAGACCTTCCAATATGAACGGATGTAACTAATACTGTGTTGCCTGAGTCTGCAGACAATGAGCCTCAAACTAGAGCTGTGTGCAGAATTATTCTTTAAGTCCACTCCCACCTGATCTCACTGCTCTGGACTCACGTCCACTGCCAGGCTCTACAGAAATCCCATGTAGGACTCTTTCTGAAACAATAGCTTAGAGAGACGTGAACTCTTTCCCTTCCTCCATTCAGCTCAGTTATTTATTTTTAAATTATTATGTATTCAGAGCTCATAAGTGTGATAGGGTGTTAAATAGTGATATTGGGGTGTTAACTCTAGAGATCACCTCAGAACAATTTAAGTGTCAATTTTGTTAACTGGTCATTCCACTAAATAGCTTACAGGAGGGGAGACGACTATGAACGTCTCTTTAAATCCCAGGACACTTGGGAACAGGAAATCAACCTTGGGATCTGCAAAGATCCCAAAAACTATTTAAAGTCCCCTCCTTGGAATCCTGACCCATTTGCTTTCCCTCTAACTAATCATCTCACCTGCAGCGCCTTAAGGAATGAACACTACTCAAAAGAGAACAGAGCTAATGACCTCACACAAGTTACCCTGGACATAATTGACAACAGCCCCATTGGGCCAGGATGATTCCAGGTTTTGACCATTTGTCCTACAAGATAGGACTCTCTTGAACAATGCAAATGAAAAAAATAAGGCATTGCTTGGAAGCTCTCCTCTGTAGGAGATTCCATTTAGTAAGGGCCAGAGTTAGCCACTCGGACATTGAGTAGTATTTTACTCTGATTAAGCCTATAGACAGTCTGTTCACAGAATAAAGTTATATTTCTAGTGAATAAGGGTGGCAAAATCTGGCCCTAAGCACCTACCTCTCTGGAGGGTGCTCTAACCACTGATCTATGGGATATTTAGATGTGGGGCTCCCTCAATCTCTCCTGCTGATAAAGCTCCACTGTGTGTCGGGACTGGATCTGGGACCACTGGACTACAGAATCATTCCCCCTCTTATAGCAGTCATTGGGCCAGACAGAGTGAAAGAATGCCTCCGTGGTCCATATTTAGGGCATCCATGTGGGAGACCCAGGATCCTGCTCCCAGTGACTCTCTATGTATTCAACAGCGGAGACAGCAAGCCACACATGAGAATATCCCATCATTCAGTGGTTATACACCCCCATCCCATCTCCATTCCAATCCTTTCTCTCCCTTTAGCATGGCGGGAAGGGGAGAGATTGAACCTGAGTTTCCCATATCCCAGATAAGCGCTCTAACCACTGGACTAAATTTTATAAGGTGGGCATCAGCACTACCACTTTCTCCTCCCATAGGATTTTGATTGGGACCTGATCCAGTAGGCATTCTCAGAGCCCACCTACTGGTTTTGATCCCATATGTGATTGAGGCAGACAAGGAAGTAGCTTCCCTGTTCATGAACTGCTCTGGGGCTTAGGCGGGAAGACAGGTGCCCGGGCATTAAGAGGAGGCAATCAGGCACATGTCCCAGGGTCTAACACTTAGGTGCCTAGAGAACTTTTACAGCATAAAGTTAGATGTTGAATGAATTTAAGCACCTACAGGACTAGGCGGCAGCCAAGAAGGAGTTTATGGATCACAGTAATGCCACACATGGGGATTTAGACACCTAAATCTGGAAGGTAGACCCCTCAATTGCTTTGTGGATTGCACCCTTAGTGACTTGGGTGCTTTTGAAAATTTTACTGTGGGCCTTTAAAGAAGTTGGCCAGGTTTCCCTATCTAATGCAAAACAGAGTATATGCCAAAGAGAAATCTAGGATTAAGTTTATAAGTTCTAAAAAAGAAATCATAGGGATTTGTCAGACAATAAGCAATCACTGCACTAATGTGTGGTAGAGCTAAGGCAGAAAGAGCCATTCCAGCCTGAAGTAATACTGAAACAGCCTAGGATACTAAGTGTAAAAGTCCAGATTCATCAGTATGAGGCAAGGCTGTTTGTCCACAGAAAGATGCTGGTGAATACTCTTTGCTAGGGTTGCCATCACGCTGTAATTTGGCTAAACCATGAAAGAAAAACTAATGGGTTTTTTGGTAAATCTCAGAGAGATTTGTATTCCTAAAGCTACGCAAAAAATGAATTAAATAAAATCAATGAATGACCTATAAATCCAACCCTTCCCATGTATCTCTTCTCTTCCCCTTCTGGTTTGAATTCAAAAGACTTCAGTTTGTTGCTACAATAGATTCATGCTGGTAAAAAGTTTACCTTTAAGCCAAATACTAGCTCTTATATCTCTTATAATTATGTCCAAAAAAGGAATTCATGCTTACTGACCAGTGGTGAGCAACAAAAGGATGTAATGGGCCATTTTTTTTCTTGCCTCATACTTAAGATGTAAGAGATATTAAGCAGTTTTAATACCACAGGAACAGTTAAGAAGTGAAGGTAATCACATTGAAGAAAAAACATTTTAAAATTCTTACAAGTTGTTCTTTGAAAGTTACTGCTGAACATAAACTCATGACAGTGGGATCATATCATTTTTTTGCCTTTTTAAAATTTTAAGTGTTTTTTGGTCAAAAGTCCAATTTCCCCCCCCATCCCTCACATTCTTGTCCTTTTACATCCAAGCCAGCCTGCATTGTTCAGGTCAGCAGTTGCTGAGGAATGCTTTCACCATCTGGACAAAACATAAGGAACAAAGAATAGTAGGCATAAAGTAAAGGAATCTATTGGCATGCTCTAACAATGCTGTCTGTGCACTCAAGTGTCAGAGAACTCATCTGAGGAAGCATGGCATAAAATACTCACAGAAAGCTATTTCTGAACAGAATCCGTAATAGTGAAACATGATTCTAAGAATCAGAGAGGTAGCCATGTTAGTCTGGAATAGCAGAGGTAACAAAGAATCCTGTGGCACCTTAAAGACTAACTAAAGTATTGAAGCATAAGCTTTCGTGGGCTAATAGCATCCGACAAAGTGGGTATTAGCCCACGAAAGCTTATGCTTCAATACTTTAGTTAGTCTTTAAGGTGCCACAGGACTCTTTGTTACCTCTATGATTCTAAGAATTAGACTTAGCATGCAAAGGTACAGAAATATACCATTTAAGCTCCCTGTTTACACTAACCAGCTCTTATTTCATATATTCTTAATTACAGTTGGCCAAAAAACAAGATCATTTTTCATGAAAAATTCAACACTGTCTTTTTGTTGCAAAATTGAAATTTGAAAAATTCAGCCTGAGTTGCTCATAATGATCTACTTATAGGTAGAGGTATGGAATGGCTTCCATATGAGGAGAGATTAATAAGACTGGGAGTTTTCAGCTGAGAAAAGAGACTACTAAAAGGGCATATAATAGAGTTCTACAAAATCATGACTGGTGTGGAGAAAGTAAATAAGGAAGTGTTATTTACTCCTTCTCACAACACAGCTACTAGGGGTCACCAAATGAAATTAATAGGCAACAGGTTTAAAACATACACAAGGAAGCATTTCTTCACACAATGCACAGTCAACCTGTGGAACTCTTTGCCAAAGAATGTCATGAAGTCCAAGACTAACAGGATTCAAAAAAGAACTGGGTAAGTTCATGAAGAATAGATCCATGAATGGCTTTTAGCCAGGATGGACAGGTATATAAAACCATGCTCTGAAGTGTCCCTAGCCTTTATTTGCCAGAAACTGGGAATGGGCAACAGGGGATGAATCACGTGGTGATTACCTGTTCTGTTCATTCCCTCTGGGGCACCTGGCATTGGCCACTCTCAGAAGACAGGATACTGGGCTAGATGGACCACTGCTCTGACCCAGTATGGCCAATCTTTTTCAATTCTCTCATGGACATTCAATATCTTGTAATTGTTATTGGTCACTTGGAAACCAAATTAGACAAAGTTTTGTCAGAAATCTGGTTTACAGACTTTCTACAGAAAGGGGCCCAAGTAATTAGTCTTTTTTGTAGTTCAAGATAGGGGACTAAAGAACTTTCCCTATATTAAACTAGTTTTAATTGTAATAAAAAGCAAAATATCAAAAGGCAGGACGTATTACAAGAAACACACATAGCATTGCATTGTGTAACAGCATTTATTCTAGGAATAGCCCATTTTTAGGCTAAGAGCTAAATCATGAAAGTTATCTTTACTCTTGAAGAGGTTTTCAGACTATAGATTTAGGCAGTATTTTGTTGAGGGTTTTAACTATAGGTTAATGTTGTATGTCTTAGCTATTACCTCCAGCAAGGTACAATGCTTACAGATGTGTGACTGAATGTTTATTCTGTGCAGCTGTTCAATCACCACTACAAGGTAAAACAGCTGGGTTGATACAGGGTTTGGTTTTCCCCCTCTTGTCTGCTTTGTCTCAGTTCTTCCACAGTCTGGTATCAGCTGTTAGATCAGCTCTTCCTTATTTCAATTAATCTCTGGCTTCAAAAAGAATTAGTGGACACCATCAGATGTCCTAAATAAATCCTCTCAGGGTACAGAGATGTTTTTCTCTAATAAAGGAGATAATTCTGTCTATCACTCACATTCCAAGTTCCTAGTTTTCAGCTTCTGCCAAATAAGGAGAGGGAGGAACGGCTACTTCGGGAGTAAGCTTTCTACTTTAAATGTTCTTTTGTAGCTTCACACTACCTAATCTGGTTGTGTTGGATATACGTTGTTGCTTTCAGCTGCCCACTGTTTCCATTTCCCTTCAGCTAAAATCTTTTCCTCTCCTTAAAACAAAGTGTTTGCGTTCTGACATAGTGCCCTACCTTCCATTTTTCTCTGTGTACGTCTAGGACTCCGTCTCTTTTCAGAAGCCTTATGAGCTGTCTTTTCCCAAAACCACTTTTCCACAAACAATGTGTTATTCAAGAACAATCATGGTTTCACAAAACTCAGTGGTTTCTTTTGAGAAAGGTGCAAATGGCCTCATTTTAATCTGGAAACACAGAAAGCTGTACATTCCCATGGACACATCCCAAATTTGCGTAAAAGGTCATAGCTCCACGAACTTCAGCCTGTCTAAACCAGTTTACAGAAGCTGAATATCTGACTTGCAAGTCTAAAGTCTTATCTCTGGTCTTGTAAAAATGGACTCGATCTAAGCCCCATGTGATGGTGCATACTCACCACTTGTGAGCACCTCATGTCAGGTGAATGCAAACCTGCACTCACTCATTCTCTCTTTTTTTGCTGTGCCCCGTCAGCTATTGCCCTTGTCAACACTGCCCTTCAGTGGCTCTGCCATTCGGCCAAGTCACGCACAGTCAACACATGTCCAGACAAACCCCTTCCAGGGTAAAAGGTCCCCTCACTAATGTCTTTAGCCTGGTCTCTGGGCTCAATCCTCAGGCCCTTCTGGGCTAGCTTTAAGTCCCTGTCTGTCCTGGTATAGAGCAGTGCCCCCAGAGCATCCTCCCTGGGGATTTTTTAGGCTCTGCCTTTCTCTTGGGCCTGTGACAAGTTTTATCCCCTCTTTGGGGCTTAGGACATCCTGCCAGAGGCAGGACCTGGGCCTACTCACTACTCTGGATTCCAACCCTATAAACAGTTGTTGCTAATTTCTGGGCCATTTCCTATGTAGTCCCTTTCTCTTCACCCTAACCTCAGAGTTGAAGTTCTTCCTCACAGAATGCCAATGTCACCAGAACCCATCTTCTGGTTCTGTCTCAAACTCCAGCAAAGAGCACCTTCCTTGCTCCTTTAGTCCCTGCTGGGAACTAACTCCTTTTAGCTAAGCCAGCTGAGCTCTTCTTCCCTGAAGCCTTTCTAGGCAGACCTGGGAACCCACCTTTATTACTCATTTTCTGGCCTTTTCCCTTAAATGGCGGAGTACACCCATCACATTCTGGTTCAGTTAACACAGTTCAAATCATGCTTTACCCTCATCTCCCCAGCTTTAAATATACATTTAATCTGTTTAATTGTATACTTCCACAATTTTTATGCAGAGTTTTGTAACAAATAGCAATTTTCTAGTCAAAATACCAAACATAGCGAACAATAGAACACTTGAAGAAGGGACTCTGGTACTGTTTATTTTCCCGCTTCCTGAAGCTAGAATATAGTTTTGGGGTTGAATTAGCACAAATGAGAAGCTAGACACTCTTCAGGATAAGACAGGATGCCACTGTTTTTTGTTTTGCCAGTGGTCTTATGGCAGTATAAATGATATTATAGCCAGTTCTTCCTGACTTTGGTGCTCTGGATGTCTGCTTGTTTACTTCTAAACAGCCAGAGCAAAGGTTGGGACTATCTGTGGGGTAGACGTGCTAAAATATGGGCAGTGTTCATTTTGTGGGCCAGAATTACTGAATTTTTTACAGATGTCTGAAGTATTTGGAATATTTCCCTGTGCCATCCTAGTCACTAACACCCCAGGGGAGCATTTACCATAAGTGAGAACAGGCAGCCCACCCGCAGGTTATGTTCAGAGCTCCACGGGGCACCATCAGAGGAGGTTGCTGAGGGGGCACATAGAATCAGTGCTGGTCACAACTCCTCTCCAGCCAACACTACCTACTTTTGGGGTGGGGGAATTCTTATGGTCCTGCAGTCTTCCCTTGGTGGCTCTGCCCTCAGTGACCTGGTCAGCAGAAAGCCTCTCAGTGAATTTTTGTAACAGCCCATGAAAGAGTTCTCATCTCCTTCCCCAAAGGTTTTCAGCTTGGTTTGGATTAGCCTGAGGTTCTTGTGGTTTCTTGTTGCAGATTTCTGACTGCTCATTTGTCATCCTGGTTCTATTTCTTCTCTGTGTGTTTTCAGAATGAAAGGAGATACAATCACCTCAGAGGATAGGTTTATAAATGCCTCACTGAAGAATTTCCAATAATGAATCTCCTCCAAATGTATATTTTAAAAATCCCTGAACAGTAAATTAGTTAACATGTTTTGGCTCTCTTTTATGTTACAGCACTGCAACAGCTGCATTCATTTGATCAGGATTCACTGTGGTTTATGGTGAAACAATGAGAAATTAGTTTGTATATACTTTGGAACACACCCTCCTCTTGGTCTAAAATAGCCCTAATTTTCAGGGCATGCTCTGAAGCCCATTTGTTTTTCCAAGCAGAAGGAAGGGGGAAGGTTCTAGTGGGAGAGTTTCATGATCTACAATATAACTACAAATCAACTAATTCAGATTGTTCTGAATTAATTGATTTGTAGTTAAAAGAGGGTTACACTTTTAGCTCTCTATTTTTAGGAATAGTCAAGTAGTGCCTAGACCAAGGGTAGGTGCTCCCATTTAACAGGGTCAGTGTGTGAATTAAAATAAGTATCTAAATATCAAATCCACAGTTTGAAAAGTGACAGAGAATCCTGTGGCACCTTAAAGACTCACAAAAGTATTGAAACATAAGCTTTCGTGGGCTAATACTCACTACATCGGCTGCATACCCCTGATGAAGTGGGTATTTGCCCACAAAAGCTTATGCTTCAATACTTTAGTTAGTCTTTAAGGTGCCACACGACTCTTTGTTGCTTCTGCAGATCTAGACTAACACGGCTACCTCTCTGAGTTTGAAAAGTGGAGTTGATATTTTTAGGGAAGCACTTTCTAAACAACCAAGGAGACTATATATCGCAATGAGAGGCAAAAGTAAGCCAGTCCAGTCCAGTACCATGTACTGGCAAGAGCTGGTACACAGCCGACCATACCGGCAGTGGGCAGCTTCCCCAGGCTGACTATTTAAAAGGCCCATGGGCTCCTGGCAGTGGCTAGAGCCCCTGGCCCTTTAAATCGCCGCCAGAGCCCCACTGTTGGAGCCCTGGAGTAGTGGCAGCAGCCGGGAGCACCAGGGCTCTGGCAGCGATTTAAAGGGCTCGGGGCTTTTGGTCACTGCCACCGCTACCATGGACCTCTGGTGATGATTTAAATGGCCCCGGGCTCCAGCTGCGGTAGCAGTGGCCAGGAGCCCTGGGCCCTCTAAATCACTACCAGAGCTCCAGGACTTCCGCCCGCCACTGCTGCTACCATGGGGCTCCAGCAGTGATTTAAAGGGCCCAGGGCTCCCACACACCACTACTGCAGCTGGACCCTTTAAATTGCGGCCGGAACCCCAGGGTAGCCGTAGCAGCTGGGAGCCCTTGGACTCCGCTGGCGATTTAAAGAGCCCAGGGATTTAAAGGCCCGCCCCAGGCCCCGCCCCCTCTGCGAGAGACCCCGCCCCACCTTGCACAGGACCCTGACCCTGCATATCGGTAAGTTTCTTACATTACTTTCAACCCTCATCACAGTACTAGAACCGTGCTAAATGTTTGCAGTGAAAACCAAAACATGGCCAGTTTGGAGGCTGGTTGCAAGCTCAAAATTCAGGGCAGGTTTGTAAAAGGTTGGCTTAGCTTCATGAATCTTTTTGGAGGTCCTACAGCTAGTTTCAGAAAAATGGCTGGGATTTATTTGACTCTAAAGCACAAAGTTCAGGGACTGGGGGACAAACTCACATAGATCAGAAGTGTTTTTACAAACCCTTGTGAACAAGAGTTTCACAGTCAGGCCAGATATGCACTAGAAGCTTCTCTCAGTATAGCAATGTCAGGGAGCAGAATGATATTTTTGTAACATAGCGATACCAGCAAAAGACCTAGTGTTGATGCAGTTATGCCAGCATCAAAGTGGTTTTGCTGGTATAGATTATTTCACTTCCAGAACCAGTATGACACATACAAGCAAGAGTTCTTTTTTGCTGATATAAACTGTGTCTACACCAGGAAGCTTTGCCAGTATAGCTAGACCTGTACAGGCGTGTCGCGTTTTACGCGAGGGTTACGTTCTTCAATTACCACGTAAAGTGGAAATCGCATAGAGTGAAACTCTCATTGAGGTCACTAAATAGAACATTTACCCAGGCCGGGGGAGCGGGGAGGGGGGCTCCTGCCCCGATCCCGCGGACGGGCGGGCTGCCGGCTCCAGTGGTGGTGGGCGGGCTGCCGTCCGTGACCCTGGCCCCTGCCGCGGGCTGCCAGCTGCAACTCCTCTGTGTGTGTGTGACGCCAGACACATATAGTTGTATTCACACGTTAAATGCACGTAAAATGTGACTGGCCTGTATAGCATATAGCATACACTGACAACCCTTTTCTAGTATAGTCTTGGCCTGAGATTCATATTGCAAACACTCCTTGCTTTTTGAGGACTTGATTTAGGCTTGTCTCTGCTTCTCGTGGTACAAGTCTGTATTAACGAGGGAGAGCCCTTACAGAGCTGCACAGGCATATGCTTGTCTGTTTTGTCTATTATTAAAACACTATGGATCAAATTCTGAACTGTTTCCCTCAGTACAAATCCAGAATAACTCCATTATTTCAATGGGATTACTCTGGATTTGCACTGGTGTAAATTAAAACAAGGTGTGGCCAGACTGAACCAATATTATTTTATTCTTCATTTGTATCATCATAGCACCTAAGAACCCCAGTCTCTGGTCATGGATCAGAACCCCGTTGTGCTAGGTGCTGTACAAACAGAACAAAAAGACCATCTCTGCCCCGAAATGTTTACAATCTAAGTATAAAACAAGAGAACAGATGGATAGTAATGGATTCAAATTCTTTAGGGCCTGACTGTAGAATCTGTATACTGGAGAATGCTTATTTGATCAAGTAGATTACTCACATGAGCAAGTAAAGGCTCCCCAATCTGGCCCTTAATCTCTACTCAGGCAATGCTATTAAAAAAACCAAACCAAACCAAACCGAATACTGACTCCTAACAAGCTAGATTCTCAAATTACACAATAAAGAGGAGACCTTTTATCTGTCATACACAATTAAAATGGCTCCCCAATTACTGTATTGCATAGCTGCATTATAAGGTTTCTTAGAGCTTTCCTCTCAGTTTCTTCATAAAAATGTTCAGTCTAACAGGGCAGGACTGATACAATCAGCTTCCAAACTCAGATATTTACCTGACCTCTTGGACCTCCTCAGGAAGGAAACAAATTCCTCCAAGGAAAACACGTGACAACAGATTAATAGTCCCACTATGTGCACAGTAGTCATTCAACAAGAAAACTCCCATCTCCGATTTCAGGATGAATTGGAGTTCTTATCAGTCCTAAAATATGTCTGTAAAAGTGTGCAAAATACGCAATGCCCCCCTTCTTTTCTTTTCCTTCTTGCTCGTGACAGTTTCATTCCTAACTATATAGACTGGTAACTAAGAAAATCATCACTTCTACACATGCATCTGTAATTTCTGGTGGTAATTTAGTTTATAACCAGATAATTTATCTTGTAAACACTAGTGAGTTTAACACTGGGGTTCTTTATTTATTTATTTAAGAGGTAATGTCAATGTAGGCAACAACGGGACAGTATAGTCTTCAAATTTGTCCACTATGGACTTTGGTCTTGTGCTCATTGACTAAACAAAGCGTAATTGTCTTCAATGGGCCATATTAACCACAATGGGATCTTAACAACATTGCTCCTAGGGAGATTTGTTTGTGTGTGTGTTTTACTAAAGATCAGTGGTGATTTATTTGACAAAGTAAATTGCATTGGTTTCAACTAGGAATGGGCAGACTTATGTGGATGAAGCAGGAGAGAATTTCAAACTCTGCTCAAAATTCAAACCAAATTGAAAACTTCTCAAGGTTCAAAAAAGTATAGTTAATACTTTATTTTATTTCTTTCATTTTCCCCTGCACATATTACTCTTAACAAGAAATACAACTTTTTCTATTGTTATTAATCCAAAAGCAACAATATGACACAGACATAGAACTTTTAGATCATTTCTGTGGAATATGTGTAGGGGGTTTTTTCGCAACAAGGGTAGGACTGAAGTAAATAAAAATAGTTCTTCTAATATTTCTTACCCAACCAGAAACAGAAATCTCATGACCTCCTGTTTGCATGAGACTTTTAGTCCAGTTTTTAGACGAGAGGCTTGGGAAAGCATCTGAACTTCTGGAGTGCTGCTCCACCATTCCCCCCTGCAAAAAAAGGGGCTAATTCAGTGAGTTGGGTGGCAATTCAAAAAAAAAAGTGGAAAGGCATTATGAGGATGGCTGTTGCTATAATTGAATGAGCTGTTCTTTCCACTAAGGTCACATAGCCCCATGAGCGACAACAGAAGCATCAGAAGAAGGTCAGCAATAATGCAACACATTGAGTACAGAAAAATTTGTGGAGGGGCTTAATAAAACAGTAGGAATATTCTGCCTTCATTTAAACATGTGCGACAAAAACAACATCAACGTACATGTTAACTAATTTGCCCAAGTATCTGGCCCAGAATTTTTTATTTTGGGGGGTAACTATTGTTCTTTGTGGTGGGGGAAGTGAAGGGCCAGTGACAGAATGCAGGCATTATATCCTACTGCAGATAACTTTTTCAAACCTGTAGATTAATAATTATAAATCTTCAATTGTAGCATTAGAGACATATGTATGGTAGTTAACCCTACTGACTCAAATCCTGTCCGCTCCCGCTTCAAATGAGGAAGACCCGAAACATAGTGGAACTACCACAATCTTGTTGTGACCATGACAGCAGCACCCCAGGCACTGATGTAGGAGGAGGAGACAGGAAACATAGGAAGGGCATGGTAAAGGTGCGTCATTCTGTGACTACATAATCTTCTGCAGTGAGAGTGAAGTGACTGTGGACTGTGTGTAGAGAGGGTTGCAGACCTTCCACTTCTCCACAACCTTCATATTCACGTGCGTCAGTACCAACTTCTCCTCTTCTATTTTACAGAATCTATTTGGGTTGGATACACAGAAAATCCTCTATTTTTACTTACGTTAATTTTATATTGCATTTTACTTATGGATGCACCAGCAACGTATTCTTTTAACAATTTCTTCCTCCCTGTTAGTCATTGAAAAGGATTTCTCCTTATATATATGGTGAGGCTTTTTTGTGTGGAGAATATCATATTTTAACAAATATTTGAATGGTTTGTCATCCCTCCCACCCCACCCCCACTACACACACATACACTTTTCACATTTTAATAGATTATGGCTACACACTCACCATAATAAATTATATTGTATATATTATATATGTTATATATGAAAGAGCCAATGTAGTATGAGTTTTATTCTTCCCTTTTATCTTTTTTGGTTATGGGGCAAAGCTAGCACTGAGTATCATTGACTACCGCCCAACAATTCTAGCAAATGACTTTTGAACAAGATACATTTGTGGCAAACAGCTGCCTGTCTGTAATCAGTTTTAAAGTTTGCCCATACTGTCTGGGACCCTTTAAACAGCAGAGCCCAGTTATACAGCCTCAGGTTTCAAGAGAGCAAAGCATGAATCAAAGAGAACACTTTCAGATGGATCAGTTTCATTGACAAGCTTGCCGCAGTGCAAGCACAGACAACAACTGCTAGCCAGGGCCAGCCCTAGACTAAATGGCGCCCCAGGCGAGGAGCATCTTCAGCAGCCCCTCACATTTGTTAAACTTGGAATAACTTACATCAGTCCAAACCCAGTGCCTGCCAAGCCCTGCACCCAGTGTGGTCATCTGCCCTTAAATCCAGTCCTAAATCACCAATTATACTATCTTTTACCTGACAATGGGGTTATTTTCAATAAGGGAACACTGCTGCTCTGGTTTCTCTTTTCTCATCAGTTTCATGGAAATATTTCCTCTACTTAGTTAGTCATCATTTCCCTCAACCCCAATACTCTGAGCCTGTCATGATGGTGCTCAGGAGAACAGTATTTTAATCCATCCTGTGGCGGGGTGACCACCTGCCCCCTACAGAAAGGGGCTGGGAAAAGCCCAGGAAGGGGTAAAGGCTGGGAGCTAGCAGGCTTCCAGGCCTGATTGGAGAGTAGGCCCAGCTGAGTGGCCACGCCGCAAACACTCCCAAGCCAGGATATAAGGGCTGGGAGGCTGAGAGAACACAGTCTCCTCTGTACCCAGAGGGAGACCGGCCTAGCTGCTGGGGCTAAGCAGGGTACCTGGGTTAAGGCAGGGCTGGGGCAAGGCAGAGGGAGCTGGGAAGGTTCCAGCCTGGGAGGCCCCAGGCTGTAGGGGCCTGGAAGGAGGCCCCACCCAGGGGTATTGGGGTTGCAGGGGCAGCCCAGGGCCAGAGATAGAGGCAGCAGGCCAACCCCCCTTGCCGGTGATGAGAAGCTATGATACTGCAGTCTGCCTCAGTGAGCGGGGGGAAGTGGTGACTGGCAGTGGCCAAAGCTGAGGCAAGGTGGGGATAGTGGGTGGAGGGTTCCCCGGGGGGAGGGGAGACCCTTAAACCTAAGGGGGTACTGCAGGGGTGCAGCACCCTCAGGTAGTGGGCACCAGGGTCCAGGAGGGACACGGGGCCAGGAAAGAAGCGGGGCATCAACCTGCGGAGGGCGCTCCGGACGCTGGAGGAGCTGATTCCCCAGTCGACCAGTGGGAGATGCCGCAGGGGTGAGTGTGTGCCCCGTGACACATCCAAACATGTTGTTTGTTTATAACAAGACAAGTTAGAGTTTTTCTTTAGACACCATTAAAACGTCACTATTTTAAAACTAAATTCCAGGAGTGTGAAAGTCAGGATTTTATAATCTAGTACATGCAATTATAGGAAGTGATGCAAGGAGGTGACATGCAGCTTGTGATTTTAGACACAGTCCTGAACAAGGAGCAGAACCATCAACAGCACTATTCTAGGAGTAGTCCCAGGAGCTTCTGAATCACCATTGGGGTTTTCAAACTGGGGGTCAGGACCCCTCAGGAGGTCATGAGGTTATTTACATGGGGGAGAGGTCAAGAGCTGTCCGCCTCCACCCCACACCTAGCTTTGTCTCCAGCATTTATAATTGTGTTAATTCTATTTAAAAGTGTTTTTAATTTATAAGAGGCTTGCTATGTGAAAGAGGTCACTAGTCCAAAAGTTTGAGGACCACGGTCTCTTATGAAGAGTAAATTACTAACCTCTCCAGCTCAGCTAAATAGTAAGTCTTCATCTGCAGATTCTGAAAATTGTTCAGAGTTGTTATTTTGATGGCAGAAATGAGAGATTTAGGAGTCAATGAGTGCCATTAAAAACTCAGCATTTATAGCAAACAGTAATTAATTTAATTATAGTAGTTATGGTATTTTCCATTCTAAATACAAAGAGTCAGTACTTGTAAATGGCTACCAGCACACTTGGGAGGTAAAACACTTTTTCAGGAATTTAAGTCTTTTGTTCAAGCTTCGTGATTCTGATCTCACTTTGGTTTTTATAATACTTCAGTATAATACCAATGACTTCAATGGAAAGACTCCTGATTGATCCAGGTTTGACCTCAAAATTCTATTCCTGGGAGAATTCTGCACCACTGCGCAGGCACAGAATTAATGTCTCTCACAGATTTTACTCTTTCCTCCTAGAAGAATTGATTCACTCTCCTCTCCCGGGCAGCACTCCCGAGCAGGAGCTTTTGGTTCAGGGATTGGGAGCAGCTGAGGGAGACATAAATAATAGCTTGGGAGTGGGGGGTGGAGATTGGGCATGCATGCAAGACTCTGTCCCTCTCACTTGCTATTGTGCTACACCCACAGCTGCTGGGCTTCAGCTCCTAGTCCCAGCTGAGTTGGTGGGAGACAAGACTTCCTCTTCCACTGCATGAATCAGGGGAGTCTGGGTGGGGAGTGGGGTGGTGTCCAGATGAATGGGGATTGGGTAGAAGGGGGGGGCAGCTCCCCATACGGTGACCCCTCCCCCAGCTGCAGGAAGCTTCCCAGCTCCACCCAACCCCCATGCATCTAGACCCCACCGCACACCCCCTCTTCCCCACTGAGCTCCACCCCCTGCATCCGGACCCTACACACATACCCACACCCCAAGACCATTTCCTCACTGAGCTCACTGCACTTAAAACCCTACCCGGCTGAGCCCCACTCTCCCCGCACCCTGGACCACCCTTCCAAGCCCCACACACCTGGAACCTTACCTCACTAAGCCCCATCCCCTATCTCCTGAATCCCCCTGCTGAGCCCCATCCCTCCACACCCAGACCCACTGCTGAGCTCCAAGCACCTTCACTTGGACCCCCACCCACAGAGTCCCATTGCCCCTCCCCCCTGAACTTCACCCCCAACAAGTCCCTCTGCATCCAGGCCCCCCAGCACTAGACCCCACCACCACCAAGCAGCCCGCACCCAATTGCCTCACACAGAACCTTCACCTCACATCTGGATCCTCCACACCAAACCCCTCCACACTTGGATCCTGCTGGGCTGAATCTGCCTGCCCACACCTAAATTGGGTGTGCATGAGAGACTCTGTCCCTTTCGATTGCTATTGCGGCGCAGCGTGTGCCCAGTACAGAGGAGCAGTGCACCAGGCCGTTTCTGGGGGAGGCCTCACCCTTGACCTGTGTCAGTGTTGGATGTAGCTTCATCACTGAGCCTGTGTCCCATGAGTGGGGGCTCAGGGTGACCCCCATTTTCGTGCAGCCAGTGGCCTGCACTCCTCACTGCCACGCTGATGTCTCTATTCCCCTTGCCCTTCTAACCTATTGTCTGCGACAATCTCCGTTCTAGTCCAGTGTCACATCTAAACAACAAAATAAAACATACCGTTTTATTTGAAACCATCTGTTTAATCTTGTATTTAGCTGTGACACCAGAGTATATTTCCCAGACCTGAAGAAAAGCTCTGTGTAGCTTGAGAGCTTGTCTATCTCACCAATGGAATTAGTCCACTAAAAGATATTACCTCATCCACCTCATCTCTCTGATGTTTTGTGTGTCAGAGAAAGGCCACTGACAAAGAGAATCTTCAGATGCTTATGGGACAAACACCCTCTCAATCTCAAAAATACATGAAAAGAAGTCTCAAAAAGGAGAAATTTAGCCACAGTCACTCCTATTGTATCCCCTATTCTTACGGTCTTTGAAGATCCACCAAATACTATCAAACTGAATTAAAAGATCATGCTTTTCTGTCTCCGCGGAACTGATGGCTAGAGTAGAAATTTCCAAAGAATGCACTCAAATTAAACATCAGATTTTGCCTGCTGAATCTTTATGAACTCACCATTTTTCACATCCATTTTTTTTAGATCATGTGAAAAATGGTGCATGTAATTTTAGAAGCTGGATTGAGGCACCTTTGGGAACATATCCTTATATAAACAACTGTTGACGTATGATAGTGTTAACGCTTGTTGCCTAAGGGGGAAAAATGTTACTATTGACTGTCCCTTGCCCTTTCTCTTACATTGTTAAAATCCTAGAAACAACAGGAACTGTTTTAGAGATAACAAAGAGTAACTAAGTTTGCAGGTTTTACCAGAAGGCAATGACAGCTATATCTGTGCCAATCTAATTCTAGCTGCAACAAAAATCTCACACCCCAGCAGCTGCAGAGAAGAAAGCTAAGGAACTCAGTCAAATCGGTCTAATGGAAAAGAGGAACAGCAAGTTAAAGTACCGATACAGGGATCTGGCTCTGAAAGTACTTTTGTTTGAGGCACTCTTTGGGAAAACACAGATATGAAATGAACTATTGTATAGGGCCAGAACACACACAGGGAAAAGTCATAAGAAAAGTGATGCTCCTAATGCACCCTATGCAAGTCACAAGAAAAAAGGCACCGCAAACTCTTTTTCAGGCAGTGTTGCTAGCACCATACAGCATATCACCCGAAAGTCAAGAGTACATTACTTATTTATAGGATACTCAAAGTATGCTAAGCATTTTACAGACATGTTTAATGACTATGCTCCAGCCTTGAAGAGTTTATTTGATCACCAGAAAATAAGGATGGATGGGAGAAGGGCATAAAGGATCAAACATACATGCACAGCAATATCTGGCCTGTTACTACTTTTTCTATGATCTTTATATTTAATCAAGTCCCCTGAATTACTCACCATTGCTGCCTTATGATAAAAATGCCCTTTTCCACTTGCCTCCCTCCCCCCTTCCCTTTTCCCTCATCCAATTCTTTATTGAGTATGAAACCATTAGAAAAACAGCTTGTTAAACAATATCAACATCAACTGTCCCAAGGTAACTTGCAGATCTAGTAGGGGCAGACAAAAGTCTCCCTCTTGTCCTCTACTCCAGTGACCAGGAGCAGCTTCGGCTTCTGGTTCCCTGTTGGACTGAGGTGAGAAAGTGGGTCTGCAAATCTGGCCTCAGGAGTTGCTGGGCCAGGAATCTCCCAGCTTCAGATGTCTAAGAGTGGCTCTTGCCGCTGCACCCCCAAGGAGGAAGGAACAAAAGGCTACAGACTAACTATATGCCTAGCACAGTGGAGTCTTGACCTAGTTGGTCTCTGCAGTCTTCTTCTTCCTCACATTAGTTCCATCAAATGGAATCTGCTCTCTGAGTCCTCTCCCTCCAAACTGCTCTGTTCAATGCCAGATCTTCCATCAGACCACACATTAATATGTCTTCCTTTAGGACAGGGGTCTCAAACATGCGGCCCGGGGGCCACATGCGGCCCGCAAAGCCCTTCCCTGCGGCCCGCCAAGCTTCCTGGCGCCCCCCCTCCCCCCCGGTCCCCCCATGTCCCCCCATAGCAGTTTGCAGGATGGAGGGGCCAGAAGTGGAGGCTTCTCTGCTGCCTGGCTGGGCCGCGCGTGTTTCTAGCTCTGGACTTCCTATATTGCTCTTGCTTTGTTTGCCAAACAGCTGTTGGTGGTGCCTAGCGCTTTCCAGGAGGGAATGGGGAGCTGCGTGCTCAGAGGAGGAGGTGGGGCAGGGGTGGGACCTCTTGGAAGGGGTGGAGTGGGGGTGGAGCCGAGGCAGCAAGGGCAGGGTGTGTGTCAGTGGTGCGGCCCTCGGGCCAGTGCACTAGTCCTCATGGAAGGGGTGGAGTGGGGGCAGAGCCGATGCAGCGAGGGCAGGGTGTGTGTCAGTGGTGCGGCCCTCGGGCCAGTGCACTAGTCCTCATGGAAGGGGTGGAGTGGGGGCAGAGCCGGGGCAGGGAGGGTATGTGTGTGTGTCAGTGGTGCGGCCCTCGGGCCAGTGCACTAGTCCTCATGCGGCCCTCATGGTCATTTGAGTTTGAGACCCCTGCTTTAGGATATCCCACAACTACTTCTTGGGTCAGCCTCTCTGTCTTTTTCCTTCAGTCTTGGTCTGTTGGAGTCTCTTACCCACATACCGTATATACTCGAGTATAGGTCGACCCGAATATAAGCCGATGCACCTAATTTTACCACAAAAAGCTGGAAAAGTTATTGACTCGAGTATAAGCCTAGGGTGGGAAATGCAGCAGCTACCGGTAAATTTCAAAAATAAAAATAGATACCGTATCTATCAGGATTTTCACTCACTCCAAATGAAAATACATTTTAAACTTCTTTTAGTAGTTTTCACAAGGTACATCCGGTAAATCACCCACAAAATGTAAGTGAGTGCATCTGATAGTTGGAGACCCTTGAAGCTTCTATAATAAAACTATACTGATTAAAGACTGTTGTATTGATTGCAATCATTATTGGCTCAACCTGCCTAAAGGAGAGTAAATATGCATTACGCCCCGGTTCCTCCCCTCCCCGCCGAAAAAAAAAAAAAAAAAAAAAGCGTGCCTCGCTCTCCTGTCCCCACCGCGCGGGCGGGCTGCCGGGAGCGTCCCGGTTCCCCCCTCCCCGCCGCGGGCGGGCTGCCCGGTTCCTCCCCTCCCCGCCGGAAAAAAAAAAATAAAAAAAAAATAAGCGCCTCGCTCTCCCGTCCCCGCCGCGCGGGCGGGCTGCCGGGAGCGTCCTGGTTCCCCCCTCCCCGCCGCGGGCGGGCTGCGCTCCCAGCAGCCCGCCCGCGGCGGGGAGGGGGGAAACCGGGACGCTCCCGGCAGCCCGCCCGCGCGGCGGGGACGGGAGAGCGAGGCGCTTTTTTTTTTTTTTTTTTTTTCCGGCGGGGAGGGGAGGAACTGACTCGAGTATAAGCCGAGGCGGCTTTTTTCAGCCCAAAAAGTGGGCTGAAAAACTCGGCTTATACTCGAGTATATACGGTAGTTGTCAGGACTGAGCTTAACATGACCAAGCCAATTAAATCTTCACCACTCCCTCATTTTTTTGTTTTGTGTGTCTCTAATACATTTGTTTTGTGCATCTCCAATATACATATTCCTCACATGGTCTCTCTTGCTTACCCCCACAACCATCTCCAGGTTTACATTCCTGTGGAACAGATAACTTCCTTATATTTCTTCTCTGTGTCTGAGCACTCAGTGCCCTACATTAAAACTGGATGGAACACCATTTTATAGACTTTCATTTTAATCATACTGTTATTTTCCCATTGGCCTCTGCAATATGCATTTTAAATAAATAACAATAATCTCCCTTCCCTAGATTCAGAAGCAGCTCCTGCCACTGCTGAGCATTCCATGGATTCCAAAATATCTAGCTGGCTGTCATGTAAGTCTAAGGATGTGAAAGAGGGATGACGGAATTATACACAATTTTGAGGAAGGGGAGGCAGCACAGATCATGTATATTTGCATGAGGTGCTACCATTTTGTTAATAAATATAAAATTTGGGGACAAGATGTACAGAACAATTTAGAGCAAAGGAAACAGCAATGAATTTACACTGCAAAGTTTTTAATCTGCTTTCGAGACTAATGACTTGAACACATGAAAGGGAATTGAAGATCTATTGGTAACATTGCTTGATGCATATGTCAAGTTCAATTGAAGAAAAACACCTAATGGTCTTAAAAAAATAATGTTTGTTGTCTCTGGTTTGATTTCACTTAATATGCCTTAATCATAATTATATGACTATAGCACTGTATGACTGCAGGATACATTTAGTGCTATATGGTGCCCTTACAGTGATTTAACAGGTTTGGATTTTTTTTTTTAATGTTTCAACTTAACTTTGAATTTCCCAAGCTTGTAATGCTTGCTTTTAGAATACTTACAACAGCCTTGTAATTATTTTTACCTTTACATTTCTGGTGCATACTCTGAAATTCAACTCCACTTTAACAGTGTTTTATCTGAAAATGTATGTGGCATTTTAATTTTAAAGAATATTTGAATTTACAATAATACAGTCACAGGGCTACTATGTTCATAATATATACACATACTTACAAAATGCAACTACTCTCCAGCTCTGTCACAACACATTATCCAGCCACTAAGCATTTCCTAAACTTACCATAAGAATGATTTTTCACTTAACCATTTGCTCTATTTCTTTTTAAAAATCATTCTATTTTAATTGTGATAGTTATATTATTTAGCCACATAAATCCCCATCCTTCTTAAAACATCTCCTATCCATTGTGGTTCCTCATCAGCATCTAACCCTCTCAACCATCTGAACAGATAAGGAAGATGATAATGCAAGACAGGACTATCTGATGGTCTTCTCCGTAAACAATTTCATCTTGTTAAAACTTTGGAGGGATTTGGAACAACGCTAAGAGCCCCAAGTTCTGGACTAGCATTACAGCAAACTATTAAAGACTCTTTGAACTGATTACTTAGTCTACCTCCCCTGGAAGCTGGAAACATATGAAGAGAGAGTGTAAGACTATATTATAGTATAATATTTACCATTTATTAATTGTGTTGCTTTTTCCTCAATAACCCATTCCACCAACAAAACATTTTTTTTAATAAAAATTACTTTGGGAAAAAAAGTGGGAGCAAAACAAGCATTAATTCCAAATAAACTGATGTTCTTGGAAGTCTTGCTAAAGCTTTGTGAAATACGCAATAAAACTTACACAGCTGCTATTTGTTTGCTTGTAATGAAGTGGATTCTCAGAAATTATAATAAAATATTTTAGAAGAGCTTAATTGAACTTCTAGAGGACCTTTTGATACTATTGTTCTTCTCCATGAATTTATAGTCATATGCACGAGTCATTTCAGGCATCCTCAGCTACCAAGAAAATTCTAAAATTTACTTTACAGAGGTTTTGTAAAGAAAAAATACTAAAAAGGTTATCATCATAAATGAATATTATACAGTCCTGCTCCTCTCCACCAAAAAATTCTGAAATCAGGAGAACACACACACACAATGTCATACACTAAAACAAAGGATGTAGGACTAAAAAGAGGATTCTCATAATTGTATAAGTATATTAACATAATAAATTAGTGTAGTTGATGGCTATTCCATTTTTTACCTAGGTTACACACTCTTTGTAGCACAATAATCCCTAAAACACCATGGCTACACATATTAGTTTTACTTTTATTGCCTGAATATCGGCACACTTCAAGGAGGTCAGTCTGATTATGTGTTTCAATAATATACTATACAAGTAAATGTGACTAAACATCAATATTGACACCAAAAAGAATAATCTATGCAGTAGAATACACAATTTTTAAGATCGGGCAATATATAATGTATTAACTTCATGTATGCATATATTGTACCTAATTTATGTACTCACAATTTTTATTAAACCTGTTTCATCTAACTTCTGAAGTTCATGTACAGAATGAACAAGAAGCTATTGAATTTCAAGTTTCCCTTGAACACATTTTGCCAGGTTTAATATGATACTTTTATTAAATACTAAACCTGCATAACTTGAAAGAAAGGTGACAACTGGCTACCACTCAAAATCATTCAATACTATGCAAGCAGGAGGAAAATCTTGAGTCTTGTAAAGTTAGTTATTTTTTCCACATTTTTCATACTATATATTATACTCTCTGACAGATTGAAAAATTGATCCTATTGAGAGAGGCTTTGTGTGTTTCTTCTAAGGTGCATATTCTTTCCTAAATGCATTGTCTGTATAGCTACCATTAGGCCTAATGTTAATAGAAGTTATAAAGATATAAAAGGGAAAATATATTCATAAGTATGAAAATCAGCAACAGAAAAGTGTTTTTAAAAGGATACATTAATTAATGCTAAGTTAAAATAGAAATCCATTACATCCATAAATGTGCTTGTAATAGCCAGAAGTACATTATAGATGGAATGCATATACATAATATACATGTGTATGTAATTTTCTCACACTCACACACACACTTTATGCACCCCCATCTGCATCTATTTATAGGCACATGCATTGTGCATTTGTGTGCGTTTGTGCAGGTGTGTAAATATGGATTTACTGGTACCTTGTATGTGTAGTATACACATACACATAAATTATATATACTCTGTTATACACACACACACACACTGTACATATAAATATTATTAATATCTCTGTGTGTACAGGTATTGATCTACACATACATACTATTAATAGATGCACTTAATGACATATGGTCTGATCCTGGAAGCACATACTCAGGTGTGGTCATCAGGACTATTTACATGAGTACAGATTTACAGTGTCAGACCCTGATGATATTACAATACATTTTCAACCTGATTAACGATCAGTCCATAAATTAAAAGCAATACAAAATGGAAGTAAGGAACACCTAGCAGGATCGAAAATTTCAGCATATATTGTACAGCATCTCTAAAAAGACATTTAGATATTAAGGGTTTAAACCTCAAATTTAAAACAATAGGGAAAGATGCATGCATGGTTACACTCTATTTATAGAAGCTATAGAAGGGTTTGGCAGAAGGCCTTCTATCATAATATGCTCAAAGTAATTTTGTAAGATGTAACTTTGATTTTCTCAGTGCTTAAATATTTTATAGTTGCTTCCCACTGAAAAAATGTTTGAGCACTAAGCTTGGTAAAGTAAATGGATTATTTTCCGTGTCCTGATTCAGATTAAGAAAAAAAGAAATAGATTTTTTTAAATGGATTCTGTCACAAAATCACCACACCAAAATGTGGATTTTGATTATAGTGTTCTCTATTTTTGTAATTTCTTTCCATGGAAAAACAACCACCACCCACATAATTTAAAGATCTCTTTTTGTTGGTGTGCTTTTGGAAGAAAAAAAATCCAGAAAATGCTAATGAAAAAGACAACACTCTTGCAGTTACAGAACTTGACTCTGGAATCTGATCTACCCTTTATAAACATGCCTAACACACTTCTTATTAATGCTGAACTACACAGAAAAATTCAGGGCTATAGAAGACCCAACAAAATATATCTCCTGATTAAGTAGCATGAAAGCCACCCCAAACTGATTTCACATTGCATGGCGTTATGGGAGATATTGCTATATGAACGCTATGGACCAAATCCTTAGCTGGTGTAAATCTGAGCAGCTCCATTAATTCAATTGAGCAATGTTTATTTACACCATTAGAGAATCTGACCCAATATGTATTTTTTTCCTTTTTTCAGGCCCAAATGCAACATGTTTATTAACTCAAAATGAACATTAGAGGACTATATCTCTGTCTTATATTTGTCCACCTACAACCTTCTCTCACTTCAAAACCTTAGCTAATGTTAACTTGTGTAGATACAACTATATGAGAATCTGATTTTGATTTGTTTCCCTGAGAAAAAAAATGGTATATATTCTAATTGCATTTTTTCATTCCATTGCTCCAAGACAAAAAGGAAAGGATGGAATGTTCATTGAGTAATAGAGATTCTTTGCATTCATAAAGTGGGTTAGATGTGGGCATTTGCGAGAATCCCTGTAAACCGCCCATTAATATTTATAACACACTACACACTGTTTATATAACAAAAGGTTAATTTTAAGTTACACCACAAGGTTAACACTACACTGGTCATATAAATTCAATTTATTACTGACTTGTCCCCAGTTTTTTTATTATACACATATGTCCATGACCTACTTTACTAATTAGCATTATTAATAATAAACAGATTTTTCATGTAATCCTATAACTAAAAATACCAGAGGCCTGCTGCTGTAAGAAAATGAGTGTCTTCAACTCACAGTGGGGCTGATAAAAGATGAAAGTACTCAGCACCTCACAGGATTGGAGTTATAACTGTCAGAGCAAAGTGATTTAGACTTTTAGTTCTCATTTCCAGAGCTTCACAATGACTATTACATTGACTGTTAAATGCACTCTAGCATGCATGCCTCAGACAAGTGTACCAGAACTCTTAATTAAAAGGGCTTCATTTTTGCCACAAAAGGAGCTAGATTGTAATGGCATCTTTTGTCCCGTGGTTAATGAAGGATGAAATATTGTTTAAATAATTAGCAACACTGCTGGGATAGAATGCAAGTAATTAGCATAGCTTGACACCCAGAGCAACATATCAAAAACCAACTAGTTGCAGTTGATAGCATCAATACTATGTTGATTTTAAAAAAAACTCCGCTGAAAGAAAATGTCACTTAAGGTATGGTGTGTTTTGTTTTTTTAAGGAAACTGTTATCACTAAAAATGTTTGAATGAGTCCAGCGATTTTACAGAATAATACATGTTCATTTTTTCAAAAATCTTTGTATCACCACTAATCTTTTTATTTAAATAACAATGTTTGCACAACCAATTATATCCATTTCTTTTAGTTGATGTTTTAGTTTATTAATTTTAACATTGAGCTTATTAGCTTCTACAAGTCCATGTGGATGTAAGTCAACATATAAACTCAAGCCCAAGATCCTTCCATTCTTAGTAGCAGTATTGTAGCTAGTATCTATCTCAAAGATCAGTATTACCCTTAATGAAGGAGACAACCAGAATTCAAGAGTGGATTTGGAACTCTTGCTTGTCTGACAGACAGCAGAGGCCAGCTCTTCAGCTGATGCAAACCCACATCATTCTTTTTATTTCAATGGAATGATACCAATTTACATCCTGTAGATCTCGTTCTAGGATTTTAGCACATAAAATATTCTTAGCCTCAGGGGAAAAAAGGGTAGGGAGAAAAAGGATAGGGCATGGTTTTCAAATAGCCTTGCTGAGGGCGGCGCAGTGATGGCCGCTGCTTCCCACACCCCCATTGGACCGAATAGGCGAACCACGGCCAGTGGGAGCCGCGATCAGCCGAACCTGCAGATGTGGCAGGTAAACAAACCGGCTGGGCCCACCAAGGGTGCTTACCCTGGGGGGCCGCATGCCAAGGGTGCCGATCCCTGACCCAGAGTGTAGTGCAGCACATGGAGGGAAAGATTTTATGAGGGAAACGGTAACTCATCATGAAGTTGGTACCAAATGGCCTTCATACATGCTTGGAGTTATCTGACAGAACTATCTGTGGGAAGAAATCAACCACCTGGCAGGATTGCTGGTGCCCAGGAAACACATATTTGAATATCTTGCTATCTTGGATGTACAATGCCAAAATATTGTAATACAGTATGTAAAAAAGAGAGAGAATTTTAGCTAAAAAACTAATTTTAGTAGGAATTTAAATAATCATTTGCATTGTCATTAAAGCCGAATGGCATCATATGACAATCATCTACTCTACCCCCTGCATTCATGTTCAGAACCAGAGCTAGCAGAAAGCCTAAGCACAGTACAAACTAGCCTGGCTTTAAATTTAATTTTCCAAGCTGTTGGTGATATTAACTCAAAGCTGTAAAGAAAAGAGCTAATTGGGCTTGCTACAGCTAAATAAATCAAAATGTGCAATATTTCCTAATTGCTTATATTGAGAACCTCAAAAATAGATTTACCCATTATTTAGATATGGCAGGTATTTCACATTAAATAGTGCATTCCTATCAATATAAGTCAATGAGCAATAGCGATGTAACAGTTCAGATTAGTCTACCAAATAGTAACATTTCATTAAGCCAATTATTGGGTTTTTAAAGCCACATTACATAGTGCTAAATGTAAAATAATATCCATCATGACAAAAAATCTTATATTTATCAAAGAATAAAATTGTGTAATATATGCACATATAACTATACTTCATTATTAAACAAGAAATCCTTTAAGATTTAAAAGAAGCTGCCAGTTTCAGCCAGATTTTCTTCCCATTACTATTCACTGTTTTAATATATGATGACATTTGAGTGCGTGTGCACTCATATAAACATAAAGTGTTTGTGTGTATATATGCATGCACACACAACAACACGTTATTAGTATATATTTTGAGATAAGACCTCTAGTTAAATTCAACCTATTCTGTTAGTTTCTTGCCATTGAAACAACTGTATGCTGAAGAAGAATGTTATTTTTACCTTCAGACTCATGATCTCTCAATTGTAGTCTTTCTTTGAAATCACCAAAGCTGCATTTCCCTAAGGAATGGGGGTGGGGGTTCCTGAGGTTCTCTCTTTCTTATTCTGCTCTGCAGCAGCATGCAAATCTGGTAACTAAAAGATCCTGGGTTCAAAGAGATATAATGCCACTCTACTTAGTTACTGCTACCTGAGTTGGAGCTTTGTTAAATTAATTCCATGCTGAAACTGGAGGACATCCAGAGAATGTGTGTTAGCAATACCGATACTATACTGAAGACCATCTGCAATGGAACACAGGACTGTCAGAGCAGCATTGTTACCTGATAGGATAGATGCCATTTCACTAAAGGGGAAGAGAGGGAAGGAGGGGGAGAAATCACACAACCAAGGGAATGTAATAGGTAGCTTTGAAACAATTTCATTTTTGTGTTCATTTCTATGTCTTATGTAAGTGTGGGTAAATGCTGTTGCTGGGAGAGTCTTGAAGACAGCTCATAAATGCTTCCCCTGCTTAGCAGTGATGCTGGGGGATTTCAAGTTATAAGCCACTGTGTTAAAAATCATCATCATCAGAACATTCAAAGAATGTCTGAACTTTCAATCAATGTCCATTTATGTGTACACACACACACACACACACACACACTGTATCATTCAAAACTTACCAGTCACTATGGATAATGCGTTAAGTAATTAAACAAGTTTACTTCAGTATTTGTAGTATGCTTGGTATTCTCTTTGGTAAGAATAGGGAAGTTTAGATAATATTGAGGTAACTTTACCTAAGGCAAATTAATTGACACCTTTTCAAGAACAGATATATGTGTATATGTGCATATTATATATTAATTACAGACTGCACTCCTACCCATACCAGCCATATTTCCCCATCATGCACTAAGCTTCTTGTGTCACCCCATTTCTTAGGCTACAAGGGGTGAGTAGGTAAAACTAACCTTTAATTTGTCATAGCGCTCACTCAAAGCTGCCACCTGATGATCACGATGCCGTCCAACCAGTTTACACAAGGCACAAATTAACTGGTCATCAGTCACACAGTACATATTAACTTTCTCGTCCTCATGCTCCAGACACATTAATCCTCGGATGTGAGAGTCCGGAATAGGTTCTATCAAACGGTGGCCCGTGAATGGCTTCTTGTTTGGGTGAGTCGCTTTCAGGCACTCCTCGCAGTAGGACACCTCGCAAGTGACACAGGTCTTCACTGCTTCCTGGGCAGGGTCCTGGTCACAAAACTGGCAGAGAACTTTTTCGCTGGATGACATGCTGTTGCTATCGAATGCCCGCTCTCGGCGGGTTTCGCTAGGAGAATTGGGCCCACTCACCGAAGCTTTCTGAAACCTGTCGATAATATTCTGCAGGGTGACGTTGCGCTTCAGTCCATCTAGACCACGTTGACTGAGAGTGATGACATAACGACAAGTAGGGCACTGGAAGGCAGTGATGGATTCCACTGATTCGTTGGTGGCACAGTGGGAGACCAATATGCGATGCGCACAGTTGAAACAGAGGCTGTGAGCGCAAGGCAGCAGCAGTGGGTCCTCAAACAGCTCTAGACAGATAGGGCAGGTCAATTCCGACTCCAGTGTTTCCATCTTCAAGCAAAGCTTTCCTGTGTCGTCAGCGAAATCCAGGGAAGCTGATCGGCTATCTGGAAACATAACGCAAAATTCGATTAGGAGAGAGAGAGCAAGAGGGGTCAGCCACAGGGGGTTGTCAACTTTCGCCACTGGTACTATCAAGCCACCCCGGCAGACTGAAGAGCAATCTAAAGTTTTGAATCTGCATAGACATTCATCAAGGTATTTAAAATTGTACTATTTTATATTTAAAAAACATAACAATTGTACGGCTCTGTATTTAAAAAAACAAAACAAAAAACAAAACCTTTTGTCAGTTTCTCTATCTTTAACATGAGATTGAGGGCAACAGCAGATGTTTTGTGGTGCTTTTGAATTATTAAAAAGCCAAAATTAAGACCTTCAAACAGCAGAACAACATATCACAGTAAAAATAGATTCCTGCTGCAGAAGCGGCTTTCTGCTTTGCTAACCTAATGGCAATTTTTTTATTTCTGTTTTGAAGAGCAGCGGAGCAAGGATTAAACCACAGTATTATAATAGATAACCTAAAAGCTCCTTGTTGCTTCTGTACTTCACATTGTGGCATTGTCTCATATTACAAATGTTGATTAATGTTACAGTCATGGTACATAAATATACTGGGTATATCTTTCTCTCTGTGTGTTTGTGAATATACACGTAGTGTAGTGTATATGTATATACACATGCAGTAGAGTACATAGGTGTATATATATTTTAAGAATGTGTATATGCATAAATACATCACACACACCCGTAATTAGGCATATACATACCCATATTCCCACCAGCAGCAGCAATGGATACAACAGAAATATCTAGAGATTAGGCAAAATATAATATAGATATCTATTTTAAAGAGAAAATATTAGCTCTGCACAGATTTCAATGAGCTGATCTAAGACATAATATGAGCTCCCGGAAGATCATTGAGCTAAAGTGAAATATCTGTGGTTTGGTTTAACAAATTTATCTTGGTGTGTATATAATCTTTGTTGTTACAATTTAGAAGGAAAATAGACTATTGCCTGAAAATACTCAGTGTAGTGGTTTTGGTTTATAGATCAGCTGAAGGGGATAAGGAATCACCGCTGATTTTAGATGAAGGGCATGGGATTTTCAAGAAAACGCAGCAGTACATCACTGGAAAGAGATCAACTGAAACTTCATTTTGTTTCCTCTTCTCTATTCAAGTTCCAGGGAGTGATTTTGAAAGAGTCGCCCTATGCAGCTCTCCCTGCCTAAGCGCTCATCAAGGCCCCATTGCTATTGCAAGCAGACAGGTCAGTGAAGCAGAAGCAAAAGCTATGCTTCACACTCACAGAGCTGTACCTCTTCACAGTACAATCTATTTAAGCTTTGTTGCTCATAACCGAGGACAGCTTCAGATGGCACAGCTGCATACTCTTTACACTGTAAAGTCATTGTTCAGTTGTGTGAACTCCTGCCTCCCTCCCACTTCCACACACACAAAAAAATCACATACAAATCTTGGTTCATTAAGGGTGAAGAGAGCCTGGTGCTCATTAGCAAGCTTGGGAACCAAATCTCTTTGAACTTTCTGCATTTCACTACAATTAAACTTGGGACTGCAGTTACAGTGACAGGAATGCTATATATAACCCCAATACAAACCACGACAGAACAGAAAAGTTCAACAAATGGAGGCAAGGTTCAAATCATCCGTTAATTCTTATTCATACGTGCTTTGTGGGAAGGGTACTGAGGCTTCTGTTCCAGAGATGTTTTTGCCCCTTTGCAGTCTTCCAGATATTTGCCAAAAAATCTGTGGAGATTTTTAAAAGCACTGTCTTCATTTTCAGGTCTACTGTGATGATGATCTTGGTTCAACTAAAGTTCACTTTGCCACTGTCTAATTCAGTTATAACTATCCATCAAATGCCAGAATTACATGCTGTGCCTGTTAAAAATTAAAGACCTGTTGATTTGACATGGGTGCAATGATAACCCTCCACTCTCACATCAACCACAGTCACACGGCACACAAAAGATGAAAGCACATTTTGCAGATGAAGAACAGTGTCTCTTTTCTTTTCTTCATTCACTGTTCCATGGGAGATCCAGATGATCAAAACCTCATTCATGCTGTTTGAATTCATTCCACACCACAACGGAATATTCATCACCCATTTATCCTGCATTTTATATGATGAACTGAAAATAAGAGAAGGAGATTTATGTTGGCAAAAGCCAAGGTTTATGCCGGCAAACCCAAGTGTTACTTCTACACTAGCATTTCAGTGAAAACACACTGACCATCAGCATTTCTTTCTAATAATTGTTTAGGATTTGGGCCTTCTTCCATGCTTCCTTTTATACATCCCTCCCTCAGAAATCTCTCTGGCTCTGGGTGTGCCAGGTGACCTCCTTATCTCTGTTCAGTTGCCTCCTTGAAACACATGGCTTTTAATGATAGTCAACTACAGATAAACCAGGAGGTATATACGCCACTGATCCAAAGGTTGGAGCATACCCAGTGATTAAGAAATTATGCTATTTTGTCCAAGTCTGCTGTAGGATCAGATTCTGATACCTTTACTCGCACTGAATGGTAACTTATTCCTTGAGTAGCACTACTCAGTGAAAGTAAGGGCATCAAAATCTGTCCCTTAAATTGTAAGCTCATTCAAGCAGAGACCTGTCTTCCCATTTGTTCAGAGTTGAACACACCGAGGGAGCTCATTAAATATATGTTTCCTTGTACCAAATATTGCTAAATCTTCTACCAAAATCATCTGCACCTCCTCTCCTTTGCAGCTGCCAATGACAATTACTTTTAATAACACTGCATTTTTCATTACCACTGCCTCTGTGACTAAACCAAAACTAATGTAAGATGAACAGATTATGCTAAAGACAATCCAATTAGCAGTATTTAACCAACTACAATCCTGCTATTGTACTTTTAAACAATTCAATGCAGGTCATGTTCGCAATCCACCCACCAAGTCTCTCAAACCCCAATGCCATTTTTCCATGTATAAATGTTCACTTTCCTGAGATTTCTGGAAAACTTCTAAACACTTGAAATTTGAAGACTGCACTTTAGGACCAATAAAAGAAAGTATGGCAAACGTATTGTCATAGAAACAAAAATTCAGTACAAATGGTTTGTAATAGATTTTTTGTGGCTTTACAAAGCTGTAGTCTGTAAAATTACTGCCACCCAACCAATGCAGGAGAAACAGCAATAGGGAAAAGAACTTGGAATATATAATTTGGTAATTTCAAAAATATAGAATGACAGGCATAAAAATATCATTGCAATGAGAAATACTAAGTTCTGCTCACAAGAAGTAATTTTAGCAATAGACAGCAGTGAAATAGCAAATGCTAATACATGAATATTATTTCTATCTGGGAAACCTACTTCAGTAACAACTGAATGTAGGCCTGGCTTGACGTGAGTAATTGGACATGGGTGAGGTCTCACTTTTTGGGAGGCAGGATTAGGATCAACAGGCTGAAAATAGAATGTTTGTACTAGCTAAAATAAGTGGGAATCATTTACAATGTCCAAGCTAACAATGGATAAGTTGGGCACGTAAAGATGAGCAAACAGTACATGGAATGTGCGTGGACAGAGCACGCCACACAGAGATTAGTTCCTACAAAGTAACCAAGCCAATCCCAAAACATGTGATGCAATCAATAATAAATGCAATGTGATGTGTGAATTATATAAAAAGGAAAAGGTTTGCTGTGTAACTTTTGATAGGTGGTATGCCCTATGATCAACCACTATGTTTGAATCTGAGCCACTCAGCATAGCTTTGCTGAGTACCTCCTGCTGCTCCTGCTATCAGCCTGGGTTCCCTACACCCAGGCTGGCAGCGGGAGCTGAGTGGGGCAGGTGGCAGGACCCCCGGTGGCAGGAGCCTGAGGAGAGAGCCCAAAGTGGTGGCGGGCTGAGCACTCAGCCTGCTGCCGCTTTGGGCTTTCCCCCCAGGCTCCTGCCAGCCTGGGTCTCAGCCCGCTGCCAGCCTGGGTTTCCTACACCCAGGCTGGAAGCAGGCTGAGACCCCAGCTCGTAAGGGGCCAGCGGGAGAAGTCCCAAAGCAGCGGCAGGCTAAGGACTTTGGGGCTTCCCCTACCGACCCGTTTAGACATCCCGGTTAATCCGCAGCCCGGTTAACCTGTGCCCAGATAATCAGGAGTCTACTGTAGTTGGATGTGTATGAAATGCATGAATATAACTTCACTAAAGAGCTACATTTAAAAAGAAAATGTTCAGAGTGGAAAATATCTTTTTAAAACTCGCAATTCTACATATTGTTATTGGTTAAAAAGCCCAACACTTCTTCACTGACAATATCCAGAGCCAATGTCATTAGTGTACTTAAGACTCTTGCAATTTATTTCAATGAGAGCATGATCAAGACCCAAAAATATATTCACTGAGGAGTATGCAACATGTTCTTCTTGGCTCTAGTAAGTATTTTGCAGCTATTATAGCAAACAGAGAAAAATTCCAATGTACCCTACATGTGTGTTAGTATTCCTCCTTGAGGTGACATTACAATTAACCCCTTAAACAATTTATTTAAGGTTAGACCAAAGTACAATGATAATATTGTACTTCTGAGTATTTCTTCTCTACTTTTTTTTGGCCCTGGAAGTGCAACAGCAACTAAATACTCTAAGTCCATGTACGTACCAAGAAGCTGAAACTCTTCTATCTTTGCAGGTAGATTTGATAACTGTTCTTTCTTCCTACCCATCTTATACTCCTTACTACAACATTTGAGTGCCTCTTCTTTTTTTCTCTTTAGCATTAACTACATAATAACATCATTATTGCCAGATAATGTCATCCACCATTTTGATCCAATAAATTCAGGACAAGACTAAGTATTGCTAATTTCTGAAGAGTGCTAATTTTATATCTGAGGTAAAACTATATTTAAAAGTAAAAAAAGGAAAATATACCTAAGAAGAATAGGCTAGAGTCTCTAGTTAACTAAGGACACTTTTTGTCAGAGAGTCAATGGAGAATACCCCTCTACTGGAGTAAAGCTAGCAGAAGTGGCTCGAATGCTTCTATGCAGTTGCCCATTCCTCAGAAAGAGTTAAAGGAGAGGGTGTGTCAGGGGCAGGTCATGGACAAGATGGGGTAGGTAGCAATGTGGTAGAAAGGATCTCTGCGACTCTTGATCCTCCATTGGCATAAATTCTTGAGCCAGTGGCATAAATAAGGGCTGTCCTTAAGCAGTCTTACACTGTGCTGAATCAGCTGCAACCAGCTGCCACTCTCCACTGTTCAAGGGCATGTAAAACTGTGTAACTTGGTAACAAACTGTATTTATTCAGAAGCAAAAACAAGTGTGTCGTGCTATAGCTGGAGATTCTCCGATGTGTCTCCTCACTAACAAGATTTCAGTGTTGATGAATCAGATCCTAACCATACCCAAAGCGGTTTCCACTGGCATTTTTCCTAGCAACATTTAATGACAACATAGTGGCTTAGTAGGGATAGCACTGATTCTGGATTTCAGCACTGCAATGCCAGGGCCCATGCCGCAAATACTTACACGTATCACCAGCACTGGAACCAGGGATGGGGGAGGAGAAGAAGGGGGCAGTCAGGGTGCCATGGCCACCCCACTTTTGAACAAAAGAAACATATGTGCTCTCTGTGGGATATTTAAGTATTAATTCCTCTGCCACTTTGGCCTCCCTCCCCAACCCCAATTCTACAAAGGTTCAGGGCACCCGAAGGGCCATTGTCCCACCCTCCCTCCTTTAAAACGTGGCTGGGAGGCAGAACATTGTGATCTGGCCTGGTTGGCTGGCACCTGGGTCCTGCTCAACACTCAGCCCCATACCAGCAGCTGGGCCCTCACCTGTCAGTTATCAAAACTACAGCGAAGGCTTTTCTTGGTGTTGGGAACCCACCGGGTCTGGAAAGCAGGAAGGACCTGTCACCAGAGGGCTTTGGGCTGGTCAACAGGAAGAGTAGGTGTGGGGGCGGCAGCAGGGGCACCAGGAAGATGGGGATGGTGGGAGGAGACAGAGGCAACAATAGAGTAGGACTGGGGGGGGAGCAAGATAGGGATTTGCTCCCCCCACTCTTGCCATCCGTCTAGCACCTGTGATATTCTTAAATTTAATGGGAATAACTCACATATGTAAAAGCTGTACGGGTACATAAGCGTGTAAGACTAGGGAATTAGCCATGGAACACCCGCTGATGCAATTTTATTTATTTATTTTTTTGTAGAAAGTACTTTCAAACTTTAAAAATATAAAATGAATATAAACAGGTCCTGATTATATAAATTACCATGTTATGCTAATTCAAGAATGGAAGTTATAAAATAAGTTGCAAACCCTTTATAGATACCACACACAATGAATGTAATGTATAGAAACTGTTTATAATGAACTTAAGTGAAATTTGGAAAAGGAGTCAAAGGCAGAATTACTTTATGTGCACATGTGGGCGCGCGTGTCTTCTAGTGCTGACACAAAGTAGCATGGTAATAGTCAATGTCTGTTTTTCAGGTTAACCGGATGTTGTATAAATGCACGGTAAAGTGTAGTTAAGTGTTTCCATTCTTGTCATAGAATCGGATATGGGCACTGAAAGAGGCAAGAAAGAAAACCCGTCTCATCTGTAATTGATTCATTTGGAATTTCTAGTACTAGCTCTGAAGAAAGAAAAATTATTTAATTTTCCTTCAGCTGTAGGATATCAATAGAATTATTTTAGGGAACAGGTAGAACATATGGCATGAGATTCAAGAAGTATTCCTAATGCTATTAAGGAACACTCATAACCCAGTGTTTGCCCCTAATCCATTAACTACTTTCAACTTTTATATCCCAGACAGCCTAGGTCTATGATTAACTAGTGATGTTAATAATTATCCATGCATTTAATTACTTTGACATTGACATATTTTTAAAGGACTGCAACCATCCACATGGAGCCGATAATCAAAAATTAAAAAATTATTCCCCATATTTTGGGAAGAGAAGCATTCACTGTATTAGGAAAAACTAGCTGTCATTACATATAAGCCTCCGTTTACTGCAGAGAACTCTCTTCCTCATTTACATCGTAAAACTGAGGGTTAGTAAAACTTCAAAAGGAGACTATTCATTCAACAGCTTCTGCCACAAGTGAATATGTCACATTCATAATTATTCCTTTGGCAATGAAAATGTAACTGTTTTTTCCACAAGTAAACTACATATGATATGTACAAAATGTTTGTAAGAGTTTACATTGTTTGGAACTTTTAAGAGATGTTAACAAATACAGCCAAAGCACATCTCACACACCACTTGTGGTTAAACATAGTCCTAATGGCATCATTCTGTCTGTGGAATGTCATATGTCAGTTACAGAACACATGTTCTAAAGACCCAACCCTGCAAGCTGACATCAGCAAGACTGAGAACGCTCAGCACCCCACCGGAGTGGAATCTTTAATTTAAAAAAAAAACAACACCCCACACATTCGTGTACAAAATTGGGATCTAATAATAATCTGGGAACAGGAATATTCTTTGAGCGTTCCATTAAAAACTGAACAAAATCAAGAATGGCCATATGTAGTAAAGCCTCAAAGGGCCCATCAAATAGAATAGCAGATATATATTTTAATATGTTTCTGTACATTATAAAAATTTAATGCTCTGAATTGTTTTTTAATATTCATGTGTGTCCACTAGTACTATTTTTAGGTGCGTGATGCTAAAATGTGGAATACTGGTGTGAAAACAAAGGGGTAGATCCTTAGCTGATGCAAATCACCATGACTCCACTGACCTCACGATTGAGCTCCATTAACTTGACTGATTTACGCCAGCTAAAGATCTAGCTCAAAAATCTCTTACACAAAACAAATTCTCACCTCTCCATATGAAAAGAGATTAGATTTCAAATGTCTCTCTAGTAATGCAGCTGCAAAAATCGGGCATTTCCACTTCGCTTTTTGGTCAGCGTGCATTATGGGTGATGACCATGTACTTAAAAAGACCTGAGGGAGAGCCGAGCGCTACAAGGGTAAACACCATATTTAAATTCATAACCGTCCTAAACTTTGCATATAGATCTTGACCATGAATCATAAAGTGTCAGAAGAAACTCATCTTTCTGTTCTCACATCACACAGAGCCTTTAAAATGCCAGTAAGAGGTGTTTGGGGAGCTGCAACAGTCAAGTTATGACCTCACTTGTCTCACGGGGCATTTAGAATTTAAACAGACTTGAAGTTCAATGTACAGATGCAATCTTGGCTAAATAAAGCTCTTGCATTTTTAAACTAATCTCCATCCTATCCACCAGGCATACCCCATCAACCTCTCTGCCTTGCTTTCTGCTCCTCACATGTGATAGCTGGAAAGTCCCATAAAGAAAGTGTATTTTTATTCTAACAGACCAGAAATGTGTTCTCAGTATCATACTCTGCACATTTGCAACCGCTGTGAAAAGAATCGGCTCACGGGCTTATAAAAGATTTCCCAATTCAATATTTAACATTTTATTCCAATCCTATGTCTGTCACACTTGTAATTCCTTTCTGTATGTTCCTCTGAGTATCTGTATAAGACCAGTAAGTGTATTTTCAAATGAACATTTTATTGCTAAGGTAAGTATTTTTAAAATCTTTCCCGCTCAACTTAAGTGATTTATAGTTTAAGTAGAATTAAAATGAGCAACAACAAAAACGCTTTTCCACTTGCACACATCTTTCATTCGACGACCCAAATCATTTTACAAACTTTAAGGGGCAAAGTTTGTAAAGTTGTAGCATTGTAGCTACAACATTGTAGCATTGTAGCATGAGAGAAGAGTTTAGATCTAATCAGTTGAGCCTCATGTGGCCCCGGTGAGGTAGGTCCCTATTTTACTGATTGACCATGACACACAGAGGATAAGGGGAAAATTATAGCTGCTCTGTGGAAGATGCACTGTTGTAGGGGAGGAATATAAGGCTCAGAGATCGGTGCAGGAGACAGACAGCCAAATTTGGCTGCTTTTCTCCTGAGCGAACAAAGGCGGACAGACACTGTTTGTGCGGTGGGAAGATTGTGATCTGAGCCCCCCACACCTGGTGTCTGTGAAACTGCTCTAAGAGGAATGCAGTCATTAGCTATAACAGAGGTGCCACGGTGGACAGCAGTAAGGACTAGGGTTGCCAAGCCTCCAGGATTCTCCTGGAGTCTCCAGAAGTTAAAGATTAATCTTTAATTAAAGATACGTCATGTGGTGAAACTTCCAGGAATACATCCATCCAAAATTGGCAAGCCTAGAAAAGGACCTCCCACCCTGTCCCATGCAGACAGAATGGTTTCAGGGCTGTGTTCTACACTAGGGGTTCTCAACCTTTTTCTTTCTGAGGCCCTTCCCAACATGCTATAAAAACTCCATGGTCCACCTGTGCCTCACTAACTGGCTTTCTGCATAAAAAAGCCAATGCCAGCATTAGAGGGTAGCTAGCAGGGTAATTGCCGGGATCCCCCATGAAGCGGCTGTGGCTTCAGCCCCAGGTGGTGGGCTCAGGGCCCCAGGCTTCAGTCCCAGGAGGCGGAGCTTCTGCTTTCTGCCCTGAGCCCCAGTGAGTCTAACGTTGGCCTGACATAGCGGATCTGCTGAAACCTGCCCGCGGCTCCCCAGGGGACTCCAGACCCCTGGTTGAGAATCACTGTTCTACACCTCCAGCCCATCTTCCTAGCATGGTTCAGGCTCTATGAGCTAAGACACTGACTTGCGAAGTCCTCATAGAAAGTCAATTGCAGAACAAGGAGCAGAACCCAATCCCCTACTCTAACCACTAGAGACTGGGTGTATTTTTGTGCCTTATGTCAGTTACACTTTAGTATAATCCACTATGATTTGCAAGGCAATTATCTCCAGGATTCCTGATTTCCTCCATGGAGAATTTGCAAATATTGTTCCTGAGCTACAGGATTTCCACAAGAAATGTGTCTTTGGGTCAGGAGTATCTCAAAGATGGTCATCGCTTTTTTATTATTGTCTGCTGCCCCCATCTCATTTCTATTCTGCTTTAGCATGTTACAGAATGAGCAGGAAACTTAATTTAGTTACAGGCAAAAAATCACCCCAGGTCTAGTACAATGAGAGTATTAACAGGCCGGCAGTGAAACAACCCTCCCTGTTAGCAGGTGTTGATTCTGCTGGGAAAGCATTCTGTTCGATTGTGTTCAAAACGTAAGGAGGTTCTGCTGTCTCACTGAGGCAGGCAGCTTCTTATTTGTGCGGACTATGAAGAAGGTGGGGATCCATGAGAGAGAAGATCTTGGGTGTAGGCTAAGCACTCTTTAAAGTACTAAGAATAGCCGCGCCTGGAGAGAAAGCTTGAGCCTCACTTTAGTATCTTATTGTTAATTTATTTGGACAAGATTGTGATTTGCTGTTATGCAGACAAGTAAGCAAGTGTAAGATCCTTTCTCCCTCTTTACTCCACTGTGCAGCCAATTTGCCGACCAGCGTATCTCAACCAACACGGGGGGGGGGGGGAGATAATCAGCTACTGGTAATGCCAATTGCCAAGTTCTTCCTCCTTGAAGCAAGGATGAGTCTTGAAAGATATTACACTTTTGTTGTCACAATTCATTCCCTGGTCTGCTATGCACTGCCCCTTACTCAGGGGGAGATGTAAAAGTCTCAATCTTGCCCCTTTGTTAATAAAACCCAACACTGGCAAAGAGGGGAGTTCTTTACTTTACCTTAGGGTGTGGCCAAATGGCCTGATTTTATAGGGACAGTCCTGATATTGGGGGTTTGTCTCATGTAGGCACTTATTACCCCCCAGCCCCTATCCCGATTTTTCACACTTGCTGTCTGGTCACCTACTTTTCTGCCTTCTGTCAGTTAGGGCTTTGTTTGAGAACAGGTTGCAAAAGCCACCTGCTGACAGAAAGAATCCGCAATGCTTCATTGTCTCACAGAGGCATGTCCACCCTCTTATTTTGTGGGAACTTAAAGGTAACATCTCCCTGCCATATGAACCATGGAAATCTCAAGTATTCTCTTTTTGTACTTGCATCCCTTGTTAGAAGCACGGGGAGACAAAACAAACAATTGCCCTCAACCATACAATCTTGCCTTGAGGACTTTTAGCAGCCATGCAGAACCACTTAGAGAATTAAAAGCAGCAAATGAAAGAACAGGATCAGTAACTGAATATGTAACTCAGACAATTAAAGTGCCAAATGCTATTGGCTCATTTCAGAAAGAAAAAAATATAGGAGAGCGAGGAGATCTTGAGGAGCTGGGTGGCTACAGCAGTCAAAACAAAGAGCGCTGGGGTGCTGAAAATTTTGTTTTAGGGGGATGCCGAGTCTGTAAACCCTGTATATAATGGAAACCACTTCTAGCCAGAGAGTACTGCAGCGCCACCCCCCCCCCCCCCCCCCCCCCACACACACACACACCGTACCTTAGTTCCAGCACCTAGGAAAAACCAGGAAGCCAGAGAATACTCAATTCTAATCTGAGAAAGTCATTTACTATTTGACCTTGGAGGAAGTCATCTCCCTCAATCCACCTAGAAGGTTGCACAAAAAGCAGAACCTCATTGATAGCTGGGTGCTGCATCTGAGCTACATTTTACTGTGTAAATACAGGATTTTCAGAACTCGTATTACTCAGTCTCATAATAGCTGGGAGTTGGTGCTCGATTCTCACTTCTCTCTAGCCACGTGTTTCCAAGCCAAGCTGCAATGTGTGGTACAGCATTTGCTTCAGTACTGCTTTCCTTAAATTCCTATTATACCTCTTAACTGGAGAGGTGCAAGAGTGCCTGGATAAAATCAGTGGGAGATTTTTGTGCTCTGCACCTCTCCAAAAAGGTAGAAAAGGAGGATAAAAAAAAAGCAAAAAGGAAATGACCCATTGAATGTTGCTGCCTGGGGTAGTGGCTGATGTCAGAGACAACCATCCAGTACAACACCCTACAGTGGAGAGAGTGGAAAGGAATACACAAAAGCAAAATTATTCTCTACACAGAATGCTGCATCCATACACCAAATAGATATTCAGTCTTTCTACCACAAGATTTTCTATAGCATCCATCACAACAGTATCTAATTACTTCCGATGGCAGCATGAGAAAAACAAATACCTAAAGTTACAGCTCTTTGCAATGCCATTCATCAACCAAATGTAAAATCTCCTTTAACTCAGTTCAGCTTTTTAGACCTAAGGCATGTTATACATTTCTTGTCAATTATCAGAATACAGTGACTAACTTTTACTGGTTGAAAACGAGTAACGTGATGGATAGAATTATTGGCATGTAACTGTACAGTTCCACCCCCACCCCCACCCCACACAACACACACACTAGCATCATTATCTACTAGATTTGTAAATAGCTACTTTAAAAACTGACCTCTCAGAATGTCAGATTATCTTGCCCTTAGACAGATAATTGTTCAGTTTGAAATATCATACTGGGAAATATAGATTAGAAACACTCAGTAATTGTGGATCGTACACACTCCTGGTTTCACTGAATATATAGACTATATCTGGTGGGCGGTATTTCAATCACACATAAATAAAATAGTTTACATGCTCAAGCTGTCTTCTATACCATCTTGACCATAGGGATACTAATAAAAAGTTTATCCTTCTAAAATGTATCTCTAGATGTGTCCTAGCCTAGTGCATGTCAAGGTTTTAGATTCTGTAACTCGACTGGTAACAAAGTAATATTTTATATCAAAAGGTTATTTCAAAAACTTTGCACAAGCACGGTAGAGGGCTGTGGGGAATTTCATGTTTAAATGACAGAACTGAAGGAAAATGTGCTACTCATCCTTTTTTTGATACTTTTAAAATCAGAACTATAAAGTTGCATTTACCAGAACAAAGATGCCTATTTTTCAGGTTCTTAGTAGCTTAACACCAATTGATAAAACAACAACATGCACACAATTTAAACTAATACTGGGAAGCAGTCCCATTTTTGTTAAGTTTTCCATACAGAGAAGATTATAGCAGAAAAGCAGAAAACATTGCATTACCATATTGTTAAACACATTTGAAAATATTTTTGAAAATGGAAAATGTAATCTTGCCCTTGAAAATTTAAGTCTCTCTTCCAGCTCTCAAGAACGTATCAACTCACATACCCACCGATGGATTTCGCCCTAGTTCTTTTGGCTGATACATTGCTGTAGAGAAAGACCACGCTGACCCACTCAAAAAATACTGACAGGCCAAAAAGGCCAGATGGTAGCAGCTACCACAACCCTAGTAATCCTGGAGCGGTACTGCGACTGTGTCTGTAACTGTGAGACAGTGGACGCTGAAACACAACAGGAAAATCTGCCCTACAATTCCAGGAAAACCAGCTCCACCTAATCACCTCCGCCAGAGTTTAAGAATCAAAAATCCTTCAGCAATCCAGATGCCTTAGTCACTGACCCTAAAGCAAAATCTCTCTCAGCATTCAACTTAAATCAAGGGGAAAAGCAATGAGGATCAGATTCTCTCACGGAGCTTCTGTATAACCTGTCCGACAATGATGGCTTGTAATAAGGACATTGGGCTACACTGCCACATCACTTGAACAAGTGGAAGCTCAGCCTGCTGTGTAATTAATCCAGAACTGAATAATGAATTGTCGTTCCCATGCCTGTAAGAGAGACTGACCTTCACTGGCAAAACCTGCCACACAATGTGAACAGTACAGAACTTTTCTTCTTCTTCTTCACAGAATGTAGAACTCTACAGGACAAAAATGACAAATGATTCCCCTGCTATTTTTATTATTTTTTCTAAGCAGTATTAAAAAATACATTGCATAAACAAAGCCTGGCAGGAGTTCACTTAAAAGCTGGGGTAGCTGCATGAAACACCTAGTTGTATTTACTGGGAAGGGAATTCTTTCCTGTACAACAGAGCAATAAGCCACCTCTTTTTGTTTAGGAGGTAAAACAAGGGGTGATTGCAGTTGTGTAAAAAAATGTTGCTAAGTTATCGGTGTGCAAGTGAACAACGTGCAAGAGTAAACTACAGATTAACCCAAAAGCACCATGTAAAATGTCTGATTGTAATCCTGACTGATTTGATATTACACCAGACATTGGGACTCCAACAAAGGTGTTAAAATATTCATGTTAAAGTGGAAACAGCAGGAAAGAATTGCTTCCTGGTGTTTTCTGTTTTTCATGTTGCAATGACTTCTTTCATGCAGTTGCAGAACAGCATAGTGAAAGCAAACATACCTCAGATGTTTGGCTATAGGGATGCAAAACAAAACATTCTCTTTGGTCTTTCTTTCCCCCGCATGAATCTGTATTTTGTTCACAATGGAATAATAAACATTGTGATTATTTAATTTCCTATGCATTTCATTTCCTTTAAACAATGAAGCCCTTATCGACATACTTCATTCAGATTTTTTTTTTAAAGGATTTCTTCTTCTGAAACTGTTCCACTGTGAATAAATTATTAGAGTCACTGGAGAAGAAGACTGAATCAAGGGTCTTCTACATGTCTGCCGAGTGCTCTAACCACCAGGCAATAGAGTTAGTTTCTGGGTTCTCTCTCTAATCCAAATGACTCTTTGAAAGAGAGTCAGTGAACAAGTGAGAATGATGCTGTTGCCTAGTGGTTAGAGCACTGAGTTAGGAGACCCAGGATCTAGTCCAGGGGTCTCAAACTCAAATGACCACGAGAGCCACATGTGGACTAGTGCATTGGCCCAAGGGCCGCATCACTGACACACCCCGCTCACTGCCCCCGTCCCCAACCACACTCCACCCCTTCCATGAGACGCTGGGAAGGAGGGGCCAATAGCTGTAAGCTTGCTGTAGATAGGGGAGGGGGGGGCGCGGGGACTCCGGCAGGCCTCCTCCCCCTGAGGGAGGCTTACAGCTCCTGGCCCCTCCCTCCCAGAAACTGCTATGCTGCCAGAGAAAGAAATAACGGGGAAGGGTGAGGAGGGGCCGGGGAGCTTCGCGGGCCGCAGGGAAGGGATCAGCGGGCCGCACGTTTGAGACCCCTGATCTAGTCCCCCTGCTCCACTGGCTCTTTTATTATTTATTCAGAGTGCAACAGCTTCAACAGGACAGACTCTTAGGGAGTCCTGCAGCCCAAAGGGAAGGGCACTCATCTGAGAGGTGGCAGATGCTTGCTCAAATTCCTTCTTCCCATCAGGCAGAGTGGGGACTTAGATTGTGTGTCTCCCACATCCCAGGTAAGTATCCTAACCACTGGGCTAAAAGATATGAGGGAAGTTACCTTTGTCTTTCCCGATGTACCTCTCTGGAGCCATGATTTAGGCACCAATCTCAGAGAGGGGCACACGTCCTTCTCATTGGCATTGCTTAGGTGGCATGATAGCTTTGGGAATCACACTCTAAGGAGCCTATTCATTCCTTATTCATTGTATAAGGTGCCTAACTCAGGCTGTGTGCATCACAGTGATTTTCTAGGTGCCAAACTCCTTTTGTGCAGTAAGGCATCTGCTTCTCCCTGTGTCTCAGTTCCCAACCAATAAAACAAGGATAGCAGAACCAGGGCTGTGGGGGCAAGGGGGTGACGACAAACACAATAAAGACCGTGCGGTGCTCAGACATCATGGTAGTAGGGGCCAAACAGAATAGATTAATAGTTTAACAGATAGAGAAGATAAATTAGAAAAGGAGATTTGCTTAGTGGTGTTTTGGATAAAGATGATTCTGTTGAACCTGTTACACAAAATATGAACATTAAATTTTCCATGGTCCCCCTTGTAAAGATGTGTAACAGGAACAATGGATAGTGGGAGAAGGTTGCCCTAGGTCTAACCAAATAGCTGTATTTTGATCTGAACACACTTGTGTGATTAAAAATGTAGATTTTTGTATACATTCAGTGTGAGAGCCATTGAGGGCCTAATCCTTCTCTTTACTCTCCTGAGTTGACCATAGATTTCAGTGGGGTTATTCATGTAGGCAGGTTTTAGGCCCTTATGCTGCAAACTGGATTTCTGGAACAGCTTTATGCATACTGTGTGGGACAACTTCCAGGTGGGGGAAATACCACTGTGTAAACAAACATATGGGTGGCCAATATGAAAAGAGAAGACAAAAGGATAAATGTACAAGAGAAAAATCAAAGACTTTGTCCCACAAAGCAAATATTTCTACTGTGTCCCCAGCAACATTAGCATCTCCTAGTTTTCATTCAGCAGCTTTAACTTAAGCCAAATCATGCATCTAATGGACTGTTCACCTCATCTCTCCTGCTGATCTGTCACCCGCTGCCCTTCCCTTAACTCTGCATTTTAAACATTAAACAGACACTTTTCTGGAAATGTATGCCTGCCTCGCTCTTTGTATTCAATTTCCTATCGATATTCATGACATTCTGTGGACCCGGAGCAGTACCCCAGAAGTACACTTTCCCCAACTTTAGACATCAGAAGCAAGCCTTTAGCCCTCAACAGAGTCAAAATATTTTTTAAATGAGGAAAAGCCCATATTTCTGATGACAGGTTCTCCAGGGTTATTGCAGAATTCAGAGTCATCCACAACCCCTCTGTCTGGAGAGGATTTGACACAATAGGTTTCTGCTGAGCAAGTAGGGTTGCCATTTGTCCAGTTTTCACCAGGACAGTCTAGGTTTCGGCTTGTGTATCCAGGTGCCATTTGACAAGCACTGATGCAAAGTTTTTTTGATCTGGAGGATGGGGGAGGAGCGGAGCAGAGGTGGGGACTTGGAGGTCCGTTTACCAGCCATTAGAAAGATGACAACCTTATGAGCAAGGGAGCCTGGATTTTATGGGATCTCAGATTGTTGCTCCCTGCCCACCATGGAGCTATGCTCCACAGCAGGCTCCATGTGCCCAGGCAAGTGCAAGGCCTTTAGGTGAAGAAGCAGAGCAAGAGGGGAGTGGGATGTGAACAATGGGTCATGCATCCACCCAGGGCTGGTGCAACCACTAGGCGAACTAGGAGGCCACCTAGGGCGCCAAGTGGTTGGGGGCGCCAACAAGTGTGCTCAGGGGAGGCAGTGGAGTGGAAATGAGCTGGGGCAGGGGGGCATGGGAAGGGCTTCCTGCAGCAAGTAACGTGGGGGGGGGGGCGCAGGGGAATGTCTCCCCTCCCCAGCTCACCTCCACTCCACTTCCTCCCCTGAGCACCCCACCCAGGCTTGCCGTACCAAACAGCTGATTGGCACCACAAGCCTGGGAGGTGGGAGAAGTGGAGTGGCGGCGGGATGCTCAGGGGAGGAGGTGGAGCGGAGGTGAGCTGGGGCGGGGAGCTGCTCCAGGGCTCCCCGGGCAGAGGGGGAGGGGGAGTGCGGGGAGCTGCCGCAGGGCCCAGTGGGGGGGAGGGAGGGCTAGGTGGAAGTTTTGCCTCGGGCATGAAATTTCTTTGCACCCACCCTGCATCCACCAGTCATTCAAACCCATGGAAGAGGAGTACCAGAAGTGGCTGTTGATCAACGCCCCAGAGAGCACACAGGATTTCAGTCTCATGGAACTCTGCAGTCCAGAAACCAGTAATCTGAGTTTTGTGCTGAAGACAGATTGCTCACCAGCATAACATCTGAGCAAAGTATAAATACCTAGACAGATTGAAGAGGATTCAAAAACAATTTCATGTCAGTATTTCAATAGGTAAAAATATTTTCCATATATGAAAATTACAATATGCTCTTTTTTTTTGCGCATAATTTTCAAGGCAAAAGTCACCTCCGGTCAGAAGATGGAACATATTTTTTGCCTGTTTCTGCTTGGAATAGTTTAATTTGGACTCATTGTTCTGATTTATTTTGATATCATTCCTGAATTTTTCATGTGGGTGCACCTATTTTCAAGTTAAAAAAATGGCAACATTTTCTAAATGTGAAGTACTTTTGCATTTTCTCCTGATTTTGGGAGGGCACAACTATAAACAGCTTGAGAGATACTGCCAGGTATCAGGCAGCTGATATTCCAAGCCATCAGTCCCTACAAAGGGTACAAATACAGCCATGTAGTACAGTGCGATCAGAGCAGAGCCACATCTGTATAATATTAACAATGAGAAAAATAAAAGTTCCAAGGAGGCTGACATTTAGGAATAGTGTTTGCTAGCCTACACGTCCTCAGTCTGTGTTTTTGGTCAAGTGTAAGGATGCTTACACAAATGCTGATTTATTCATGTGCACAGCTAGATGGAGACAGTGAAAATGTTATTCCTTTCATGTCTGAGAAAGTTTCTTTGGATGTAAAATGATTGCTTGAGAAGAAAATCAAATGCCCTAGTTTCCCTGTCATGTCCAACTTATGCCAGGTGAACACAATGTGGGGGTTGTCAGGGAGCCAGTGATGGTTCTCTGATTCTCTCACTGGCTGCACATGAAGGTTAGAATAGCCTCACAGCTGTTCTAAATAGCACATTCCTAGAAATCTAGGACTCTTCTGCCCGTTGGGGATTCACAGAGTCCACTGCTCTATGGCCACTCCTCCTGCCCATCCCAGATAATCCCCTGGCACCTGAGGCCAAGAGAGAAGGAGGCATCGGAGCTGCCCTGAACCCATGCCAGGGGCATCTGCAGTTTGGGACTTGCATGAGGTCTGCACACCCTTTGGGCTGGTCCTCACTACTGGGGGGGGGGGGAGGGGGGATTGATGGCAGATATGCAACTTCAGCTATGTGAATCACGTAGCTGAAGTTTGTGTATCTGCAGCCGACTTACCTGCCGTCTTCACGGCGGCGGCAGTTGGCGGCGCGCTCCCCCATCGACTCCAGCCTGAGCCTCCCGGCAAGCTGGAGTTCCAGAGTCGACGGGGGCGCCGCGAGTGATCGATTTCTCGTGTCTTCACAAGACGCGAGAAATCGCTCACCAAAAGATCGATCGCTACCCGCTGATCCGGCCCTTTGTGTAGTAAGAGATCAGGGTCGGACTGAGAATCCAGCCCAGTCACCAGAGGCCAAATTCAGAACTAGTGTCATAGGAAATGCAACTCCCTTGATGGAAATTTTCCATGGAAGGTGGATGGCTTCTTTATACCAAACTGCTTTACATGGCTGCTTTATGCTACACTCTCTTTATTACAGTCTCCTTTAAATGGCTGTTTCATAGCACAGTCTCCTGTTGTCAGATACACCCCCACCTTTTGCTCTCTCAGCCTTAGAAAAAGGATAGGTAACTACATTAACATGATACACTACTGTGCCACTTATACTCCCTCACAAATTATATTAGCATTTAAGTAAGCTCTGAATTTGGCCCAATGAGTCCTACTAAAAGTGACAATTTTATTACAGCTCTCTGGAGCCTGGCAAAACTTTAATTTCAATAGCAGCATGTGCTCTTGGCAGTCTTTGTGACTCACTGAAGGAACAATTGTACGGTACTTGATTCACATAAAATGACTAGATTATGAATTGCACCATCAAATATTGGATTTCCTTTGCTTAAACAAGCCGGTATCTTTCTAAACTTCAAAGTAAGCCATTCACAAAAATTCTCCTCATTCACAATACATTGAAGTTACTTGTAATCTTGAAAATAAAATGAAAAGCTACCACCCCATCCGGCTTAACTATTATACAGGACATGCTTTTAACATTCCCCTGTGATCAATGGAGCCATGAGCTCAGCAACTGTGTTTTCTTTTTTGGCTAGAGAAGAAGAGGAATAATTCCTTTGGTTAGGTAGTTAAACTGACAGTAAAACACTGAATTCTAGTTTGACCACTTGAAAGACAGGGAATGATTAGAAAAGCAGTAATGAAAAGGGTGACAGATCCCTCACATGAAAAATGGAGATGAGGAATACAATTGTGCATGTTCCTATGCACTGAACAGGATCATGTATTTGAAGAAGTGGGGGTTTTACCCACGAAAGCATATGCCCAAATAAATCTGCTAGTCTTTAAGGTGCCACCAGACTCCTTGGTTGTTTTTTTCTGTGGATACAAAGTAACATGGCTATCCCTGATACTGAACAGAGGTGGCATACTGCTCAGATCAGTGGAGAAAAATCCCATAAAAATAAGGTTGTTCTATCTGATGCCTCTAACAGCACCGAGGCTGCCCAAAAACAACATGGTGAAGAGCTGCGGAAACTGAGCTGAAAAACCTGGGGCACAGCAGGAGACCCATTGAGAGATTTGCCAGAAACAGACAGGAGTGGAGAAGCTTCGTCACTGCCCTAAATGCCAGAGGCATAATAGGAACAGGATGATGATGGTAACAGCAACTCTGCAATATAAAGAACGCACTGCAACTGCTGCTCAGCATCACCACCTGAAAAACCTTTTGAAATGAATAAGTAACAAGAGCTGGTTTAAACTGCTTTACAGCAATATGAATATCCAAATGTGGTTCAGTCAAACACACAAACCACAAAGGCTGGGATTATCAAAGGAGCCTTAGGGAATTGGAGTTTCAGCTGCAATGTTTAGAAATTAGTACAACCCTAGACTGCATTTGGGATTAGAGACTCACTCTAAACCTCAAATCCAAATATCCTCAAACCTTGGGCAAGTTTGAATCCCAGTCCCAATTTTGCGGCCTTTGCTCATGCCAAATTTGAATATTGTGTTACCTTCCCTTGGTGTGATGTGCCTTAAACCTTAACCCAGCATTGCCCCCCCTCCCCGCCCTTTAATAAATGGCTTACAATGATGAGCTTCGGTTTCACTTACATCCCAGTACATTGAATCGTAAAAGCGTGAGGGTAAGGATCGCATACATTTACTAGGACAGTCCTACTCTAGTCTACTCAGATTCTCATATCAACCACTATGGTATCTCAATGCCCTATTAAAATGTTGAAACATAAACCTCTGCCATGCTAGAGAACAAAAACAGATTTAATGTCTGGTATTAAAAGCTTCTACACGGACAGTAACCAAAGTATATATTTTAGCATGATATCAGATTCTTTGTTTTGCTGTATACAATAGTGATACCACAGCATTATAAATAGGAAAGTATTGTTTTATAAACAGCATATCTTGAATTTTTGTTTGTGTTATATTGGACAACTAGTATTGTGTGTCCAACTCTCTTTGTTTCCTGGTAAATACAGGATGTTTTTTTCTAAAAGAAGTTTAGAGATTGGAAATTCTTGAGATTGCTGTTCTGGATAATTTAGGTCTCATCTCATTTCTGGTTGGGGATTCAATACAGTCAACTGATAGGTATTGGCTTCTTTTCTGCACCCCACTTCGACTGATTGGGTAAGTATTTTTTTTTAAAAAAAAGAATGATAAGGTCTTCTCTTCCTCAATCCTGGATATTCCAGAATTAGGATATTATTATCCTATGATTCTCTGAAAATTATTTCCTGGTTTTTACTATTAGCTTAGGTTCTCTGGTTAATTTTTTTCTGCCTTTTGGTCTGTTTTTCAAGCCTGCTTCCAGTTTTCCACGTATCTGACCATTTCGAGAAGATTGTTAACTTTTTGTTCTGCTTGGCTAGCCATGCTGTAGCTATGACCATTTTTTAAATTAACCTCTACCAGAGCAGCCATCAGCTTAGAGTGTTGATCTACTGACCCCTTCCTCACTTACCATACAGACAGATGATAGGCCCACTCTCAATCTGACACCAAATCAGGTCTAGGAGGGAAGAGACTCAATGGTCAAAAATGTGCCTGTGAATTCTCTTCATTCTTTTACTGCCAGTTCAACATGACTCTTAAAACCTCCAATCCCGAAGCTGATGAGAGCTTTGGGTATACAAAGAATTCATGATCAGCTCCAAAGTTTCTTAACAAAGAGGGATATGTTACAGTAATGTCATACCAGCACTGTAATCAGCACAGATGGATCTGACACTGGCCATTTGGACTTGGTAATAAGTCCCAATAAATTATTTGGAATGACTCAGACACCACAATTTCCTGGCCAAGTTCTGATGCATTCCCTTCTCCCACACCTATTCCCTATGGGCTGTACTTTTTCTTATGAAAATTAATATTTTTAAATTCCTACATCACTCAAAAGCCCATTGCTCGACAAAACTACGTCCATTATCAGCATCTTATTTTAATTACAAATTAAGGGCCCGATACAATGTGGAAAAAATATTTTCAGTAACAAAACTCTGTGTGACAAACAATGTCCACTAGCTGGAAGTACAGTAGACTCTCGATTATCCGGGATGATCGGGAAAACCTTAATCCCGGTAAATAAAATCCCGGATAATCAAGCGTCTACTGGGGGGGGGGGGGGGTCCGCCGGTGGCCCTGGGGTGGGGGAGGATGGTGGTGGTCCCACCACCTGCCCCAGTCAGCTCCCGCTGCCAGCCTGGGTGTAGGAAACTCAGGCTGGCAGCGGGAGCTGAGACCCCAGCTAGCAGGAGCCTGCGGGGAAACTCTAAAGCAGCAGGGGGTTGAGAGGTCGGCCGCTACCACCACTTCTCAGCTCTCTGCCGCTTTAGACTCCCCCTCTCCCCCTCCCCCCCCTGCAGGCTCCTGTAAGCGGGGGTCTCAGCTCCCGCTGCCAGCCTGGGCTTCCTACACCCAGGCTGGCAGCAAGTTGAGACCCCGGCTGGCAAGGGATCCACCGGGGGAAACCCCAAAGCGGCGGCAGGCTGACTGCTGAGCCTGCCACCACTTTGGGCTCTCTCCCCAGGCTCCTGACAGCCGGGGTCCTGCTGCCTGCCCCAGTCAGCTCCTGCTGCCAGCCTGGGTTCCCTGCACCCAGGCTGTCAGTGAGAGCTGAGTGGGGCAGGTGGCAGGAGCCTGGGGAGAGAGCCCAAAGTGGCGGCGGGTTGAGCACTAAGCCTGCCACCGCTTTGGGGTTTCCCCCGTGGATCCCTTGCCAGCCGGGGTCTCAACTTGCTGCCATCCTGGGTGTAGGAAGCCCAGGCTGGCAGCGGGCTGAGACCCCGGCTGGCAGGAAAACCCCAAAGTGGCAGCAAGCTGAGCACTCAACCGGCTGCCACTTTAGAGTTTCCCCTGCAGGCTGAGACCCCAACTGGCAAGGGGCCAGCGGGGGAACCCCAAAGCAGCGGCAGGTTGAGCGCTCAACCCGCCACCACTTTGGGGTGTCCCCCCCGCTGGCCCCTTGCCAGCTGGGGTCCTGCCTCCTGCCCCAGTCTGCTCCCGCTGTCAGCCTTGGTTCCCTGCACCCAGACTGTCAGCGGGAGCTGAGTGGGGCAGGTGGCAGGAGCCTGGGGAGAGAGCCCAAAGCTGCGGCGGGCTCAGCACTCAATCTGCTGCCGCTTTGGGCTTTCCCCCCAGGCTCCTGCCAGCCTGGGTCTCAGCCCGCTGCCAGCCTGGGCTTCCTACACCCAGGCTGGAAGCAGGCTGAGACCCCAGCTCGTAAGGGGCCAGTGGGAGAAGCCCCAAAGCAGCGGCAGGTTAAGGTTGAGCCCGCCGCCACTTTGGGGCTTCCCCTACCGACCGGTTTAGACATCCCGGTTAATCCGCAGCCCGGTTAACCCACGCCCGGATAATCGGGAGTCTACTGTAGTACCAGGGGCCTTATCCTGTCTGCAGATACTAGAGGGACACTCTGACTCTGACACACACACACCACAGTGCGCTCCCTATCCCAGTCCCACAAACACACACCCATTAACTTTACCATTGTGGGACTACTCGCAATGGTAAAGATAAACACGTGACTAAGTGTTTGCAGGATTAGGACCAAAGCAAATATATTTTAATGGAAGGAGTCCTTACTCCCAAGAGTATGTCTTCAGTTTATATTCCTATATTAATTTTAAATATATAGTTTTAACTGTTCCATCTCTTTCTGTGCAATGGATTAGGAAAAGGAACTGAATGTGCATGTAGTACAGAAGTAAAAGAAAAGCCATGTGCTCTAATTAAAAAACAAAAGACCCAATCCTGCAAACTCTTAGGAGGTACATTTGAGATATCTTTACTTAAGGGCATAGTCCCTTTGAACTGAGTACAGACCATTTGTGTGAGAGTCTATTTGGATGGGGCACATCAGTTTTCTAATTCAAACACACACCTGCATTTTAATTCCCATGGCAAACAAAGAGATGGAACTATACACACGGTAACTACAGGAATATACACCTATAGTCTCCTTGAGGAAGAAAATGGAGATTACGTTTTTGTTAAACCTGCCACCAACGATACATGCTCTCAAGCGCACCAGTTCTCGGTATGCTGTGATTGTACTGTAATTTTAAAGGGATTTTCTAAAGAACAACATATACCAAGAGGCAAGAAAACAAAATGTAATAGTTCCCTTTTCTTCCTTTCTTCTGTCTAGAGCACCTCCTGCAGCTCTAATGTATCCTGAAGTACGGCGATGTCATAAAAACTAAAAACACGTTCATACAATGTGTATTCAATCTCAAAGGATTAGTAATTAAAAAAGGGTGGGATGGGGAAGAACACCCTTCCGGAATGGCCTTGACCCATTAGTAATGACTTCAAGAAAACTTGGCCAATCATTTAGCAGTGTAACAACTGTTATGTTGGGCAATACCACGAAATGACCATGGGCCTCTACTGCTTGAACTGAAGGATGAAGTCTCTTAGCTGGTAGCTATAGTAGACTTATATCTTCTGTAAATCAGGAACAGAGGGGGGTGCCCAATACACACTGAACTATGGGTTCTAGAAATTATCCTAAAATGATTAAAAAAAGATTGATATTAACACTAAGGAGAAAACAGGCTAATGCCTAATAACCCAGCTGAAAGATGACAATTATTTATTATCTCTTTTGTGTCTATTGTATCTTAATCTATTTAAAAAGTAACCTCTTTGGGACAGGGACTGTCTTTTTGACATGTGTATGCAAAGCACCTAGCACAAAGGAGTTGTACCATAAATAAATTATATATATATTAAATTATTATATATTTATGAATATTATATATATATATATATATATATATTTATGAATATTATATATATATATATATATATATTCATTGTAAATTGAATTGCCCATTCATGGTGGCTTAGAATAAATAGTCTGATGCATCAGGCAGCCTTCAAGTTAAACAGAGACAATGAAAGCTATTTTAAAGCTAATCCAAGCATCCACTAGATTGATTTATGTCTCTAACCACATTTCTGTATTTTAGCTCAATTTTCAGGTGCCAGTAGCCAAATCCATTATCTCAAAAAGTCTACCAGTTTTCTATATTCTTGTCTTTGTCTCTTCTCTATATTCTTGTCAGCCTTGTATGCATCAGTTCAGCAATGAAAGACTGCTCTATTCCTCTCTTGCGTCTCCTATTCTCCTGATCCACATACTGACAACCAGGCTCAGAATTGCCCTTCATGCTTGAAGCAATCAGACATACAAGCTGCTGTTACCGTAGTTGCAACTCTCCAAATGGCATTTATCCTCCCACATTCCACAGAGTCACCACAAAGCTTCAGCAACAACAGAAATCTCTGGTAGGGCTGAGCAAAATAAATAAAATTCCAAGCCAGGCCATTGGATTCTTCTGAACTAAGAGAATCTCTGTGTAAATTCAGTGTCATTTTTGTGACAAAGCGATGACATTTGAATTATGACTTCATTGTGTCACAGTACCAGATGAGAAGAGAACACAACACAGTCCAGAGCCTGGATAAATGGACAGGGCATATTCATTAAGAAAGCAGTTGGCCCAAAAGAACTTTTCCTTCCTGAGTGTCAGCCAGATCAGCACACAGCTGGCTTGTTTAATCCGTCTTCAGATCATGGAGTCCACTGGACTGGCATGCTGATGTAAATGTCATTTACAGTTCCCATTACCACATCATCATGGCAGCTAGAAACCAAGCCTTTTGAGGCCCATCCTGCTAGCCATCCTAAAACAACGGCAGATTCCTCACCTAGATATGTCAATGTTAAGTCAACTTATATTTTGAGGTGAGCAAGAACCCTTTTGGCTTCTGTCCTCATTTCTTTGAGAATGCTCCTAACAGAATAAGAACACTAAGCACTCCCACCTCAGTGCCCAGATAGAATCAATATGTGGGTTTGTTTAATGCAGAAGTTGGAAAAAAGAACAATGCTAAAGTGTGTTTTTATTTCTACTGACAGATAAACTAAAGCACTCACTGTGCCTTGCGAAGGACATTTCCACACGGAGGGCTCAGTCCTGCCCGGTTATGCAGCATGCCCCAGTTCCTCATTGGCACGTACATGTACAAGTGCAGTAATTTGGCAAAGGGCAGAATCAAACTTGTATTATAAATCCACTCTGTGAGTGAAATTGCTGCCCTTTTTCTGATCACTACTTTTGTGCCTAGGACAAGATGAGTTGGAGAGTATGAAAAAGACTAAATCAGTAAGGAGCAAGGATTGTGAAAATACAGAAGATATTCTTGCATAAATTTAATTAACTTTCACATTCTCTCTCTCTCTCTTTCTGCCACATGGAAAGATATTGTTTAAGGGCTTTCTGCTTTAAAGGAGAGAACGGAAACGAAGAAAAATAACTCATGCCATAAACATGCAGTAGATTTAGTGTTTTATTGCAGGATTTACCAGAGGGAGAAGCTGATTTGTGAGGAGAAAGCCTTCTGAGAGCACAAATCTCTTTAATAGTAGCAAGGGGATATGAAAATGTTGGACAAATTAGATAAATTACATGTTCTCTTTTTCAGTTTTCCCATGGTGCAATGTCCCTTCTTATAAATAATGCAGGCGCCTGATTTTCTATTAAATATGGGCTCCCCTGAGCCTCTGCATCTGGAGGGCCTCCAGAATCACAGATCTGGCTGGGCCAGGAAGGAAGTGTGAAGAGCCACTGATATAGGATGTTTCCCATTCCACCGACCCTGAGAATTCCCTTTTGTGGGCTTTCGGCTCCAGAGATGAGAAGAGGCCCCATTTGAATGGTGTCTGACTACTCCCACAAACACAGACTGCAAACAGACTGGGTCTGATTTCAGTAATACTCCAAAATTACCGATGAAGACAGTGGGAGCTCAGCTCCTTTGAAAATCAGGCCCAGCCACTGCAGTAACCACAGGCTTCCCTCTGTTAAGAGCTCTATGTAAACAGCTACACCCAGGAAGCAATCTGTATCATCAAAAATGTTGCTAGATATATCAAACCCAGAAATAATGCTACATATTCCTGAACTCCAGCTACTGGCATTTTATCTAGTAATTAGCTATTTACATGTGTATAGGTTCTATTACAGAGCACTCCTACAACATCTTTCTGGGCCTCCTGGATATGCCTACAGAAAGGGGCTCAAGGACACAACCAGATTGTGGAATCCCCAGCAAGAAGGGTCTTCTATGAGCAGTGGTGAAAGTAAGCTGGTACAGCGTACCGCTAAGAATGTGGCCAAACCATTCAGTACTGGCTTATTTTCACCTCTGCTTGGCTGCATAACCGCTTAAACTCAGCTAATGTTCCATCCCTGGTTCAACCTGCATGACTAGGGACCATTTCTGGCATTCTTGTCTATGTCACAGTTGTTCATGTGACCAAGGGCCAGTTTTTTTCTGCCCTGGATCCAATACACAAATAAAATCAGGGACCATTTCTGACTTCAAGTCTATCCCTCCATCACTGTGCCCCTTTTTTAAAAAATGGCTGGTAATGGGGGTCAAAACCTCACTCAAGGGGGATGGATGTAATGCCCAAACTGCTAGCAGATCCTCCCTGAAATGATGCTCTTAAAAAATAAATAAATTGAGAACGTGGTGGGAAGATGTATCATCAGGGCTTATTTCTGGCAAACAAATGTTGGTAAAGCAATGAAAGAATCAAAGGGAAAGCAATTAGCCTGCTAGACAAAACCACAAAGATATTGGAGGGGGAAACTAGATATTTAGGAAATTATTGTGCCACCTTTGAAGAAAAAACTAGTTTCCACCCTTGTTACTTATTGAATTAAACACCAGAATTAGGATGTACGGGCACGATCTCATATCTCTTTCTGGTTTGTTTCAGTGTCCTGCCTTTCTCTGTAACTTGCAGGGTCTGGTGAGTTTTGTTGGTTTAGGTGGAAAATATCCTCAATTTTAATGCAATTTTAAAATTAAGACACAACAAAAAATAATGTTTCCATTTAAAACAAACAAACCCGGATTCCTGACGTTTTAAAGTTGCTAACTAATGGCTGTCTTAATTCTAGACTTTAACCTGGAGGCTGAAATTAGCAAATCTTTCTCTAAGTATCTTGTATATTTCATGAAGGCTCTTTCTAGCTGTCCTTCATTCACATTTAGCCTTCACCCTACTAGCCACCTATTGGTGTCCCCCCTGTGCCCTTTTATGCTCCTGGGAGATTAGAACAATCCTTGAGATCTGTTAACTTGCTGGGAAATAGGGAGGGTCAGGGGCACTGGTGGGCCTTGTGCAGCCCCTTGCCCCTGGCTGGCTGTGGTTTGTCTTGTTTACTCCTTAGCAGATGCAGCCCAACACCGGGTGAAGCAGCAGCTTCTGGCTCTCTGCAGGCAGTGAGGGCTGGTGGCGGGGTGGTGGTCATAAGTCAACTACTCTTGCGGGAAACTTAACTCTCATCATTTTTTTGAAAGGTCAGTATAGATGGAATTATGAGACCACTTATATTTCCCCTGGACTTGATTGAGCTGCAAAGTGCAGCAGCAGCAGCCATTACAACTTTAAAATGCTTGCTGCGGTGTGGGTTCACTAAAGTACTACAGTAACTCCTCACTTAAAGACATCCCGGTTAACGTTGTTACGTTGCTGATCAATTAGAGAATATGCTCATTTAAAGTTGTGCAATGCTCCCTTCTAATGTCCTTTGGCCACTGCCTGCTTTGTCCACTACTTGCAGAAAGAGCAGCCCAGCCAGAGGAGGAGGGAGTCACTGGCCGGAGTCCCGGCATGTTGGAACAAGGTCACCATGCCCTCCTCACCCTCCCTCCAGCTCCTCTAGGGAGAACGGGGGTTGGGGGTGTGTGCAGTGATGGATTACTGGATCCATGGCTCCAACAAAGGATCCCTGATCCTGGCCACTGTTGGCCCATGACTTCAAGCTGGAATCGGAGCTGGTAGCTGGCACCGTAAGGGATGGGCTGCTGCCCTGGGCGAGGGGGTATTTCCTGGGAATCATCCTGCACCTAGCCCAGCTCTGTCCCACAGCTGTGCGGGATGGTGGAGCTGATGGCTTTGGCTCCTGGCTGTGATCTGACAGGGCTGGGGCAGGGAAGACTGGTGCAGGATCCTACGCCAGTGCAACCTGTGTCAGAGCCTGTGGGGACTTTTCTCTTGAGTCTTGCACCTGTGAAGCTCGGTGGGGATGGCTGAGGCTCCCTCTTTCTCCCTCCAATTGCTGCATTTCCTTTAAGTCTAGTTTGCATACATAGATTCCCTCTACCTCCCCCCATGCGGTCTTCTTTCCATAGGGGCACCCTTAAAGTGGAGAAGGCGAGACAAGAAATGTGACAGTGAGTTCAGGCTTTTATTCCAATATTAAAGTTTTATTCCAGAGACAGTATTGGTAGAAGTAGCTTTAATTTCTATATCAAAGTCATGCAAAGGGATCCATCTAGTTAAGTGAGTAGGAGTGAAGGTGATTTGCAATACGCAAGTTACTTTCACCCCTGCCTGGGAGCAACGCTGTTCAGGAGCTACAAGGAGTATGTGAAGGGTGATGGGTCAGAAATGTAATAGGGCTTCCAGTCCATCTCAGGTGGCCCACAGATGGAGAGATGGAATGCTTGGCTTCTTGTGTATTCAACATGAACAAATCTGACCCCAGACAGAAGGATTCTGTACATGGAAACTCACTGAATCCATATGCCATATGGAGATCGGGGTGGAGGGTATAATACTGAGAGTTTATAAACAGTATAATAAAACTTGCTGAATGATACACACAAATTCCACATGCAGAAGGTAGCATGTTTAAATCAGACTCTAGACCAGCAAAAAATATGTTTTTGAATTACCTCCATTTTCACTCAGTGAAGACAGGCATTTCATCAGAGATGACTCCATAAGTTAGATCCTCAGCGGGTGTAAGTGGTCATCGCTCATTTGAAGTCCATGAATCTATAACCATTTCCACCAGCTGAGAATATGGCCCTACATAAGTGTGTCAATGGCAAGCAAGAAGAGTTGCTGTTGAATTTATAGCATCTGAAAAGGCTTCATGCCATTGTTCCTGAAGAGCAGAGCCAAGAGATTGGTTTTTTAGAGCTTTTCTGTCAAAATGAAGGAAGACTATGGAGGAGCACGCATTAGGATGGCTAAGCTGTCTTGAAAGAGTTTTTGGCCAACACTAGCAAACCACTAGCATAGGCAAGTTTGGAGAACACATTTAGCCTGTTCCCACTGGCAGATGTTGTGAACTCTGGAGTAAAGGAACGTGACTCAAGCTGGGACTTCAGTGAAGGAGAAAACAAAAAGGACAGATGAGCGATTCCTTTAAGTATTTTCCATACTGAAAAAATCAGCAATTAAAAAAAAAATACTCTGCACTTTTATAGGTGCCTTCTACCAGGAGATCTCAAAGCACTTTACAAACATTAGTTAATCCTCACAGTAATCTTTTGAGATAGGTATTCTCAGGGGCCCCACGTATTCCACACCACAACAGGACCAAATTCCACACTAGCAGCTCCTAAATTCTTTGGGTGCAAACCCTAAATCCAATGGCAACATTCATTTATTCTACTGCATGAAATATCCTCCTTTCCTATTCCTCCTCTGTCTCCGCCTCCAAAAACATAGCCATGACTCTCAGCTGAAAATGCTCCTTGACTTAAGAGCTCGTGATGGTTTCTGGGATTCTCCCTATGTGGAACTATACAGAGAGCATGCACTGAAATCCAAATAATTCCTCCTTATGGAGGAAGCTACAGAGCAAGAGGAAACTACAGACATGTCCCAGAAGGGCAGGGAGACAAAAAGAAAATGCTGTTCTCCTGGCTACTGCAAAATGGGAATTCTGTGGTAAGAATACAAAAATCCATGGTATTTTGAGAAAATTCCATTTTACAACACAGCCAACTGAACCCCAAATGAAATCAATGAAACAGTTCACACCTCTCAGACCTATTGTTTCAGACTGCCTGCACACACAGGCAAATGATAGTGCATCAGTTTGCACTGGGGTCACTTTTTAAACTATCTCCACTACCATAAGGAACTTTTTTTAAAAAAATGGAAGGTCAGATTATGAAGCACAATTCTTCAGAAGGAGGGTGAATTATACAGCAAGCTCCATGGTCAAAAAATTGCAGAATACACTGGATTTGAGTAGTAGTAGCCCCATTTTTCAAATGAAAAAAAAAATGAGGGACAGAAGAGCTAAATAACTTAACCCAAGATCACATCTGTGGCAGAAGGAAATCTGTGGAACTAGAAGTCAGCTCTCTTACTCCTAGTTTTGGATGATAGCCATAGACCATATTCTGAGCTCTCTTTCATGTTGCTAACTCAGAATTTGTATTTGGCAAAACCTCAATTTTTCTCCTCACTTTTGAAGAGCATAAATATAAAAGTCAGTTGGAATCCTAGGAAGGAAGAAGGTGGTTTTATGGCATTCTGCTTAGTTCTATTAAAAAGTACTGGCATTAAGGACTTTGTGTGGTTCGAGTACTCTGAAGAAAATCTATCAGACTAAAGTCTCTCCATCAAAAATAGTGGGTACAGTTACTTTGCAAGAGGCTGAGTGCCAACAACTCCATGAACTGATCTCTTGCAGTGATCAGAAACCAAAGCATTTTCTCCTCACTAACACAGATGTGATGTGCAAAAAAGCCTGGGAGATGAAACCCCTTCGGAGGTATATGTGAACTTAAAAGGCAGCAGCACAGACATTGCTTAAATGTTTAATGCTGGAAGAGGAATTGCAGGTAGGGGCAGTAATTCTTCATTCATTTAGGATAATTTGCAGATGAACTATATTTACTTTCCTCCCCTCTTCCCCCAACCCTTGTTTTAAGAGGACTAAATAGAACCTGGAAATAAAATATCTATCGATTATACAATCAAAATAAAGAAAAATTCCGACAAGTCTGAATTAATAAATGAATTACCGGAGAGAGTTTAAAAAGGCTAGTTAGTCTTCCTACCCCTCTCACACTGAAGACTATATTATACTACCATCAATGCCTACACTCTTTTGATGTACAGAAGAACCTACTTAAAGAACAGCGCACTTTGCACATGGGAAAAAGCAGATAAAAAAAATCCCCTGAAAGCTTCACAACAGTCTGGGTAGTACTGCTATTGGCTATTATCTCAGTCCAAAACCTGCCTCATTTAAAAGTTTCTCATTACTTCTCCAGCACTGACATTTTGTTCACAATTCTGCTTCCTCTTTGGTGTAACAACAGTGGTGTAGACAACTCGTGAGGAACACAGAAATTAGGACTGCAGGGCTGGCTCTGAATTTAGTAAAGGGAGCTTTGTTCTCTCTCTTCCAGCCAGCCAAGTCCCCCCACTCCCGCTTTCCCTCCCTCCTTTTCAAAAACAACTGCTCCAACACTATCCATCCCCACACAACCTCCTCTCCTCCTCCCCTTAATCCCATCCTCACAATTTGGCACAACATCATCCAGAAGTAATTCTTTGGATGGATGATTTTTAATCACTATCCTGACTAGCAGCACCAGGGATAAAACTATGGTCCATTCGAGCAGTTAGCTTCCTTGGGCGCTGAGCTTTAAAAACCCAAAACCTACCTGCTGAGGGTTGTGGCACACAGATTTTCCATCTATCTAGGATTACAGAAATGGGATTAACTGCCATAGTGCATTTCAAAAAGCATTATCAAGTCTTCCTCTCAGAATTCAGCAGTATGGGTCTGGCGTCATCTTTTTTGGCTCGTCAACATTTCTTTTCACTACAATTATTTAAGGTTAAATTCTAATATATACCTAAGAATAGTTTATGGAAAGCAAATACGTGTCATGCCACTATATCATCCCTGTTATGAATTCAGAAGTAGTCAAATGTGAATCACGGCTGGAAGATCAGTTGATCAGGTCAATATCTTAATCTAGCACAGCTTCCTGCTTGAGGACAGCATAAAAATAATATACCATCTGCTCTTCTTCTGCCAAGTGATCTTGCTTTGCTGATACCTTTAACAGAGTGCTGCAAAATCACAAGTAAATTACTTTTACCATAATGCATTTCCTCCTTCTAAGTGATTTCTCCACAAACAACATGGAAAGCTTTGCTATTTATATTGCAAACATTGGCACATTCGGTCATCCTTGGGAAGTAAGGCATTTGGCGGTTGTTGGATTGAGTATTTTTTCTACATTGTAAAATCGGAATGAATTTTTGTGGCATATAAAAAGTGTTTATTGGCTTTTGTAAGAGTCGAGTGCACAGAGCAAGCTCTTTTGTTTCAATTGCCACTTAAATCAGATTATAACCCAGACCTTCAGAGGTGAAAGAAAACTGGAAACTACACACACAGCGTCATTTATCTTCCATCTCTCAGGAGCCAACCATTTTGAAATGTTATGAAGGAAGAAGGTTAATATTTTATTTTGACATACAATTGACCCAGGATTTTAGGATATGCTGGGTGTGGCTTCACTTCAAGCTGGAAGCATTAATTCCATTTTGTGGAGACCTACTCACACTGGCTCTGATGAAGCTGGTGTGCTAAAAATAGAGTATAACTGGTGGAGAGGCTAAGTACCTCAAGTATGGGCGTAGGGTCTCAGATGTGTATGTACTCAGGCCAGCTAGCCCCTCCCATCACTCCCACTGCGGTAGACACACACTATTTTTAGCCTTCTAGCTCAGAGTACCCTAATAAAAAATGGGAAATGTGTTCCATGCACCACTTATTTTACTGTAAATTATTTTGCCACATATAAATGCTACCGTTCAAATAAGCATAGACATTGCCAAGACATACAGCTTTATGTGATGTGAATGCTTGTGGTTATGAAGGATGAAAGTTAAAGAAATGGACAGTTCCTTTTAAACCAAAATACATTGAATGGGATCCTGCAAGACGCTGAGCACTCAGGAATCCCATTCACGTCTTGCTGCAAACAATGGGAGTTGTGTGCTTGACTTCAATGGGAGGTAGACTGGGCAGTTTGTACAGAACCGAGATGGGACTCAAAGTACGGTAATCATGCCTCTTTTAACAAATGTGCAGAACAAAAAGGATGGACCAGGCTATCTTTATGTAATAAATATGACATACTGTATGGGAGAAAACCATAAAATAATGTGCAATTAGAAGAAAAATTACAATGAGAGAATGATTCTTTAACTGACTAAACCATATGATGAAAAAAATTCAAAGTTGAGTGCTTCTGAGGTGGACATCCAAATTCAGAGTCAGCAATCTAAATATCTGGTGTGATTATCAGATACTCTTTGCCTCTGAAGATGCCACTGATGTAAGAGTCAGTCAGGATTTGCACTGGTGCAACAGAGAGCAGCATTTGGCTGACAGTGTCCTGGTTGTATAGAAACATTCCTGGGTATCAAATGAATTCACGCACTAACATCCTGAGCAGGGCAAATGATAGGTGCAAAGTTTAAAATCCCTAGATGCTGAGCTGGTGCCAATTTGGCAGCAGCACTTGTGGCAAAAGAAAAACTCTGCCTCTTCTCCCACATGTTGCATTATGAATGGTCATGGAATGCCTACCCTGTAAATCACAAACATTTCCACTTTTAGTTTGGAATAGACCAAGTGAAGTCACCAAAATACATTTTTTCTGACTGATCTTGATCTAAATTTCCCCACTGTAACTTATCTGATTTTTACTTTTAAAAATAATGACATCTGCACTGCCAGTGTGTCTGCCAGTTTATAGTCTGAGTCTATTTAAAACCAACACGTTATAAAAATCCTTAGACATTTTAGTGCATATAAATTCCACACTAAATATTTAACATGTAAAACTGCAGCTTATCCTTAATTACACCAGCATTACAACTACTGCACACATTAGCACTACTGTGAATTGTTACTCAGACACCCAGTCAAATAATTTAAGAATGTTATCTATGATACAGAATGAAGCCACGATGTTACAGAAACAAGGAGTTTTCTGGTTGGACAGGCGTTTTAACAAACATTTTTCATGCTTGTCAGTATCGACAAGTGTCCATGTAACTTCCCTTCTCTTTGTACCAGGAGCCTTGCCTCTGATGCCAGATGCTTGGGAGGTTGAACTAAGGGGGATAAGTGCTATGGTGTCCAATAACCATAGTAGCCTTCCTTTCTTAGGACTCTTGTTGGCCAAACCCAGCATATGTAAGGAATGCTAGGATTGGCTGGCAGGGTACTGCTCATAAGAGGTGGCTTGAGGATGATGCCGGTCTCCTCCTGTTCTGTCCCAGTCTTCTCCAAATGCAGACTCAGCACCCAAGTATGAAACTCATTATTACCAATGCTCACCAATCAAAATTCGTAAGTCAGGACTCCAAAAATCCCAAGTAGCTTAAAAATTGTGAGGAGATTGAAAAAATAATATGTTGAGGGATCTTGTTACATGCCTTCTGGGTTTTGAACCTGTAAGATTTAACTACCAGGAGAGCTAGAGACTTTTATTTTAGAAAATTGAAAAAGCAAAGCTGAGATTCGTACTTAACTATCTGACCTTGGGAGTGAGGACTTTAAGGAAAAATTAGACGGGATAAAATTGCAAAAGCTGGCAACACTTAAGAGTCCCCCACCATGGGACTGAGCTGGGCCGAAGCAACTTTTCCCGGTGACTATGACTACGTGGCCTAAGCTGCTACTGAAATGAGTTTGGAGAGGCATCGACAGCCCACTGGATCAAACATGGAAGGAGATTAACTGGGAGAATGAACTCTTGTACATTTCATTGGGGCCAAAATCTGAAGCTGAGGACACTCCTCTTTGACACGAACACAGGTTTTTTCAACTTGGACATACTTTAATAGATTGAAATTGGTTGCAAGATTTGCAAGTGTTTTTTCACCACCTAAACTCGAAGTTAGCAGCATCTGTGGCAGTTTGCCTTGGCAGCAGGCTTAGATTCCCCTTGGGGCAGTGGGGGGTTGATTTTCTAGTGCCGCAGAGGCTAGCTAGGATGGAAGTCCTTGAAGTATCAACTCATCTTCCAGGCCAAAGACAATTGGATCCACAGAAATGCCTGAGTTCTCAATAGTGAAGTTTGGGATTTCCTCATTCAGTAGCCTGCAAAGGACTACAGGCTTTGGAATTGCATGGGCTATGAACACATTGCATCTAAGTTTGCTGATGAAAGATGCAAGCTTTTGAGCTACACAGAGCTCTCTCCTTCAGGTCTAGGAAATGTACACAAAGTGTCACAGCTAAATATAAGCAGAGCAAAATTGTTTAGCCAAAGTAGTTAACATATTTCAAGGGACCATTCAGAATGAAGTAGCCCACTAATACCTCTTCAGTCATAGGAGGGAAAGGAGAAGAAAAAGTCTGGGGGGCAAGGGTGCTAAGTGAGTTACAGATTGTCCAGTGTCCCTGCTGAGTTCATGCTTTTTAGTATTAAGCAAAGTTATGAATCTGAGCTCCCAGGATCATCTTTTGAAGGTGGCATGTCCATTTTTTGAGGTCCAACTTGAGACATCCCACTGGCCTGCTTATTAGAGGTCAGGTGTTTGACGTTTTCTGAAAAATCTGGTCCTCTGAAGGCAGGGGGCAGGCAAACTTTTTGGCCTGAGGGCCAATATCGAATATTGAAATTGTATGAAGGGCCGGTTAGGGGAGCCTGTGCCCAAACAGCCAGGCATGGCCCGGCCGTCTCCTATCCAACTCCCTCTGCTTCTTGACCCTTGATGCCCGTCCCGGGACCACTACCCCATCCACCCCTCCCTGTCCCCTGACCACCCATGGACCCCTCCACCTGTGACTGTCCCCCACTGCTCTATCCAACCTCCCCACTCCTTCCTGACTGCCCCCTGGAACCCCTGCCCCCATTCAACCCACCCCTTTTCTGCCCTCTGAATGTCCTGAAGCCTATCCACACCCCTACCCCCTGACCACCCCCATCCAACCCACCCTGCTCCCTTCCCCCTTACCGTGCTGCCTGGAGCACCAGTGACTGGCGGCACTACAGCCACGCCACCTAGCTCACTGAGATAGGCAGCTGTGCTGCCCGGCTGGAGCCAGCCACGCCACCGCACATCACAGAGCACCGGGTCAGACTGCAGCTCTGTATCTGCACTGCCCAGCAAGAGCTCGCTGCCCAGAGCATTGTGCCGGCGGTGCAACGAGCTGAGGCTGTGGGGGACAGGGAACAGCAGGGGAGGGGCTGGAGGCTAGCCTCCTGGGTAGGGGCTCAGGGGCCAGGCAGGACAGTCCCGGGGGCTGGATGTGGCCTGCAGGCTGTAGTTTGCCCACCTCTGTTTTAAGGTGTCCCTGGGTTGGGCACCCACAATCACTAGTAATGATTATTGAAAATACAGGCTGTTCACTCCAAGCATATCTTACTTTGTTTAAGTTACAAACAGCAGATTCTTGGCTGAGTAGCTGTATCCATCCTCGCTGGCTCTTACCATTTGCAAAAGCTCAATAGTCCACAATTTCCTTCATAAACCTAGGGGGTGTTTTTCTTTCATCTCTAATGTTCTCATCTGAATAATCCAAGTATGATAGATGTATTTCTTCTAAATGGTAGTCTTAAAATGCTTTGAAATCTGATCTTTTTTCTCATCAGAGTTACATGATAGGACCCATATTTTCCTTATGCATAATTTTGTTTAACAACAACAAAACCTAAATGGAACATAAAAATGACTTCACTGTAGATAGTTCTATGCTGCCAGTCATTCCTTACAATCTCTACCCCGCATGGCTCATTACACAGGAAATATTTCCAATTTTCTTGTGGCTGAGCCCCGTACAACCCAGTTTACTAGCACAAACTATTCCTTCGTGAATTATAACATTATATCCTTTATTTCCGGATTTAAGAACACCACGTTGCTAAACAGATTTTTACATTTTTCTGGATTATTGGCATTGAATCATTCAATCAAGCAGCCAGATAAAATTAATAGCTCAGATGAAATAAGGAAATTCTCTAAATTGAGGATGTCCATTCATCTCTCTGTGGGTGCTATGCATACAATGAAAACATAAGGTGAAGTTTTGGGTGTTACAAAGAAAACAGCATTCAAACATAACATCACTGAAAGATATAGCCATTAAAATCCACAGCCAAGGACAACAAAAATTTGCCATGGCTTAAAAATTCTTAGACTTGGCACTCCCTTTGTAAGAACATGGGGAAAAGTTCACGGATTTCATAGCTTCGCTAATTCTATAAAACAGTACTCTGTACTCTATGTACTCTGAACATTACTACAGAAAGGATCCTTCTAGGTTTCCAGAGATGAAGAAAAATAAAATGAAGATATGATCTTCACGTGTGACCAATGAATGCTCCTACTTTTAAGCACATTAATCCATTTACTCACAAGTTATTTGGTACCTTTGGTAGAACTGCATTTTAACAGTGAAAAGCAGTCTGCTTATAGCAGTCTTTTGCAGTTCTGCTCAGTGGTAACTTTGGAGTGAAGGAGCTGAGCTCTGTTTTAAATAGATGTTTGGAAAGAGGTGGAGTGAAGTCTTCGTAGCTAAGTCCCAATGGGCTCTAGTGACAAAACCCTAGGAGGAAGTTAAAAAGATTAGTGCTATAAAACTCCTTTGGCTGTGTGTAGATTAGAGACCTTAGAGCAGCACAGCTGTATAGATGCAGCTACACCACTGTAAAATCTCTTCTGTAACCACCCTATGCTGATGGGAGAGAGCTCTCCTGTCAATGTAACTAAGCCACCTCCAACAAGCGGCGATAGCTATTTCAGTGGTAGGCTTGCCAACTTTCTACCTGCAGAAAACCAAGGCGAAAACTTCCACCTTGCACCTCCTCCCTCCTTCCCCGCCCCCCCCACCCCCCGAGGATCACTTCTTATAAACTTTCAAATTACTTTAAAAAATACACCCCTTTTAGTCAAATATTCCTTCCTTCATTCTTTCATATATAAATCAACTACATTTTATTCTACCTTTAGAATATCCAATTATTGTCATTAAGTAGAATTGCAGATACTCTGTCTTACAACTGACAATATCAATATGACAAATTTCAACAACCTACACATGCATATTCGCACATAACCCTATACACTCAAATACTTAACATACACACACAATTGACACAAGGTTTTAGTGAAATAATGCAGCAGCACTTGTCAGTGCCAGAGTCTTAGACCTGAAACAACTCAACAGTTAGCCTCAGTCGACAACCTCCAAAAACTAGTAGACTTAGCATTATAATAAACAGCCTGTCAGAACGGGTAATGGCTGCACGTGATGAGAAAAATTACGTCATTGCCATTTTGTACCATAGTGAAGCAGTACGCTTGTGCCCGCAACGCAGAGCTGGAATAGGCTACAATGGTAATGTACAAGAGAAAGTCAAGTTAAAATGCACGTTCAACGAGGTTTCTCTTTTCTTTATTCGTTCATTTTCCAACAATAGTGAAAAAAAAGTTTGGGGCACTGCTTTTTGGCGCCCCCAAATCTTGGCACCGTGAGCGGCCGCCTAGTTTACCTACTTGTTACACCGGCCCTGAATATTCATTATTTACATTAATTTTTCTCTCTTTCTAAGTTAAAATCACATTTCAAAAGAAGGTAAGCTGCTGTGATGGAATACAGCCCTGTATTCACACCCTAGCCGTTATTATAATAATCTCTGTACGAGGTATGCCTTTTAAGTTTCATATGAAAACTCAGTTTGCTGACCAGTATTATCCTGAAAAAAAATAACCACGTGATAACATTGTATATGTATAGGGAAAAGTCATGAAACAGGTCCGGCCTAAGCAAGGGAACGTGTGCTTGCCTTAATTTGCATTTAAGCAGTAAACAGAGTCACCAAGCAGGAAGGAAAAAAACAAAGGATGCACAAACAATGGCGAGGGGTGGGGGAACTGCAGAGAACATCATTCCACATAGACTCCATCTTCTGGTTCTCAGATGGAAATGTTTTTCAAGAGGAGGACTGAAACTATAAACAGACCTTTCTCTATGTCCTTGCCCATTGCATTCTCTGTACCTGAGAAGATAAAGGAAAAAACATTGGACTCTGGGCAGGGGGTTCTGACCTGAAGAGTTTGGTCAATAACCTCACTGGAAGCATGTGATGAGAAATTTTGCTTGAATTTAATACAGTTTGTTCTGTTAGTAAACATGTTATCTTCATTTTTCTTGTAACCATTTCTGACTTTTATGCTTCATTAATTGAGCTCACTTGAAGTCTCTCTCTTTGTAGTTAATAAACTTGTTTTATTGTTTTATCTAATCCAGTGTGTTTAAGTTCAAGTGTCTGGGTAACTCCATTTGGGGTAACAAGATATGTCTATTTCCTTAAAGGAATAGTGGACTTAATATATTTGTACTGTCCAGAAGAGAGCTGGGCTATACAGGAGACATGTTTCTGGGGGAAGATCTGGGACTGGGAGTGTGTTGAGGTCATCCTGCAATATAACCAAGGCTGGTGAGACCCAGGTTGTAGCTAGCAGCTTGCAGTTACACACAAACACTCACAGTGTGTTTTGTACACACCCAAGATTGCAGGGCTGGGGTGACACAGCCCCTCATTAATCTGGATTGTGTCAGTATGTCACAATTGGGACCCAAGATATGAAGGCCAATTAATCGGATATGTAAATTCTCAGTACCCTGCATTTTTCAGCTGTGGTTAATTGAAATCTTTTTGCATGGCATCATCAAAATATAAACTCCATAATTCATTTGTGCAGATCAAATTTCGGATCATTCCCAAAGGTCTGCTCCTACAGGCTTTTCACTGTACTACAAGAGAGAAAAACCTTTGCTGATACCGCATCAAATCGCTAAATAAGATGTTTTAAACATTGAGGTTCCCAATGAGAGCAATTTACATTTTCTTTACAAGCTCTTCCTGACATCTTCCATTGTCCTCTTTTCAAGGATGATGGCTGAAAGCTTCAAGTCAGCATGAGAGCAGAACATTAGTGGCATCTAAAATATACCTGAACAGGTATCTCCCCAGAGTAATCCTATTTGAAAAACTGTATGCGTGTACCACTAACAATTTTGGTTTAGTGTTTTCACATCTGATATTAAAAAAAAAACATTATTTATCTATGTATTCATCTAGCCCTCAGCACCACCATTCAAGCACCACCCAGCCATTAATGGATTTTATCCTCACAACATCCTGGTGAAGCAGGGAAGGATTATCCTCATTTTACACACTGGGGGAATTGAAACACAAGATAGTTTAAGGTTCAAGAATAGCAGCCGTGTTAGTCTGTATCCGTAAAGAAAGCGAGGAATACTTGTAGCACCTTAGAGATTAACTAGTTTATTTCAGCATAAGCTTTCGTGGGCTATAGCTCACTTCATCGGATGCATAGAATGGAACAGAAGTAAGATACATTTATACACACAGAAAGAAAGGAAAAAAAATTGTACATTAGCATACCAATTCTAAGAGGGCTGTTAAATGTCGATGGGCCATTAGTGATTTGCCCTAGGTCACACATGGTAAATCTTCACTGAAAGGTGATAGGCTAATCTGGGTGCTCAGAACCAGATGCCAATCTTGGATATGAGCAATCACACCGCCAGTGCTAAAGTGGTCTGCAGAAAGTGGGGTTGTGGGCAGGGCATGAGAGACAAGAGCATTGGTAAAACAATGCTTAAGGTGTACCTCACAGTGATCCGGCTCATTTTTATTTTGTCAGATCTTGCACCACCCCAGACACACTTTAAGTACTGCATGCTGCAAAGCCCTAACCAGAGTTGCTGTGTTTCGATGACATGCATCACGAGGATTTCTGGGGACACATTCCATAGTTCTTTGTGTTGCAGTAAACTGAGCCGCTGCTTTCTCAGTGAATTGTGGGAGAACTTGTCTGTGCTTCTGGGCACCTGGAGGCAATAGTGGCCAGGCACTGGAGGATTATCAGCACTCAGATGATATAGCCTGCACCCTCACTGCACAGAGTACCAGCCCTAGGGTGTCCAGATGTCCCGATTTTATCGGGACAGTCCCGATTTTTTACCTTTTGTCCCGCGTCCCGACAAAACTCTGGTCGGGACGCCATTTGTCCCGATTTCGGGAATTTATAGATGAGCCCTGCGCGTGCAGGGCTCATGTAGGCAGAACAGCCCCGCCCACTGCCCCAGGCAGCCACATGCTGGCTGGCTGCCGGCCCGACCCCGCTCCCCTCTGCCGCGGAGCCCCGTGCTCCGGGGCCAGGCTGTTAGCGGCGCGCCGCCAGCCCCCACTCCCCGGTCGGGGCGGACAATTGCGGCACGCGCTGGGCCCTGCGCTCCCCAGCTGGGGGCTGGGCCGATCGGCTGCCGCGGGACGAGCGTGGGAAGCTGAGCCCTCCTCCCTCCCCCTTCTTGGCTGGGCCCTGTGCTCCCTGGCCGGGGTCGGGCCAAGCGTGGCTGCCGCAGGTCCCCGCCCTCCCCCGGCTGCTGCTGCTGGCTTACCAGTGCCTCTCCCCCCGCCCGCAGAGACAGGCGGGGGTGGAACATGCAGGGCGGGCAGAGTGGACCCCCCCTGCATGCAACCAGTGCCGAGAGTGGGACAACGGGTGAGGGGAGCAGCAGCAGATAGCCCACTGCTCCCCCCTCAGCATCTCCCCCGGCAGAGACTGCATTCAGGGGTAGGTGGGCGGGCCACGGCAACGGCCAGGAGAGCTCTCTCTGCTCTGCCTCCCGGAGACGCATGCTGCAAGGGGGGGGGGGGTAGAGAGCCCACTGCCCCCCCCCCCGCAGAGACAGAGAGCCTCCAGCTGCTGCGGCCCGCTCCTGCCCCCCCCTCGTGCCCCCCCCGTGCTCGTGCCCCACCCCTGCTCCTCCAGCCCCCCCCCACGCTCACGCCCCGCCCCCCGCTTCTCCACTTCCCCCCCCCCCCGTCTCTTCCCATCTGGTCACCCTAACCAGCCCATGTGAAACCAGAACTTGACCTCCAACCTATATCCTCAGTTAGGCCAACAAGCCAGGGTTGAAAGCACCACCAGACTCAACTAAGAGGTTTGTGTGTGTGGACAGGAAGGGGGTTAGGAACAACACCAAGTGTGCATGCTAAATATGAAGTGAACACATAGCCAGAGAGATCATAGAAGTTGTAACAGAGCTAGGGATTGAACCTGTTCTCCTGCATCCCAGTGCAGTCTTTTAACGAGTAGACTTCCTGCCTCAGTATTGTTAAATTTAAGACAAGAATAAAACCGCACAATATTTAAAATGAATTGCTACAGCTGTGCATCATATTTTTAACAAACACTTTAAACCAGGACCAAATTTTACCAGAGCAATGTCTAAAGAATCTTTTAAGTCTTTGAGAATAAAGATACTATATAAACGTAAATGCATTATTAATATTCTATTTTTGCACGTCTAGGCTTTTATATCACACCCACCATTGTGGTATCTGTAGCCCCGAGATGGTGTTTCATCTATAGAAGTACCTCTTCTGCAGTTTTGTCTTTGCTGCTTAGAAGGTGTGTTTAATAAACATTACATTTGATATTTTGATATAAAAGTCAAAATGAAATGATTTGACAATTAAAATGAATGTGAATTTAAATGGTTTCAATGGTTCTGAATAAAAAATGTTTGGAAGTTCCATTCCATGGGAAATTTCAATATTTCAGCTTTTCATCATTCCAATTCAGGACACCATCATAGAAATTTCAGAATTTCCTACTGAATGAAAATTCTGGTTTCCAACCAGCTCTACAGGAACAGAACTACTCCATTTTAGTGTTGAACATGAACGGTTTACTTTTTTTAACAGAACTAGAGGTTCTCTGAAGGCACGTTACCAATTTACACTAAAGTTCTGAGCTGAATATCCCCAGGGGATATAGCTCCCAGCATTGTGACTCTTTTGTATGAGCTAGGCTTGGGAAAAGTGGCCACAAAGAGCTGCATGACATTCCCTAGCACTGAGGAGCCCCCCACCCCCATCTCCCCGATCCCTGCCTTTGCAGGATCCACAGGAGCATTTCGGGACAGCATGGAGCAGTCAGTGATGGATTGGAAAAGGGAGGTGATATGACCCGGATGGATCTGCATGCCAATAATTCACTCCTATTGCAAGCACCATAGTGGCACTGCAGCAAGTGGCCCAAGTTCTGGTGGCCAGCAGAATAGGGTAGGCAAAAAATATCCTCCCCTCCTTCACTGTGGAGGGATGAATCTGGCCTAGAGTGCTTTACACTGAGTACAGTATTGTAGCATAAGGGATATCCAAAGGAATGGGGCAAGAGACCACACTATCAAGAAACCCAAATCCAACAAACTAATGCATCCAGAGCCTTCAGACCCAACTATGTCTGCCAACCTACAGCTGGTGACATGGGGCACTGTGAACCAAAAGAGCAATTGAGAGGTTCTATTCTGTGAACCTCTCTCAAATCATATTCACCTGCAGTCCTAACGGGTGGGGGAGGGGAAGTCTATTGCCTTCAGCAGACGGGCTCACCTCAGGCCTACATTTATTCCCTCCTCCAGCCCACCATCAGAATCATTTAAGCCCCAATTGCTGTAATTTACCAAGGTGCCCTTTTGCATTTTGTTTTTAAAATGACAGTTGACAAGCTACCATATGTGACCAATAACTGCTACTCGGAGTTAAGATCTGCAGATGGTGATAGACGTGGCGCCTGGCATGCCATTAGCCGTGGGAGTTATCAATTATAGACTAGCCAAAATAAACTCTTCAGAAATTTCCTCTGGGTGTTAATCATTCTGAATCACATTCATTCTTGCACTTTAGGCAAAGATTCTTGACCTTACTCTGAGCATAAACAGAAATATTAAATAATGTATCTATTATCACCCAAAGCCATGACTAACCTTTTTACCCCAACAACAGTTAGAATGAAAAATAAATTAACCTCCAAAGCAAAAATGATCGAATCCCAAAGTTTCACTGACTTGCTTGATTTTCTACTACATAAACTACTGCGTGAATTTTGCTCTGTGTCAATTCACGTACTGAAAAACATTAAAATTTTATCCTTTAGAAGTAGAATAGCTAATTCCCTTCCTGTCACGAGTGCAGGGGACTGGACTAGACAACCTCTTCAGGTCCCTTCCAGTTCTAGGATTCACATTGCCTTAAAATTTTACTGTACAAGGGTGGGGGAAGTAAATTAACTCAATCGCCTCTCATTTCTGAAGCCCCTAGGTTCAAACCCTGCTTAGGTTACACAGTTGCATGTGTTTAGTGATCTTATAAGAATATCTCACTACATCAGAATCATACACCAGCATATAATTTGATAGGACTGGAATTCTCTGTTACTGAATCTGCCCACAACATTCTAGCCAGTGTTATATCAATATCATTAGCACTAGATTTAACCATATAAACATTGATTAAAACACCACGTAAATGCTAAAAATATTGATCTTAAAGACCCAATGCAGTGCCATATAGCTGCAGTCATCACAGGGTGTGTCACAAGGTTGTCAACTCCCAAGGGCTAACGTTACACTCCTACAAAATGGAGCAAGTTTGTTTTTATTACTAAGGGTCAGAGACCAAGTCCCTTTCTCTTGCTGATGAATGTTTACTCACACAAGTAGACCCCAGTGTGAGTAAACCTTCACCAGTGAGAGCAGAGGGCTCACAATCTGGCTCAATGAGAGCTTATGAACAGTGTTTAGAAAATGGAATAAGGTATTTCCCAGAATCTCTTAAGTTGACAACAACCCTTTAAATTTCACTTCACGCTTTTAACAAAAAATTAAACTTTTTCCCCCATTTGGTTTCAAAATTGATTCCTTACATCTGGTTTCATTATCAAGCTTTCAGCGATCAGTAAAAAACTTGATGAGAGAGAAGGTACAAAATTTCTCAAACCATAGAAAAATCCCTGTTAGGTTTGATCCCTGGAGAAAAACTTTTTAAAGTGAGTTTTAGATAAGCTAAGCTTGAAACTACATACTAAAATACTGTACTTTTTCTTTGATTTATATAATAAACATGAGACTCAAAATCAGGGGACCGAAGGATTTATTTGAGGTAAGTCACTTTTGATCATTATGCCACTCACAGACTGAAATAGGGATGACACACATATTAATGGAGAAGTGTATGAAGTTATCAGTGACGTTTCTCAGTACTTCTTTCGTTAGGCCTTCTGTGGTGGGGTGTACTAGCCCCGCACTGGAGCAGAGGAGGTTAAAGCAGTGCTCGTAGCGCCAGAAGCCACGCTCCCTCCTCGACCCTGCTGGGCATGCGCCAACTGCTGCTGTGGTATAAAAAGGAGCAGGCTAGCTCAGTCTGGGCTGGCTGCTGAGGAGGAAGGATGCTCCTTACCAGTGCCAGCTGAGGAGCAGCCAGGATCCCAGACAGCCGGAGCAGGAGACACCAAAGGCCAGGCACTTGTGGATGCCCTAAGGAAACTGTGGTGACCCCCGGAGGAGCCCAGAGACTCCAAAGACCCCGTGACTTCAACTGCAGGAATCACGGTAGGAAGTAGCCCTGGGAGGGACTAGCCCAAAGTCCTAGCAGCAGTGGGTCGTGTTGTGGGCGGATTCCTCATCGACTGTCCAGGGGAGGCCCCTTGGCTCTGCCATTGGGCTCTGCTTCCCTGCAGTCCAGGGGAGTCCCATTGGCTTTAACTGTAGGCCTACCACACCTTTCATGGGGTGTACTAGCCTCGTGACCTAAGTTCCCTCTAAGCTGCGCAGACTTGTAGCAGGCTACAAGGGGCTGTTCAGCAAGCTAGAGGTGGGTGGGAACTGGGGAGGGGAGCAAGTTGGGGCATCCAGGGCTGCCATGGGTCTCTCCCCGAAATCTGTGCTGCAGGAAGGGAGAGGGCTTGGGGGCATCCCTGGCTCTGCCTGCACTGCAAACATCTCATCCCCGGCTCCACCCCAGAGCCTGCACCCCTAGCCAAAGCCTGGCCCCTCATCCCCCCTGCACCCAAACCCTCTGCCCCAGACCTGAGTCCCTCATCCCTGGCCCCACCCTGCAGCCCTCACCCCAACCCTCTGCCCCTCCCACATCCCAAACCCCCCATCCCCAGAGCCCTTACCCCAGCCAGAGCCTCATACCCCCAACACCCCAATCATCTGCCCCACCATGAGGCCCCTCCCACACGGTGAACCCCTCAGCCCCATCCCCATTAATTTTGTTATCTGCACCAATATGGAACTGATTTGTCCCACATCACCTCCATAGTGGTGCACATAGCAAAATTCATTTTGCACATGAGTGGGGAAAATTAGAGGGAACACTGCCTGCAGCACGTTCTTTGAATCCCCGTTTAAAAATCCCTGCTTGAACCTACTTGCTTCTCCAACTATTGCCCCATTTTCTTCCTCCTCTTTACCCCCAGTCTCTGTTTCCCATCTATTCCTACTTCTTCAGCTTTTTCTCTTCAGACTCCTTCAGTATTGTTCTGCTCTCCATGTTCTACTCCATCTACACTTACTGAGACAACCTATAATCTTGTAATGCCTAAGAACCTATTCTCCATTGTTCATCTGATACTTTTTCAAGCACACTTGGTTCAAGAATCTCAAAAATGATTTTAGCTGCCTGACTTGACACTTTTTAAAAGGCCTGATTTCAGAAATTTCTGCGCACCCATCCTCTGAAAATCTGACCCCTTCAAAGCTTCAAGATGAGCAAAACCCCAACCCCGGGCACCTAAAAATCACCAGTCATTCTGGAAAATCTTATCTTTGGACTGCTGGGTCTATTCTCCTACCTAGTGATTACATTTATTTGTGAAGAAAGGATGGAGCAATTGTACAGCTCTTTCCGCAGTCGAGTATTTTAACACTGTGAGGAACAAGGCCACATTCAAACCCTGAGGACTATTTCAGATCATTCATGTTATTAAAAAATTTAAAAGGATGATAAAAGGCCTACACCTGCTCCTGCAAAAGGGTCTGAGTGTTCAACTATTTGTGTGTATAAATTGACTCACCTCAGTAGTCCCATAAAATTATTCACAGGCCTGCATGACTGGGTTCAGAGGCACTAGCCAAAAGTCTCTCCCCTTCGATTCCAATGAGAGTAACATTAAGGTCTTGGCTACACTGGCATTTTATAGAGCTCTAACTTGCTGGCTCAGGGGGTGAAAGATCACCCCCCTGAACGCAGCAAGTCTGAGCGCTTTAAAGTGCTAGTGTGGACGGGCTCCAAGCGCTGGGTTCCCTCGTGGAGGTGGATTACCAGGAGCGCTGGGAGAGTTCTCTCCCAGCACTCCTGCATGACCACACTTGCACTTCAAAGCGCTGCCGCGGGAGCGTTCCCGTGGCAGTGCTTTGAAATTTCAAGTGTAGCCAAGTCCTAGGATTCAAAGCTCTTTACTGGATATGTAGAAATACTACATAAAGCCGGAATTATGACGCACCCTTACAATAACATGCAGAGAGTTAAGAGGCCACAAGAGCGGGAAGGTGAGATGGGGGGCACAGTTAATGCTCCAGGGCCACTACTCCCCCATCTGTGCAGGTGGTTGGGCAGAACTGAGAAATAGGTGGAGCCATGGCTTCACCACCTTAATACATCAGCTAGTGGAGATGAACTGCTGCAGAGGAGTAAGTAAGTAATTTGCTACACTAGGATTATTTCCCCACTGGAGTAGGGAAGAAGAGGAGGAACATTTCATTCCTTAGCCTGCCTGAGGCACTAGCCATCACCCTTGAACTCAGGGCCGATTGTATGGCCCAGCCCTGACACTGAAAAAGAAAACAAATGTGAAGACAAAGAACATGAATATTTGGGGAAATCCAAGTTTTACCTTTAATGCTGAGCAAAATTTTCTCTAGAAAAATGATAAGTGATTTCCTATGATCTCATCCATTCAACGGGAGTGGGTGGGAAAGGGCGGGGAATCTGCTTATTCACAATAGCTCAGTAAGCTCTATACAATGAGAACATCAAAGGCAAAAAGCTAATTATCATGAAACTAAAAATATATTTCCATAAACAAAGCTGTGCAGGGAAATATTAGGCACAGTTGTTCTTGGCTCCCTAACCTTAACAAGAGTTCTACATTGACATCAAGGGGAGAAGAGATGCCTTAGAATTTTTATAAGTTGCTATTTTATTGACAGAAAAAAAACAACAACCCTCCTTACCACAAAGAGGGCACATATATCGAAAAGAGCCAATTATGGGATGTGGTGGTGGTTGGTTAGTTTGCTTCTTTGTCAAATGCAGATCTCTACAATTATTAGCCTGAAGGATCCTGGTACAGAATAAGTAAATATATATAAGTATTAGCAAGACACTGCAATGCAAAAAGGATGTTAAATTGTTCAAGCAAGGGGATGACATAACTAATACTGACATAATTTCCAGGCAGCAAAGCAAAACTAGGTCAAGCCACATTGACCTATCTAACATAATAAGCATTTCCCCCCAGATTTTTACAATGTAGGCTCTGTCTGCCGGCATTAATGTCCTCTGTTATCAGTGTATAGTGTTGTCACTCTGCTTTAATGTCTTATCACCATGTTGTGTTAATTAGACCAAAACAATATAGTGCACTTTTGAACTGTTTAACTCTCCTTACCTAAATGCACTCTTTCCTTTATCCAATCAGAAAAGAAAAGCCATTAACTCTTTACAGCCAATGGTTTAAAGGGGAAATGTTAAAGCTGGTACCTGCATCAAAATATACTAATCTCTACCAGTTGCTCTATTCGGTGCATTATTAGTTTTTAAAAAGAGGGCCTGCAAAGCTAATTTATTTGATTGGTTTTGAGCCTGCTATATCACATCAGAGCACAGGTGTAGATCTGTGCATGGAAGTGACTGGGGCACATATATGCAACCTGATTTACTTCTACCTTGTTTTCCTGTCCCAATTCTTTACCCAGGCAGCATACTGAAAGTGACAAGAATCCTGCTGTCTCCACATTTCTCTTCCAAAGTAGCCCTGTCTTTCTGTTCTCTTCACACTGTCTTGCAGTTTTGCAGTGCATTTTCATTTTTCAGGGGACATGGGGAACTTGCTAGTTTAACTGCAATTTTTCAGAAAATCTATCTTAATAAAATCTAAAGTCTGAGTCTATTATGGCTCAGTCTAACAAATGTTTAAGCACATCCATAGTTTTATTCACATGAGTAGTCTGAAAAAAACTAATCAGAAAACTAGGACTGTCAAGGAATTTAAAAAAATAATAAATTAATTGCACAATTGTGCTGTTGAACAATAGTAGAACCATATTTTTGGGGGGGGTGTTTTCTGCACTTTCAAATATTTATTTAAATTACAACACAGAATACAAATTGTATAATGCTCATTTATATTTTTATTACAGGTACAATGATGCAAACTGTTATAAAAACTTTGAACTGACAAATGTAGAAATATGTACAAAAAATAACTGCACTCAAATACAAAACAATGTAAAACTTTGGAGCCTACAAGTCCACTCAGACCTACCTCTTGTTCAGCCAGTTGCCCAGACAAACAAGTTTGGTTACAATTTTCAGGATATAATGCTGCCCATTTCTTGTTTACAATATCACCACCTACAAAAGTGCCATGAGAACGCCTGTTCTCACCTTCAGGTGACATTGTAAACAAGAAGCGGGCAGCATTATCTCCTGCAAATGTAAAGAAACTTGTTTGTCTGAGCAACTGTCTGAACAAGAAGTAGGACTGAGTGGACTTGTAGGCGCTAAGGTTTTACATTGTTTTGTGTTTGAGTACAGTTGTCGAACAACAACAAAATCTACATTTGCAAGTGACACTTTCATGAGATTGCATGATAGTACTTGGATGAGGTGAATTGAAAAATACGTTTTCATTTTTATAGTGCAAATATTTGTAATAAAAACAAAGTTAGCACTGTAGACTTTGTGTTGTACTAGAAATATATTTGAAAATGTAGAAAAACATCCACAAATGTTGAATACATTTCAATTGGTATTCTGTTTAACGGTGTGATTAATCACACTTAATTTAAGTTAATCGTGTGTGTTAACTGCGATTGAGAGCCCTACAGAAAACTCATGTGCATAAAGTCACACATGTGCTTAAGTGTATGCAGGAGCAGATCGTATTATATGACACTTCTACTCCCTTCACCCCCAATATTTAAAATTCAACTTACTGTGGACATGAGAAGTCAGTGCTTTTCCTAATCTAATTACAAGATTTATACTAATTCCTCTAAGCAAAACTGTCATTAATGTACAAGTAAAGCTGGGATTCTGTTTCCCTTACAAAAGACTAAGATGCAGTCTAATAGAACGTTGCAGCTGACAACATAAATGTCAGAATATTTTCTGTTAAGGAATAACTAACTTCTCCATTGTAATTTTCTCATTTCCTGATTATATTGTACTCTGCTTACCATGTCAGCCCATACCGAGAGGTATGAAGAGAAGTAGCCCCAAATACAACATTCAAAGTGCACACATCAGATTTTGCATGTCAGAATCATTTACACACACACACACACACCCTTACACCCACTGTACAATTAATTAAATCCTATGCATCACTGCATCTCACCAATAAAATGTCACAGGGTCTGATCCTGTGTTACTGCAGTAAATAAGAGTTTTACCTTTGACTTCAGTGGACCAGGCTGAGGACCAAAACACACACTTTGAGATTTTTGTCTCAGAGACTGAGGAGTTAAAGGGTCAATAGTCAAGGTGCAGAATTAAGTGAGCTAGTTAAGCAGGTAGCATTCCAAAGCTTCCCACAGCAAAGAGGCTCTGCAGAGCTGACTTCACAAGGCCCCTCCAGGCAGAGGATAGGATAAATTTCACCACAGCTGTACAGCTGGTATCAGTGGATCAGATGGCTCCACATTGGAGCAGGACCCAGTGGTGCAGACTTCTCTAGACTGGAGCTGACAGGCAGAGGAGCTGACAGACAACCCTTGATGTCCCCCTGCTTACTATTCTACTGGGACCCATGAATGGGGTTCAGGTGGATGGGGATTGCCTCATAGGTAACACTTCCAAACATCACCCAGCTGGCCAAATAATACATTGCATCTGTGGAACTGGCCGTACTCTTAACACATTGATTGGGTTTTGCTCACCTTACTGTATATAGATATATACATGGCTTGCGCGTCACACTTGTTTTTATTTGTTTTCCCCTCCCACCTCCACTAGAAATTAAAGTATTTATGGTCCCATATTCGCAAGGATTCCTGAGTGCCATTCAGTGCAGTGTACATTCAGTGTACAGAAAACTGTGTGCATTCAGTGTACAGAAAAACTGTTCAGCAAAAGGTAGACTAGACCTTAAAAGATTTGAAAGTTCACTTCAAATAAGCCCTGAAAGTTCTGATGCTTATTCAAACCTTTATCCACATTTTTGTGTGTCCCTTTTCTCTCTCTCTTATTAGTGTAAGCAGGAGAACAGGCCCACTATTGTGGGGAACCTTCCTGGCTACACAGTGAAGTAGGTTAGCAAAAGGATCTGAGTCCTCATTCCCCCTTCCTTTATCCAGAGCCTGACCTCAAGGGCTCTCCTTCCACTCTCCTATGTGGCAGAGTCCTCAGAACCCCAACAAGGCTGGGCCCAGGATTCTTGGGGGGCTTGACCCCCAATCTTGCCATGGTCACATAGTACAGAGGCTAAGGTATCCCCATTCCCGGGTGCTCTCTCTGCACTGGATGCTTCCCTGACCCACTGATCATTACATACAGTTCAAAGCAAATACTATCTATTAAACAAGAATCAGAGAGGTAGCCGGGTTAGTCTAGGTTTGCAGAAGCGACAAAGAGTCCTGTGGCACCTTAAAGACTAACTCAAGTATTGAAGCATAAGCTTTCATGGGCTAGTACCCACTTCATCGGATGCATGCAGTGGAAGTATCAGAGGCAGGTTGATAACTTCCTCTGCTTGCATCCGATGAAGTGGGTATTAGCCCACAAAAGCTTATGCTTCAATACTTTAGTTAGTCTTTAAGATGTCACAGGCCTCTTTGTCGCTTCTATTTATTAAACAGCAATCAATTAAAGAAAAAAAGGAAAAAATGGGAAAGGTTAAAGGAAAACACGTCACCCCCGCTTTGGGGCATGGGGACATCACAAACAGAGGTCCCTGGAATGTAAGGGAAGTCCACAGTCTGTTTCTCACAAGACCAAGGCCTCCTGCCAAAGCCGCGGCTGTGCTGTGGTGATACTATAGCTCAGACGCCTGCTCTGGCAGTGGCCACACGTGCTCACACTCTAAGTAGCAGGACCCTTCTTCCCAGCATCGCCCCCGCCCTGTCAGGGTTACGATCTCCCTCCAAGTCTGGCCTGCAGGGCCTCTTGGCTGGGGTGTGTCCCTGCATTGGGCCCACTGCCCAGGGTTCCCCTCGTTCTCTCTCACTGCATCTAGCTCCAGACTGCTCCAGCTCCACTCTGCCTCCGCACTGATACTGCTCTGTCTCCAGCCCATTGGGCTGCTTTTCCTGGCCTCTCTGGCTCTGGTTGCTGTAGTTCTCCTCCCAGCACAGGTCTGCTCCCTGGGCGCTTCTCTGGCTTTTGTTGCTGCAGCTCTGCTAACAGCACTGACTCATTCCCTGGGCTGCTTCTCGGCTTCTCTGGCTGGCACGGCCCTGCTGCCAGCTCAGCTTGGCCCCACTCTGTGACCCGGCAGCTCCAGTTCACATAGCGGATGGGACCCCCCTGACCTCCTGCCTCCATCATTAGCCTGCCTATGCCCTGTCAATCAAGCTGACCTGGAGTATTGGCCTCTCCCCTTTGCCCCTGGGGACTGTCAGTCTCAGGATCCAGATTTCCCCATCAACCCTTCCTCTTACTTTTGGAACTGGAAGCTAGCCAACCCAACCCACGCCCACCCACTGAGTTAGTAAGGGGACAAAAGTCCCCTTATACGTGTCTCTGCCTCCCCACCCCTATTTCCTCCCACTCTATCAGATTCTTCTCCCTGACTCCATCTTTCTACTCTGCTGAGCTCCAGCAAGTTCCCTGATCATTTACTAATTCCTCAGTGTATCCCTGACCCACCCTCCAGCAGCCCCCTGACGTTTGGTGCCATTCTGTTGATGGACTCTAAGGTCTGGCACTATTTTTACAGAGCTCAAAGGCTTCCCCAGGTTAGAAGGGGTCCAGAATGCATTGTCCCCCAGCCTCCTTGATCCCACAGAAGCCCTGGAATTTGTTAGATTGGAAGTCAGCAGTCACCCCAGCAGAAAATGCCAGACATTCTGAGAATCTGAGATGTATTTCATCAAAAGGTAGAAGCCTGTTGGGAATTAGTGATGGAGATACACATCTAAATATTTTAGAATCTAATAAAAGGATCAGGTTTGGTTCTGTTCAAGATGGGTGAGAAGGCTCAGTTTTTATTTATTCCAAGTTGGTTATGCACATCCATAGTATTATATATATATATATATATATATATATATATATATATATATAAAATATATAATTTAATAATATGCTATTAATAAACTAATGATATAATTAAGTAATTCAGTATAAAGTTAATAAGGAAGTGGCTATGTCTGCTCTGAAATGTTTACTCTTTCAACTCTGGTTAAATTCTATCATATAAAAGTTTTTGTGAACTTCAAGTCTGACCTCTACAGGTAGGTAACTGAAATAGGTACAGTATCTTTTGATCACAAGTTGTACAAAGATTTTATTAGACATTGCAGAAGGCCAATCTTCCAGCCTTAATACACAAGCCACTGATGAGGTTGAAATATTTAAAGGTTTATTTTTAAAAACACTAATATCATGTGCATTTGGTTCAAACAAATGCAGTTTTGCAAAAGACATGATTATTGCACAATAATCAGATAGCACTACTTTATACTCAGGTTTAATTCTGTTTCCCATCTCCACCACTGCCCTCAAACATAGCATGATTTTTCATAGCTACAGAAGCAAATGTTATTTTCCAGCCGATAACATAAATTTGAGCTTTTCAAAACTTGTTTTTAAATGTCCTGTTCAGTGCCACCTTTTTCCTAATCATAATCTATCCTAACAAACTATCCTTTGTCCAGTGACTTAGTCCCCTCTGTTCCCACAAACCTACAGCACATGTTGCCATAGTTACTCTGCATGTCTATTTACCACACAAGTGATCAAAGAAAGCAGACAACATACAGATACACACACACACAAAAACCTTGCCAGACTTCCTACTGGGTAATGTCCAGCCACTAATTAACTGATACACTCTCAGCCCACAGATTCCATACACTTGTTTTCTTTATTATATATGGCACACAAAAACAATTCTCAGAGATAAATTCTCATTCTAGACAAGACAGCCCCTGGAAAAAATAAAAAAAGATGGCATGAAACTCTAAGCAGCATTTCCTAAAGCAAGTCTTATGATTACAATATTTCAGGACAAGGATATAGATTTCTTAGCAAGGAATAAATTAAGAATTAAAAAGGTGCACTAAAGAAAGTAGGAAATAGAAACCACATGCTAAAAAGCTAAACATCTGTATGGAAGAGGGATGATTTTATGTTTTACATGTGTTATCGACTAAAATACTATCCAGCATGTATGCACTCTATGAATCATATACTATAAAAGCTATAAGACTATAGCTATGATAAAGAAGAACTGAAATGGCCTCTGTGCCTTACAGATTTTATCTTCACTTTTAATTAGGTTCTTAATGACCCATTAGCAAATTGCATGTCTTATAGGCTCTTTTATAGGGCTGTGGGCCCAGTCTTCCCCTGATCAAAGTCAATGGGAATAGTGCCATTGACTTGAGCGAGTGGAAAATAAAGCCCTAAATCTGCTTTCACAGAATTGCTATGTGCTGCATTATGGTATTAGTATGTTTGAGGATATCATTTGTTGTGGGCAAAAATAGTTTGAAAATGGGTTTGAATATTACAATTTAAAATCGATTGCCTAGTTACCATTTGGGGAACCTAAAACAGATACCACACTGCCCTCTCCAGTTTTAAAGTAAATTCCAAGAATACACACAAGCAAACTGCATCCAGTCACAGTGGCCTCAATAAATCTTAGACCTCGGACACATCTGTGTTCTTATTTCACGTCTGATCTTTGAGAATTCTGACTCTTTTGATCTCTTTTCCCAGGTCAGAGCTTTAGTAGATGGAAATTTCAGTATCCATAGTGAAGCTGAAGATTTGCTTCCTGGTACAGCATATATTTGGCTGTCAATGTTAGACCCTCTTAAGAAACTACACAGTTCCACTTCCTAGGGACATATTTTTGACTAGAGGCCTGAAATTTTCCAGCTTCAGAATTACCAAGATGCTTTCAAAGATGTGATGTACACAGCAGTTGTAGGGAAACTTCACGATTTCACTATAGAGGTTTCGGTCGAGTTATTATTTCTATCAGACAGAACAGAGACAGTCACAGCTCTTGCTGAGGTTTTAAATTACCGCCTAATAAAAGGCTACTTCTTTTTACCTGTCTCATTTATGAATCTCAGCACAGCATTCCATACAACCAACCAATGATGTCCCACTAGGGACTGCTGGCCTGGCACCGTTGTAAAGCAGGTTGAATCCTATCAGCCCAACAGGCAGCATATTACATTTCTATGGGTAATTTCTGCTCTTCGTCTGGGGTAGTTTGCTGCATTGCACTATTTTGAGCATATGCACCATTGTTCAGTATCTGAATGCTGCCTGTGGGCCAGATCATTCATCAGCACAATATATTATTGAATGCGATGACACAGATTTATTTGATAGTTAACCCAACAAATCCAAACTATACTATGATTATGACAACAAATGGGCTGGAGATATAAAAGGCACATCTTTTCCTAAGTACTCATTCTCTTCAGAAATTTTCAACTAAAACCAGAAGTGACTCCTAACCATCTCATGCCTCCAATTTCATGGCACTTCAGTTCCTGAATATTTGCTTTCTTATTTTGTATTATCCTTCAGTCATCAAATTTGGAGGCTTATCAAGATCTCCAGTTACTATTTTCAAGATGCAAAGAGGCTGTTTGATCTCTGACAACCTACGCATGATCAGTCCCTTCAACTCTCGACTATTCGGTCACTGGCTTTTGTTCAGCGAGAACCAGTAGTAAACACAGATTTTCTCTGCCAAACTGAAATATCTCACACACAAAACACCACGGAAACCCAGTGGCAATTTCAGAATAGTGCCTATGACATAAGTGAGGTCAACCAAGTTAGGAAAGTTTACACAAAAATGTGTGTCTAAACACACAGGAACAGATCTTCACCTGCTGTAGTTGCTCTGTTATGAAGCTATGGCAATTTATATCCGTCAAGGGGTCTGCCTTATTGGATTGTGTTCTTTTCTCATATACAGAGGGGGAAAATCAGGAGTAACTCTACTAAAACGAATGGGCTGCAGCAATGTAAAGCTGCTGCGAGAGGAGAATCAGGCCCATATTCTCAACTTGATGGATGCAACTTCCCAGGAGTTACTGCTGTCACAGAGGAAGTGGAAAGAGGAGAACTTCTGTTGGACGGAGGTGGGTATTATTTAATGAGTCAAAAATATTCTAATGCTAAATCTGCCCCTCCTCTTTTCCTTTTATTGGGGAGTCCCTGAAGAACTTTAGTGCTTTTTATTTTCTCACTAGCTCCCACTGTCCTTCTCCTCTCCTGGTTTGTTATTTTCCTCTTCTTATTCACACACACAAATGCACACTTTACAGCCTTATGCTTCAAATAGAAGCATTCCTGATAGGCAACATTCATCTATTTGTAGCCATGTTAGTTTTGTATTTTCTTATGCTCCTGACATATCCCAACTTTCTTCTGGTCCTCTTTGACACCTCCCTTTACTAAGGTTCTTTTTTTGCGGTGACAATGCATTCTGCTGATCACATAGATAAAGGGCTAATTGAACCCAAGCAATGCAGTACGTAAACTTCAGTTTCCATTTGCACTCCACTGTGACAAGAATTCCACCCCCCTTCTCCCAACAATCTTTTAAAAGGTAAAAAGCAGGTTTTTATCCACTTTCAAAAACTGCTTTTCCTCCACATATGGCAAAATGATCTAAAATACATAAGTGATTGAAAAAACAAATGCTCCATTTCAATTGCAGGTGCAAACTCTACCCCTGCTTCTACCCTCCTTTCCCCTCTACCTCCTCCCCTGCCTCACCCCAAGTCCTTCAGAAAGCTGCCTGAATGGGCTATGACTCTCACAAATGAACAAGAACATTTTTCCCAAAGCCTGACTTTCATACAGTGGATGTCCATAAAACAAAGTATTCATTTTAAGATCTTGATTTGCCAGGGTCTTTAATTCAGAGCCAAGTTGCTTTACGGTTGAGATTTACATCTGCCAGTGCTCTGTACTCTCTTCGTGTTCTTCTAATTGCATATTTTAACTGCAAAACTACAAACAGTGTAGTATCAAATTGTTATCCCATGGTGACCCTCAACTCTGTGAATAAGAAAACAGTTGCTTTTGTCCATTCAAGGGGATAGCAAGCTTTTTAAAAAGTAATCACATTTGAATAATCATTGGCTTTCTAGCTCTTTTCTGCAATGTAACGGTACTTTTTTTGATGACAGAAAACTGCTTGAGATTATTATATTTTAATACCACTGAGAAATTAAAGTATTGGCAATTGTGTGTGAGTTGCTGTGTATGTTTAATAAATCACTCCCACACACCTCTACAGTTATAAACAACACATTCTTATTCTACACGTCAGAAACAAGGTTGTGAGAAAGTCTACACAATATATTTAAGCCATGGCAAATTAGTATTGATTTACATAGCCTACAAACAAGTCTTTCATGCCCTTTACAAAATTGATCAAACAGTAAATTAATTGCATGACATCAGTTACTAGCAATAAGCTCAAACTGAAAGTAAAAACCCTTGGTTAATATTTATTTATTTATAAAGGATCTTCGAGCTAAAAATCTAAACTCTACAAAGCTTTCTGCAAATGCTATCTAGTCCACCAAAGCAAATATTTACAGACCAACCCAACTCCCCCCCTTTGCGCCCCCCCCCCTTTCAGATCTCTAAATACTTTGCAACTTGTTCCTTACCTGCCTCATGTTTAGAATTCCATTATCCATCCAGCAGGAAACAATCTGAATCCAAATTTACAGTGTAATTTCAAAGTAAAAACAAAAATCCATCAACAGTTTCCCTACAAACAAGCTGGTAAGTTTCTCTCTCTCATTTTTCTTTATCTTTTGCTGTTGGGACTCTTCCTAAGAGAATGTCAAGTTTTGCAACCTTTCCTCTAGCCTATTAAAAGTCAGGAGTAGGGAGGCAACTGTCTGCCTTGCTCTTATTTCAAATCACGGCTCCGATATGTAGTAGTTGGCTGAATTAGGCCATGAAATAGCCTCACCAATCAGCAGAAAGGGGAGGGAGGTATAACACAGAAAGACTGCCTACATGAGGATTAGGAAAGCTTTCAAGGATTTAAAAGACTGAAAGCAGCTGGAAACAGTGTCTAAGGCTACAAAGAGGGAAGTCAATTTGTGGTATAAGAGATTATTCCCATTCTTATTTTACTGCTCTGGGTCTGCTCAAAGTTTAACAGGCTCCTGAGATTTAAGGGGAAAAACACTTGAAATTTAAACGCCCAGTAAAAACTACCCAAATATTGGAGAAATGCTCAAATACTTAACAAAAAAACTGTAAGGTGTAGTAACACCCATTCTCTTTAGAACCACATATGTCACTAGCAATTTAAGAAACATTTGGTTCTGAAGTCCTACCAGATTAAAATGCATAAAACATGATAACACAAGTAGTAAAGAGGGGAAAACATGCTACATCTAATTTACATATATACGAAGTATATATGTGCCCTGAGGAACAGAAACATATGAACGTGAGCAAACAAAGCTATTGAAATTACAAAATGTTCTGCAATCAACCCTCATTCGTCTCACTAGTAAATGTATAACCCTCTCCATTACATTTTACTTTAAGAAGGGTGATTCCTGCCTTCCCTGGGAAAAATAATCATTCTTGCATACAGGTTCCAAACGTAAGGAAGTTTTGTACCCTATTTTGAATTTCAAGAAAATATCCAGATTATAAAATACAACTAGCAGAGCCTTTTTACTTTGTCCAATAGGATCTGGTTTTAGTTGCAAGGCACGCATAATCTGCCCCTTAGTGGCTTTCTTTTAAAAAGGAGCTATGTGTAACGTGTGGCTGCTGCTTGACTTACACCATTTTTAAGCCAAAAAAAGGGGGAGATCTAAAAAATGATACACTCACACCCGTCTCTTGAATCCCTAACCCTCTCACCTTCCCCCCTCCCCTCTCCCACCCCGCTTCCCAGCCTCAAATTTAAGATCAGTTTAGAAGCTGGCTAGTTCCTCTGTTCCACTCTAAATGGAAATCTGTCTTTTGATCTCAAGAGACAATCTGGCAAATCTGATGTCTGAAGAAAAGCCTGATGGTCATGGATTTGCTACAGCAATGGCTGTTTCTCTCAAGGCAAGAAACGGTCGCTACCCAGAAAATTCCTTTCAGCTTCAGGAATCTTTTGCACTGAGCTGCAGAATAGTGTCACAGTGATGTGTTGCTAATAGTTCAATAAAGGGGTTCTTAAAATGTGTTGGGGTGGGGTTTTTTTGGCCTACGATAAGCTCTGTGTACCAAGGCTCTGTATGTTGTAGAAATGGGAGTGAAGGATTGGGGAATTTATTCTTTTGCTTTGCTATTTAAAAGCTTCTTCTCATGCAGACAGCTGAGAAAAGAAGTAATACCATACTGTCCCAGATGCTCTGCTGCAGTCAAAGAATACACTGCACAGCTAAGGGTGGGAGGGGAGATGGGGAAAGGTGGCTTTAAGATACCTTTCCACTCTCTTGACCCTGGCTGTACACTGGTATGGTCCTCACACTTCAATTAAAGAATTCAGGCTGCTCTCACTTACTGCCCTACCAGGCCAATATGGCTGTCGTGAATAAAGACATAAGGAAAAAACCCCAACCATGATATCTACACTGGGCCAGAGGGGATGACTGAGTGATCCTCTGGCCAGCTACAGAAGGGGTTAGGGACTCTTTCCACTGCTGGAGCAGCTCTAAGTGGCTGCAGGGTAGAGTGGCGCATTAAGTGCACTTTGAAAGAAATGTTTATACATTGTTCCTGAAAAATATCTACATCCCTAGCTTAGGATTCCGATAATGTAATTTGAAATGTATATATATGATCTGTGAAGACCTTTTACTGTAGATAAACCTAGGAGAATCCTCCCTGGGAACATTTTTGCTTGATACTTGGGCCCAGACTTTCAAAGGTATTTAGGCATTGCTGCACTCAGCATTGCAATGTCTAACTGATTACAGAGAGTAAGTGTAATTTTCCAAAGGGATTTAGTCACAGAGAAGCCAAAACTCCTATTGACAGTCAATGTGATTTAGGCTCCTAAATGCCTAGATAAGTTTTGAAAATGAGACAATCTCCTAAATCAGGGTAAGCATTGCAATGCTGAACACCGTGACAACTAAATACTTTTAAAAACATGGATTTTGGTTTAATATGCTGCACTCTAAGAGAAACAAATGCTCTTCTGACGTAATTTGAGCCCCAGAGACAAGTCTGCTGTGGCAAAGGTGATTTAGCAGTAGCCAGAGAGAGGCAAAATTTACCAGTCTGGGGAATCACCCTACACTCTCTTCAATTTAGTGTCAGAGTGTTAACAAGGGAGTCCTAAGAGCCGCCTCCAGCACTTCAGTGGGGCTCTCACATAAGAATAGATGCAGTACAAACTCATAAGTTGAAAAGATGAGGAAAGATGAAGAAGACTTCTAGAAATCTTCATTTGTCAAAATGCCACAAACAATGCCTGGCCATCCATATATTTTCTCACAGGATATAGGTTTTGTCGTCATGGCTAGTCAGAGGATTGTGGCATCAAAAATTGATATGGCCCCATTTCCTGAAAACCAATACCTATATGGTGTTACTATGGAACCATTCCAAATGATAAGGGTGCATGTTGTGGGGAAACGTTTTTACTCGGGTAATCTAATATCTCACCCGGTCAGCATTTTATCACCTGTTCAATTAACTTTCCATATTCAAGGAACATGGTTTGTGATTAGTCCATAACTGTCAATACACAGTGGAATCACCTGGGATACTCAAGTGCAGGGTGGATTTTGAAAACTTGACTGATCTGACATTCTGCAATCATATAAGGGGGCTGGAGAGACTCCTATTCCAAGTCTCCCAAAAGACAGAAGATAAAGAGAGATAGGCCTGACATAAAATCTTGGCTGTGAACACCCGGAAACTCTGGGCAATTTTAAAAAGATCAGGGTTTGGGTCCAGATTTCAATTTACTTTGCCCCTAGGTCCCTAATCCTAAGGATAAAACAATATGACTGAGAAGTTGAGGAAGTGTCACTGCCACGTGGATTGGTGAAAGGGCAATGTCATTCCCTGCCCCTCCTTTAGGACCATTTTGCTTCTGTCTCTGTAATAGAGAGAACAGGCAGTAATTTTAGCAGCTTCTGGGAAGAGAAAGAAGATTCCACTGCTGAAGAAAGAAGCATTTAAAATCCAGCCCTTGTTGCCTCTGCAGATGACATGAGGATTTGCAAGGAGGAGGAGGAGGTGAAAGTTTGATAGCTTGGTTCCTCAGGTGTAGTAGAACTGCTTTCTCATACCTTCTTACCAAGCAGCACAGGGGAAGAGGTGTCTCTATGCAAGCTTGGCTGGGGGCCTGACATTTTTCTGAAGAGGACTGTGAAGATGTCTCTTTGAAAGAAAAATTATTACAAGTGTACTAACCTACTCAAGGGTTTATATTTTAAAATCTGTCTTCACCAACAATAAGGACTAGAGAGTCACTTTCTAGACTAATCAGGTAGACTAGCATTGACAATATTCACTAGACCTCTCCCCAAAGTTATTATTATATTATATATTATGTATAAAACATCAGTTCCTAATAACGAAACTTATTTGCACTGCAACTTGGTAAAAACAGGTTGTGCACTATTTTTCACTGGGACAAATCCCATTTTGGCCAACTCCCACTGATTTCAATAGGTCTGGGGGTAGGGCCAATGAGAATTAGTGTATAGGATAAGTTTTTATAACAAGACTTGTAAAGTTATGAGGGGAGGGGAAAATAGGTTAAAACTGTGTTGGTTTTTCACTTCATAAAAATTGTTCTAAATCTCAGATCTCAAAATGGCTTATCTAGTTAACCCTGCCATAATTACCCTCATACTTTCCAAAACAAACTATCAGAGCCGAGACTTCCTGCACGAGAAATAGTTTGCGCTTATAGTGGAAACACTGTCTTACGTACTGAGTCACCAGCGAATCCATAATTACTGACATCCGCTATGCTGAGTTTTAAAACTAAACTACGGAAAAAACGTACAATCTATAAATGAGACTCACATCTTCTCAGTTTCCTTCCTATTCTGTTGTGATTCTTTTTGGTGCCCAGTGTACAGGTCAAGGTCATAGATCTGGGTCTTGGCAGGTTGAGAGCCACTGTACAGCAGTAGGTGCAGGCTTGTTGAGGCAGTAACTTTTATGTGACACTACACAAATCAGTCCTGATTACTGTGATCTGACAGAGGCTATTTCTGTGTTGAAAGATTGAAACTTATGTACTTCGAAAGGAAGGGAGCACAGAGTTGCCTTATATAATCAAACTAATTTGCTTGCCAAATGTCACATGAAAAAAAAAATCTGATTCAGCCACACTATGGCCAGATTGTTTATACATGACCATATTTGTAGCTTTGGGGGGAATCCCTAATACTTCACATAAAGTATCTGGTCTACAATAGCTTATTACGTTTCCCCAAAACATATGATTTGACCCAAACTCAGTACAATTATCCAGTGGATTTGAACTGGTGGAGCAGGTGCAAAGCAGCTCAATAGCTGGTTTCCTCAGCCACCGAACAATTGTTGTGGCATAGAACAATTCTCAGGGCAGATCTACGCTGCCCTCTGGATCAGCAGGTAGCAAACAATCTTTAGGGGGTCAATTTATCGCTTCTAGTCTAGACAGGATAAATCAATGCCAGAGCACTCTCCCATTGACTCTGGTATTCCACCGCTGCGAGAGGCGAGGACGCAGTCAGACAGGGGAGCGGCAGCAGTTGATTCGGTAAGTCAACCTAAATACGTCAACTTCAGCTACGCTATTTCCGAAGCTGAAGTTGCTTAACTTAGGTCGATCCCGCCCTCCCATTGTAGACTAGGACTCAGTTGGCACAGAGCTGCTACCTGCTAGGGTGTGGGGCCAGGGCTCTTACACAAATCTGATCTCTGACTGCCATAATGTCCCCTTTGGGCCAAGAGAAGCGAATATACAATAAAATAACCTAGCCAGCCCCAAGATAAGGGGAACATTGTCCCTATCCTGTGTTGTGCCAGATACAGCCAGGCCTGACCCCAGGATCTGGTCCTACATCCAAATGGAATAACAGAGTTGCACCAGCTATACTGACACCAGGTATGAATTTGGCCCAGCGTGTTTTAAAAAGAAAAAAAAAAGCCAAGCTTGAAAAAGGACTGTTAAGCCAGATACTACAAACAATAATCATCATCATCATCGTCTCAAGATGTGAAGTCTATCACAAACAGATTGCCTTTGATTTTAGATATAAATAATTTAAGGGAATAAAGACCCATTATTTTTCACAAATGAGTAATCACCTAATCCTTCATATCTCAGTCAGACGGAGCTAATTTTCACACCCAATGTGGTTTCAATTCTCCACAAGCATGTTTTATATGCCCTTGCCTCTGTGATTTTTAAACCGACATCGGAGGAAGATTGGGATGTCCAGAATACAAAATACTCTTTTAATTCTCAAATGGCAACAACAAAAACAGAATATATAAATAACCTCCAAAAGAAACATTATAAAATACTTGACTTAAAAGCTTGTAAGGAGCCAAAAAATATCCCAAGAACATGGTGTTGATAAGAAAAATGCAGAGTTTTACAAATGTAAATATTAAAGTTCACATGAAAATAGGGGGAGAGAGAATCACCCTCCCAAAAATGTGCAGAATTCCATTCTTATATTTCATTGAATTTTTCCAGCAACCACTAATAAATACATAAATAAACCACATGGGTCAAATCCTTCATTGGTTTAATCAACATAGTTCTACTGAAATCAGTGAAACTAGGTTAATTTACACAAGCTGGCCCATATATAGTTAAATGTGCAAATATTTTCCCAAATATTTCTAAAATGAAAAGATAAAAAATTACTGATGTAGTCCAATATCTTTAAGTATCAAGACCCTCCAGATTAGATATTTCCACTGTTGCTCAGAGTTTTTTCTCATTATGCTTTAATACCCTTAAGTTCCCCTCTAAGAATCAAAACAGCTGATATCTTTTTACTTCAATTAAAAAGTAAGGATCCTCTCACTTCCTTCTCTTCCCCCACCCACTCGCAGAGTTGGGCTAAATATTTAGCCAAATAGGAAACCCGTTAATATGATGTTTTTGTGTCATATTAGCATAATCAAGTCTGTGCAAAAATACAGTGGACCAAAATCCTGAAGTCCTTATCTTTTGCTCATCAATGAGAAATTACCTGAATAAATGCATCAAGATGTAGCTTGAATAAATTTCTGATGTTTGTAGTGGTCAGGATCGCACCTCAGATTCCCCATCAAAGTAAGGTTGCCAAGTTTGATTGGACATATTCTTGGAAGTTTCATCACATGACATAATTTTTAATTAAAGACTAATCTTTAATTCCAGGAGATTCCAGGACAGTCTGGGAGGGTTGGCAACCCTACATCAAAGCCAGTCCCATATAGCTGCAGTACCCCTGACTTTGCTTCAATCACTGTCATCCGTGACTCTCAGGGCTGATTACCCAATATGTTTTTTTAGGGAAACCCAGCAGAAAGCATTCTTGTTCTTGCTTTGTAGAAGAGGAAAAACAGAAGCCTGAGATGAAAAGAGAAAGGGCCTTAAGGATTTAATGAAGTAACCCACAAGGACATGGACAGGCGTCTCCAAACATTAGTCATACTTTATTATGAGTAAGAAAGAAACAATTTCAGAGTCTTCCCTATCACATGAATGCTGTTTTTCTTGTCAGTAGCATTGTTTAGTGCTTAAAATTATGTATGTACATGCCAGCTAAGTAAGGAATGAGTTGAAACATTAAATTATACTTTCAATTCATCTGACAGTGAGCACCACCCTGCGAGGAATGAGTTGGTCTGTTCAGTTCTTACCCTTCTATCTATGCCAGAGAGCCCTCTTTTTAACCTTTAAACTGTATTCAGATGTTTTTTATAAGCCACTATACTCATCTCTTTTAATTACAGACATATAGTATAGGCTTACCACTTCCCAAAAGAATTTTTACTTTATTTAGGACACATTTCCAGATGTGTTTCCTCCGTAGGCGTCTCTTTTTTGTTAAATGCTGCTGGTAATAAAAGACAATGGCTGCAAAGATAATGTACTTCCCTAGGTTTCTGGCAATGCTGCTTTACATTCAGATTTTATGATTGTTTTCTTTTTCATTTTATAAGCCACAGCCAGAAAAAAAGAGTGAACTACTGATTTGTGAAACTCTGATATTCCAGTAAGTTAAAATTGTGAAGGCTGATACAGATAGTGCTTGTGCAATATGAAGGCATGCTCAGAAACAAAGGCATGGTCCCCACTAGGGCTTAACGTCGACTTTAGCAAGCTAAAGTCGATTTAAGCCTATACCTGTCCTCACATGCATGCCCTTAAAGTCGATTTAAAGAGACCTTAAAATCGACTTCTGTACTCCCCCCTAATGAGAGGAGGAGCTGAAATCGACCTCTCTGGGTCGATTGTGAGCTAGTGAGCATGCATGTGACATTAAGCCTCCGACCTTCCGAGCAGCCCCACGCCGGACCCCTCCGCCCGCCCGAGCAGCCCCACGCCAGACCCCCCCCGCGCCCGCCCGAGCAGCTCCACGCCGGCTCCCCCCCAGCCTGCCCGAGCAGGGTGGGGGGGAGACAGCGCGGAGCTGCTCGGGCGGGCACGGGGGGTCCGCGGAGCTGCTCGGGCGGGTGGGAGGGAGCCGGCACGGGGCTGCTTGGGCGGGCACAGGGGTCCGCGGAGCTGCTCGGGCAGGCACGGGGGAGCCGGCGCGGGGCTGCTCGGGCGGGGGGCTGGTCCCCTGGGGAGCGTGCCTGGCTGCCCCGAAAGGTGGTGCCTGCTGGGACTCCCGGCACGGTGGGATATCTACCCACAGTGCAATGCTGGCTATGTCGACCCCTGCAAAAGTTCTAGGACAGACACTGTCGACCTGCTGTGCTTTGTGGGGACGCACTAAGTCGACTTTATAAAGCCTACTTTAGAAAATCGACTTAAGGGAAATCAACCTACTGCTGTAGTGAAGACATACCCAAAGGCTATATTGGTGTGCTTTCATTTATGCTTCTCTTTCCCCTCCAGTTTATTCAATCAGCTTCTGACATTTCAGTATCCAAAGTCACAGAAACTGACAGGTGTGTAACACCCTTCATGCCTGCTTGTGTTTCTTTGCTGGAACACCCAGATGTTTAAATTCCTGCCTACACTGCACTCCTGTCAGGTACAATCACTATTCACCAACTGCAGTAAAAGAGAAGCACAGGATACCTGCTACATTATGTTTCACTATGGGGATAATTTAGCATATGCCCTGTATTCCATCTCTCTCTCTCTCCATAACTATAACTAAATTGTTTGGGCCTAATTCTCTTTTATATAACGGCCCCTTTCCATCCACTCAGCTGACATAAAGCAGTGATCCTACTGACCCTCGTCTTGCATACCTTGTGCACCCAAATCTTGCATTGAACTGTGGGCAATGAGATGTCTGTTTTATGGGATGACAGTCTCGGAGCTTTGTACTGCGTGGCATAGACCTAAACTAGGCACCAAGATCTCTCCGTTTATGCAGCAGAGTTGCACTGAATTGTGCAGCCATGTCCACTGCTTGTCAAACCATTTAGAATCATACCACTGATTTTATAGACCTAATTCTAAATATGTAGCCCTAGTAAAAAAGTAAAACTATTGCATCTCACATTCAGTTAAGGGGGGGGGGGGAAGGAAACTCATATCTGGATGAAAACCATAGAAGAAATTATTATTTCAAACATGTCTGCTTAGCATTTGTTCAAGGGTTCTTATGCAGCTTGGGACCTCCATGTGACATTCCAGCCATTCACCCGTCTTGTGCAGTTCCTAAACTAGTGGAAAAGGAGCAGGCTGCAGTCGAAGGGGCTGACTTATTGTCTTGTCGGATGAGCAGGGACCGGCTTGAAGGAGCAGGCAGCTACTGTTTGGAGCCCATTGGAGGTTTCAGAAAGACACAGCAGGGGAACATGGCTGTCATGCCCATTTTCTAAACACCACAAGAGTAGACCCTCCCCCCAGGGCATCTTTGAAGCTGCAAAGGAAATGGAGATGGCTACTATGCAGAGTCAAAAATGGCAGCAATGCCCTGTGCAGACTATACCCACACGCTCCCTGGTTACTCCAGGAACACAGGACACAAGTAAATGGGCAAGGGGAAGCCAATGTTTGAGTTAAAAGGCAAAAAATATAATGCAAGGTCAGGATTCTGAGGATTTTATGCATAATCTCTCCTTGTAGCTCTTTCCAATTGATAGCCTCACCAAAATTGTTTTCAATATTAACATGCCATATGGTGCACGTTTCATTAAGACGACATTGCAGAGTCTGAAGCAGTTGTGTATCCCTTAATACATTGGTTACTATGGTTACTATATTCTATTAAACTGAATACTAAATAGGTGTGCAAAACCAGTGCAACTTGATGATTGAAATATTAGTGCCCCGAATGGCATTCATGTATGCACCCTTATTTTTTCAAGACTTCCCCTCCCACCTCCATCTTCCTTTTTTTTAAAAAATATGGATTTCTAAAATGTTTATACTGTTAATCAAAGGAAAGGTCTGTAGACACACTGGTCCTTCAGCAAAAGTGGGCAAGGTAGAGAGCTCATTGTGTTGCCTGTTCATAATTAAATCTAAAAATGACTGCTCCATTGTACTGGAATTGTTGGGGGTGGGGGTTATTCCACAGGATTTAATGAATCATGGAAATGTGTTTACAAGGCAACAAAGACCTCAACATTAGCATGGCAATGGACCATATAGTTTTTAATGGTTTAAACCCTTTGTCCTGTATTCACATGGGGCACCGTGGTTGTCCCATGTTGCTAATCCAACATTTATTTCAGTTGGGTTACTTTTTTTGCCAGTGATCCTGAAGTTGATATTAGGAAGTTTATTGTCAGGCATGCAAATTGAGAGAAAAATGTGTCACATTAAATCATGACAGTTTAATAAGGTATTACTCACGGGTAAATGCTTTCATGCATTCCCTCCTAGGAATGGCAAGTTTAAAGGAGTTACTGGAAAGACAAGATATTTGGCAATTTAACCTGAATTTTATCCTTGTCAATCTTCTTAACAATGCTACTAAACAGAAGTTTGAAAATGCTGATTTTATGCTAATTTTGCATTTTATCTGGTTTATTAAAAAAATCTGAAAAGTGAAGACATTAGAACCTTCCCTTTTTTTTTCTGATGATCCAAATATCATAATGTTTTGGAACCATTTAAGCTGCTTTGGCCATTCATTGCCTAATCCCTAAAAAATTACCAAATTACAGATAAAAGATTATAGCTTGTTTGGTATGTTTGAAAATCTCTCTCTCATATTCCTAATTGTGAAATTACTTTAGTAAGTTATGAGTGAAATCCTGGCCCTGTTAAAATCAATGGCACAATTCTCATTGATTTCAATCAGACCAAGAATTCACCCATAATCTAATAATTCTTACAAGAACAAAGACAATTATTCCTCCAAGCTATGCCATCAAATACTCAAATACTAGTTAATTTTACTCATGTAAGTATGCCCATTCAAATCCACGGGACTATGCACATAAGTAAAGTTAGGCAAGTGCTAAAGTGTTTGCAGTGCTGAGGTCCATATTTGCATATTGTTTCCCAAATTACTGGGAAATGGATTAATAGTCTAGGGCTACACATTTTTATAGCACTACTAGCAACAGCCCAAGAGATCGAGGAAGATAATATATTGACCAGATACAAGGGCTAACTATGCACTCCCATTACATATTTTAAAGCCCAGCATCTAGCCTATTTCTAGCATCAAATATGGATATAACATTGTTCTGGCAAGGTGTTACCATGTTAACAACTAGTGTGCCTTCTGTTAAAACTATTAATATGTGGCTTATCACTTCATAAAACCCTAAATTCACACTGCAACAACAGTAAGCACATATGGTATACATACATATATATTAAGGAGATCTGTACATACAATAATAAGCATCCAGAGAATCATTTTTGTGATGTAGTTAGCAATGGTAAATTAGACATGTCTGGTCTTCAAACGTGTTTTGATAGTGCTAGTGAAATCGGCAATTGTAATGCTAAGCAACAGAAGCCCTTGGTGAGGAATGCACTTCCAAACTTATGACATACCTTCCATTTGGCAGTGCACTATTTGGTTATCATACCACTGGTCATGTTCCCAACTTCAGTTTTTAGTCACTTACTCAAAGATTTGAAGAAAGTGGATTGTAAAGTCATGAATTGTAATGTATGAAATAAAAGTTTTTGGTAGAAACTTGTAAGTGGAGATGGCTATGACAAACATAGAAGAAGGGGAAATTTACAAAGTGCAAAAAAACCCCAAGAATTTGTAAATGTAAAACTTAAATTATTGAAGTGTTTTAACATGTTAAATTCACAAAAATAAGGAAAATAAGTTAAATTAATTGGGAGACTGCAGGAAAAAATACTTTTTCTTTGCAAAGTGCTAAGGAAGGAGTCCGAGGAAAAACAAAGGGGTAAAGGATGGGACTATCATTAGTCTGGAATTGTTGTTATTCTGTGGTTCTTTATTGAGGTAATTAATTAATTGCTACAAAGACCAGACCTCAAAGGAATGTATTAGTTTTATAGGAGAAACCAGTTCAAAGAGATGGCAGAGAAAGACCTCTTTTGTTCTTTTTACCACTAGGACTATAATCCTCAGTGAAATGAGTATGGTGGACCCTGAGCAGCCTCTGGTGGCCAATAATAAACATCACCAGAATCCCCAGCACCCTTCATCCTGCTGCCCAAACACCACATATGTTTGCATAATCAAAAATGATTTGCAGACTTTGCTGAAGGATGCCACAGAAATGAATTACAAAGACTATGGGATTCATTTAAATCCAGGCTCGAGGTCAGTTTCATGCACACTCAGATATCATGGTGATATTTCAGCTACTCAGAAGAAAAATAAAAGATCTTTATTTTCAATTGCTTTGAGTTTCTTAAACTTGATAAGTAAGCACATTCACTTAAAGGAACAAATAAGACAGCTCTATACATACTTGAAAGTAATCCCATTTTATTTTAGTGAAAAACAACTTGGAATATTGGTTTCTAAATATGTCTTCATAAGCTAAAGGAATTTATTTGTATGAGAAAACAAAGACAACAGTTTCAAATTGTAATTTTTTAAAAGTATGTTGGAATTAAGTAGGTACCCCACCAATGCCCACTGGGAATACTTTATATTACACAACATACGCCAACTGTACTATCACCTTGAAGTCTCTACCCTGTAATTTTTCAGTAGTTACAAGTTTAAGAGCCTGCAAGACTTTGCATGCTTCAGATTTGTGGTAATTTTTTCCCAGCATAAAAGTTTTGCCCCTTAGGATAAAGGAATTGTGCTCAGGACCAGCTTTCTGGCTGCAAAAATATAATGAAATCCTTGAATGCTGACCAGTAAAGCATTTGTGCATTCCACATTAGCCTATATAGCAACAGGATAACCTGATAGTCAGCATAAAAGGGGATATGGACAACACAGTATCAGCCTCAGATATACTTGAATTGGGAGAGTTTACGTTGTAGATGTCCAATCATTTTGTGCATTTTAATATTTCTACCTTGTGTCAGATCATTATTTTCTTTTTGTTTTAATAAGAGGCATCCAGTCATGCCAACCAGCAAACTTTAAGTCAAACAAAGTGAAACTTAAAAAGCACATCAGCATGCTCTGACGTGAAAGAGAAGAGCTCAGCTCAGTGTGTTGGCAGCTACCTCCTATAGCTACTCGGTGAAGACACAGCAATTATCATAATTATTATGCACCCCAAAACTCTTTTGAAGGCAGATAAATCCATAATGAAAAGGATCATGATCCCAGTCTGAGCACTCTCAATTTCTGCTGTTAATTTCTCCTTAGATATATGAACAATGGCTACTGGTGAAAGGGGACTGCAACCAGAAATTGCATTCTTATCCCATTACAAATAATCTGGCTCATAATGTTCATGTATGTGAACAGGCTGAATCCTTACCCTGTTCCCAGAAACGCATGTGGACCTTGAGTGAGTGCCCAAGATCATTCTCCTCCTGAAGTCTGATTTTATTGGCAACTAAAAACACAACCACCACAACATAAACTTCAGCCTAAGCTTTCACCCTGACCTTAGCTAATATTTTCTTCCGGGACTTCTTATATCTTAACTGAAGATGGGTGACATTTTTTGCTCAAAACTTTGTTTCACTGTAAAAGGCAGCTTTGGATTGATTCAAACATTTCATGAATTTGTGCTGAATTCACCAAAGTGTTTTATTCAACTCCCCCCGCCCAAAAAATCTGGGAAAAAACAGAACACTCCATGCTGACATTTTTGAACTGAAATGTTTTGATTTTGGGATGCAAAATGACTTTGCTTCAATGTTACTAATAAAAGATAAAAATCTTGAAAATGAAATGAAGCAGTTAATTCCACCCCAAGCTATTTTTTGACTTTTTGCCAGAAGATTCTACTTTTTTTTCTGATGTGATTCAGCTGGCAAACTGAAAAATCAGCTATTTACACAGCTCTCAACTGAACTCACTAGCTTCTTCTTCCTGGGTAACCAGTTATACTTCTCTTATTTCTAGGGTGAAGTTAATGAGCCACACTTGCCATAATAATTCAGCAGAGCTCAGCAGGGTGCTGATACCTGTGAAAAGGATGGCACAACAGAAGTGCCCAGTCCTGCAGTTACAATGTGCAAGAACAGGGCTACTGAGAAATAACCAGTGGATACCTTTTTAGCCTTGAAAGAACCGAGTAAACAAAGGAAAACACGTTTTATTCGATTCATGTTTTATTACATCTTCAGATTTAATCTGGCATTAATAGTCCGTAGGGATACATTTTATCTAGGAGTATGGCAAGTATTGAGGGATGTACTTATTTTTCTTGCAAAGATTAACTATTATGCTATTATTAACACATTTTAGGTCATGTCATTAATGTCAAAGGCCGAATAGTTTCCTGAAATATTTAGGAATAAAGTATACTTGCATTTGAGGAATCGCTCTCACACGCATGCGTACACACACAGAGCCAGATTTTAGTTGCTCTTACAACAGCCACTCCTGGAGTTTTGCTGATGGTATCAATGATAGTTGGATCAGGACCTATAATATCACAGGCACATAGTTCAAAGAGACACTATGAGGCCTAGTAGCTGGTCCTTGCCAGCTCTGCTCTTCATGGATGCTTGGGTTCACTTTGACTGTTTACATGCTCTTTGATATAAGTGGAGAAAACAAGCACAGCGGAGGGATGGTGCAACACACACGTAAAAGGTGTGTGCATTGAAGCTGTATTTCTCAAGTGGAAATCTCAGTTTATCCACATGATAGCTCTCAGGCTGGGGAGGCTGGTAGTTGACTTAGGATGAGAAGAAAAAGAAAATACTAGTGATGGATGCCAGACTTTGCAGCCTGTAGCCAAGGTGCAAGACAGTGGAGAAATAGACCTAAACTTCTTATTTCCTAGGCAAAAAAGGGTCAGGTAAAATTATTTCATTAAAAACATCTATCTATCTGTCTCGGAGCATTCACGAAACATATGGTTTATGTCCCAAACAACTTAAAATCTGGACAAAAAAGGATGCTCAGTTTCCCCCTGAATCCAAGTTCTTCTCAGTTACAAGCTCTCTGATTCTGTGCCAGCCCAGCCCCAATGGCAGTTAAGGCAGACCCAAGACACCGAGCCTAAGTAAATGGCAATGTGGAGAAAACAGAACTGGCCTATAGCAGTTCTTAGGGCTGGTTGAGGGAAGAAACTTACAGTAGACTCTCGATTATCCAGGATGATAGGGAAAAAAATAATCCTGGTTAATAAAATCCCAGATAATCACCATCCATAGGAAACATGGAGAGGGAGAGTTGGTTCACTAGCCACCCTGTGCCTGGGGAGGGGGTGTTGGTTTACTGGCTGCCCTGTGCCCTGGTGGGGGGAGGAGGGGTTGTGTTCTTGAGGCAGCAACAAAGCCAGAGCTGGCCCTGCGAGTTATGTATAATTTTTCTTTTTTACATCCTGGTTAATCCACATCCTGGTTAACCCAATCCTGGATAATCGAGAGTCTACTGTATTTCCTTCTTTTGTTTCTGGGCAGACTTCAAATCAATGGCTATAGGCAGTTTCTATTTACAACAGGGCACCATTCTCTCTTCTCCCACTAGGATGTCTTTCATGATATCTAGCAGTCATAGAAGCAGCATACTTGATTTCTAGCTACAAAAATCCATATTTTCTGATGTGTGTGTTTCTTAAGCAGTGACCCTCCCCCTCCCCCAAATCATGTTAGAAATGCTGGTTTACTTTCAGCTTTGCACAAAAGACATACTCTCAGTACTGTCCTTTTCCTTTGTACAAACAAGCTAGTTAAGTTTGCTTTTGCAGTTTCACTTTCTCTCAATTGGTGACTTTTTCCCTGTAAAAGTTTAAATGCCTCCACTTCTGATGGAAAAACAACTTCTTGATGTTCCAGACTTGAAAAAATGTTTTGACCTTTGCTTTGTGCTGTGCAGAACAGAAACAATTAGTAACAGAACTCACATAGTAATTAGGTATTGCAAAGACTATAGAAAAGATTATAAACAAGAATATATCACCTTGTAGGCAGCATGCTGCTGGACCTGACACATGAATTTGAATGTGTGGTTCTGGCAATGCTGTGGATGTAGGAGACAAGAGAGCAGGTCAATGCATCCATGTATGATTATTGCTAACACACCGGGAATTGAAAGCATCTACAGCTTGAGTTAAAGAGCCAATCTCTGTAGCTGAAAGCTGTGGATAGGCACAGAGGACAATGACCACCATTACTGCAAAGAATGAATTTTCTGCCCTTGCACCTCAAGGCTGTGCTTCATAAGAGTGTTTAGGAATCAGGTGGGCTCTTAGTTCTTGCGGTAGATTGCACCCTAATGCAAAATCTCTCACCGTGATTCTAGGAGAAACCACACTTCAAAAACAAGTAGCTTAATTTAAAAAAGAAAAATAGATGTTTCTCTGAGTATAACTGAGTCCTGAAGACCTTTAAATGCTTAGCTATCATCTTCTCTAAAATTTACCATGGCAACATCAGATGCCCAGGGCCACTGGTTAATAGACCACTTACATGAGTTAGGCAAGCAGTGTCCCACAGATTTCAGAGTCGAGGTTGGTGTGCTGCTGGCAAGCTATTAGACAATTTAAGGCCAGCCTGGGTTCCAAAGCCAGTATTGTTTATACCAATTTTAAAGAGAGCATTAGGCGGAAAATGTTAAAGATGCTGTTCATTTTATTGTGCCTTTTTATGGATACAGGTATAAAATAAGGAAGGGTAGTGTGGCTAAGTAACTACTGAAGGCTTGCCCAATTTGAAAGATTGGGGAGGGATAGCTCAGTGGTTTGTGCATTGGCCTGCTAAACCCAGGGTTGTGAGTTCAATCCTTGAGGGGGCCATTTAGGGATCTGGGGCAAAAAAAAAAAAAAAATCTGTCAGGGGACAGTACTCGATCCTGCTAGTGTAGGCAGGGGACTGGACTCTATGACCTTCAAGGTCTTTCCAGTTCTAGGAGATTGGTATATCTCCATTTATTATTATTTATGTATAAAAGAGCATGGATAGTACATATATCCATTTTTATTAATATCATTACCTCAGATCCCCTTCACAAATCTGTCCACTTGCATCCCAAAAGATGTTCCTCCCTGTCTACAAAACCTAGTAGTTCCTGACACTGCCTTTCTTGTTGCTCAGTGACATATAAGATGCCCAGATCCTTTATATGGTGTAAATATGGAATACATCATTCCAGAAGTGCTCTCAAAGTATAGTCATCCAAACCACCCTCTAATGTGTGCCAGTGCTGTGTATTTAAAATATTCCAAGTTGTAAAAACTAAGTAGTCACTGCAACACTACTTATGAACAGAAGAATTTTTGAGGGGAAAAATCATATGCAATGTGACTTCCTTCTTTGGCACTAGAATCAAAGTTTGAAAGGTCAGGAGCTTTTAAGGCTGTTAAAGTGGTAATGTCGGGAACATCAGCCTGCAGATGGTATTTGGGCATTTCCCATGAATCCAAAGGCTCCTTCTCTGAAGCAGACAATTATCTGTGTGGCAATAGCATAGCATATCAACACTCACGCTGCTACATCTAATGTCCTGACCTTGCAATGAGCTCCATGCAGGTGCAAGAACCCCCACCTGCACAGAGCTCATTGCAGGATTGGGGCCTAAATTAGCTATCAGAAACTCAGTTTAGCTTGGTGCCTAGCTGTTTCTGGTCATTGCTTAGAATGACTGCACACAGCCTGCTGTACAGAACATGCATGTGAAGTAAACAGATTTCCTAGTCATAGGTACTGGAACTAGGGGAGCTGATGGTGCTGCCACACCATTGGCTTGAAATGGATTCCATCATATCTAGGGTTTACTGTTTGGTTCAATGGCTCTCAGCACCCCTCTCCATCCCCTGCATAAACATTGTTGCAGTGCCCCTGTTCCTGTATAGAATTTTAAAATTAAGTCTAGAGTAGCATCTTTGATACTGGAGCACTGAGCTAGAGAAGGCGTTTTGCATTTCACACCTGATGCTTGCAAGTTGCTGCAGGGCTTACAGCAACACTCTAAGTAGAAGGGGGGAAGTCCATAGTTTAGAGACATTAAAGCCTTCTCTGGTAGATGTCCTGTATACTATAAAATATCCATTGCACTTTCAGAAAAAAACAACCCAGTATAACCTCAGTTTTACTAGCCAGTATTGCTTCTCCTCAACATAATCCAGGCTCTACTTTCCCAGAGAGTGAGAGAGCTACTACTGAGCATCTAATGGCCTCTGCAGCAATCACGCTGCTAGTATCTCATTTGTTTCTTTGTAAGTAACTTTGAGCTGTACCAAGTATGAAAGGAGCTCTACAAAACCAAAGTCTATTCTACCCCTCACCTCGTTAAAATTCAGAGCCAAATGCTGCCCCTTAGATATTCATGTGCAGCTCTCACTGTAGCCATCAGATCTCTTGGGCGTGTATCTGAGAGCAGAACATGGACCTTGATGTTTTAGAACTGCTCATATAGTGGGGAAAAAATGCTTTCGCCTCGGAGCAATCATACTAAAATTCCTGTATCATACTGTGGCAGTTCTAAGCCCCTTAGTGTTCAAAACAACAGTTCTATAGCCCTGAAGGGCCTGTAAAGATGTCATGCCATTAAAAAGAAAATTTTCCCTACCAAGGGTGCCTTAAAATATTTCACTACAGGAATAAACTTTTCAGACTTTAACACAAATTAAATATACTGGAATACCTAGTGATCTATATATTTTTCGCAGTGATGCAAGGCTTTATTTACAAAAGCCATATATTACTTTAGCAAGGCACTTTCATGGATGAAAAGTGAACCTGGTGTCGTGATGAATATAGCATGGCAATGTAAGTGACAAAAACAAGTGGAAACCCCACCTGGCTGTACTTCACTGAAGAATTCCAATGGGAATTGTACTGGGAGGTGGGTTTTTCCCCCGTGTTTAACCCGCAGCATTCACTGTATTTATTAATCTTACATTGGTTTTGAATGTATGGGGATATTAAACGATCATATGTATAATTAAATAACCATTGCCCATTCTTCAATGCTGTAGCTTTGACATAAAATAGTCTAATCTTAGATTCTTTAAAAACATTTAAATTGCTCACCAAAAATTCTTCACACACGTCCCTCACTTTTGCCTTATAACTTGCTTTGTTTATATTTTCTGGTTTTAAATGAGCCAAACACTGAATCTCATTTTTACCAACTATATAGTTTTGAAGGCAAAAATAAAAGCAGTAGAGGAAAGCCTTCTAATTCAAAAGATGCTAATGCCAAATGCTCACATGTGTGTAAATAATTACTTGTATTCTGGCTAACAAGTCCAGTTTTTTTTCCCATTCATTGCTTGGTGACCTCCGGGGTCAGCTGCTCTATGAGAAATGGAAACATTTAGGATTCCATCTTGCTAGCCCATAACTAATTTATAGCTTTGCATGGCATCAGGTGCAAAGACTCAGGATCCAATTTATCACCACAGGCAGTTCCAGCTATAAGAGAGAGTCTAGATAGTCTGCAGAAATGAATGCAGAGCATTAATAAGATAAAACAAACAGCAGTATCCCCTTTAGAGTGTATATCTTCCAAATTCATAGAGACACACCAAGCTACAGAATATCTTTTGTACTGATGTGGAAAGACTATAAAACCCTCTAATGATCTCCTACAGAAAAGAGAAAGAATTAATAGCACATTTTTCACACTGAACAGTATCGCACAGCTGGTGGGCTCTTTCCTGGTCTGTTCTTTTACAACTCATAGAACTATTTATTTTTTTCCCCCAATTTCCCAATTCAATAATACTTTAGTAATATTATTTCAATTCCCAGATCTCTAGAAGTTGACTATCACACATACATAAGATATAGCACAGTGTTAAGAATCAGACACATGACTAGAATACCACTAACATATAGAGAAGAGAGCCTACCTTTCCATTTTCTCTATAGGGTGAATAATTTTTACATATGCCTAACTTAATAGAAGTGTTGCTGATCACCCATGATGCAGTTCAAATGTCTGTGCCTTCTTTTCACCAAACCTAGATCTTCTGTCTCCAAGTGTATCTCAAAGATAGGATCCAGAGAGCATTTTTGGTAAGGGGAAAGAGATTTATCTTCAAAACTGTAGTGATCTGATCATTGCACTAGGAGAAAAGTACTCCCGAGTTCTGATCCTGGTTCTGTAAATGTAACCTTCTATGGTCCTTGAGCAAATGATTGAATTCCTCCGCCTTCCATTTCCCCTTGGGTAAAGTGGGGGTATATCAAGTCGACTAGTTAATATTTGAAAAGCAGTATGGAAGCGCTTATTAATTAACATTATTACCCAAGGACTCTCAGCTCTAGAGATGACTTTGTACTATGATTTACCAGTTTAATGGCTTTTAGAACACAATGCAAAATAACTTTTAAAATATGTTTTTCCCTAACAAGGATTGTAACCAGCTGGGGGAATTATTTTTCAATGACCCCTGGGAGAGGCACAAATGTGTTTCTTTTTTTATAAGTTGCTGGCAATACTTGTACTTGTCTGATTGGGTTAATTTACAGAATTTAAAATAGCTATGATGGTGAAGACAATATACATTTAAAAATAAAAGTAAAAAATTCCCATCGACGTTCATGCAACTTCTGTGGCTGGAATTCCCACATTTGGTATATAATTCAGCTCTCCCGTGTGTTTGCTTTTTTCCAACTAAGTAAACAACTATAATTTACATGTTTATCTCCCTCCTCCCTCCAAAAAAGATGTATTTAGAGAGGGAAAAGATGGGGAATAAAATGTACAGAAATCTGGATGATATGAGACAACAACAAAGATGGCAACTGGAACATCTTACATATTAATAAGGAGATATTGTTTATGATAGTGCACTAAATCATCTGGAACAGTGTAATGCAAGTCTTCTGCTGGTGAAAAGTCTTTACAAGAGCACATTATATTAATGTCATGTGAATGACCAGAACCTAAAGCCATTTGGCCCTGGGTAACCTCCAATTATTCAGCATTGTTCATTCATTTTGACACATGACATTTCTACATCTTGGGAAGAAACTGCTCTTAGGCTGATTCATCCCCATTTTCGCTTGTTCCTTTTGTTGGTTGCATTAATCTCCAAGAGTCAAAACCCTCAGAAAAAATAGTGCACTAAAACTGATGAAAATAGATCACTGGAAATTAGATTTCTATATGGGAAATTAGCTTATAAAAGAACATATTTCTTGCTGGTAACATGTTATATAATTGATATTTACTACTTCAATTGCTTGTTCTATTACAAAAGTTTGGCAATTTGTTGGGAGTCACTCAGTGTTATGTTAATTTTAAAGCAATCTGTCAGCAATATGGTTTAGTAATAATAATTGAACTTGCCATTAGCTGTCCATGAAAAACAGATGACTCAAGTCTCATGTCAGATGGAGAGAAATACAGTAACATGAGTGGAAAGGCTGAATGATAATAATGGGGTTGTCTAATAAAAACACTAGAAAGAGTAAGTAAAGGTGACAAAGGTGACTTCGGTGGGTAGGACAGAATTCCAGTTTGGATAAAGTGTTGCAAAGTGCAGAATGCCCAAGTCAAAAAAGTTCCTTCTGTATTTAGAGATAGTAAAGGTATCCAGAGATATTCTCTGTTTTAAGTATAGGGAATACCATCAAGACCACAGAATACCTGCGGAACCAGAAGGAACTGCTTAAGTGTGTCCAGACTATGTAGTTGTGTCTATGTGGTGCTCTGCAATTATGATAAAAGTATTTTAACAGTTTCATATCTTTACCCACTTTAATAAACATTTTCACTAAGAAGCTGGTATCTGTGGCACCTATCTCCCCAGTAATACTACACATGCTTATAATAGAATGGTGTACCTAAGCATTTCCCTATACTTAAACTAAAAAATAATGGTAGTAACTCAGATACTACAGTATAGCAATTCTTGATAATGCTGGGTTTTTTAAAAAAATGATGACCACTGTATATTGAATACATACATGTTAATTACGTTTTTTCTTTTGGCTTGAGATCAGCCAGTTGGTTATTTGAAACCTATTGCTGAAAACTGCCTTAAAGGCACCTAAGGGAGTTAGGCACTCAGACCCTTAAAATCCTCTTATCCTAAGAGACTATGGGACTTAACGGGTTTGAAAATGTTAACTTTCCCTATAACAAGTCCATAAATGAATGCTATTTCTTTTATTGGTTTATTTAAATCCCTGTGATTCTCAATCTATTGATGATTGATAATGTATTCACAAATAAAGTACAATTGATTTAATCACTGCATTCAGAATACTTCCTAGTAGTGGTTCCTCTGATGAGGAAAAGAGTTGTTTAAAATTGGAGGAATAGTGACTAGCAGTAGTAAGACCAGTCAAACAAAGGAAGTGATAGGTTAAATATCAATAAAAAAAATTCTTGACAGTGAGCTTTATTACACTTGTGACAGTTTCTCAAGAGGAGTGGAAGATAGCCCATTAGTGAAGCATGTAAGAAACAATACTGTGCAGGTCAGGACAAAGAAGCTGAAAAGATACGAAGAGCAATACTGCATTTTCATCAATAATTTCTATGATCTGCACTGACAGGTAATATAATTTATAACTTCTAGACATTTCTAGCTACAAGGATGTCTAGATGGAGACATAAGAAACCTCTTCCTTTATCTTCTGATTCATCTCCCAAATAAAACATCTCCTTTTTATCTCTCAGTTGGCAGTGTCATTCCCCTGGCTGGAAGGCCAGAGTAGTATTTGAATAGGCCATGCAAATGGCATTCCCAGTATTGACTGTGTGATACAAAGAGTGGCTTTAAACCTTCCATCTTAGAACCCAAACAGATAGTCATTATGATATTCCCGAGGGCAGTAAGAAGTGTAAGGTCACAGATTGCTCTGAGTTCTAACCTAAAATGTCAGTTCCAAATGACAAATATGGAACACAACACATGTTTTCTTTTTGTCACCTCCAGCTGTTCTTCCACCCACAGCCATGAAAGCAAGAAGAGGTGGAAGCTGCACAGAATGAACATATTTACCTTCCCCTAACATTTTGCTTTGTAATGCTGGAGTAGCATCAATATCTGATGCCATATAACTAGTTCCTGGTCTTAAAATTAAAATACAACTTCCTCCCTTCACCCAGGGAAAACAAATATTTCTGACTTGTCTTGCTTTTTTAATATACACAAAAACCTTCCCTGAATTTACACACATTTTACAGTGTGAAAAAATATTCAGCAAGGAGTTGAAGCAGGGAAAATTACTAAACATCTCATCTATTTTCCCACGGAGCTCATATTCAGAAGCATGGGCTAATTCAGGGACATTTTAAAAATACATCTGTAAATATACATGAAATTATGTATATAAAACTCAATCTTCATTCCTAAAATTACCCCCAGAATTAACAACACACAAAACAAAAACCTAAAACCAGTGTTTCTATTCACAAAATACCATGGTAGCTACTAACAGCCCAGGCAAAGCCTAGCTCAGCAGAGTACTCATATGCAAAGGCAGATTCAAACTGTGCTTGTCCTGATTTCTTACAGTCTCCTGTGGAGAGATTCCTGTGGCTGTAGGCATGTGGAATTAATTAATTAGATAAAACCATCCTAAAACCTTTTTAAAAACCCAACAGGGTTTAGAGACCATGTCACTTGCTGAGATTTATTTTCTCATCATTTGTTCTAAGTCAGAAGATCTATCATATCCTTTTGCTGAACTTCATTTTGATAGGTCTATTATTTAATTACCTGGTTCAATTTGCCAGTCGGCTGAGGTCTATCCTCAGATAGAAGTGAGAGACCAGGTGTCTCCTAATAAAGATACTGTGCTGCCCCAGGTGCTCTATGTGAGGTTGAGAGGTTTTTAACTAACTTGCCTTATTAAACCAATTATTAAGGTCTTAGCTTTGACAATAATACTGGAAATTGGCTTTTAAGGAACCTGCAATTGCTCTGGAAAAATTCTCAGAGTGATAGCCACTACTGCAGAACACTGGGATTGTAGTTAATTAATATGTTGACTGAGTCTATGCTAATCATGCTCCATCAAACTCAGCTTGATTAGCATGTAAATTGGGAAACTTTGTTCTGCAATTGCCCTACCATCTGAGGTCTAATTACTGCTAGACATAAAACAAACAGTAACTGGAGTTATATTTTAGAATGTTTAATTGTGGAAATAAATGTTTGGCAGGCACACCCATGCAAAAACAGTGAGGTGGGGAAAATATTACTTACACACACAAGAGCCTTAAGAGCTCAGCAAATAGACTCCAAATAAGTGGAAAATTCAAGAGTAGCAACACCAGTTGAGAACAAGAAGTACCAGGGGTAAACCAGGGCAAACAAAGCAGTGGCAGGCAACTTCCATTATATTTATGGTGGACAAGCAAGCTACCCTATAGAGTAGTAAGTACTCCATGCACTGCACTAGTATGCACAGAAAATATTCCTCCCCAACCTGTGCATGCTACTACTTCTGCAGAAGTAAGTCTGCAGGTGATATTTTCCAAAGTACTCAACAGTGGCCTAATGCTCCCACTGAAGTCAATGGTAAAACTCCCTTTGACTTCAATGGAACTGAGTTATGCCAATGTTGGACATCCCACCTTGCATGTTTGGGAAGGAGAAGACTCAGTTCTCCTGCTGAACATACCAGAGGGCAGCATCACAGTCCTTTTATGACTATTCAGCTCTAGAATAGGATCATCATACCTGACATATTTATGTCGAATGGTAATATGTAACCAGGGAACGCAAAGGAACCAATTCAAATCTCATTTGTACCACTGTACATCAGGAGTTGCTCCACTGATGTCAACAGTGTAAAACCACAGTAAAAGGGCAGAATGAGACCATGTGTGAGGATGTGTGGGAGAGAGAGATTACCAGCATACATACTTCCTCTCTCTCCCGCTACACTTGTTGTCTTGGCAATCTATTCCAACTGGTTTTAGTCAGTGTTTTTTTTTTGGGGGGGGGGGGAGGCGGGGAAGCAGGCCTTTTGGGGGTTATTAATACAAGGTGCAGTTTTTGCATTTTGAAAATAATCCTTCAAACTGTATGGCAGAAACCTCAACCACTACTATAAAAATAAAAATAATTAACACACTCCTAAATTTAGACAAACCCCTCTGCATGAGCACTACACCCTGGTCTGCAGAGCTACAAATCAAGGCTGGTGATAGATACAAATGCATAACATATGAGAAAGTGTGTTCTACCCATGCTAGAGTCAGGCTAAAAAAAGATATGCATCTTGTATTCCCTGCACTAAGAATGAGTTTCAGAGGTGAGGGCCAGTTACAGTGAATTCTATGAGCCGCTTCCTGTAAGCTTTTCCTTGAGCTTGCCTCCCTAACGTTAATGCAAGCATGGGTGTCTAGAGGTGACAAATAGTGGCTAAGCATGACTAGGTCAATATCTGAGACAGATTATATGTTACTATCCCTTAGCTAGCTGAAGGTCAAAAAGAGGTGTCTAGCCATCAGTAGTAGCTGGATGTCCATAAAACACAAGAAGTGACAAAGGGTTCCGTGGCACCTTAAAGACTAACTAAAGGTCCACAGGACTCTTTGTCACTTCTGCAACTCTAGACTAACACGGCTACCTCTCTGATACATAAAACACAAATTAGTTCTGTAAAAATACTTTGACAATTGGTTGAGTGACACCAATCAATGGACTTGTGGATGCAAAAGTAACGCCAGATCAGAGTATTAACTGAGTATAACTATTCCTTTTGCACGCTTTCCTCTAGTAATTAAAAATAATAATATAAGGCTCTACTTTCTTTGTAAACTTAACCAATTGTTTTTAAAATTTACCAGGTCTTGACCAAATTCTTCTCTCATCTACACTGGCATATCATTTGACTATTCAATTTCAAAACTATAGTAAGTAAGTCACAGATTTATTTTGATAAGTATTAAAATCACCTAACCATAGAATTCCGATATCAAACTTTTCCTCAATTCATCTTATTCCTAAAATTAAAATGGAAATTAAAAAACTTACACAAGATATAAAATTCTTCCTGCTATTCAGCGGTCTGTGTGATTAAAATCCTCCTGAATGCCTGTAGGAAAACATCATCGTTGACATAATAGCTATGATAGGGACCAAAATAACTTATTTTTTTCATTTTTCTTTCCAAAACACCCTGAGGCAGGAGTGGGCAAACTACGGCCCATGGGACCATCCTGTCCAGCCCCCCTGCTTGGGAGGCTGCCCCCGGCCCTCTCTAACCTTCCCTCTTCCCCCAGAGCCATGCTGCCACGTGGGCAGCACTCTGGGGGGCAAGGCTGTGCGGCAGTGTGTCTGACTCCGGCCGCTACTCTGAGCATCATGGCAAGGGGGCCGAGTTCGGGGGGGTTGGATAAGGGACAGAGGCTCCTGGGGGGCAGTCAGAGGATGGGGAGCAGGGTGGGTTGGATAGGGGGTGAAGTCCCGGGGTGGTGGTTAGGGGCAGGGGGGCAGTCAGGGAGTAGGGGAGAGTTGGATGGGACATGGGAGTCCTAGGGCTCTTCTAGAGGGTGGGGGATGGATAGGGGTTGGGGCATTCAGAGGAAAGGGAACAAGGGAGTTGGGTGGGTGGTCCTTGGGTGCAGTTAGAGTGTGGAAGGTCTCTGGAGGGGTTGGTCAGGGGACAAGGAGCAGGGGGGGTTGGGGGGGTTGGGAGTTCTCAGGGGGGCAGGAAGTCAGGTGGCAGGAAGTGGGTGGGGGCCAGATATGGGGCAGAGCCAGGCTGTTTGGGGTGGCACAGACGTCCCTACCCAGCCCTACATACAATTTTTCAATCCCAATGTGGCCTCGGGCTAGAAAGTTTGCCCACCCCTGCCCTAAGGCACTAATCAACATTAGAAACTGACCACTTACTTCTAAAACATTGTCAAAACTACTGACTTCAAAACTTCACGCTTCTAACCAAAAAATATTTATAATAAGCCCTGTTTTAAAACCTTATGAATCTTTGGTCCCCTGGTCTAGTCTCAGCCAGTGGTTTCCTAGCCTTCTTATTATATCTTTCCTGACCATAGCTGGCATCTGGACAGCAACTTGAAGGCAGAGAGTCTTTGCCCATGGCTTGAACTACATGCTCCAGGTACAACATGACTTCCTTTTGGTTCTCCTTGGAGGGAGCAGAAGTTGATTTTCATTGTTTCCTTGGGCAGACCATAGTGAATACTCAAGCCAAAACCCAACAGAATGTTACAGTATCAAATCATATCTTATCCAAAACTTTGTATAGGTGTAGCCATATAACACTCACATCCAGTCTTTCAGGAAAGCCTTCAAACACTTATGTACATGGGAACCATTATTCAAGTGCTTAAATACTTGCAAGATTTGACCCTTAGAGTCTGAGGATTCAGTCTCTTAGGGCATGTCTACAATGGGAAAAATTGTGTTTCTCTGTACATAGCGCTGCTACAAAGGTGCTAGCGATGGCAGGAGAGCTGGTAATGCAGCGTACAGACATTTTTACGGGTATGCATCTGACAATCTATACCATTATGTCCACCACTTTTACAAGACTATGATAAATTTTGTATGAAATATGACCTGTGAGGCATCATTTGAAATGTCATAATCTGCTGAACATCATTGTCCTTGTAAAATATGTGCATCAGTATTGTATGTAAAGTTACAACATTCTACTGTATACAATTGTTATAACATGCTTCAAGGTTAAGAAAAGCAGACCCAAACCAGTTTTGGCAGCTATCACTGGCTTAAGCAGCCATTTTCCAACAACGAGAAGATGCGAATGAGAAATTTATATTTAATCACAGGCATGGTTGCAACCTCACTTCCACAGGAGACCATTTGTTTTCTGCACCCCAGCTGTGGGTAATTAGCAAAGAGTGAAAAGAATAAGAGATAGTGGCCTTCAAATCACCTCTTTCTCTCCCCATCTCTACTCACAGCTACAATACTCGGAAGACAAAGGAAGCACCGTTGAACTTAGAGGAATGGTCCTAGCTGGGAGGCTTTTCAGCTAGTACTGACTTGTGTAAGCTTATGATGAGAAAAACCTTTTGCACTTAGTTTGTTAAGATTATTCCCAAATAAATCTGTTAGTCTCTAAGTTGTCACAAGTTCTCCTTGTTCTGTTTGCAGATTCAGACTAACATGGCTACCACTCTGAAATTTGTTGTTAGTCATTTAGTTTGCATTTTATCTTTTTATTTCTTTTGTAACCAGTCTCGACTTTTATGCCTTAATACCTGTAGTCACCTAAAGTCTCTTTTCTTTCTGTAGTTAATAAACTTGTATCACTATTTTATCTAACCAGTGCTTTTGGTTGAAAGTGTATGAGAAAACTCCATTTGGGATAACAAAGCTGGTACATATTTTCCTTTGACAGAATAATGGACTTGATATGAGCTTGCATCGTTCAACAAAGTGTTAGGTAATACAAGATGCATATTTCTGGGAGAAGGTCTTATATTAGAGAATCTGCTGGTATTCTTCTTCCGTGTAATATATAAGTCGTTAGCTAGTTGCACTCAATACTGTCTAGCTGAGAACAAGTTGCATGGTGGAGGCTGTGTAGTTAACTGACCAGGAGTGGCTGCTCACCAGTAAAACAGTGTAAAAGGCATTCCAGGTTGGAGAACTGAGCTATGCGACAGTCCAGAGCATACTGTGAGGAATGTCATAATGCCATCTAACACTTTTCTGATCATAATATAACTGACAAAGCCTCAGCCTATATCCTCACCACAATAGGTAGCACTGGGCAAGCGTCACCAGTACAGAATTTTTTTTTTATTTTTTTTTTACAGATTTTCCCAAAATAGATGAGGCCCGACTGACAGGCTGTCCCTTAACTTCCTGGTCTTAGCACTGAAGTATCTCAGAGTTCCACTTTCTTCATGGAAGTAAAAGCACCCCATTCTACTTTTCTCTTCATATGTAGTCAAGAGAACTTCAAAAGTTCTTATGTACCTACATAGATGACCGTTAATAATGTAAAAAGCTTGGTCACACTAAGACATGTTTTCAAGTATATAGCTCTGTTCCCCTAGGAAATCATTGGTGGTCTTTCCCTGAAGAGTCAGACAAAAGATCATTAACATTTCAGTCCTGGTCTTAATAAAGGTGATGTTTCTACATTAAGTCCACATGTCTCAGTAATTCTGGTCTGTACAAATAGGAGTTCTTGGCAATGTCCAGTCTGTTCTATCTATGCAAAACTTTAACCTGCAATGAATTTTCCTAGTCAAGTTGTTAAATCCTGAACATTTACAAGGGAAATGGTGTATCTTCCTAAAGGACACCGAAATGTAATATAAAGCATAATTCACACAAAAATACACATTTTCCAAGATGGCAAAGCATGATATTTAGTCACACAACATACATACAGATTAATGTGAGTTGTGTGGCTCAATCCACTCATCAGCTCTGAAAACCTCAACCATAAGCTATACTGTCCCAGAGACTTTAAATTCCACCCATCCTGTGACTGATCACCTACTCAGCAAGGTGATTTTCATCAAGTTACACTGGGTTCCTGTAAAAAAAAGACACTTTGAAACATCTGGCAATTTTAAAACTCCAGGACCATATTGGTCAAGCACCAAAAAGAATAACTGACAATTATATAGGAAGCTGCCACAATGGAGCTCTGACAATACATGATTAGTTAGAGAACACAGCCCCCATTTGAACGGATGACAAAATAAAAGATTGAAAATTACTATAAATTAGTTCTATTAATAAGAATGATTAATGTAATTGATGACCATTTTCAGATACAATTTTAAAAAAAACATTACCGTTTGATAGAATTGACTTTACAGCAATATTCAAAGTCTCTTGTGTTGTTACATGAGCAACTGGGAGCTGTACTCCCTAATTCTTGTCCTATTGCATCAGACTGCGCCTGTGGTGGATTAGTGTTTGTGAAATGGCAGCTTCCCATGAGACACCAGATGTGGTTTCTGCTAGTTTTGGATAATGAAAGCACAACTTCTATACAGAATATTTAGCCTGAGATATGATAACATGGGAATCTGGTGGTTATTTTTAGAAGGATTGGAAACCATGAGCTGCAAGGAGTTCTCTCACACATGTTCTCTGTGATCATAAGTATAGCAAGTACTTTAAATTACACAACCACATTCTTGTGTAATATACAGGGTGATAAACATGAGAGGTCTGGCAAAACAACATTACCTTTCACCTAGCATTGTACCTCCCCCACCTTCCCCTTTTCTAAAGGATAACTGCCAATAAAGTATACATAGAAAAAAACACATATTTTTGAATTGTGATATGATGATGAACTAGCCAGAGTATAGGCTCAAACAGATAATTTTATGTCCTTTTTGCGGGGACCAACTAACTCAGTGCAGTGACATTACCTCCAACGTGGACAGAAAAAACAGAAAATATGGTTCACTGGGGTCAATGTGATCACATTTTCTCTTCCATGGGAATTTTGCAGACCCATGCATATTTGGGAAGAACTGACAAAGCCTCATTTTTACCTTCGTGCATTCAAGAATGCTGCTGGGTAACAGAACCTAATGAAACAGATTGGACAGCACTATAGCAAAGAACCAAGGAGCTATAGTAACTGTTCACTTAGATTGGTTCCTTCATGACTGGGGTACCAATACTGAAAACCGTTACTCACAGTCATCACACTGAAATCAGTGGTCTGAAAATAATAAACCGTGTATATTGCTCCACAGTCCAAAGTTAAGCTATTTTTTCATCTTTAGAACCACAGCCAGAAGACTAACCTGATGTGTCAGTTTGCTGAAAACAGATCCTGATGCCAAAAGATAATGCATCTAACCATTTGGCAGAACTAAGAGTTATTGATAGGAGTTGGGACAGGTAAGGGCTCTAATGGTAGGTGATAAGACCATACTAATTTAACTTCTATCCTCCTAGAGAGTAGCTCTAAGTTACATTGCTAACCCTGGGGTCACAGCGTCCAGTGGTAGAAGAATTATGTTTCCTTTGCTGCCAAAATTGTTAATATTCTAAAGAAACGTAAAGTTGCAAACAGTGCTTGATCCTTTAGCATTTCCCTGTAATGGTGAAGTCAAAAGACTACAACACTCTGATATTCAGCCAGCGAGCTTGACATTCGTTGGGCCCCCAAGACAGATTCCATCAGTGTCTATTTTTATAGATGTTTCTCTTTCTAAGCCATAAAGAAAACCATAGTAACAGCTCACTTCCTAATCCAATTCATTAATGATTAGGAAACTGATCCTCCAACCTTTATGCATACTCGTAACCACATGAGATGAGTGGGCTGGCTCCATGAGTATGGTTGTGAGTATGGTTTTACTGGAGTGAGATCTGTAACTGGAACAACAGCTAAGTGTGTAAAGTGTATAGAATTTACACATTCTTTCAAGGAGGTCGGATTATGATCCAATTATCAATTTTGTTTCAGCAGCAACAGATTAGTAAATCATTGTATATAGACATCCATAGGCTATAAGCAATAATAGCTATAAAGAACCATTGTAGCAAAGCATTCAGAATTCATTAGGGGAACTAGGAATAAAGAAAAGAATAACAGTAAAAAAAAAAAGACCAACACTGTTTCAAAAACCAACATACTATGTCATGGACCAAGTTTTGGGTTCTCTGTCAATCACTCCTATAACTGATGTCAATTATTCTCCAGTTCCCTTGTCTGTGATTTTTGACCAACCACAAAAGAAACTTTTGTTTGTAATTATGGACTTTGCAATTCATTTGAGTCACAGGAAGGATTTTCATAGCTTGCCTGTGGAATAGGCCCCAAGCTGTGTTCACATATCCTAAAGCAATTCAAGCTAAAGTTTCCCACGATGATATGAAAAGAAATAAAAGATGCAGACAAACACAAGTCATTCTAAAAATAATGTGTGGGGTGGGATAGGGATAGGATAGTTTTCAGATTCACATTTGAAAAAAATATTAGCTGCCTCTTTGAGAGGGCATAATTAGACTATATGTGAATCTATGTACTTTGATCCTCACTTTTTCCATTTATCTTGGTATTTATCATCTTATTTTATCCACAAGCAATTTGGTAAGAGTAAGTGTCTAATACTAATTTCCTGGCTGAGGATTTCTTTGCAATTTCTTTTAAAACAAAATCATTAAAACAATTAAGCTGGTCATTTCGGACTCCCCTCTATTCCTCCCTCCCCCTCTTTTTTAATTTCTCATTTTCACCTTTCTTAGAGAAATTTATTTGCTTTTGTTTTGTTGTCAGAGTAAGCGTCCCCTGTTGTCTAGGGTGAGCATGTGAGAAGTAAGACTGTAATATATGTTCCTCATGCAAAACCCAGGAGAGGTTTGGAATTAATCCAGAAAAGTGACAAATCTGCTAACAACGAAGAACAAACATTTCAAATTTAGCATTTAGGTGAGAGCTCACCCCCCCCCCCATTAGCTTTCTATAAATTCAGATATTACTGAAGATCTGAGTTCGTTGTATTTATTTATTTTTACCAGCTTTGCAGAAAGACAGGCTAAAACAACTTTGATTAAAAAATAGCAAAGATATTCTACGGAAACTGGCCCCTTTACCATAAACAGTGCCACTTTGCAAACTAAACAGCTGTACAAATGAGAGACAATGCAGGGTGTCCCCAGCATCATTAACCAACTTCCCTTCGTCTTGAAACAATCACTTCGATAAAGCAAATACAACAGCATCATGGAACAGTAGAACAAGGGGAAAAAATAACCTTACCAGCTTCTCCTACAGTATATAGCTGAAAAGAAAACAAAACCCCAGCTGCTGTATCACATGCAATTGGTCTCCCAGAATGAATTGACTGAAAGAACTCTGAAAGGCTAAAGTCTTTCGTACCCTGTGTTTAGTTTCTCCTCAGCTCCCTCTCTCCGAATCTCCTCACAAAGCCATTCTCCTATTCCCTAATCCTCACACAGGAAAAAGCACACACCAAATGACTTCAGCAGAAACCATTCTCCTGGGGGTTGGGGGGGAAAAAGAGATTCTGCTGGCATTCAACCATTGCAGTATGTTAATCCTCAGAGAGGGTATCCAAATAAACTCGCCTACACAGTGTGGTCATTGGCACCAAATGCCATACAAAGAGTGCTTCTTGACAAGGCATAGAAAAGTGTGCATCTCCATTCATCAATATCTCAGCTACTAATTTCTGAAATAAATACACCCTCTTGATACTTCTAAGAGTTCCCTGTTTATATCTCAGTTAAAATACATTAAAGAATTAGTCTTTTTTTTAAAAAAATAGCTACCTGAACTTCCTAAGGCTGCTAATAGGCCTAATTTTTGTTTGTTTATTTTTCAAATAAAGACCCTGGAAATAAATCTAATTTAAAAAAGATAACAAAGATGAAGTTTAAAAAATCATAACAATTAAGATCAAAAATGTATTCGGAATCACTGAAATCAATGGTGAGTTATTATAACATCTACAGTGCCCTGAAATGTTTTTAATAGCTACATGCAGAAGAAACTATTATATAAGTTTACTTTGGACAAAGACTTCTAACTACATGTGAAAAGGGCCAATATTTGGTTTTCCCAGCTAATTCACCTTGAAGTTATGCCATATAAATCAAATATCATCCTCAGTATATTCTTCATAGTTCAAGAAGTCTTTGAGCTTTGTTCAAAAACATTATTGTCTTAATTGGAAATATAAACTTTACCTGTCCATCTCTCTCTGAAGCTCAGAAATAAACAGCTGCCACAAAACAAACCAAAAGATGTGGAAAAGCAGACGGTACAATTCCACATCTTAAATGTCGGTTGTTAGTCTTCTAGAAATAATTGATAAGGACACTCCCCCCCCCCTGCTTGTTCCCTTACTCAGCAGCATGCCATTTGTGCCTCTCAGACAAAATAAATAGACTTCAGACCACCAGCTTCACACACACTAACACTTACCAATGCTATTTCAACCTGAGACAGGCTTACTTTGTTCCTCTGTGACCCTGTACAGAAACCCAAGGTGACGGTTTGATGGATGAGGTTCTCCGTTCACAATATAGGTTGTAACTTCATTAGCTATGTTCCCCCACACCCCATCCCCCATTAGGGCTTATCTAAGGAAAAACAAAAAGCACTACACACAAAACAATTTTAACAATGAAAATGAAACAAAACCTGAGTAGCAATGGCTGAGACTTCCTTTTGCTACATCACCAAAGTTGTGAGGGTTTGTTTGGTTTGGTTTTTGTTTTTTCTAAATTGTTCTGTTTTGTTGTGGAAAAGGCTGTGACTCGGGAGACATTACAAAGAGGAGGGCTACTGTCAGTACCACACAGCAAAGCTTATTTTGGCCAACAGAAACAGCATCATCAGCCAGGAAGGAAGGGATTTTTTGTTTTGTTTCCATGTACCATCAAGGGCACTTGAACTATGACCTTTGTCAATTTCTCCTAGCTACTAATTTAATGACTTTACCAGGAACCTTGGACAGTTGTGTATTTCACTAAGGTCCCCATCCTCTAACAGGAGGCAAATTCTTGCAACATACAAAGTCCCAGTAAGGGATTACTTATTACCATTGAAATGTAACTGTAAAATATCAGAGGAACAATATGTATTAAAATGTAATTTAGTGTCACCCTACTATTTCAAGCACAGGTTCCACACTAAAATGAACTTTTAACATTATAGTGAACTAAGTTATTTTATTTACAGCTTTCATAGATTTTTTTTTTACCTCATTTAACACCCATTTCTACATTTCAAGCTCTCACGCAGCATCATTGCCCCACAGAATCAATTATTGGTAAAATAGATATGGAACAGGAGTTTGGCATTAGAACAGAGGTGGGCAAACTGTGGCCCGCGTGCCATATGTGGCCCGCCGGACATTCTTATCCGGCCCACAAGCCCAGGCGGGGGCGCGGTGCCAGTGCCGCGATCCCAGCCAGGGCGCCTGGCCGGCAGAGAGTGACTGTGAGTCGCAGGTCCCGATCTCCAGGGCGCCGGGTGGGCAGATCTGGATTTTTGAACTCCCCCTGCCCATCCCCAGGGTGTGAGCATGCAACAAATTGTGTTGCCCACTCTCCCACATGTACTAGATAAGGTGATTTTTGCCTCTTCTACAGGAGCTCTCACTCTCGCATCTGCCCCTCTCCTGCCCAGAAATTAATCCAGTGTCCCAATTCTGCATCAACTCTGTCCCTACCCAACCCACCTCAATTCAGCCTCCCCTCAGTTCAGTCCCCCAACCCCCATAATCATCACCACATTCAGTTCAGGCCCCCTACCCCATTGACCCTCACCATCCTCATTTCACCCTCCCAGCACTCACCCCATCTCTTCAGAACCCACCATAAATACAGCTCCCATCAGCCACCACCCTCCGCACTTCAGCCCCCCTGCAGCTCCCAGGCCATAGTTAAGCCCTCCCAGCCTCACCCCTGCTCCTCTTAGGGTTCTTCACCCTCCCCAGCCCTGGCAGGGGGTACTGCAGTGGGGTCCTCTGTCCTACTTCCCAGGCTGGCAGGAGAACACCAGCTTCCCAGGGCTGACAGCGGAGCCACAGCGGAAAAAAAAATAATCCTGACAATTGAGAATTCTGTCGAGATCATGAGTCAAGATTAATGTTACTTAGAAATTGTGTTTCTCGTGATTAATTCACGAGAGTTGGCATGTGTGAGAACCATTTTTATTGCCTATAACTAACAGTTTTCCTACTATTCAGAACGTAATCAGGAATTACAGTGTAGCAGAGTGGAAAGAGCTGCAGGCATCACACAAAAAGTACCTTTCAAATGTGAAAATGAACAGCCTCCAGCTCATCTCAAAATGTCAGCCATCTTGGAACCAGAAGCAGGTTATAAAATTGTATCCACAACAAATATAAAACACCACGATCAAAAGTAACACAAGAATTGGAGTCTCTCTGCTTGGAGCAGAATATAAACTTACATACGGATTCACACAAAGAGGCTTCACCAGAAATAAGGTTAGAATTTTGGGAAATATTGACAAGCACAAATGTTCTGCTGATATAATTTCTCTTTTACTTACAATTAAATCCTCATTTATCCTGGTCCTATCTAAAACACCTGATTGGCATAGTACTGACTTTCTTCTGTGTTTCTTGGATTAACAAGAAAAAACAAGGCAAGGTCATATTGGTTATAATTCTGCATTTTTAATAGTAATCCTAAATGTATTTCAAATCCCTAAGCAGAACAGAGTATGTAATTGCATTGGAAATGATTCTAGCAAAACTAAACATGAAAGGACACTAAGCTCTTTGACGATCTCTGATGTGACTGATTAGATTAGCCTACCACAGCAACACTTCTGTTGCAGATCTGCACTTGGGGAAAAAAATCCCAATAATTCGGAAAACACTCTGGAGACAGGGGCCAAAGAGGCACTTAATGTTAGAAACAATAAAAACAAAGAAAAACGTACACAAACCTCTAATATTTACATTCAGCATTATTATTTTTGAGCTAGTGAATGAATGAACAAAGATAACGCTTTGTCCTCCCAACCATTAATCATCTCTCTCCAAGATGAGTAGTTGATAGAGTTAGTCACAACTAAGCCTTTGTTGCTTGAAAAATCCCATATACTAATGAACTGCTTCCCACATTTGTCAAAATTGTTCTTCAGGGCTATTATATAAAAGCAATTAATGGTGGTGTAGGCTCTGATCCTGCATGAAGCTCTACGGGGTGGATGTCTGCATTAGGGTGACCAGATGTTCTGATTTTATAGGGACTGTTCCAATTTTGGGGTCTTTTTCTTATATAGGTTCCTATTATCTCCCACCCCCGTCCCGATTTTTCACATTTTCTGTCTGGTCAGCCTAGTCTGCATCCATGTGGAGGCCTGTTGAAGCCATTGGAGCTCTGCATGAAGCCAGTTGCAAGCTCAGAGCCTTACACAGATAAGGAAAGAAGAAAATTGTAACAAATCTGTACACACCAAGGACATTATAGATGTCACTACATTGCACAATAAAAGGGACTCAAAGCTTCTCAGCAATAAAGGGGATAGATTTTAGATCCTCCCAAACCACAGGTCTCTACCACGACAGAGATTATCCTTTCTGTTAACTATTAGTAGTGTAGCATCCATGGCCTATGTGTAGAGCAGTTCTGATTCCATCCAATAAAGGGCAGTGGTAAACAGTCTCTAGCCTGTTCATTACAGAACTGTGGTAACTTTGGGTTTTCTCAGAATGATTTCAGTCTGGGAGACCGCTCTATGCCAAGCTATGATGCTTTCTTTATTTGCCAATGACTAAATGCCACTTCATCCCCTTTTTAAAAAATCCTCAATAAACTTTACAATTAGGGGTTTCCCTCTGAAACAATAACTAAAAGTAACTCAGAGAACCTGAAAGTATGAAGCCCAAAAAATTAAGGAAATTGTAACTAGCGCCCTGAAAGTATTACGCAATCTCCTAAAACTATGCAGATCTTGGGACAGAAGACAAAATGTGCATGGATTGGCTTTCTGTCCTCTAATCTCCCATTGATTTTTTTCTTAACAGTTTTGGAATCATTTTATCTACAGAGACCATTCCATTGCCAATTCATTTTGGCACATTAAAAACACTCGGAAGCCACATGGAACAGCCAAATTTCAAATCTAAAGATAAGAGATCAAAGAGAAATTTGATTTTGATTCAACACTGTCAAAAAAGCAAAGGTTTACTACTGCAGAAAAACTAAGTTTTTGCTTTAGGTAAAGTACAGATGGATTACAAACCCATGGAAGGTCCACATTTTGGAAATACCCACCTGGCGAAGTGAAGAAACAGATTGACAGAGCCAGAAGAGTACCCCGAAATTATCTACTACAGGACAGGCCCCCAAAGTAACAGAATACTACTAGCCCCCAACTGAAACCTCTCCAGCACATCACCAAGGATCTATAAACTATCCTGAAGGAGTATCCCTCAATCTCTCAGATCTTGGGAGACAGACCAGTCCTCGCTTACAGACAGTCCCCCACCTGAAGCAAATACTCATCAGCAACTACACACACAACAAAAACATTAACCCAGGAACCCCATTGTCAACTCTGTCAGAACATCTATTCAAGGGATACCATCATAGGACCTAACCACATCAGCCACACGGTCAGAGGCTTATTCACCTGCCCATTTAGCAATGTGATAGATGCCATCATGTGCCAGCAATGCCCCTTTGCCATGTACGTTGGCCACACTGGACAGTCTCTATGCAAAAGAATAAATGGACACAAATCAGACATCAAGAATTGTAACATTCAAAAACCAATCAGAGAACACTTCAATCTCCCTGGACACTCAATAACAAACTTAAAAGTGGCAATCCAACAAAAAAACTTCAAAAACAGACTCCAGTGAGAAACTGCAGAACTGGAATTAATTTGCAAACTGAACAACATCAAATTAGGCCTTAATAAAGACTGGGAGTGGCTGGGTCACTACAAAACCTAATTTCCCCATACTAATTTCCCCCTCCTGTTACTCACACCTTCTTGTCAAACCTGTTTTCATTGGCCTCATTACCACTACAAAGGTATTTTTCCAACCTTGGCATTCTACTGTTGAGAATAGCCCACTTCCACTGAATTGTCTCATTAGCACTGACCCCCCACTTGGTAAGGCAACTTCCATCTTTTCATGTACTCTGTGTATATACTTGCTTAATGTTTGTTTTTGTTTTTTCTCCACTCCATGCATCTGATGAAGTGGGTTTTAGCCCATGAAAGCTTATGCCCAAATAAATTTGTTAGTCTCTAAGGTGCCACATGTACTCCCCATTGTTTTTGTGGATACAGATTAACACAGCTACTATGAGGATACCTAGCAATTATTCTGGTGATCACAGACCAGGCCAGAATTAGGAAAGTGCAGAAGTGGCTTTAAGCCACTTTAGTCCCTCCCACTCTCATCCTGGACTATGGATTCTGTACTATGCTTAGGCTACATCTATACTTGTGCGCTTCCCTGGGTACTTATCCATGTATTGCTAGCACATGCTCCCCACATCAACACCAAATGTCCACATTGCCAAGGTGGGCACGGGTACATGCTGTGCACAGAAATAAAGCTATATGCTGCGTACACACTAACCCTTTTCAGTATGGCACAATAGCACCACCCCTGAAATGGTACTATCCCAGAGTTTTATTCAATACAGGAGCCTTTGGGAAGTGCTGGCTCTCTATGCCACCTTCATACATTTGACAACAGCAGCTCCTGGCCATCTCTCCAAACCATGTTGGAGACATGAAGCAAGTGTATGATGATGTAGTTCTGCTCCTTTCGAAAGCACAAATGCTTGTGTGGCTCAGCATTGGATACTTGGCAGAATCGGTCCATAAAAATTTGAGAGAATGAAAATGATTGACCCAGAAGGGGAATGAAAATCTGCAGTAATCCCAAGGAAAGGGCTAAGTGCCAGGATTGCAACAGAATGCCCATGGGCGGCCCCCTCTTTCTGATCCCGCAGAACTAGTATGGTGTGATGGGACCACATAGTCTTTGAAACCTAGGTTGATGACCAGTGGTTTCAGAACTTCTGAATGAGGAAGCAACACTTCACAGAGCTGTCTGAGCAGCTTGCAACAACCAGTCAGTGCCAGGCCACTTGATTTCAGAAATCCGTCCCAATACATTAGTGGGTGGTTATCACCTTTAGGAATCTGTTAAGCTGTGGCATTTACCAATCAGTTGCGAACCACTTCAGGGTTGAGAAGCCGACTCTCAGGGAACAGGCATACATTGAAAAAATGAGCCAAAAGAGGTTAAATGCACTGAAAATAGTGGGAAAACCAGGTCTATGGACATGTCAGGAGAGAGGAAGGGCCAGGAGACAGAGGGGCCGAGGAATGGCTGCAGAATATTGTGCAGCGGTACAAACAGGGACATCTTCTGCTTGGGTCATGGGCATAGGTGTGCGCAGCACATTTCATTAACGTGTGCACCCAGGTAATTTTTTAAGGCAGACATTTATTGAATATTCAATCATAAAGGACATTACAGTAAACCCTCGATTTAACGGACCCCGATTTAACGGACTTCGGAATCAACTGACAAAATTTCCAAAATCCCGCAGAGGTTGACAGCTCCCGCCCGGCTCCCCGCAGCGGGGAGCCCGGCGGGCGAGTTGACAGCTCCCGCCCGGCTCCCCGCAGCGGGGAGCCCGGCGGGAGCTGTCAACCCCCCCCCTCCGGCTCCCCGCAGCGGGGAGCCGGGCGGGCGGGGGGGGTTGAGAGCTCCCGCCGGGCTCCCCGCTGTGGGGAGCCGGGCGGGGGGGGGGGGGGTTTGACAGCTCCCGCCGGGCTCCCCGCTGCGGGGAGCCGGGCGGGGGGGGGGATTTGACAGTTCCCACCCGGCTCCCCACTGTGGGGAGCCGGGCGGGGGGGTTGACAGCTCCCACCCGGGTCCCAGCAGCCGGGGTCCCGGGCAGCGGGTTGACAGCTCCCGCCCGGCTCCCCACAGCGGGGAGCCAGGTGGGAGCTGTCAGCCCGCCCGCCCGGCTCCCCAGCTGTCAACCCCCCCCGCCCAGCTCCCCGCAGCCGGGACCCGGGCCGTGATAAAAGTAAAACCTCTATATAACGGACTAATTCGGCGAGGGGGGTGTCCATTGTCAGCCGAAGGTCCGTTATTTAATAATTTTAAAAAATTATTAAATAACGGACTTTTGGCTTTAACGGACACCCCCTCGCCTGAATTAGTCCATTATATCGATGTTTCAATGTATTTTTATTCAAACTAAAGAACCTAAACTTTAATTAAACTTTAATTTAAAAAAATGAACTAAACTTTACTTAAAAAAGTACAAACTTCCATTCAGCCCCTAGCCCCTTTACATCACCAGATGATCCAGCCCATGTCCAGCAAGCAGCTCTGAAAGGGACATGGAACACCGAGAGTGACTCCAGAAGCGAATTTTCTTCCCTGAAGTTTTGGATTAACCACACATGGCAATTGCCTCGCCCCGATAAGGGCAACAGCATTGTATTTATGCAACTGCTTAAGTGGATGCTTCACCCATCCCCCAGCTTCTCCCAGCTCTTTCAGGACAGATACCAGAGACTGGGAATGGTTCAAAACATTTGAAATAGTCAGAGAGGATGGACTGCTTTGATTTTCCTCCGCATACGAACTGTTCCCTTTCCCTTCCCTGACATAGGTGAGCCACCAACCATCCCCATTCTCCTTCTACATAGCTCCCACTCATAAGATGAAGGAAACACCGAGGGGGCAGGAGAGGAGAGAGATGGTGCTGGGTTTTTGCACAACCATCATTGTCATGACAAACTGTTCTTTCCTCCCTGGAGCCCTTTCAAAATCCACCCCCACCCTCCCTTCCTCAGGCCGCTTTTCACACAGCCCAGGGACTATTGTTAACAGTGATGGTCAAGAAATGCACAGAGAGAGGCACAGTGACTGCTCATTACTAAATGTGTTCTAGTGTCCACTATATGCTTTACAGCCATTCATGGGATTTCAATAAAATTATTGATTTACAGCCATGTGTTTCTCCAGGGCCATGTCAGGGTGGAGCAGGACTGGTATCTTGTGGGGGGAAAGGCAGTCAGAAGTGGCAGGCTAAGGCATATAGCACCAGAGAAAGAGGGGATATTGTCAGGGAGGGTGCGGCACCATTGTAAAAACTTACCAGCATCAGACGCTGGTTCCTAAATTGGCTCTGTGTCCTCTGGGGGGGATGGGCTTCCTCAACAGGTCTTCCAGATAGAGGCAGATCGATCACATGCTCACAGGCCCTCCCTCGGGACTCCTTCTGGAACGTCCTCGGAGATCCCTGCTGCCTCCTGGCTGCATCCTTCATTGGTATCCCATCATACAAGTAACAGTGATCCCATTGAAGGGCCTGGGCAAGGAGGGGCTAGAAACTCACTTAGTCATCATACCCACAGCTCTGGAGAGGAACCAGTCCAGCTCACTGCAGCAAGGGCATGTGCTAGGTCCCCTCCCAGAGTGATCGTTGGAGTCCTTCATTCACCACTACAGGAGCCTGAGGTGCTTCATGTGCTTCATGTATAAATAAATACTTAAACTTTACCCACTTCTCTCATATCCTGGGACCCACACAGCTACAAACACTGCATAAAATCATTGTTTTAATTTAATCCTTTGTTTTTGCTCATCCTTCTCCCTCTCTCTCTCCCACGCTTCATTTTTCTTCCAAAAATAATATTCTTCTCCCTGCCCCAGTACTTACCCATCAATTAATTTCTCCCTCTCTCCTTGGTAGGGTACCTAACCAAATTAAGTAAAAGCAATGCAAGTCAGTTGTTCATATGGGGATTTCCAGCATTTAGACAAATTGATTTTACACCTGATTTTACTTAAAAAAGTGACACCTTTCTGTGTAAACCAGCCCTAACTTTATTCTAAGACTAGCGAAAATACCCGGTGTTGCTCGGGTCCATCGGAGGTGGGGAGGGGCCAGAGAGCTGAGCGAGTGCAGGGTCCGTTGGAGGGGGGAGGGGACAGAGAGCAAACCTGACATCCCCACCTCACCCCCCCCGACCAAACCCGATACCCCCACCTCACTTACCCCTCGACCAACCCCGACTCACATTTTCACCCCCCCACCCAAACCCAACACCCCCACATCACCCCCCTACCAACCCCAACACCCCCTGACCAACACCCACACTTCCCCCCCCAACCAAACCCAACACCCCTACCTACCACCACAAACAAACCCGACACCCACACCTCACTTACCCCTCGACCAACCCCGACCCCCCACCTCACCCCCCCAAACAAACCCAACACCCCCACCTTACCCCCCCACCAAACCCAACACCCCCTGACTATCCCCAACACCCACACTTCACCCCTCACCCACCAACACCTTCCCACCCCCCCAGACCAAACCCAACACCCCCGGCTCACTTACCCCCCCGACCAAACCCGACACCCCCACCTCACCCCCCCAACCAAACCCGACACCCCCACCTCACCCCCTGACCAAACCCGACACCCCTACCTCACTTACCCTCCGACCAAACCCAACTCGGGTCCGTCGGAGGTGGGGAAGGGGCAGAGAGCTGAGCGAGTGCGGGGTCCATTGGAGGGGGCAGAGAGCTGAGCGAGTGCAGGGTCCGTTGGAGGGGGGAGGAGCAGAGAGCTGAGCGAGTGCGGGGTCCGTTGGAGGGGGTATTATGACATCATAACTATGTCACAGAGAACAGCAGCTGCCCAGCTGATGTGATTGGCCTTTAAATAATTTCACCCCTGGGGGGCGTCAGAGGTGAGATTTTAAAAATTTTCTACTCTTACCCTGATTAGCACTCTAAGACCTATAACTGTACCAAATTTCAAGTCTCTAGCTCAAACGGTGTGGCAGTGCACGTACATACACGCACGCATGCATACATACACCATTTGACTTTTATATATATAGATGTAAGGGAGTCATTGAGACTTTCTCCTCTAATATGTTCCGAGGACAGAGCAGTCAGTAATTACAAAGGTAGGCCGCAACCCAAACAGGCATTGAAACACCAAACATTCTTTACCACAGCAGCTCTATCCATGGTAGCAAAGATTTAAACAAGCAGCTTTCTTCTAAGAGACTGCTTACTGACTGCCCCCCAACCTGAAACAATTCATTTAACATAAATAACAGTGTGCTAACCTCAAAACAATCCCATTCCCACTAGCCCAAAGTAGAGGAAATAAAAAATCTGTTAGAAATAATATTCAGTTGTTCACTTTTGAATTGTAACAGCTTGTGGTTTATAAACTTCCTTTATTGCAATTACAGCAAGTAAACTCTTTCACCAACTCTCATTGGGCATCTCAGTTTACCTTCGCGGACCAGACGAAAAATGAAGTTGTCAGAAGTCCTTGGCTAAAGTTGTTTTTATGGCAATGATATTTATTATAAATTTTGGGAAATCATAGGGAGGCTGCTTGGAAAAAATATTTCCTCTAAATTCATTATTGACTGGTTTCTTCACTTGGACTCAGTTGCTATAAACACGGTTCTTAACCTTATTTTCCATTTTAACAGGATTTAATCTGTGTTTTCATTTGTTTGAGTTCAGTATGAATACTTGGAACTATTACAGAACATGTAACTGAGTACAACAAACAACCTCTTGAGTACTGTAATTTCATTGCAGTACACTCAACACCTGCACTAACACATTTTTCATTAGTGGACTACCCTAAATTTTTATATAACTACCGAGAGAGTTTATTAATGCTCACAAAAATTCTGCTAGACAGCTCGCTCTTTTCAGTAATTAAGGCACAATAAAATTTTAGAACTTTGTATACAGTTCTCTCATGCTAGCAACTCAAATGGCTGGCTGCAGATGGCAATTCTGGTCATGTGCTAAGCAATCCAGAGTTTTTTCCAAACAGCACATTTACATGGAAAGTTTTAATAAATGGTGAGCTTAGCTCAATAAACTGTGAATTCCATCCAAACATTGAACAAATCTGTAACCAAACCCATGTCTGGGCTGTGAACTGAAATTGCATATTTTAATGCTGGTGTCAACGACCTCCTTTTTTTCAGACACACAAAGGACCTGATCCAACTCCCACTGAGGTCAATAGGATTATTTTCACTAACTTTACTGAGCCATAAGAATCCACATGCTAGTCATCATTTAGACTTAATCCAATTTCCACTGAAGTCAATAGGAGACAGATCAGGATCTTGGTAAGAAGGACATGGCAAGGTGTCAATGTGACACAGGACTGGTTGGGGAAGATCCTGGAAGTGCACACATGATCAGCCAGCATTTGATCACTTTCAGCATCTCAGTTGATAGATGGCTCTTTCGGGTGGCCTGTCAGATGGAGTTAGTGAAAACGGTGTAGAAGAGCTATTTTCTATAAAACCAATAAGGAAAATCCCTGCAGTCAAGGACATTACTGGTTTTCAGGCAAACATGGTCAACCCCAATTATAATACATTGTGAGGAAGGCAGAAAAAGTCTTTTGGCTAGGGCTACATCAGTCCTCTTAAATGAAAAGGGAAGACAAAAAGCTTCCATGCTGTGGTAGCTATCTAGCTATAAACTTATACTTGGTTATGAATTCTCATAACAAGAACTTAATCTTAAGGAACAGAAATGATAAATTGCAGAAACTTTAACTGAGTCTTCAAAAATATGGTTGCCAGCTGCAGCAGCCAGAACAGCTGATATTTCATAGGTAGCATGTAAAAAAAAAAATCATGTCCTGGCACCATTTCCTGCCATTCCTCTATAGTTAACCCCTTTTTTTAAAAAAAGCAACTCATATTTCAAGGTGGCGTGTAAGCTATACCTTTAGTTGAAATACATAAGACATCATTAACAAGTAAATACTGTATATAATTGTAACCAGCCATATGTACTAGTCCCCAATAATCCCATGTATTCATAGTGGCCCAGAGCCTCAAAGGTAATTTATGTGCTGGAGGATCTGGGCAATTGTCTTCTTCCCCATTGTATCTCTTTTCCATGTCTGCCCTGTATTTTTACCTCCTGTTTCTCATCCTAACTTAGGGGCAGACTAAGCCTGGTCATTACAAATCAGACAATCGAAACAATACCATGTAAATTTTGTTGTCACAATTAAGCAACACACCCTGAACTTTGAATTGCATGCACAGAAAAAGTTCAATTTATGAAAGTTTTCACTGCGCAATTTCAAACAATAAAATCCAGAAAATGATGATCTTTGTATGGACGGAAGTTCTCTAACAGAAAGAGAAAGAATTTAATAAATTGATTAATTGTGAATTATAATCCTAGGAGTCAAGTTAAAAATCTAGGAGGTTAACTCATTTATGACAAACTAAGAATCAACACAAGTATTTAATCTTTTATTGAAATATGGAAGAAAAAAAAGATACTTCTGGTTTTTAAGTTATACCTACCTTTCCCAATACTGCTCTACAATGCCTGGTCAGGTCAGACTTAAAGGCATGAGACTATAACCCTTACTCATATGAATAGTCTCACTAAAGTCAATGAGAATACCCACATCATTAAAGCCAAGCCTACACTAGGAAATTGAGATGGTATAATTGTCACTCAGGGGCGAGAAAAATCCAAACCCAAATGATGCAGTTAAACCAACATAAACCCTGGCATAGACAGCGCTAGGTCAATTCTCCCATTGACCTAGCTACCGCCTCTCAGGGAAGTGGATTACCTTCACCAACAGAAGAACACCCCTTCCCCCCTGCCCAATGAGGTAGATAGTGTAACACTTTCACTGAAACACTACAGCGGCACTGCTGGAGCATTTTATGCATGGACAACCCCTAAAGACTGACCATACCTGCAAGAATCTGGCCCTAGAAGCCATTTTGCTTCTTGTAAGTAATGAGGCCATTCCTAATTCTTGCTGATGAAACCTAACAACATGTATTGTCTCATTATGTACAACTCCATATGCACCATACATGGTGATCATTAAAGTAACATACAGTATTTCATTGTTCAATGGATGTCTCACCACTTTTATTTCTGAGTTGTCAGGAAAAGATGTTAGTATGCCTCTGCTGCCTTTCCTGGAGGGTATTTCGCAGAGTTAAAGAAATGGATTCTCCAATACATACTCTAAATAAGAATAGTATGCTCTTTGGCTGTAACAGTAACTCCAAAGACAAATGGTTTCTTCTATCAAAACCTCTGTTGCTTAAAGTCTTGATTTGAACCTTCCATCTCATTGGGACTTTGTTGAGAGGATTTCAAGTGTGTTGGCAAAGGTCATCCTCCCTGAGTGACGAGGTCAGCTCCATGCCCCAGGAGTGTGAGGGTTCAGGGGGGGGAGGAGTGAAGGAATCTGCATACTATCCATTGTGATTGTAGGCTGATATTGAGTCCTGCTACAGCTGAACCCTGAAGATCAGCATTATACATCTGACAGCTAGGGGTCATTCACTTTTGTGGTGATTCTTTTAGAAAGGCAAACTTTTATCTGGTGAATATTTGTAACAACTTAACAGTCATCAGGGCAACGCTAGTGTCTCAAATGAGGATGTTTGGGGGAGGATTGGATATGTCTTCTAACAGCTGCATGGAATTTGGAATGGGGTGAGACTTATGTTTTGCCATAAGAACAAGATCAAAGGTTACCCTGAGTGATTCTTGTAAATATGTGGTGTATGAGAGGGATACTGAGGAAGGATGATCTGGAGGCTAAGACACTGTACTGAGATCTAAGTTCCATCTCGGACTTTACTGCAGACATAGTGACCTTGGGGAAGTGCCAGTCTCTGTGTTTTCAGTTACCCATCTTATAAACGGAGAGAATGTTTCCTCACAGGGCAGGCACTGTCAAGCTAACTCCATTAATGCGTATGAAGCATTCGGCTACTATGGTAATGAGCACCATAGAAAAGCCTGGGAGTCTATAAATAAATCATGTGGATTTACACTCACATACCAAATGAGAAGAGATTACATTTTCAGGGTAGAGTTGCATAGCTTGTAGTTACACTTGATTATTTTCCTTTAAATAATTCAGAAACAGAGAAATAAAAATACCCAAGAGGCAACAAACCCATTATGTCTGATAATACAAGAACTAAGGTTGGTGGGACTATTTTCACTCCGGAGTTATTTAGCGTTTTTATTGTCCAACCACAGCAACCTATAGGCATCTTTTTAAGATTATTTATACACCAATAGTGAAGTGTGGTGTTCATGGGTATAGCTATATGGGTGTTCCTTTCATTGGTATGAACTTGTCACTGAATGAAAAGAAGTAATAATAAAGCCAAGACAGATTTTTTTGGTATGTGGACAATATCTAGCCATTTTACTTATACAGAGGTATTTTTAATTCTTTTTTTTTTTAAAAGGGATTCATTTACAGTTCAGTAAGTCATTTAAACCATATAGGGCACTACTGTGTGGGTTTCAAAAGAGGCACAGAACTGATGTTCCAGCCATCCTAAAATATATATTGTAGTTAACCCCACTCCATGGGGTTACTGTGGTTGTGACAATACTCCAACGCTCTTCAGATACGTGGTAGCATGCCAAATGTTCCAAACTTTGGGAGCATCTAGTCCCCAAAGAATCTAGTGCCTGTTGGCTTCCCAATGAATATTAATACACACAACTTCAAGAGCGTATTCTTTACAAGGCCTAGCAGAAGGACAGGACAAAAGCACTTGAAGAAACAGACTTAGAAACTGCACATGAAATCTTGACCTTATGGAAGTAAATAAGAGCCATGCCATTGGCTTCCATGGGGCCAGTATTTGCCCTATGAACAGGGCAAACAGAGTATAAAGCCAGTACCTCTGGCTTCCTTTTGGCTAGTACCCAAGTTTTGGTCTGAAACTCATTCCTCTCTACTCCTCCTCTGGTGCCCTTGGCATCACATGATGATCAGATGGGAGTGGAAGGCAAAAGGGGAACACAAATAAAAAAATGGAAAACTTTCACGCTCTAACAGCGTCTCATTGAAACTTTGGGGTGGGGGCAATAGGGGGGCAGCAAAACTACTGACTTTCGACCATGTCATTACAAACTTAATTTCAACAACTAGAAACAAATAAATCACAATTTCAGTTTGATAGTATTAATGTAGCAAATTTCTTGTTGGCATCACTCAGACCTGAACTGTTTTCTGCATGCCTGCTATTCATTTGGAATTTGTTAAAGTCACTTTTCAAAGTAATTATGACACCATATCTTCACTCTCACATCAATTAATTTCAGCCCTTCCAGCCTCCTTTTGCCAGCCTGAATCCACACCCCCCCCACACACACAAAATATCTTAAATTTGACACATGCATTCGTTAAACTCTGGGCTCTGAACAATGAATGAATTCAGCCTTCTCTCCTCCTGCTAAATACATTCATTCTGGACTCTCCTCTGTTCCTTTAATTGGTGAATCTCGGTTCTCCCCCACTCTCCACTGAGCTCTTTTCAGCTTCTCCTTTAACGAATGTTGAACTCCCATTAGGCACTTATACAATATAAATGTTAAAATAATAGGAGTATGATACTTAAGAGGGAAATAAAACAGTTTTCCCTAGACATCAGGCTAAATTTGACAGTAATGTAGTTAATACAATGAGATGGATAAGGGTAAGTGACCTCACCATTCACACATATATACAATTACCAAATTATTTGTGTGATTGACAGATTGCAAAGAAGAAAGGATGTGAAAATGGAAACCAGTAAATTCCATCCATGGATTTGGCAGATATAATCAAATAGTATTATAGTGCATGGGAGAGGAAGGGGACACATTGCAACATTCTGCTAGGACTCTGGGTAAATGCAATTAGTGAAATAAGTCACAAACACCACCCTGGAAGGGTGACTGTACCCTCTGCAACTGTGGCAGGAGCATGTACATATAATTGATGGCCATGGTGAGTGGTTGGCAAATGATAGCATGCCCTAGGATGGTAACAGATGGATCCAATCATTCCATTTAGCAGATATATGAAATGTGGTTGAGGATGCATGGGACACTTCAAACAGCAGTAAAATAGTGTTTCCCCCTACTCCCTGGCTAGACATCAGGCACTAACACAGTTATTACTATGACACATCACAAAATTAATAAGCAGCTGGATTAATCGAGCTGTAATTAACAGAGACATGAAATAGTCTGTGTGTACGAGGAGGAGAAGATACATCCACATATACACAAAATATTTCATCCCTGAATTCTTCCAGCCAGAGTGCTGGTTCTCAACAATAAATCACACCAAATGCACTAAGATAGCTGAGAACAAACACATTCTTATCTCTATTTTAAAAGCCACTTTTGAGGAGGAGCTTTAAATAAATAGTTTTTAAATAAATGCTGCCCTCTTCAGTAATGATGCAATCTACAGTGGAAAGTCATTAAATCTAACAGAAGCCACAGTGTCTAAACAAAGATATATAGGATAGACTAAAAATATCCATTTTATCTTTTAAACTTTCCTTCCTTCCAGTCCTGACCCTCCACAAAAACCATGACTGACTGAAAGTTTATATATGCCCCACCAGGTTACTGAAGTTATTAGTGTTAGAATAAGAATTTTCACTTAAAATAAAATTTCTCTATGCATGATCCTGCAGTAAAATTATAATCCTGTGTTTTTATTTCATTCTTGTTGCCATGAAATCGACAGTGATATCGTCCATTCAGGGTTCCAGTTTCAAAGAAAAACCAAAAATGAACAGATGAGTGGTGAAGGTGAAACCTCTTATTTAAAACGGCACATCTTAGTGACTGCCCTGTTTGCTAAGTGGTGTTGTGAAACACACTCACATACACAGAAAAAACAGGCTTAGAAGAAGAAAAAGATGCATTAGCTACATGGTTTTTAACTGGTTTATTCCACTTGCTTTATTTCATCAATGAGGCTTAGGCAAAAACATGTATTACCCATTTTAAAAACAAACAAACAAACAAACAAACACACACCGCATTTTCAAGACTAGGTCAACCGGTTCAGATAAAACTAAATTTTATAAGGCCCTGTTCATACTAGAAAAATGAATTTTTGGTAATTAAACTGGTGGGATCTGCTGGTGTAGACATAAATGGTGCAGTGTTTTCCATGATAGCCAGGCTGGTTCAAATTGCAGTACTACCATGCAACCACATACAAACTGTTCTGTCTCACTGCAGTTGGACTGTATGCTGGTAAGTATGCCACAGTTCCTAGGATAATCTCTAAAGCAGTGGCTCAGAGAAGACCAGACAAGTCACCCAATCAATGGCCCCTATACGGTGAAACAGGGGAGGGATGGCTGTATGCCCTATTGTGATTATTACCCTACTCCGGGGGTTCCCAAACTTGTTCTGTGGCTTGGCTAGGGTAAGCCCCTGGCTAGCTACAAGATGTTTTGTTTACCTGAGTGGCCATAGGTTCAGCCATTTGCAGCTCCCACTGGCCGTGGTTTGCCATTCCTGGCCAATGGGGGCTGTAGGAAGTGTTGGCTGTACGTTCAGTAGTTAATAAAACTGTTTTATATTTTACCTATGTAAGACAGTGTGTTTTGTTCAAAGTGTTTGGGGAATCTGCTCAGGAACAAAAACTGGTTCATGTCCTCTCCACATTGAGGGAGGGGAGGACTGGGTAATAAACTTACACTGGTCAGGTTTCTGACCAGGGCAAGATGGTTTAGCTATGGGATCCTAGTCTGGGGACCTGTGGAGAGTTGGCTGGAGCCTCTCTTTTGTTGGGTTTATGAGTGGCTGGTGAAAGCTTCATATAATGCAGCTGGGTGTGTGGATGGCAGTGTAAGTTCTGGACCTGAAGAGCTTTGTAGCTTGTCACAGCATCACAGTGGGAGCCCAGGTTGGTGAACCCAACAGCTCAGAAGTACCCCAGGTCTAGGTTGTACACTAGGGTGACCAGAAAGCAAGTGTGAAAAATCGGGACAGGGGATGGGAGGTAACAGAAGCCTATATAATAAAAAGACCCCAAAATCTGGACTGTCCCTATAAAATCAGGACATCTGGTCACCCTATTGTACACTGGGGAACTGGTTACAATTGGTAATTGGCAAAGCGAGAGACCAAACTTGCTACTTTTTTTCAAAGCAGGTCTAATCTAATTGGTGGCAGGAATTCCTGTTAGTCTTGGGAGTACTTTTGGTGTATTTGCAAGGTGTGCTGACGGGCCACATAGTGGTTGGCATGACAAATTCTTTAGCTTTGACAGGATTTAAATGTAAACTGAGCCAAACAGCTCAGTTCTCACAAGTCTGAGACAGATGTTGGAGAATAATAAACTAATAAGCTGGTTTAAGCTTAAGCATAACCCTTTCTCACACTGTGGAAAATGTACTTTAGCAGCCTAATCATAACTATTTGTGTGTGTGTGTGAATAATCTGAGTCTCTGTAATGGAGTTTAGTGAAAATTGAAGCTAAAGTATAGTAGCTTTTTGTATGTGAATGTTATATTAGAGAGCCTCCTAATGAGGTCTTCCTGTATTTGCAAGGGAAAAAAGAGGGAAATGATTTTTCAATTAGGGAGACTTCCGCACACATATCTTCAGAGGATATGTCTCCTGAGCTCTGCTTAGATGTAAGGCAAGGAGCCAACAGAAGAATTCAAACTGGTTAATGGAACGATTTCAAGGTACTATTTGATGCTTACATTTTTAATGCAGCTGCCAAAATAAAACAATTTGAAACTGTAACTACAAAACTAATCAAACACATTTCAAGGCTTATTAAATTAAAATAAAGACACAGAACCTGGCTAGAATCTCAGGCATATTGATTCCATCTTCTAGGCTGCTCTGTACATTATATAGTCTTCTTGGATCTCAGGAATATATCCCTGTTGCAAGGTGAGCTCCCCCTCCATGTGTTTCACAAACGGCCCTCACACGCTCTCCTGTAGGCTTAACACCATGTGTTTTATTTATATCATCTTACACAAGTGTGTGTCCCTACAGTATACTGCATATTCTCTAGGCTCAGGGAAAGATCTCACTTCTCATGGGCTTCTTAAGCCTCATCTATGCTACAAAATTAAGTCAACCTAAGTTAGGTTGACATTCAGCCACCACAGTAATTACTGCGGTACTTCATGTCTACACTACATCCCCTCTGTTGGTAGCAGGGCCGGCGACAGAAATTTTGGGGCCCCCTACTCTGATCGTTGGGGGCCCCCTACTCTGATCGTTGGGGGCCCCCTACTCTGATCGTTGGGGGCCCCCAGCTCCCCCAACCCCCCCCCCCCAGCCTATTCTCCTTCTCCCCCTGCCTGACCCGGCCCACCTAACCTAATCTCCTCCCCCAGCCTAACCTCCTCCCCTCCCCACCCATGCCGTCAGGCAGTCAGGGACAAGCCGCCCTGCCCGGGCTGTGGTGCAGGGGTCGCTGTTTTGTCCCCGGGGTGTTGGACATGAGGGGGCCGGGCGCTGGGGCCGGGATGTCGAAGGGTTAATGGGAGGGAGGGAGGCAGGTGCCTGGCGCACTGCTGCCCCCGCTCCTGCCCCGGCGCCCCCCGCCTGCTGCTCGGGCTCGCTCCTGCTTTCACAGGGATGCTGTGCGGTCGGCCGGCCCCTCTTCTCGTGCTGAGCATCCAGCGCAGCCCTGCCCCCATTGCCGCCGCGAGCCAGACGCGCCCCGAGCTGGAGCGGGCGACGGAGCCGGGCGCCGTGGGTGGAGCCCAGCGCCAGGCGGCAGACCCGGCGACAAGGGGGGGATGACTACGGGTACAGAGGTGTACCGGGCCCCGGACAGCTGTACCCGTAGTCCCCCTCTGTCGACGGCCCTGGTTGGTAGTGCGCGTCCTCATCAGGAACGCTTCCATAAATTTAACTGTGTGGGGCAATATGAGGCATTGGCAACTGTAGTACCCTGCCCTCCTGGGGCCCATGACCCAGACTGTGAGCCCTGTGCAAGGCTCACAGAGAGAGCTCCGCCTATGGGCCCCAGGTTGCCACCTCGCTAATGGCTAGAGACCAGATTGCCAAGGCCATGCACCCTGCTCTGCCTCTTCCCCCCAAGGCTGCACCCCACCTCTTCTCTCCACCCTCCCCCCCCAAAAAATCAAACAGACATCCAGGCTTGTCAAATGGCACCCAGACAAGCTGAAACCCAGACTGTACGGGTGGAAACATGGATAGATGGTAACCTTCTGTAAGCACTACATCTCTAGCAGAGGTGGAGTTATTAGATCAGTGTAGTGAGCGACTTACATGGGTGGGAGCATCATTGCAGTGTAAACGCTTACAGAGTTAGCACGATGTAAGTTGCCTTACATCAATCTAGCTCCATAGCTTAGACCAAGCATCTGTCTTTCCTTCCAGCCTCCCCCTCTCCCTTTTAACTGTTAAACTCAATCCCCTTGTTAATTGACAAAGAACTAGGTGATTAGCCAGTTATCTTCCCAGTTTGGCCCCTGAGGGGAAGCTTACAGAGTGGTCAGTCGGTCTTAAGCAATTTCTACTGTATCATAATCACAATTTTATCTGGGATGTGGTTTTGTTTCTGTTACTTCTTCTGTCCCCCTCTCCCACCTCCACCCCGCTCCCTGGATTGATAAACAGAAGAGAAATACAATCAGTATTAGAGTCAGAGAGGCAAGTAGTACAGTAAACCCTCGATTTAACGGACCTCGATTTAATGGACTTCGGATGCAACGGACAAAATTTCTGAGCAAGTCTGATGCATTCCTGATCCATTTCTGGCGGGCTGGCTGCCGGCTCCCGGCTGCCGCCAGGCTCCCGGCAGCGGGCGGGCTGGCTGCCGGCTCCCGGCTACCGCCCGGGTCCCAGCAGCGTGCGGGCTGCGGAGCTGTCGCCCCGACCCTGTGGCAGGCGGGCTGCTGCTCCGACAGCTCATTTTTTTTATTATTATTAAATAACGGACTTTTTGATTTAACGGACACCCCCTCGCCCGAATTAGTCCGTTAAATGGAGGTTTTACTGTATTCACAAAGAGTATGTCAGAGATATGGGGAGGAGGCAATAAGGGGAGGAATCTCTTCTTGGCAAGAGAAGAGCTCATTACACATGAAAGGTGCAGCTCAAGTGAGTAATGAAGGTCATTTCCCTGTGACTACAGTTACAATATTTTCCACATCTCACATGAGCCCATCATAAATTTAAAAAAAAAATTAGGTTTATTTTTGTGTGTAGCAACCAATTGCATCTCATGGCTTGGATTCAAGGACCTATTTTAAACAGTATCATTTTCAGTGAAAATGAGAGACCTTAAAGGACCGAAAATCACACAAAGTAATTAACCGTTTAATTGCTCCCAAGTACCAGCTGTGCCAAACAGACACAGGCATCGTAGGCTGCCCAAAAGCATGAAGTGTGGTCTCTCTCTTTGCACGTTCTACTTATTATCAGATGTCTACTTAAAGCTGCAGTACAAAGTAGCAATAGCCTGCAGTAAAAGGGCTAATTACATATTGGCTACTAGTGACAATAAAGAACCAACCTAAGTAATCTATTATTATTTATAATATAATAGTGACTAGAATCCCCAGTCAAAATAAAGGCCCATTTGTGCTAAGTAGTAAATGTACAAAAAAAAACCTTGCAATCCCTGCTCCTCCTCCAAATTTACACTTTTTTAAAAGATGACATATGAAGGATAGGGGTGGAGACATATAATTTTATATTCCTATATTAATTTACACTTGTTATTACTACATGCCAGTTATCCTTACCTGCCCCTCAACCTAGCCATCAATAATTGGATCATTCGAGTTATGGAACACAAACTAGGAAAATCTCTCATTCTGATTTTAGTAAAGATCTTTACAATGAATTGCAGATGCCAACTCTAACACGGACACATCTACTTGACTCACGGGTGCAGACTGTAAACATGCAATTGTTGTACTCAAAATTATGTATACATAAAATTCAGAGGCAGCACTTTCCCCTTTCCCTCTGAGTTTTGTACCTGAGCCAGGTTCCAGCTCGCTCCATGTGGATGCGCCCAGGTGTGCAGGGAGTGTGGGCCCTTTAAGAGAAATGCACAGTGCTGTGGCACGTGTGCAAGAGTCACACAACAATTCTTCTGAGCTGTCAATCAGTCAGAAGATTCTTTGACGTCGAGAGCCTTTGCTGGGGCTTATATGCCTTGTTCTCACACACTGCTCTGCGCCAGGTACCCTGTGCTGTGCCACTCCCAGCCAAAGCCTTGGGCTTTCCTGGGGTGAGGAGTTGGGGTGGATTCCAGGATCCTCTCTCTTCATCCTCCAGGCTGCCTATTAGAAATTCCCCTGCCCATAACCCCTTACCCCCCAAAAAGAGTTTGATCCAATGCTCTTAGACCCTTATCTGCCAAATAGATCTGTCTCACCTTTGGTGAGTTCATCATATTTTGGAGAAGTTTTCTAACCTTTCACAACTGAAATATATTTCAGTCTGCCAAGCAATCAATAGATGCCAGTGCTTTTACTGACACAATGTACAATTATTTCTAAAGTGCCTAGGACAGTGCCCTAAAGAAATTATAGGAAAAAGATCAGAGAGGGTGAATGATACTCATTGGTGTAGTTCTGAAAAGAAACCCCTCTGGATAATTCAGAACTCCAGTGTTTCAACAAAAGGAGCAAGAGCTACCTCCAGAATGCCCCTTCATTTACCTATGCACAAGTATTGGATGATGAGGACTTCTGACTTCTGTGTTTAAAGGATTTAGCCCATGGTTCATCTTTATATTTATGTCCCCCCTTGAAAAATGTCTGGTTTCCCTGTCCCAAATGAAAGGGTTCAGATGTGGATGATCCCCATACAGATGGAACTTTTACCACTGCATGCATCCGACACAGTGGGTATTAGCCCACGAAAGCTTATGCTTCAATACTTTAGTTAGTCTTTAAGGTGCCACAGGATTCTTTGTCACTTCTGCAATTCCAGACTAACACAGCTAGCTCTCTGATTCTTTTACCGTAGTTAATGCATTGCAATTGTTCCTACAAAAAGGTCTAATGTTACTGGGCAGCAATGTTTGTTCCAATCTTTACAGAAGTTTTACAAAGAAACATCAAATTCTAGTAATTAGGTATACGTTCATAGTTACAGTAAATTGTGCTAAAGGAGTTTTTTAATAAAGGGGGCCACTTAGGGAGGGGTTTTACCGGAGAGTCCCTTTCCATAGCTGTCTAGCACAGTTCCCAATGGAAATTGCAACTAACAAGCAGAAAGGAGCAAATTATGCTCTCCTTAGCACTGCTATAAATCTGGAGAAACTGCATGGGTTTCAAACAGTATTCTGAATTTGGAATTGTGTAAATGAGAGCAGAATATGGTCCATCTTATTTCATTTTTAGTAGTGATTTTACTGCTACAAATTTTTGAAAACATTTTGATCTCCTTAATACAAACCTGTGGTTCATTGAAATTTTACCAAAATGTAAAATTTCAATCATTTGTGCACTGGAAAATTAAGAATATAAAAACTACTGAAATGCTTTTCATAGTGGCTGTAGGGGATTATGAAACAAGAACAACAGAAAAACATGGGCCATGCTGGGTCAGACCAAAGGTCCATCTAGCCAAGTATCCTGTCTTCCAGCAGTGGCCAATGCCAGGTGCCCCAGAGGGAATGAACAGAACAAGTAATCATCAAGTGATCCATTTCCTGTTGCTCATTCCCAGCTTCTGGTAAACAGACGGTAGGGACACTATTCCTGCCAATCCTGCTTAATAGCCATTGATAGACATGTCCTCCATGAATTTATCTAGCTCTTTTTTAAATGCTGCTGTAGTATTGGCCTTCACAACATCCTCTGGTAAAGAGTTCCTCAGGTTGACTGCATTGTGTGAATAAATACTTCCTTTTGTTTGTTCTAACAACAATAACCTGCTGCCTATTAATTTCACTTGATGACCCCTAGTTATTATGTATAATACTTCCTTATTTATTTTCTCCATACCAATCATGATTTTGTAGACCTCAATCATACCCCCCTCATTTGATTTCGAGTGCAATAAAATTTTTCCACCATGATTTCAACAATTTCCATCCCACCATCACCCTCAGCCTGGACCAATCCACACAAGCGGTCCATTTCCTAGACACAACTGTATTAATAAATGATGGGCACATACACACCACCCTATACCAGAAACCTACTGACCGCTACACTTACCTACATGCCTCCAGCTTCCATCCAGAATACACCACTCAATCCATTGTCTATAGCCAAGCTCTAAGATACAACGGCATTTGCTCCAGTCCCTCAGACAGAGACAAACACCTTCAAGATCTCTACCAAGCATTTTTAAAACTACAATACCCACCTGGGGAAGTGAAAAAACATATTGACAGAGCAATAAGAGTACCCAGAAACCACCTACTACAGGACAGGCCCAACAAAGACAAAAACAGAACACCATTAGCTGTCACCTTCAGCCCCCAACTTAAGCCTCTCCAACAGATCATCAAAGACTTACAACCTATCCTGAAAGATGATCCCTCACTCTCACAGATCTTGGGAGACAGACCAATCCTCGCTTACAGACATCCCCCCCAACCTGAAACAAATACTCACCAGAAACCGCACACCACACAACAAAAACACTAACCCAGGTACCTATCCTTGTAACAAAGCCCGATGCCAACTCTGTCCTCATATCCATTCAACTGACACCATCATAGGACCTAATCACAGCAGCCACACCATCAGAGGTTCATTCACCTGCACATCGACCAATGTGATATATGCCATCATGTGCCAGCAATGCCCCTCTGCTATGACATTGGCCAAACCGGCCAGTCTCTACGCAAAAGAATAAATGGACACAAATCTGACATCAGGAACCATAACATTCAAAAACCAGTAGGAGAACACTTCAATCTTCCTGGCCATTCCATTAAAGATTTGATGGTTTCAATTTTGAAACAGAAAAACTTCCAAAACAGACTCCAACGGGAAACGGAGGAACTGGAATTAAATTTTCAAATTGGATACAATTAACCAGGGGCTAAATAGGACTTGCGAATGGTTCTCTCATTACACTAATTGATTGCATTTCCTGAATTAATTTACCTGACACAAATCCATTTCAAAAGGTATTTTTTCTCCTGCTGATAATGGCCCATCTACATTTAACAGCTCTCTTAGAATTGGTATGCTAATGTACAATTATTATTTTTTTCCTCTTTCTTTCTGTGTGCATAAATGCATCTTACTTCTGTTCCATTCTATACATCCGATGAAGTGAGCTATAGCCCACAAAAGCTTATGCGGAAATAAACTAGTTAGTCTCTAAGGTGCTACAAGTATTCCTGGCTTTCTTTACGGATACAGATTAACACGGCTGCTATTCTTGAACCTGTCCGAATATTGTTCGTGTATATCATTCAAATTGTTTCAATAGCAGAAAGTTTAAAGTGGTTAGCCTGCAGGGTAGTGGTGATGCTTGGTTATTTTTGAAATCTCCTTGTGTCTGTAGTATAGCCCCTGGTATCATGGTTAAAGTTGCTTCACCCTCTACCAAAATCTGAAATGGTGCCCTTGATAAAACTGCAGTCAACATTGAAGGCCACATTTGAAAATCAGCCCCTCTGCCTACAAAAATAAATACATTACCCATTAAGAAACAGAAGGAAATGCGTAATTCACATGGCAGCTCAGAGCTAGAGCAGCGTACCGCATTCTCTGAACCTTAGGAAAGCAAGTTCAAGAAAGATGTTTAACATTTGCAACCTGGAATCTTGCCTTTAACACACTTTAGTCAGGTGTGTTGAACTAGAATTCATTTCTCCCACTGGGTAGCATGTGTCATTCCATAGGCTATGAGGAAAAACAGGGAGCCTGAAAGTGCTCCCCTTTCTGGAGAAAGCCTGTCTTCTAAAATAGTGATACACCATTACTGTTATACTCAGTACTGCATGAAGTTACATGTGTTTATACATTCCAAAAAAATCCATTGAAATATAGAAGAATAGAAAACACTGAGTGCAATATACAGTCCTAAGACAACATTAATCTTTCTCAAGTACTAGCTTCAGCCAGGGTGCTCAAAGGCAGGGGTAGTCAATAGGCAGCCCAAATACAAACTGCCAGATGCTTTTGAACAGACCCTGAAATCTTTTTATTTACTTATCATTAGTGGGGGGGGGGGTTCTTCTTCTCTGGAGTTTGAGCCTTGACCAAGAAATTTGGACCTTGACAAAAAAAAAAAGTTGGCTACTCTGCTCAAAGGTTTTATGGCAAAGGGATGCTGCCAGCTTGCTTAGGTTCCTAAAACACACTAATCAAGGAAAGAATCTTATGTGGAACCTGGGGAGCTCAACTATTTTTACAGTCATAGGTACTTTTTCAGCTGTCTGTTATGCCTCTCTACCTAGCCTGATTCCATGAAATACCCAAGTTGCTTCCTTTTCACCCCATGTACCTTTATTCTTCAGTCTCCCGCAAACAGAACATGTCCCAGATATACTGCAGGAGGAAGCTTCTATGTAACATCTCATCTCATCTCCTCTGCTCATCCTGTCACCATGGCCCCTTTCCTCTCCCCCCCCCCTTATATCTTCCCAATTATTGCTAATTGTATCATTAGCCCAGCAAAGACCTTTTATGTGGTGGTCATAATCTCCCAACAGAAAGTGTTTAATTGCTTCCAGCTGAATCTGCAGCCTTTTCCCTCCATCAGTAATGCCAGTGATCAGGGTACTACAGCTAGCACTCTATCTCATACGTATTAAGATATTTCAATAGTTTTGTACCCTATGAAATCAAACAATTAATAATAAATAATGAATTAGTGTTCATTAATATAATTGGTACTGGGCCACTAATTCATTGATATAGGATGAGGACTTGCCTTAAGAGCGTACTGAGGATGGGCGAGAGTTAGAGTTCTTGAGGGAGACATCAGAACAACAATCCTGACTAAAAATTAACAGATCCTGTGGTTATACTGAACTTGGAAGCTCAGAGAGCTGTCAGTCAGTGCCTGCACAGCACAGCACAAGATTTGTTGCCCTGAACAGAACCTTTAGATGTTCAGCTGATAGATTTCTTGGCTATAATTCATATTATGGTAGAAATATGATAAGTATAAACATCTTCACAGATTTTTTTTTTACAAACATGAATGTTAATTACTGCTAATGTAAACCACACACCTTCGGGGTGTGGTGTTCTGTCTCATCTAGTGGCACTGAGACCACTTAGACAGAGTTAAATGAGTCTGCTCTACAGCCTTAGCTAAGAGCCAGTTGGCACTTAGCTCCTATGGTAGAGGCTCATGCACTAAACTCAAGAGGTCCCCGGTTTAGTCCCATCAATGACTGGGGTCTGTTTGCATTATAAGTGGGGGCTCATCTGGGATTTCAACTGGGAAGTCTCTGAAGCTTGGGACGTGCTTCCTCAGCTAATGGCACCAAGACCACTTACAGAAAGATTCATGAGTCTGCTCTACAGCCTTAGCTAAGAGCCAGCTGGCCTTTAGCTCAAGCACTAAGCTTCAGACGTTCCTGGTTTGATCCTGCCCACCGATGACCGGGGTCTGTCGGCATTACACTAACATTTACTGGCATTGTTGAAATCAGATACTTTACATGCAAATAATAATGAAGTAAAAACTTCAGAAATTGCTAAGGAAGACTAAATGAAATCAGTTAAAGGTCATTTCTTTCAACACTCAAACGAATATTTAAGTCAGACGTCCTGAAGTATCGTATAACACCATGCAAACTAAACCAAAAATCTGCAGATGCCTAAAAGTACTGATAGTCAAGCCAGAGAATACAAGCCAGAGAAAAATTGGATTTTTTGGGAAGGAAAATTGTTTGTGGTCAAGGCACATGATTTGGAGCCAGAAGATCTGACTTTTATTCCCAGAACTACAATAGACTTTTTGCGTCTTTCTGAGGCTCTGTTTCCCTAACTGTAAACCATGATACTCCATGGGGCTGTTGTGAATCTGAATTCATCTGGATTCAAAAATCCATTTCAAATACTTAGCTGGAAAGTACTATATAAAATACAAAGGATTCCAGTATGCTGGGTATTGTTTGTGCACCACTGTTTTCTATTGAATGGAATCTGAACAGCTCACCTTTGTGTCACAAATCTCTATATTTCTAACAGAAGCTAAGAGATTACACTGATGATGGCTATACAAGTAGCTAGGTAAGTAGATAGGTAGACAGACAACTAATGTTGACTCTCCTTACTTCAGTTGGGAGTTGTCTGAGCTCTTATAGTAGGCTGATAATAGTTCTATCCCCATTGTCATTGTGAACACATACTGAACACTTTGTAGTCCTTAGGTGACCACCAATTTGCCACACAGGTGTCAGAGGTGAGACTTTCAATCCAGGGAACCTCAGACACTCAAGGACTCAAGTTTTATCTAACTGGGAGAATGTAATAAACTTGCTAGGGTTTATTTGTTCCAATGACCTCTTCTGGATAAAATTAAAACTGCTTAATTGTGTGTGATAGTCCTGTACAACTAATAGAGACCTTTTTTGTTCATATGGTAGAAGCTAGTGGTTTTGGAGCTAGAAGATTTGAGTTTTATCTCCACTCTCACAAAGAAATTCATAGTGCCCATGGCATACAGCATGGCAGTAAGCATAAGGCCCCAAGTCACGGGACTGTTACAGTTTCCTGTTTACGGTCAGTGATATTGGAGTCAATGGCAAAACTTCCAGATTGCACTTAGATACTATGCTGATGTATGACTGTATACAAAATCTACATAGACAGAATCAAGCCTGCAGAATGAAGTGCACATTGCTTTTTCTGTGCTTGGTTCTTATTTCCACTAAGGCCCCTCTATATCAGCCTCTCTCAATGTCTCCATCAGGAAGAAAAGAAAGAAAGAAAGAAAGAAAGAAAGAAAGAAAGAAAGAAAGAAAGAAAGAAAGAAAGAAAGAAAGAAAGAAAGAAAGAAAGAAAGAAAGAAAGAAAAAAAATAAAGAAAGAAAGAAAGAAAGAAAGAACTGCTGCTCTAGACATAGATTTTCATATGTCTGGACACTAAGGCTAGAATAATGTGTTGTAAGTACAGTAAACCCTCGATTTAACGGACCTCGATTTAACGGACTTCTGATGCAACGGACAAAATTTCTGAGCAAGTCTGATGCATCTGAAATCCATTTCTCGCGGGCTGGCTGCTGGCTCCCAGCTGCCGCCCGGGTCACAGCAGCGGGCGGGCTGGCTGCCGACTCCTGCCCGGCTCCCGGCTGCGGGCGAGCTGCCGTCTCCCGCCCGAGTCCCGCCAGCAGGCGGGCTCCCGGCTCCTGCCTGGGTCCCGCAAGCGGGCGGGCTGGCTGCCGGTTCCCGCCTGGCTCCCGCCTGCGGGCGGGCTGCCGGCTCCCGCCCGAGTCCCGCAAGCGGGCGGGCTGGCTGACGGTTCCCGGCTGCCGCCCGGGTCCCAGCAATGGGCGGGCTGCTGCTCCGACAGCTCGTTTTTTTTTTTTATTAAATAACGGACTTTTTGATTTAACGGACACCCCCTCGCCCGAATTAGTCCGTTAAATGGAGGTTTTACTGTATGGCATGTTCTTTAACATTCCTGTCTGAATATTTCAAAAGTGGTTGTGTAGTTAACTTAAAAATAAAATCCTGACGTAAGCAAAGCCATGCATTAAAAAATGCATATCAACTTGTTTAATTGGCATTATTTTATAAAATACACTCTGCAGATGGTAACTGTTTTATCTCTAAACCACCATCTCATAACTACATTGTGATAACTGTGGGTAAATGTTGACTTTTGATGGCAACCAGTGTATCACATTTCAATCAGTATGGTATTCTGAATACAAACACTCAAGCAACTTCTTTGCAAGGCCAAATGGTTACACATTAACTTCAGATAAAAGAAGGTTCATTTAAGTGGAAGGTCTCCAATTTTCTGACCTGGTAGCCATTTCAAATTAGGTGGAATAATGCTGCATGTTAAACAAATGCTATGTGCGCAAATTCCCTCTGATCCAGAAAAACACAGTAAAGAGTGTTTCCACTGCTTGCATCCGACGAAGTGGGTATTAGCCCACGAAAGCTCATGCTTCAAAACTTTATAGTTAGTCTTTAAGGTGCCACAGGATTTTGTTTCCACAGTAAAGAGTGAAAGCTATGGAAAATGTCCTTCTTTCTTTTTGTAGAGAAGACACTAGCAAAATACAAATTCCACTTATACTCTCACATGTTTTCTAGAGATATTAAAGAAATTCAGAAACTGCTTTCTATCCACCTTGTGCCCTCTGGTTTTAAAAACTAGCACATAATTCTACATTTGATATGAAGAGCAGAAAAGAGTCTTCACATGGGACTCAACATTGGATCTAAATCCCTAATAGTTGGAGCAATCCATCTGGACCATCATGACTGTCCCAGAACTATTAGTTTCAAGAAGTCTGGCTCAAAATATGGAAATAACCTGAAAGAAAAATAAAGTTTGGAAAAAAGGGAGATATTTGAAGTAACCTGAGTGTAATTCATAGACTCATGAACAAAGGCACATAAAGAGCTGTAGTAACAGGCATTGGAGAGACTTCTATTTCTTGCAATGGTCAAAGAAAAGAAAAAAAATTGATAGTGTCAGGTCCACAAATTCTCAAATGTATTTGAAATGTCTTTGTCTTGATTAACAACCACATACACATCATGGTGGTCTCTTTCATTGAACATATGATTTCAGCTCAGGGTGTTCTCTTTACTGTGTGCTGATCCAAGCCTATAGAATTGAATAATGAATGATAACCTCACCATAGAATTCTATAGGTTGATTGGAAAAAAAATCTTTGTAAAGGTTTTCATTGTTGAATTCTATAGGATGGCTGTGTAATTAAGATATGCAGTACTGCAATAGTGGGCTCCTTTTCCGTTAGAGTACTGTATTGTATTGCTTATTTAATCCTTATGCTTCATGGAATAAAACGTATAGTAATATTAGGTCTACAAAGAAGGTAACTCCATCATTAGATCATCATTTACCTTTAGTACCAATGATGTAGGCATTTATTTTTGGGCACAGATGGTCCCAACTGCAAATGTGTAATTTAGCTGAAAAGTGAAATCTACATACATACTAAATCTTGGTAAATCATTTGTGTTGAATAAGGAATGTGTCAAACTCCACTTTTTTGTGTTAAAAACAGTGCATCTGCACAATGGAATTGTCTGAATGTATTCACTATTGAAAGTTATTCACCAAACAATTCTGGCCTTTAATTCTAAGCAGGCAACAGACAGTATCCAATATTCATAGTTCAGAAGATTCTGGTCCATTATTTTTACTGGACATCTTGCTCACATGGTACTATTCCATTCCCTGAATGGATTAACACAACTTTTACAGTCAGTTTTCCAGTCTCAAATACTGTCATAACCGTACAGCTAAGGGTAGCCTAGAATTTCTCCTTACCTGTCAGGGGTTAAGAAACTCAAATAACCTGGTTGACACCTGACCAAAAGAACCAATGGGAACACAGGATACTTTTAAATCTGGATGGGGGGAGAGGCTTTGTTTTGTGTTCTTTGATTGTGTGAGTGTTTCCTCCAAATAATTCTGAACCAGTCTCTCATATTACAATAATTATAAGTACCAGCCAGCCAAGGTGTGTTAGTTATCTTTTGTTTTCAACTTGTGAATTTTCCCTTTGCTAGAGGGAGGTTTATCCCTGTTTTTGTTTGTAACTTTGAAACTAAGGCTAGAGGGGGTTCCTCTGTGTTTTTTTAATCTTTTGTTACTCTGTAAAGTTATCTTCCATCCTGATTTTACAGAGGTGATTCTTTTATCTTTTCTTTAAATAAAATCCTTCTTTTAAGAATCTGATTGATTTTTCCATTGTATTTAAGATCCAGGGGTTTGCATCTGGCTCACCTGTAACAATTGGTGAGGATATTATTCTCAAGACTTTCCAGAAAAGGGGTGTAGGACTTGAGGGGATATTTTGGGGGGAATAGGAACTCCAAGTGGTCCTTTCCCCGATTCTTTGTCTAAATAACTTGGGTGGTGGCAGCATACTGTTGAAGAACAAGGAATTTGTGCCTTGGGGAAGTTTTAACCTAAGCTGGTAGAAATAAGCTTAGGGGGTCTTTCATGCAGGTCCCCACATCTGTACCCTAGAGTTCAGAGTGGGGAGGGAACCCTGACAAATACTTTCATTAATATTTTGAAAAACATTTCCTGGAATAAATTGACTCCTGTACAGCAGGCCATCAAAAAGACCTATGCACAACCTGAATTCTCTATTTTGAAGATTGAAACTGGACTGAAGCAGTGAATATCCCCTTCTGTGACTTTTCCCTTAAAATTTACAAACATTAAGTAAACTAGTAGTTTAGAATGTTTTCAGAAAGTGTCCACAATAGGGACGTGAACCCAGTGAAAGCAAATTCATTGGTGTTATTTCAAGAAAATATTGGCAATGATTTTTTTGGAAGTACACTGAATAGCCATGAATTAACTCCACCTTGGGTTTACTCCAGACTGTTGAACTCAAACTCCTGTGAAGCCTCAGAAGATGCTCAGGGCTGAGCAGTTTATGGACAAATGGACTGAAAATGGAAGCCAAGATGCTCTTGTCTCTAACAGCTGGTCATAGAAGCATTCTGATAGAGAGATGCGACTGCATAAATATATTTTAACGTATTTCATTTTTAAACATTTTTCACTATTTTCTAAAATAAAAATTAAAGATCTGAGTAACATCTTCAAATATCTACTGCCGCCCCTGTTTCATTTGCAAAGAGAGATGCAGAAAACAGGTTACACTGATCAAGTGGAATTTTATTAAACCCTTTACACTGTTCCATCCACATGATTGTGTTGCTTCCAATCTAACTCCCCAGCATTCTTTGTTACCTGGTGTCCCATCAACAATAGTCCTCCAGGAAACATGGCCCTCTGATTCTAATGCTACAGATCATGATCCTGTACATCCAGTAACCATGGAACAGTGTAACATTAAATGTTTCATAAGGCCTACTGATTGCTCTCTGTTCTGAATAGAAGGGTCAGATTTTTTAGCGAGGGGAGCCAGTTTTTAGCCAGTTGGATGAGCAAGCTTTGGTGCTTTGTAATGCAGTAACAAATGAAAATGACTGGATTATCTCGCTATCCAACGTTCTTTCATGCTAAGCAGTTAGATCAAAATCTTCTGTGTGGAATTTCAGACAGCAGCTTCCAGACAGAGACCTAGTTCCTGCTCCCATTGAAATGAATGAGACTTTTTGCCATATACTGTACTTTATTGGGAACAGAAGCAAGCCCATGGGTTGAGCAAAATCAGGCCTGATTTTCATTTTGTAAAATCTGAGCTGTCAGGCTTTGGTGGTTTGATTCCGGGTTCCATTTTATCTGAACCATTTCCTGGAAACACAGGATTCTAAGGTGGTAATGTAAATCGGCATAACTGCCATTAATCCAATAGAGATGTGCCAATTACCATCAGCTGAGGATCTGACCCATAGTTTACAGCACAGATCCCATAACTGTGCACAGCTCTTGGGTGCTCATATGCTCCTTCTACAGGACAATGTTTAAGTGAGTGCAAAACCTACATAAAAAATAATATGAGAGAGAGAGAGAGAGAGAGAGAGAGAGAGAGAGAGAGAGAGAGAGAGAGAGAGAGAGAGAGAGAGAGAAAACGAACTTCCCTTTTATATATTTATAAAATAACACTTTCAGCAAAAACACTATAGAGAGATCTCCAGTCAGCTACTTTGAATGATGGGAAATTACCATTTTGAATTATTTAAAAATTAATTCAGCTTCCCATGTTAATGTATGCAGTAACAAATGAAAATGATTAGTAATGTATGCATAATGGTAGAAACGACTACTGTCAATGTGTGAATATAGTAGATTGCTAGTAAGGAAAAGAGTCAGTCATATAAACAAAGACATACAATACACTTAAATACACAAGGAGAGACAAATCCAATACTACCATTTTTTCAGTTGGTGTGCTATGTCAAATATGGGCCTTCTAGTAGCTTGTTCAGAATAGTGGCACCCTGCAAGTATTTTGATGGAAAGTAAGTGGATGTTTGGCTTAGTACCATATTCTTCCATTTCAAAAAGAAGCTACAGAATTTCAACGGGAGACCTTTGTTACTGGGGAAGCAATAAATCCTTGTTCATTGCTGTAGTTAGGCAGGAAGGAAAATGAGATTGCCAAAGGAATGATATGTACAAATGTAACTGGGCAACTGTGAATGTAGGTGAAAAATTTAGGATACAGTTCAAGACCCAGCTGCAGTTGTACATTTAAGCAGTGAGGATAATTCCCTTTGAGATCTCTGTAGAATTTACAATGTATCCAGGGCCAAACAAGGAGCTTCTTTGGACATTTGCTGTGAAGAGCAAATAGGTTTGTTTGCAGTGTTTTTGGAACTATGTTGGTCCCAGCATAGTAGAGAGACAAGGTGGGTGAGGTAATATCTGTTATTGGACCAACTTCTGTTAGTGAAAGAGACAAGGTTTCTAGCCAAACAGAGCTCCTCTTCCTTTTAATTGAGTTTTTATTTTAAATATGAAATCCCTTTTCATCTGAGTATAGTTAAAATCAAACCTACCATGTTTATGAATTAAAAACCTATTCTATATGAAGGATTTTGCATCATGTCAGGAAACAAGTGTGCACTTTCACAGATCATACTTACTGTTATTTATTATAAGGCCTTTTTTTAAAGAAACAGACAGCTATCTGTAATGATCAATTAAGTACTACCCTGCAAGTGGTTTTTATGAGAAAAAAAACCCCACTTATCCTAATGGGAGAGAAAGGATGGTGAGATATGGTGCCCAACAATTTAAACAATGGCTTTGAGCCAAATATTCTCCCTGTGTGGGTTACTCCAACAAGGCATACAGAAAATCAGACTCCAGGATTTTCTGACTGATCTTTCCTTTTTCTTTTTCCTACACCTGGTACAACCTCTACCCACTTCTGCAGAGTATAGGGGTGGGAAAAGGGTGGGTGGCCATGAAGCCAGGATTCCTCGACTGTGCATAAACACAGCCCTTCTCTGGTGATTTTCCTGTGCCCATGGAATTGAAGAGGACAATCCAGCTTTAATCTTTATTTATTCATGCTGTATTTATTGTAACAAACTGAACCATATTCCTTTGATTAGAACCTGAATGATATAAGAAAGTCAGCCACATTTCCCAGACCCAAAAGCTGGGGACACCCTCCTGTTGGGTGATAAAGCTCTGAGAAGGGGTTACTATAAGACCGAATGTCAATGTCGGTGAACTAGTCTTCCAGCTTCAGAGACCTAATTCTAAAAGGGAAAATTTGTAGCTTCTTCCTCAACACTATCAGGGACATTAATCCACATTAAAATAATCACCACTGTTTAGCCCAATTTACACTTTCAGTTCCTCGACACACCACAAATGCCATTACAAATCTGTTGTTTATTCCATGTTAAAAATCAAATCTACATTTTTCTAATTAAAATGTTTATGTCTTAATTAGTTAAAAAAACCCTGGAACTGATTATTTTAACTGCTTAAATGTATTACTATGTTGCATCTGCCCATGTTCCACAAGGCTAATCAAGGATCATAAGGATGCTCAGGGGTCTGTACTGCTAGAAGAACATCCGATACCTATAATATTTCCCCATGCTGTAAGAATCTGCAGAGCCTGCAGGGTTTCTTAGGACATAAATGTTATTTTCAGGAAGTCTGAGGTTCTGCGTAAATATCTGACCCTTACTTGTCTCCTGCTGCACATAATAGAGAGAAGCTATAACAGGGAGAAGTCAGAGATACATCCAGTGGCGCAAGAAGGGCAGTATGGGCTGGTATGCTGAACCAGTAAGCAATTTATAGCTGGTCCGGCATACCAGAAAGACATAGGAGGAGCAGAACGGCAGCCCCACGCTGGCAGCTCTTCCAACATGGCTGTGTCTAGGGCAGGGGTCTCAAACATGCGGCCCGGGGGCCACATGTGGCCCGCGAAGCCCTTCCCTGCGGCCCGCCAAGCTTCCTGTCGTTCCCCTCCCCCCCCCCCATAGCAGTTTGCGGGAGGGAGGGGCCAGAAGCAGAGGGTTCTCTGCTGCCTGGCTGGGCCGCGCGTGTTTCTAGCTCTGGACTTCCTATATTGCTCTTGCTTTGTTTGCCAAACAGCTGTTGGTGGTGCCTAGCGCTTTCCAGGAGGGAATGGGGAGCTGCGTGCTCAGAGGAGGAGGTGGGGCAGGGGTGGGACCTCTTGGAAGGGGTGGAGTGGGGGCGAAGCCAGGGCAGCGAGGGCAGGGTGTGTATCAGTGGTGCGGCCCTCGGGCCAGTGCACTAGTCCTCATGGAAGGGGTGGAGTGGGGGCAGAGCCGGGGCAGCAAGGGTATGTGTGTGTGTCAGTGGTGCGGCCCTCGGGCCAGTGCACTAGTCCTCATGCGGCCCTCATGGTAATTTGAGTTTGAGACCCCTGGTCTAGGGTGACCAGACAGCAAGTGTGAAACATTGGGATGGGGTGGGGGGTAATAGGAGCCAATATGAGGAAAAGACCCCAAAACCGGGACTGTCCCTTTAAAATCTGGACATCTGGTCACCCTAGCTGTACCACTCACAGCACTTACATGCAGCTGCATGCCTGCATCCCCTGTCTGGGGTCTGTATAGCAGCCTCACCGGAGAACAGGGCTGGGGGCAGGACAGCCACACAAAAGGAGCTGCCAGCGTGGGAACGCTCAGTGGCCCCCATCCTACTCCTTTCGCTGCTGCAGTTTCCAGTAGAGCCCTGCAGTTCAGGGCTCTCCTGGGCCCCACAGCAGTGAAAAGAGCAGAACCCCATGCCAGCAGCTCCTTTGGCGTGGATGTACCACCCCGGGGCCCAGCCTCGTACTCCCGCACCCACCCACAAGCCCTGTCCTCTGACGGGGCTGCTGTACAGATCCCTAACAGGACTCAAGAGAGACAGCTGCATGGAAGGGCTGGGGGTGGGGCAGGGCGGGGGGCAGCCAGAGGAGCTGCTGGCACAGTTGCCAGCATGTCTGAAACAAAATATTCTCTGCTGTCCGAGGAAGCTGGTTTGAAGCTTGACTGCTGGCAGTTCCCAAAGCAGGTGTGACTGTGAACTGGCTATTGTTTCAGAGAGCAAGCCCTGTTCTTCTCTTAGCAACCTACACAACAGCTGTGCTGTGTCCACTCACTGGGAGCGCCCCCCATCAGGTAACGTGGGATGAATTGTAGGGAAGGGGTAGAGAGAGCACAGGGCCCCGAGCAAGGGATGGGATGGGGTCACATGAGGAGTCATGTCGTGGGTCATGTGGAGAGGTCACACTCCCTCCTCCTCTTAGCTGGTGCAGTGTACCAGTAAGAAATTAATTCTACTTGCACCACTGGATATATATGGAGGGGAAAGGTGGCTACACAGAACATTCTCTCTCCTCTCTATAGTTATCTCTAGCATGTCTCCACAGTGCCTGTGCAGCCAAAGACAGGAGTCTGGAGTTGGCAACGGCTACTCAAAATATGTTGCATTTCCCCTTCCTGCGTGGGCAGTCCACATAAAATAAACAGAACAGAATCTCATGTGGACAACCAACGGCAGCAGGGCTGGTACCAAGCTGTGCTGCTGTTTCTCTGGAGGAAGGGAAGAGGGTTTGTCATTTAAAGCAAATGGAAGGAAAGCCTCTCTCTATCTAGCCAAGGATTCCAGGGCTACTGAGCCCAAAGCTCTGCAGCTTGTATCCTCACTGGATGACAAGCTGTCCTGATTTTATCGGGACAGTCCCGATTTTTGGGTCTTTTTCTTATATAAGTTCCTATTACCACCAGGGCCAGCCCCAGCTTTTTTGCTGCCCCAAGCAAACCTGAAGTTGTGGACCTGCCACTGAAAGAAGAAGTGGCAGCATGGGTATCGCTGTCAAAATGCCGCTGAGAGAAGCGGTGCACCGCCCCAAACATGGATGGCATGCCACCACCCAACGTTGGCTGCCTCAAGCACGTGCTTGGGACACTGCTGCCTGGAGCCGGCCCTGATTACTGCCCCCACCCCATCCCTGTCTCCATTTTTCACACTTGCTGATTGGTCATCCTAGGCCTCACTCACTGGCTCTGCCATCCCCTCCAGACCTTCTGAGCACTGATTGCCACCCCTAAAAGCAGCAGTGGGATTCTGAATTACTTTTGTACTTTGCCATCCTCCCACATAGGAGAGGAACATTATATCCTAAAAGATTTACATTTTGGACGCGTGAAGGAGAGTGAAATGCTGCCCTTATTTATTATACTTTCAAACAAGGCAGAAATATAATTTCAGAAAAATCCATGAAATAATTCATTGCAGAACGACCCCATGTGGATTATGCTTTTTAAAGAAAATATCGGTTAAATGTTTATTTTGATTCTGAAGTTTCTATGTCTGTCTGAGACCATTTAACTCTCTGCTTCTCTAGCTCAGGCTACATTGTTCAAACCAGCTGCAAACTCCCCCTCACAATGGCTTTTCAGTGCCTGTGCACTTGTGCAAGAGTCAACATACTAGGCTCCTGGGTCAACAGCTAACAATGGTAACTTCTGTCTGCTGCAACCACAGAGCCCATCCTACATTCCCATGGAGGCAATAGGGATTTAGAAACTCAAATCATCAAAACTTTTAAAAAATAGAGTATAAAAGTAGAATGGAGGCTGCTGGCATATTGTTTGTTCTCTTGGATAATTTGACGGAGATCGTTGGCATTTTCAGCCCATTGCCCAAAATCATGGAATTGAAAACAGATTTTATTGTCCCTCTCGTTTTTCTCTCATCTAAACAACTTCATAGGACAAAATGATGTTTTATAAAGAATTTTAACAGAAAAGGAAATATTTGGTGTTAAAGAGCTGATGAGATCATCCAAATCTCTGTAAATAAGGAAGGAAAATAGTCTAAGGGTAAGGTAAGCACTAGTTCTGGATTCAGTGCAAAGCTCTTAGACTTTCATTCGGGTCTGGATCTGGTGAAGGGAGCAGCCCCAGCACTCCAGACATTCCCTGTCCCCTTCTCTCCCCAGTCAAGCAGGCAAAGTCTCATCTCCACCGCCCCAGTGCGTGGCAAGACCAGTAGAGTTGGCATGTGGAGGGAAATATGGTGCAATTTATGCCTCCCCAAGGAGAAAAGAAGTAACTGCAATTCTCTGGGGCCTTTTATCTACATAGAAATTGGACCAGTTGAACTAAAGGCTTGATTTTAAACCCAGTAAGTTGAAGGGGTGCAACCCCCTGTATAGACCTTCTTATTTCAGTTTAAATCAGTCTTGTTTCACTTTAGATTATTTGGGACAGGCTGAGACTGAACTCAGAGAAGCCACTCTTCGACTGAAATAGGAGTATCCACCCAGGGGTTTTCACTTTCACTTTAAAAACCACTTTCCATATAGTCACTGTCTCATGTAGACAAGGCTGAGTCACAATTCCTTACCAGGGCTCCTCCAGGGGCAGCGCAGCTATCCACTGCCTCTTATTCAGGGCTTAGACTTACGGCTCAATTTAACCCATAAAGAAATATTTTGAGTGTGATGAATATACCCGCAACGTGACACCTTTCCCATGAGTTACACGCAAGTTCTAATATAAACTGTAGTTTTTCAAATGCTGAAATGCCCCCTCTAAAAATACAATTACAGCAACACTATGACATTGGATAGAGCTCGCTACATAACCACCCTTCAGCGATACATTTTTGTTCTTTCAAGATACAAAGGGCACCATAAAAGGTTTTGGGACCAAGGCCAACGGAAAGGGTAACATCCAGTATAACAGACCAGTTAGATACTACTTGCTACATTATGTTTCTTAAGTTCTTTCACTCATTGGAGTCTGGTGTTAAATTTGACACATTTGGTATGCATCACCTCTTTGAAAATGTCACTATGGCAAATGGCAGAGCAGGAAGGGGAGGGGGGAAGATAAACATCACCGGCCACTGTGAGCATGGACTCAGGGTATATGATACTTCGGTGTAAAGCTTTTATGACATTCATAAAAACAAAGGAGCTTAAGAGTCAATACCAAACACTAAGTGTGTATGTGTGAAACCACTAAAATCATCAATGAGTTAGACACCAGCATCTGAGTAACAGGACATTCCAAAAGGACCCAAGTTACAGCTTGTTAAATCACATTTACATAAGCCAGCTGTGCCTCTCTGCCCACATCTCTGCAAAGCATTATTTCATTATCAGGGGTGTTCCTCTTTGTGAAATGTAAATCGACAGTTGTGGCACGTTGAGATGTAGAGCTAAGTGTGATGTGAATTGACAACACTAATTAACAAGCAGTCAGGCTGAATCGCAGTGTAAACATGATAGGGAGAAATTGCTGTTCTGGCATTTTTCTGACTTGCTCCAAAAGTGATCTGTTGTGGGGGAGGTATCTCGTAGCTGGGAGAAACGAGGCTTCACACAGGTGGCTAGTGGTGAGTTTATTGAAGGGAGCGGCATTACCGTGCTGGGAGCCCCCCGGTCAGCACTGCCGGTCAGCACTGCCACAATACAGGAGATCTGACACACCCAAGCGATGTCCAGAGAAGAAGCCCAAACCAAGAAGGTGTGTCAGCACAGATATACCCGTGCTCATTTGCATACTCATACATACTCATATCTCATGAATAGCAAGCAGCAAGCTAATTGGTTGATTACACGCTGTTTAGCACTTGTTGAGTACGCTGTCCTGCCTCAGTTTCCCCATCTAGTTTCCCACGCATTCGTTCTCACACAGACGGGGTAAACACTCACACAGCTGGGAGACTGTTCCCAGACACACACAGATAACAGCAATACAAGGCCACTCTCATAGCTGATAACCTTATTACGCCCTCTCCTGGAGTTGACTCAGAAGCGAAACTACGCCCCCTGCTGATTGCTGTCACAATAATCTTCCGGTCTCTACATGATCTCATACTTATTGTATATTCTTGAAATGACAATTCCCAGCACATTCTCTGTGCTATCCTGACTGTTCTACCTCACTCCTGTCCCTTCACCATCTCCCCTTGCTTTCCTTCTTTTTTCTTAATAAATAATGTTTACTTCTGTTCAGAAATATAATTAAATATAGGAGACAGAGCAATCCTCAGAATACAACAAAGGTTTGCAGATTATGTGGAAAATGGAATAAGAAGAGAACAGGAATTCATAGGGTTTATACACGTGTCAAAGGAACGACACTGCCTAGATCATAATCAAGAAAAACATTGGTGTTATCCAGTCACCTGTTTGTTTCTGAAGGATTATTTTGTTCTAAAAAAAAATGGAGTCCAGTTATTTTGAAACGGACGCTTGTTTCTGTGTTGTCTTTAAGCTTTTCCGCATGGCATATGCCCCAGATCCTATCAAACAAATCAATTGTATTAGGGATCTTTCTTCTTCCAATTTACAGCTAAGGAGCATCCTGCTGCTACCAAGAGTTAAGAAATAAGCCAGGCCTGAAACTGTAACTAAAGAGTCCATGGGTAGTCTGGTATCAGTGCCAGGATATATGCTTAAAATTTTTCAACCTTTGGACACTCCAAAGATTCGCTCCCTAGCCATGCACATTCAGCAAGCATCACAGCTCTTTCAGACAGAGACCATCTTTGTCTTCCATATTTGTACAGTGCCCAGCACAGTGGGATTCTGGTCCCTGACGAGGACCCCTAGGTACCACCATAATACAAATCTTTTGATCCAAACAGGGATGAGGTATCTCTGGAACAGCCAATTATTCCCTGGTGAATCCCTTTAATAGAAACACTCGAAGGCTTATTATAGCTATTTTTTATAGCAGTGGTCCCAAGATTGGAAAAGAGATTCAACTTTTCCAAGAGTTTTCCCTTGTATCTTAAAAAAGAAAATCTTGCTCCCTTATTCCCCACATAATCTAACCCTCCAAGGTCAAGCATTCTCTTTCAGTCTCTCAAAACACAAATTACACAGTCCTATCATTAACACATTTTTTTACTCTTACTTTTATAGTAAATGCAAGGGGGTCATGAAAATGATTTACTCCAAATAAGGGGTAGCCATCCTGAAAATGCTGAGAAACACTGGTGTAGTAGAGGTAACAAAGAGTCCTGTGGCACCTTAAAGACTAACTATAGTCTTTAAGGTGCCACTTCGGATGCAAGCAGTCAACCGACGAAGTGGGTATTAGCCCACGAAAGCTTATGCTTCAAAACTTTATAGTTAGTCTTTAAGGTGCCACAGGACTCTTTGTTACCTCTGCTATTCCAGACTAACACGGCTACCTCTCTGATACTGGTGTAGTAGATACAGAGCCAGCAGATATACCAAGCACCGTATCTGCCAAGCAACAGCACAAGATCGTAAGGTGCTACGACAGCTCCACATACTGAAGTATCAGATGCGGAACAGCTTTCTGTCCCCTTAGTTTTAAACTAGGTTAGTCTAGTCACAGCCACCCTTAGCTCCAAAAGATGTTGGGCTACTGTAGCACTCTCCAAAAAGCTCCTCAAATGCCAGCATAGAATTTGAACAGGAAGAGAAGTGATGTGACTTTGTGATGATTCATCACAAAAGGTGCTTGATATACAGCTACCAGACAAGGATGTCCTCCTCCTCAGAGTGCTTGCCTGGTATTACCAGGATGATTATTTATAGGTATTCTCAAGCTTTCATTTAGTCTTAATTATCTTTAGCCAGAGACAGACAGTGAGCTTTGTCCAGGAAGTAAACAGATTTCTCCTCTCCCACCCACCCCCCAAAAAATATTAAGAATATTGAGATCATGGAGAGAAGCAATTGGCATTTTCACGATACACTAATTAACTGACATTATCTAAAAGCTGCAGCTTGTCAGAACACATGTAACTTCTTGTAGGCTTCTATTAGTGATGATGTTAACAATGACCTGTCAAATTAAGTAAAAACACAGTGAATTAGTATTTTGTGTGATACAGATAATAAGCCTGAAGGGGACATCAAAACTAACAAAATAGTTTCAACTCTGGTGGTCTTTCAGGATTATATTAGACATACTTTGAAAGGTCATACAACAGTTAATCAGTTAGCGCAGAAGAATCAACCAGATTCCTCACTTCAAAAAGATTTTTCTAAATAGTGTACATGCTTTGAGTTTTACTAAATGTTGTTGTTTTGTATTAAAAGCTTATTAGAAAAAAAGTGTTCACTGCATACTGACATATTCAATTACACTCACATGTTCCTTGTAGCAGACCCTGTCTAGACATGAGAATATTACGGGGACTTAGATGGAACATGATTCATTACACCCACTCAGCTACATAGAACACCAACTTTATGCACGGTTATTTGAGCAAATGAAGGGTAATGGTCAAGAAAATATTACATTGATCCCAGCATTCTTAGACAATAAATGGATTGAAAGATTCCCAGCATATATTTCCACTGCAAACAGAAGGGGGTTAAATAACTTGAAGAAAAAGAAGTCAACAACAAAACATCCAAGGCCAGCATTAGAAATATACACACCAAGATCAAAATATTTTTAAAGTAAACAGTTTGAAAGCATAGCCTCCAAGCTTCTGCACAGAAGGAATTCTATTCTTTGTCCATCCTTACATCAACTATGCAGATGTTTTGACTCTTAATAAAAAAAAAGTGTTTGAATTAACATTGACCCCAATGAAAAATAATGAATTTTCTATATAAAGGCCAGATCTGCAGATTTTAATTACTATATATTTTGACTAAAGCCAAATTTCATATTAAACTAAATAATATATGGTATGGCATTGAGCTAAACAAGGCAAGATTTTAATGATACATATATTTTAATTAAAAACAAATTACTTATTTTCAAATATACATGCAATAGATTTTATGGTCTATAGAACAGCATTGGAAAATATATTCATTTGCAATGTGGGCTTTCTGAGAGGCCAAAATACGATCATTTCTGGTTCTCATTGCCTTGGAAATGGAAAATAAAAGGGTGGAGGTCAAGGACCTACTTCGAAGAACTTCCTCCTCATCACAGAAGGATAACTCAAAAGAAAGAGTTAGTTAGTTGCTTAGAAACCATTGCTACTGTGCATGTGCTGCTATGTAATGATACCCAATGCTGGTGCTCCACTTGGGAAAATTTTCAGTGATGTATCTCTCCACAATCCAACCATGTGTCATTTACTGTGAGCAAAATAAAACAGGGAGTTGACATGAAACCCACTGAATTTATTACCTCTCCGCATTTAAATGAGCAAATTAGTAGTTTGACAAATCAGCTCCTTTTACTAATTTGCTCAGAATTATTCTTATTTTATGGCCTAAACTGTAAGATTTCATAATACAGTAAAACCTCCATTTAACGGACTAATTCGGGCAAGGGGGTGTCCGTTAAATCAAAAAGTCCGTTATTTAATAATAATAATAATTAAAAAAAGAGCTGTCGGAGCAGCAGCCCACCCACCACAGGGTCGGGGCGGCAGCTCCGCAGCCCGCCCGCTGCCGGGACCCGGGCAGCAGCCGGGAGCCGGCAGCCAGCCCGCCCGCTGCTGTGACCCGGGCAGCAGCCGGGAGCTGGCAGCCAGCCCGCGAGAAATGGATCAGGAATGCATCAGACTTGCTCAGAAATTTTGTCCATTGCATCCGAAGTCCGTTAAATCGAGGTCCGTTAAATCGAGGGTTTACTGTATTCATGTGGAACATACTCAATAAAATCAAACTATTCAGTAGTGCCTTCTTAATTCAAAAGCCAAAAAGGTTTTCTAGCTGAGCTGGCTCCCTCCGAGGGGAGGAAATTACATTCACTTCACTGCCACATTCTTTACTTGTGTGGGAATTCTGTACCACTGCGCAATGCAGAATTTTGCAGAAATTAATGTTGTGCACTCAAAATTTCCTTTCCCCCCCCACCCCCCATAGAAATGGGCTGCAGAGATGTTGGCTGTCGCTAGGGGCTACCTGGAAGAGCCCAGCTCGCAAAAATAAGACAAGGCCTGGGGAGGGGGAGGGAACTGGAGGGTTCCCAGCAGCTGCAGTTCCCAGCATGTCCTGAAGGAAAGACATGGCATGCAGGAAACTCTGTGCAAGCCTGGGACCCAACATCAGGTTGGTTCTCCCTCTGGATCCCTGGGTTCTAGGAGGGTAGGGTCTATGAATTTCTGGGCTGGGAGCGGCCTGCAGCTGGGCTCTGAGGGGTAGAGGTTGTGAGTGCTTGGGCCGTTATGCAGGGGTTCAGCTGGTCTCTGGGGGGGTAGAGGGTATTAGGGTCTCAGGGGAAGGAGGAGGTGGGCTCTGGGTGGGAGGAGGTGTGTCTGGGCCACAGAGAGCCCCGCAGGTGGGCTCTGGAGGGGGAGAGGGTGTGAATTCTGGGCTGATGTTTTTAAAACATGTTAGCTAACATGTTTTAATTCACTTTGTTTAAAACACTGCTTAGCTTCTAGTGTTTACAGGGTTTAATACATTTGAAAATGTGTTAGCTGGTTCTGAGAGGAGTTTAGGCGTGATCATAAACAGCTAACACATTTTTTAAAAGTGTTTTAAATCTTCTTTATATTGGCTGATATAGGATGTTTGCTTAAAAACATGTAAAAACCCATGTTCTCTAAAAAACAAGCTCTTCTAGACAGGCCAAAATGTGGTGAGCCAGATGCCCAACTGCAGTAAATTAATATAAATCCATTTACATCAATTTATACAACATGGCTACACCAATGTACACCAGCTGAGGATGTAGCCTACCAATGTTGAGAACATGCAGACTAAGGATAAGATTCTGTTCTGTGCCTCTGAAAAGCAGAGCACACAACTCACAGCTCCTGCAGCAGATGTGCCACTCCTGTTTCCAGCACAGCCCCAATGCCTGTGCTTATAAAGGGGTCCTTGAAAGTCAGACTTATAGCTATCTTCTGCATTGCCTGGGCTGAGAGAGCCCACCCCCTACGAGAGTCAGAGCTTTTAGGGGCCCTTTATGCTGCTCTGGCTCCTTTACCCAGCATAAAAAGGCTAAAGTGGAGGTGAAGATCTCAGCCCTGGTCCTCAGATTCACTCAATAGAGCTACATCAATTTACACTGACTGAGGATGTGTCACATAGTATTTACACAAAGTACTATAATAGTTACTTCTTTCTTAGCAAGATTATTGAATTAATAAAAGTGTAATTGTTTCTTTGCAGCTACTGTGATCAATCATATTATTCCAGCTGCTATAAATGTGTGCTATTTTCTAATGCCAAAAATCTCTAGGAGATTTTCAAAGAAAGAAAATATTGTGACAGTCTATTTTGAATATATGTTTGAATATATGTTTTTAATTCCTGATAAAATTAATGGAAGAATAGAATTCTTAGTGTGCATGCAAAGAACTGCAATTCTAAATAAATTAACTATGCTACCTTCTGGCAATTATTCTCTTAAGGCACTAGTAGGAATCTATTATAAGTAAATGATCTGCAAAAAATCTTTTTAATATTTTGAATCATAGAAATAAAAGAAAATCTTTAACATGTTAACTTTTAATTTGGTATTTTACTCAAAAAGGCTAAAGCTATTTTGGATAAAAATACAATAAAACTAATCGCTCCCATTCTAAGAGACGATGGATACAAATCAGACCCAATCTCATCAAAATATAAACCCATGCAAACGGGATGCAATGCAGAAATTGTAAGTGTAGCAGTAATGTTGTAATGAAGTCAGTGAACTGTGTGTTTCATTTTCAAGAATACTCATTCAGAATATAAAAATTGCATTAGCTTATTCTGAAGAAACATCATGTTTGTCTTAGATTCATAAATACCTCCAATTATGTAATAAAGTCACCAACAATTCCGCTGCATAGCTAAAAAAAAATATTCCACAAAATCATCAGTTGAATTTTTTGTAAGCGTGTTTTTTTCTGTCACCATGGCCAGATTCTGAAACCTTTGCTTATGCTGAAGGGTACTTTACACTACTTACAGTCAGTCTCATTGAGTCACAAGTGAAGTTCTGGCCTTGTTAAAGTCAATGGCAAAATGCCTATTAACTTCAATGAGACCAAGATTTCTGTGACAGATTCGGTGACAGAGATCCCCTCGAGACTGTCACTTGATCTGCTGAGATGACCTTTGCCAGCTTGGGACTTAAGCACCCTGTCTTATTGAGCCAGATATGCTAATCTGCTGCCACACAGACCCAGGGTCTGAGCCATACCCCCAAAGCTGCAGACTTAACTTAACCAAAAATGCCTTAACAGAGTTCGTCTCTAGCAGCCAGACACCCAGCTCCCAGTGGGATCCAAACCCCAAATAAATTTGTTTTACTCTGTATAAACTTATACAGGGAAAACTCAAACTGTCTGCCCTCTATAACACTGATAGAGAGATATGCCCAACTGTTTGCTTCCCCAGGTATTAATTATTTACTCTGGGTTAAGTAATAAGCAAAAAGTGATTTTATTAAGTATAAAAAGTAGGATTTAAGTGGTTCCAAGTAATTACAGACAGAACAAAGTAAGTTACCAAGCAAAATAAAACAAAACAGGTAAATCTCACCCTGGGAGATGTTTCAATAAGCTACTTTCACAAACTAGACTCCTTCCTAGTCTGGTCCCAGTCCTTTTCAGACGAACATTGTGGTTTATGGCCTGGGTCCAGCAATCACTCATACCCCCATAGTTACAGTCCTTTGTCGCAGTTTCTTTCAGGCATCTCTTTGGGGTGGAGAGGTCATTTCTTGAGGCAGCTGAAGACAAAACAGATAGGGTTCCAGGGCCTTTTATAGTCTCTTTCTTGTGGGTGGAAACCCATTTGTTCTTCTGTGCAAAGTCACAGCAACAAGATGGAGTTTGTAGCCACCTGGGTAAGTCACATGTCCATGAATGATTCAGCTTTTCGCAGGCCGACACCATTGTTTACATATTAGTTTAAGCGTTCCCAGGAAATCTCAGATGTGGACTGGTATCTCCCAAAGTCCATTGTCAGTTAAGTGTTTCTTGTTTGGGCACTTACTGAGAATAGTCCTTTCTCAAGAAGCTGACCAAATGCTTCACTGAGGCTACTTAGAATCAAACACTTTGAGATATAGGTACATAACCAATACTCATAACTTCAAATACAAAAATGATGCACACGTGTAGACAGCATAATCATAACCAGAAAATTACAACCTTTCTATAGACACCTTACTTGACCTCCTTTGTACAAGATTGGGTGCAACTATAGGACCTTGGTTGGAACAATGATCTATACAGTCACAGTTTATATCAATAATGTCACAATTTCATCCAGTGGAACTATTTGTGGAGTAAGACACTGCCCAACATCATTAAGTGTGTCAGAATCCATCCCTATGATGTCAAGAATCAGGGAGGTAGCCGTGTTAGTCTGGAATAGCAGAGGTAACAAAGTCCTGTGGCACCTTAAAGACTAACTATAAAGTTTTGAAGCATGAGCTTTCGCCGACGAAGTGGGTATTAGCCCACGAAAGCTCATGCTTCAAAACTTTATAGTTAGTCTTTAAGGTGCCACAGGACTTTGTTATCCCTATGATGGTAACTTCCATTACTGCAAGGTGTAAATTGACATCTGTGGAGCTATGACCATTTACAGCAGCTGCTTTGGGAATCTTTCCCAAAGTGTTTTGTGTCATTGTAACATTCCAGTCGCCTATTTCTCACAAGGCTGAAAAGGAGATTCCATCAAACTTCCTTGTTATTTTGAGAAGGAGCATTTTAATAGCTGTTTCTACGCTATGTACAATGCCCACATCTGTCCCTACCAGATGAAACGTCTGACCCTTATGAGCAATTTTCTAAAAGCTTTTCTTAATCTTGTATTAGAAATTGCAATTATAAGGGAAAGGAAAGGGTCTGCTTAAGTAATATTGTCCAAGCAAAGCAGGAATTTGAGGATTTAGCACATATTAGACAAAGCCACATAATATACATTCTTAGTAATAATTGTCTATATTCCAAATAAGCAATTAAAATCCTTTCTGGACAGGTTACAAATCCCTAAAAATGCTACATGAACTGGCATCACTTTGATCTTTCAGTGACGGATTGTACATGGAAGGTTTTGCAAAGAATTTGAGGTTGGACACCTGTTCTACTTTGTTCACAGCTTTTGGCACTGAGGGAATGGGGGGGGGGCACTTTTGAGATAGCATTCCTTCACTTGTATTTACAATGAATTTCCATATTCCAAAATCTGCATCTGAAGAATGCTTTGACTTTTAAATATAATAATCTTAGTTGGTATGTGGATAAACTAATAAAGTCACCTTATTCATATTATGTTTTAGGTTTTCTACCAATAACTTTTTCAGCTGAATTCCTATCCTACAGAAAAAAATACTTTGCAACGCCCCATTAAATTGTATTATAGATTTTCTTTCCAAGAATTAAAATTTCTTTCCAAGAATTACTTTAATTTATGATTTATAAATATTTTTCATTTGCTTTATCTAAGAATTCAAGGCTTTGGACAGGAAGTCTTTATCCATGTACACATTTCTGAGGGTTTTGGTTTAAGAGAAATACTTACTATAAACAAATGGAGAATTTGTTAGTGGAATATGTATTATGACAGCCAGTTTAACTTATGGATGGCTATTATAGGCCTTTTGAAACATGAGCAAACCAAAGTATGTCATCATTCCTTTTGCTCCCATCACAGAATGTATAAGGATTCAGGAGATCCCAGGGTATGGAAAGAGGCAATACAATAAATAAGTAAAACAAACTTAATCTTAGAAGGCTTGATCCAATGCGCATTAGAGTCTATTAAAATGTTACTACTGACTTTGGTAGGCTTTGGCTCACTGCACTTTTCATCCACAGAACTCAAACACTTTTCAAAAGGAATTTCGGTATTCCCATTTTACAGGTAGGGATACAGAAGCACAAGGAGATGAAGTACCTTGCCTAGGACAGAGCTGTGAATAGAATCCAGGTCTCCTTACTCTCAGGCCAGTGTATGATCCACTAACTCACAATGCCTCTGCGGTATCAGCCTTCTGTGGACACCCCATGTGAGGTTCAGGGATCCTTTCGGTTGGGGACATAGCTAAGGAGATCAAATGATCTTCCTCGCTCTCTCAGACCTACAGAACTTTTCTAGATAAGTTAATGACAATCCTATCAGCAGTCAGCTTGCCCACATCCCTCACACACTCCCCTCTATGCTGTGAAATACTTCCCTTAAGGGAAGTGTGTTTTGGACAGTGGCTGGCAGCAAAGCCCCTGATAGCATGACTCTGAAAGGATTCTGGAGAGAGATGTCACTGTTTAAAGGTAATTGCATTTATTTTTTCCCTCCTCGGTCACGCAAGGGCACCCACTTAAAGGTTCTCAGCTCCCAGCTGTCACTTCTCTTGGGCTGAGACCGGGGCAGAGACCAGGACTCTTCCTCCTGGGCAGAGGTTTTAAGGCTACACAGCTTCCTGGATTTCACTGTGATATCCTCAGCAAGCTAGACTGCCTAAGCAGGACAGTTACTCTGTGTTGCTTTCTCTCCAGTGTATTGCCCACCGTTATAAGTTACCACACAGCTCCTTCTAAGCATACACATTTGTTCTCAAGGTAAAGGCATTACAGAGAAAGCATATTAAAATAATACAAAAATCTACCCATTTAAATCTTACCAAACGTCACCCTGAGTGCCAACCTAGACTCTGGTAGGCTTCAGTCCTGCAAAACCAACAACTGGGTTCTCCCCATGGTTACAAATTCATCTGAAGCTATTTCTTTATACAGCTCGGAACTTTGATCTTGGCCTTCTATAACAGGTGATCAGCTGACAAATACCCTTTCTCTGGGGCATAGCTTCAAAAAGCTGGGTTTTTGCATAATCAGAATGGGGAATTTGTATTAGTCTCTCCCTAAGGAATCCCCAGGAAATCCATTTAACATTTCTTGTCCCAAAAGTCCATACTTGTCTGACACAGTTTCAATATATTTTTCTGAACTCCCAAGTTCTTATATCATAACATCTCCCCCTTAGAGAGGTTACATACAATCCCTGCCCATGAACTTAATACAATAAGGTCTTTTAAGGCTATTACAGGATATTGCCACATCTGTCACAGGGAAGTAGAGCCTCCATGGATTTCAACGGTCCTACTGACTTTAGAAGCTAACCCCCCTATCACCTCTGTAGGAGGAGGAGAGCTAAACCAGAGCCCTAGAATGGAGGATCGTGTATAAAACTGAGAAATCTGAAAGAGTTTCCTGTCCCCTACTTGAAGTATTGCTTCTTCCTTTGGAAAATGGGAATTGATTTACCCATCTATATTAATTTACAAAGGCAATCTGAAGATTACTTACTAAAGGGCACTGATGATGAAAACACTATTTAAAAGTTCTAAGTATGATTATTAGATTAAGACAATCATGCTGAAAATTATCAGCTGTAAGACGTCTTAGAACAGAAGCATGTAAATAACGTCCGTGATAGAAAGCACAGTGAGAAGGCAGCATCCAGAATACACCCAGAAATGTTTAAGGCATACTCTAGTCACGAGAACTACCGTAGAGTATCTTTGCTGTCACTCACATTTTCACAAAGGCCAAGAGAAATAGAGCAGATCTACTGGTGCGCCCTAACAGAGATTATTTGCTAAAAGAAGACCACACGATGGTTTGAAGTGGATTTCCCACCAAGTACTAAGTCATCAGCTGTTACCGAGAAGACGAAAGCTCAGGCAGCAAGGATGGAATTCCAAATGAACTAATAAGTGATAACAGACCACAGCTCAGCTGCAAAGAATTTCAGCAATTCTCCAGCAGATGGGACCTAAAGCATATTGTGAGTTCCTCTAATCTTTAGCTTTGGAGAAATAAATGTGCTGACAGAGCAGTTCAGACCACAAAGATACGATCTGAGAATGCTTGTGATGGAAGAGTAGACTAATATTTAGCAACATCAAATCTAAAAGATAAACAAGAAGAATTAAATTCAATATAGTCCAGAACAGAAACTGATGGAGACAAGAACCTAGACCTGATTCAAAACCCACTTAAATCATTTGAAAGAGTCCCATTTACTTCAATGGGCTATTGATTGGGTACTTTAGGAGAGCTTGTCTTTCCCCTTTCTCCTCCCAATATTAGAGAGTTTCGTCCAACATTTTCCAACCCGGGTGCTTAAAGTTAGGCTCCTAAATCCATATTTAGTCACCTGAATGTAGGTGATGATCACCTGCAGCGCCTATTAACTATAGTGGCATTTGTAGGTGCTCAGCACTTCAAAAACAAAAAATCAAGCCATGTTTATTTAAGCGCCTAACTATGAATTCAGGATCCTAACTGTACACACTCAGGTTTGCAACTTTTAGCCATAATGCTCAGAAAAAATACATAATTAACAGCTGAACACTACCTATAAAATATGTGCAGCATGGGCGGCAGTAGCAAAGGACTCATCCTTTCATGAATTCTACTCTGTATATCAATGTCACTAATAGAAGGTGTAGTGGAATTTCACTCCACATTGATATCTTTCTTCTCTGTCCCCCCCCAAGACACCTTTAAATAAGCTGGTACACATGTACTTAGCTATGCTATTGAACATCATGCATAATTAAGGCAGGTTTCAGTTTTTAGTCTACAATCTTTACGAAAACCATAAGGTCTCAAGAATGCAAAACACGAATTATGTCCAGATAACAGAGATGGAGTGAAATGCTTAAAATTCATATTCAGCTAATTAAGTCTGTAATAGCACACACATGATTATAGATGTTCCAAAAACGCAATCTTTCCCCAGTTTATATTTGGAATTCACTCTATCCAAACAGCAGTTCATAGCACTGTCCTGTTAGAAAGAGTCTCAGGAAAATTGCAGGGACAGATGTGGCACATATATACATTATTTAATCAGCAACAGCCTACATGAAGCTGTGAGAATTACCAAATAATTATGTCTCTGGGGTATTTATTAGACATGCTAGGAACATTTCCCTCCACAGAATTCACCCAGAAGTACTATCATTTTCTTTTTCAGGAAGACATTCCAGCAATAATGATGTTTCAAAACACTATAATTTACTGTCTGTAAATGTGTACTATATGTTGTAAACATAGGTCTATATCCTTTTCTTTTATGATATTCAAAAATAAAAGCATTCTATATTTTCAAGAACCCTCATCTAAAGTGCATCTGTGAGAAAGAGACTCTCTTTTACCAAGGGACTTACAATAGCTTCATCACCATAGCCCGTGAGTGACCATGGGAGATATTTTCCCTCTCTGCTGAAATAACCTGCAGGAGGGGAGAAAAACAAATGTAAATATGAAGTCTCCTGTATAAATAGGGAGGAAAAACGAAGCATTCCCCCCTGCACTTCTGTACTTCACAAATCTCAGAGCTCTGGATTTAATGGGGAGACTTTTCTAATTTCCCAGATATAGCCTGGGGGACAAGTGCTAGTAATAATAATGGGACTCAGATTTTCCTAGACGCAATAGCTGATGGATTCTTTCACCAAAGAGTTGCTGGACCAACAAGAGGGGATACCATTTTAGATTTGGTTTTGGTGAGGATCTCATAGAAGAAATGGTTGTAGGGGACAATCTTGGTGTGAGCGATCATGAACTGTTTAAACGGACTGGATGGATAAACAAAAATAGATCTGTGACTAGGGTTTATTTCAAAAGGCCTAATTTAAAAAAATTAAGGAAATTAGTTAGGGAAGTGGATTGGACTGAAGAATTTGTGGATCTAAAGGCAGAGGAGGCCTGGAATTACTTCAAGTCAAAGTTGCAGAAACTATCAGAAACCTGAATCCCAAGCAAAGGGAAAAAATCATAGGTAGGAGTTGTAGACCAATCTGGATGAGCAAGCGTCTCAGAGAGATGATTAAGAAAAAGCAGAAAGCATACAAGGAGTGGAAGATGAGAGGGATCAGCAAGGAAAGCTAGCTTACTGAAGTTAAAACATGTAGGGATAAAGTGAGAAAGACTAAAAGCCATGTAGAGTTGGACTTTGCAAAGGGACTTAAAACTAATAGTAAAAGCCATATAAATAAGAAGAAAACTAAAGAAGAAGTCGGACCGCTAAACACAGAGGATGGAGTGGAGAGTAAGGATAATCTAAGCATGGCCAAATATCTAAACAAATACTTTGCCTTAGTCTTCAATGAAGCTAACAAGGAGCTTAGGGATAATGGCAGGATGAGAAATGGGAAGAAGGATATGGAGGTAGATATTACCACATCCGAAGTAGAAGCCAAACTTGAACAGCTTAATGGGACTAAATCGGGGGGCCCAGATAACTTCATCCAAGAATATTAAAGAAACTGGCACATGAAATTGCAAGTCCATTAGCAAAATATTTTAATGAATCTGTAAACTCAGGGGTTGTACCATATGACTGGAGAATTGCTAACATAGTTCCTATTTTTAAGAAAGGAAAAAACGTGATCCGGGTAACTACAGACCTGTTAGTTTGACATCTGTAGTATGCAAGGTCTTGGAAAAACTTTTGAAGGAGAAAGTAGCTAAGGAAATTGAGGCCAATGATAATTAGGACAAAATACAACATAGCTTTACAAAAGGTAGATTGTGCCAAACCAACCTGATCTCCTCCTTTGAGGAGTTAACAGACTTTTTAGAAAACGAAATGCGGTGAATCTAATTTACCTTGATTTCAGAAAGGTATTTGATACAGTTCCACATGGGGAATTATTAGTTAAGTTGGAAAAGATGGGGATCAATATGAAAATTGAAAGGTGAATAAGGAACTGATTAAAGGGGAGATTACAACAGGTTATACTGAAAGGTGAACTGTCAGGTTGTAGGGAGGTTACTAGTGGAGTTCCTCAGGGATTGGTTATGGGACCAATCTTACTGACCTCAGTACAAAAAGTGCGGAGGTCAGTGGGAGTGTGCTAATAAAGTTTGTGGATGACACAAAACTGGGAGGTATTGCAAATACAGAAAAGGACTGGGATATCATACAGGAAGATCTGGACAACCTTATAAACTTCAGTAATAGTAATAGGATGAAATGCTAAGTGCAAGGTCATGCATTTAGGGATTAATAACAAGAATTTTAGTTATAAACTGGGACCTATCAATTGGAAGTAACAGGGGAGGAGAAGGACCTCAGAGTATTTGTTGATCACAGGATGATTATGAGCCACCAATGTGATATGTCTGTGAAAAAAGCTCATGCAGTGTTGGGATGTATCAGATGAGATATTTTCAGTAGAGATAAGGAGGTGTTAATACAGTTATACAAGGCACTGGTGAGACCTCATCTGGAATACTGTGTGCCGTTCTGGTCTCCCAGATTTAAAGAAGGATGAATTCAAACTGGAATAGATACAGAGAAGGGCTACTAGGATGATTCGAGGAAAGAAAAACCTGTCTAATGAAAGGAGACTCAAAGAGCTTGGCATGTTTAGCCTAACTAAAAGAAGGCTGAGGGGAGATAGGATTGCTCTCTATAAATATATCAGAGGGATAAATATCAGGGAAGGAGAGGAATTATTTAAGGTCAGTACCAATGTGGACACAAGAACAAATGGATGTAAACTGGCCAGCAGGAAATTTAGACTTGAAATTAGACGAAGGTTTCTAACCATTAGAGGCGTGAAGTTCTGGAACAGTCTTCCAAGGGAAGCAGTAGAGGCAAAAGACCTTTCTGGCTTCAAGATTAAACTTGATAGGTTTATGGAGGAGATGGTTTGAGATAGCCTAATTCTGGCAAATAAATTATCTTTGCTTATTAGCGGTAAATATGCCCAATGGCCTGTGATGGGATGTTCGTTGGGGTGGGATCTGAGTTACTACAGAGAATTCTTTGCTGTCTGGCTGGTGAGTCTTGCTCACATGCTCAGGGTTCAGCTGATCACCATATTTGGGGCTGGGAAGGAATTTTCCTCCAGGGCAGATTGGCAGAGGCCCTGCGGTTTTTTTCACCTTCCTCTGCAGCATCGGGCATGATTCACTTGCTGGAGGATTCTTTGCATCTTGAAGTCTTTAAACCATGATTTGAGGACTTCAATAGCTCAGACATAGGTGAGAGGTTTATTGCAGGAGTGGGTGGGTGAGATTCTGTGACCTGCATTGTGCGGGAGGTCAGACTGGATGATCATAATGGTCCCTTCTGACCTTAAAGTCTATGAGTCTTTAAAGTTGCTGACTCCAACAAGTCTATGGGCAAAGAAGAAAGAGAAGAGAGAATATGCTATAGAACCTCTATTCTCCACAGCCTGTTCTCACCAGGTTTTGCTCCACCCTACTCATAAGGGAGAGTATGGTTGTAATCTCCAGTGTCTTCTCATGATGATACAGACAGCCAGATCTCTCTCTCTCTCTCTCTCTTTCTCAGCCACAAAACAGGACATAGAATGTTAATTGTCAAAAAGAAAAAAAGTATGCTACAATGTTTTGCCTTCTAAAAAAAAAAAAGAGAGAGAGAGAAAGAGATTGAGATCTGTCCCATGGGTGACCAAGCCCTAAACAGCATAATTAAATTACTTGAGTGACTTTTTTTAATATACCCTTTCTCGAAGATTCAGCTCTCCTGAATCCAGCATTTCTTTCTTTTTATCCACATAAAGAAACCTGACCACAATACCTCCACAGTCAAACACCTACCCTGGCTCCCTGCTTGTTTCTGAATACAGTTCTTAATAATCCTCCATGTATTTGCTCCAGCCTACCTTACAGTCCCCTTCCTAATCCCCTCCACTTCTCTGTCCTGTCACATAATTTATCATTGCTACTGCGAGAATGTTCTCCTCTGCAACTTCTGCCACGTGAAACACCCTTCCACCAACTCAATCTCATTTACCCACTCTTGTCCTAAACCAGTGGTTCCCAAACATTAACAACCCGTGAACCCCTTTCATTAAAATGTCATCTCGCAAACCCCTTCCTAAAAATCAATATTTCCAGGGATTTTCTACTTTACCTGAGTATAAATTATAAAAGCAGTGATCTTGGAAATATAGAAATTTGTTTTAATGCCATGCTTATTATACACTATTTATTATTACAGAAGGGACAGAGTCCTGTGGCACCTTAAAGACTAACTAAAGTATCGAAGCATAAGCTTTCGTGGGCTAATACCCACTTCGTCGGATGTATGCAGTGGAAGTGGGTATTAGCCCACGAAAGCTTATGCTTCAATACCTTTAGTTAGTCTTTAAGGTGCCACAAGACTCTTTGTCACTTCTGCAATTCCAGACTAACACAGCTACCTCTCTGATTCTATTTATTATTAAATTATTATTTATCATTACAGTATTTTTATTAAATTATGAAAACAGCAATGCTCTTCCCAGATCTCACTTTTGTAGCTGTATCACTTTGATACAGCTTTTGAATAAACCTGTTATAAGGCTCCTATGTTTCATCGAGGAGTATCAGCTGTGAAACAGCATGAAGGTATTTAAGAAGCCAACTCAAAGAGTTCCTCCTACACAAGCATTCAGCAGTCCAAGCAAACAACTCATGTTACAACAAAACAAACTTGTTCTTTATAATAATTTTAAAAACAACACTAGCTGCCTATTTAATTTTAAAAACAGCAAAAAATATCCACCTCCCTTTCCACTTCTTATAAGGAGTCTTGAAGTTTAAATCTCCTCAGTGTGATAGATATGCTTGCTTTGATCTGCTCCACTCTTGGAAGTCCAAAGGCTCTGGGCTGCTGGCCCCGGGTCTCCCTAGAGACAGCTCTGTCCGCCATTAGGGAATTTTCCCAAGAACCCACTGTAACATTTCAGAAACCCTCAGAGGTTCACAAACCCCAGTTTGGGAACCACTGACTTAAACCAAGGCCCCAGTACTGTAGCTGATGTCATCTGGGAAAATCCCTGCACCTATACAGAGTTCTACTGAAGTCAATGGGGCTCTGTGTGGACAAAAGGATCTGTACATGCAAAATGAGTTGCATAATCAGGGACCCTATCTTCATCTTAAAGAATGAGGAGTCCTTGTGGCACCTTAGAGACTAACAAATTTATTTGGGCATAAGCTTTTGTGGGCTAAAACCCACTTCATCAGATGCATAGAGTGACAAGAAGGGGTGAATATCAACAGAGGGAAAATTACCTTTTTTGTAGTGCTAATGAGGCCAATTTAATCAGGGTGAATATCGCCCATTCCCAATGGTTGACAAGAAGGCCACTCAGAAATCTATCATCAGCTTGTCTCCCTTCCCTAAACCTCTTTATTTTTCTTTGCCTTCATTTTTCTGATGACTCACTGCTTTAATTTCTTTTATCCAACAATGTCTTTTCAGAACTGCTTTTTGTAACTTATACCAGATACTGGCCTCTGCCTTGTATTTTTTAGTTCTGTGGTGCGTTTTGAGTTACAGTTTCCATGCAAAAATGTACAAAGCAAAAGTATATTTGCTATTAACAGTTTGCATGTGAAGGCATGGTTAGTTTGTGAATCTGAATTCCACATTAGCCACATAGCTCTCAATTTGCCAGGCTTAAATGTGTGACACAGGTCCTTAAACATGAGTAACAGAGACTCACACAAGAGGAATCACAAACAAACAAACAGCAGAGGAGGAAGCGTGCAGTGAAGGAATTAGTTTTTCTGATGTACATCAAGCTTACAATAGCTCAGTGATTTAGCACTATTTTACTGTGCAATAGGAATTTTACTGTGTTGTGAGGGAAGTACTCACATCAAGTTAGTATTTTCTAGCATCCAAATTCAGCAATCCTTACTCAGTTTTAACCCACTGAAATCACTGCCTTACTTTCTTCTGAACACTCATTTTCAGATGATGAAAATACAGGGTCTTTTTCTGATTCATCTGAAGTCAAGAGAAGCATGATCATGTCCGGGCCCTACCAAATTCATGGTCCATTTTGTTCAATTTCATGGTCATAGGATTTTAAAAATAGTAATTTTCACAATTTCAGCTATTTAAATCTGAAATTTCATGGTGGTATAATTGTAGGGATCCTGAACCAAAAAGGAGTAGGGGGGGGGGTGTCACAAGATCATTGTAGAGGGTGTTGCAGTACTGCTACCCTTACTTCTATGCTGCTGCTGGTAGCGACGCTGCCTTCAGAGCTCAGCAGCTGGAGACAGCAGCGGCTGGCTGGGAGCCCAGCTCTGAAGGCAGAGCTGCCAGCAGCAGTGCAGAAGTAAGGATGGCATGGTATGGTATTGCCATCCTTACCACTGTGCTATTTCTGGCAGTGGCTCTGCCTTCAGGCCTGGGCTTCCACCCAACAGCTGCTATTCCCAGCTCTAAAGGCAGCACAGAAATAAGGTTGGCAATACTGCGAGCTCCCCTAAAATAACCTTGTGACCCACCCTTACAACTCCCTTTTGGATCAGGATCTCTAATTTGAGAAATGCTGGTCTCCTCTGTAAGATCTGTAGCAGGCCTGCACAACTCGGAAAGCAGCGAGGGCCATATTACTGCAAAAAACCCAGCTGCGGGCTGAAAAGCCCCGCCCTCGCCCCGCCCCCATCCACTCCTTCCCCCCGCTTGGCTTAACTCACTCCCGGCGGGCCACACAGTGAGCCCATGCGGGCCGCATGTTGTGCAGGCCTGATCTGTAGAGTATAGGGTAATAGCACACAAAAGACCAGATTTCATGGGGGAAGATCAGATTTCACGGTCCGTGACACCTTTTTCATGGCTGTGATTTTGGTGGGGTCCTGCTCACGTCCAAACATCTGGTTGGATTTTCAGACATGACAGACAGCGGGAGCTGCAGGTATGCAGTGCCTCTGAACACTGGCCTATTGCTGGCTATTCTACTGGTTTCAAACTGCTCTGGGATTTTGCTTGCCCATTAACCCAAGAAAAGGGAGGCAAATCATGTAAATGTTAGCTAAAGTGTCCTAGCTATTAAAACTGAGTCCTCTCTTTTTCTTACTGGAAAGGGATACTACAGTTTCCAAAGAGCTGCAATTAATCAGACTGCCGCTACTAACAGATGAAATCTCACTTAAGAATTGCCGAGATTTTATTGTCCGCCATGAACAGTAAAGCTGGTAGAACTACCATGGAACATGAAGATTTTATTATTTCTTATTTGGGAGAAATTCTTTGCACACTTAAGACTCCCAATGAATTCACTCTGAGTTTTGGGTACACAAGGGCTGTAGGATCAGGCCCCCAAGTGTGTGAGACCACTATCATTTTTGAAAGCTATTTTTGGTGAGACCAAAGTGGAAATGTCAACTATAGCTACAAAAATCAATATGTATTGACCACTTTGCGGCTCCAAAATAGGCTAGACCTAAATTCTGACCTATCTTTCCATCAACAGAATACATTAGTGGGGTGCCCTGCTTTTTCAAAATATATTGTAAAAAATAATAATAGCAGCATCCATATCAGAAAACACAGACACATTTTTGTGAGGTTCACAAACAATTCTGTATGTGCTGGCACTGAAGTAGCTATACCCAGGCTGCACTAACATGCAACATTTCTACAGTTGTAGTGTAGTGTAGTGTTGTAGTGATGATGTTAGTACAGACTTTTTTTTAAGTATAAATTATATTCATTTCTGTTAACTAAAGCAGACACATTAACCTGAGTTTTATTCAAGACCTGGTCCAAAGAAAAAACCTTTTCCAAAGAAAACAGTAAAAAAAAAATGTTCTAACTTTTAAAACCATCAAGATTATACACTCACACATACAGCATGAAACATAATTTACAGAGTTCTTTAACTAGCAGAAGAGATTTTTTTATTTTTTGAAAATGAAAATTCACCCAGCTTGCTTGATAACTTTTAGCCTTAAGTGACTTAATAGGAACTGAGTAACTATATCCTGGTCTCCACTAGGGGGGGAAATCGACTGTAGATACGCAATTTCAGCTACGTTAATAACGTAGCTGAAATCGACGTCTCTACAGCCGACTTACCTCTCATCCTCACGGCGGTGGCAGTCGGCGGCGTGGTCCCCCGTCGACTCCAGCTTGCGCCTCTTCAGGAGCTGGCCTTCCGGAGTCAACGGGGGAGCCGCTGGTGATCGATTTATCGTGTCTTAACGAGACACGATAAATCGATCACCAAAAGATCGATCCCTGCCGGCTCAAGTGAAGACAAGCCCTATGTATGCCCTCCAAAATTGTTCAGAATTAAAATGTCATCTGATCCTTAACTCAAGTTTTAGAAATTCAATCAACATTAAACTATAAGGAGTCTATTTTTATGGGGTAGTCTTTTTTAAAAAAACATAATTTATCACACCTGTTTGAATTCTTTTCTAATCCTTTATAAAAGCTGAGCTGTTAACAGTTTTATTGTTGGATGAAGTACAGTATAAAATATACCTTTGGTTTTCAGTTTCCTAATAAAACCTATTTTACAGATTCAAACATTCCCTAATTATATGTTTTATATGCACAGATGATATAAACATATGATCTAGATAATATAAAAAATGTGAACGTTCAAGGATCATAAGCTTATTCTATCAGCCACAATTTGTGCTCCAAGAGCCATAACAATAATTAACAATGAACTGAAACATAATATTGTTTCACTAGCACCCAGAGGCACCAACTTGTATCAGGCTCCTATTGTGCTAGTAGCTACAGCATACATGTGGTAAGAAACAGTTCCTGTTGCAAAGAGTTCACAATATAAATAGAAAAGACAGGCAAAGGGTTGAAGAAAGGAAGTATTATCTTTCCCAGTTTACAGATGAGACACTGCAGCGCAGAAAAATTTAGGCCAACAGTTTCAAATGTCACCAGGGATTTGGGGAGCCACCTTTTTTTGTTGCCCAATTTAAAATGCCTGAAATTTCTGATTTTCAGAAGGCAGGTGCTCAGCACTTTCTGAAAATCTCTCACAAGATTTTCAAACAGGGCACCCAAAAATGGAGGCACCCGAATTCATTAGTCCCTTCTGAACATTCAGGCCGAACTGACTTCCCAAAGTCACACAAAGCCTGAGCCACAGACAAGAACTGAACCTATATTTCCATAACCCCACTCCAGCACCTTAGCCATAAAACCATTGTTTCTTCTTAATTACATGCAAATAAGCTGTTCTGATCATTTTTAATTCCAGACCAGACTAGATTTATCAGCCATTTATAATACATACTTCAATCACATAGAGGTAAAAGAAATGCCAACAGCATAGACTATTTGGTATATGTGACCAAGGATTTCATTGTTGTTCCCCCTATGCAGCTGAGTGATCTATTAGATGCTCCTTGATATTACCTTGATATTGCTGAAACATTCAGAAATGGTGAAACTCACCCAATGCACTGTGGTTAATAGAGACTTATATTGTGCCAAGGACTAGAGTTGGCCCCCTGCACAAAGTGAATTTCAATCAAAATATTATAAGAGTCATTAGTCTGCAAGATTTATCTAATGCTGTAATTTACTATACAGTACTTTGGATTACCAAGGAGGGAAGATTTCTCAAGACCCTTCCATGAAATAAGTTAATAAATACTGTCAAAATGTTTTGTTTCTCAAATCACTATGGTCTCAGCAATATTCTCATTCATTTCAGAACTGGAGGATAAGCCCTTACAAAATGATTTTCCCCTCCCCCCCGACTTTCCAGTTCAGCCCATATCAGATTATTGCTGTCTGGTTGAAAATTTAAGACTTTTGCTCTCAATCTGCTAGGGACACATATACGCACACCTGCATGGAGCAATTGTAACACAAAGGTCTTCCTGCTGAGTCTTTTTCTTGCCAAAAACACAGCAGGAGTGGCTGAAGTTAACAATGAAACAAAACCCGTGCCATCTGCTGGAACAACACTCTTACCCAAAAGTATCAATAGAGGGAGAAAGTGAACAATCAAAATATTCTCATCATGACTGCTTTATGACATGCCACAAGTTTGCTAGGAACTAACAAATAAACGACATAGTCGTTGCCTTGAAGAATTTATCATCTTAGATGTATGATAATAGAAATAATATAACATGAGCGATAGCAACACACAATATGGTCAAAAAGAGGAATGGGAAGACATGGGTCATAACAGCTAAACACAGGTGTGGCAGGGCTGGGGTAAAAACACCAGTATTGCCCTGCCACTTCAGGCTAAAGCCTGCTTGTAAGAGGCAAGGCTCAAGGCAGAGGCTAGTACAGCCCAGCTGGGAGCCCTAACAAGGGCTACCCGGCAGTAGGTAGCTGGAGCAAGTGGCTACAGCTGGGGCTGGGAGCTGTGAGGGCTTGAAAAGCCTCAGGCTCCAGTTAGCAGGAAGGCAGGCTAGGAAGGAGGCAGGGGGGTGCTCTGTCTCCAAACCTGAGGGCCAGAGAGCCTCAAGAGCCAAAGGCTGTGAGCCAGGGGGGTGAAGGTAACCACGTGGGGGTCTTGGGGTGCACTTGCTGAAGGTGATAAACCTGCACTGTGAATAAAGGACACTGGAGAACCACTGGAAAAGGTGTGGACAGCAACTTTGTTGGGGGCACCAGGCTGTGAGACACAGCAGGACACAAGCCACAGGAGGGGACCCTGTGACAAGTGGGGGCTTGTCCGGGACCTCCAAGCCATCGTGAAGGAGTGGCTGCCAGGATGGAGGAGACCCTTAAATGGCTGGTGACCACAGTGCAGGAGATGCAGCAGGCTCAGCAGGCAGAGCGGCAGACCCTGCTGCAGTGGCAGGCCGAGCAACAAGCCACCCTCCAACAGCTCGTCCGGGAGCAGTCTACGGCCCAGCAGCAGCTGCTCCAGCGGATGGTGAGTCCACCGGTGGGGGACGGGGCCAGGCCACCAGGCTGGGGCTTATGTAAGATGGGCCCCGGCGATGACCCCGACGCATTCCTGGGGACTTTTGAAAGGGTGGCCACAGCCGCTGGTTGGGAGCGGAAGGACTGGGCACTGAGACTGGCCCCCTACCTAGCGGGGGAAGCCCAAGCAGCGTTTATGGCCTTGGGTGACGCCCAAGCCCGCGACTATGACGCTGTGAGAGCGGCGATATTGGACCGGGTGGGATTGTCTGCCGAGAGGTATCGGCAGCGATTTCGGGAGGCCCGGCTGACGCAGGACCTACGACCCCGGGCATATGCCCAGAAATTGCTGGACTGGGCCACACGTTGGTTGAGGCCCCATGCTCAGTCCCTGGAGGAAGTGATGGACCAGGTGGTGCTAGAGCAATTCTTCCAGGGACTCCCAGACCCAGTCCGGGTGTGGGTCCGCAGGCACCAACCCGCCCAGGTGGCAGAGGCTGTGCGGCTCACAGAGGAATACCTGGAGGCAGAGGGACCCCAGCGAGGAGTAAAGCCATCTAGAGGGGGAGAGCCACGTAGAGGCCCGCCCGGAGGCGCGACCCAGCCAAGTAGAACTCCGCCGGGAGGGGCCACGGCGAGGGCGCCCGCCGCCGGGCCCGTGAGGGCCAAGGAGCTGACCTGTTGGCGATGCGGGCGTGTGGGCCACAGGAAGCAGGACTGCCCGCTGATGGAGTGTGGGCTGGGGGACTTTTGTGGGTGGACAGGGAGACCGAAGAGGGGGGTGACCCTCCCTCTCGCCACAGTCCCGGTAGTGGTAGGAGGGAAACCATGGGAGGCCGTTAGGGACTCCGCATCCACCCGGACCTTGGTACGGAGGTCCGTGGTAAGGTCCCAGTGGGTGGTCCCGAGGGCCAAGATGGCCGTGAGCTGCATCCACGGGGACACCCGCCGGCACCCGGTGGCAAGGGTGCCCCTTGAGGTGGATGGCCGCCTCAGGTGGCACAGGGTGGGGGTGGTGCGCAACCTGGCGTACCCAGTCCTCTTGGGGAGGGACTGGGAGACCCTGCCCAAGGAGGCCCCGAAACAGGACGGGGGACCTAAGCAGGGTTCCCGGAGGGACCCCAGCAGAATGAAGGGGGGGGCCAAAGCGGGCCGGGACTCCCCGGTAAAGAAGGGACCCCCTTCCCCGGAGCCAAGGGAAGGAGGTGGGAGAGAGAAAGCTCCTAGACAGGAAAACAAGCCCAGCAGGGAATGTTGGCGCTGCGGGGTAGAGAAACGCACGGAGGGGCCTCGCCCTGAGTGCAACGCTACTAGCCAGGGGATCCAGGAGGATCAGGACACCAGGCCAGAGGACCCTAAGGCGGGGGAGAAAAAGGAGGTGGCAACCCCTGGGGACCGCTGCGACCTCTGCCAGGGACAAGGGCACAGGCAACCGAACTGCCCCTACAGGGGGTGTAGTGAGGGACCAGGGGAGCCCGCCAGGGAACCCCTGGAGCCCCCATCGGGAAACGAAGCCCACCTAGGGGGTGGGTATGCCAGGCCAAAAAGTGGCAGGGGCAGGTGGAGCCAGGGGGCTCGGTGAAGGTGGGGAGGTGTGTGGCAGGGCTGGGGTAAAAACACCAGTATTGCCCTGCCACTTCAGGCTAAAGCCTGCTTGTAAGAGGCAAGGCTCAAGGCAGAGGCTAGTACAGCCCAGCTGGGAGCCCTAACAAGGGCTACCCGGCAGTAGGTAGCTGGAGCAAGTGGCTACAGCTGGGGCTGGGAGCTGTGAGGGCTTGAAAAGCCTCAGGCTCCAGTTAGCAGGAAGGCAGGCTAGGAAGGAGGCAGGGGGGTGCTCTGTCTCCAAACCTGAGGGCCAGAGAGCCTCAAGAGCCAAAGGCTGTGAGCCAGGGGGGTGAAGGTAACCACGTGGGGGTCTTGGGGTGCACTTGCTGAAGGTGATAAACCTGCACTGTGAATAAAGGACACTGGAGAACCACTGGAAAAGGTGTGGACAGCAACTTTGTTGGGGGCACCAGGCTGTGAGACACAGCAGGACACAAGCCACAGGAGGGGACCCTGTGACAACAGGTCACACAATGGCTAAACCTGGGTTTTCTTCTTCAAGAAGCACCATGTCCCAATGGCAAAGGGAGTTTCTGATATCTCTGCTCCAGTGGTGCTGTAGCCTATTCCACAGGAGAAAATTCCTATTCCCCAGTAGGATGATGGGGGAAACTTCAAATAGATGTGTTCTCTCATAGCTTCCTTCCATTGTGAGGCAGTTAGGTACTTAACATTCCCATTGTATCCAAGAGGCATACTTGCAGTGGCCTTAACAGCTGAGAAAAGGACTAGATATCACTGCTCTAATGTGACCCAAGGTTAATTGATTTTAGATTATAAAGGCAGAAGGAACCACTGTGATCATCTAGTCTGATCTCCTGTATAAATCATAGGACTTTTCTGAGTAATATCGTCCTAATTTCCACCTATCAATATGCATCCTGTAAAGAAATGGTGATATACAACTGCCCTGTCTAAACATTCAGGTCCTAAACAAGCAGATATGTTTTGCGTTTTAGGAGATCTGGCCATCAGGTTGTTTTAATTTCAGTTGATTAAAAAAAACAGAATGTTTGCATTATTTAATAGATAAATTAAAACATTGTTTGTATTAAAAAATATCCAAGATTTACAAAAGTATCTTAAGAAGACACTTCAAGTTAATTATGTAAATGAAAAGAATGCTGGATTGATATACAAGGTAAAGAGAAAATGCACTAGTAATAAACTTTTCTCAGTGGAAGAATCATTAAAAATTCCTCTACAATTTAAATAAAAAACCATGCCAGGAAACTAATTCTGAGATTATTTTAATCATAGGTTTTTAAAGCCCTGCACTATTCATTTTAGTAGAGGAGGAATTAAAGAAAGTATGTCTGCGAAAGAGGAAATAAATTGGCACTGAAGAAATAAAATTGCTGAGGCAGGAATTTTAAAATTGAAAACGGTACTGATGGTATTCAACACATTTTGTAAGTTCATGTTGGATTTTATTTTTTACATATAAGCTGACAATTTTATATGAAATCATAAATCAATTTTTAGAGAGAGCTCCCTTTGATTTCAGAGGGAATCCACATATGTATTCATAACAGATTGTGACCCTCTATGATTACAGAACAGTTAACTGTTTATTTGCTTCTGAAAGTTCAAAGACCAATGTCAGCATTTGTCAAGTTTCTTTCTCCTTGTTTTTTTGTTTTGTACGCCCCTTGTTTATAACATATTAAAAGCATGAAACTGAATTGTTTTGCTCTTGATTCTTTTCCCTTATAACACATGGGAACACTGATTTGTTATTTCAGGGTTGCTTATTCATGATGTCCACCACCTGACCATTTGAGGACTGGCATTTCTGCATATTTTTTTAATTATTTATATAAAAGTACAATGAAACATTTGTTTTTAAAAAACAAAGAAATGTGTCAAATTTTGAAGACAAATATAAGAACAAAACTGGTAGGGCAATTTTTGGTCAACTAAAAAATAATTACAAATAAAAGTTCAGTATAAACTTTATCCATTTAAGGATATGATTTATACATTGAATCTATGCTTGACTGAAACGCAGATCTATTTTTTTAAGTCAATGAATGTACATGTTAAATAAGGGTAAAGATCTACATGCTCTCATGTGTATTGTCTCTTAAGATCATCCAATGAAATATGAGAAATTTTACCAGCCAATAATTTTAACATCTGGCCATTCTCTCATGATCTTCAGTGTGGCTAGCAAGGGATGTGAAGGGTAACAAGAAGGGTTTTCACAGGTATGTTAGCAACAAGAAGAAGGTCAGAGAAAGTGGGACCCTTACTGAATGGGGGAGGCAATCTAATGACAGATGACATGCAAAAAACTGAAGTACTAAATGCTTTTTTTGTCTCCATCTTCATAGACAAAGGCAGCTCCCAGACTGCCATAGTGGGCAGAACAGTATAGGAAGGAGGTGAGCAGCCCTCAGTGGTGAAAGAACAGGCTAAGGACTATTTAGAAAAGCTGGACATGCACAAGTCCATGGGGCTGGATGCACTGCTGAGGGAGTTGGCTGATATGATTGACCACTGTCTTTGAAAACTCATGGCAATCGAGGGGAGGGGATCCAGGACAATTGGAAAAAGTCAAATATAGTGCCCATCTTTTAAAAAGGGAAGGAGGAGAATTCAAGAAATAAATACTGGTCGGCCTCACCTCAGCCTCTGGAAAAACCATGCAGCAGGTCCTCAAGGAATCTATTTTGAAGTACTTGGAGGAGAGCAAGGTTATAAGGAATAGTCAACATGGATTCACTAAGGGCAAGTGATGCCTGACCAACATGATTGCCTTCTAAGATGAGATAACTGGCTCTGTGGATATGGGGAAAGCGGTGGATGTGATATACCTTGACTTTTGCAAAGCTTTTGATGTGGTCTCCCACGATATTCTTGCCAGCAAGTTAAAAAGGTATGGTTTGGATGGATGGACTATAAGGTGGATAGAAAACTGGCTAGATTGTCAGACTCAATGGGTAGTGATCAACAGCTCAATGACTACTTGGCAGCCAGTATCAAGCGGAGTGCCCAAGGGGTGGGTCCTGGGGCCAGTTTTGTTCAACATCTTCATTAATGATCTGGATAATGGAATGGATTGTACCCTCAGCAAATTCACAGATTACACTAATCTGGGGGAAAGAGGTAGATATGCTGGAAGGTAGGAATAAAGTCCAGAGTGATCTAGAAAAATTGGAGGATTGGGCCAAATAAATCTGATGAGGTTCAATGAGGACAAGTGCAGAGTCCTGCACTTAGGATGGAAGAATGCCATGCACCGCTACAGGCTGGGGACCAACTGGCTAAGCGGCAGTTCTGCAGAAAAGGACCTGGGGTTTACAGTGGCTGGGAAGCTGGATATGAGTTAACAGTGTGCCCTTGCTGCCAAGAAGATTAATGGCATATTGGGCTGCATTAGTAGGAACATTTCCAGCAGATTAAGGGACATGATTATTCCCTTCTATTCAGCACTGGTAAGGCCACACCTGGAGTATTGTGTCCAGTTTTGGGCAACCCACTACAGAAAGGATATGGAGACATTGTAGAAAGTCCAGCGGAAGGCAACAAAAATTATTTTGGGTCTGGGGCACATGATTTATGAGGAGAGGCTGAGGAAACTGGGCTTATTTAGTTTGCAGAAGAGGAGAGTGATGGGGAATTTGATAGCAGCCTTCAACTACATGAAAGGGGCATTCCAAAGAGGATGTTCCCAGTGGTGGCAGATGACAGAACAAGGAGTAATGATTTCAAGTTACAGTGGGGGAAGTCTAGGTTGGATGGTAGGAAAAAACATTTCTCTAGGAGAGTCGTGAAGCACTGGATTGGGTTTCCTGAGGAAGTGATGGAATCTCCATCCTTACAGGTTTTTAAGGCCCGGTTTGCCAAAGCCCTGGCTGGGATGATTTAGTTGGGGATTGGTCCTGCTTTGAGCAGAGGATTGAACTAGATGACCTTATGAGATCTCTTCCAACCCTAATCGTCTATGATTCTATGATCAGCTTAAGAATAGATAGTAAACCATGATGACAAAATGAACTCAAACTTTGGTATCCTGTATGCAAGTGTCAGTTTTCATTAACCATCAAAAGGAAGTGCAGACTTCCTGGTATCATAGCAGCATAAACGTAATGAAAGATTATTTTTTCACAGGAAATATCACTAGGTAATCCCACTAGGGCTTGCCATCTATGTTATGGCTATTGGGTGGCGGTAAAGTTTGAACTGTAACTGGGTATCTTTTACTACAGTGATAATGTTATGGCTTCCTTTGAATGTGAAAGAGAAGAGCAGGTTTTTTGCTGCTGTTTTTCATACCAAACAGTAGCGGCTAAGTGTCTAGAGAGGTGAAAAACAAGCTCTGAATTTACTATTTAGGCAGAGATGGAGGAGGAGGAATTGTTACAGGCCTAAACCAGGCTGTTAGCTGGCTCGATGAGGTGCTTCCCTATTGACAAGTGGATAAATTGTCGAAATCAAAAGTGAAGATGACAAAGCAAATTCAAACCAGAGATAGATCAAAGCTTTTGATACAGTCTCCCACAGTATTCTTGCCAGTAAATTAAAGAAGTATGAGGTGGATGAACAGCCCATAAGGTGGATAGAAAGCTGGCTGGATAGTTTGGCTCAACGGATAGTGATCAATGGCTCCATGTCTAATTGGCAGCCGGTATCAAGCAGAGTGCCTCAAGGATCGGTCCTGGGGCCAGTTTCATTCAATATCTTTATCAGTGATCTGGAGGATGGCGTGGACTGCACCCTCAGCAAGTTTGCAGATAACACTAACCTGGCAGGAGTGGTAGATACACTGGAGGGTAGGGATAGGATACAGAGGGACCTAGACAAATTAGAGGATTGGGCCAAAAGAAATCTGATGAGGTTCAACAAGGAGAAGTGCAGAATCCTGCACTTAGGACAGAAGAATCCCATACACTGCTACAGACTAGGGACCGAATGGCTAGGCAGCAGTTCGGCAGAAAAGGACCTTGGGGTTACGGTGAATGAGAAGCTGGATATGCATCAACAGTGTGCCCTTGTTGCCAAGAAGGCTAACAGCATTTTGGGCTGTATAAGTAGTGGAGGCATTGCCAGCAGTGGTGATCGTTCCCCTCTATTCGACATTGGTGAGTCCTCATCTGGAGTCCAGTTTTGGGGCCCACACTACAAGGAGGATGTGGAAAATTTGGAAAGAGTCCAGAGGAGGGCAACAAAAATGATTAGGGGCCTGGAGCACATGACTTATGAGGAGAGGCTGAGAGAACTGGGATTATTTAGTCTACAGAAGAGAAGGCTGAGGGGAGATTTGATAGCTGCTTTCAACTACCTGAAAGAGGGTTCCAAAGAAGATGGCTCTAGACTATTATCAGTGGTATCACATGACAGAACAAGGAGTAATGGTCTCAAGTTGCAGTGGGGGAGGTTTAGGTTGGATATTAGGAAAAACTTTTTCACCAGGAGGGTGGTGAAGCATTGGAATGGGTTACCTAGGGAGGTGGTGGAATCTCCTTCCTTAGAGGTTTTTAAGGAAGGCTTGAGGAAACCCTGGCTGGGATGATTTAATTGGGGATTGGTCCTGCTTTGAGCAGGGGGTTAGACTAGATCAGGGGTCTCCAAACTACGGCCCGCGGGCCGGATGCGGCCCGCGAGGCCCTCTCATCCGGCCCGCAGAGATCTTTTTGGCTATTTAGGGAATTTTTGGCTCTCTCGCTGGGACGGCTCCGCGCTGGGGCCTGGAAGCGCCGCGCGGGCCGCCAGCCGCGGGGCCGGGACGCGCCGCATGCTCGGCTGCCGCCGCGGGGCCGGGACGCGCCGCGTGCTCGGCTGCCGCCGCGGGGCCGGGACCCGCCGCGTGCTCGGCTGCCGCCGCGGGGCCGGGACCCGCCGCGTGCTCGGCTGCCGCCGCGGGGCCGGGACCCGCCGCGTGCTCGGCTGCCGCCGCGGGGCCGGGACCCGCCGCGTGCTCGGCTGCCGCCGCGGGGCCGGGACCCGCCGCGTGCTCGGCTGCCGCTGCCGGCCAGGGACGGCTCAGAGCTGGGGCCGGGACGTGCCGCACAGCCACGCAGCTACAGGGGGCGAAACAAGGAGCCACCCACTGCCAGGCGGCGAACCGGTCTGTGGGGAGAGACCGGGTTGAGCGGGTCAGTTGGGGGGTGGGTGGGAGGGAAGGAGGTTTTGGGGTGAGAGACCTGGCTGGGTGGGTCATTTGGGGGGGGGGGTTGGAGGAAAGGAGGTTTTGGGGGGAGAGACCTGGCTGGGTGGGTCAGTTGGGGGGTGGGTGGGAGGAAAGGAGGTTTTGGGGGGAGAGACCTGGCTGGGTGGGTCAGTTGGGGGGTGGGTGGGAGGGAAGGAGGTTTTGGGGTGAGAGACCTGGCTGGGTGGGTCATTTGGGGGGGGGTTGGAGGAAAGGAGGTTTTGGGGGGAGAGACCTGGCTGGGTGGGTCATTTGGGGGGGGGGTTGGAGGAAAGGAGGTTTTGGGGGGAGAGACCTGGCTGGGTGGGTCATTTGGGGGGGGGGGGGTTTGGAGGAAAGGAGGTTTTGGGGGGAGAGACCTGGCTGGGTGGGTCAGTTGGGGGTTGGAGGAAAGGAGGTTTGGGGGTGAGAGACCGGGCTGGGTGGGTCATTTGGGGGGGGGGTTGGAGGAAAGGAGGTTTTGGGGGGAGAGACCTGGCTGGGTGGGTCAGTTGGGGGTTGGAGGAAAGGAGGTTTGGGGGGGAGAGACCTGGCTGGGTGGGTCATTGGGGGGGGGGGTTTGGAGGAAAGGAGGCTTTGGGGGGAGAGACCTGGCTGGGTGGGTCATTTGGGGGGGGGGGTTGGAGGAAAGGAGGTTTTGGGGGGAGAGACCTGGCTGGGTGGGTCAGTTGGGGGTTGGAGGAAAGGAGGTTTGGGGGGGAGAGACCTGGCTGGGTGGGTCAGTTGGGGGGTTGATGTGTAGTGTTCATGTGTAGTGTTCATGTGTAGTGAACAGGTGTTCATGTGTAGTGTTCATGTGTAGTGAACAGGTGTTCATGTGTAGTGAACAGGTGTTCATGTGTAGTGTTCATGTGGAGTGTTCATGTGTAGTGTATCAATGTGTTATTAAATAATAACTGAATAAAATAATATTAAATAAATAATTAAAAACAACATCCATGTTTTGATTCTTTTTTATTTGGACCTCGAATGTGTTGTCGGCCCCCGAACTGCTATTTGATAGTTAATGCGGCCCTCGGGCTGAAAAGTTTGGAGACCCCTGGACTAGATGACCTCCTGAGGTCCTTTCCAACCCTGATATTCTATGATTCTATGAACTCTTTCAGACCTGAAATGTACAGAGAAGGCCAGATTCCCTACACAGCTATCATCTTTGCACCAATCAAGTGGCACAAAGGAGGTATAATCCATCCAGAAATGCCCAACAGAGATTATCCTGTTGGAGGCAAACTCCTCGGTGGTGCATGTGTGCTGAAAGAAAGTCCTTCACGTGAGCACTTCCTTCTCCCGGGGTTGGAGGGGTCTTAAAGGGAAGGTGTGTCCTAGAGATGTTCTCTACTATGCTGCTCTTCTACTGCCATAGACTTCACTAAAACACCCTACACCAATAATGTAACTGAGAGCAGTCCAGAAGCTGCTTTAGGTCTCCCTAAGGCTGGAATTGGCCCTGAGAATCAGGGAAAAAATAACTGCATCACTTATGGCTCTCTTGCCCCCAGTTTCTACACTGAGTGGAGTTCTAACACAGGAGGGAATCTGGCCCAGGGAGTCCATTTTCCCCGTGTGTGCATTATTACATCATTGCAAGTAGTGTCAGCCAGTGCTTTGTGCCTGAATTATGTTTGTCTATTTCAATTGGAAGGTCTTTTCTAATGTTTTATGTGGCATTAAGCACAATCAGTATAATTAATAACAGTTTAATCATGTAAAAAAAGTAAGTTGCATGTGGACTAAAATACTGATGCAAAACCATTGCATAAGAGAACGGGTCACACCACGATCAGCAATAGTTAACTTTATTTTGTAACTTATTTATTTAGGGATAGGTCAGCTCAGATACAGGATCTAGTTCTCAGTAAAGTCTTGTTTCTGTTTACCTAATCTGATAGCTGAGCTGACTAAGGTACAGGAACATCAAATAATTTGTGACACTGGCTCATTGAATGAGCTGGGACATTTCAAGTTAAAATCCAAGATTCTCCTTCCTCCCATGGTAATACAGCAAGCCTGGACAGAAATCAAGGGGCTTGGAATCCTTTAAGGAACTGCTTTTAGTGTCATCAAAAGGTTGGTCCTGTGGTTAAGGCACTGAACTAAAATGCAGTAGTTGAGGGTTTCCTTTGTGTCAGGGCACTTTACTTTTAATTTCAAAGAGAGTCATGTGGCTAAATGCGCCAGCATGCTTTGGAAATCCCAGCTCCTGTTTCTCTGTCCCTCAGATCCCCATCTGTAAAGTGGGGATAATATATGCTTCCATTTCTCCCACTTTGTCTTGTCTATATAAATTGCAAGCTCTTCAGAGCAGCAACTGTATGTACGTGCGGACCCCAAACTCAATGTATTCCAAATACATAGCATGGAAGATTACCTTACAACAAATGTTATTTTAAAACAAATCTAATCTAATCAAAGATTAGAAAAGATTTAGCATCTGAATTTCTGGCTATAGGTTCAAGTGTTGTTTTAACACATAACTGCAGTTATAAATAAATCTTTCTTCAGTATAAAAGCTCCCACCACTTACTTGATGTCTGTAAATGTGGTTGTTAAACTGTAAACCTTTCATAAAGTAGCACAGGCCTTGAAAATGATCTCAGTGCTTTTCCCAGTAAACATGACATCAAAAACCCTAATTGTTTTAAAGCTCTGAGGCTATAAAGTTCTCTTTACATTCATTCCATTATCTCTGTGGCACCTGCTGTAAATACATCTTAGTTTAATTGACGGTCTCTGAACAATCTCTGTTTATATTCACCTTGGACTTGCTTGAGCAGGAAGATAATAGTTACTGTTTGTTGTCTTGTAATATCTTGGATATCACTCAGATTCAAACAAAATGGAAACTTGTTCTTACAGGAGCTAGCAGGAAATTCCAACCCTAACCACACTCGCTTGTTGACTGACGTCTGTTAGCTCTTCTCACCTTAACTCTTCATTCAAAGCATTGCTGTAGTCCTCTTCCTCCTAAGTTTTATATTCGAGCAGTGAAGTCTGTATTGCACTTCAATAATTCAGGCCACCCTCAAGCAACAGGAAAACACAGATAGCATACCTTGGAATAGGTCATCCCATCCTGCAGTAAAACCCATGGCAGTGATATCTGGGGAATTAAATCTCTACAAGGACTCTTTCCAACCTCACAGCTTTGCCCCTAAAAGGGCCAACTCTTGTGCCTGACAGATTCCAGGGATTAACAGTCAGCCAGGATCATCTGCACAGAAACTCCGTGCCTTGCCACTAATTCCCTGGTTCCTGGCAAAAGGGATTTCATGGAGCTGCACTACTCTGGCCTTGACTGCTCTGGGGCCCCCGAATGGATTTCAGCAAAGAGATAATACAGCCCCGGGCTCTTCCTGCTTCCCACGCATTGACCTTGGAACAAAAGAATACTCGCCAGAGTGAGGGAAACTATGTTGCGTAGATGATTGACACGTACCTCCATGCAGGAGGGGAGACCCTCTTTATAAACAGCTGGGCAGCATGAGCTAGACCCTTAAGAGGGCTACATTCCACTCTAATTTCATTGCTCAACTTCCAATGGGAGTTTTGCACAAAAAGACAGAGGAAAAGAAATACGATCCTTGTGGCTTTAGCAGTTATGGAATTTAGTCCTCCAAGAAAAATATGTTCTGTGGCAGAAAGGGAGTGATTTCTGAAGGATTTTAAATGTTGCAAAGTATAAAAAAATATCCCACACGCACATCATTTGGATTTGCTTCATTATGGGGTCTCTTTTCACCTCAGTGGGCGTGCTCAGCTGACATGTTAACATTAGAGAATTTTATACACATGGCTAGAGGGGAAAATATACCCCTTTAAGCCTCTGCATCCAGCCCAGAAACAATTACTAATCACACAGAGGGTAACTCTGCCAGTGGATGCATCATCTGCATTAAAAGTCAGTTATTTAGCAAGGAACAGAATGTGCAGGGAAGGCAGATTTGTCACATCTTGGTGACAGTAAAAGTTAATTGTGGCTACCATACTTCTATTTTCATTTGTGTTTGCATTTTAGAGACTGATCTAACTTCCCATTGAAATGAATGAGAGTTGGATCAGGCCTTGAATGTCCATCACCAAATAATTATTTCCTTTTTATATTTGTAAACAATCACAACATTTAAATCCAGATGCTTTTTTATTTAATGGGAGAAAAAAAAAACCAGGGTGGCTGTGGTTTCCTATATCAGTTAGTTATCTTAAATTAACTCGTGCAGTATTGCAGAGGTATAGACTCCTAAATTATGGAATTTTTAACAACAAATCGATTATGCAGTCATAACTAACTAACCATCAAAGGAGTGAAGTTCTGGAACATCCTTCCAAGGAGAGCAGTGGGGACAAAAGACCTATCTGGATTCAAGTCTAAGCCTGATGAGTTTCTGGAGGAGATGGTCTGATGGGATAGCCTAATTTTGGCAATTAATTGATCTTTGCTTATGAGCGGTAAAAATGCCCAATGGCCTGTGATGGGATGTTAGATGGGGGTGGGATCTGAGTTACAACAGATAATTCTTTCCTGGATGTCTGGCTGGTGAGTCTTGCTCACATGCTCAGGGTGGTCCCTTCTAATCTTAAAGTCTATGAGTCTATGAACTATATCCAGGAAAAACAGTTAACATTGTAAAAACAAAACAAAACCCTGCTATCCATGGAGAATAATTAGCCTGTAGAATAACTGGCAAATGCTTCTTCCGACATCAACTATAAACTTCCCAATCAGAGAGGAAGATGTTAGATTGCTGCAAATGATTGTGACAAAGTGCCACATTTCACAGGGAGCTGCAGATTTGTGGAAAATACACAATCAAGGCTCAGGTGTTTCCAAAATATCTGGTTACATAATAAACCTATTCTAATTAATGCAAATAAAAATCAAAAAGCTTCAGTCTATCAACTGGACTGTAATATTTCTCTTGTGACTTGTATGAAAACATTAACATTAAAAAATGATGATTTTAGCTGTGAGTTTTTTTCTTCTTTCCATTAGGGAACTGATGCCTGTTAAGTTCCATTCCTTGATTTATCACATTTCAGAGAAAAACGTAGCTAATTGCAAAATATAATGACTATATTTACAATACAGTTATTCTGTCCCTCAGTGGTTTAAGCACCTGTGAAATCCAATGGCTGAGGAAAACTACTGTACCGCAGTTTCCCTTTTATTAGCGCAGTAATTCAATACATTTTCTTTCCTGGACAGTGTCATTTTATCTGATCCAAGTTAGATCCTTGCTGCTGAAACACTGTAAGAAATTACTTTTTAAAATGTTTTACTTACTCTATATCAGGAGGTTTCAAAACACGACTACTAAAATATTCACAGAAAATGTATTTTTTATTAGAAATACTGATCTGATATTATTTTGCTATAATTATTGCATTTTTTCGTATTTGTCACTTTCTCACCACTGAAGTATTAAAACTGTATTTTCACCAACTTTGTTTATCTTTAACACAAAGTTAGCAGCTACATTTATTGTACCTTAGTAAGGGATGCCCGATTAATTCAATTTGATCGAATCCCCTCGCTACCCAATACAAAAGTAAAGCAAGATATACATCTAGATATGAGGAAAGGGGGTGGGGGGAACACCAAATTACATTTTTTTCATGCACTAAATGCATTCTGTCTTTGGATACAGATGCACAACTTCCATTTACTTCAGTTCAAGTCATGCATCCAAGAGTCATTTGGCCCTAGTTCTGTTACTATAAAATTCTGACATAAAAATAATTAAAAACATAATTCTATCCTCCACAACTATTTGATTAAAAGAACTTAAAGAAACCACTAAAGAAGGGACCATGAAAAATTCACAAGGTTTGCTTTCCAAGCTTGAAAAGAAATGCTTGTCTTTGACAATGTCCTGAAGAATGCTCTCAAGTCAGCAAACAATCGTATAATACAACCCTGCTTTCAAACTTTCCTCCCTCGGTCATTGTCTTTGTTATAATCCCAGTGCAAACAGGCTAAAGCTAGCCTGCTCTGCTCATATATGCTTATCCTAGTCAAACTACTTATCTAGGTTTGCTCCTTCAAGGCTGTTATACAAGGATCTCAGCACTGATCCCATTCCAGGAATGTGGTTGTAACTAGGATCTCTCTACTTAAAAATAGATAGAAGGAAAGGAAAAATTGGAAATAAAACTCAAACAAATTGAAGTCAGTGAGCACTCATATGAGTCCCTTGTTAACAGAGTCAGACTTTGGTCCCTTTAAAAGAGAAGCTATATTTTAATTTTAAAAGAGACCTCTAGTCCTTTTCCCTGTGAAGACAGTCATGAAAATGAAAATGAAAAAAAAGTGATTGCTAGGATTATAAGAGAGTATGCAGTTGGGGGCTCCATTTCCACAGCCAGAGGCTGGAGAGGACCGAAAGATTCTCTCCCACTCATAAATTTGTATATAAAACAAGTCAGTTGCATTTGGACTGTAGCCCAATCACCCTGCTAAATTTCGGTCAGCCCAGTGCAATACGGTATGATTACATTGGTAAGAAATTGCTTGCATTTGGAGGGGAAGTGACAAAATGCCAGAATACAAAACTCTTGTTAAAATTTTCGGCTCTCTCTGGGTAGGCACACTCTGACTGCAATCATGACAGCTACTGCAAGGGGAACTCCCTTGTATCCCCCATCAGTACCTCTAGGTCCACAAAGAGGACACACACATTTAACCTTCCTGCCTCCACAGCTGCTGCAGCAGCACGGGAGGAGAAGGAAAGAGAATGGGGTCAACCTGCTCCTGCACAAAGTAAGAGTCCTATAGCTTTTGCCATCCACCCCCCATTCTTCTTCTTGCTTGTCCCCTGTTCTGAGTCTGGAGACCTAATATTGGCAGAGAGCCTGGAGCCATGTTTCTCCATCCATCTACCAGGAGGGACTTGCTCCACACCCAACTTGCTACACCAGTTAACGAAGACTCACTCCTCCATTAATACTCTCCACACCAACTGTGGAGGATTCACACTTTCCCCTTTCTAACAGCAGTGAGTGGAAACCTATCCACCTCAAGAACTAAAAGGAAACCTATTCCCTAGCTGCCACCAGAAGGGATCCATTCCTCACCTGACCAACCAATCCACAGCTTACGACCACCAGACATGTTACCCATGCTTACTGCTGTCAAGAAAGGCCACCAGACAACTCACTTGCTGCCACCACCACTACTGCTGTGAGGAGCAGATGCTTGCTAGGGGTTGACATTTAGGCCTGAGCTACACTAGTGGGGGGAATTCGAATTAAGGTACGCAACTTCAGCTATGCTACTCGCTTAGCTGAAGTTGAAGTACCTTAGTTCGACTTATCTGACCATCCCTACAGCAGTAGGTCAACTGCAGCAGCTCTCCCATCAACTCTACTTACTCCTCTTGGCGAGCTGGAGTTCCGGAATCAACAGGAGTGCTTTCAGGGATCGATGTATTGCGTCTAAGCAAAATGGGATAAAGAGATCCCCAAAACATTGAACACTACCAGTCAATCCAGCGGGTAATGTAGCCCTGCCCCTAGAGACATTTCCATGAGGTGCAGGGAATGGGAAAGAATGAAGTGTCAAGAGGCATTGATGGACAGTGATGTATTCTTCTTCCTCCCTGATGATAAATGTTTCCATATCTTTGAGAGGAGATAAAATAGTGCTTTTCCTGGAGACCATCATACATATCATTGATAGAGGCAGAGCATTTCTGCGGGAGTCCTATGTTAAAATTTTAGCAGCACATCACTGAATCAATTTCATCGTCAAAAGAGTGTCAAGGACTTGAAAAGCTAGTTTTATCACTATAGAAAAAAAATAATATATTTTCATTTAAAAATTAACACTTTATTCACAGAGTATACATATTTTGCTGCAGAAATTTTAAGTTCCATCACCTACCTTGTGTGGATGGCTAATTAATTAAAAAGGAATTATAATGTGTCAGAAAACAAAATGTACTTTTAACGTCTATTAATTTAAAGGCACTTATAATTCTTTTTACCTCAGCTATATTCCTGGACTCCACTGGCATGGGGGTGGTGAGACTCTTCTACTGATATAAAAGGCAGCAGGCCAATTTGTAGTTATTTTAAAGAATGCATTAGTTGTCTAAATTATTGCACCCTAGTACAGTTCCTGTTTGTTTAAAAACTATACAGGCCATGTAAAAATTGTCTGTTGGACAGAATCCAGAGTTTTGCAGACTAAAACCATATAACTTTACAACATTCCACTTCAAACCTTGCATGAAAATGCTGAACAAACTGTGATGAGAAAGGCAGGGGAATGGGTTTTTAATACGATAAAAACATTTTGGGCCCCATCTCAGAAAACCTGTATGAAAAATCAAGTGAAAGGGTACCATCTGTAAGGTATTCCAGACTCTACACTTTCTGCATCCTTGCAGTGAGAGGTCACACACTTCTCTTGGTCAACAACTTGACTGATATTTTCAGTTCATCAGTTGGGGGCTCTCTGCCATCTGTTAAAAATGAAGATGCAAAAAATCATCTAGCTACTTTCTGTGATGATCTGTTCAGCCCTTTTCCAAATCCCTTTGCTGGCTTCCTACTGCATCCTGAATCATATTGAGGAGCGGCGCCAGCTTTTTTGCCATTCTAGGCGGCAAAGAAATAAAAAGGCAGCGAAGCTGCTGCTGCTGCTGAATTACCGCCAGCAGCAAAATCAACGAGCAGCCCCCGTCGCTGAATTGCCATCAACAGCTTCAGTAGCATTGAGCTGCCGCCGAATTGCCACTGAGGCCAACAATTCGTTGCCCCCAAAAGGCTGCCTAGGTCGCCTATTGGCTAGCGCCGGCCCTGATCATATCTAAGACCCCAATCCTGAAACTGTATACACAAATGCTTAACTGTATTACCATGACTTCAGTGGGACTACACAAGGTAGTACACTTGAGCATTTGTGTAGGTGTTTGCATGATTAGGGCCTTAGATACTTGTTCTTGTCTCCTAGGCCGTCTATTTTAGTATACTCCATTATTTATCTCCCTTTTATCTGTTTCCTTATGTCCCACTGGACTTAGGCTCTTTTGAAAAATGGGCTTGGGGTATTTTGAAAATTGTACTAATCATTTAATCATTTATTAACCCTTTATAATCTATTAGAATCTTCTGTATATGGCAGTGTCACAACTGTCACATAATACTTTAAGATAACTGAAAAGTAACAACTTCAGGAACACTGTATGTGACCTGGTGAGTGAGGTAAAATTACTTCATAACTATGGTGGGTTATTAGACTTATCTGTATGATTTACTGACATAACTTACATTGGGGATAGTGGAACATTATATACATCTGAAATACTTTAATTCAATGGCGACTGAACAAGAAGGCATCATAAGCTAAGAGTATTCAGGTATACACTTGAAAGACGATGAGGGAGGCTATTAGTTTCAGAGATCCTACCTCCTGCCTCCAACAAGTTTGTTTTGCCAAAGCTGGGTGTTACTACATAATGGGTGGGAGCATGATTCCTGTGCAGGAGTGGCTGCCGGGGGCTATCAAAACATTAAAGTGACACTCCCAAAACCAGAAAGGAGTGGACAATGAGCTACAATCTGGAGAAAACCAACACAGAAAGAAACTCTACAGAGGAATGTAAAGAAAGTTACACTTTCCAGAGTCCACGTGTGTAAGATAATTAGAAATCTGGTAGGCTGGATAGGCATACAGACTATTTTTCTCTTAAATGTTTTTGCTCTGTTAAATAATACTTTGGCTGTCTGGTCACTACCATCTTTGCCCCCATAATAAACAATGTGCAGCATCTGGACATTAAATTGGTGCATATGGGGACTTTATACAGGGCCTAGTCTAAGACAGGGAGAATTGCAGGAATCTACCCCAGAGCTAAGTGATGACTTGAGGACTGAAACGAAGGTGGCGGTGAGCACTCAGAGAGACAAGGAAGGCTCAGAGGGGCATTTTGTCTGGTGACCATGACATCTTATTTATATAAAATGTGTCCATAAGTATTTACATAGATGCCAACCAGGCTGGAGACCCATTATGTCCATACACACAGCTATCTCCCCTCCATTAGCTAATTGTGAAACTCATCCTCCCATATTATCCACTTCGAGCACAGTATCTTCTAGTTCTCCTACAGAGTAGCATTAGTAGAAGCAGAACAACTTTCCAAACAGGATCATGTTCTCTGTCTCACACAGAGATAGCTGTGACTCTGGTGGATTGTTTTGTTAAGATTGGTTACCTGGAAGTAGTTCAGAGGAAGAAATGCAGGTGGCGTATTAGGTGGCAGGAAGAAATTAGTGTTTCTGCTCTGCGGCAAGAGTGCAAGTCATACTGATCTCGGTAAGAATGCAAACTTCCCATTATGAGCTTTGCGTATTTGTCAAGACATGCATCAGAGGAATTATAACTAGAAACTGCCTCCCTCCATCACCTCCCATTCACTCCACTCTAAGTCATATCAAGTCGATCCCCCTGTTTGTGCAGGTTTGTTCTCCACAGTATATTCTAAAGCAGGGATCTCAAACTCAAATGACCATGAGGGCCGCATGAGGACTAGTGCACTGGCCCGAGGGCCGCACCACTGACACACACACATACCCTCACTGCCCCGGCTCTGCCCCCACTCCACCCCTTCCATGAGGACTAGTGCACTGGCCCGAGGGCCGCACCACTGACACACACCCTGCCCTCGCTGCCCCGGCTCCGCCCCCCACTCCACCCCTTCCAAGGGGTCCCACCCCTGCCCCACCTCCTCCTCTGAGCACGCAGCTCCCCATTCCCTCCTGGAAAGCGCTAGGCACCACCAACAGCTGTTTGGCAAACAAAGCAAGAGCAATATAGGAAGTCCAGAGCTAGAAACACGCGCGGCCCAGCCAGGCAGCAAAGAAGCCTCCACTTCTGGCCCCTCCATCCTGCAAACTGCTATGGGGGGACCGGGGGGGAGGGGGGGCGCCAGGAAGCTTGGCGGGCCGCAGGGAAGGGCTTTGCGGGCCGCATGTGGCCCCCGGGCCGCATGTTTGAGACCCCTGTTCTAAAGTGCTTTATACAATTCAGTTCCAGGTGACTGAAGCAAGGGGGCTTCTATCACTTCCTTTGGAAGACAATTCTATGCTTTAATAGGCTTGATGCTTATGAAATGTTCCTGACGTTTAAGGGGTTTTTTTATTTTAGTACATTATGGGACAGCACAGGATGAATTCTCCAAGTGGAAAGTCACCAGGCTGTGTATAGTTTACTTGTAGATATATCAGTCCTCAGGACATTAGCAAGACAAGTTGGGTGAGATAATATCTTGTATTGAACCAACCTCTGTTGTTGATAGACAGACAAGTCACCAGGCTTCTACAAATGGACCCAGCCTTTGTATTCTACATACGATTGAAACTAACTGGGTCTGTGCAGTGTCCTATTGCTTCATCCCCATCTGATTCTATGGGATATTTCCATAGGACATAGGGATGTAACTCATTTAATCCTTTTGGGTAAAATGATAAAGTACCTAACAGACTGAAGACCTAAATCTCACTGTCCTTCAATGGGACTTTGTCTCCTAAGTCACTTATCTAATTTTGAAAATTACCCTTTTCTTTATTCTTCTACTTTTTATCAAGGTCTTTATCCTTTCACACATCTGCTCCAGATGTTTATATGAGAGGTTTAAACAGGAGTTTTTCATTGCTATGTGAATTGTGCAACCACTACATGTCTACTCAAAGGTTTTCTGAAAATCCATTGCAGATACAGAGTCTTCTTCTAAAATCTATCCTAGAGTTATTTTAAGGGCTTGAACCTGCTTCTTTTTAAGCGATAGGCCCTGATTTAGCAAATGCTAGGATTTGCTCCATCTGGGAATAAAGGTGATTTCACAAGTTCAGCATAAGAATCTATGATTTCTGGAGATGGCTAAGGTCACCCCTTTTTGTTGAATAATGGTGTCATCTTTGAATATTTTCAGACAAGAGTTTTTTCGTGTGTTTTAATATGTTTTTAGTTTGAGATCTGTCTTTAGCATATTTGTACTGAAAACTACTGATTTGATTCTGATCTAGGAGAATCACTAAACCATGCTTAGTAAAATATCATCTTCCAAGCAAATTTTACCTTGGGATTTAACTTGTCCAAGAACTTTTAAGAGTATTTGTCTAAAGGCAAAATGTTTAAAAGCTGGCTTTGAGCCGACATATGGAAGTACAGTGCATGTAATTATTGATCTTTTAATGGCATGTGTGGCAAATTACTGGCACTATATTGATGGGTTCTGCACTTTCTCTTCTTGTGGGGGATTCAGGGAGCCTATTTCTTGCCCCTGAACAGGGTGTTAACTGCCCCACTAGTATCCTAGAGGGGAGAAGTGGAGAGGGAGGGACCCGGGCACGCCCTCTACTCCGGGTCCCAGCCCAGGGACCCTGAGGATAGCGGTAAACCACTTGGATTGTCTATTCCTTCCCCTGGGCTACTTCCCTCTCCTACCCTTCAGCTTGTGGCAGCTTCCTGCCCTCTCTCTGCACAAGCCAGGTGTTCCTTTACCTAGGGTCTGGGTCTTTCTTAGCTCACCGCAGCACTTCTCCAAACTGCTCTCTGCTCCAACTCCTCCAAACTGCTCTCTGCTCCACTGCCTCCAAACCGCTCTCTGCTCCACCGCCTCCAAACTGCTCTCTGCTCCACCGCCTCCAAACCGCTCTATGCTCCACTGCCTCCAAACCGCTCCAACACCTCCCAAACTCCTTCCAAACTTCCTCCTCTGTCTGCCTGAAGCAGGGTTTTTTTTATTAAGGCCTTAGTTGACAGCAGGTGCTCCAATTAACCTGCTTCCTGCTCCCTAGTCTACAGGGAACCACACCCTAATGAGCCTTGAGTTGATATATCTTCCCTCAAGCACTCTGCCACAGCTCCCTGACCCTCCTCTATCACACATGGTTAATTTAATGTTTACAAAATATTTTTAGATGCACAGCTTCAGTCACCTCTTAGAAATTAGTAAGTACCATATACACTGAAGGTAAAACGTTCTGACCCAAAACAGCAATAACTGAAAGACAATGTCTGCCATTGAAAAGTGAACATTTGCCAAGTGTTACAACATTTGTTATCTGATTTACTGCATCATTTCCAAAATTTACAATAGAAAATAACTGCAGAATGTCAGAGATCACTGTGAGAGAGATAGCAATTAAATTTTAATTGCTTAACAGTATTTAATGGCAACACTGTAATGAGCTGGTGGCTCTGAATCCAGTTCCTTTTGGAAACTCATCACATGAGCCATGGAATCTGTGTTGGTAATCCCAGCAATTAGGCCAAAGACTGAGTGAATATTAAGAATGAATTACCTTTTCCTCCACAACCATGATGTAATTGTGTCACATAAACAGGATAGAAGGGAGGATATGAGCTTATTCAGTTCTTACTTGTGCTTATATCTGTTCCGTGGATAAATACTTCAGACTCCAGGGCTGTGAGACTGACATCTTTTACAAGTACAAAATTCACTAAAAAGAAATCTGTTAAATTTAGGGTTAGGGTACAAACAAATAAAGAATTATGATATAGGTGCTCAGAATCTATAATATGATACCGCTTTGACAGATATATTTGTGGTTTGATATCACAATATAGATATCTAATATCTAAATTTTAGACAAATATCTGGTAGTATAAAGACTATGTATTGGCCTATTTTAGAAGAGAAATGTTCACATACATAGCCTTGACATTTTACTACTCTTGATTACACTCCTTACAAAGACCATCCTTATTTAGGGACTCAGTTTATCCAATCTAACCGCAATTATACTGACTCGTGAAGCTCAGGTTATGGAAAGTATCATGCAAAAGAAATCAATCTCATTTCCATTCCTGTGTTTATTATCTCATATTTCTGAGATCATATACTCTAATTTGGAACCTAACCTGGTCAAGACATAATGCCTGTAATTCCCCAGAGCACACCAAATGGATACTGCAGTATGGAGTGCAGCCTTGATCCATCCTGATGCAACATAACCTGGGGTGATATGTTGAGTGTTCATTCGTTGATCATGCCAAATCAATATAACATTCTACGCAACAACCAATTCTGCTCAGTGTTCTCCTGCAGTGGTTCTCAAACTTTTGTACTGGTGACCACTTTCACATACCAAGCCTCTGAGTGAGACACCCCTTATAAATGAAAAACACTTTTTAATATATATATAAATGCTGGGAGCAAAGAGGGATTTGGGGTGGAGGCTGATAGCTTGCGACCTCCCATGTTATAACCTCACAACCCCCTGTGCTGTCCCAATCCCCCCGTCTGAGAACCCCTGTCTTAGAAGGATGCCGTCATACAACTTTTCCCCACAATTCAGACAAGAAAGTTAAAAATACCATAGAGGACAACATCTCTCTCCTGGAATGACCTAATGTACTTTATTTTCCCTACACATTTTCAAGTGGTTATTCTCATGCTTGCCTTACATTTACAGATATTGCATTGTTATGTTCCTTGCCTATGCCACAATCCATAATTAGCATTTTAACAGGGAAAATTATATATTCTGTACTGTATGACATGGTGACTGTTTTCATGTCAATAGATGTGTGAATGTTCTCACTAATTTGTAACATTTATGCTAGGTTTAGCATTTTCTCATGGCAATTATGCATCATTTCTTACCAAAAGTCAGGTAGCTGCAAGGAATCCTGCGTGTTAATCTTGACACTGATAACTGTGTAATAGTCTAAAGTAAAAATAATCATCTAAAGTTTCAGAGTGCCAACCCAAAATAATTTACACTGGAATGACTAAAGAGGCCTTAGTAGACACCACAATCTTCTGGGTATCATATATCATACCAATGGTTCCAATCTGTCTCTCGGGAAAGATCAACTGTTTAATTACCTAAACCCAGTTTAGGACAAATTTCAAGGTCATAGTAGTACCTTCCATTCCTTTTACAGTCTCAGCTGTCTATGGAAACTTCCAGGTCTGAAATTCTGCAGCCTCTTACCAGAACTCTGAATACTTTCAAGTTGTTGGTAGGCAAATAAAAGGTAAAGCAGCTGATAATTCAACTAACTTGTCCTCTGTCAAGTTCTCCTTTACCAATTAGGCTTTGTTTCTTTCATTCTCAAAGTTGGATGGACAATGCATTCTAGTTTAGTTATGCTTGAGTTACTCAAGCAGGGAGATAAAGAACTAAAACTACAAGGCATTTGAAGCTAACATATTGGGAGCCATTTAAAATTGCATCACAAACAATAATTAGGGAAGTCGATTAATTGCGTTAATGCAAGTGATTAATTCAAAAAAATTAATTGTGATTAACTGCAGTTTTAATCGCACTGTTAATAGAATACCAATTGAAATTTATTAAATATTTTTAATGTTTTCTAGTTTTTCATATATATATTGTATTGTGTTATTGAAACCAAAATGTATTGGTTTATTATAATATTTGCACAGTAAAAATGAGATAAACAAAATAAAATTATATTTTTCAGTTCACCTCATACAAGTACAGTAATACAATTTTTGTTGTGAAAGTGCAACTTACAAATCTAGATATTTTGTTACATACTGCAGTCAAACATTTAAAACTTCAGATTTAAAATTTAAATTTAAATTTAAAACTACAAGTCCACTCAGTCCTACTTCTTGTTCACCCAGTTGCTAAGAGAAATAATTTTGTTTATAATTACGATAGTGCCGCCCTCTTTTTATTTACAATGTTACCAGAAAATGAGAACAGGCATTTGCATGGCACTTTTTAGGCTGGCATTGTAAGGTATTTATGTGCCAGATATGCTAAACATTTGTATGCCCCTTCATGCTTCATCCACCATTCCAGAGGACATGCTGCCATGTTTATAATGTATGTTAAAAAAATGTGTTAATTAAATTTGTGACTGATCTCCTTGAGGAAGAATTGTATGTCCCCTGCTCTGCTTTACTCACATTCTGCCATATATTTCATATTATAGCAGTCTCAAATGATGACCTGGCCCATGTGGTTCATTTAAGAACACTTTTAATGTAGATCTGACAAAATGCAAAGACGATACCAATGTGAGATTTCTAAAGATAGCTACAGCACTCGACCCAAGCTTTAAGAATCTGAAGCGCCTTCCAAAATCTGAGAGGATGAGGTGTGGAGCATGCTTTCAGAAGTCTTAAAAGAGAAACAGTCCGACGCGGAAACTACAGAACCCGAACCACCAAAAAAGAAAATCAACCTTTCACGGGTGGCGTCTGACTTAAATAATTCAAATGAACATGCATCGGTCCACACTGCTTTGGATTGTTATTGAGCAGAACCCATCATCAGCATGGATGTATTTCCTCAGCAATGGTGGTTGAAGCATGAAGGAATATGAATTTTTAGCACACCTGGTACATAAATATCTTGCGACACCGGCTACAACTGTGCCATACGAACACCTGTTCTCACTTTCAGGTGACATTGTCAATGAGAAGTGGGCAGCATTATCTCCTGCAAATGTAAACAAACTTGTCTGTCTGAGTGATTGGCTGAACAAGTAGAACTGAGTGAACTTGTGAGCTCTAAAATTGTACATTGTTTTATTTTTAATGCAGGGCTTTTTTTACCTAATGTGTTGGGGCAAGGCCAGATGGCTATAGGAAAGTGATAAGGAACAGATATGTGAGTTCCAGGCTAAACAAATCCCTGGTACCTTTGGAACCAAATGGCAGTTGTTCAGGTTAATCAAGTCACCTGGGGCCACTTAAGAAGCTTCTAGAAAGGAGCAGAAACAGCTAGCCTGATTGGGACACCTGAAGCCAATCAGGGGCTGGCTGAAACCAGTTAAAAACCTTCCCAGTTAGTCAGGTGGGTATGGATGTCAGGACCTGTGGTAAGAGGTTGTATTGTTGGCGAGACTGAGTGGTAGACAAGATATCATATGCAAGGAAGGAGGCCGTGAGGTAAGGGTGAAGTGGAGTGAAGAAGTGGGGACTGCTGTGGAGAAGTAGCCCAGGAAATTGTATTGTGTTTTGTGGCTAAAAGGTCAGCCATCTTAGCTGATATTAGGGTCCCTGGACTGGATCCCGGAGTAGAGGGGGAGCCCAGGCTCCCCCCTTTCTACTTGCCCTAATTAATCACTGACATTGGGAGTCAACAGTAACTGTGCCAGGAAGGATAGCTTCTCCTCACTGGCTTATGATGAAAATGGTTCAATAGGCTGTGACCTTGTCTCTAAAGAGAGAAGGGCTATGTGGAGGGTCACAGTGAGCCTCTGAGGCTAGTGAAAATCCGCCAGGAAACGCAGGATCCATGAAGATAAGGACAGAGCTTTGTCACACTAATGATACATTTGTAAATTCGACTTTCCTGATAAAGAGATTACACTACAGCATTTGTGTTAGGTGAACTGAAAAATATTATTGCTTTTGTTTTTTTACAGTGCAAATACTTGTAATCAGAAATAAAGTGAGCACTCTACACTTTGTACTCTGTATTGTAATTGAAATCAATATATTTAAAAATGTAGAAAACATTTAAAATATTTAAATGGTATTCTATTATTGTTTAACAGTGTGATTAATTGTGCAATTATTCATGATTAATTTTTAATGCCACAATTAATCATAATTAATTTTTTAATCACTTGACAGCCCTAATAATAACCATCTACTAAAAAGGGTTATATTTTCTGTTACCTAAAGTAAACAATTCAGTTGTGCAATTTAGCAATGTTCAAGAGGTCTGATATAGCTGTAAAATATCATTAAAAGAACCAAAGTTACTGAGATCATTTGAAAAACTTGTTTCAGAATCCATATTTCATAAGGAAGTTCATACTGGCTCAAGACTAATGGTCCATCTAGACTAGGGGTAGGCAACCTATGGCACAGGTGATTTTCAGCAAGCTGATTTTCAGTGGCACTCACACTGCCCAGGTCCTGGTCACCAGTCTGGGAGGCTGCTTATTTTAATTTTAAATGAAGCTTCTTAAACATTTTAAAAACCTTATTTACTTTACATACAACAATAGTTTAGTTATATATTGTAGAGGTATAGAAATAGACCTTCTAAAAATGTTAACATGTATTACTGGCACACGAAACCTTAAATTCAAGTGAACAAATGAAGTTTGCCTACCCCTGATCTAGACCAATATCCTGTCTTCCAACAGATACTTCACAGGGAGTGAACAGAACAGGGTAATTTATCGAGTGATCTATCCCTGGTCATCCAGTCCCAGCTTCCAGCAGTTAGAGGTTTAAGGACCAGAGCATGGGATTGCATCCTTGACCGAATAGCAACTAATAGCAACTGATGGATGTATCCTCCATGAATTTATTCTTCTTTGAACCCAATTATACTTTTTGCCTTCACAATCAACATCCCCTGGCAATGAGTTTCACAGGTTGACTGTGCATTCTGTGAAGAAGTATTTCCTTATGCTTTATGTAAACCTGATGCCTATTAATTTCCTTGGTTAACCCCTGGTTCATGTGTTACACGAAGGAATAAATAATACTTCCTTATTCACTTTCAACATTCATGATTTTACAGACTTCTATCATACCCCCTCCCCCCACCCGGTTATCTCTTTTCCAAGCTGAACAGTCTCAGTCTTTTTAATCTCTCCTCATATGGAAGCTGTTCCATACCCTTTAATCATTTTTATTGCTTTTCTCTGTACTTTTTCCAATTCAAATACATCTTCTGATATGAGGTGACCAGAACTGTATGCAGTATTCAAGGTGTTACTTTACCATGGATTTATATAGTGCATTATGATATATTCCTTTCCTAATGGTTCCTAACATTCTGTTATCTGTTTTTAGTGTTGTTGCTTATTGAGCAGATGTTTTCAGAGAACTATCCACAATGACTTCAAGATCTCTTTCTTGAGTGGTAACAGCTAATTTATACCGCCACCATTTTGTATGGATAGAGGCGATTCTTTTTTCCATTGTGCATTACTTTTCATTTATCAATATTGAATTCCATCTGCCATTTTGTTGCCCAGTCAGCCAGTTTAGCGAGATCTCTCTAACTCTTTGCAATTAATTATCTTGAGCAATTTTGTATCATCTTCAAATTTTGCCATCTCACTGTTTACTCCTTTTCCCAGATCATTTATGACTATGTTGACCAGCCTTGGTCCAAGTACAGATTCTTGGGGGACCCCTCTATTTATCTCTCTCCACTGGGAAAACTGATAATTTATTATGACCCTTTGTTTCCTATCTCCCCTGCACTCCCCTGTCGACTCCAGCTTGTGCCTCTTGGCGAGCTGGAGTTCCGGAGTTGGCGGGGGTGCCACTGGTGATCGATTTATCGCGTCTTGATGAGACGCGATAAATCGATCACCAAAAGACTGATGGCTACCCGCGGTAGTGAAGACAAGCCCAAAGACTTTGTAAAAGTCCAAGAATGGTATATCCACTGGATCACCCTTGTCCACACATTTTTTTACCCCCTCGAAGAAATCTAATAGACTGGTGAGGCATGATTTCCTTTACAAAAGCCATGCTGACTCCTCCCCCAACATATTGTCTTAATTTATGTATCTGATAATTGTGTTCTTCACTATAGCTTTCAACCAATTTATGTGGTACTGAATTTAGGCATACTGGCAATTGCCTCTAGAATAACCTCTAGAGCCTTTTTTTAAAAAAATCAGCATCAAATTAGCTATCAACCAGTCATTTGATATAGAGGCTGATTCAAATGATAGATTACATACCACAGTTAGAAATTCTGCAATTTCATATTTGAGTTCCTTGAGAAATTGTTTTTTAAAAAACAGAAAAGTATAATATTGTTGATTACACAGACACTGAGCCTCAGCTTTTCCTTCTGTACGTGTCTATATATGTCATTATCTAGGATAGTCAATTTACTGACACATTTTAAGGTTTACTGAATAAACAAATCATATGTTTCAGTAAATTCCAGTGATTTACATCATGCAGAAACAGAACATCTTACGTAACACATGTGCAATAAAAGCAAACAGATGTTTGCAGTCTAACTGCTGCAGTAATGGAGAAGTTATGGCACTGTATCAAAGGCAAAACACAACCTATTGAGAATTGCCCACCAGAGTTTTAAGTGCAGCTGCACAATTCTGAATAAACAACCCATAAGATATGCCGCAAAGTAGTTTGTGGCATATTTCCATTCTTAAGGTAAGAATTTATAATTAATTGCTAATACTTAAAGTCTTCAGATTAAAATGGGGTTTCAATTTCAAACAGACTAAGAAATTTGAGAGAGACTAAGAAGATAAAAAATGTACAGTAAAAATAATGACTTATGTTACAGAATTCAGCTATTAGGAACACATTCAGTGTTTACTACATAGGAATATGACACAAGTACAAAAAAGTATACCCCTCAGGTGTCCTGAATTGGGTTTTCAAATGGAATCTCCAAGATTAGGCAGTTACCACATTGAACTGTAGGAAACCGAGCAGCGCCAAGAACACACATCACTGGAAACTCACTGTGAACAAGTCAAGACCCTTTAAAAATGATGCTGCATATATCTGTTCTGTCACAGAAAGAGGCTGTTCTCAACCTGTAGGAATGACTGGAACTTTGCACTACAGTGTCCACAAATGTGTTGTTTCATTATTCCTGAAAGTAACCTCACCTGGTTTTAAATGAAGCTGAAATTATACAAACTTCCTACAAATAAAATTAATCACATCTAATAAGAGAAACTGCCACTTCCATTCTGCCTTCACAATAATTCTTTATACTAAGGGCCACCACAATTATTACCGGTGGGTGAGAGTCCAGGATTAAAAATAGTGCAAGACCTAAAACCAGGGGTCTCAAACTCAAATGACCATGAGGGCCGCATGAGGACTAGTGCACTGGCCTGAGGGCCGCACCACTGACACACACACATACCCTCGCTGCCCCGGCTCTGCCCCCACTCCACCCCTTCCATGAGGACTAGTGCACTGGCCCGAGGGCCGCACCACTGACACACACCCTGCCCTCGCTGCCCCGGCTCTGCCCCCACTCCACCCCTTCCATGAGGACTAGTGCACTGGCCCGAGGGCCGCACCACTGACACACACCCTGCCCTTGCTGCCCCGGCTCCGCCCCCACTCCACCCCTTCCAAGAGGTCCCACCCCTGCCCCACCTCCTCCTCTGAGCACGCAGCTCCCCATTCCCTCCTGGAAAGCGCTAGGCACCACCAACAGCTGTTTGGCAAACAAAGCAAGAGATATATAGGAAGTCCAGAGCTAGAAACACGCGCGGCCCAGCCAGGCAGCAAAGAAGCCTCCACTTCTGGCCCCTCCATCCTGCAAACTGCTATGGGGGGACCGGGAGGAGGGGGGGCACCAGGAAGCTTGGCGGGCCGCAGGGAAGGGCTTTGCGGGCCGCATGTGGCCCCCGGGCCGCATGTTTGAGACCCCTGCCTAAAACCAAAGAAAATGTTTCAATTTGTAAAGTGAAAATATTGAGTTTTGTATTAAGAAGTCCTACTGGCAAAAACTGATTTCAAAAGTAATCAGTTTTCCTAGTGCTGATATACTGCACAAAGAGCATAAAAGTCTAAGGACAAAGATCTTGATTTTGTTGATTAAGGCCAAAATTTAGCAAAATGTTTAAGAACATGCACTTTAAGCTTGTGCTTAAGTCCCATTGACTTCAATGTTGTTGACAGAGAAGTTTCTTGGAAATATAGTTTTTTTTGTCTTTCAGTGGTCTGCTGAATAAGGAATTTATCATGAAAATGACCAACTGCCCTACGGAATACATTATTACTAGCAAACCTCTCCATCAACAACACAGCCTTATAGTCTCTCAATCACTGGTCACTGCACCAAAAATTAGACTTAGTGTTGACTAGTTTAGCAAAAAATAAAACACAACCGGAAATACTGTTCTAAAAGAAACCAGGCAGATTCAGCCTGTTAAGGGCCAAGCACCTATAAATCTAGCCTGAAATGGGAGTTGTGGGTGCTCAGCACCTTTCAGGATCAGGCCCAAATTCATAAGCATTCCAAACCTAAAATTCTGACGTGCTACTGAAATATAGCCTGGAATAAACACAGAAACAAATAAATCAGTAGGACAAGCTTACCTAAAGCAGACTATTTGACAGATAACACAAGACAGACGTGCTGAGCTAATTTACTATCCATAGTACATTGGCAAAGACATTCCCTAGTCTTCATTTTCAACCTAGTGCTTTTTTGAACTTTCCAAGCTAGACAAATAGCACAGAATGGTGGATAGAATAATGTATCACATCTTTATATGATTATATATATATATATATATATATATCTTTATATGATAGGGGTTCTGTGTTTGTGCCTGCAAGGAACACTGGGTTTTAGCCTTCTTAAATTTAAATACTGATTTTTTTTTCTGACCTGATCAAGCAAGTTAAAGTTGCGATCAATAAATATAAAATTTGAGCAGACTTCATGGAAGTATTTTAACCAGAGATTATTTTTTTTAATCATCTAAACAGAACTGACCAGTGATTTATCATCTGATAACTGTACATCTCTCCATCAGGGAAAAGAAAGTGTTCCCCAGCTTGAGACCGTCCTTCATTTGCATGACTCTTAAAGCACCTGCACTCAGGGCAGCTGGCACTGTGCAAGCAACATAGGGCTTCCAATAGGGAACACAATGTTTCAATCTTCGGTTGCAGCCCAGTGTGTTCTTCAGAACTACATTTATGAATGCAGAGGTTCCACCCAGCTACATGGGGATTTATGATTAGTACAGCAGTTGCACTAGGAAATAGACAGATTTTGAGTTGCATTTTAAATTTCCTAATTAGAGCAGCAAGGACAGCAGAAGTAAAAAACCAAAACAACAGATGCCCTTTCAAAGAATATATTCTGTATATTTAATCTTGAGGCAGCTGCTGTCTTCTCTTCAGCTAAATTAATATGCCCTGCCTACACTTTTTCATTACCATTAATCCTAACAATGATTCAATGCAGGATCCGCAGAAGGTTGTTATAAATGTTGTCCCACTTGACCCCACCCTTTTTGACACCTGTCTCTCCATGCTATTCCTAGAGATGTTGCTTGCAACTCGGCAACTGCTGACAGTTCTTTTCAATTAGGCATATGCTTCAGGGGGGAAAAGGAATTTACTTGGGTCACTTCAGGGCAATGAAATCACACATGCCATATAAAATGATTACCTTAGAAATCGATAGCATAATAGAATGGCAAAACCTTTAAAAAAAACCCGATAGGGAGCACACAGTTAGTACAGCATGCTCATCTATTATTGCTAGCTCTCTAGATACATTTTAAGAGCCTTGCATTTTCTTATTGAAAAAGCATTAAGATATCAAAATGGAAATGTGATGTGCACAGCCTCTGCTTGCCAATGGATCAGTGCTCTCAATCCCAATTCCATGAAAAAATTAAAAAGTAAAAATAAGTAAACAAAGCGGTGGCTCTGAAAAACCTGTTTAATCAAGTAAGACAGTTGTTGTAGGGTGAAGAGTCAACTCTAGCTTATTTACCCTGGAAACTTTAAAAAATATCCTTAAATACTATAGTTCATGGATTGAAGATCGAGAAATATTAGTTTCCATATTCAACTTCTCTTTTAAAATAAAAGTGTCGTGATAACTACATCCAGCAGCCTCAGCACTAACATTAACACTGTATTTGCTAAAACCACAAATGAATAAGAACCCTCCTGAATGTAATGCACCAGCAATGTTCCACTCAGAGCCAAGCAAAATCATTTTGGCGTAAGTAATCACAGCCTTTGTCAGAGAGTAATAACTTCGCAGCTGCGAAACGTGCACAAAAATTTCCAACTCAGTCCTCTCTGTGTTAAAACTCGGCCTGTCAAATCAAAGTTGTTCTGTTTCACTTCAGCCCTGTCTCATGTTTAGACAGTTAAAGATGGTGCTATAAGTACAGACATACACACAGAAGGCCTGTTGGGGCACAATGCCTTTGCTTAGATTCAATATGTGCATCAGCAAAGCTGGCATTTATTTAGACTGAACATCATCAATGTATTCATTATTTTCCTTGGAGTTAAACAATTAAAATTGACACAGGTCCAAAGACAGGGATAAATCTTGCAGAAGTTGATTACATTATTTAACCTGGAATTAACCTTTAAAACAAATTTAGAGCTTTTTCTCCACCAACCATTTAAAGCGGAAGCCTTTCCTCAGTGTTTCAAGGTATATTAAAATGGGAGTGTTCAACCACATGGGCAAAACTAATTTTAAAAAAAATACATATTTATTGATGGAAAGTATCAAGGAGAAAGGCTATAAAGTTTATGCACCTCAAGGTAATAGCTTCCCAAAAGACCTTAACCCATTACTGCCAGCTGCTCCACCCATAAAATGGCAGAAATATTGCCTCATAATCCAAATCCTGTAAATATGGTGGATTTGTGGGATTATTTCCCACCACTCCCATTTTGTGTGTTCATGGACCAAAACAATTGCTGGAACCAGTTTTAGCCAAGTATACAAGTAGAGTTCCTTACATACAGCTCACTGGCAGTGAACCACTTTCATCACTTTGCATAGGGCAATGTTTCCAGTTTCCAAGATTACTTGCACATCGTCACAGAGAGAAGGTGTGAAGAATTATGCCCATTTTACAGATAAGGAACTCAGGCACAGAGTAGATTAAGAGGGAAGAGTGATCAATTCAGGGGTTCTCAACCTTTTTTGAACCACAACCCACCTGGCTTTTTTGAGGAGGAGTGGGAGGTATTTCTTTGATTTTAAACTTGGAGCTCTCATGTCATTTACTCAAATTTAACCCTCCGTCATGACTGAGGGGTGGTCAGGCCAAATTTGAGTGGTGTTGTGATGTGCTTTGCCGCCTTAGAGAATTTGACAGGCATCTCCTTCCCCTCCTCACTATTGAGAAACTCTGATCTAGTGGATAGGGCATTGGATTGAGATGCAGGAGACTTAGGCTCATTTCCCAGCACATTCCTTGTGACTTTAGGTAAATCACTTCATCTAGGAACTGTTTGATCTGTGTCTATATAACAGAGTCTAGTACAGTGAGGTCCTGGTCCATGGCTGAGACTCCAATAATATAAATAAACAAAGAAAAAATAACTATCCTGTGCCTCAGTTCCCATCTGTAAAATGGCAATAAAACATCCCTACCTCCCAGGGTACTGTAAAGGTAAATTCCGTTAATGATTATGAGGTATTCAGATCAGTACCATACAAGTATCTAGACAGAATAGAATACAGTAGATTAAGAGTGTGTGTTTTTCTTGGAGTGGGTTTCTCCTGGTTTTAAAGCTTGTATTTTATTTACAAACACCCCTGATAAAATCATTTATCTTGTGTCCCTACCTGAGACACAATAATACAGAGTTTCTTGAGGTACCATAAACAGAAGCCAGCAAATATGGGGTGGGAGGTGAGGTGAATGAAGTTCAGAAGCTGCAGTCTTGGCTCAAGGTCCTCCATTCCCAGATTCCCTACCGCTGCTGAGTTCCATCCAAACCAATGATATTTCAGGAGGATAACATGGTATGTTCAGATGTTGGCCCATGTCTAAGAACTCACTATCTACTTTCCTGGCACATGATCTTGTAAAAATGCTATACTGAAGATACAGCATTGCTGTTTTATGTATGCAACTCCCATTAATAGATTCACTTTGAAGGTCAGGAGTTTAGAAATATCCTGTATATTTATGAATGAGAACCTAAATTTGCATAAGTGAATTTTAATGTTGCCAATTCCTTATCACAAATGAACATTTTAGCCAGGAAATATTACATTACAGGAGCTTGCAATATAACTGCTCACTGTTAGGAATACATTAATAAATCTTGCAACATTTTGAAAGTTAACTGTTTTGTTTCTAGTGTAATCAACTTCTTAAAAATCTTCTACATTTTTAGAAATATTCATGTCAATTTTTTTTATTATTATTATTTTTGCTATTTTCGCCCTTAAGAAAGACACCGACATAAGAATTTAATTGGTAACACAGATTTTTTGTGATGAGATTATCAGTCAAAGCTTAGTGCAATGCAATCATACGACAGTGAACCACCAAAATGAGAGAAATGAAATCACCCTAAAAACAAAGTCTGCGCCTGTTTCTGTAAAGTTTTCTGCACACAGTATTCTTCTGTGGAAGGTACCTCTCGGAGGGATCAGTTAAACCAAACTTTCATTCGTAATTTTTGTATCATCAGTGCAATAGAATTTGAAGGAAGTTCTACAACTAGTTGCCTTTTAATATTGACTATCCTGAAGTACTGTACAACACTATACAATTAGAAGGCTATTGAAACATATTCTTTCAGATTTTCACTTTTAATGGCATTCTTACTGAGATATTCTTCAAAGAACTCTTTTGCTCTCTGGATTCAAATCAGTCTATTGTAAAGGTTATCAGAATCTGTAAATGTTCCCTAAGCAAGCCACAGTTTTGTACCTTGACAACTTTTATTTTAGGAGAACAAGTTTCGTTTACAAGTTTTTCAAGACCAAACCAGGCTTATTTTTAAGTAACTTGTGCTTATTATTATTGTAGGTATCTCCATATTCCATGTACAGCAAGCAAGAACATTTCCAGTCATACCAATCAAAATGAAGTATACTAGAAACTACGGAATGAAGAGATATTTCACTTTTATTAAAAATGCACTAAACCTTGAAAAGAAGGACTTTTAGTGTGTGCATATTAAAAATTTTGCATTCTGCAGTTTGCAGGGATTCAGATAGTTAATCAAAGCATCCTAGCTTTATTTCCACAGTTGCAGCTTGCATCTGTGTTCCATCAAAGATAAGAAACTTTGATAATCTCTTTGGTAAAGAAAGGTGTATCCAAATTAGAAACACATGGAAAGTCAGATAAACTAAAATAATTACCCCTCACAGATGTTGCTGTGCACAAGAGGCATAAATTGTCCAAGTATTTCTAAAATGTGCAAGCCATTTTAGGAATGAACTATATACAAGAGCAAGACCTAATAGTAGCACTCTGATTTCCTCCTCATTCTAACAAGGCCACTTCTAAAATGCAAGTGACTTACCTGCTTCTCCATTTTTATAATGTCAGTTATTGTTCTTTTCCTGAAATTCTGTTTGTTTGTTTGTTTGAAGTTGATAGTTCCTCCAAGTAGGGTGCTTTGTTGCCTGGCGTGTGCTGTTTTTCTCAAGATCAGCTGAACTGTAGTCAGTTTGATTCAGGAAGCTGTGCTCTGTCCAGCCTACTGATCACTCCCACTCTCCAGGGTGTGTGCTTACTTGTCTCTCTCATTCAGACTAAAACCAGCCAAGCTCATTTCAGTATAACATATTGCCTTATAGGTAAACAAGCATTGCATTCCAGGTGTAAGAAGCTAATTGAGAATAGGTTTAAGTTAGTTAACTCCACAGATACCAAGTCTGAATGCATGTAGTTTTCTAGCAAGCACTGTAAAGACCCTGCAAAAGGAATATGATACCAGTTTAATTTAAAGCATAGTTTATCATCTATTTAAATATTCATTTTATTAAAACTAAGATATTATGCATTATTACAGTACATGAAACAGAATTTTTACAACAGTATCACGACACCCTCATGATCGAATACTTTAATATTGATGAGAAACAAAGCACAAAAGTCTAGTATCAGAGCAGTAGCCGTGTTAGTCTGGATCTGCAAAAGTGACAAAGAGTCTTGTAGCACCTTATAGACTAACAAACCTGTTAGTCTACAAGGTGCTACAAGACTCTGTCACCAAAGCACAAAAGATGACACTGGTACATGTATCTGTGTATAAACACACAGAGAGAATCTGAGAGTTTTAAAAAGCTAGCAGTACTAAGAATGTTTAATACACGATTACACTAAACAGAACTTTATGTGCAAGAAATAAAGGCTACCAATTATTAAATAATAAAATAGAACAGAAAACACGGGGATTAGAAATCTTGTTGTATCCCTTCTCCAATTCCTTTGTTTGTATTTTGGGTATTTTTAGAGTTTAAGCTCTTTGGGACAGAGATCTTTTCTTTTTTTTTTTTTATATCTCTATCATACTACCACTATCATACCTTGGGCTGCTTTATAACTAGACACACAAGGTGTTCCCTTAGGGCACACATGCTTCTACAGGAGTGGATATTTATGTGAGGAATTGTGGAACTAATACATCTGCATTTTTCATGCATCTTTAACTCCCCTCCACTGCACTCTGCCTACTAATCTATTTCTTCATGGGCTGCTTCTAACATTTCAAAACCAGAGCAGCTTCAACAGTCAAGTAATTCATTAAAAATACCAGAAGTTGAACACATTCTCGGCTGACTCAGTTGGATCAAGACTCACCTGTTTCCTTTCACAACAGAGAGCATTGCCAGCATAATATGGGGGATATCAAGAGATGAGAGGAAGTAGAAAGAAGCAAAAAAGAAAAAAAGTGGATAAAAACTTGAAATGGGACGATATAGTGGGGAGAGACACTGAAGATTAAATACAGATATATACAGACCTAAGAGGAAAAACCCCAACTTATTCATTCTTTCATGCCAAACATATACAGCTGCATGGCTCAGGACAGGCAGTATTCAGTCCTGAACCAGCAACAGGTATAAGGTCTAGTAACAGGCTAATTATTAGGGTTAGAAACATCAGAATACCATCAGAAGGCTAACGTTCCTCTTTCCAAAACATCAAGACGTTTTGTTGAGCTCCAAGAAACCGTGATAGATGGGATTTTGAGAGCCATAGATTATTACATACTGTTTAGAAAGGCTATGTTTGGTAATTTTGAATTGTTTCAATACTTTATTAGCTAGAATATTCCTCTTCCTAGGCATCATGAGTGTTTGGCCTCATGATACTAAAAAGGAGCCCGGCTTTACAGTTAGAGAAATATGAAGAATGATACCAACAAAAATTGTAAAACACTCCATTAATACATTCTAAATAGTCTACCTGTAAAATGTGGCATATACTAAATACCTGACCATGGGATTCATTTAGGATCACTTAAATAATTCACTTGTGGCTTCACAACTTGTGGGCAAGTTGGTCACACCAAACTCATACTATTATGGTGGTTTAGGTTGGATATTAGGAAAAACTTTTTCACTAGGAGGAGGATGAAGCACTGGAATGGGTTACCTAGGGAAATGGTGGAATCACCTTCCATAGAGGTTTTTAAGGTCAGACTTGACAAAGCCCTGGCTGAGATGATTTAGTTGAGTATTGGTCCTGCTTTGAGCAGGGGGTTGGACTAGATGATCTCCTGAGGTCCCTCCAACCCTGATATTCTATGATTCTATGGTAAAAAATTGTACTGTACCACACCATGCATTCTTTCCCTATAAGTAAAACAAGACAAATCCCCAATTAAAAATCAGCTTTTATATGAAGCAAGTCATGTTTGTGCCTGTACTCAAAGCAGTTGGATTCTTCAGTTGATAGTAAATGCTTGAGATGGCTGCTCCTGTACAGGATCAGCTATTTCAAGTATGGCCTGACAGTCCTGATACTAGTCCCATTCTTCCAGCAAATCCACAGCCCCTGAGGCAAGTCACACATCAAAAACTACTCCTTCTAACTACTCACCTCTGTTCACACATGGGTCCTTCCACCCATACCTATTACTTGTCTCTCCATCCCCTCACTCTACCACATCCCCAAAACCTTGTCACCCACTACCTCCCCCAGCTCAACCCTCCGTTCATCTCCATCCATGAGCCAAAGACTCAAAAGGTCACCAATATCTGGATTTGAATCCATCAGGAATACTAACGATTATCCATAGAATCCCAAAATTATAGGTTTGTCAGACCCCCTAGTATGTGGCACAGTGATCACACTTCAAAAGTTTCTTCAATTTTGAAATATGCTACTGGTTTGGGAGATCGTTTCTTTACTTAAAGCAGAGAGTAGCCTTGGAACTAGCAATCTCTCAAATCATAAAAATATTTTCACTACTCTTTCACAGGTGTACCTACACCAACGAGTTCAAATAAGTCATATTAGTAATGTATCACATGTAGTCAGATTATTTTTAAGTGACTGCTGTAATGTATAGTATAGCCTTTGCAAAATATAATCTTGAGCAGTAGTATAATTTTGGGCATTGAAACGTCAGTGTGACTGATTGCTTTCATTTATTTTCCCGTCATTATGTGCTGTCTGCAAGTGATGCTAGGATGATATTAATTACACTGGAATCAACCTCACATATTAATAAGTTGCAAGACGTATCTTTTGAGAATGCATATATATGTGCCTATTCCATATGACATACTTCATTTTGGTCCTGTTTCTTTTTAAAATTTGGGAAATGGAAGGGTTGATATAAAAGGAACAGGAATTAATGCATGTAATGATGTACTCTGGGTAGCTTTCAACACAAAAGCTTACAATTTAACTACACTGTGCCATGCTCCACTGGAGTGCTAGTACCCTGTTTTCCATACTCAACATTCACTAGAAGCTCAGCTGAGATTATTGTATTCTCCACCTTTTATCTGGCATCTGTTTGTAATTACAATGAGCTTTGTTTACTGTGGATAAGGACAGTCTGTAAAAAGGACCTCAAAGGTCAGTGACTAATCCAGTGAACCACTGTGCCCCTTCATGACTGCCAATTGTTCTCCTAAGTAAATGCGTTCTCTACAGTGCAGGCGACTATTCATGAGAACTATTCTCTCCACTTAAATGAGTGACTTGCTTTCATTTTCCCTTCATAACTTGTTCATAAAATACACCAGCATTTCATTGGTTACATAGTGATGGAATCAGCACCAGTGCTCAGAAATCCAGTAAAAACTGAATTTTTCCCATGTTGCCTGCTCAATTTGGAGCAATCATAATGGGGAGAGGCCTTACACCAAGATACTAAATAACCAGTGCCCATCATTTTAATAAAAATCACAACCTGCCTTCTCTATTCAAGTAACTAGTTTAAGAATTCATCTCAATAAAAATTTAAAGTAGGAATTCAATCTGTTGTTACTGAACTCTACATTTGATTGACCACAAGTATCTGTATAGGCACAATAAGCTATTAGGTTATAATAATATTTCTTGCAATCTCCAATCTTCTCTAATCCATAACTTTCTGAAAATTTCCCTTGTTAGGTTGAAACTGTCCATGCTTGAACACCACAGTAAACTGGCCACATTTATTGGAACTACTGAGTTTAAACCAGGGGAGATGTGCAATATTTGGATGCACGGCATTATGATGCTACAGTTTTAAGCGTTAAGCTCCTCTTGTACTCTTGAGTTCTTGATTCTGTTAAGTCAATTGCAAAACTCCCCTTGAATTCGCTGAGGACAGGATTTCACCCTCCATCTTGGTCATGACATCTTTTAACCACCGGTCTATCACCAGAACAGTTTCTCTGGGACTGCTCCTTTCTGACAGGCCAAGAATTCAATAGTGCGTGTCCTTTTTCTCCATAACATCACCCAGAACTGAAGACCGAGAAATCACACACTTGTCATGAATGGCAACAATATGTATTTCCTCAAATAAAATTGACAGATTCAATGCAAATGAGATAACAAAAAAATGTATTACAAACTAGCAAACAGAGAAAACCAGACATAAAACTCAAGAGACTGTCTAAATGATTCCTAAAAAATATCTGGTGCTAACCAAACTCATAGAAACATTAGTTACAAAAGAAGAGTCTAAAAGGCTACCATATTCCAGTCTCTATTTCACAAATGAGTCTCTGTCTCCTAAAGCTACACTCTAAAATTATACACCTCTCCCTCTCTATAGAAAGGAAAGTTGGTCTGGTCCAGGCCAGAGAACCTAAAATGACTTTCATTTGATAACTATACATGTTTTTAATATTTCCACATTATGGAAGGGACTGTTTCTAAAATAGACCAATTATCCATACATACTTAAAATGGAGAACTAGCACTCTTGGGGTAAGACATTATAATTCTATTAATGCAGATCAATCAAGTATACACAACACACAACTATGAATATTTTGAAGTGGGGTTTTTTTCTCCCATTTTATCCTTTTTTCCCAAAAAATGCACAAAATAAAATTCATTAAAGAAATTATATTAAAGAAACATTCAAGTTGCAAATGAAAAGACGCAAGGAAGAAATCAAGAATTGAAAAGGTTAAGGGGTTCAGAAAATCGTAATTTGTTCATGTTGCACATACTAGATGCAGTATTTTAAAGTATTGGGTCAATTAAGCATGTAACTCATCTGTAGCACACACGCTTATGGATCAGTGTACTGTAATAAAAAGCGATGGTTGTATAGTATTTTCTGATTTTGGTAATTAATTTTACAACCTTAACATATTGCTTATATTTCTTATAACAGTCTACCGTATTAACTGACCTTCACATAGGAACAAAGATATCAAAACATGCTAAAGTCCTATGGATATTATTTTACCCTTGGAAAAAGATCACCGTGGTTTCTTCTTCATCGCTCACAAAATGTTTAATTAAAACCTTTGTAATATAACAGTCTTGTACCAAGTATAAGGGCAACTTTAAGCCTCAAAAACATGTTGATACAAGAGAAAAAAAAATCATGGGTTTTTTTCCATTAAATAAATTAAAAACTCAAAGTTGTAGCATCTGATGAAGCAATCAGTATCGGAGGTAGCAGAAAACTATTTGGTACTGAGGATCTTAAATGTCTTAGTAGGAGAAGTTAATGAAATAATGGTAATAATGTCATTAAGGAAGATTAGAGGGAGATTCAAATACTCTGGAAAATAAACAGTAAAATGCATATGTTCTCATCATGGAAAATACCTTCTGAAAACCATGAGAAGACTATTCAGAATATCTAGACCTAAGAGGGTCTCATGAGAAGTACTTAGGGCTAGATTCACAAAGAAAATGAGTTGCCTAGATAATAACTGGGATTCAGAAAGCCTGAGTTTGGCACCTATGCTCCTTATACAATGAATGGGGAGAGACTGGCACTTTAGAATGGAAGCCACAAAAGCCAGCACATGCTAGGTGGCTCCTCATCTAAACTAGCCAATGGGGGATAGCTAGCCAAACGGATATCTAGCCACTCCTTGCCTCTGACTTCCCCCTCCTGGGACCCCTGCCCCTAACTGCCCTCCAGAACCCCACCCCCTACCTAAGGCTCCCTGCTTCTTGCCCCCAGACTGCCCCTCCAGAACCCCCAATCCATCCACTCCCTGTCCCTAACGCCTGCTCCCCTTACCATGCAGCTCAAAAAAACGTGGGGCTCAACGACATGCTGCTGCCACACTCCCCAGCTGAAGACACAGCCCAGACCCAACGTGCTCGGCAGCAGGGGAGCGAGCGGGCAGCCACACTGAGAATGCAGTGGGGACAGGGGAGGGAAAAGGGGGGAGAAGGGGAGCAGGGAGCTACAGCTGCCGGAAGCGGCGGGAGAGTCCAGAGGCTTTGACTGCCAGAGCCCAACACTATGCTCTGCACAGGGGGAAATCCCGGACGTTTTTAGACTTTTACAAATTCCCCCGCCGCTATTTTTAGCCAACAAAGCCAGACATGTCCAGGAGAATCCGGACGAATGGTAACCCTAGATGAGCTGCAAATCCTCTCTTGGCGTTAGATACCTATGCCATTTCTGCAAGAAACCAGGAGAAAAAACATATATGTTTTAGCTCAGTAGTCAGAGCATTCACATGAATGTGAGAGACCCCCGCAGCTTAAATCCCCCACCCCTCTCCTGGAAGGAGGTGGGGGCGGAATTGAGCAAGGAATCTCCTATCTCTTACCTGAATACTCTAGTCACTGGGCTATTCAAATGTGGGGCTCCCTCAATGTCTCCTGCTGACACTGTTCCACTCTGAATAAATTATGAAAGAATCATCAAAGCAGGGAGGACCAGACCCCTGGTCTCCCATCTCCTAGGTGAGTGTTCTAATCACCAGGCTACAGAGCCATTGTAATGGTTGTGCACAAGAGTGCTCTTCCCTACCCTCCACCCTCCACCCTCAGAGATCATCTCATAATTTAACCACAGTGCAACAGCTTCATCATAGGACCAGAGAATTTAGGCACCTACAGGGTTTGGGGGCAGCTAAGCAGCAGTTTTACAAAAGTGGAGGTTAGGTGTCTACATCCTTTTGTGAATGCAGCTGGAACCTTAGGAATCTAGATAGCAGAAAATTTCTCCAAGTCTTTATCAAATTCTGGGATCTCAACCACTAAGACAGACTGTAATTCGAGTTTGTTTTACAGCCCTTTAATCTTTCAAGATTTCCGTAACTAGTAACTATGACCTTCCTTAAAAGCTTTACAAATATGTTAACACCAGGCCTATTTCAGAACATTCTGCCGTTATTTGATCAGATGGGGAGCTAGCTATCCGAATGTCAAACTAATGAAGGTGGGATAAAGATCTTTGAGCTAGTGGGATGGAGGAAATTGTCATGTATGGAGCAAAACCTTACGGATCAAGGTATATTTGGCCCTGTGTGGGCAAACCAAGGAGTGAGTACCACAGCCCATCACAATCCTGAAGGAGGCCAGCATCAGCTAATTGTCCAAAGCAGATGTGCCCGAGAATGATAACGAAAGGTCCTGGTACCCTGAGCACCAGACAGCACTGGAGGGAAACTTGTTACACATTTTAACCTGTTCATCCACATCCCTCTGTGCTTCTGGAGGAAGCTTTGCTCAGGCAACATGCTTCCTTCCCCTACTCACTGAACATTTCTGCCTTTTACAGACATAATTTAGCCCAAGCCTAATAAAAAGGAATAATGGATAAAAGCCCCAAATCAAGGTTAAATTAAAAATAAAATTCAAATATCTAAAACAAAGAGCATGGGCAATAAATCCGAGAAATGTGGTCATGTATATGAGAAAGTAGACACAGAATGGTGCCGGACATACATAAAACATGATAGAATAAATTGACAGAAATGGAATTTCATTATTTATGGACAGAATCTATGGGCCAATTTGGAACTTAGTTTTCATTCAGTCCATACTCAGGCAAAACTCTCAATAAGGTCAATAGAATGTTCAGTGAGTAAAGATCTCAAGATATGACCCTATTGGTAAAAAAAAAAAATTTATATTTACAGTATTGGTACATTTAGTGACATAGAATTGCCTTTCAAAAGGAAAAGACAACAGTAAATCTTTATGAATTACTATAATGTAGGAAAAGCAAAGTGGACAGGTGACAACAGACTGCCACAAATCTGGTTCAAAATACAAAGTAGAGGGGATGAAGAGATCATTCTAGAACATACAAATATAATGAATATATTTGCATAAGAATTGGATCTCTGTGGACTTCTTGAAATATTTGGAGAATAATTTCTTGTTCCAAAAAGTAGGAAAATATACCAGGGATACTGCAATTTTAGATTCACCTTTGATACAACAAACAGCAAGTGGAAAGACTAATGCCATATGGAATACATATATTATATTTAAATATTATATTTCAGAGAACAATTATTGCATTCACATCACTGAACATTCCTCGTGGAGGATATCATGACATGCTCTGGGCATCTCTGAACAAACAAAAGTGATAAAGAGAGAAAGCAAAGCAGGGCAATAACAGTAAGAAAGTTGGCAGGTACCATACGAGGAACAAGGGGAAAAGGAGACATTATTTAAACAAAACAAACCAAATAGTACATATGAACTCTCTATCCCCTTTTTCTGTTTTAAAGGAAACCAAGTGAAAGAGGGGGAAGACTTATTCAAAGTTGACCAAGGATACATTAAAAAAAGTAATGGTCTTCACCTAAAGAAGAACAAGTTAAGATTAGATACCAGGAAAAACTTCCTAATAGGAGCTATTAATCAATGGAACAGTCTGCAAAGAGAAGCCACAGAGACATCATCAGAGTAAATACTTAGAGAGAGATTAGATAATACACTCAGAAGAATACCATAGCAGATAAACCTGCACTACAAGCAGGGGGCTGGACTTGATAACCTTTTCCAGACCTAACTTCTGAGTCTTCGTTTTATGCTACATATTAAAAAAAACGATATTTTTGTTTCACAATATTATTTAAAGGCCCAATACTGAAAACATTCACCCATTCCAAGAGTCCTTAGTCACATGAATATTCTCATTGAAATTAGTTTATCCCAAGATGTTTCACATGATAGAAAAATCTCAGAAATTTCTCTCTGAAAATTAGAAAATCCTTCTGCCACTATTTGCCAGGTCCTAGTTTGAGACTAAAGTATGGGTGACATTTCAAATTAAGGTTCTGAACTCATCTATTCACCAGAGATGGGGGAAATTGCCTTCCCAGCTTTCCTTCTGCCTACACAGAAGTCACCCACTTCCCAAGGCTTGTTAGTGGATGGAAATTGTAGGGGGGAGGTTGGAGGACCCTGACAAACCTCCATAGGCTTGGGACAATGAGCTTTCTAACACTTATGGCATGTGTGGAGAGGGTCCCCCAACAAGCCTCTTCAGGCTCACCAGAGACATGATGTATCCATGTGGAGCCTTATTTTTGTGCACCCCTAGCATCTGCAGAAGTGCTCCCCTCCCCCCATATAGAGGAGAGCCACAGGAAGAGAAGGAGTGTATGCCCCACAATGATCTTGATCTCACTATTCCCATCTCCCAGAGAGCTCCAGCAAGGGACCAGTGGATCCAGACAGATACACAAGAGTGGGTCCCTTTTTAGGAAGTCAGTTTGCAGGGGGGGACAATAGCCCCTTGCTCTCCAAGCCCCCTGCTCTCTCCTCAAGGGCTACTTAATATTTAGCTAATGTCATGAATCACTTTCCTGGTGCAGAGAATGTTAAGATCACACAACAGTAAAATCTTTCAAATATTTGGGTCTCTTGTAATAAGACATATCATTAAGCCACTCAAACTATATTATCTCTGTCTTGTAGCAACACCCTGAGCAAATTAGATATTCAGACTACCTCATCCTTCCATAATAAGCATCATTTTAGCAAACACCACAAAATTAAGGTATTAAGTGTAACTATGCTATGGTTGACCCAACTGTGGTTAACTTAATGTTCATACGCCACCCAGAAAAAAGAAAATGCCTACTTTACAAATTCCCAATTGAACAAATAGCACACGTCGGGCAATTTATTCCCCAGTCTTCATTCAGGCCTTACTGCTGGGAGCTGCAAAAGGCACTTAGAACTTTGCTGCTGGGCCCTTCAATTACATGTTAGCCACTTATGCAAGTGTTATTAAGCATAATAAGCTTGCCTGCATATATCAGAATCCTGGTCCAGATCATGAAATCAAAGCCTTTCAAATAAAATATTTGATTGTTAAATGGTGACAGAGCAACTCACTTAGTATTGGAGACTTACATATGAAAGTAAATATAACCAAATATTTTATGTTGCCAGAACTCGTGCAGGAAAAAGAAGATGAGTGGCTGATATCTCTACAGTGCCAGAATTAAGATAGCTTGGCTATCTTACTTGTGCATTCTATCCTTTTAAATATTTGGGTTTCTTTCTTAAATTTAGTCTTAGATTCTCTGCATCCGTGTATAGGCATGTGTGTTGTGTGAGCAGAGACAAAACAGACCTTAAGCTTGAGTAGGAAACCTGAGAATGATCTCTTACTCAGTGGTTCTTCACTTTATCAAGACCCTCATGCAACACATCCTGGTCCACTCTAAGAACCTGAAGACCAATGACTCTATGATTTCAACTTAACTCCAAGATTTGATTATTTCTGGTAGTCAATTGGACCACCCTTGATGGAAAACTGGAGTTTGAAGAATAGGGCACTGATGTGACATTTTGCCATAGGATATATATTATTCACAGAAGCAGATATAAATGGCAAATATTGACAAATACAGAAGTTTAATTAACTCCAATGTCTAAGAAAACTTTTCTGCTTGTAAACTGATATCTAGGTACTGGAATGTGTTCATTGTCCTGGGGGCTCCATTACCCAAGCTCCAATATTTGCTCACTTAAATGCTTATTTTCCATCTTGCTCAAGCACATCTCATTATTCTCTCTTTTCCAATAATGTTGGGAGTGTAACTGAAGGGAGAATTTGACATAATTGCCCTGCCCTTTATGGTAACTGCTGTGACACTTATTTGTATGACTATGGACAAACTACCAGCTGTCTTCAAAAGCAGAGCATGATTGCACTTTCCTTTTAAGCAGAAATGTTTAGTTTAAAGGCCGTCTTAGAATTACGCTGTTTGAAGAGAGAAATAAAAGTTTGTTTATGGCGGGAAGATCAATAAGGGGGCTGGTTTTTTACTGCCTGCTAGGTACCAGGTTAATTTTAAAATATTAGCAGTCATGTAAATAAAATCCAGGAAGTAAAAGGAACTTTTATTCTCTCAGAAACAGTCCTGATCCTCTCACTTTTCTATCATAGCATAGAAGCTTTCTGTATGATTTGGCACCAAAAAAGAACTTTTTTTCCCCTTCAAAGCACAGGAAATTTTCTCTCCCAGAATATACACCACAAAATGAAGCGTGAAAATCAAATTAAATTTTTAAACAGTTAATTTTATTTTACATAAACAACTGCTGCTACTGTCAGAGGAAGCTAAATATACTGCAAGTGCCATAACAAAAAATGAAAATGAGTCAAATGTGCCCTTGCTAAATACAAAGTGAGATGCATGTAAAGGAAGCCATCTCTCAAAGTCCTGCCTCCTCCCATTTGGAAGGCAGGTGTTTAAAAGTGACTTGAGCTACTTAAAAATAAATTAGCTCTAAATTATGTGCTGAATACCCGGGAAAGCAAGGGTAAAAGCACCTTATGCTGAGATCCCATCATCTGTCACAATCTAAGCAGAAGTAAGTTTGGTCAGTATCTGTAGAACAGACCCCTATTAAATATATAAGTGCTGCAGGACAAAAATTTGAAGAAAGTACTCTTCTTTCTCCCTGAGTACACAAAAAACCAATGGCCCACCATGGTTCTGGACTAAAAGACCTTTCCAGCCTTTCCATGATGGAGAATGAACTTTGGTCTCTGCAGCACTGTCTAACATCTTTCCACAACAATTACCACTACTCAAACACACCTACCATGTTAAACCCAAAAGGTAATTATGTTCCTTTGGTGGGTGAAGTGATTTCAGTATAAAAATGTACTTTAAAAGTCTATAAAAAGGTTGTGATTCTTGCAAAAAGCTGTACATAGCTTTATAAAATCCCTACATCGTTCTAAATTTTCATTCTAGGACTTCTGCAGTCATGGCTGGTCAGCTCACAATGCACTTTGACACACCAGCATGTACACATCAGTGTCAGCAAGGACGACTGCTAGATCATGCAGCTGCTGATGTTCCGCCACTTTTTGGTTTGGCCAACCAGGATATTGGAGTTGAAGGAATGTTGTTTGTTTGTTTCTGTGGTATGGACTATGTATCCTTCCTGAGACACATGTCAGCTTGAGGTTTCTTATTATTTCCAGCAAATGAGAAGATAATTGAAACCCCTTAAGCACTACAACCATGTTTCCTGTCGCAAGAGAGATTGACAGATCTAGTAACACAGAGGATGCTGAAAATAAGGACTAGGGCCTACCTCCTATCCATTCATATTGTTGCTGCAAAGACTATTCTACCCACTTATCATTTTGACATGTAGCACTTCTTTTTAACCCCTCCATTGACTCCCTCTTCTCTACTGCATAAAACAAACTACTTGTATTAACTTTCCTGACCCTTTACAGTTGATTTCTGCCCCCCACCCCTACCCACCTATCTCTCTTATTTAGTGTCAAGCAGTCGATGCTTCCCCGATCAGCCCATCAAGTGAGCCTTCACTATTCTGCCCACAACAGCCTGTCATGGCAGCCATTATTGTCTCAGTGTTTCCTTGTAATCCACTGTCCCCTAACTATTTATATCCATCCACTGTCTCCTGACCTATACTTAGTGTAAGCTCATCGAGCAAGGACTGTCTTATTGTTCTGTGTTTGCACAGCAGCTAACACAATGGGGTCCAATGGGCCATGACCGGGGCTCCTAGGCACTACAGTAATACAAATAATAAATAAGAGCTCAAAATACTTAATAGCAATGATAACACAGTGATCTGCCCATGGTGGTGGCAAGGTTTGTTGTTCTGCAGACGTCTGTCTAGTAAAAACTAAACTGAGATCACCATCTTGGGAATTGGTTAGCTTTCTAGCAGCTTTTTGGTTGTTTAAAAAGATGGGGGATTCTCTATGGGGCCCATCAGCTTTGGAATTCAGTCCCTAGCTTGGGCTTGAGGTAGTTTTATTATGTTGGCCATCTGGATACCCTGCCAAGTCCGTCTGCCAGAGCTGGTTTTGGGGGCGGGCTGAGATAGAGGCAGGCTGCATTTTTGTTTTGCATGATTGGACTGTTGAAGGGGCTTCTGATTTATAGTATGTGTGCTGATGGTGATCATAATTGGAGCTGGTCAGGTATTTTCATTTTTGGTCAGAAAATGTTCATTTTTTCCAAACCAACGTATGTCATGGAAATATATTGGTTTAGACAAACCTTTTTTCAGGAATGGTTATCTTAGGTTCAGGATATAATTTCTGGTTAAAGAACACACAGAGACAGAGAGACACCCTAGAGTGGTTGACAGCCTGGTGGTTAGGCACTGAGAGGGGAGGCCCAAATTCATGTCTCTTCCTTTTCTGATTCTCCCACATCCTAACTAAAAGCACTACTAATCAGGCTATTGGCTATTCTGGGATTTTCCTCTTCCTCCTTTCCCCTGCCCCCACAATCCTGGGTCTGGGAAACCTTCCCATAAAAATTTTCATCAAAACCAGTATGTTTCCTTGAAATATCTGTTTTGATGAAATGACATTTTTCAACAAAAAGTTTGACAGAAAATTTTTCAACGCCCTCTATCTAGGGCCAAATACAACCCATCACCTAAGTGTTGCAATGACCATAGGACCTGCATTTCCTATCTTCAGTTTTTTATTCCATTATTAGATAAATAGCCAAACTGTTAGATAAAGCGACAACTCATATCAAGCAAAATTGCAAACATTTATGAAAAACATAGAAGGTTAGATTTTCGAAAACAGAAATGGCACTTGGGCACCTAATTCCATTGGCCCTCAATGGCTATCGAAAGCCATTTGTGCTCTTGAAAATCTACCCCAAAAATCTATTTTGCAATCAAATGGAGGGAGGGGGAAAATAAACTTGTTTTCCTTTTCCTTTCCAACAACAACAAAGCACTTGGAACAATAGTTTGACAGAGAGATTTCTGAAAAAAAGAAAAAGCAGCACTGACTGCTTTGGGAAATAGGAGAATAGGACTTCCTTTGGCCCCCAGCAAACCCGGGGATGTTTGCAAGGCCATTTCTGGGCAGTACACAATAAATTAGAGAAACACTTTAAGAATCATTCAATAACAAGATTCGTGATCCCTAAGAATGCATAACAGAATCTGTCAATAGCAGCAGAGAGGCAGAAGATTTTCAGTGATGCTCCAGAATTGCCATGTCTATATCCTATAATTACCCAAATAATATATAGTCTATCATCAAATGCTTTTGCAGAGAGATTTATTTTGGGGGGGTCTTTTCAAAAACAACAAATTGATGTCAGAAACCACAGCAGGGTGGGGTTACTGAAACTGAGCTGACAGTTGGCATTAACTACCAGAAACTCACGGGTCAGATTTAATTTGTTTCAATATCATGGGCTGAAATTTGAAAGTCATCTAAATCTTTGACCCTGAGTTCCCTCGTATTCCATGGCCCTTGCCAGAGTGAGTCAACCTTTCCGTTCCCAAAGTCAGTGCAGCACTGCAAAGCCTACAGAAGTGCAGGGTCCTAAGAACTACCGAAGAAGCCTCTTGCATGGCTTGTGCCTAAAGCCAACACAGAGTTTTAAATGACTTTTTTGTTTTTCAAGACATCTAGACTTTTTAAATGTCACCTCTTTATTTAGGTGCCCCAGCTCTGAAAGGGTATTAAGCACAGAATGCATAGACAATCTGTTCTTTGCAAAGGATAGCAACCTTCCTATACAACACAAGAGCAGTCTCCTGTCAGCACAATAGCCATGCCATGATATGCTGGTTTAATTTGCTTTACATATGGAAGATTTTATAAAGTTTAAAGTGTACTGAACACAGTTCTGAGCCACAGCTGAATTTTATGGCACGATTTACCCAAAACATATGACTAAATGATAAAACAATAGTGCCGTTCTCAAAGTATTCACAATGGACTTAAGGTTTGATAATTTTCTTTGCATAAATAAGAACAGAAATAAGCTTACATAGCGGCAGATGGCTGTGGGAATCAAATACAAGCAACAGCAAAAATACCCATCTCAAGACTTTTGATGTGGTTTGCAAGCCCTGTTTTAAATGGTAACATATGCAACAGTACAAACTAATGCTAAGTATAAAAGATACTTCTGTGTACTGTATGTTATACAGAGCAGAGTAAAGAATCTCTGCAATGCACTGGAAAAGTCTACCCATAAACACAATACTGCAACCCATATTATTGTCCACTTTCACTATCAGCCCCAGCTCCAGTTCCTACAAATGTGCTAAATAAATTTCCTAGAACAGAATGTGCCCAGTTTCCAGACACAAATAAAAAGCATGTAGAGTGGCAGACTATCCTAAATCTATATGCAGAGCTTCCACTGATAGTAATGGGAGTTGCATGTATAGGATTCATCCCTATAGAAACAGCCATAACTCTTACACATTAATAAAAAAATGTTAAGATACTGAGTGCAACTTGAATGTAGAGCTATCCTAGGCTCTCTCTCATTAACCAAAATTCAGGCAGGTCTATTCTCTAGAGTCGGTGCAGCAAAAGAATAGTTTTCCTAATTCAAGCCTCTGGATGAGAGAACTCTTGTGTATTGAGAAGCAGAAAATCATTTGTAACCAGTTTTTTTGCAAAAAAGAAATGCTCTTTGCTACCTGAGTTGCCCATCAGCCAGCATTACGTTGAGCACTTTATAACTGCTAGTGGTATGGATCTTAACAAGCCAGTGGTGAGCACTTTAAGTTATTCAAAAAGAAATTACTTCACAGATTCCACATCTGCTACGTAATTTACACCACACTGAAAAAAAGTGTCTGGGGAACCAGAGAGAAGTATTAGTGAACCAGTGTATTACACACCAGCAACTTCATTCTCCCCACTTTCATCAAGCCACTCTTTTCCCTCTTTAAGTCGTCGCTCAGTGTCCTTCTCCTTCCTCTCAATCCCTCTTTTCCTTATTTTCATTCCCTCTCCTCTCCCCTCCTCACCCGGCCCTCAGTTCACCTCTTTTTATCAAAGACATAAATTGTAACAGGGCAGGAGGTAACCAGTTCACTAGATTCAAGTTTGCACCACCCATTTCAAAGTTTAAAGAAGTTAAAGAACAGATCTTTCTCTTACAGCTCAGCTGTGTTTATTTTCCTGCCTGCACTGCCTGCAGCACTACTATTGTCCTTCAGATGTGTTTATTTTCCATCCACTGCTTGCCCAGCAGCAGCAGCACAAACACAGTCTAGAAAGCTTTGCCCTTGTCCATCACAGCAGGAGCCATCCTCAGTGTCTATTGGGCTATGTCAACAAAGTTACAGGTGGGCAGGCAGCAGAAAACAAACTACTATGGAAGGATTCGAACATACATCACAGACTCAGGCACGGAGAGAACTGGAGATGGCAGTCAGTTTCACTTAGTGGAAGACATTGGGAGTACGGAAAGCACTAAAGAAGAGGGGACAGTTGCAAAATTTGGGATGAGTTAACCATAATCTTTTTGTTTTGTTTTTTCCAGCCATTGCCACTCCTCCTTTTGATTCTTATGTATTTAATAATTACTGGAGAGTGACTCTGAATGCCATGAGTCATACTCATACAGTAAGATGGATTCATTGCCTGATATTTCTGCTCAGATATCTCTCAAAAACCTCTCCTTAGTGAGACTCCTGCCTTGGGCCCTTTCTGAAGTGGTAGGGCAATCAGTATTCTAATTTGGTAAAGGAAAAGGGAACAGTTTTGAAAGCAAAATGGGGATACAACCAAATTACCACCTCATTGTTCTGAAATGGTTCTTCTTGAGTTAAGCCTTTTATGGATTCCAAACTTTTAGACACAGATTGGAGAATCCCTGTTCAGATGAGAAATGCCCATTTTCTGGCTTACCAGTGTCTCCTCCCCATTTGGAGATAAGATAACAAAAGCCACATTCTTTCTTTGAGCATAAGGTTTCCACTGATGTCAACAGAAGCCACATTCATATCTCCACCACTGGAATTTGTCCTTTAATGGGTAAACATCCATTCGTTTTCAAAACTCTTAAAACTTTCCTCATTACCTGTGTAAAGCAATGTTACAAGCAATACTTAGATTACTACTCCTGAAATAACACTTTCTATGACATGCAAAAATTGAGAAAGGTGATTCTAAACTGGTCCTTTAATTTAAATGAATTCCAAATCTTTCTGTACAGGCAAAATCGATCAGCTTTTCATCTGGAAGTTTTTTAAAAATGTACGTATATTTTAATTAAGTTGGCATTTTCACATCTCATGTTTTTGGAAATTTCCATGTGACATTTTCATATTGTGTGCCACTTGGACTGCATTTTCTGTGAGAAACCAAGCCATTAGTTTTCCAGTCTCAACCCCCAAGATTCAATGATTGGCCAGATGTGACAAAGGGCATCAAGAGTATACAGCTAGCCTAAAACCACACCCAAACTCCTCCTACCCCAAAAAATAGAAATTAAAAAGCCGATGATTCATTTCTTTTCAGTTCTACTTAATTTACCAACACCTTTAACTGACAAAGAAACTAGTGGATGATACAAAAATTTGTATATACTTACTAACGATGTACAATGTGAGGAAGATCTGAGAAACCCAGGCTATGGTCTCAGAATTGACAATTCACAGCATGTGTTCACCTGGACTCCTCACTGCTTCTGGATATCTAAATAAGCATGGCCACATAAAAAATACCCTATTGCACCATTCCCTTCACTGATTCCTGATGGAATATGGGTTAAATTCAAGGTTCTGAACCTCATCTTTAAAGCTTTCCCTAGGACTGGCCAAATTTACCTGGGGGACCACCTCAGCTGTATGATCAGAGTTCCTCCAGTGACAGCTACATTCCACAGAAACAATGGAACTATAAATCTCAAAAGGTTAAGAAGAACGCACAAGAGATAGAGCATTTTGGTGTGTGGCCCACAAAACTAGAACTTCCATCTGGAATTGATCAGAATAACCATGACCTTCAAAGCAATATGCAAAACCCACTTCTTACAGCTATTAAATAGATATTACATCTCATTCTATGATAACTCTGAGAATCTTTCTGTTCCCTGTAAAATTTGATATCAGCTGTTTTAGAGAGAAAATATGTGAACATGAGCACACATACTGCACAAACCACATTAAAGCTGCAAAAACTGACAAGCCAGGACATTTTAACTTAACCAACACTCCATCCATAGCTCACACTATTTCTGTTAAAGAAAAGAAAAACTAGAAAGGCCTAACAGCTCTGGAGAATGAAATATTAGCCTTAAGATTGAAGTCCCTGGAATGTGTCTGTTTGCATCACCATTCTGTGGATTTAGTTTCACATACTGAACTTCATATTATTCTTTGTATGTTTGTGTTCTTAAGTCTTTGTTTTTCTTTAAAATAAATGGTGGGAAGAATGAAAAGTAAAGTACTCGTCAATTAATAACATTAGAGAGCTGAGTCCAGAACAATTACTGTGGTATTAGAAGAAGATTTACAAATACAGGCCAGAGAAGAGGTCAGATTTCTGCTATTGTTTTCAGGGTGGGTTTCTTTCCATAAAATATAAAGTAGGTTGCTTAATTAGGAAAAATGACACATAGTGGGTTAGTCTCCCACCTCCCTTCCCATCAAGTTCAGCCAGATAAACACTCCAGGTCAGATTCTCAGGTGGATCAAGTTGGTGTAGTTTCACTGACTTAACTAGAACTAGGCTGATTTCTAGCAGCTGAAAATTTGGCACTCCAGGTATATATTCAGTGGTTAAAGTCTTTCATGCAAATTCAGACATGATTACCTCTAAATTCAAGTTATACATTCCAATAGGAGAGTCTCATTTCTGTGCTACCACTGAAGTTTGCATCCACTGATGATCTACATCAGCCATTTTGGTTATTCAGTCCAAGCTCCAACTATGAATCCTAGACAAAAATAATGTAACGCTCTAGAGAGAGACTACTGACAAAATTCAAGCAAACTGGACTGCCATATAAATGCTTCTTGTGCCACTCACTTAACAAATGTCCACCATATAGATGACAATGCAATTTCCTGCAGGCTATCCACTAACAAATCCAACGTAAACAACATCCGTTATTATGCAGTGGACCAGAGAAGGCAAATGACATGATATCTAGTAGAAGTGATACAGAAATGATATGGAGCAACTCTGCACCTAAACCAAGCAATGTCCTTTCTTGAGCCAGCAAATATTCCCAAAAAGTGCTTTGTGCTTTCATAAAACCTGTCTGAATGGAAAGGCCAGTAGGGTAATGAAGGAAGAGGAAGTGGGGGGAAAAGAGGTGAGACTGAATGGCTAATGCAATCCAGAGAAAATGGGAAGTGGGGTGATAGAAAATATCATTCTCTGCAATCCTCTTGCTTTATATAGTTCGTTTTGGAAAACAGATGTTTTTGAATAATTTGAAAGAACTTGCACTCTGTTCTAGAATGCTTTAAGGTTCTCTCAATAGAGGCTCCAATCAGGATCAGGAGCTCATTGTCCAACATAATAACACAGAATCAGAAATGTAGGACTGGAAGGGACCTCAAGAAGTCTACAAGTCCAGATACCTGCACAGATGTAAGACCAAGTAAACCAAGACCATCCTTAGAGATACATAAGAAGACAGTGAAGGGCTTACAATCTAAGATGGTCACCAATTAAGTGAATGGATCTAAAAATGTATTTTATTTATTCCCGACTGCTGTGGTCTGAACTGACTGTCTCTGTGATGACAGAGCACAAGGGAACAGCCACCGATTTTACTGGACCCATTGATTACATGAAGGTGGTCATCAATTGTAACACAGGGTCACAAGTATTAACTGTCCCCTTTAATTTTTAATTTGAAGGAGGGGCATGTCCCGCCTAAGGAAAACATTGAAAACCAGCACCCTATTGCAAAGACCATCCCACCCTTCATTTATAATTAGGGGAGAAAGCAAGGTGATCCTGACCACCTAACACCTGTTTGTGACTTCGATGTTGAAAATTCATGTCATAAACCCTTCCTGGGAAAGAAGAGTTCAGAGCAAATGAATGCTGCTCAATGCAATATTCTGCAAGAGCAGAGTCACATTCCACAAGAAAATCCCAACCACTTTTCTGAGCTCAAACATTTTATTTAAAACTTTGTCATACAAAAGGCCAACAAACCTCAGTGAGGAGAAGGAGCTGACGCTGAATGCCCCCTTCAGCATATAAAAAGATTGAAGAGGCATGCACTGGGCTTATCTTTATTAAAAGTTCACAATTTACAACCTTGTCAAGAACCTTTTTTGGTTCCACAAGCATCCTCACCACAACAACATTTTCCCATTCAACAGAAAATGACATCCAAATGTCTCACTGTGAAATACAGTCGAGTTGCAAGGCCACAGTGTCAACATCAATGAAATAGCAATACAGCCATACTAATCAACTCACGCTGCAAGAACTGGATTCTTACAAATTTTCAAAAATAATTCTTCTGTAGCATTAAATTAATAGATTTCAAGGCTAGAAGAGACACTTAAATCATCTAGTCTGTACTCCTGTATATAAGACTGGCAAAGAGTTTCATCTAGTTCTCTCTGTATTGAACCCAATCATTGTTTTTGACTAAAGCATAACTTGTGTTTAGCTTCCAGAAAGGCATCCAGTCTTCATTTGAAGACATCAAGAGATGGATAACCTATCCCTTCCCTTGGTAGTTTATTCCAGTGGTTAATAACCCTCACTGTTCAAAATGTGTGTCTTATTTGTGAAGGAAATTTGTCTGGCTTCAGCTTGCAGACACTGGTTCTTGTTATGTCTTTCTTTGTTAGATTAAAGAGCTCTTTAGTACATGTTATTTTCTCTCTATAAAGGTAATTATCCACTCTAATCAATCATCCCTTGGTCTTCTTTTTGATAAAATAATCAGATTGAACTCTAAATCTTGCACTGTACGACCTTTTCTCCAACCTTAGTAACATTTTTGTGACTTTTCTCTGCACCTTCTCTAATTTTTCAACATTCATTTTAAATTGCAACATCAGAAGGTACATAGTATTCCAGTATCTGCCTGACCAATTAATTCCACATGCTGAACTAAAATTCTCCTCCGTACTCTTAATCACTACTCATCTTTCTATTTCTACATCCAAGAATCACATACACCCTTTTCACCACATAACAGTGGGTGTTCATGCTGAGTTGCTTGTTCTCTCTGATCCCCAAATCCTTTACAGAATCACTGATTTCCCACATCTAGTCCTCCATTCTGTAGATATGGCCTGTCTTCATTTTTCCTAGATATATAATCTTGCATCTAACTATATTTAAACATATTTTCTTTGAATAGACCCAGTTTACCATGAAATTCAGATTCCCCAGTCAGATTCATCACTATTTACCACTCTACCAAACTCTTTCTCATCTGAAAGTGCAGATTTTGTATTTACTTCTAGATACATGATGAAAATGTTGAATAGTCTTGGTCCTAGTGCTGATCCCTGTGGATCCCCAGTAGAAACACAATAGTGTTAATGTTAGTAGCATGTGACATTTTGATTAAAAGTCAAATGCCTTTCAGAAGCCTAAGTCTATTGCATTGTCAACCAAACTTGTAATCACACCAAAAAATGAAATCGGGTTTGTTTGACCAGACCTATTTCGATAAAACCACATTGCCTGGCATTAATTATATTTCCACACTGCAGTTTTTATTGATTGAATCCCATATCAGCTTTTCCATTATTTTACCTGGGATTGATGACAGGCTGATTGGTTGACAGGCCTGTAATTCCCCAGGTCATCTCACTTGCCCTTGTTCCACACTGGCAGGACTTCAATATTTGTTCAGTTCTGTGGAATCTACTTCCCGTCAGTGGACAGTCAGTCCTCCTGTCTGGGTCCTTTCCACCTATACTAGACCCATGTTATAAATTGGGCATTTGATATCTATAGTTTCATCCAGTTGTACTGAATAATGACTCTTCTAGGCCGCTATTCCTGAGCTTCTCCAGCCATATCATGAATTCATCAGCTGACTGCATCATTAGAGAAGGGCATTGTTTTGACTTGACGGGCAGCAGCAGATCCTGACATAAGAATAATGACATTCATTCAAAACCTAGGCAAACTCAGTGTTTCCTCAGCTATAATGAGAATTGGTGTCTTTCACTATTCACAGTTTCATGAAGTATGATGCATGGAGGACTCCCCTGTTTACTGCCATGAATAAAACAATCTTCTGATTCTGGAATCCCATAAACTTTTGTATGAAACTTCACTGGTTTTCTTTTATAAAGATGGATGGTTGTTCTCCAAATAGCTCAGTGCTTCTTTTTTCCCCAATGGCTGTATGCATGCCCCAGAATCCTTTACTAGCTACTGCAACAACTCTTTTGAAGCATCGTGGTACCAGAAAAGCATTTTGCTTTGTGTTTGGTCTGAGTTGAGCAGAAAGAAAGAAGTGGATCTAGAGAAGGAAGAAAGAAAAGGAAGGTAATTGATACCACCCAGTTACCTAGCTCCATGTAACACAACAGAGAGCAATCACTGAAATCAATTAATTTCCCTTCAAGGAGAAGGAGCAGCAGCTACTGGCAGGTCCTAGCAGAACAAGGAGACAAAAAACATAGTTGGCTGCTTGGCTATAGGAAACTGGCCATCCCTGTGATATATATGTTCCATTTCTAAATTCTATGTCTGACACATTAGACTGTACTGGAAATAGGAATAAAAAATAATCTTGGAAGGCATTTGTAAGCCTGGGGGAAAACATTCTGAAATTTGTAAGAAACTTTTGTCAATAGATTTGACTAGAGTAATGCAATGGTTAAATTTAGCTGACAAATTTTAGTCACATCTATAATCTGACTTTAGCATTCTGCATTAATTGCAATCTATTCAAAATCTGATATTTTCAATTAACTGAAGCTTATTCACATCTGGCAAGCTAGCAAAGAGAGAGAGAGAGAGAGAGAGAGAGGAGAGAGAGAGAGAGAGAGAGAGAGAGCTTAGCAGAAACCTGCCATGAATACACATTTGGGCAGCCTGGGAGAGCATCAGTGTCACTCTGGGAATGTTCCTGGCATAGTAAGAGGAAAACATCAAAAACATTGCTGATTTAAAACTGCCTCCAAGAGTGCAATCAAGAGTAACAGGAAATGGAAAAATCATCCTCCAAAGAGACTGTGAAGGAAGAGGTTCTTCCAAAGAGGATACTGGGTTCTGCACATAAAGCTTGTATCCTGTCAAAATTCCACTAAAGCAAACTGTTGTACAGCTTTGGCCCTAACTCAGATGTACGTCTTCAGGGCAGCCCAGAAACGACAGGAACCTAATCAACTTTGAAAGTCATAGTTTAGTAAGGATGCCTGGTCACCTGCATGGCACATCTAATAAAGGATAGGGTAATCTGGACACTAGCATGCGACAACAACAAGAGGCCTGAAATTGAATCCTGGAGAGCTATGAGAAGACAAAATCAACTGGAATAACTAGCAGGGAGTTGTCTGAAACCATACCAAGCATGCCAAAATAATACTCATAGTAACCCAGCAGTGTCCCTTCAAACTGTATGTTGCCTAAGCATGATTGATGGAATCAAAAGCTGCCAATAAACACAAGAAAAGTAAGAGGATAGAACTTTGAGCCCAATGTAGATAGAAAACCTTTATAGTCCATGCACGCACTGTGTGTGAAATGCTAATGCATAATGCACAAGTGAAATTTCTCACAGAGTGCCTGTTCTTGAGGATTCATAGGCAGTATTAATTGACATAAGCTTTTGATATGACAAATTCTGTGCATAGGATGGATTTTTGTAAAGTAGGGAAATGGCTTCATAAGCCGCTGCCTATTCAAAGCCTAGCAGCCTGGCTATTAAGAGCATACCAAAATCAAGCTACATTAAAATACTCAGAATTAACAGATGTAGAGAGTACCAAAGCAAGAAAATTCCTAAATTAATCTGTGACAGCAACCCTGCCTCACACACGTGGTCTGTACATTTAGATACCACACAGACATCTGAGAGGGCTCTAGTGAAACATAAACCTTAGATTATTATTATTAAACATTTGTATATTGTACCAGCAAAGTGTACTAAGAATAAGGATATGGGCTTTGATCCTTGTTTACATCTGAGCTGAACTTGGCACAGCTCTGTTAAGGAGGCTAAAATTGAAAACTTTATGGTTCCCTTATCCTAAGGCCAGCCAAGGATTGATTTAGTCCCGATGTAATTAGAGCACACACTGAGCTGCCCTAATATCCACACACACAGCTGCCTATGGCCCCAAGGATATGTTCCAGCTACTAGGGATCAGCATTGAACAGACACAAAGCAGGCATAGCAAGGCTGAGAATATGGCCCATTGTCAGTGACTTAAGATCAAACAACCTATTCCTATATAAATTACTAGCAAAAATACCCGGCGTTGCTTGGGGTATTTGTAATTGGAAACTGGGATGTAAAAAGATTACAATGTTTTTTATTAATAGAAATTTTGTTCAGAAGTCTCATTTTGTCTAAGTAATTTCATTCTCTTGCATTTAGATGTGGTTTCTCCGATACATTTTCGCTTTTTATGTGGCATAACGAATAGGGTTCTTTTTAAGAAAAAAAACCAGTGTATTTAATTATGTTTGTGCTACACAGTGCGGGGGCCGTTGGAGGGGGGAGGGGGGAGAGAGCTGAGCAAGTGGGGGGCCGTTGGAGGGGGGAGGGGGAGAGAGCTGAGCGAGTGGGGGGGTCATTGGAGGCGGGGAGGGGGGAGAGAGCTGTGCGGGGTCCATTGGAGGGGGGTATTATTACATCGTAACTATGTCACAGAAAACAGCGGGTGTTAACCTGCTGCCCAGCTGATGTTAATGAGCTTTAAAGAATTTCACCCCTAGGGGGTGTAAGAGGTGAGATTTGAAAAAAATTTCGATTCTTACCCTGATTAGGACCCTAAAGCCTATAACTGTATCAAATTTCAAGTATCTAGCTGAAACAGTGTGGAAGTAGTAAGGGAACGTACATACACGCATACACACACACACATACACCATTTGACTTTTATATATATCTATGTAATAATACCTCCCTCCAACGGACCCCGCACTCACTCAGCTCTCTGTCCCCTCCCCCCCTCCAACGGCCCCCCTACTTGCTCAGCTCTCTCCCCCCTCCCAATGGCCCCCCCACTCGCTCAGCTCTCTCCCCTCTGCCCCCTCCAACGGCCCCCGCACTCGCTCAGCTCTCTCCCCCTCCCCCCCCCCCGACGGACCCGAACAACGCTGGGTATTTTTGCCAGTAAATAATATTTATCGGGCCTGTCAACTATTTTAAAAAATAATTACAATTAAGCGCAAGATTAACAAAAGTCATGATTTATTGCAGTTTAAATCACAGTTGAATGATAATAAAATACCAATTTACATTTATCATCAATATTTTGGATATTTTCTACATTTTGCAAATATATTCATTTCAATTACAATACAGAATACAAGGTGTACTGTGCTCACTTTGTATTGCTATATTTATTACAAATATTTGCACTATAAAAGTATAAACAATAGAAACAGTATTTTTTCAGTTCACCTCATACAGGTACTATAGTGACACTGTCGTGTCAATGTTCTAATATGGTCTGCACTGACTTGCACTGAAATAGTTTGTCTTAATCTGAGTGATTTGGTGGATTTAGCTGGGGATTGGTCCTGCTTTAATCAGGTGGTTGGACTAGATGACTTCCTGAGGTCCCTTCCCACCCTGATATTCTATGATTCTATGATTATCTTGGTCAGCCTAGTAATTTAACATAAAGGTTGTCTCTTTGGCCATTCACTAACCCCTACCATTAGCATCATTATGTGGTCTCCACCAGAGAGGGACCTAAACTGTATATCTGGATGTGAACATCCCCAATATTTGAGAAGTCTGGATGCAGCTCTATGTTTGCTCCATGCCATCTCTTCATCTTCAGAGACATTTACCGAGTTTTTCTGCTGTAACTTGCAACCTTTTTGAAAATGTTCTCCATAGACTTAAATGATAATGTGTTTATCTTGTGCATTTCAAATTCCGCATAGTGACCTTAGTGACATTTTTATAACAATGCTCATTACTATTTAAGTGAACATGTAAATGAATGACATTAATAAATTGTTAAAGTTACTGTAGCAGCTGTAGTTCTTTTCACATTGATTGGTATGTCTTCACTACAGGACTAGGTCGATCTCCCTTAATTCAATTTTCTAAATTCGATTTTAGAAAATCGAATCAGTGTGTCCCCACCAGGACAGCAGGTCCACAGTGGTCGACACTGTCTGTCCTAGCACTTTTGCAGGGGTCGACATAGCCTGCATTGCACTGTGGGTAGGTAGCCCACAGTGCAATGCATGCTGGACCCCCCCCCCAAGCAGCCCCGCGGACCCCCCCGCCTGCCTGAACAGCCCCCCCGCCGGACACCCCCCCGCCCGCCTGAGTGGGGGGGGGGGGGGAGCCAGCGCAGGGCTGCTTGAGCGAGCTGGTCAGCTGCTTGGTCAATTTCAGGTGAAACTGACTAGGCAGCTCACCGGCTCGCTCAAGCAGCCCCGCACGGGACCCCCCGCCCCCCACCCGAGCAGCCCCCCGCCCACCTGAACAGCACCCCCACCGGACACCCCCCCCCCGGCCGCCCGAGGGGGGGGGGGAGCCAGAGCGGGGCTGCTTGAGCGAGCCGGTGAGCTGCTTGGTCAATTTCAGGTGAAACTGACTAGGCAGCTCACCTGCTCGCTCAAGCAGCCCCGCACAGGACCCCCCGCCCCCCCACCCGAGCAGCCCCACAGCCCCCCCCCCCGCCCACCTGAACAGCACCCCCGCCGGACCCCCCCCCATCCGAGGGGGGGGGAGCCTGCGGGCTGCTTGAGCGAGCTGGTCAGCTGCCTAGTCAGTTTCACCTGAAATTGACCAAGCAGCTGACCTGCTCGCTCAAGCAGCGCCGGACCCCCTCTGCCCCCCCTCCTGAGCAGCCCCGTGGGCCCCCCCACCTGAACAGCCCCCCCGCCTGCCCGAGGGGGGGGGGAGAGCCGGCGGGGCTGCTTGAGCAAGCCGGTGAGCTGCCTAGTCAATTTCACCTGAAATTGATCAAGCAGCTGACCCTGTCGCTCAAGCAGCCGGGCGCGGCTCCCCCCCCTCGGGCGGGGGTCAGGCGGGGGGGGGCTGTTAAGGTGGGCGGGGCTGCTCGGAGGTCGGAGGCTTAACTTCAGATGCCTCTTCACTGCCTCACAATAGACGTAGAGAAGTCGATTTTAGCCTTACTTCTCTCGTCAGGCAGGAGTTACAAATTCGATTTTGAGGGCCCTTTAAATCGACTTTAAGGGCATGTATGTGAAGACAGGTACACGTTTAATTCGACCTAATGTCATTAAGGTCGAATTAAAGTGGTAGTGAAGACATGCCCGATGTCTTGCCCAGCCAAAAGCATTTTATAATAGTAAGTTACTGAATATAAATTGTTTTCTAAACACGTGAAGAAAAAGTTAGCAATAGAATATTACACAGCAAGAGGGACTCAGGCAAGGGATTGCAGGAGACCTTATGACAGTACTAATATCAAATTTATGTATTTCGTCATATTTCTGTCATTGCCATTTGAAAAGCCATCCGCTGCTACAGAATGTAAAGTTCACATTCAATGGGATGACATTATTATATAATATAACTCACTGTTAATTAGGGAGAACTTTTTGAGGTGACATGGGACAAAGATACCTCTGAATTTGTTCCAATGGGTAATATGTAAAGTTGTATAAAACAATCTCCTCATACTCCCTTAGACATTGGTAGTAAATTTAAGGGAATCTTAATTCATGTGACTTACTTGCAGGAGTGCTCTAACAAGGAGTAAGGAGATATATACTGAAGTAGCACCCATGAGTATACCTGTCCTGCCTCCTCAGCAAGTAAATGTCACCATCTCAGATTCCCTTATGCACTAAAGCTAGGAGAGTTTGAAACAAATTCAAATGTGAGTAGGAAAGTCTAGAGCAGCGGCATCCAATATGTTCACCACTAACCAGATGTGGTGAATAGGCTATTGAACTGTGGATAATGCATGAGCAATGTGTTGGTGTATTGAAGACAGCAGTACTGGAAGACAGATTGTGTGCTTTGATATACAGCTTGTTAATGTGGCTACGATATAGTTCAAGAGAAACAACAGCATAGACACCAGTGGATGTGTGTGTTCTGCATGTAATAGCCACAGGTGATAGTATGTGTAGTATGTTTTGTATCCTTTTTTATAGTGTGGCAAATAAGAAAAATTCAAAACCACAAGTGTGGTTAGCATTAAATTTCTATTTGACACCACTGATCTAGAGAATTTGGTGCAACTTACAGTCTAAGGCAGCGGTCAGCAACATTGGCATGCGGGACCGCAGGCTAAGCACTCTCAGCGAGCCCCGCCACTTTGTTTACCTAGCATTTCAGTTCCCATGGCTCCCACTGGCCGCGATTCGCTGTCCTGGTCCAATGAGGGCTGCAGGAAGCGGTGACCAGCAACGCATTGTGCATCACTGTAAACGGGAAAGTAATCAACTAACACCATGGAGGATCTAATATACCTCATGGCTTCTGAATTTAGCTCACTGACTCCAGAGTAGGTGTTAGGCATGGTTATGCCTTTTGACACTTACTCATGTTTTGAATATTGTCAACAGCCAACCAGTTCTAAAACCCTGCCATTCTGCATTTATTGAGAGTTAGGATCTCTGGAAATTGAAGCTCTCACTGGTTTCAACTAAATGTAAAAATGGGCATAGCTGGTATGTTATTAAATTCACTGGTGTCCTAATGACATTCATACCAAAATGTTTTTTTCTTACGTTAAATTAGTGAAGAGGGTAAATCATAAGTACCTGTGTCTTTCATCAAACTATAACTGTAACATTTTTGGCAGTATATTGTGTACAGGTTTATTTGGTATCATCCATATAAGTTAGACAGAAGCCACTGATATACTTTTTTAAAAAAACTTTACTATATCCTCTTGTTAACTGAGTAAATTTGAAATTCCTATAATGAGCCAGCAGTGCTAACGGTGAATTATTTTGGCAAACTGAAGTGAATGTTCATCTCACACACACAAATAATGCTCACATCAAGCAATTCTTCATCCACTCAAAGGAACTTCCTCATTTTTATTTGAATATTATCTTTCTACTAGATTGCACAAATTAGAAGAAACAATATAAAACCTATGTAGAAAATTAGAAAGTTAAAAAGACAAGGAACTGGACTGTGCATGATATTCAATCCACAGGATAGTCCACAGTCACTCCTTGAGAAGAAGGAGTTGGATGTGTGCAACTACTCAGACCTACTGCAAAGTATCTGCTGTTTGGACTGGTATTATGTTTTGTTCAGACTGTTGCTGTCCAAACTGGTTCATGGTTTGTATATGTTTTGATTGAAAACGTACCTGCACGTCTTGCTTATATTGTATGTTGGGGATTGGTGTTCTGGGCCACATCAGAATGTAACATACAGATCTGAAATAATTTTAATGATACATTTTGCTTCTAAATTATTTTTGTCTATATTAGATTGCACAGTGGCTAGCAATGATGGTAATTTTTTCAGAAATAAAGATTAGTATAAACTCAGTCTTATTAAGAAGTAGAGAAGTAAGATATGTTTTCAAGTATGTCACCATTAAGTAATGTTACCTAAGACTGGACTCACCAACTTGTGCATACATTGTGAACTAATTACAATATTAGGCCATTTGACTGGTGGGCAGAGTATTCTCTTACACTGTAGCACAGCATAAATACAACACTGTGTACATTCGATTAAATTCTCTGCTAGTATAAATTGGCACTTGTCCACTGAAGCCAAGAAATCCAAGTCAGTTTATACCAGAAGAGAATTTGGCTCCATATGCTTTACAGTTTATTTTAAAAATTATATACTTGCCATATGGGTTTTCATCAGTCTAATTCATCAGCATGCCTTTTTCTAATTACACTACCAAAACTATAGCACTGAGTAATTCTATACCATTGAGTAATTCAACCTATTAGAAGACTACAATGATCTTCTACAAACAGAGCTCCAGCACTGCATGCTAATTTAAAGTTATGGGAGCACAATTTATTTTCAGGACAGATTCAGTCTTCCATATTGGAATTCCATACATTATGCTATTTTTTGATTGCTGCAGCTAATTAGCAGTTTGAGGTAAATAGAGGAGAGGCAGAAAGACCGCATATATTAAATTTTATTTACATAGCCTGCGGGAAGAAAGAATTACCTGGTACTTCAATGATATTTCCATCAGGACCTAAATTAAGAAATTGATTCATAGATACATTTTAAAAGAACAATTTACAAGTAGAATTGTGCCAAATGAGTCCAAAGTAATTCAGTCACCACAAAAAATCATTGTACTGCACACCTCAGAAGAAATGGTTCTGATGTATAATTTGATATGAGAGATGGACCCAAACAGGAACCAAGTGTGGGGGCAGCACAGTGTGGCTGCTGGAAGGTAGATTTGGTTGAGATGGTAACCAGTAGAGCAGGCTTGGGAGTGATGCCTGAAAGAAGGAAGCAGAGGGAGCTGTTCACTGGTAGAGTGAGCTAGTTGTAGGAAGAAAGGGTAGAGCATGAGGACCTGGCATACAGTGCAATAAAAAGGGCCATAAATAGCTGGCGTAGGGGAAAGCAGAAATAGCTAGAACCTCGGGAGCAGGAAGAACTGAGGAGAAAGTTGCAGGCACTGGTAGCAGGAATCCTGCTGGTGCAAAGAGCAAGCAAAGCAGGAGATCTGGCCGTAGGTGGGTATCAGGAAACAGGAACGTAGGTGGTCAGGCCTAGTGTTCAGAGCAGGACGCAGGCCTAACGGTTGGAGTCCGAATGCCAGAGCCCAATGTCAAGGCAGGGTCAGAGCCAGGGATTGGAATCAAAGGTCCGAACTGAAGTCAGAGTCGGAATGCCAGAGCCAAGGATTGAGACAGAGTCAGGAATCAGAACGGAGGGTCGGAGCCGGAGTCATGGAAGGCAGGAGCAAGGTGCACTGCAACAAAACTGGATGCAGGACAGGGTCTAGGTTGGAGTGAGGGTGAGTGCAGGGCAGAAGCAGGACTTGGAATGATGCATGCACAGGGAGACACAGAATCCATGGGCATGTCTGTTGAATGGCTTCTGATCCTCTATAACTGCTGGGTTTAAGAGCAAACCATCTGATTGCCTTATCCAATCTGATGATGGGCAGGCACAACCGCAGGTCCCCATTCCTGACAGTGGACTGCAATTGGAGGGACTGCAGCGGGGAGACAGTAGAGAAATCTGTGTGGAGAGCAGGGATCTGCTTTTGGGAGGCTGAAGAAAGTCAGAGATTTTCTATCCTTTGGAATGCCCCCTAGTAATGGCCTGCGAAAAATCAGTCATTGTCAGGGACACACAACAACGCTTCTCTACATCATAACACTGTTGAGGCTGAGGTAAGGCGTGGCTCATACGCCTCATCATTTTGAAATAAAAGAAACCATAAGCCTATTTTTGACATTGAGATGATGTGTCAATCTAGATGTTAAGTGGTCAAACATCTTTTTTTCCTCTTTTTTAAACAAAAAATCTTTGAAAGTTGAAAAGTTTATCTTTGAAGCATATGCAGAACTCCAACAGGCTTTATCCGATTCCATGAAGTTAGCTGGTTTTCCCTATTTCCCCTACAGCAATAGGTAGGTATTCTATTCTCACCATGTTTCTACCAAGTTCTGACAAATGCATCTGTAACCCCAAAGGCACTAGATACATACTATGAATTCAATTGGCAAAGCACACTGGGTCAACATTGGTACCACACCACTACTTGCTATTTTCATTTGATTCAGTGGAATTACATAGGAGATTATTTTGCTCATTATAACAACTGTGAATCTGTTCCACAATATCCCTAATCTTTGTTAGCAGATGTCTGCCTTTGGACCACATGCTGGGTATAATACTTCCATTGCTATTTCAAGTGCATGGTGAACAATTTAGCAACTGTCTCCTCCTGTCTGAGAAGCATCTGGCACAGGCAAAACAAGGCATACTGATCTTTTCTAACAAAGAATTGGGTATTTTTAATGAATTATGGATATCAAAGTATTTGCGTTTAGAACATGTTGACTCCTCTTTTATCAATATTTGCATATTTGTTTCTAGATGTTTAGCTGCCTATATGCTTTACAGGAGTTTCATAATATAAAGTAGATGTGAATGAATTTATATTGACATTAGAGAAAAAGCAGTTTCATAGTATTAAGGTCTTTCTCAACAAAACTCATAGAATGCAAGACTGCCTCATCCTCATTGACTACATCTGTCACTCTGAAGCACTCATCCTACAGCAGAATATAGATCTTGTACTCGGTGTCACCATGTAGCATTTGGAATAATATATCAGACTAAACCTGTCTCCGACCGATACTATAATTACATTCCAGTCACTAGTCATACAAATATCTGAAGAAGAAAACAGTGAAAATATGTGTAGAAATTTAAAAAACAAGACTGAATTAATTACAAAGTTAATGTTAGTAAAAACTGTTAAATACATAAATGTACATATTAGGAGATTTGTATATTTTAAGTGAAGCTGACTAAACACATTCTTCTTTTTCAGTTCTTCCAATGATTTTCCACAGATTTAGGAAATGAATTTCTTTCAGTTTTTCAGTAGCTCATTCTTATGGGTGAAAGTAAACTTAATTCAGCTTTACTCACATTACTTATTTGTTCTTCATTTCCCTCCGTTGGATATCATATCATATTAAAGTGCCTGATCCTATGGTCATTTCAGTCAATGGCAATAATAAATAATAACAGTCTTTTTAAAACTCAGATTAGAAATTAAACTAATCTGATCTCTCAAGTACAATGATGTAACTCCAGAGTAATTGAAACTTCCAGTGAAAAACCAAAGTAACTCCAAATTCCACAAACTTCAGTGGAATCACTTCACATTAAACACGGATATAAATCAGAAAAGAATCTGGCCCCGTGCTTCAGATCTTTCCATAAAGCATTACATTTGAGAAATGCACAAACTATGGGCCAGATTCTACACAGCATGTGTGTGTGTGTCATATCTTGGCCCAACGTGTTTAACAAAACACAGTTGCTCATACTTTAATCAATTGATGGTTCCAATTTAATTAACAAAATTAACAATTATAGATTGCCATTAATTTGTTGGTTTCTAATTAGTGTGTTGAGAGTGGAGGGAAGACAACCCTTGAGGGAAGGAAGGTGACCGAGAAAGTGTCTCATGACCTTGTTTCCTTTCCCTTAATTTGCTGTGTAAATTGCTATCTGAAACTTCAAACCTTACAATATTTACTTTATTGGACTTCAGTTTCTTTTTACTCTTTTCGTATTAGAGAACTCTTTTAAAACATTAAAACCTCTATAGTTTCTTTGCCTCTTTCAAATCCCTCTCTCTACACTCTTTGGCATATATTAGATTTTAAGTTTGCGACATGAATTAATTCCTTGTGATATTGTCCCACAGTTGGCATTTTACTGATCTAATAAATCCGCAATAAAAATACTGTATACGACTTAATACTGAAACCCAATTACTGATTTTTAGGGCTTAATTTCCAAGCAAAAAGTTGTAGTATGTTTGAAATTTCTGCAACCAGAGTTCTCTCTGGCAGAGTACCAGCTAGTCGGAGGAACATACTGTTAAAACATCACATTTTCCCTCACCACTAACAGAGCCAGGAAATGAGGTGTGTTTATATATACACCTATATATATATATAAAATAGATGTCACTCAATCATCCCCCACCTCTCTAATTATTTTCATTGAGCTATTGCTTTTTTCAATAACAGATGCCAAGGCTGAAAGCAGGACAATGGCTTCACCGTATTGACATCCGTTATGGTTTCAACCCCGACGGGCAGGCCATTTTTCAACACCATGATTTGGTTTCTGAGCCAACGTGACATTTCTCTGGATACCAGAACAACTTTGGCAAAATATTTTGATTTGATGCTGAAATCAGTGAAGTAGTCCAAATTTAAACAGGCGTAATGGATATTGGAATCTCTCTGGCCCTATCTGTGCTATGATATTAAAACCTGCGCCATTTTTTGCTTCAACATATTAGATGGTCTCACAGGAATCCTGACATTCTGGATTCTTGGGTTCATCAGGCAGTTCATAATGTAGTCACAGTGTTCTTAAAATAAAAAAAATAGGGGCTGATCTATTTCTATCAACATCATTAAACTTTGGATCAGCCCCATACTATACTACAGTCATATATTTGATTAATGGTTTTTTTTGTAATATGTTATTTATTGAATATTTTTCTAAACATATACAATGTAAAGCATACAGAAACTACCAAGCAGCAAAGTAAAAGCAACAAATAGCAAATCCAGAGAAAAGTCCAAACACCACATTAGAGCCCTGCCTTTTCAGTAAGATTTTAGGAATAGCTTATGTACTATATAGTAATACTTATTTTCCATTTTCCTTCAGCCTTATGAAAACAACTGGATACTAGAAAAGATGGCACAAAAGAGCTTGTATTAGGAATTTAAACAGAAAAAAATGGAAGTAAGAAAACAATGGATGACTGTGCTGTACCCTTGTCAAACATGGGGCCCTATCTTATTTCTAGGTAGTCTTCCCAAATGACTGACATTTTCCTAAGCATTAATGCATCTAAAGAGGCTAATTCATTCCTATGCAATAACAATTCCTTAACGGGGATGGAAGGACGAGGGCTTTGCCATTGACATGGCAATAATATATTTAAGCATAATGGCACATTTTACCTAATCATCAAATTTATTAATATCAATAAAATCATGCAACAATATTATATTATAGACATAAGCATATGAACAAAGGATCTTGAGGCAATATTTGAGATATTCAAAGCAAATGATATAAAACTTTTCATAGATTTGTGTGAAGTACAGTTTCTTACCAAAGAAAGTTGGAGTCGATGTGAAATGTTTTTCTTGTAACCCCTAAGAAGCCATTATCATACAATTATCTTGTAATCAGGTTATGTAGAATAGGCAACCAAAATACTATACATGTTGCATTTAACTATACTGTTGGATCAATAATAGTATGGAAGGCAAGGGTGTCACACTGTGTCTTGCTTCATGAGGTAACTCACCGAAATAAAGTTCCAAGAAAATATTTTGTCTTGAAATAAGTACACCAACTGTAGGTACTCAAGAACAATAGAAAGCAAGAAGATATGACAGATATTACCTATTATAAAATGCTACCTAAAACATTTATTTGATCTTGACTCAGATGCTATTTTCTATCTTTTATAAATTCAAGAGTGGCCTGCAAGTCTTTGGAAGAGATTTCCTCTGTGACCCTATCATACCATGTTGTGTGATCTTAAATACTTACATTTTATTCATTCTGAAGACTGTTTTCAGTTGACTGATTAATTTCCATCACTTGGAGAAAAAGTTTAAAGAAAACTGAATGAAAATATCTCAAAAATCTGGTTCTCCGCCATTCAGGATACAAACTACAAATCTTAACAATGAATTCCAAATATGAAAACTGCTATATAATTCTGATTAGGACAGATTCAGAAGTGTTGAAAAGAGACATTTAAGGGTGGGGGATATGATGCAGGTTTATAAAATCATGAATGGTGGGGAACAAATGTTATTTACCCTTTAAACACAAAATTGGGGTTCATACGATTAAATTAATAGGCAGCAGGTTGAAGAGGAAATACTTTTTTACAAAACATACAGGTAATATGTGGAACTAAATGCTATGGGATGTTGTGATGGCCAAAAGTATAAATGGGTTAAAAAAAGAACTAGATAAATGCATGGAGGTTAGGTCCATCCATGGTTATTAGCCATCATGGTCAGGAATGGAAATCCATGACAGGACAACTCTAAACCCTGACTTCCAGAAGCTGAGAGGGGAAGATGGGTGGATCTCTCTAAAGTTGCCCTGTTCTGTACTGGTCACTGTCAGGCCAGGCCTATGCTGGGGGAAGGAGGTCAACCTAAGATACACAACTAGCTACACGAATAGCTGAAGTCAACATATCTTAGGTTGACTTACCTGGGCACTTCCTCACGGCAGCAAGTCGACTGCTGCCACTCCCCCGTCAACTCTGCTTCTGCCTCTCGTGGCAGTAGAGTTCAGGAGTCGACGGGGAGAGTGTTCGGGGATCGATTTATCACATCTACTCTAGATGTGATAAATCAATCCCTGAAAGATCAATCACTGCCCACTGATCCGGCAGGTAGTGTAGACTTACCCTCCGAGACAGAATACTGGGTTAGAAGGACCATTAGTCTGACCCAGCATGGCCATTCTTATGTTATTATTAAATTGATTCTAACTGAAGGCTCTATTTATTGCTCCACAGTATTTGAAGGGTTCTTCTGAATTTGAAAAAGAACATCTATAACCTGTTCATGATGGAGAAGACAGACATCCAAGCTCTCTTCTACCTGCAACAATAATCCTAACCCATAAATTTTGAAGATATGCAAACAGCAAGAGCGATTTACAGTATTTTGACTTTAGAAATTGTCTCTCAAATTCAAAGAAGACTGTGAGTGCACTGTACAGTACCATACTGAGTAAGCAGTATATCAGTTCTGATGATGAACCCAAACTACATGGAGATAACACCATGTAGTCTCTCACAAAGCTAAGAAAATTACAGATTGCAGCATGCAAGAAGTGTCAAACTCCATTGGCAATTTTCACCTGTCAGATGTGTAATTACACAAGGATTATTGCTAGAAAAAGCACAAGATCTGGATAATGTGATATTACTACCACTCAGTCAGCCATTCATCTGAAAACATTTAGCAGATGAATGTGCATTGGTTTAAAGTAAATTTAGTACATTTTCCATTTTTCTCTTTTTGTGAGGTGGTATCACTACTGTCCTTGTTTACAGAGATTAATAAAGCCTCCGTGATACCCTTCAGATATGAAAGCCTCATCTTGTAACTGGTATGGATGAGAGAGCAGGCACATCGAAGCTAAGTAGTTCTGGCACACTGTACCAACACCTGCTTGATAGCAAGACATAAGACAGCTCCTATTTCAAATTTCCTTGTAATGCTGGTTTTTTTAAATATGTTGTTTATATGTATTAATCTGATTACCTGAGTCTGGAAGAAGAAATGAATTATCTCATCAGTATTCAGAAACATTATCATAGCATGAAAAGGAAAACCAATACTAGGATGACTGGACTGAACGATTTAGGGATTGATAACAGGACATGAAGCCTTTTCTACCTAAATCAATGGCTAAACTCTGGCAAAGACCAGTAATATCAGAAATTCATTGCTCCCTGAAGGTTTGTAAAGTAACATGCATGTTTATGGTGCTGTATAAATAATTGTGACTTTTCAGAGGCCTATGTCGTGATGATCTCAGTCCAGTTTCTAGCAGTTAGTTGTCCATACACAGTTACTGTTCCTTTCTTTGTCAAATTACAAAGAAAATATAATGGTTTAAAATTCAAATAATTTGTAATAAGTAACTGAAATTATAACTGTTTTGTCAGTGACCAAGGGCATTATTTGGTTGTAAAGAAAGAAATACAAATATCATGTCAACAAAAGCTATTACCAGCAACAGAACCTGCATCCTTGCTGGCATTCTTAAGAGAGAGACAAATAAGGTATCAACAATAATTACTGAAGTCAATGACTACTCACCCCTATTTTGAGGAAGGGGTAACAACAAGAACCAAGAATTTCAAGATTTTTTTTCAAAGTTTTGAATTTCAGTGAATAAAACAGATCAACCTTTTAGCAAAAATGTCAACCCATTTTTCAACTTGCTGTACATAGCATTAACCTTCATTAATCCTTTATTAATCCAAGTGACAAGAAGCAGAAAATGAAAGTTCACTTGGGTCCCAACACTCGAGTTTCACACCTTTACGTGAAACACAAGTTATATAATATACAAGCCACATAAAACATAACAAAAAGAGCAATGAAAAAGTGTAACTGTGTTGTGGAGTTTTTCCTCTCTCAGTCCTCCTTAAATTAAAGAACACACACATGGCATATCCCCTAGTCACTGGCATAACTACAGTGAAACCTCGATATAACGGACTAATTCGGGCGAGGGGGTGTCCGTTAAAACCGAAAGTCCGTTATTTAATAATTTTTTTAAATTATGAAATAACGGACTTTCGGGTGACAACGGACACCCCCTCGCCCGAATTAGTCCGTTATATGGAGCCGTGAGTTGGCCCACCCCACCCCCTCCCCCCGCCCGGCTCCCCGCTGCGGGGAGCCGGGCGGGGGGGGGTTGACAGCTCCCGCCTGGCTTCCCGCTGCGGGGAGCCGGGCGGGAGCTCTCAACCCCCCCGTCCGGCTCCCCGCTGCGGGGAGCTGGGCGGGAGCTCTCAAAACCCCACCGTCCGTCCGTCTCCCCGCTATGAGGAGCCGGGCGGCGGGGTTGACAGCTCCCGCTCGGCTCCCCCCAGCGGGAAGCCCGGCGGGAGCTGTCAAACCCCCCGCCCGGCTTCCCGCTGGGGGGAGCCGAGCGGGGGCTCTCAAATGCCCCCCCCCCCCCGCCCGGCTCCCCGCTGCGAGGAGCCGGGCGGGGGGGGGTTGACAGCTCCCGCTCGGCTCCCCCCAGCGGGAAGCCTGGTGGGAGCTGTCAAACCCCCCGCCCGGCTTCCCGCTGCGGGGAGCCGGGTGGGAGCTCTCAAACGCACGCAATACGGCTTGACAGCTCCCGCAGGGGTCCCCGCTGCGGGGAGCCGGGCGGGAGCGGTCAACCCAGCCGGCTCCCTGGGGCGGGAGCCGGCAGCCCCCAATAACGGATTTCGGATGCATTGGAAATTTTGTCCGTTGCATCCGAAGTCCGTTAAATCGGGGTCCGCTAAATCGAGGGTTTACTGTACTTCTATATAGTATCTACATATAATCGGGTGATTGGAATATTTCAAATAGTATTTGCTAGCTAACTTGAAGCAAGACCAGAGAGATGGGATCATCCACTTGTTTTATTACTTTAACCATTATTCTACCCTGCTGACATAGATGGTGTCATCTGTAGCCAGCTACTTTAGATTCTGCTGGATTATAATAGAAAAGCTGTTGGTCTTCACGTTTGTAAGTGTGACTTAGTCAGTAAAGTGATAATGTAATATAGCACCTTCTGCCTCCTTTTTCTATGTGTTAGACCCATCACTGCTTACAGTGCTGAAAAAATTGAATTTAGTTGATGATGTATAAAGCAGATTACAAAACTTGTAAATAGATTTTAGTCAGATTTTTGCATGATCAGTAGTTTCCTATCACGGGATTATGTGTACTGTGCGAGAGGCAACATTTCTGAATACAGCTGGATTCCGAGATTCTATGTTGAGTCTGCAGGGCAGATCTGAGGGGGGATCTTTTAATCTGTAAACGGAGAACATTTGATGTGGAAGCATAAGAAATAAAAAGGTTACTTTCTTCAGATCCAAACTAAATTCTTACTTGTCTGATTGTTCAGACAGTCTGACCTACAGCAGATTATATTTGGGTAATATAAATACCATCCATCCCTGATGGAGCAGGATAACCCTATTTGTTAAATATAATCAAAACATAATGCTCTTTTAGCCCGGATCCAAAGCGAACTGAAGTCAATGGGAGTCTTTCCTTTACGGCAGGAGGACATGGATTGGGCCCATATATCATATTTCAGTGTAGAAATTTAGAAAATCTCAAGCTGCTAGACTCAACGACTTTAGTGAAGACCCACTAAATCAATGGCAGAGTGCTCTCCGGTGAAGCCAGGGAAGTCAACCAGAGAGCATCTCCCATGGACACAGTGCAGCAGGGCTGGATTATGACATGCTGAGACCCCAAGTTATGTGAAGTATAAGAGGCGCTATACCATAAAAAAAAATGAATTTATTATTTTCACAGCAAGGTCATTGAATATATAAACATGAAAGCTTTATATTTGCATATGTAAAAAGGCAAAATTATAAAAATAGAATAATCTTCATTTTCAGCAGACCCCTCCGTAACGATGACATCATAAAAAATAATTTTTACACATATTCTTTGAATTAATTGCATATGTAAAAAAGTAGAAGTAAATAATAAAATATAAAAACTACAAAATAAAAAATAGAGTAAATAATACAATTTACTAGAAGAGTTGTCAGGAATTTTTTCTTCTCTGTTGGGGCATTTAAGTTGTAGAATTCCTTGTTTGAATATGCAATGAAACTCTTAAAGGATATAAGATGGCAATAGAGCAGGGGTCTCCAAACTACGGCCCGCGGGCCGGATGCGGCCCGCGAGGCCCTCTCATCCGGCCCGCGGAGATCTTTTTGGCTCCGCGCTGGGGCCTGGAAGCGCCGCGCGGGCCGCCGCCAGCCGCGGGGCCTGGAAGCGCCGCGCGCTCGGCCGCCGCCGCCAGCCGCGGGGCCTGGAAGCGCCGCGCGCTCGGCCGCCGCCGCCAGCCGCGGGGCCGGGACGCGCCGCGTGCTCGGCTGCCGCCGCCGGCCAGGTACGGCTCGGATCTGGGGCCGGGACGCGCCGCACCGCCACGCAGTTGCAGGGGGCGAAACAAGGAGCCACCCACTGCCAGGCGGCGAACCGGTCTGTGGGGAGAGACCGGGTTGAGCAGGTCAGTTGGGGGGGGGGTGAGAGACCTGGCTGGGTGGGTCAGTTGGGGGGGGGGTTGGAGGAAAGGAGGTTTTGGGGTGAGAGACCTGGCTGGGTGGGTCATTTGGGGGGGGGTTGGAGGAAAGGAGGTTTTGGGGTGAGAGACCTGGCTGGGTGGGTCATTTGGGGGGGGGGGTTGGAGGAAAGGAGGTTTTGGGGTGAGAGACCTGGCTGGGTGGGTCAGTTGGGGGGTGGGTGGGAGGGAAGGAGGTTTTGGGGTGAGAGACCTGGCTGGGTGGGTCAGTTGGGGGGTGGGTGGGAGGGAAGGAGGTTTTGGGGTGAGAGACCTGGCTGGGTGGGTCATTTGGGGGAGGGGGGTTGGAGGAAAGGAGGTTTTGGGGGGAGAGACCTGGCTGGGTGGGTCAGTTGGGGGGTGGGTGGGAGGGAAGGAGGTTTTGGGGTGAGGGACCTGGCTGGGTGGGTCATTTGGGGGAGGGGGGTTGGAGGAAAGGAGGTTTTGGGGGGAGAGACCTGGCTGGGTGGGTCAGTTGGGGGGTTGATGTGTAGTGTTCATGTGTAGTGAACAGGTGTTCATGTGTAGTGTTCATGTGTAGTGAACAGGTGTTCATGTGTAGTGTTCATGTGTAGTGTTCATGTGTAGTGAACAGGTGTTCATCTGTAGTGTTCAGGTGTAGTGTTCAGGTGTAGTGTTCAGGTGTAGTGTTCATGTGTTCAGGTGTAGTGTTCAGGTGTTCATGTGTAGTGTTCATGTGTTGTGAACAGGTGTTCATGTGTAGTGTATCAATGTGTTATTAAATAATAACTGAATAAAATAATATTAAATAAATAATTAAAAACAACACCCATGTTTTGATTCTTTTTTATTTGGACCTCGAGTGTGTTGTCGGCCCCCGAACTGCTATTTGATAGTTAATGCGGCCCTCGGGCTGAAAAGTTTGGAGACCCCTGCAATAGAGGATACAAGAGGCAATAGAGGATACAGATAACCCTTAAGTTTAAAGCTCAACTATTAGTTATATTGATATGAATTACACTCAGGTAATAAGCAAACCATCAAAAAATTGTATGCAGGTTGTATTTTCCAATACATTGATTTATTTTGTTTTTATAGAAGTTTATGCTGAATTACATAATATTGGTACTAAAATTAGTAGCAGGAAGTTTTTATTTAAACAAGTAAAATATAAATCTCAATATTTATAATATATTTATACAACAAATAATATTTTATTATTAGATAGATAGATAGATAGATAGATAGATAGATAGATAGATAGGCCAAAAACCTGTGTTCTTTTACCAGGATATTTCTGTGAAAATTAGTGCTGTTTTGTCTATGTTCTCACAGGAAAATAAGAGCAGATATATAATTTTTTTACACCAAGAATAAGGAAAATTATCCTTCTTTTCATAGGAATAAATGAAAAAATGTTTGATTAATTTTGTTAGGGAAAGACAACGTTTATCCAGATGATATAAAAATACATTTACAAATGTTTATTCCGATTTAATTTTTGGTAAGAAAAAATGAATTATTGGGATTTTTCTTTTGCCAAACTATAAAAATAAAATGTGCTATACATAGGATATGTGATATACAAGTCTATAAAAGAATTTTTACATAACATACTCTCTCTCTTAGCCCGTCACCCCCCAGCCGGGGTATGGGCCACCAACTGGTGTTGGTGTTTCAGTAGCAATTGGTTCCCTTACAGGGTGGAGTTGCTAGCCCCATGCCCATGTTAAGCCTACAGCACCTGGTATTCCCAGGAGGTCTCCCATCCAAGTACTAGCCAGGCCCGACCCTGCTTAGTTTCCAAGATCAGACGGGATCGGGCATGTTCAGGGTGCATAACATACTACTTATAATAAAATATTATCTTGTGTGCTCCAAACTCAGAGAGCAGAAAATCCCAGTCTATTTTTCAGGCAGACATCTCTCTTCACATCTGCTTCTCTAGCCTCTGTCTCCCCAGGACCTCTAATTAATCTCAAGTAAACACCTCAGACACACAGAGGGACAACAAACTATATGCATAAAAGAGAAAGAAAGAATTTACCAGAGAAAAGACTGGCAATCGCTAGACAGGTACTGAGAAACTGAGAAAAACTAGCCTATATTCAAGCAAATATAATGAATATTATAGGCTTTAATAGCGTATAATACATATATGCACGTAATTTGAAATAGCTTGCTCACCAAGTACTCAGAATATTTTGACATATATTTATATCTTCCTTCACTTCTCTCAAAACTCTCTATATATCGTTTCATCAGCACTCTCTGATATTTACTGTGAAGGTTCCCGAAACTGATGGAGGGAAGCCAACACAAATTTATCCTCCTCAGGAACCACTCAACCCAAGTCCATAAAACGATCACTGGCAAACTCAGTCATGTGAAACATGCAAAGTGCATGAAGCAGAAAGCAGTGCGCACACTGAAGTACACAATTGTATGTATGTACAGATCAAAAGAAGGAAGAACCCACTAACATATGAGTATGAGCTCGGCAGGATCGCTTCACGAAGTTGCCGTCTCCAACCTCACATTTTTCCCAATTTTTTCGGCAGTGATATTATGTATTTATTTAAATAAGTTATGAAGGCCTGGTCAGAATTTTACTTGTAGCAGCTGGCCAACAAAACGCTGCCTTGGGAGACTGATAGACTTACTTGTAGAAATACTAATTTTACAAGTGCAATTACCATTTTTTCCCCTCAGCCTAGCATCCTGCCTGTCAATAATGAACGATTAGTGAAGGGTAAGGGTAGGATAAGGGTATTTGTGTAGCCAGATGTGTACATTTGTCATATTTGAACAAAAATGTCTATATTTAGAGAGAATCTGTTTCCCATATCTCCTTTATTCATCAATTGATTTTGATAGAATTTGAAATGGAGTCAGTTTTTTCTTTTTTAGAGGCCCCTCATATTGCGAGGCCCTAAATTGTAGCTTAGTTTATACTTTAATCTGGCCTGCAGCACAGGAAAGACATTAGGGTTAGTTGACCTAAGCTACGTCAACTGCTGCTATGTTATTCGTAATTCGTGACGTACCCCTGTAGTGAAGACAAGCCCTGTGTATGACTTATTCTGGAGTAAGAATGTCCTGTTTTGATATAACTTGATTGGATTTTAATTACTGACCCCTTTCCCAAACCCCCACCCCTGCTCTGTTCGACCGTGCCTCTTCCTGCCCAACACCTTCCCTGCCCCAGCCCCACCTCTTCCCACCACTGCTCCACCCCAGCTCCGCCTCCATTCCCCTGAGGACCGAAGCAAGGCCAGCAATAAAGTAGTTTAACTACTTTAAATAAAATTTGATTAAAAAATTAAATCATACCCCTAAAGTAGTCATATCATTGCAAAACTCTGTGTAAACCAGAGTGTCTATGTCCACACCCAGAGAGAAATAATAAAAAGGTGTTAATTGCAATTCAGTTTCAGTTACTGCACAGTCTGATGCTCACAGTCCTGTGACATACCTCACATCTGATGCTGTGACTCAAATCCACAGCTGTTATAAATAGGGCCCTACCAAATTCATGGTCCATTTTGGTCAATTTCACAGTCATAGGAATTTTAAAATCACACGTTTCATGATTCCAGCTATTTAAATCTGAAATTTCATGGTGTTGTAATTGTAGGAGTCCTGACCCAAAAAGGAGTTGGGGTGTCACAAAGCTATTGTAGGGAGGTTGTGGTACTACTACCCTTCCGTCTGCGCTGCTGCTAGCGGCAGTGCTGCCTTCAGAGCTGGGCAGCTGGAGAGTGGTGGCTGATGGCTGGGAACCCACTTCTGAAGACAGAGCCATCGCTAGCAGCAGTGCAGAAGGAAGGATTCTGTCTTAGATTCATTACTAAGAGTATCACGAGTCTATCAATTTTTAGAAATAAATACTGGTGCAAAAAATTGGTAATTTTGCCAACATGAACAAAAGATTTTCCACCTTCAGTTTTCAAGAATGGTAGGAGATATGGGCTGGCTCAGTCTGTGTGGGGAACAAGACTTACAATGATTATCTGTTAACAGGTCTGACAGTCCCACTGGTCTGTTGGAATTATTTTCTATTGGAGGGCTTCATCCTGCAATTACTCCGTGCATCTAACTCTCACAGGGATTTGCACATCTGGAGTTGCTACAGAATAGGGCCTGTATTTCCTGGGGCACTGTGGTTCACATTGATTTTGAATCTTAGTTCTCCTCACAAAAACTCTTGCAGAACCTGCTGTAGTTTCACAGGAACATATTGAAGACCCTATTTCAAGAGCTTTAGTTTCATATTTTTTCTTTTTGAAATCTACAAAAAGCAATTAGATCTGAGTGAACTGAAAAATTTAAACACAATTTTATTGGTTCAAGCCGAATTTTTTGGGAGGGTGGGGAGAGGGAAAGACATGGTTCATTTTGGGATTATTTCCAGCTGTTTACATCTTTTTTTAAAAAAAGAAAGAATAAAAAAGAAAAATTGATAAACTAAAATGCCATTTCAAAACAAAGTCAAAGGATTTGTTGCAAAACAGTCAAAATAAACCATTTTGGACTTTCAGCTGAATTCACCCCAAACTCATACATAGTTTAGGTGACACAAAAAATGCTTATTTTAGTGAATATATTATTTGCCATAAAAATGTTGTCCTGATCTAGTAACAATCCCAATTCTGTTTTGATTACCCCGACCACACTGACTTTACAAATAATACCCTAATTCAGCTAGGTTTTGTTTTGTTTTTAATAAATCTTGTCCTGGTGAAGCTACTGCTTTAATTTAACCTGTGTTTCTCTTTTAGTAAGGGAACTATTCACAAATGCTGAAATCCAAGGGATTTTTCAACCATTGTGCTGAGATTCAGTGACAGAATTCTTCTCTAACATATTTTTAAAAAAAACAAAAAACGGTTTCTTCAAGCAGTTTCAGATAAACAGTAATTAGATGTGGTTGTTAGTGCTTTGGCAAATAACCTGTTGGGGCCTGACAGCAGCTCTTCTTAAGAGGGAATAAAACATTCTGATGGAGTGAAATAAGAAGGAGGAAAAGGGAAGACCATGTTAAATATTTACAACTTGTCTGCATGCCAGAAAAAAGATTTCAGGGGTTCTGGAAAAGGGCTCTTTCTCTAAATGCCTTGCCGAGCCTTCAGATAGACTCTTTCTGTCAGCAGATTTCAACAGTTTTCTTTATGGAGTCAGGCTGGGGCTAGGGGGGAGAAGTACTCAAGTTGTTCTTTCCTGCATCATATGAACATCCTCTAAAAAAAATGCAGCATGTTATTATGTGCAATCATTCAGACAGAACTGCAAGTTTACACACTGCATTCAGAGTAAGATGCTTTCCCTGCACCAAAGAGTTTACATGCACAATTCAAAAAACAAAACAAAAAACATGTCTATGGCACTTTTAAAAACTGCAGCAGCAACTGATGTCCCCACAACAGCAGTGATGGATAGTGGCTGGTGTCCCAACCTGCTGCAGAGAGCCCATAGGTACTGGAACTGGGGGGGGGGGGGCTGCTGCAGCACCCTCTGGCTTGAGTGGTCTCAACACCCCCACTATAAAAATTGTTCCAGCATCCCTGAGAATGCCTGTCTCAGCTGTGGCTCCACCACTTGATTCATGTAGTTCAACTCTTTGATTCTATAAACTCTTTCAGCCTTTGAATGCCCTTATATTTAATTATTTAATTCCCAACTTCAGTTTTCCCATGTCTCCATAGACTATGAGAAGCTTCTCATAGACTCACAGACTTTAAAGTCAGAAGGGACCATGAGCACAAAAGTCAGTGCTCATGATCAGTTTTCAGTGCTCATGATCATCTAGTCTGACCTCCTGCAATGCAGGCCACAGAATCTCACCCACCCACTAATGTAGTAAACCCCTAACCTATGTCTCAGCTATTGAAGGCCTCAAATCATGCTTTAAAGACTTCAAGGTACAGAGAATCCTCCAGCAAGTGAACCATGCCCTATGATGCAGAGGAAGGTGAAAAAACCCCTAGGGCGTCTGCTAATCTGCCCTGGAGGAAAATTCTCCTCTGCAATCTCTAGCTCCAGTCTTTCTTCCTAGCTACAAGTTTCCAGATCCCTGTCTTCTTTTCACACACTCTCCCTGCACTCTGCTAGCACCTTTTCTAATGTCTCCTAACACTCTTCTTCTAGCTGTTGTTTCTATAATACCCCCAAAAGTCAACAACCCTTCCAACTTCTTCTGAAATCACATGTCCTATGACATTTGACCTAGGCCATAGGTTAGTAAAGCTTGACTTATCTAGCAAGAAACCACAGCTGCTGACAAGGATTGGTTTCCAATTCCTCTTCAGAGAAAGGAACTGACAGACAAGAAAACAGATTTGTTTACTGGATGCTGTGAAACTTTGGGTTGAGTACAAAAGTCAGATCTAAACTGCTTGGTATTTGAAAAAAATCACAACCACCACTGAAACCAGAACCAAACACAGGAGGCAATTTCAGCACTGATTTTTTGAAAGCAGAGGAAGTGGAAGATTTAGTAATTTGTTACACCTCTCTCAGAAGGCATTTTTTAGTCTCTTTTTCAGAATAATTAGATTTTTGTAGTCTAGCAAAATAATTCCTGTGAATTAGGTGTGGAGAAAGGGAACTGGCCCACAGGAATGGGGGGAATGAGTCTGGTAATACTATAGAAAAACTCACTGCACTTTACCTGGGAACAGTACATTAAGTTCCTGGGCCTATGCACTTTCAGCTTCCTGAGTCTAAACAGAGTCCACGCACTGCCCCTGTCAGAGGTTTCTAGGCACACACTTGGTGGGCAGATCCTTTGTCTAACAACCCCTTTTCTGAGAGCTGAGACTCCATGATTCAACTGCCTAGCCCTAGTACTAGTTATAGCTACAGCAGAATTCCCAGTAGCTTAAGCAGACCCTCTCCCAGACCTCAAGCCGTACCCTGGGTTCACAGTTTAACTCTTCAGGGTCACACGACTGGTAAAATCAAACAGACCCACAGGCAGATTTTGCATAGAATTCTATTGCTTTCTGCTTAGACAGAATGAGAAACACAGACATCTCGACAAAAATACATCTACCTGCATTTCACTGCCACACTTTCCTTACCACTCTGAAACAGTCTGAGTTCACAACCCTCTAAGAAGTCCAGGATCCTTCCTTTCCTCCATGCCCTCGACTTGTCATCCAGAACATGGAGTCTCTGATCTGGTCTAGCTCTCTTCCACCCACAACTTCTTCTGCTTCTGGTCACTTCTCCCAATATCTGGGGAACAAGAAATTCTCTCTTTTATAACCTCCCATCCCCTTTCTTGGGTGATCTCTATTTAACCTCATCAGGGGATCAAAGTCCCTCACCAGATGGTCTGTTGTTAAGATTCACCTCACCTGGACAGATTCACTGTCACCGAGAAGAACCAATACTTTGGCCAAGGGTACTTCTATGTAAATAGAGGGTCATCAAGATTTAACAACCCTCTCTAGTTATCTCTGTGCCATCATCTCTTGGAATTTTGGTCCAACATAGAGATTAAAAGACAACAGTGAAGGCAGCAAACCCTGTATTTAAAATGAATTATGTGGTCTTATTTGTGTACACATAAAGAGCTCCCAGTGTCAAACAGAACTAGTAAACTATGTATAGACAAATATCCCAAATCATCACAGCAGGAATAGGAGGCTCCTGTGTATTTGTTTCTTTAAAAATACACAGAGAAAAGGTAAATTTTACAGATAAGACTTTTTTGGTAAATATTTTTCTTCAGTTTTTCAGTCTTATATAGGGATCAGAACTTCTTATTAGGGTTAGTTTACTGAGCAAAGGCACCCTCTAGAGAGATTTTAGCTGTATACTGCATGGCCACTGTTAACCCCAACTACTTGCAGTGCAGTAAATCTGATTCCAAATTTCATTTTATGGAATGATATTTGCTTTACCTCCTACCTAACCCAGGGTGAGGCAACAAGTCCTCCCATAAAAAACCTAGTATTTTACACTTGCATTCAACATTTTAATGGCTAAGCCTAGTGCAAACAGAAGGCACTTATGTTAGAAAAGGTGTACCCCTTTCATGATTCCTAAATTTATATTAACAGACCAAAGAGAAGTACATTGTTTAAATGTGCTGTTTTTATTAAACTGTTCTTAATAAATTAGGTATCTAAAAGTCATAAAAACTAATGCTATATATCACAATATAGGCCCCTTGTAATTAACATACTATTCAACATTGTATTTTTAGTCAAAGTGAAAAGAAAGATTAGGTGCTACTATTTGACTAATTTCAAATACAATAAGTCAGGTTCAAGAGAAAAGAGTTTGTATATCTTCAAGAATATTGTTAAACAATTACTAGGCTGTGCTCTTTCAACCAATTATAAAATTAAGAATGTTAATGCTTTCTCAAAGTAACTGTTGCTGGGGTTTTTTAACTCAGTAATGTGTAATGAACACACACAAACAGTTATGTCCATGTCCAGTGTTGTGCCTGCTGATAAAAGGAATCATCATATGCATAACTGACCATAAAACAATTGGCTGTTTGCTCCAACTCCTTCTGCCTCCTACTTCATGTTCTCCAATCTCTTTTCATACCCTCTCTTCTTTAGTCTTTCAATCTAGCTAATCCTCTCCTAATATAACCCCAAAACAGAATTGAAACAACAGAGCAAAACCAAAAACTTACATGACATTCGCTGATCATCACTCTGTTCAGTCTGCTTGCGTGCTGTATCTCTTCCCCTTTGTCTGCCTTGTCTATTTAGATTGTAAGCACCTCAGGGCAGGAACTCTGTGTTTATACAGTGCCTAGCACAACTGGGTTCAGTTCTCTCCTAGGTAGTACCATAATAAAAAGGGTTTTAAAAATAAAGAAGCTGGAGACAGTAGGTGTGTCTATCTTTGATAAATGTAGAGTTGGTAATTGTATATAGTGTAAACACCTATGATACTAGCTATCTTGTATTGGAGAAAAAAGTAATTGCACCTTAATTCTAGGTTGAATTTGTATAGTTTCAACTTCTAAGGATCTTGTACTTGTAGGATCTGCTAGATTAAAAAGCCTTCTCACAGATAAAAGTAAAACAAGATCTGATGGCTGGAGGCTAAAGCTAGACAATTTTAGACTAGATATAAGATACATTGTTTTACTTGAGATGGTAATTCATAGATTGAGAGAGCTTAAGTTCACAAAGGAACTTTAGGTCATCTAGTCTGATGCCTTGTATATCACAGGTCATTACATTTCACCCATTTACCCCTGTCTTAAGCCTCCAGTCTTGACTTCAAAATAATTCATCACTTCTATTGATAGTTGATTCCAATGGTTAATCAACTTTACTGTTAAAAATGTTCTTTATTTCTAATTTGAATTTGCCTGCCTTCAGCTTTACACCACTGGCTCTTGATATTCCTTTCTCCATTGAGTTAAAAATCCCTTTAGTACCTGGTATTTACTCCCAGTTCAGGTACTTATTCATCATAATCATAATCTCTGAGTCTTCTTTTTGATAACATAAACAGATTGAGCTATTATGTCTTCCTTCTCCCTTGTTAATATTGTGTTGGCTATCTGGTCACCATTAACCTTTCTATTGAAGACTGGAGCAAAGTAGGTTCTTGAAGCCATCAGTTGTTAGTTCTCTTTCCCTGCTAAGCAGAGGATCTACACTTTCCTTCATCTTTTTTTTTTTTTGCTAATAATGTACTTATAGAACTGCTTCTTATTACCTTTTATGTCTCTTGCTAGCGTTAACCTTTCTGACTTTGTCTCTACATTCTTGTGCTTTTCTTTTGTATTCCTCCTTACCAATTTGTCCATGTGTCCACTTTTTGTAGGATTTCCTTTTGATTCTCAGGTCATTAAATAGCTTCTGATAGAGCCAGTTTGGTCTCTAATTATTCTTCCTTTCTTTTCTTCACCTCAGAGTAGTTGACAGTGGTGTGATTAATATGGTCTCTTGAGAAACTGCCAGCTCTCCTCACCTTCTTTATCTCTTAGATTTTCTTTCCATGAGACCTCATCCACCAGTTCTCTGAGTTTGTTAAAGGCTGATTTTTTGAAGTGAAATGCGCTTACTCCTTCCTTTCCTTAGAATAATGAAATCTTTCATTTCATGATCACTTTCACCCAAATTGCCTTCCATCTTCAGATTCACAACCAATTATGCCTATTGGGTCAGAGTCAAGTCTAAAATGGCTGCCCCTCTGTTTATTTCCTGCACTTTCTGAAACAAAAAGGACCAGTCAAGTTCACAATTGTTTAACCATGATTACCTGATATTATGAAATGTGACTGTGGCTGAAAACATAAGATTTCCTAGTGAAGACAAAGCTTCAGAGCACAGGAATGTGGGACACCAAGTATATCCCTATGACTGTCTCCAAGTAAACTGCAGTGAGTTTTTCTATGGTATAGCAGACTCATTTCCCCATTCCCTTTTTTCCACTCCTAATTCTCAGGTATTATTTTGCTAGACTATAAAGATCTAATTATTCTGAGAAAAAGAGGCTAAGAACTGCCTATGTGAGAGAGGTGTAACAAATTACTTAAATCTTCCACTTCCTCTGCTTTAAAAATTCAATGTCTTAAATTGCCTCCAGTGTTTTGTTCTTGTTTTACTGGTGTTTGTTCTTTCTTCTGTAAGCAGTGTCAGGATGAGCTCCACCCTGACATCTGGTGGGGAATTGGGGTGAACTGTGGAAAATAACTTCAGCTGATGTTATTTGCATAGACACACCCACCGCGCCTAGTCTGAGCTCACAGCAGCCCAAATGGTCACTTCAGCTGCTGTGGGATCCCCAGGTTCTCTGTTATTGGGGTAGGAATGATAAAATATTGCTAACTTAATTACGTGAATGAGGGACTGGGACATGTACTTGGCCTTTGTCATGATGGAGGGACTCACCATTATCTAGGTTGCACTCACTGGCCAAGGGGTAGGGGTTCCAAAACCCACTAAATTGAGAGAGAAAGAGAAAATAAAATAAAATAATAAAATAATAAATAAATAAATAAATAAATAAATAAATAAATGAATGAATAAATGATGGATAGGTTTTTATATGTTTCGGTGAGGGCCTTCTCTGAAGGCCCTTCAAAAGCCTATTGCACTCTGTCTCTCTCTACTGTAGAATGTCAGAGCTAATGTTTGATTCCATTAAGAGTCTAGGTTCAGTCTGCTGAGCTGAACTCACTTTGAGCCCTGTAGGGCATCTGCACTAAGGCCCCCCCTACTATAAGCTGAAATCACTTGAGAGCTGAGATCACTGAGCACTGTGTTAAGAGGGGGGGGGGGCTGAAATTGTATTGCTGAGCAGCTGATGGAGTGGACCAGTTTGACTGACTGCTAGCAGAGTGGCTGGTGATGCGCAGCAGGAGTGGATAGAGTAGAGCAGTTTGGGTGACCGCTAGCGGAGTGGCTGGCGATGTGCAGCAGCTGACAGAGCAGAGTGGCTGGTGAAGCAGGGGAGGTAAAACTCTGCTAATGAACTTTTGAACTCTCCAGAGACTTTTGGGCTGTTGGACTTTTGGGACCTTGGGTGACTGGGGGATTGTGGGACTCAAGCACCAAAGGTGAAGGACACAGCCCATTTGCTTGTGTGTGTGTTGGGGGGGGGGGGGAGGGATTCTGGTTCATGGTTTGGGTTATGAATCCTGCTTGTGGTGTTTCCCCAATATAATGCTACATTGTTTCTCTCTGTTACTAAAGGTGTTTTGGTACACCCAGACTCTGTGCTTGCGAGAGGGGAAGTATTGCCTCTTAGAGGCACCCAGAAGGGTGGTATATGGTTGTCCCAGGTCACTGGGTGGAGGCTCGAGCCGGTTTTGTATTGTGTCATTGAAATGGAACCCCTGGATACTGAACCCGGCCCTTGTTGCTGCCAACTCCGATGGGCAGAAGGGTTACACTTGAAATACCAAAAGTTTTAGATCTGACTATTGTGTTCAACCTAAAGTCTCACAGAATCCACTAAATGAATCGGTTTCTTCTCTGTAGTGCCCTCCTCTGAAGAGGGAATGGAAACCAATGTCAGCAACTGTAGTTTCTTGCTAGATAAGTCAAGCTTTCATTAATGAATGGCTTAGGTCAAATGTTTCTTTCTGAAAATCTTTAAGATGTCTCATGTGGGCATGCAGAATTTTAGGGTACAAAAATCATTAGTAGCATTTGAAAATTTAAGTTGAATAAAAGTCACTCACAATTGTAAATCATATTTTCAAATGTCTGTGTCAGTGTGCTTATGTTGAAACTGCTTCCCTTTAAACTTTCATACAGCCCAGCTTAGTACAGTAGTATAGCTTGCCATTAAAACAAGTGCTAGCTTGTTTTATAAATGACAGGGAAAAAACTCTTAGTACTGTTCCAGACTTATGCTTGGAGGGCTGGCCCCCAGATTCACAGCTTCACCAGATAAGAGAATTGTATTTTCTGTGTAAAACGAGAGCAGGTCTGCCTCTATTAACCAAGGAATAATTGCCGATATGCTGAGACCACTCTCATTGAGTGTTGGATGCTCCTTTTCTTATCTTGCAGCACTATTTGAGCTAGTTTTTGATCCCATAATTGGGCTACAATTATTCAGTGGCCAGTCTGAATGTAAATATCTGTCTTTACTGGAATATTTTCCAAATAAACAAATCTGCTTTTAGAATACTAATGTAAACATAGCCGTATTTCCCTCCTATCTTATTCAAAGTACAGTGCAAGAAATTTTAAATTACATCTTTAAGAAACCAACATTCTTTTGACAAATGATATATTATTTCTTCATTAGCATAAGCACTCATGCATATGGTAAATCTATAACAACGTTAGCAGTTTATGAATGGATATTTACTTGTGGGTATAGCAATTATGTTTAAATATAGAGCTGCTGCATTGATTATTTGTATATCTTCTCCTGGGTTTTTCATTTCATTTAGCAATGCAGAGTTTATAGCTATGATTCTTCTCTTGCTTACACTGCTGTGGACTGGGAGCAACTCTTTTCAAGCCTATGCAGTTACACCAATATAAGACTGGTATGACTGAGTGGAGAATCAAGACCTGTTTTTCTAGTAACTGTACATATGTTCACAATGCATTACAGATGCTTAATATACTTTGTTCATTTTGTGAGTATATATTTAGAGTCTTAACATACAAAATGATATAAATGAATAATTCAACAAATCTCTTAACTATAATTTAGCTGAAAACTGAAAGAATACATCAGCAGGGCTAAATTTACTGGGCTCTTATGACTTTTAAGATTAAATTACTAACAAACAAGATCTGAAATTCCTCCACATAGCATCCCACATAAACATTAGCAGAGTAAGAGGTTGAATATTTTCTGATACTGATTGTATGGGAGTGCAGAGAAGATTTCTCAGCTATGGTCATGTCTCATTTTCATTCACAAGGATAATAAGATAATAATAAGGATAATAATACTGGTGTATTAAAATGGCCAGTTAATTAAATTGTTGACCTTGAGATACTGGTGTGAATTGATATTAACAAGTTAGTTAAGTATCTCACGTAAAAAGGATAACAAAAAATGGAGTTTACTGAGGTTTTGCTAATGCCAGTTTCCAGCAAGAAGTTCGCATCTCACAAGAGTTGTACTTCTATTTAACTTTACCTGTTTTGCTTTTAATTGGTCCTTGAGGAACAAGTTACCAAGCAATGGATCCAGTCACCCCACAAGCCTTGTAACCAGGAGTGCACAGTTCAGCCTTGATTCTATGCTTCATAATTAAGCAACCAAGATGAATACACAAATGCAGTGAAACACAAGATCCCTTTGTACTTTCACATATTTCCATAGTATATTTTGATGCAGAGTGATGTATAGAGAGCCTTTTCTTTCTCTTCTATCACATGAAATAACAGAGAGATGGGCACATTTTGAAACCCAGTGTTCTGTCATATGTGTACAACATGGAAATTAAGTTAAATACCAACGGTTTTAGGGTTTACTACAGTATTTTTTTAAAAAACAGACTAAATTCTGCTGTCGGTTACCCTAATGTGACAATCTGGAATAAACCCACTGTTATTTCTGGAGTCACTCCAGATTTTCACTAGTGTAACTGAGTAAAATTTGATCCATGTAGTTTTACTGTGTGTCTTCCACTTCAGCGGTTTTCATTTTCATTGTGTTATTACAGCATGCCCCTATTTATTTCCATCATTGTTTTCATTGTTCTAACTCAATCCATAAATTTCAGAGCTAGATCTAGCTTTCAAACCCCCTGAATTTGGGACTGTTGGGATCTGGAGTCTGAGATAGGCCAAATGCATATAAAGAAATTAACCAGCCACAAAATTGGATCTAGGTTCAAATTCTGATTCCATAATGCTTCCCTTTGAAGTTTGTATTATTCAGGCCTGGAGTTATAATTCACATCCATCTCCAGTTTAACCCCTTTTAATTATTTTTTTTAGGTCCTTTAATTTTTTTTATGGTGTGTTCAGGAAGTTTATTTTTGTTAAATAGTGAGTTATAAATAAGAATTCCAAACTGATTATGGACACAAACATAATAAAAAATATCCAGGCTGTATACCCATCTATTACTTGGTGATAAAATGACAAATCCATTAGCTAAAAATAGAAGTGGGGGCACCTTTATGTACCTCTCTCATACAAATTGCAAGAGTAACAATAGCACTAGCAGAAACAGAGCACGTTTAGTCTTCCAGTTCCCATCATAAATTTCACTTTTCAAAGGTTTCAGAATTAAAGGCAGGAAGAAAAGATTACTCATCAAAAATGACCCATAATGTGTGTGTGTGTGTGTATGTATATATATATATATATATATTACACACACATTCACAGACACACGTGATTTTAACCTTTAAATTGTAATTGTAAAAAAAAGTCCTCTGGGACCATAGAGGCTGGTCTTGTGAAACATGAATGGCAAACTTGTTTTCTCTTAAGCATATCTTTGACCTGCAGTTCTGTAGTCCTTTCTTAAGAAAGTAATGCCTAGCTCCAAACTATGTCTCTAATTTTACAATGACATAATAAAAAAGATAAAATAAAATTAATAGCAATGGAACAGACATTAAGAAAGAGAGACAGAGAGAGAGAGAGAACGTTTGCCTTACCTAATGACAGTTTTTGAAGGCTAAGCATGCACTTTGTGTAACCTTTAGCCATACAATTCTTACCATTTTGGTTTGGGTATGTTCCAGAGTTTTGCTAAAGGAGTTTATTGTTCTTACATTTAAAAGAGAAAAAAATGGTCTTTAAAGCACAGATTTAAAATGAGAGGTCTAAGGCCAACATTCCTTTTTATTACATTGCCCAAAGACTGCCTCTTTGTTGCAAAGATGACAATGCACAAGTAGATTAGCAAGAGAGACTAACTATGCACTGTGGAATAAATTATCTGTAAATCATTATTAATTATTATTATTATTTGTATTACCATAGTACCTAGGATCAGTTGCTTCCACATTTTCAGGGAATATTTTATGTTAACCTCTTCTCATTTAGATTATTTATATTCTTTTGTCCTTTAGGAAAACAACAAACTTTACTGACCATCGCTTTCAACCAGTTTCATGTCTAAATGAAAAACAACAGAGAAACATAGTGGGTGAGGTAATATCTTTTATTGAACCAACTTCTAGCTTTCAAGCTACATAGAGCTTCTTCTCCATGTCTGAGAAAGGTACTCAGGCTATGTCAACACTGCAGCTTATGTTGATAGAACTTATGTTGCTCAGAGGTGTGAATAAACTACCCCCCCCCCCCGAGGGACATCAGTTACACCAACATAAGGGTCGATGTGGACAGTGCTAAGTTGGTAGGTGAGCTCTCTCCCACCAGCATGGATTTTGCTGCTCACAGAGATGGTTTTATTATGCTGACAGGAGAGCCCTCGCCAATCAGCATAGAATGACTTCACCAGATGTGCTGCAGTGGCGCACCACTACCGCACTGTATGTGTAGACATGCCCTCAGCCTGTAACGGCTAAATATAAGGTACAGCCAATTATTTACCATAAGTAGTTCACACTACTTATGCTAAACAATTCTAAGGGATCATTCAAGGTGAAGTGGCCTTAACCTTGACCAGGACTGAGGGCACGTTCTACAGTAAAAACTTTTGCTAATGCATAAAATCGACATAAAGCTACTGTAGTTAGCCTATTGCTTGTGCATACTTGGTTTCTTGCTCACCAGGAGTGCTTGTTTCAATGCACACTGTGGTGCACCATGGGTAGATATCTCAGCATGCAACTCGCCACCATCCAGCACACTGTTTTTTAGAGAACTTTCTGCAATGCAGGGTGGGGAAGAAATTAATTGCACAAAGGTGACTGGGACTGCGAGGTCAAGTTCCCATCATGCAAATTTCTCTATCCCATAATTTATGTGCCTATTTTGAAAATCCCACAAACCTTCATGGGACTTGCCACTGTCTGGCATTTCTGACAGACTCATGGGGGCTGCACAGTTCAGCACTCTTGTCATGAGGGTTGCAAGCACAAGATGCACAATCCTCCAGTATTTGCAGAGCTTCAAAAAGAGCTGGAGAAACATGATGGTTTCCTGGAGAGCAGATTGCTGTGGGACATAGCACGGACCAAATCAAGATTGTTGGTAATGTTCATGGAGCATCTGCAAATGGTAGAGTGCTACTTCTTGGCCCGAGAATTGAGCACTGACTGGATCCTAGATCACATCATAATGCAGGCTTTAGATGACAAGCAACATCCTACTGCAGTGGATGAAATAAGATGCCTAGATCCCTTCACTGAAGGATTGCATTGTAACACCATGAAAGTTTCATCGAGATCTCTCAGGAGGATTCAAGGGACATCCTGTGTACATATAAAAACCGTGCTGCATCATCCCTCTCCCCCTGCCCCTAACTGTACAAGGCAATGAAAAACAATATCAACTCTATCTCTCTTTGTTGTATCGCTACCTCTTCTAATAGCAGTAAATTACTGAAAAGTTGGTAGCTGTGTCCTGCTAAGTTTCCCTGTAATGGGAAATAAATTTACACACTTACTCAAGGTTCCTTTCCCTGCATTGGGTTCACCCATGACTGACTGCCAGGACTCACTGAACAACGACAGAGACAAAAATAAGTGCTAACCTACAGCATAGCTGGACAGCCCCCAGTCACATATCCCCCAACTCCTCCTCAGAGTTCAGATCAGGGGCCTGTGACTCTACCTCCTCAGAGGTATCCACAGGGGTCTGCAGGGTGGTGGTGGTGGAGTCTCCGCCAGGGATGGCATGCAGCTCTTAGTTAAAGCAGCAGGTCTGAGGCTCAGCACTGACTGAATTGTTGGTCACCCTGGCCTTCTGGTGTGCCTATCACTGTAAAAATCTACAGGGCTAGAACTTGGGACCCTGGGTACTGCTGCCTCCACATTGCCAAGCCCAAGCCTCTAAGTGGGCATTCTCAAGAAGACCCTGCAAAGGTAGGCTTGGCAGGAAGTACCACCCCACATGGCATGAGTGGCAGCCCCTCACAGCCTACTGACTGGCCAATAAGAGTATATAAACCAGGAAGCCATGATGAGGAGCTGTCTGAGCAACAACACAGACTATCCTTTTTGGCTAGTTGGTAAATCCATTTTGCTGCCACATGTTTTAAAAAGCATGGTCTAACTTCATGCCTAATAAAACTCAATTATGTCTTAATGATGTGTGGATATTGTGAAAGTTACTTAGTGCAGAAGAACCAATGAATTTGACAAGACTTTTTATTCATTTAGGAACAGATATCGTCATCAGTGAAATCCTAACTTTACTGAGGTCAATGTCAAAATTCTCACTGCTGTCTTTGGGGCCAAGGTTTCACATCCTGAGTAGTGATTTCAATTGGACAACTGACAGAATACGGCCTTTGATTTGGTTGATCTGTCTCCATAATCCCACTGTTGGGGCCCAGCATTTTTTTTTTCTTAAGAGAAAAGCTTGCAACGACTAGTCAGATAATTATGCTGACTCTTTCATGAAAATATAATTGGGGAAAAAAAGGCATGAAAAACTAACACATATTTGGCACTGTTTTTAATTAATATTTCTACTGCTGCACTTATTTTTCCATTGCTATTTCCAGGAAGGCATGAAACTGGTGAATGAAATTCTGTGTCGTACCGTACAAGAGATTTAAAGCTGAAAGGCAGCAAAGCTTTTGGTGTTTGTCATTGAATTCTCAAACATTTCATAAAACTCTTAATTGCAATACTGCTGAGGCTACTATATTCTACAGTGGCACCAAGTTCCACTCTCATGGAAGATGTAGCAAGATTGGGGAATATGACTGCAGTTTAATTTTTAAAGAGGCTCTAACTGGAGAAAAGTAATAATCCCTGATAAAGTTGGGCATCCAAAATCCATATTTAGATAGCAGGACCAGCTGCTCCAAGAAGCAGTCATTTAAGGTATCAAGAAACTTTATCTTATCATCCCCCCTGAGATGACATGTACCCAGTCAATATGGGGATAATTGAAATCCCCCTTTATTATTATTGAGTTTTTATTTTAATAGCCTCTCTAATCTCCCTGAGCATTTCACAGTCACTATCACTATCCTGGTCAGGTGGTGGGTAATATATTCTTACTGCTATATTCTTATTACTATCCATAGAAATTCTATGGTACAGTTTGATTCATTTATGATTTTTCCTTCATTTGCTTCTACGTTTTCTTTCACATATAATGCCACTCTCCACCAGTACAACCTGTTCTGTCCTTCAGATATATTTTGTACCCTGGCATTACTGTATCCCATTGATTATCCTCATTCCACCAAGTTTCTGTGATGCCTATATCAAGATCATCATTTAATACAAGGCACTCTAGTTTGCCCATTTTGTTATTTAGACTTCTAGCATTGGTATATAAACACTTTAAAAAACTGTCTCCTTTTAACTGTCTGCCATTACACCATGTAACTGAATGTGACTCTTCTTTATTTGACTGTTTCTGATCAGACCTACCTGTATTTTATCATTTTCCGTCCAGTCGTCATCACTGGGACATAGAGATTCTCTATTAATACAGCCTCCCCTCAGGGATGCCTGAAGATGTGCTCCTCCGCACCTGTCAGCTTTCCCACAGCCCTTAGTTTAAAAACTGCTCTAGGACCTTTTTAATGTTAAGTGCCAACAATCTGGTTCCATTTTGATGGAGGTGGAGCCCATCCTTCCTGTATAGGCTCCTCCTTTCCCAAAAGTTTCCCCAGTTCCTAATAAATCTATACCCCTCCTCCCTACACCATTGTCTCATTCACACATTTGAGACTCTGCAGTTCTGCCTGTCTAACTGGCCTTGCGCATGGAACTGGGAGCATCTCAGAGAATGCTATCATGGAGGTCCTGGGATTCAATCTCTGGCCTCAAGCCTAAATTTGGCCTCCAGGACCTCTCTCCTATCCTTCCCTAGCTAATAGGTGGCTTGAATGTCAGTTGGAATTGTAGGTGGCTCAGAACCTCAGAAGTTCTAGTGACCTCTCTAGTTGCTTATAGATGGGGTTGGGTTGCCTAAAGTTTGGCAGCCATTTTTGAAAATGTTATCTGAAGTACAATGAATGGCCCACTATTTCAAGATTTCTTGAGCACTGCATAAACAGAGGCGTTCAAACAGAAGATACAATTACCGATCTGCTCAATGACATTTTCCAGTGTCAGAGTGATTTGTTTATATGGGTTCTTATTCCATAAGACAGAGTCTTCTGAAAAGAGAACAGTAGGAAGCTTTAAGATTGTGGATAGCTTTGCTACTGCTTAATGGGTCTGTCTAAACTGATTTTCTCTATCCACTTCTTATCATGGAAATCAGTGTTTTGGAGAATGAAGCTGCACTGAAGGAAAACCCACACGGCATGAACATTTATTCTATCAAACATATTTCACTAGCCTACAAAGTTCTCATTGCAAGTCTCCCCCAGTTTTTCAGTTTTATTTATTTTTAGTGTTTACGTTCATCATGATACGTACTTCTCTAAATGCAATGCAACGTTGTGCTGATTTAATTCTTTTATCCTCTTTCTAATATATTGTAGCTAGGGGCTGGACTTTTTAATCAGTGAAATTTAATATTAAAGAAAAATAGAGCTTCTCATAATTACCAAGTATAGCTCTACAGGACTATACCACAATTTTGAATCCCCAGGATTTCCGGATTCCAAACCACAACAGTTTCAGCTTTCAAATCATAATATTGTTTCATTATGTTGGAATATTTTGGATGTTCACTATTACAGAGCTTTAATAAGAACAGGAGGGTGGATGAGGAAGAGAAAAGGGCTTTGTCAGTCAGCACCATACTTCCAGATGATAAACACTGACATCTGTGTTCAAAACCAGCCATTTAAAACATGTATTAAGTGCTCAAATGTGACAGTGACACGCCCACATATTTAAAATGTTCTTTTTTTGTCATTTCACTTTTACTCTCTCTGCTTGCAGTCATACCATCTCGGATTGATATTTGTTAGAACTACTTGGAAATTACTAGTACTTGTCAGAAATTTTGTGATTAAACAGCTTTCACTGGAAAATGCTGGTTCATCAAAAAAGTTCTCAGGTCCAGAATGGAATTGATGGTCAAAATGAGAGAGAGACTGACCCACCCAAAAGATTTTAGTTTGCTTCTGTCCGCTCTAAGATCTGCCACAAATGGCAGGGTTTGCAGGTCCCCATCCAATCCCGGGAAAGGGAGGTACAAGACCAGTGATTTGCAGCCAGATTACAGTCCCTTTATGCCGCTTTAGTGGTGCAAAGGGGCTGGATCACAGGAGATAATCTGTCTTTCTGAATGGCATAATCTGTAAAACCTTCCATTAAAGAAGGCTTATCTCTGTTCACATATGGTAAAATAACTGACTAGTACTTACAGGTCGTTAAATCAAGATTTCAATCAGGCAATCGTTCAAAGGCTGAAACGCAAAAATATCATGGATATGACTATTGAAGGCTAAACTTCAGGCCATCATACTACCTGTGCTTTTTAAACTCATGAATCATACTGTGAAAGTCAAGAGGGATTAGCAAGGAGGTATCCCCGATCGGCATGCCTTTTAGAGCAAACCACTAAGAACTCAGCTTTTTTTTTAATTAATCTGAGATAGGGAATTAAGACCAACTCAGAACCTACCCATTATAGTAATTTGGGTAAAGGGCTAAAATGATCTTGGCAATCCTTTTCAATATTTGCCAAGAATAAGATCAAAAGGAATATGAATGATGTGGTGGTGTGATACCAAGGTGACTAGATAACACAACACAGTGGGAGATGAAAGTTGTATACATTGTCAACAGAAATATAGAAATATATAATGCAGGGGAAAACTAAGAATTGAAAACTGCTTGCTTTTTCCTATCAGATTTGGTTAAGTAATCTAAAATAGTAAACCCTTAGAGTGGCAATAGCCCTCACTTAAGGTTTTCCCCGTACATATCCAAAGTTCCCAACATTTTCCTTTCTTCTGTTTTTTAAATCTTATGCAAATTGTAAAGAGTAACTCAAATTCATGAGATGATATGCTGCTTGTAATCAATAACATTCGGACAACTCATCATATTCACAGTAGTAACTTCTTGTAGTTGGCAGTATAGAGGTTCCCATTCCTCCTCAGGAAGCTCCTACCACTTGTCTACTATTCTACCTTTCCATCCTTTATCATCATCATCATTTTTTAAAATAATGATTCCTGCTGATTCCAGCCCCAGCAGTACTAAGGGGATGCCACCAGCAAGGAGGCACGAAGAACAACCACGCTTCGTCCATGTCCCTAGGACTGTCTCTGCACAGGGGCTTTATTGACTTCACATCAGCACTTACCATTGCTGTGCAGTACTTTAGTGTGCTATAAACCACTGTCATTTCTAGTCCATTCCCCAAACTCTTTATGACCAACCTTTGAATCTGCAAAAACAAATGAGTACCTGTCTTGCAGCTGCGGAGTCTCAAATGTCACAATTTCTTGACTGCTCTTAAACATGGAACAGCACTGGTGAAGCCACAGAAAATGGTAGGGGTCATGAGCATTAGGAAGGCATGTACCTGCAGGAATCTGAAGCTCTGTGAAATTTATTAAACCCATTTCCTGTAAATAAGGGTCCGCATCCCACCCCTCCGGGGTGGATGTTTTTTTCTCTAAAATGGTTTTCCTAGCCAAAGCAAAGCCTGTGCAATTTGCTATAGTTAGAAGGCCAATCACTAAAAACAAGGCTAGTATGTGCCCTACTTGTTTGTGCAACATACAAATTCCCTTTTCACCAAGAAGGGAAGCCAGAGAGCTTCAATTGCCAGCAAACTATCTAGCCATTAGGTTTACACTATATTATCCATTTTGACATTAGCATCTCTACTGCCCTTTTTATTTTACATTATAGCAGTCATTCTGCCCATTTATATCCATTTATACTCTGTTTTTCATTGGATGATTTTCCTTCCTACCTTTATACTGCTGAGTTGAATGCAAACCCAGTAACTTTCACCTTCCAATATGACTTTCAAAGCCAAGCTATTCATACAAGATGAATTTTCCTATTCCAAATAAACCTTTTCTGATTACAACTTTGCCCCCAGCTTGAAGGGTTTACAGCACTTCTCTTCAAAGAATTCTACAAAAATAATCAATCCTTACAATGCACAGTTGACACGAGTATTATCCCTACTTTAAAAAAGCAAGAAACAACTTGCCTGAGGCCTTGGAAGGGAATCCTTCTTAGAGCCCTTAAGAGTTCTATTTCATAGATTTAAAGGCAAGAAGGGAACTGTGACTATCTAACCTGATCTTCTGTGTAACATAGGCAATAGGACTTCCTTCAATTAATTCTTGTTTGAACCAGAGCATGTCTTTTCGAAAAACACCCAATCTTGATTTTAAAATGTCTAGTGCTGAAGAATCTCTCACAACTCTTGGTAAATTGTTTCAATGGTAATTATCCTCTCTGTTAAAAAATTGCACCTTAGTTCTTGAATTAATTTTTCCAGCTTCAGCTTCCAGCCATTGGATCTTATACCATAGGTTGAATCATCCTCCATTATCAGATTTCTGTTTCCCATGGAGGCAGTGTTAGACTGTGGTCAAATCACTCCTTAATCTTCTCTTTTTTAAGCAAAATAGACAAGATTCAAGGAACTCATTACTATAAATCATATTTTTCCAATCCTTTAATCATTACTGTGAGTCTCTCCCTTCTTATCCAATCCAAGGGCTTGTCTATACTTACCGGTAGATTGGCATTGCTGCAATTGATATGAGTGTCGATTTAGCAGGTCTGGTGAAGACACGCTAAATCAATGGGAGAGCACTTTCCCATCATTTGTGTACTCCACCTCCCTGAAAAGCGTAAGGGAAGGCAGTGGGAGACACTCTCCTGTAGCCGCCGCTATGTCGACTTCAGTTATGAATCAGAGAGGTAGCCGTGTTAGTCTGGAATAGCAGAGGTAACAAAGAGTCCTGTGGCACCTTAAAGAGTAACTAAAGTATTGAAGCTGCTTACATCCAACGAAGTGGGTATTAGTCCACGAAAGCTTATGCTTCAAGACTTCAGTTATGTTATTCATGTAACTGAAGTTCCGTAAGTTAAATTGATTTACCACGGTAGTGTAGACCAGCCCCAAGTAACAGAGAATTCTTGACTTCCAGTCCTCAGCACATAGAATTAGGGAGCCCCTTTAGTCTATCATTACTTTGTGGTGTACAGTATGCAATGGTAAGGCTTCTCTCTATAGACTGCATCTTTAGGAATAGAATGGGCTTTTGGGTCAGTCTATAGAGAAATCCCTTTGAGCTAATTCAGGATGGCTATTGATAAAGAGGAGGGATGGGCACTCTGCTCTCTTATGGAGACTTTTTTTTTTTTCAAACCTAAAATATCAACCAGCAGTGTAGTGTTGTTACTAGGGCACTAGACTGGGATTTTGAAAATCTGAGGTTAACTCCAAATGTGTTAAGTGACCTTGAGCAAATCACTTCACCTCTGTGTCTGTTTCTTTTTCTTACTCCCTTTTTGTCTCTCATATAGACTAAGTTCTTCGAGACAGGGACTGTTCATCTCTTACTATGTGTTTGTATAGAGCCAACCATAACTAGAGTTCTACACTGGGGTCTCTACATGCTACTGTAATACTATAAGGGAACTAAATTGAAAGTATATATTTCCTTGGTGGAAATGTCTATGGGAAAACAATGATACTGTATATTGCAGCCAGAAGAATACCACACCACTTTATTACTATATGAAAAGATTGTCTACAAGGCACAATTCAGTTAGAAAAGAAAGTAACATTATTGATAAAGCCATCCACTCCTCCAACTAATAATCATGCTACTTCCAGTATGATAAGACCAATCCGTGACACAACACATCAAGGTTGATAAAGCCATTAGGTCCTTCTCGCTGTGGCTACTGCTTCCAAGATGTACAGAGACCAGGATTTATACATCTATTTTTTGCTGCCCTATTTCTCTCTTATTTTTAAATTCTTTATTGACTTCATCTCACCTTAGGCTCAAAAGATATAATGCAAGATTACTTTCCAGGTGGTTTCCCTGAGCTCTCCTAATTAGTTAAATTCTTTCTTTGAGGCACATACAAGCCATCAGTGAAGCCATCCACTGAACGAAAAACACCAGGCTGATTTATGTCAGTTTTATTATCCTGTTTATTACTTTCCATATTATCTCATTTAGAGATGAGGATTATTGTGCACTTACAGGTAATCTGTTTGGATCCTTGTTAAACCAAATCAAGGTACATCAAGGTTGCATGACGTTAATTAATCGTTTTGGTTCTGATGTATGGGAACGCATGTGTTTTAGGGAAATGACAGCATATAACAAAATTAACATGTCTTTATTCAACAAGGTCACTTGCAGTGGTTGTATTTGAACGTTAATACAGAAATGAAAGTTTAGACCTAGTCCTTGAGTGGGAATAAAAAGCATGCTCAAGAGTGCATTTCCCAAGAGGCAGGCAGAGCTCTGCAGAATCGGGGACATAGTGTGCAGTTATCACACTCTATTATTCAGTGGGATAAATATTCTTCTCCAGTTAAAAATAAATAAATTTTGTATGCACAATACTGTTGGCTCATATCAGTCACATTTTATGTTTTAATTTAATGCCTCTTTTTCAAATTGGATGCAAGGAAAGGATGGTAGAAGAAGTCTCATTAATGCCTGAACAGTTTTTGGTTTTTTCCATAGCCTAAGCTGACATTGTAGGCTTTCAAGCAGTACAACAAATAGTGGATCCAGATGTTGACACACATACGTTGAAGCAACTTGTGCCAGTTCTCAAGCACATTTTTATTCACATAGATCATACATGACCTCCCATGTTGCTCACTAGGCAGTACTATTGCTTCACAAACATTATGGGATGTATGAGTCAAGCACCAGACACATCTGCTTAGTTCATACCCCAGATCACAGAGGAGTCAGACAGTGAGAAATATAGCCTTAGAGCTACTTCTGTGAGAAGAGCTGCTTCCATGAAATCCGTAGAAAGCTAAAGTTTGATTTTGCAGACAAGCAAATAAACAAAAATCCAGCATATATATACACAGTATAATGTTCTGAAAAATAATGAGCAACTTGAAAAGAAAAAAGAAAAAATGCTCTGAGTAATAAAATCCTCTTCTCTCCCCCTCCTGGCATGGGAGAAATGCAACAGCCATTGGGTTATTCCCTACCTATAGTACTTCTTTCAGAAAAAAAAAGAGAGTAGTAGTTTTTCCTTTGAGTCTTAGGATGGATAAATTATTCAGGGAGTTCATCAGAAAGCCCTCCCAGCACTAATTCAGCTATGTAGTCAAACATGCTGTGACTGTTCAAATTTGCTGAACAGTTTTTACTGTGGACACTAAAAAAGTGAGCCAAGAAACCCCAGTCCCCTTCAACCATCTCAGAAAAAGGGTCAGAGAAGAACGGCCTTCAAAAATCCAAACCAAGTCTAACACACATTCTTCACATTTGCAGCATTCCAGACACAATTAGAAAGAGACCAGAGAAGAGAACTGACCATGTGCAGTATAAACAGCAATTACCAAAACAACAGCCAAGTTTATATCCCACGAATGCATGTTTCCTTAACTGACACGGTAATGATAAAGAAGGCCATGACAGCTAAACAAATCCATGTGAGGCAAACAAGTTCTTTCATGAGCCATGTTATCTCTATTAGAATGTTAAGAGGAGCAAGAGATTCCCTGGGCCTGAGGTCATCTGCAAGCTAGGGGAAGATAGTTATCAGCAGTTTCCAGCCAGAGAGTTTTATTCAGAATATCCATTAAAAAAAAAAACAAGGAAGGGAAAAAATATTCTACAATAATATAGATAAATGGTCTGCTTTGTCTGAAAGCAGATCAAAGAATGGTAACAATCCTATTTACACTCAAAAAGAATTTGCAAGACCCTATGAAGGGAATGTTTCAAAATATGTTGAGAGGATCCTTTAAAGTATTTGATGTCTGTAAAATTACTTTTGCAATGGGCCAAAGTTGCTACCTTGCATTGTAAAAAAAGTGCTAGCTACCTGTTTGGTGACAAAAGTCCCTTTGTTTCACATCAGGAGCTGGAAACTCTTTGGATTAGTCAGAGTATTCATAGCAAATGTGTGCTCAAGAACTCCTTATGATTTCCAATGTGTATTCATGAAAATATTTCATTGACTAATTATTGGCCTGCAATTAAGGAGCTATTTGTTGCAAGTATTCAGGGTCCAAAATTCGAACTCTCCGGATTGCTTGGTAACCTGGGACAATTCAAACAAAATGTGCTTTAATACAGCCATATGCAACGTTATGCATCTAGGAACAAGAAATGCAGACTGTACCTACGAAATGGGGGACTATAATCTGAAAAAGCAGCAACTCTGCAGAGGACCTAGGGGTCAGAGTTAGGAGCAAGCACTGGAAATTCCGCAGAAGTGGGGGGGCCATGAGCGTCCCCCTATGGCCCTGCCACTGCTTCTGCTCTCCCCACTGAGGTCCTGCCCGCTAGCGAGGCTGGAAGCTGGTCTGGGCAGTGGTGATTGCCATCCAGGGAGTCTGGACCAATACGTAGAGCCCCAGTCCCACCATAGCCCCCCTGTGCATGGGGGCTTTGGTGCCCCAGAGCAGCCCCCAGCCCATGTCCACATCTCTGGGACACACTGCCCATGGCAGGTGGAGGGTCTGGGGCTCTCCACAGTGGCTCCCTCGGTGGCTCTTATCACCACCCACCTCCAACTTCTGGCCTGTCCTCAGGAAGAAGAGGAGAAGCAGGGGCAAAGCCACAGAAAGGGGTGGGGCCTCTTGGTCATGGGGTGGGGCTAAAGCAATCCATGGAGGAGTAGAGAGTTGATTTTGCCTCTGTGTGCACTATGAATGAGACTGGTACTGGAATACTGCACACAGTTCTGGTGTCCACATTTTGAAAAAGGATACAGGTATTGAAAAACTGAGCAAGAAAAGACAACAAAATGATTCAAGGGCTAGCAAAATGCCTTAAACTAGAGAGAATTAAAGAGCTCCGTCTGCTCCCTTTACCACAAAGAAGATAGAAGTGGTTTGGTTACACGGTATGAGCCTCTTCATAGGAACTAATGGGGATCTTTTTTCTGGTTGCAAAAATTAAAAGCATAAAAGAATCAATGGCTGCAAGCAGAAGCCAGGCAAATTCAGAATTAGAATTAAGGCGCATGTTTTTAACAGCCGGGACAATTCATCATTGGAACAAACTATGAAAGCTACTGGTGGAGTCTCTATCTCTTGCCCAGACCAAAGAGAACTAGCTAGCTCACTGCAAATCTAACTCAACAAGCTTAGCAAAAAATAAAGACATAAATCAACTGTGAACCCTGTGGCTCAGAACCTAAATTTTCAAGACACTCGTAAGATGGTAACATGAAAATCAATTTCCTCAGGAATGTACTTCTCAGTAAGGACTATTTCAATGCCAAATTTCAACTTTCCAACCTCACTGGTTTTGGCTGTGGTGCTACTCAAACAAAAAAAGTAGCAAAAAAATTTTAAGAATGGGGAAAAAATATTTCCTTGATTCACCAGAGGGTTGAATAGTTTTTATTCAAGTTTTTAAAAATAACCATCTTTAAGAAACAAAGCCTAGAACGTTATAAACTAAAAGGTGAATGTTTCAGACAGTTCAGTTACTAAAAACGGAGATTAAGAGCATTACAATATTAAAGTCTGGAACCACTCCAAAGAAGATCTATATGTTACAATTACATTTTTAAGTGTAATTCTAAAACAGATCCTTCATTTGGGTGAGGCCCCAGAAGCAGTACAAAGGGTGAGATTCTCACCCCCACTCTGACACCTTTATGCCAGGCAAAAGGGCCAAAGCAGAGTAAAAAGCCTCAATCTGGCTATGGAAGATAGCCTGCATCTGTCTTCCAAGGACCCCCATCACAAGCCCTGGGGCATGGGGGGCTGCCATGGGTGGGGATGTAATGCACAGCTTCTGCCAGCCTGGGTTCCCTATACCCTGGCTAGCAGCGGGAGCTGATTGGGGCAGGCAGTGGGACCCCAGCTGACAGGAGCCTGCGGGGGAAACCCCAAAGCCGCGGCGGGCTGAGCCACTCAGCCTGCCCGCGCTCTGGGGTTCCCCCTGCTGGCCCCTTGCCAGCCAGAGTCCCCGCCTGCCCCACTCAGCACCTTCTCCCAGGCTGGCAGCGAGCTGGCAGTAGCCTGCAGGAAAATTCCAAAGCAGAGCGGACTGACCCCCTCAGCCCCTCCCCTTCTGCCTGAAGCCCCACCCCTTCCGGACAGGCGCATGAAGCCCTGAGTAAATGAAGACTCAGCACACCACCTCTGAAAGGTTGCTGATCCCTGGCTTAGATCCTCTTCCGCTTGGCTGCAGGTTCTGTGCCTCTTATGGTAAGTCTCCCTGGCCCACTTCTTTTGGCAGTGTGTAGCGTACATACTCACATAGGTCCCCTAGCCCCAGTATAAATAGCAGCATAGCTGGTGAGACGCTGCTTAGGCACGTAGTAAAGTTAGGCCTGAAGGGTGCAGGTACATATGCAAGTACATCCCATACACATGCTCTACTCACCCAAGCCATGCCTCCCCATCTACTCTGCTATTTTTTAGCACCAGTGTCCCACTGCATCCCTGCTGCTGGAGCCTTTCCCCTCTGCAGGAAAACCTCTCCAAGCCAGGGAAGGCTCTGATATGGAGGAAAGGCTTGGGCACATCCCTGCTATGGATCCTTCTCCTACCAAAGGAAAAGGCTCAAGCAGCACCCCGCTGCTGGACTCTTTCCCCACTCACTGCCTCCCCGCGCCAAACCCTTTCCTCACTGCAATGAACGGCTCCAGTAGAGGGGAGCTGCTGAAGCATTTCCCTGTTGCCAGAGCTCTTCACTAAGGTGCTGCTATGCATGCCTGCGTGGGCACAGCCTGCTTCGCACTGCAGCTTGTAGCTACATGCACTTTATACATCACCACCAGTAGTGTGTAGGGTAGACATAGCCTTAGAGTCTGTAGGTAGTTTCCCAGGTGCAAACCCACCCAGACTTCTTAGGTACCTACTCAGGCAGCTAACCTGAATGGCCAGCCACGTTACCCCAGCAACCCTGCTATTTTAAGCAAGCAGAGCTAGCGCATGTATCTGGCTATATGTTCCCAGCAGTAATGTAGATGTACCCAAAGAGGTGTACTACTGATTCTCACCACCCGTGGTGAGAAACATCTTCTTTCTTTCTTTGGAGAGCAGGACAATAAAGAAGGAAGGAAGGAAAGAAAGAAAGGAAAGCGAGTAAGAGGGAAAGCAAAGGGCAGACAGGTAGATTTGTCAAAAAGCTCATGATATTTTTTTTTAATTGTTCCTTAGCTTAAATTTTTTCATCACAACTCTGGAGATAAGCCAAAAAAAATGGACAGGAGAGTTACACTTGATCACCCAACTTTGGAAATGCCAGGCTGCCATTTCCAAGATTTACATACGAAGTGGGTATTAGCCCACGAAAGCTCATGCTTCAAAACTTTATAGATAGTCTTTAAGGTGCCACAGGACTTTGTTACCTCTGCTATTCCAGACTAACACGGCTACCTCTCTGATTCATAAAACAAAGCTTTCCCTTGATTTTAATTTTGATTAGTTGCAAGTCATATTTAATTAATAAACTATTTTTTTAAAAAAAAGACTGAAAAATCGACTCTCCGGGGCCATCTCCACTGCCGGAAGTGAATTTGGTTCATCCCATTCCAAATTATTCTGTCTAGCAAACAAATCCATAAAACTATTTTGATAATGCCATCAGTGGCCGTATGCATTTTCAGATCGAGAGCTCCCTTAGAGGAACCATGGGAGTTTAAGTTTAAAAGAAGGGGAAGCGGGAAAGAAGCGTTGAAATTTTTTTGAGAAAGCCACTGACATTGCTCCCCTAAAAGCAGCAAAGTATAATCTGGGAGGGTTACAACTGAAGCAAGTTCTTCCTCATTTTATATGGAAATATATATTCCTTCCCAGCTATGTAATTCTAATGGGTTTTAGTGTACCTGCCCCTTCAGAGAATACCCTGCTGGCAGGAAGCTTCTCATACATACATGTGTATGGGGGCAATCCCAAAAATTATAGTTTCATCTCTGAGGTAGGGTGAGAAGGGAACCTGGACCTCAAACCATGGGGGTTTTCCATAATGCAGCTGTAATTCACAGTGATGCTGCACTGAATATTCTGTGCACATGAGTACTATGTGGGTTGCAAAAACTGCAGTAATGTTTTATTATGTGGGGGGAACTGCCTAGCTAACACTTTCCATTCTAAAAGATTTATGCAACTTTTTTTTCCTGATAGGTTCCAGCAGCTCCATTGTTTGCAGCAGCCCTCTGTGATGCAGCAGGGAAAAGTCCTTGGGCTAGAGAAGAGCTTTTTCTTTCTACCATGAAATTCCAGTCAGATTTATGTGAGGTATGAACTTTTGACAATCTGTATTCCCTTTCCCTCATTTGCTTTCCACGGGATACTTGTGGCAGCATGCCAAAACATACTCAAGAGAGACATTCTAAAGTGTGATGCCCACGCCACCACCACAAAGGAGGAGAGAGTGCTGAGCAATGCTAGGCACAAGTGGACCCTGCATGTAGCTCCTGGTACTCCCGAGCCACCGTAGGTCCTTGAACTCCTGGAGAGAGAGTGAGAGAGAGAATGTGAGTGAGCAAAGTTGTGTGACCTGCTGGGCTCCCCTCACCTAGGGTGACCAGATGTCCTGATTTTATAGGGACAGTCCCGGTTTTGGGGTCTTTTTCTAATATAGGTTCCTATTACCTCCCACCCCATCCGAATTTTTCACACTTGCTGTCTGGTCACCCTACCCTCACCATTCTTTAGGGCCCCAGTGGTCCATCTTGCCCCCATGCCACCGCCACCCCTAACCTTCTTTGCCCTCTGCTGTAGTTATTCTTCAAAAACAACAAGGAGTCTGGTGGTACCTTAAAGACTAACACATTTATTTGGGCATAAGCGTTCACGGGTGAAAAAATACTTCTTCAGATGCATGGAGTGAAAATTACAGATACAAGCATAAATATTGGCACAAGAAGAGAAGGGAGTTACCTTACAAGTGTTACCTTTTAGTTAGTCTTTAAGGTGCCACAGGACTCTTTGTCACCTTACAAGTGGAGAACCAATGATGACAAAAACAATTCAGTCAGGGTCAATGTGGTCCACTCCCAATAACTGATGAGGTGTCAATACCAAGAGAGGGAAAATTGCTTTTGTAGTGAGCCAGTCACTCCCAGTCTCTATTCAAGTCCAAATTAGTGGTGTTAAGTTTGCAAATGAATTGTAGCTTTGCAGTTTCTCTTTGAGGTCTGTTTTTTGGGGGCTTGGCTATACTTGCAGATGTAGAATGCTTTAGGTTAAACCAGCCTTTGGAGAACTCGCTGGGAAAGTGATGTAGTCTGTCCACACTGACAGCTGCAAGCACGCTGGCGTGGCCACATTTGCAGCACTTGCAGCTGCATTGGGAGTAGTGCATTATGGGTAGCTATCCCAGCAGTTAAGTGGCTGCAATGTGCTTTTCAAATGGGGGAGGGGAAGGGAGTGTGACAGGGAGTGTGTATGTGGGGGGAGAGAAAGTGGGTTTTTGAGGTGCTGTGTGTTCAGTGAGTAAGTTCAGACCCTCCTGCGCCTCCTCACTCACTCACTCAAAGCAAACAGTAAAGGTTTCCTTTTTCTCAGAGCAGATAAGCAGCCGCTGTCTGAAACAGAGCTTGAAAGGGCACTTCCACATTCCTGCAGCCGATTTGACAACAATGGCAAGTGGCCACTTGATTTAAGGGGATTATGGGATGTTTCCGGAGGTCAATCAGAGCGCATTAACGCAATTCCTTGTTCACACTGATGTGGGGTATCTCAATATGCAGCAGACATCCCTCTTGCAGAGGTGGAGTACCAGGAGCGCTCTAGCCAGGGAGTCAGAGAACTCTACGTGCCTTGCTAGTGTGGACAGAGAGCAAGGTAGAGTTCTCTAGTTGGCTTTACTGTGGTAGAACATACAAGTGTAGCCAAGGCCTTTGTTAAAAGATGGCAGTTTCAGGTGGATGCTGAAGGTTCAGGGTTCAAATTCCACTATTAAAGAGGAATTGTTACAGTTGTATAATAAAATTTGATTTGACCCTTTTTCTTTCAATAAAATCTAGTTTGTGTATTCAGTTTCCTATGTTAAAAGAACATTATTTCACTTGTAACGTGAATCACTTGAGAGCTGCAGGATTTAAGGTTGCTTGTGCAAATAATCTTTTGTATTACAAACATGGACACTAAAACTTCCTGCTTAATCAGGCTCTTCTTCCATCTTAGTTCTTTACTGCCAGATAAAGTTACTTCCAGCTGTATCTGTGGGAAGCAAATGGCATTATGCAGTGGCTAGCTAAAAAGAGCACACCTGCCATAAACTTAAGAATTTCTCAGAGGGGTGTATTGCATTCTGTTCCCAATTTACTATGAAAAGATACAATGAAAAAAATGAATTGTGTCAGCTACCAGATGTTTTCAAGCATCTCTAATGACGTAAAAAAAATTAAACAACTGATATATTATAGCTGTATGTATTGTGAAGATGTGTAATTCACAAAAACATACAGAATCTGATTCCCAAGTACATTAGGGCCCCTTTACATGCTTTGGCAGTATAACGGGACCTTAGGGCACAAATTACATTTACACTCTTTTTATTTTTTTTAACTGCCAGAACAGTCTAACACAGTCTTAGTGTAAGTGAGAATCATGCCCACAGTATTTTGAGGGAGACTCCTGTAAGGGATCGAGGATTATTTATTTGCTCCTATTCAATAGAAGGAAAGGGGGAAAAGTTTTAATTTCCTTAAAGCAACATTTGCACTCTGCATGGAATAAGTCTTCAGATATCGGATTGGGTTCAATTCATACAAACTATGCATCTTCAGGAATGTCATTGCACGTTTAAAACGTGGAATGCAAAGTATTCAGTGATGTGTTCCTTTTCCAACACACCCTGCCCCGTCCCCACATACACACACTCCAACCCTCAGCAGTGAAAGCTTGAGAAAAACAGAGAGTGTTTTCTTTACTCACAGCAGCTGTAGCGTCTCATCCTCTGAGATCAGAGTCAAATATAATGAAAATAAGCATTCAGCAGTAAGAAGACAATTGGGAATAAAAATAGATGAGGGGCCTGTTCCTGGTCCCCGTAAAGTCAAGGCCCCCCAGGGCTTGGTTCTCCGATCCACTTGTGGAAGTAAGCAGAGAGAAGCTGGCTTAGCTGAAGCTAAGGATCCTGCTTGCCTAAGGGGAATCTCTTGGTGGAAAAGGGATAAAACTGCCATAATGTGTTACTCCCCTCTCGGCCCCGGGAAGAGAGTGTTCAAGAAGCAGGATGCCTGAGCAACTCCCTACCCAGTGGTCAACAGAACTGTGAGCACTCTGCATGGTGCCTATGAAGAGCAGCAGAAAATGGATTTAAGATCTCTGTATGCCCTACCCAAGCAAACTCCTTGTTACTATAGATCAACACCTACCATGAATGCACAGTTCTAAGCCCAGGGAAGTAGCATTTCCAAAAAGAAAAAAAGTGACAATTTTAACAAAGGGTAATAACATGGCTCAGTCTTGAAATCTGCCCACAAGCAGGACTGACCTACACTTCTAGAGCATTTGGTCCAAATGCATGTTCCAAATAAACTATTCTTTTTACAGGGCCAGGACTGTCTTTTTACCGTGCGTTTATACAGTGCCCACACAACGGGGCCTCAATCCTGATTAGAGCTTCCAAGTACTACTTTATGACAAATAATATAGATGGACCCTGGGTTTTAAAAAGCTTGTACAAAAGATGGCGACAAATAGAATGAAGATTAGGTTTATGTCTAAAGATTTATAGTTTTCCATTTTCTCAAACACAGATCTATTTAAGTACTAATTGCCATTCACTATTTTCCCCCAAAGTTTCAAAAATATTTTCTTTTCACCATCTGTTCTAATTTTAGACTCTACTTGGAGAGAAGCAAGTCTACTGGGTTCTTGGGATAATCAATTTTAGTAAAGATTGTTTATTAACATAAATACTATCAGTGTAAATGATACTGTACCAGTTGGTGAGGTTTGCCTAACCTCTCCCTCCTCCCTCCCCCCCCCCCCCCCCACGTAAGCAAGTGATAATCCAGCTGGAAACAGTGCAGGGGAGGGAGAGGAGCGAGCTTCCTCTTCTGTGTTGCAAGTCATTCGCTACCTCGCCCAGATACAAGGAGCAGAGAGGCTATGAGTGTCACCCTGCAGAGTGGACTGAGCAATCTTCAAAAAGGAACCCTGTGAGCAGCAAAGCTGGGGAGAGGTTTGGGCTGGATTTCCTGATTAATTTTGAGTCCTTTTATAAATAAAGCCAACTCCCAAGAAGAGAATAAGTCCTGGCCCACTTCAAAAGTGTGTGGAGGAGCAGGATGAAGGAAGACACCTGTTCACAGATAGCTAATGCAGAAACAATGGTGGAGATGTATGCATAAGCTTAATAGAACTCAGAACACACAAAGAGTACGGCTACAACCTCTATCCCACTAATCAAGAATACAATTTAATGTATCCTACGAATAAATATCCAGGCTCCACTCACTTTAAGTAGCTTCAGCTACAAGTTGTGTTCATTCAAGTCCATATGAGATTCTCTTTCCTCCTCCCTTTATTTTTCCCACACCAAGCTCTCTGCTCTCAGCCCCTCCTTTTTCCCTACATTCCTTAGTTGTCTTCTACATCTTGCCTGCTGGTCTTTCCCATCATCTCTCCATTTGTCCCCTCCCAACATTTTAAGGGATTTTCATCCACTCCTTATTGTCCTTTCGCTCCTCTCTGTGCCCCTTCCCCTGTCTCTGCCAGAGCTCCCTGGATTTTTTTCCCTAGACTGTAAATCTTTCTAGAACAACATAAATTTCCCAAATATTAGAAAAATGTAGGAATAGGCACACAAAAAATGAGCAAATAAATTCTGATTTACTGACTCCACAGAACTTACATTCCGTTCTACATTGTAGCACAAAACAATTCACTCTTCAGAGCCACATAACACATATATATCATCAGGGATTCTTTACAAATAGACTACTCCATAATCTGGTAGAACGGCATTGGAAAGACAAATGTTTATGTTCATAAAGCTAGATCTGTCAGCAGAGTTTGACAGTTGGCCACAGCACAACGCAGTTTTGCCTGAGAGACTCGGTAAAACAAATGGGATTGTGAATGCTGGCTCTCATCCTTCTTTGCAAGCAGATCACAGGTCTATTCCTCCACCTGTAGGGTGGAGCGCCCCGAGGGCACTCACCTGTAGAGTCCCACAGGGCATAACGCTAGTCCCCAACCTATTCAATCAAACCTGTCAAACTCCCAAGAGAGACTGCAAGATGTCACGGGCTTGAGTGCCAACAGTACACAGATCACACTCAAAATCTTCTGCTCCTTCACATCAAACAGACAGCACCATCCTCCAGCTTTCCCCAGGCCCAGACAAGTCACACTTCCACATGAAGGGAATTGGTCTGAAAAACAAAACCCAAGTAAGAGATTGGTGATTGTGGCGGGAAGAGAAAAGTCTAGTGAGCGACTGAATACAACCATTTCACCCTCCAACGAGGTCATCTGCGCTCTAGTTGTTAAATAGTGCATAGTCCAGGGATCCTTCTGAACATTTCACTGCTCCTGGACCCTCAAGCAGCAGCAGCAGAAAGTCTGTTTACAATTTGTGAGCATCGTGTCCAGACTTAGCCCTGTGATCTACATGTTGGGCACTTGCAGGCTTCACTAACACAGAGGTTTGACAACACAGGTTTCAGAGTAGTAGCCATGTTAGTCTGTGTCCGCAAAAAGAACAAGGAGTACTCATGGCACCTTAGAGACTAACCAATTTATTTGGGCATAAGCTTCCATGGGCTAGAACCCACTTCATCAGATGCATAGAGTGGAACATATAGTAGACAGACAGACAGAAATACACAAAGAACATGAAAAGATGGAGCTTGCCTTACCAATTTAAGTGGCTAATCAATTAAGGTGAGCTATTATCAGCAAGAAAAATTTTTTTTTAGTGATAATCAGGATGGCCCATTTCAAACAGTTGACAAGTAGGTGTCAGTAACAGTAGGGGGATACTTAACATGGGGCAATAGATTGCAGTTTGTGTAATGACCCAGCCATTCCCAATCTTCATTCAAGCCTAATTTAATGATATCCAGTCTGCAAATTAATTCCAGTTCAGCAGTTTCTCATTGGAGTCTGGCTTTGAGGGTTTTTTGTTGAAGAATTGCCACTTTTAGGTCTGTTACTGAGTGACCAGAGAGAATGAAGTGTTCTCCTACTGGTTTTTGAATGTTATGATTCCTAATGTCAGATTTTTGTCCCTTTATTGATTTGCGTAGAGACTGTCCGGTTTGGCCAATCTACATGGCAAAGGGGCATTGCTGGCACACGATGACATATCACATTGATTGATATGCGGGTGAACAAGCCCTGATGGTGTGGCTGATGTGATTAGGTCCTATAATGGTGTCACTTAAATAGATATATGGACAGAGTTGGCACCGGGCTTTGTTGCACTGATAGTTTCCTGGGTTAGTGTTTTTGTTGTGTGGTATGTGGTTGCTGGTGAGTATTTGCTTCAGGTGGGGGACTGTCTGTAAGCAAGGACAGGTCTGTCTCCCAAGATCTATGAGTGTGAGGGATCATCCTTCAGGATAGGTTGTAGATCCTTGATGGGGCCCTGGAAAGGTTTTAATTGGGGGCTGAAGGTGACAGCTAGTGGGGTTCTGTTACTTTCTTTGTGGGACCTGTCCTGTAGTAGGTGACTTCTGGATGCTCTTCTGGCTCTGTCAATCTGTTTCTTCACTTCACCAGGTGGGTATTATCGTTTTAAGAATGCTTGATAGAGATCTTGTAGGTGTTTGTTTCTGTCTGAGGGATTGGAGCAAATGTGGTTGTATCTTAGATCTTGACTGTAGACAATGGATTGTGTGATGTGTCGTGGATGGAAGCTGGAGGCATGTAGTTAAGTATAGTTGTCAGTAGGTTTCCAGTATAGGGTGGTATTTATGTAACCATCACTTATTAGCACTGTAGTGTCCAGGAAGTGGATTGCTTGTGTGGATCGGTCCTTGCTGAGGTTGATGGTGGGATGGAAATTGTTTAAATCATGGTGGAATTCTTTTCCATAGGTCCAGATGATGAAGATGTCATCAATGTAGCGCAAGTAGAGTAGCGGTATTAGGGGACAAGAGCTAAAGAAGTGTTGTTCCAAGTCAGCCATAAAAATGTTGGCATACTGTGGGGCCATACAGGTACCCATAGCAGTGCTGGTGACCTGAAGGTATAGATTGTCCCCAAATGTAAAATAGTTGTGGGTGAGGACAAATTCACAAAGTTCAGCCACCAGGTTTGCTGTGACATTATCGGGAATACAGGGAATAATCATAGCAAGGGTTAATATTATGAATATTTCATTAGAGTCAGAGGAGGGGCAAACCCCAGAACAACAAGCAAATAAAAAGGCAAGAAATTAGTGCAAGACAATTGGTGTGGTTAAGTAGTAAGGTATGCTCCTTTATCCTCTTTGCTCCTTTGAGTGCTTATTACTGTAAAGTTAATTGTTGCTGATATTAGAAATCTCAATCAAGATTTTGTGTATTTTCATTATAAGAATCTAGCCCTTCAACAAATCAATGCATGGGAAATACAGACATTTTTATTAAACAAATCTCAAAACATTATAAACAAAAATGTACATAGTCTAGCCACAGGGCTACAAACATTAACATAGACAGAAATCAGGGGTCAGGTGGAGAGCTGGAAACGGAGAGTGTTTGTCTTCTACAGCAAAAACACGAAGGGAAAAAATGTAATGGTACATTCCTCCTCATCTCATGAACCACTTAAAATTATAGCTGTGGTATTTACTGAGAATAGGTCTGCAAAAAAACACCAAAGGAATAACATTCAAAAGTCCTAGTTTCTTCGGTCAAGTTCTGCCCTGGATAGATAGCAACAGTGGGATTTTTTATTCTAATCCGACTAGAGTCACTCACCCACCTCTCTAAACAAAACAAGTTCAGAGTTGCAGTATTCTTTCTGAACGAATAAAAAAAAAAAAAAAGGAGAGAAGGTCTAATGGTCCAAAGTAGTAGGAGATCAGGTTGAAGGGGTAGAACAGCAGGAGAGCAAGGAGGAGGGGGTGGTTTTGAAGCCATTCAAGTTATGTCAAAATAAGCAAGTATGTCATTTAAAACATTTCCTGGGGTTCTGGAGGGAATAGGAAACCATAGGTCGTACTCAAGTGGTTTGCCATTAGAACTCCTTAGCAGATGTCTGACTCTATAATGTATGGTTTATAGTAATACTTTGCACTGTACAGAGCCTTCAAATTGGCTGTTCCCATGCAAATACTGAAACCCACAAAGACAACTCCGAATTGAAGGGTGGACACCATGAATTACAGAACGAGTTGGAACCAACTGATACCACCACTTCAGCAGACAGCACCAATTATTTGTCAGTTTATTAAAGGGATTAAGCCAGATACTCCAATCCTACTGAACTGTGGGGTGGGGGGAAGGAAGGTGTCTTTCTGACTCTCCATTCCTCCGCCAGTTTAGCCCCCTATATGCCATTCAGAGCAGCAAGAAATTATTCCAGCCGGCAGGGTTGCTGGAGTTCTATGCGTGCTGTTCCTCACACATCCTGATTATGGAGAGCAGGAAGGGATATGATGTATAAGTTTTGCCAAGGGGACTTATCAGGGAAAAATACCTATTTAACTGGCAAATGCTGCTCCAGCCACAGTGAAGAGACGTATGGCAGGGTAGAAGCCAGTAGGTTACACTAGTTGTTGAAATGTGGGAGGGGACAGAAATGAGCCAAACTTTTTGGAGATCAAGGTTCAGTATGAACTTCTACATGCAAATTCAGTACAGAAATCAACGTACGGGGCAACATGAACACACACAAAAACCTTGGCACATACTGAAATCCAGGGTTATTCACATATTACATGAACTCAAGTTTCATTCTTGTGATTTATAAGGCCTGAGCACTCCATGGGAAATGATGCCTACTGTGAAAGCCCATTCAAAAATTCTGCAGTACTGTGCACATTAGCTGGATGATGCCACTAAAATGATTACCAGTGAAACAATAATAGACATTTCATATTTAACATTTAATATGTCATCTAAGTTTCAGGCATCCACAACCCATTGAAATGAATGGGAAAGTTCACATATCCCCAAACGATTGTTTCAGGCTATCTAATGAAACTAAGGCTTATGTCACTTCATCAGTTGACCTTGAAAACAAACTGATGAGTACATCTTCACAACCTAAGGGCAAGGCGCCGTTATTTTTCAAATGAAAGTGGAGATTCTGGAACACAATACCATGACAAATTCTGCAGCTGAGAAAACAGATTCCTATTTATAAAAAGTAACTAAACTCAGATGAAGTACCACAATCATAATATTCATTGTTGGTTTATTCTGTATATTAAATGGGCTGCTTGCCTCTTAAATATGTATTTTACTTTCCTCCTAAGAAAATATTAGATGCTAGAGGGTATCCCCCTTAGGTCAAAGGGTTACTGGTATGCTTTTTGCAGCCAAGAAGCCCTGATATTGATAGATTGTACCACTGGGGAAGGACTGTGGTTAGTGCATGAGCTTCAGCCTTGGGAGATCTGAGTTAAGGTCCCTGCTCCACCACAGACTTCCTGGGTGACCTTGAGCAAGTCACTTAGCTTCTCCATGCCTCAGTTCTGCATCCATAAAATGGGGATTAATGTTACTTTCCTACCTCCCGGGGATACTGTGAGGATAAATACATTGAAGATTGTGAGGCACTCATGTATTATGCTGATGAGTGTCATATAAGTACGAGAGAGAGAGAGAGAGAGAGAGAGAGAGAGAGAGAGAGCAACAGTCTTGAATATGGGGAGGTAAACATCATGAAATACTTTTCAGGTTCAGAATTCACAAAACTAGAAACCCTTCCCCCCCCCCTTACTCCTCTACTCCCTAAAGGGACTACAACTTAAAAAAGAAAATCTTTGTTCTAGTTGGACAGAAGACTGAGCTATCCATTAGACAGAGATTAAACATGTATATCGTAGTTCAGGCCAGCCACTAGTGTCATGCTAGTTTTGGTGGGAATGTTTTCTATTTTTTCATTTTTATTTTTTCTCTCTGCCTGCTCATTTTTCCAGTTTTCCTTAAGTAGAAATGAAAACACCCTCTAGAATTTTACTCAAACTTTTGGACTCTTGGCGTTCAAGTGGGTTCAAAATTAAGAAAATACATTCATCCTCCTTTTTTACCCCAGCTTCCTCCGAGAGAAACGCACCCAGCCTCAGTCTGTTTGCCCCTCAGCTAACTCGATCATTTGCCTCTGGCCATGCTCCTTCTGGACTGTCCATCCCTGTAACGTGCCTTCCACTTAACTCAGGCTCCCTGCCCTAGCAGCACATTTGATTGCAGCTCTACAGCTCTAGGAACACAGCTTCTACGTAATTCAGGCTCTCCCACTAGGGAACATAACTTCTGCCTAACTCCAGCGCTCTAGACCTTTTATTAAGGTTCCATAGACCTTTTGTCAAACCCAGGTGCTTCCTTGTTTAATTGACTAACAACCTGCTCCCTCTCTATCTGCTCCCTCCCTATCTGCTCCCAGGTGTACATTACAGAGTCATCATGGGCCAAGTGAGCCCTTATTCTCCCTGAGGGACTACTAACCCCCTGAGAATCCCAAATATAGGATCTGATTGAATACTCATTGAGTACAGTGGGATTCTTTCCTTTACGATTGGTCTTCTTGGTATCATTTGATACTTCTAAGTTTTGTCTACCAGAGGTGCTCTGACTTCAGACATAGAATCTCACTTCAAAATTGTTCCTTCTGAGTGTGTATTGCCATCTAAAATATGGAAGGAAATGAAAGATCCATGCAAGAATAATTCAGCACCATTGAATCATAATACAGTGAAACCTCGATATAACGGACTAATTCGGGCGAGGGGGTGTCCGTTAAAACCGAAAGTCCGTTATTTAATAATTTTTTTAAATTATTAAATAACGGACGTTCGGGTGACAACGGACACCCCCTCGCCCGAATTAGTCCGTTATATGGAGTGAGTCAGCCCGCCCGCCCGGCTCCCCGCTGCGGGGAGCCGGGCGGGGGGGTTGACAGCTCCCGCCCGGCTTCCCGCTGGGGGGAGCCGAGCGGGAGCTCTCAAAGCCCCCGCCCGGCTTCCCACTGCGGGGAGCCCAGTGGGGGCTCTCAAACGCCCCCCCCCCCGCCCGGCTCCCCCTTGCAGGGAGCCGGGCGGGGGGGTTGACAGCTCCCGCTCGGCTCCCCCCAGCGGGGAGCCGAGCGGGAGCTGTCAAACCCCCCGCCCGGCTTCCCGCTGCGAGGAGCCGAGCGGGGGCTCTCAAACACACCCCCCCCCGCCCGGCTCCCCCTTGCGGGGAGCCGGGCGGGGGGGGTTGACAGCTCCTGCTCGGCTCCCCCCAGCGGGAAGCCCGGCGGGAGCTGTCAAACCCCCCGCCCGGCTTCCCGCTGCGAGGAGCCGAGCGCGGGCTCTCAAACACCCCCCCCCCCCCGCCCGGCTCCCCCTTGCGGGGAGCCGGGCGGGGGGGGGGGGTTGACAGCTCCCGCCTGGCTTCCCGCGGGGGGGAGCCGGGCGGGAGCTCTCAACCCCCCGCCTGGCTCCCCGCAGCGAGGAGCCCGGCGGGAACTGTCAGCCCGGCCGCCCTGCTCCCCGCAGAGGGGAGCCGGGCGGGAGCTGTCAGCCCACCCGCCCGGCTCCCCGTTGCGGGGAGCCGGGCGGGGGGGCGGGGGGGGGGGTTGACAGCTCCCGCCGGGGTCCCCGCTGCGGGGAGCCAGGCGGGAGCTGTCAACCCAGCGCAGCCCCCATTAACGGATTTCGGATGCATCAGAAATTTTGTCCGTTGCATCCGAAGTCCGTTAAATCGGGGTCCGTTAAATCGAGGGTTTACTGTATGCAGAAAATCCTGAACCTCTGGTACATACAAAAGACAGTCACAGAGGCTGAATCTTGTTGGGAAACTCCCTTAAACCCAATTACTGTTTCCTGAAAGAAGAAACTCCATTAATCAACTCTAATAACTGACATCTTGTCAGAGAGAAAACAAGAGGAAGGCACATTTGAAAGCAGAAATCTGTCCCTATATGTGTATGAGCTATTTTCCTTTGCATGCCAAAAGGTTAACCACTAATACTGTAGTATTCACATGGGGCACATTAAATATTATAAAATTCATGTTGGAATTATTGGAAATTAGAGCTGAACAAAAGTCAGCATTTCCATCCTGTGGGAAATTCTGATATCCTGACTTTTGTTTTTGTCCCAACTCAAGATGAAAACTTTAAAACAATTTTATTTCATTGAATGAAAAGATTGACCCAATCTGACATTAAACTGCATCTGCCTAAGGTCCCATGGTGCCTCATGGGAACTGTAGTTAGGCTACCTTTTGCCCTCATTCTTCCCAATGAATTGGGCTCCCTGGATAGAGAACTCCCGGGATTGAGCTACATCTTGGATAATCTTTTTTTCTGGCTACCTAAGTTACCCCTGCAGTTTTAAGAATAGCTTTCTCTGTCTTTTTTCTCTCCTAAACCAGGGGTCTCCAAACTTTTCAGCCCGAGGGCCGCATTAACTATCAAATAGCAGTTCGGGGGCCGACAACACACTCGAGGTCCAAATAAAAAAGAATCAAAACATGGGTGTTGTTTTTAATTATTTATTTAATATTATTTTATTCAGTTATTATTTAATAACACATTGATACACTACACATGAACACCTGTTCACAACACATGAACACTACACATGAACACCTGAACACTACACCTGAACACATGAACACTACACCTAAACACTACACCTGAACACTACAGATGAACACTACACCTGAACACTACAGATGAACACTACAGATGAACACTACAGATGAACACCTGTTCACTACACATGAACACTACACATCAACCCCCCAACTGACCCACCCAGCCAGGTCTCTCCCCCCAAAACCTCCTTTCCTCCAACCCCCCTCCCCAAATGACCCACCCAGCCAGGTCTCTCACCCCAAAACCTCCTTCCCTCCCACCCACCCCCCAACTGACCCACCCAGCCAGGTCTCTCCCCCCAAAACCTCCTTTCCTCCAACCCCCCTCCCCCAAATGACCCACCCAGCCAGGTCTCTCACCCCAAAACCTCCTTCCCTCCCACCCACCCCCCAACTGACCCACCCAGCCAGGTCTCTCACCCCAAAACCTCCTTCCCTCCCACCCACCCCCCAACTGACCCACCCAGCCAGGTCTCTCACCCCAAAACCTCCTTCCCTCCCACCCACCCCCCAACTGACCCACCCAGCCAGGTCTCTCACCCCAAAACCTCCTTTCCTCCAACCCTCCCCCCCAAATGACCCACCCAGCCAGGTCTCTCACCCCAAAACCTCCTTTCCTCCCACCCACCCCCCAACTGACCCACCCAGCCAGGTCTCCCCCCCCAAAACCTCCTTTCCTCCAACCCCCCTCCCCCAAATGACCCACCCAGCCAGGTCTCTCACCCCAAAACCTCCTTCCCTCCCACCCACCCCCCAACTGACCCACCCAGCCAGGTCTCTCACCCCAAAACCTCCTTTCCTCCAACCCCCCTCCCCCAAATGACCCACCCAGCCAGGTCTCTCACCCCAAAACCTCCTTCCCTCCCACCCACCCCCCAACTGACCCACCCAGCCAGGTCTCTCACCCCAAAACCTCCTTCCCTCCCACCCACCCCCCAACTGACCCACCCAGCCAGGTCTCTCACCCCAAAACCTCCTTTCCTCCAACCCCCCTCCCCCAAATGACCCACCCAGCCAGGTCTCTCACCCCAAAACCTCCTTCCCTCCCACCCACCCCCCAACTGACCCACCCAGCCAGGTCTCTCCCCCCAAAACCTCCTTTCCTCCAACCCCCCTCCCCCAAATGACCCACCCAGCCAGGTCTCTCACCCCAAAACCTCCTTCCCTCCCACCCACCCCCCAACTGACCCACCCAGCCAGGTCTCTCACCCCAAAACCTCCTTCCCTCCCACCCACCCCCCAACTGACCCACCCAGCCAGGTCTCTCACCCCAAAACCTCCTTTCCTCCAACCCTCCCCCCCAAATGACCCACCCAGCCAGGTCTCTCACCCCAAAACCTCCTTTCCTCCCACCCACCCCCCAACTGACCCACCCAGCCAGGTCTCCCCCCCCAAAACCTCCTTTCCTCCAACCCCCCTCCCCCAAATGACCCACCCAGCCAGGTCTCTCACCCCAAAACCTCCTTCCCTCCCACCCACCCCCCAACTGACCCACCCAGCCAGGTCTCTCACCCCAAAACCTCCTTTCCTCCAACCCCCCTCCCCCAAATGACCCACCCAGCCAGGTCTCTCACCCCAAAACCTCCTTCCCTCCCACCCACCCCCCAACTGACCCACCCAGCCAGGTCTCTCACCCCAAAACCTCCTTCCCTCCCACCCACCCCCCAACTGACCCACCCAGCCAGGTCTCTCACCCCAAAACCTCCTTTCCTCCAACCCCCCCCCCAAAATGACCCACCCAGCCAGGTCTCTCACCCCAAAACCTCCTTTCCTCCAACCCCCCCGCAAATGACCCACCCAGCCAGGTCTCTCACCCCAAAACCTCCTTTCCTCCAACCCCCCCCAATGACCCACCCAGCCAGGTCTCTCACCCCAAAACCTCCTTTCCTCCAACCCCCCCCCAACTGACCCACCCAGCCAGGTCTCTCACCCCAAAACCTCCTTTCCTCCAACCCCCCCCCCCCCAAATGACCCACCCAGCCAGGTCTCTCACCCCAAAAACTCCTTCCCTCCCACCCACCCCCCAACTGACCCACCCAGCCAGGTCTCTCACCCCAAAACCTCCTTTCCTCCAACCCCCCCCCCCAAATGACCCACCCAGCCAGGTCTCTCACCCCAAAACCTCCTTTCCTCCAACCCCCCTCCCCCAAATGACCCACCCAGCCAGGTCTCTCACCCCAAAACCTCCTTCCCTCCCACCCACCCCCCAACTGACCCACCCAGCCAGGTCTCTCACCCCAAAACCTCCTTTCCTCCAACCCCCCTCCCCCAAATGACCCACCCAGCCAGGTCTCTCACCCCAAAACCTCCTTCCCTCCCACCCACCCCCCAACTGACCCACCCAGCCAGGTCTCTCCCCCCAAAACCTCCTTTCCTCCAACCCCCCTCCCCCAAATGACCCACCCAGCCAGGTCTCTCACCCCAAAACCTCCTTTCCTCCAACCCCCCCCCAAATGACCCACCCAGCCAGGTCTCTCACCCCAAAACCTCCTTTCCTCCAACCCCCCCCCAAATGACCCACCCAGCCAGGTCTCTCACCCCAAAACCTCCTTTCCTCCAACCCCCCCCCCAACTGACCCACCCAGCCAGGTCTCTCACCCCAAAACCTCCTTTCCTCCAACCCCCCCCCCCAACTGACCCACCCAGCCAGGTCTCTCACCCCCCCCCCAACTGACCTGCTCAACCCGGTCTCTCCCCACAGACCGGTTCGCCGCCTGGCAATGGGTGGCTCCTTGTTTCGCCCCCTGCAACTGCGTGGCGGTGCGGCGCGTCCCGGCCCCAGATCCGAGCCGTCCCTGGCCGGCGGCGGCAGCCGAGCACGCGGCGCGTCCCGGCCCCGCGGCTGGCGGCGGCGGCCGAGCGCGCGGCGCTTCCAGGCCCCGCGGCTGGCGGCGGCGGCCGAGCGCGCGGCGCTTCCAGGCCCCGTGGCTGGCGGCGGCCCGCGCGGCGCTTCCAGGCCCCAGCGCGGAGCCAAAAAGATCTCCGCGGGCCGAATGAGAGGGCCTCGCGGGCCGCATCCGGCCCGCGGGCCGTAGTTTGGAGACCCCTGTCCTAAACTATTGTGTTACTATGTGCTGTTGAACAGGTACATCACACTGGAGTGTTAGGAAAGTAAAAAATTGACTGGATGACCCGCTAAGGTCTAACTTGTATGACCGTTTGTATATCAGTCTGTTAAACGGGTAAAGAACTTTGGGATTCTTGGGATTAAAGGCACTATTACAGATGCAACCAATACACTATTGAGTAACCGCAGTCAAGTCTGGCACCAGAATCTAAAAATCCAACACTCTTATTCATTCCCAGGTGAGGAGGGGCTATGATCTCTTTACAGATAACTTGGTGAGCCCCTGGCTCAAAAAACATGCCTCACATTTTTCTGAAGTTATCCCTCTGGCCATTGGAAGGCAGGCCTGCAGTGAAAGGTCACATAAAGTGACTCATCTAGCCCTCCTCGGTAGAATGTTATCACATGTGGCATATGGACTTTGTGGATGGAAGGAAGGAAGGAAGTGAGAAAGTGGGAAGTAAGGTGGAAACTCTCTGAAAAATAAATGAAGTAAAAAAAAAGAAAGGAAAAATATCCATGGGAGAGGGAAAAGCTATCTTAGTAGAATTACAACCATAATTGTTCAATATGAGGCCAAGAAGAAAGAAACAGAATAGAAAATCCACGGTTAAGATTCATTTTTAGATTTGAAAAGAGATTTTTTCTACTTATTGTTCATTGATCATCTGCATTTACCTTACATGTCTCTCTTTTTTCCCCTCACTTTCACAGGCCTAGGGAGGCAGGCCAGTCCTGGCCCACAGACAACCCACCAACCTGAAGCAGATTCTCACCAGCAGCAGCACACCGCGCCATAATAACTCCAGCTCAGGAACCAATCCATGCAACAAACCTCGAGGCCAACTCTGCCCACATATCTACACCAGCAACACTATTACAGGACCTAACCAGATCAGCCACACCATCATTGGTTCATTCACCTGCACATCTACCAATGTAATATATGCCATCATGTGCCAGCAATGTCCCTCTGCTATATACATCGGCCAAACTGGACAGTCCCTATGAAAAAGGATAAATGGACACAAATCAGATATCAGAAATGGCAATATACAAAAACCTGTAGGAGAACACTTCAATCTCCCTGCACACACAATTAAAGATTTAAAGGTCAGTATCTTGCAGCAAAAAAACTTCAAGACCAGACTGCAAAGAGAAACTGCAGAGCTGCAATTCATTTGCAAATCTGATACCATCAATCTGGGATTGAACAAAGATTTTGAATGGCTTGCTAATTACAAAAGCAGCTTCTCCTCTCTCGGAGTTCATACCTCCTGTTCAGTTGCTGGAGGAATACCTCACCCTCCCTGATTTGAGATAACAAGCTGGTTCAGCCTGATTGGACTAACCTTGTTATCTCGTACCTGGTTCTTGCCTACTTATTTATACCTTCCCCTGGACACTTCCACTGCTTGCATCCGATGAAGTGGGTATTAGCCCACGAAAGCTTATGCTTCAATACTTTAGTTAGTCTTTAAGGTGCCACAGGACTCTGTTACCTCTGGTATTCCAGACTAACACGGCTACTCTCTGATTCTTTTTTTCTTGACATCTCAGGTTTCAAGCCTTATTTATTTAATAAAAAGTAAGGCCCAAGATTTCAGATGTCTAAAATAAATATCTTCTAGACAGACACTTTTTAAATAAGAAATCTCTGTTCATATATTTTGCTGTTCTCATGTGAATGCTAAAGGTTACTGATTTAGTTTAAACATAGCATTTTCATGGTTCATAAGAAAATCTGTATTATTTTACATTTTTGGCAACTTTCATTATTCCCCAGTGCTTCCTAGAAATACTTATACTTTCCTGCTGGTGAGAGAGACTTTCCATAAAATAACATAGTATAAATATAGTAATTATTAACTGTGTTTTGTTTTGCTAATGTAGAGATAATATCCTAAAGGGAGTAAATCTATTCAACATGCAGCCCTGTGGCTATGTTTTTCAATGTGAAATTGTTCAGTTACAAAGTGGAAATTTAAATAGGTATTAAAGGTCTGGCTTTATAAGAAAGAGTACTACTAGTTAACTGTAATGGCTCTTCATCTCTCACATCTGACAGAGAAGTCTGATTCAGCTATTTGGGAATTCCAAGGGCGGCTGTTCATTAGCATGTGGTTATGCTTTGAAAACTAACTCAGAATGGAACTGTGAACTTGAAGGGCCACGGCTATGCTTTAGAGCAGGGGTCTCCAAACTACGGCCCGCGGGCCGGATGCGGCCCGCGAGGCCCTCTCATCCGGCCCGCGGAGATCTTTTTGGCTCCGCGCTGGGGCCTGGAAGCGCCGCGCGGGCCGCCGCCAGCCGCGGGGCCTGGAAGCGCCGCGCGCTCGGCCGCCGCCGCCAGCCGCGGGGCCTGGAAGCGCCGCGCGCTCGGCCGCCGCCGCCAGCCAGGGACGGCTCGGAGCTGGGGCCGGGACGCGCCGCACCGCCACGCAGTTGCAGGGGGCGAAACAAGGAGCCACCCACTGCCAGGCGGCGAACCGGTCTGTGGGGAGAGACCGGGTTGAGCAGGTCAGTTGGGGGGGTGAGAGACCTGGCTGGGTGGGTCAGTTGGGGGGGGGGGTTGGAGGAAAGGAGGTTTTGGGGTGAGAGACCTGGCTGGGTGGGTCATTGGGGGGGTTGGAGGAAAGGAGGTTTTGGGGTGAGAGACCTGGCTGGGTGGGTCATTTGGGGGGGGGGTTGGAGGAAAGGAGGTTTTGGGGTGAGAGACCTGGCTGGGTGGGTCAGTTGGGGGGTGGGTGGGAGGGAAGGAGGTTTTGGGGTGAGAGACCTGGCTGGGTGGGTCAGTTGGGGGGTGGGTGGGAGGGAGGAGGTTTTGGGGTGAGAGACCTGGCTGGGTGGGTCATTTGGGGGAGGGGGTTGGAGGAAAGGAGGTTTTGGGGTGAGAGACCTGGCTGGGTGGGTCAGTTGGGGGGTGGGTGGGAGGGAAGGAGGTTTTGGGGTGAGAGACCTGGCTGGGTGGGTCAGTTGGGGGGTGGGTGGGAGGGAAGGAGGTTTTGGGGTGAGAGACCTGGCTGGGTGGGTCAGTTGGGGGGGGGTTGGAGGAAAGGAGGTTTTGGGGTGAGAGACCTGGCTGGGTGGGTCAGTTGGGGGGGGTTGGAGGAAGGAGGTTTTGGGGTGAGAGACCTGGCTGGGTGGTCAGTTGGGGGGGGGGTTGGAGGAAAGGAGGTTTTGGGTGAGAGACCTGGCTGGGTGGGTCATTTGGGGGGAAGGTTGGAGGAAAGGAGGTTTTGGGGTGAGACACCTGGCTGGGTGGGTCATTTGGGGAAGGGGGGTTGGAGAAAGGAGGTTTTGGGGGAGAGACCTGGCTGGGTGGGTCAGTTGGGGGGTGGTGGAGGGAAGGAGGTTTTGGGGTGAGAGACCTGGCTGGGTGGGTCATTTGGGGGAGGGGGGTTGGAGGAAAGGAGGTTTTGGGGTGAGAGACTGGCTGGGTGGGTCAGTTGGGGGGTGGGTGGGAGGAAGGAGGTTTTGGGGTGAGAGACCTGGCTGGGTGGGTCATTTGGGGGAGGGGGGTTGGAGGAAAGGAGGTTTTGGGGTGAGAGACCTGGCTGGGTGGGTCAGTTGGGGGGTGGGTGGGAGGAAGGAGGTTTTGGGGTGAGAGACCTGGCTCGGTGGGTCAGTTGGGGGGTGGGTGGGAGGGAAGGAGGTTTTGGGGTGAGAGACCTGGCTGGGTGGGTCATTTGGGGGAGGGGGGTTGGAGGAAAGGAGGTTTTGGGGTGAGAGACCTGGCTGGGTGGGTCATTTGGGGGGGGGGGGGTTGGAGGAAAGGAGGTTTTGGGGTGAGAGACCTGGCTGGGTGGGTCAGTTGGGGGGTGGGTGGGAGGGAAGGAGGTTTTGGGGTGAGAGACCTGGCTGGGTGGGTCAGTTGGGGGGTGGGTGGGAGGGAAGGAGGTTTTGGGGTGAGAGACCTGGCTGGGTGGGTCATTTGGGGGAGGGGGGTTGGAGGAAAGGAGGTTTTGGGGGGAGAGACCTGGCTGGGTGGGTCAGTTGGGGGGTGGGTGGGAGGGAAGGAAGTTTTGGGGTGAGAGACCTGGCTGGGTGGGTCATTTGGGGGAGGGGGTTGGAGGAAAGGAGGTTTTGGGGTGAGAGACCTGGCTGGGTGGGTCATTTGGGGGAGGGGGGTTGGAGGAAAGGAGGTTTTGGGGGGAGAGACCTGGCTGGGTGGGTCAGTTGGGGGGTTGATGTGTAGTGTTCATGTGTAGTGAACAGGTGTTCATGTGTAGTGTTCATGTGTAGTGTTCATGTGTTCAGGTGTAGTGTATCAATGTGTTATTAAATAATAACTGAATAAAATAATATTAAATAAATAATTAAAAACAACATCCATGTTTGATTCTTTTTTATTTGGACCTCGAGTGTGTTGTCAGCCCCCGAACTGCTATTTGATAGTTAATGCGGCCCTCGGGCTGAAAAGTTTGGAGACCCCTGCTTTAGAGTATTGTAAATGTCTGTATTTACATGAGGTATGTAGAGAGTGACAGTCACTACATATCTAGGTGCTAAGATTTACATTGTTCAGTCTCTTTCATCCCAAAGTCTGTACAAAACATAGACCCTGGTTTGCTAACTCCCACCCAGGTGTGCAGTGCACTTTTTCAGGACTTGATCCTAAACACAGAGAGGGAGAAAACCACTGAAATGCAGCTTACTGACTGTGTAGAACAAGTTGCACTACAGTGGAGTGAAGGGCAAACAATTACTCTGGCAAGTACCGCCAATGTTTTCAACTGACAGGAGGAGCTGTCATGACCTCTTTTTATGGTCTTGAGTGAATGGATCACTACACTATAAAGGAATCATAGATATTTATTACTTCTATATCTCAGAAGAGTTGAATCGACCTCCTGAGATTTGAAGTGTGTAATGCAGGAAATCTAGAATTTAAAATGAACACTTTAGGCTTGATCTATTTAGCCATCTCCTATTGCAAGTGGCAAAGAGCTCACATACTTTCTTGATCTCATAGTTAAAATAAAGCCTAAATTCCATGGCCCCTTCATTGAACAAGACTCCCAGTGCCTCCAATGTACGTTTTACTCCACTAAAGGGACCACAGAATTTGGCCCAAAGAAGCATTTAATACTTGCTCTAAGAGTGAAGTAAAAGGTCTGATCTATTCAGTAACTGGACTTTTGCATCAGTGCTTCCCCTGAAAATAGTAAGTTGCTCTTTTGATCGACAGCTCACCAAACAGTCAGTTTTTAGAAAGATGTTGTCAGGTTGAGAAACATATTAAAATAAAAACTAATGTCCTTGTTTATTTCATTCATTATTTGCCAGGAGTCCTACTGACGTCAATAGAGTCTGCCTATACTAATAATATTGCAAGATTGGGGCTTAACATTGTGCACCGTCTGTTTGTGTAAGGGAGCTTATCAGAGTAATTTTGTCTTCCAGAATTTGGGGTGTTGATCAGTAAGAGAATTGTATGTACAGCCAGATCTTTAGACAGGCCTCATCTCAACCCCCATTTTTATCTGCACAAAATATCACTAGCACACAATAGTCCTTGGATGTAAAATACCTGTTTATGACAACTAACATTTTTGTCTACTATTTATTGCTAAGGCAAAAAGTTTGGGGGTACACTCCCCAGAAGAGGGGCTCATTTGAAAACATGGGTTTTGAATCTCAAAGCAAGGAAATGTATTCACATTTTAATTCCTGGTGTATCAAGCTCAGTCACAGTGGCTACTGTATGAAATGCTCTGGATGCTAGACATTTCTATCCTGAAGTAAAACATTCATACAATGTAGTAGTCTACTTTTAACTTATTTTACAACATTCTGAAAGCCAGGTACTAGAACGAGGACATACTAATGGGATTGTTTACAAGACAGGAGATATACAAAAAATGGTATAGAGAGAGTATTAATATATAGAGGTGGCCACTGCTGTGACAGGGTGGCAATTCTTATATTCCTTTTGCAAGTAGTCAAACCCACTGTCTTTGGGAAGGTATACAAAGTTCAACTTGCAGCTATGGGAGTGAGAGTCCATATAGAATAGGCCTAAGAATATTTCTCCATGTGATTAGAAGTATTAGAGAATCATCTGAAAGGAAGTTAAAATTAGAAAAAGTTAGAAAAGGGTTAGCCACTTCTATGACCAAGTTAAACAAGTCAGCTTGCTTTTCCCCCCTCCCCACCCCATGAGTTCCCGGGGCTTATGAGTCCTGGAATCTGGGTGAGAGAAGTCAGCTCTGATTATATCTTGTTTATGTTGGCCATTTAAAATGACTATCACTTTTCAGATTGTTATAAAGTATAGAATTCACATCTTTACATAGTTGACCTTTTTTCTTATTTGACTTTTTTGTACATATTTTAAATATTTTATTATTAGATATCACTTATTTCCCTTCCTCTTTAATGTCTACTCATATCACACTGCGAGAAACATTTTATTAATAAAAATATCTTAATGGAAACATGGGCAGTCTATGTCCAAATCAAGGGTTTTTTTATTCATCCTCCTACATAGTGCTTAATCTAAAACAAGAGTTGTCAGTTGTTGCAAGGGAACTTGTGTGCAGTAGTCAGGAAACAAAGATGTAGAAGAAACAATTATGTTTGTTAGAAAAAATTAAAAATTTCATATTTCCTGGGTTTTAGAAGTTTGAGCTTTTGCAGAGCTTGACATTCTGGAAGGGCATGAGTTATAGCCGGGCAACCTTAACTCTGTATTAACAAAGTTTTTTGACATTCAGTTTCTTATGTTTGTTTGTTTTTTAAAGAAATGTTTGTTGGTAGGGGTTAGTGGTAATTTAGATGGTTGTAATTCTCACCTAGCTTTGCAGTTGATATACTAGTATGGCTAGGTAATAAACTAATATTTATATAATGCTTTTTAGCAGTAGCTCTGCTATAATACAATCACCTTATCACTGTACTCTCTTCTGAAATGGAACCCACAGTAGATTTCAGTCCTTACAGTTCTGAGCAGAACAATGCTTAAATACTTTTTAAAATCTGGGCCAAAATGATTTACCCAAGTCCATGATGGAAGTTGTTCCATACATCTTCACTGGAATTAAAGACCTGCGGCAGAGCCACACCCAAGCTAGGCCCACAGGGCTCAGGATATAAGGCTAAAAATAGCCATGTAGATGTTTGGGCCAAGACTAGAGCCTGGGAGCCTGCAAGCCCACACTTCTACAAGCTACTTTTAGCCCTACATCCTGAGCCCTCTGAGCCTAAGTCAGCTGACCCAGGCCAGCCACAAGTGTTTAACTGCTGTGTAGATGCATGCACAGTTTAGGGCTTGAAAGGAACAACAGATCATCTAGTCTGACTTTGTATATGTCAGAAGCCATGAAACATCACCCAGCTACCCCTATGCTAACCCCAACAAACAGAAACAAACCAAACATTATAACTCTCAAGATACTAAATGATCATGTTCCACAGGGAAAGAACAAAAGGCAAGGAACTGAATTCAGGTTCTCCAGCTACCATTTGAGTGACCTACACAGTGCAAAAACAAGTTTGTGTTTACTTCTTCATAAACATAACTTTGCAACTAGTAATGTAATGACTCTTGCCGGTGTATAACAAATGTTAGATGTATTAAACGTCTCTCTTTTTAATGTTATCCCGACTATACCCAAGATTTTCTCTGAAGTCTAGTTCTAGCTACAGTATCTTGTAAATATAGTCCAAGGCTTTCTTTGGACAGCTAACAGAAGTTTCCAGATCACAGGCCCTGGCTCTCATGGGGGACTTCTGCTGGGAGAGCAATACAGCAGTGCACAGACAATCCAGGAAGTTTTTGGAGCATGTTGGTGACAACTTCCTGGTTCAATAGCTGGAGGAACCAACTAGGGGCTGTACGTATGCCTCTTGACCTGCTGCTCGCAAACAGGGAAGAATTGATAGGGGAAGTAAAATTGGAAGGTAACCTGGGCAGCAGTCACCCTGAGATGACTGAATTCAGGATCCTGAAGAAAGGAGAGCAGTAGACTACAGAAACGGGACTTCAGAAAAGCAGACTATGACTCTCTCATGTAACTGATGGGCAGGATTCCCTGGGAGCTTAATGTGAGGGGGGAAAAAGTCCAGGAGAGCTGGCTTTATTTTAAAGAAGCCTTATTGAGGGCACAGGAACAAACCACTGTGTTGTGCAGAAAGACTAGCAAATATGGCAGGCAACCAGATTAGCAGAGAAATCTTCAGTGAGCTTGTAAGAGGGGGTACCCCAGTCTCTGTGCTCTTGAGTACAGAGAAAGGGACTCTTTTTAGCCAGACCACTTAACTTTAGCTGCTTCCGAGCCAAGTTAATTCTCTACACCCCAAGACTCCCCCCTTTTTACCAGCTGGGAACTTGGGGAACCACGGCTGCCACCATCTGAGTAGATATCCAAGGCCCTGGATTGGGGTACTCAGACTCCCAAAACCCTAACTCTGTCCCCCTCCCTGAGAGCCAGAGTCAGACACCTGGAGGCTGTGTTACCTCCCCCCCCTCCTCTCTTCTTGTTTGAGAGAGAGAGAGAGAGAGAGAGAGAGAGAGACAGACAGACAGACAGACAGACAGACAGACAGACAGACAGACAGACAGACAGACAGACAGACAGACAGACAGACACGCCGTTCCTCAGCTATACCCTGAGCTAATCCTTTTTCTCCCCCGCCCCCCTTCTCCTCTCTTCCCAGCCTGGAAGCAGAAGAAACCTTAAAGGGAATAAACCAAACGTTTTATAACTACAAGATTTAATAAAGAAAAGAGCATAGAACATAGGCACAGTACAGCTTACAATTTAGAGTTCTTTAACTTCTCATCTGAAATGGACAGAGACACCCCAAATAGGCACAGGCTTAAGGAGTCAAAGATCACTTACAGTCAGTTAAGTAGGAATATAAGAAGGAAAGTTGAGTCATCTCCACAGCTAGAGATGAGCTCCCGGACTCTTGCCCATGTTGCATGGCAAGCCCAAACAAACGAAATCTAAACCCCCTCCCTCCCTCCCTCCCTCTCTCATGGCAGGGAAGCTCTTACGTCACTTGTTCTCAGGTAACATTAACCCTCTCCAGCACTTTACACTTATGACAGAGCTTAAACACAAAACGGAAGTTTACAAAAAGTGGCAAGTTGGACAGATGACTAGGGAGAAGTATAAAAATATTGCCCAACCATGCATGGGTGTAATCAGGAAGGCCAAAGCACAATTGGAGCTGCAGCTAGCAACCCGGAGAACTACAGACAGGTCAGACTTCACCTTAGTCCCTGAAAAAATCATGGAGTAGGTCCTCAATCCATTTGGAAGCACTTGGAGCAGAGGAAAGTGATAAGGAACAGTCAACATGAATTCACCAAGGTCAAGTCATGCCTGAGCAACCTGATTGCTTCTATGATGAGATAATTGGCTCTGTGGATATGGGGAAAGCAGTGGATGTGATGTACCTTGACTTTAGCAAAACTTTTGATATGGTCTCCCACAGTGTTCTTGCCAGCAAGTTAAAAAAGTATGCATTGGATGAATGGACTATAAGGTGGATAGAAAACTGGCTAGATCAGGGGTCTCAAACTCAAATGACCATGAGGGCCGCATGAGGACTAGTGCACTGGCCCGAGGGCCGCACCACTGACACACACACATACCCTCGCTGCCCTGGCTGTGCCCCCACTCCACCCCTTCCATGAGGACTAGTGCACTGGCCCGAGGGCTGCACCACTGACACACACCCCGCCCTTGCTGCCCCGCCCCCACTCCACCCCTTCCAAGAGGTCCCACCCTTGCCCCACCTCCTCCTCTGAGCATGCAGCTCCCCATTCCCTCCTGGAAAGCACTAGGCACCACCAACAGCTGTTTGGCAAACCAAGCAAGAGCAATCTAGGAAGTCCAGAGCTAGAAACACACGCGGCCCAGCCAGGCAGCAGAGAAGCCTCCACTTCTGGCCCCTCCGTCCTGAAAACTGCTATGGGGGGACCGGGGGGGGGCGCCAGGAAGCTTGGCGGGCCGCAGGGAAGGGCTTGGCGGGCCGCATGTGGCCCCCGGGCCGCATGTTTGAGTCCCCTGGGCTAGATCATCAGGCTCAACAGATAGTGATCAATGGCTCAATGTTTAGTTGGGAGCCAGTATCAGGCAAAGTGCCCCAGGGTCATTCCTAGAGCCAGTTTTGTTCAACAGCTTCATTAATGATCTGGATGATGGAATGGATTGCACCCAAAGCAAGTTTGTGCATGACACTAATCCAGGGAGAGGTAGATACCCTTGAGGATAAGGATAGGGTCCTAATTGACCTAGACAAATTGGAGGATTGGGCCAAAAAAATCTGATGAGGTTGAACAAGGACAAGTGCAGAGTCTTGCACTTAAGACAGAAGAATCCCATGCACTGCTACAGACTGGGGACTGACTGGCTAAGCAGCAGTTCTGCAGAAAAGGACCTGAGGATTACAGTGAATGAAAATCTGGATATGAATCAACAATGTGCCCTTGTTGCCAAGAAAGCTAACGGCATTTTGGACTCCATTAGTAGGAGCATTTCCAGGAGATCGAGGGAAGTGATTATTCCCCTGTATTCAGCACTGGTGAGGCCACACCTGGAGCATTGTGTCCAGTTTTGAGTTCCTCCACTACAGAAAGGATGTGGACAAATTGGAGAGTCCAGTGAAGGGCAACAAAAATGATTAGGGGGCTGGAGCACATCACTTATGAAGAGAGGTTGGAGAAACTGGGCTTATTTAGTCTGTAGAAGAGAAGAGAAGAGTGAGGAGGGATTTGATAGCAGCCTTCGACTACCTGAAAGGGGGTTCCAAAGAGGATGGACCTTGGCTGTTCTCAGTTCTCAGATGACAGAACAAGGAGCAATGGTCTCAAGGTGCAGTGGAGGTCTAGTGGTGGAATCTCCATCCTTACTGGTTTTTAAAGCCCGGCTTGACAAAGCCCTGGCTGGGATGATTTAGTTGGGGTTGGTCCTGCTTTGAGTAGGGGATTGGACTAGATGACCTTCTGAGGTCTCTTCCTCAACCCTAATCTTCTATGATTCTAAATTGTAATAGAGTGTCTTCTTTCCTTCCTATACTGTGTAAGATTGTTTAAATGTGGTTTATTGTTTTATGTTGATGTGTTGAAGCAATGTCTCCTACTCATTAATATAAACAGGAGTTTAGACATTGACCTATATTGGAACAAAAGCAGGTCTGAAGTATTTTTTATCTGGAATAATAAAAAGAATCAATGAAGACCCATTTCCCTGATCAAAAAAGATTAAAGAAACATGTATGGATCTATTGAGATGTTCCAGTACACTGACTGTATTCCAGATTTCTGTTTGCTAGTTAAAATGTTTCCAGCGTTCTTCATTTTCTATCATACCTTTTTTTGGGACCACTTTGTCAGGACATGTTGAACAACTTATGCTTATTTATTGATTTTATTATTCAGCCTATTAGGCAAATTCTGAATCTGCCAAAACATTTCAAACAGGTTCATTTAAATATTGTTCCTGCTTCTGCATTTTTCAGTGGATTAAATCTCACACCCGTTGTGCTTTAATTTTTGAAACCTATTTGATTTAATGTAGAATCCAAACTGAAAGTTCCTCACCTCCCTCCAAAAATTATTTAATCTAATGATTGATCTTTATGTCAAATAGATGGAGTGAAAAATCACTACTGCACATATCATATTACAATCAACTCCTTTAGAAATGTCACTAGGGAGAAATAAGGAAAAATCTTGGGAATAAAACAATTCAGAAACCTTACGTGTTGCATTCATGATTGTCGTAGCCTGGCCCTCGGTCATAACACTGGTGAAAAGATAGCCCTGTGAATTTAGCTTGAAATATGGTAAAAATGCAAAAAAAACCTATCAATTTGTTCAAAAACAATTAAGCAGAAAGTAGTAGACACGGAGGCCCCAATCATGCATGTTCCGTTGCACAAGTGGACACCCACTGTAAACTTTTGTAACTTCTATGTTAAAATGTTCCCGATTAATATCGTATTGTTAAAGATAAGCATGCAATAAAACCCAATTTAGTTTTCAGGTTCAAGCCTCTAGGTCAAAAATTTAGTTAGTAGAGGACAACTAGGCAACCAAACCAAACTTTATTTTAATGCAACCAAACTTTATTTTAAAAGAAAATGATTAGTTAAGCAAACAGGAATGCAACTACCACTTATACTATTTCATGTTTGAGCGTATTAGTGGATGATCAGTCCACTGACAAAACACTGAAGTAGAGGCTAATAATCATGAACCTAAACATACCCTTCAGATGTTAATTGGAGCTGTCCCCCCAATTTAACAAGGCTACTTCTTTCATAGTCCATTTGTAATATTAATTAATATTAGCTGTCCCGTGGTATAATTATATTTCCTTAGTGGTTCTTTACATTACACAATATTTAAATTAACATGTGCTCTAATGTCCTTCCTTACTATCAATAAAGAGAGAATTTTAATAAAAGTCACAATTCCTTAAAAATGCTCAGAAACTATGCTCAAAACAGGTATAACCAAAACATGATAGCGTAACCCTAGCTCTTGCCCCTGCTCTTACATTCCCAGAACACTATCTCCAACTTATCTCTAACTTTCTCGCAGTAGCAATTTCAATTTCCCATACTTCTCTGTACTTAGGCTAAGATAGCTCCAAAACTTAAATTCTACTTATTTCTGAACCTAACCCACCCTATAGGCTACCCAGAGCCCAAATGCATAGAATAACTTGCAAGATTAGGGAGTAGTTGCAGGCTTGGTTTTTATCAGTTAACATCTAGAAAAGGAGGACATTTGGTCTTATATAGTGATTTGCATATATATATATATATATATATATATATATATATATATGAAACCTTAATGCTATTTACGACTTGAATACCTCCAGGGTTACCACTCCATAGGAAAAAATTAAGCAGAAATTAAGTGCTCAGCAATAGTTATTACATAGGCTGGGATAGCTGAAGAACCTGCTTTTATTAAAAGTCTGAATTTTAGCCAGCCCTACTCTTTTTTAAAGACCTTAAAGTTCCCCTTAAGCAGGTGGAGAGGGGGGTCCACTGTTTTCTGGGTTTTTTTCCTGACGGTCTGCCCATACTCCTGAGAAAGCTCTCATTTTTTAATGCTATGAGCATTGTTAGGGAATGAAAGAAGATAATGGCATACATCAGCTTCAGCCCCCCTGAAGAATTCATTTTTGATACACCTTTGTATAGTATTTCAGCTAAAGTCATGTGAACTCCAGACATTGGACCACCACGTTCATGCAATCTAAATGGAAATCAGAGATGGAGAAATTGAATTGTGGGCCACTCTCACAAATTCTGCCTGGAAAGGGAAGCATTGCGAGGACTGAGAAGCGCTTCCATCTGAACATACCCATGTTATAATTCTTCCTCATGCCCTGAAAGGCATCTCAACCTCTCCCAGAAGCTGATTCCTCCCACAACTAGTGAGAAGTGACCCAGTTTGAACCCTGCCCCTGGAAATTCTTCCTTCTCTCCCCAAGCTGCAGGTCCATTGGCCAGCTACCACATAGGGCTGGTCTTCACTACCCGCCGTATCGGCGGGTAGCAATCGATCTTTTGGCGATCGATTTCTCGCGTCTTGTGAAGATGCAAGAAATCGATCGCCCGTGGCTCCCCTGTCCACTCCGGAACTCCAGCTTGCCAGGGGACGCAAGCTGGAGTCAATGAGGGAGTGTGCCGCCGACTGCCACCGCCGTGAGGACGGCAGATACGCAAACTTCAGCTTCGTGAATCACGTAGCTGAAGTTATGTATCTGCCGTCGATCCCCTTCCCCCCCCCCCCCCGGTAGTGAGGACCAGTGCATAGTGTTGGTTAATTCACCCTTAAAGCCCCCCCAGCCCTCTGGACTTTCCCCCGCCTCTGTAGGGAGAGACTAAAAGAAGAAGTGCTTGAATAAAAACTTACTGCTGAAATTCTGGACTCTGGACATGCATCTGTCAGACTGTAGTTTCTGGCAAGATCATTCAAGCAACTGAGCAGCAACTGAATATTGTCCTTAACAGTAAACATCCCTGGAAGCTATAGCACGAATGCTAATTTTCAGCTAACAGACCATCTTAAGCTCCCGTAAAACTGTTAAGTTATAAATCATTTCTCTCTATGTGCTGTTATAACAAGTGGTAATATATAATTAGCATTACAGTTATAGAATTATTATGCTCCATAAATTATAGAGCAGACCCCCCGACACACATCACTGCAGGGCTCCAGGGCAGCCGGCAGTTCTTCACTTCTAAAGAAGCAGTTGTCTCCAGGGAGATTAGAAAGTTTTTCCAAACTCAAGATCTTGGGTTTTTTTATCTTCTGAGACATCACCCGCTGTAGAACGCACAAGTGGAGATCTGATTAAGGGGTGGGTAAAACCAGTGAAGTTTAAGTTATGGGTGCAAAATTCATTGAGCCCGAACCTGGCTTGCATCTTGACAGGAGGATGTTTGTATTGACCCAAGACCACAGAAGCCTGGACACGGGCAAGAGCTTATCCCTAGACCACGAGTATTAGAAAAAATGAATGGCTGCCCAGGTTACTGGAGTGGCTGCCGGCCAGGCCCCTGCTTTTCTTCATGATCCAATAATAGAACCCCCAGAGTGCAGGATCTTCTGGCTGAGCTACTTCTGCTTGATCAGTCCTGAGAGGCAGAGACAGAAGTGACAGGACTTGCCCAGGGTCAGTGCCACAGCTAAGAAGAGAGCCTCTGGTCCCCTGAACTGTACATGTGTCATATCCTATCTACTGGACCACTCTGATTCTTCTAAGGCAAATTGGTTACATGATTTTCGCAAAGGGAATCAGCATCAAAGCCAGAATTAGAACTCCGTTTCCCCATCCTGTAGGTAGGTAGGCCTCTTCTAGTAAAGTTTATTTATGCCTTATAAATTCATCAAGTACCTGACAAAGGTAGACAATGAGCAACCACTTCTGATCTACACAGAAACACTGACACACAGACACAGTTTTAGAAACTAGATTTCCAGCACAGTCAAACATGAGGGCCTGGGGATATCTGCTACCAAAGGGGCTTTGGACAGTTCTGCAAAAATTGACTAAGGATACAGCTATACTACCTGCCGGATCAGTGGGTAGTGCTCGATGTATCAGGCATTGATTTATTGCACCTCATCTAGACGTGATAAATCAATCCCCAAATGCACTCCCCATCGACCCCGGAATTCCATCTCGGCAAGAGGAGGAAGCAGAGATGGCGGGGGAGCAGCAGCGATTGACTTGCCGCCGTGGGGACAGCCAGGTAAGTCGACCTAAGATACTGCAACTTCAGCTACGCTATTGGCATAGCTGAAGTTGAGTATCTTAGGTCGATCCCCACACACACAGTGTAGCCCAGCCCTAAGAAAGGGATGAGTCATTAGAAAGGAATGGGGTTCACCTAAATAAATCCACAAACTAATATAAAATCTGCCACTCAGCAATGAGCTCCTAACTGCAACTTTAATGTAGCCGTGAGTATTTCAGAAACAGATTACCTCTTACCCCCATCCTCTCATCATGGTATCTTAGGAAAAAATAGAAATCCAATATTCCTTTTAATTTTTGTCTTAACATTGTTAGGCAGCTGCTGAAATTCATTCTCTAATAATAGACAGAGTCACCAGTGTGTTCTGTATTTTCCAGCAGGAGCAACGTAAAGGCAGACAAAAGCTGCCACATCCCCAGCACATTCATAATTCTCCTTTTCCTGCCACAAAAGGTAACTTCTCCACACGTCAGTGTCACTGTCAAGAAAAAAGGAGGCTGAACAAAATATACCAAAAATTTCTTACTAGAGTTCAGAAGAAATCAGGTTAAAATAAAAAAGGAATGTTGCTGTGGATTATGGATTTACTTCTATGAGAAGGCTCTGTCTCACAGTCTGGAGTCAGTTTACCATATAACTTTATACTATAATTACTCAGAGCTATGCACTTATTTTAACGAGTAGCAAAGCAATTGCTAGAGTTGCTTAAAGCTCAGGTAAAATGCCAGCCCATAAATTATAGTGATAGTAGCTTGACTGTGCAGTGATAGGTCTTAAAGAGCTTTCTTCACAATTTGCTAATTATTATAATTACATTATTCTGAGAATTTTATATTATCCCTTTTTACAAGAGTACAAATAATTTTCAACTGAAGGGTTTTACTAGAGTTTAGGCCAAAAAACCATTCACTCACACAGTAGCTTCCAGGGAGCGTTACTATTAAGGACAGTACTCAATTGTTCATTTGCTTGACGGGTCAGACCAAAAGCTGCAGTCTTGCAGAAAGATACATAGTCATACGTACAAATGAAGTGAAGATAAAAAAAATACAAATGAATAGAAATTCTTCAACGGCCCCTTTTCTAAAAGCATGCATTTCTCCTTGCCATCCTTTGGTATTCTACTGGAAAACGTGTCTGATTCATGTGAACCATCCTAATCTTCCATCAAATATCGTGCCATTTCTCCCCTTACAGTAAGTCCCATGTTATCCTGCAAGGGGTGGATGCTTCCCCATCAAATTATGAGTTTGACCATTGTCCACCCTGACACTGAAGTTTCCACTCTTTCCTCTGTTCTCCTAGGTAGATCCCAACCTTAGGAAAGGTTGTATGGATTTCAGGGTCAATGATCTGTCTTATAGCAATGATTATGGTGAGACGGTGAATTCAACAACTTCTCTTCTGAGGAGATTACTTTAAACAAAGCCTATCAGCATCCTTATACATGGCCTAGACACTTTTACTGAGACTTTCTATTTAGCTCTTATCAGCATTACCAGGATCCCAAATAGAATACACCAAGCATTACTAATGCTACCACTTTAGCACTTTGTGGTGTTGAGCAGCTACCCCCATTAGCAGCAACCCAAAATTTCCCCGATAAAGAAATTCTTTGAGAATCATGCAAGATATTTCTTCTCCCACCCAATTCCCATCTATCATTTTCCTGTCAACCAAGTCTATTATTTTCCACTAAGACAGTGTGATTCCCTACTTAAGGGCTATGTGACGGAGCCCTTTGCTTGTCCTCCCCACAAATCAGCCAGAGACCTCCTGAGACTGTAATCACCAGTGCCCTTTTATTTGCAGTGTCAGTTCCCCCCACCTTCTATGTACAGTCCGCTCACCAGCGGGGGGAGGCAGCAAGCTTCCCCAGCCAGCAGGGATGCACAACCTTTGGCTCCTCCCTTTCATCTCTCCCCGTCAGCTTCCTTCCTGCCAGCTTTATATAGCCCCCTGGCTAACAAGGCCCACAGGTGCGTTTCCTTAGTCATTTAGGCGTGCCATACCCAGCCAATCCCAACTAATACCACTTAATTGGAGCTGGGCTAACAGGGGCCTGGGTCAGGGACTCCTGGCCAGCACCTTGTTACAGGCTATAACTTCTGTTGTTCCCACTCATTAGAGAAAGAAAACAAAGAAGAAAATCTAAATAAATTTCACACGTGCTTCTGACACCCTAAGACAGATACTTTGTCTTGTTCTTTGCCTTTAAGGCTCTCATAGGATGACCAGATGTCCTGATTTTATAGAGACAATCCTGATTTTTGGGTCTTTTTCTTATATAGACTCCTATTATCCCCCACCCCTTGTCCCAGTTTTTCACATTTGCTGTCTGGCCACCCTGTGGTCACAAGTTTTCCAAATCAATTTAAGATCAGTAAGACCCTAGAATAACATTTAGCATCTAAAACAAAAATAAACCACATTGTTGGATGTGTACAGGCAAACAATAAGATAATTAACTAATGCCTTCCTAATGAAACCACACCCAAAAGAAGTCCTGGAACTAGCATGACATTTGCCACCACTACATTGTTCACTGCCCATATGTTTTATCACTTTCCTGTTCCCTTTGGATGTCTTATCTATTTAGCTCTTTGGGACATGGACTGTCTACTACCCCCTTCCACAACGGTGTCCCAGTCTTGACTGGTGTCAAGCCATTGTCATAAAAAATATAAATAATAGTACAAATTGCTCAATTCAGGCAATGAACACTTCAGTGCCAGGGATCTTTCTGGTACATCTGAATTTACATACTAGGCTCCGACTTCGCAAATTCTCAACCCAGCTGATGATACTAGCAGGCTGCAGATTCTTAAGGGGGCAAGGTGAACTTGCTTTACAGCTTGGAATCCCCAGGTGTCTCATTCACAGGATAGAAATCCCTTTAGCCTGAGTCCAGCACTTCTGCCAGTTCTGTTTTTGTTCTTCAGGTGTTTCCAGGAGTTTTTTGTGTGGGGAGTGAAGAACTACAGATTATGTCACTCCCTGCCTTATGTAGCTGTAGCATATGGAAGGAACCCTTTGTTTTAAAACTTGGTTCCCAGTCCAGTCTGTGGAAAAATACTGACATCCCAAGATGGAGTCCAGAATCATGTGGCCTGGTCACACATCGTTATAGAGTTATAGCAGCCATTACTCACAGACTGTCTGCAGTGTTCTCTGGAAGGCTCACCAGGTGGAAGATAAGCTTCTCCTAAGGCCTATTGTTTTCCCTAATGGCTCATTGCCCAGAATAGCCCCATCCCAACTAGCTATCTAGCCTAAAAACATATGGTTTAATGAGCGTCACCCAGGTATAACTACATTTGAAGTACAGATACATACTCAGTATTTATAATTTCAGATACAAACATGATATATGTACACAAATAGGATAACCGTAGTCAGCAAATCATAACTTTTTCAATTACACCTCAGATGACTTATCTTGTACAAAATGCATCATAATTGTGCCATAATATCATAATAACAACACTATGAAGTATCACACGTCTTATCATATCACAATGACAATTCTCCCAACTGTACATGATAAGCAGACTGGTGTCACCTCTGATGATAATAAAGGGTTATGTACATCAATGGGGTAATAAAACCTCCTGCTACTCTCTGTAGCTTCAGCTTGTGACTTCCCTGTCCTGGGATTTTTTGTTTCTGGCCCCAGCAGGAAGCATGTCCCTGGAAACTAAGGACTACATCTAGAGTATACAGGAAGTGTGATATCCTTACTCCATAGCAACCAACTTGCTCCAATTAATTTTTTCACCATTTAATACAACTACCCCCTAACTGGGGTGACCAGATGTCCTATTTCTATAGGAAAAGTCCCAGTTTTGGGGGCTTTTTCTTATATAGACACCTATTAACCCTTACCCCTGTCCTGTTTTTTCAGTTGCCATCTGGTCACCCTACCCCTAACACACTGAGTTTAGTTGGAGTGCATGCCGATAAATGCTGGAATTCAAATCTGTGGAACATACTACAATGGCACATCCTTCTAGTCCTTCCTCAGACTTGCTTATTGTGGCACCACCTTTATTGAACCCGTTCCATTTGCTATTGCCAGGCTCCAGGGAGAAGAGTTAAGGCTGCATTGCAGGAGTGGTGCACACTTTAACTTTGTACTTACTGGTTGTGAGAAACTTAGCAATTCCCTGCATCCTGGAAAGGTACAAGGCAGTGCTGGGAATGTTTAATTCTACATTAACAAAGTTTTGCAGTAATTCCTTTTAGTTTTCATTATAAAATAAAAAATTGAGATACTTAATTTTTATTCTTTTAGTCTAAGCAAACAATGGGAAAAAAATGATTTATGTTTGGGGAAAACATGGCTAAGTAAAATAAACACAATAGCCTGTGCCAGAATTTTATTTAACAAAAAAGCCAAAAGACAGCAAGCTTTGATTGAAGACACAATCATGCATCAATAAAATAATTGACCTGCAACATGAGATTTAAAATTCCAGTTCTCTTTGTTGTTCATTAATACCAAGTATAAACAAGAGAGAGACACTGAATGCGCTTCTATTTACATTTTGTCAAAAGCATTTTGGAGTTAAAAATTGATTTGGTTAGTGGTAAGGATGGGAGAACACGTTTGAACAAGAATCTCTCGAGCCCAGGATTTCACCCAAAACTTGAAACAAATGTGAACAGAATTTTTATGAGGTTCAGAAGAGTTGGGTTAAACTCTCCATTCGTATATTACTAGTGCACCCTTCCACTAGGGATGGCTCTGAGACAATACCTTAGATCCAAATAACTCCCCAACTTTCAGAAAGTGCCAATCTTGATCCAGACAGAGCTGCTGGCCCCTAGATCTTTACTAAAGTAAAACCCTAGATCCAAACATCCTGAACTTCTGGACGTTTCAGATCTGGATCTCAACTTACAGTTTGGACCTCTCTCAATATGACTGTCATCTCCAGGCACAAGCAAGAATTATCAAAACAGCACACACAAGACTGTTTTAATTAGATTTCCAGCCAAATTATCCACCTCAAATACATGTGTCTAATTCCTATGAAGTCAGTGAGAATAGGAATAACTGACCACCACAGAAATCACTGATAACATTTGCATAATTAAAACCTTTTAAAAAATACAGCCAGAAAGAGTTAAAGGAGTTCATAGTATTCCAAACAATGAAGGAATGTATCTGAGCTAGTTTAGAACTAGAGGGAAACAGACAAAAGCCAATTGCATTAATGTGCTTTTTTTATGACTAGTAACTTGTGAAGAATTTGATGATTCCTCTCCAAATTTTGCATCATCTTTCACCTTCATCTTATAGTACAGCTGACAATTTTCAGGCCAATTCAGTTTTCTAACTCAAATTTATAAGAGCATAAGAACAGCCATACTGGGTCAGACCCAAGGTCAATGTTTCCTCTAATTTTTGACAGGTCATGTGCACACAAAATTTCTTCTGTGCAAATTTTTGACAGGCTCTGTGTGCAAAAAAATTCTTCTGTGCAAATTTTTGTGCTTCTGTGCAAATTTTTGTGCACATAGTGTTTCACCATGTGCACAGGGTTCAGGATCTGTGTGCGCGTGCACACTCGCACAGCTTAGAGGGAACAGTACACGTGGTCCATCTAGCCCAGTATCCTGTCTTACAAAAGTGGCCAATACCAGGTGCTTTAGAAGGAATGAACAGAATGCGTAATCACCTTGTTATCCATTTCCAGCTTCTGACAAACAGAAGCTGGGGACACTTCAGAGCATGGTTTTGCATCTAAGTCCATCCTGGCTAATAGCCATTGATGGACCTATCCTCCATGAATTTATCTAGTGCTTTTTTGAACCCTGTTATAGTCTTGACCTTCACAACATTCTCTGGCAAAGAGTTCCACAGGTTGATGAAATATTTCCTTTTGTTTGTTTTAAACCTGCTGCTAATTAATTTTATTTTGTGGCCCTTAGTTCTTATGTTATGAGGAGTTAATAAAACTTTCGTATTTATTTTCTCCACACCAGTCATAATTTTAGACCTCTATCATACCCCTCCTTAGTCATCTGTCTTCTAAAATGTACTGTCCCCATCTTAATAATCTCTCTTCATATGGAAGTTCTTACATACCCCTAATCATTTTTGTTGCCCTTTTCTGAACATTTTCCAATTCCAATATGTCTTTTTTGAGATGGGGTGACCACATCTGAACACAGTAGTCAAGATGTGGAACTACTATGGATTTATATACGGTAGTCTTATGATCGATCCTTTTCCTAATGATTCACAACACGGTTAGCTTTTTTGATTGCCGCTGCACATTGTGTGGATGTTTTCAGAGAACTATCCACAATGATTCCAAGGTCATAGAATCATAGAATGTTAAGGTTGGAAGGGACCCCTGGAGGTCATCTAGTCCAACCCCCTGCTCAAAGGAGGACCAATCCCCAACTAAATCATTCCAGCCAGGGCTTTATCAAGCCTGACCTTAAAAACCTCTAAGGAAGGTGATTCTACCACCTCCCTAGGTAACCCATTCCAATGCTTGACCACCCTCCTAGTGAAAAAGTTTTTCCTAATATCCACCCTAAACCTTCCTCACTGCAACTTGAGACCATTACTCCTTGTTCTGTCATCTGCTACCACTGAGAACAGTCTAGATCCATCCTCTTTAGAACCCCCTTTCAGGTAATTGAAAGCAGCTATCAAATCTCCCCTCAGTCTTCTCTTTCTTGAGTTGTTACAGCTAATTTACACCCTGTAATTTTATATGTATAGTTGGGATTATGTTTTCCAATGTGCATTACTTTGCATTTATCAACACTGAATTTCATGTGCCATTTTGTTGCCCAGTCGCCCAGTTTTGTGAGATCCCTTTATAACTCGCTGCAGTCTGTTTTGGATTTAACTATCTTGAATAGTTTTGTATCATCTGTAAATTTTGCAACTTCACTGTTCACCTCCTCTTCTAGAATATTTATGAATATGTTGAACAGTATTGATCCCAGTATAGATCCTTGGCAGACCCCACTATTTACCTCTCTCCTGGGAGAACAGGGTTTAACAATGGAATCTGGTTATAAATTATTAAGAAACTATGTAGATACAATATTCCCTATCAATGATACAGATGATGCATGACAGTTCCTAGTGTAGCCTATAGGATGGTTTCAGTTAAGAAATAAGTAGAAATCAAGTTTTGGGCCTAAGTGTGGAGGAATATGGGAAATTGAAATGGCTGGTATGAGAAAGTAGAGGTAAATTGGAGATACAGATTTATGGGAAAGTAAGAGTTAGAAAGGACATGACCGAGGGTTATGTTTCCATTATATTAGGTTATGTTTCCATATTAGGTTATGACTGGTCTGAGCAAGGTGTTTAATGAGTGTTTTTAAAAATTGTGAATGTCTTATTAAAATGAGGTCTACATAGTATGGGAAGGACATTGGTGCAGATTTAATGTATTTAAAGTCTAATATTAAAAAGCCACTGAGGTAGGTGGCAGAAATATAATTATAATAAAACACAGGTTAATGTTAATTAGTATTATAAAGGAATATAAAAGGAGTAAACTAAACTGGGGGACAGCTCCGATTAACATCTGAAGGGTACCATTAGGTTCCAGGATTGTAAAGCTATACTTCACTCTGTTGTTGGTGAACTGATCACCCATTAATACACTATTTCATCTAAGTGTAAATATAATTGTAGTATTGTGTAAGTGGCAATTGCATTTCTGTTTGCTTAACTAATCATTTTACTTCTGAGTAAAGAGTAGTTTACCATTCAAAGTATTGCCTCATGAACCTCTATTAAATTAGTTGTCTGTAACCAACCTAGATGTACGCTTATCTTTAAACAATTAATTGGGAACATTTCAACACAACATTTACACTAGGATGGCACAATATTAATCATGAGAGTCTGTGTCCACTAAAGAATGGCATGAGTTATTTTAAGGTATTGAACATTAAAAAAGTACAGTTGGACCCAATATATAATCGAGCATTGAAATCTGTAATATTAACATTATATAAGCCATGTGTTTCGATAAGAATGTGAGTCTCTGATGCTAGTGAGTTTTGCTCTAAAATGACTCTCCATCTATTTTTAAAGAGCACTTTGAGTGTGACCAAATTTACTTTAATTACATTCAAACATGCAAGCACACATTCAGCACTAGCTGCTCCATTGCAATACATTCTTTTAAAATTGCAAATATTTTCAACCCATTTTTCTAAGAGTAGCCTAAACAGAGATTTATTTTTGCAACACTGTTTAGTAAGTGCAAATAAATCGTAGTGGGAAAATAAACTAGTACTTTCAGTCCTTAAAACAGAAAATGCATCAGGCACATCTGCTTTGATGTTGATGGGAAATTACTGTACTCTTTGAAAAATGGGGACCTAATAGACTGTGATTTGATTGGAATACGTATAATACTCTAAATGAGAAGGGAAAGCTTTGCGAGATGAATAGGGACATGAAGAACAGTATACATGTGTCATATTCCTTTGGGTGCTGACAGGCACCTCCTGCTGCCCCAGTGCTGCCAAGTCTGTGGCGTACCTCAATATGCACAAACTGGGGTCCTCACAGTACAAAATTAGGGCTAACAGTCTGGTACCATTTGAAGGCGGTTGGGCTCCTGGATCCCACTCCCCAAGTCCTTCCAGTACAGTCCCACATTCACTACTTGGGAGGGGAGGAGGGTAACTTGCAGTACCAAATGCTTGACAGCTCTCCATGGAGCTTGCCTGTCCAGGCAGTATCCTGAAGTCTGCTGTCTCCTTACAGAGGTAGGAGATCACTGAGTGTCCTTATGGAGAACACGTTTCTTGAAGTTCTCCAGGGGTTCCTCTTGCATGCTGTAGAGCTATTGTCTGCTCTCCCCCAGAGCTGCCTACCAGGTGATTGGAAGTTCCTGCTTTTAACCCCCTGGTCTACCCGCACATGACTGACAGAGTCGGAAGAGATGAGTCAGACTTGCCAACAGTAGCTTTTGAACTCCTTTGTCACTGGTATGGGGTTTAAACACAAAAACATGCTAAACAGAGAACAAACTAATATGTGAAAAGAAAAGGACAGCTAAGACTAAAACTAAACTAAGACTAAGATTAAAACTATTTATTCACTGGATTTCATATACGTTCTATAAGGTACTTCATAAAGTTTATTTAAGGTTAATTTTTTTAAAAAAAAAAAACCTCTGCGCTTTTAAAAGGACAGATCAAAAATGTGAGAGAAGTGGCACATTAAGACATGAGATTTCTGAAAACGTTGCACAGTAAAGCTGTCTTCTGTACTATCAAATATTTGAGAAAGATGCCCAATTAATTTAGGGCCAATTCTGTCATTGAATATTACGCATGTTAAATAGCAACTTATTTCACAAGCACCTCCTTTGCAGTCAGCTAGACTATTTGTGGGGTAAGGTGCTAACAGAATCTCCCCCTTCATTAGTGAAGCTATGTGGAAGCATGGCAATATCAGCTTAGGTAATCTGAGCCCAGTGGTAAATCAAGACAAACGTCAAATAGTTATCATGAAAAATGATTAAGATATACATACAGCGAGCTCAGGATTATTAATAACCTATCAACTAAATCTATCAGCAGTCTTCCACATGGTCAACCATGAAGTATTGCTGGCTGATCTAGGAGGCCTGCAAAGCTGAAAGGGTTACAATAAGGGTTGGATTCCTGCTCAAGGCAATATGACTACCTACATGATCAAAATTAAGCACATGCTTAAGCACCTTGCTGGATCAGTGCTCAGAATTTAGCAGAATAGACCCTTGATTTATTTTTGCTTATTTCTCTTCATATATCTTAGACACTTAAATAGCCCCCATCACCCATATTATCTGAGTGCTTTATGATCTTTAATGGATTTATCCTCACAACCCCCTTTGATGTAGGGCAGTACTATTCACATTTTTACAGATGTGGAATAGAGGGAGAGAGGCAAAATGACTTACCCAAAGGTCAGATGGGAAGTCTGGGGTAGAGCAAGGACTTGATAACAGGTGCCTCAACCTCGTTAATGCCCACTGGGCTATGCTTCCTTTCTTTAATAGGTCCTGAAGCATCGTGATGGGAAGCTGACTTCACCCCAACAACCCGTTACTTGTTGCATCCCCTTAAGGCCCACTCCTACTCAATGTAAATGAGAAAACTAAGAAAGACAGTGGGAATTTGGGCTCAATCCTATAGAAAATCAAAATTTCCATTTATGTAAATAGGCACTATAATAATTCTGGGCAAATCACAGTTTAATGGATTCCCATTTTCAAAGCAGAAAAAAAAAGTATTTCCAATCCATATCAAACCTGATTTTTAAAACGTAAGTGGAGATGCATTAAGTTTACATTGAGACCAGTTTATTTACATGTACTGGAATAAGCATCAGCATTACAACATTAAAAACAGAGTATATTGCTATAATTGCCTTCAGAAAAAAAAATTGGGGGTAATTTATTCTAAATGCAAATGGAAAGGACAAGAAAAAATGTTTTAAAATGGGTTATTTTAATTTTTATTTGGTATATCTGCCTCTGGAGAGTGAAGTGATATTTTACTGTAAGGTTTATCTTTACATTTACATCAACGATTATGTACATAGTTTGCTTTTGTTAAATAGTTCATAAATATAATTTATAAAGTGAAGGCAATTTAAACAGGTATTTTTATGTATTGGCATTACAGAACTCCTGTGTTAATATAAATAAGACTTTTCCCTTAAAGCAGGTTTGGTGGGGTGACAATTAAGGAGTGTAAAATAAAATGTAGAGGTCCATTTAATACGCAGAACAGCATAATAAGACATCTTCAGTGTCTAATCCTAAAAGTTAAGGTATACTCATATCTTACTACCATCAATGTCCATTACCTCACAGACTTGGGACCCTTTGAGATTACTATTTATCTCCTCACAACAATAGGCTTTATAAGGGTTACTGCTTAAGTACTATTTTGCTCAGCTAGAAATTGATTTTATTTGTTTAAACCAGGAGAAGAACTTTTTTTGGATTCACCGAGAAACTCTATTAACTGTTTTGGATAACGTCTTTCCATATGAGTGTGGTTACAGAAGCAATTCGAAAAAACTCTGTGCGGTCATCCCAGAAGTGTAGTAATAGTTAATTAGATATACCATTGAGTATTGTTCATTAGATATACCATTGAGTATTGTTCATTAGATATACCATTGAGTATAGCTGCCTTTCCACATTTCAGGGTTTTCATGGCTATTGTCAGTTCCTTGATATTAAGTTGCTTGTTGTGGACTTTGCTGTCTGAGGAGTGACCACAGATCCTTCTTGGTGTTGTTCTGTTTTCTAGGTCGTTTTACCATTTAGAAGGAGTTGGTATGTGACGTGGTTGGGAGACAGTGTGTCTGGCCACAGAAGTCTTGACGCTGGGTCTGTGGGGTCATGGGAATCACCATATTGCAAATCTTTATCTGGCAGCTCTCAGACAGCAGCTGGGACTGGCCCTGAAGCCCAACTGGGGCACAAGCCCCTCCCATACACTTTGATTGGGAGAGCTCCAAGACTTCTGATTGGGCTGCCGCCCCTATTTGAGCCAGAAGAGGAAACAATGAAGTCGTCCGTACACTTGGGCTTCACTCTGCCAGAGATCCCTGGTCTGGTGTTTACCTATTTCTTCCTTCCTATCCTGACCTTCTGACTCACCCCAACCAGTGGTAACTAACCCTTCATCCCTGCCTCTGGTTTCTCTCTTGAATGAGGTCCTGGCATTCCAATCCAGCCTGATTCCTAGTAACTGGCACCTGGACCACTAGGCATCCACTGATGCTATTCACTAGGCCAGGTCACCATTGCCCCAGCCCTGACAGACTGCAGCAATGCACTTTGGTTGTCCGTCACGGTTCATCTTATGGCACAGGTTTGGTGTTTCAATCTGCTCTCTCCAGGAGTTGTGCTGTTCCCTTCCAATCTCTCATAAGCATTTTCCCCAAGCCCAGTGGTTTCTTCACCAAAAGCATCCACATCAAACAGTTGTAAATCTCTCTCATTGTTAGCGGTCTATTCTGAAAGCTAGGGAAGTGCTTTTGGGCGGTCTTCCACACCAGGGATACAAATTCCCCCCCTCATCCCCCCACCCCCACCCCGGGGCTCATGTGTTGGAGTGATAATACAGAAGGATTCATTCAATTCAAAAGGTTAAACCTTCCCAGTCAGCCTTTCTAAAGTTGAATCTCTGCAAGCTCTTTGTTTTCCTGGCTTGTACTCCACCCTCTCTTGGTACTTGCACTGGTCTATGCTCCGATCCTTGGGATCTCTGCCTTGCTATTCCTACTCAAGTTGCCTGTATTTTCACAGCTGGCAAAGTGCTACCTCTTGACCCATTGTGCACTTTGGAAGGTACATTTGTCCTTGAAGTCATAAGGTCAAATTGTTTATTATTACTCACTCCTCAACTTCTTCCCTACTGTTGCCTTTATTGGGGCACCTCCAGAAGTAGTATGACTGGTGAAGTCACACATGACTGGATATGGTTTTTCTGACAGTTGATCAAACAGTCGACACTACACTATACTATACACAACACTAAAGCAGAAACTGCTGCTATTTTGATCCAGTTCAATCCTTGTAAGTTCCATTGTAGCATGTTTTACAGAAATATTTTTCACCAGCCTTATGTCATGTACAAGTGTCATGCTGCCATAGATGTTGCTTTCAGTGTCTGCAGCAATATACATGACATGGATGTTTGTGAGAGAGACACACACACAACAGCACCAAACACATCTGCTTTCATGCCAGATATGTCAGCCCTCTATGCAGAAAATCCCTCCATACTGAAACCGATGATTGAATGCCATCTTTGTCTGAAGCCCTGAAACGTCTATGTCTATGTCTTCTATTGTACTCTCAGTGCATATGGTCAGATTTGGGGTCTTCCAAGGTTAGTTGCAATGGGAGAATAACAGGAATGGCACTCAGCATGTATCTGACATGACCCATGAAAGTAAGTGCCTATGAAAGATTCTAGGCATTGGCTAGAACAGGGGTTTGCAACCTTCGACACGTGTGCCAAAGGTGGCACACGAGACGATTTTTAATGGCACACTGTGGGACCCCAGGTTGACAGCAGGCTGAGTGAGGCCAGTGGCCGGGACCCCGGCTGGCAGGAGCTGGTGGCTGAAACCCCAAACCGGCAGCAGGCTGAGCCTCTCAGCCCACTGCCAGTCTGGGGTACCAGCTGCCGGCACCGCTCAGCCCGCTGCCAGCCTAGGATTCTGGCAGCCAGCCCCGGGCTCTGCTCCTGGCCTCAGCCCAGCACTCTTCAGATGCCCCCTGCTATGGCCCACATTGGAAAATTTAGCAAGGATCACACTAAACTGATAAGTTCTGCATTTTAATTTTATTTTAAATGAAGCATCTTAAATATTTTAAAACCCTATTTACTTTAAATACACTAGTTTATTTATATAATATAGACGTAGAGAAACTTCTAAAAATCTTAAAATGTATTACGGGCACATGAAACCTTATGTAACCCTTCTGCCCGTCAGAGTTGGCAGCAACAAGGGCCGGGTTCAGTACATGGGGGTTCCCTCTCAACAATACAATGCAAACTGGCTCGAGCCTCCACCCAGTGACCTGGGAAAATCCTACACACACCTCTGGGAGCCTCAAAGAGGCAATACTTCCCCTCTTGCAAGCACAGATCAGTGATCAGAGATCTTTAATAACAGGAGGTAAATATCATCATTATACTGGGAAAAACACCACAACTAGGGTTCATACACCAACCCGTGAGCAAATTGCCCCACCCCAGCAAATTGGGCTGAGTCCTCTCCTTTAGGTTCAGGAGTCCAGCAACCCAAAAATCACACAAAGTCCCAAAAGTCCAACAGCCCAAAGGTCTCTGTCCCTGGTCAAAAGTTAATCTGCAGAGTCGTACTTCCCAGCTGGGTGGAAATGGAGGGCAGGTTGAGGGGTACCTTACGTGGTCCGAGGCCGACTGCCCCGCCTCTCTGGGGGGTGCTTTATAAATGACTTTATAACCAGTAAATATCACTTGGAGAATGGAACAAATCACGGAAAACAGTTGTGAATATGGGAATAATTCACAGTTTGTTAACAAAGAACAAACCTATTTTCTGTCTCTTCAATGAAACACTCATTGTAAGTTATAGATTGCAATGCAAAATGAGTAGGAGCACCCCAACTAAATCTGTGAGCAATGGAATAACTACCGTACATGTAACAGATGGCCACTTTGACAAGGGGCACGTTAGCTCCATGTTTATATTAAGAAAGAGGAGGAACTCAAGTATTTTATATGAGGGAGTTGCGGGAAAGATCTCAAAAAAGTCTATGGAAAAATGGGGGAATTGTAAATATTTGCAAGTGTTTATTCAGGTGCCAAGTACAGTACATTGGTGAAACGTGGTAGAAATGGAAAAGGAAGGGAGGGGAGGGAGAAACACCTGATGTAAGAGTTACTGGGTTCATTTCATTAATACAAAGTATTGATTCAGTTCATCTGACTTGACCAACAACAGCATTAACCCAAAATGTGCACGTTCATCAGCAGGTTTCCAGATAAGAGGCCAGGAGAGGAAGATGACAATTTTATGCAAATATGCAATTCCATTCAAATTGTAAACAAGGGTGGCAGTTTGTCTTCATAACAAGGATGACAAATCTCAGAAATAATTGGGACTTGGAGAGGGTTTGTCAACAATGTACTGTTACCTTTTATGATACATTCATATTTTAAAAACTCTGGCTATATTTATCTGCAGAGTTGACCCCGGTGACTGGGGCTCAGGTCTGACCACCTAGGTTACAGCTGAGCCTGGGTGAGCATCCCTACTGCAAAGCCCCACCCAACTTAGTGTTGTCACTGTTTCTGCACTCACCCCTGTGGGGTGGGGAATCCCATGGTTCCTTATGCTGAAACACTATTGGGGAATCTTTGGAAAGGCATTGGAGGACTATCAGCATTTGAGACATTCTGTCTGCATCTTCACTGCCCCTAACCACATGTTGGTATCCATACATACTCTAATAGCACTGTCCATTACCTGTTTACTGGCTACAGATAGTTGATTAACTCTACTTTTCATACTATAGGCAGTGGCACCTTCCAATTTCATTTTAAAACCACAAATGGCTTACAGAAGAATTCTAAAATTTCGCTGTCAGATGAACGAGACAGTAACATCCCAGCAGGGGGGAGAATTTTTGCTAAGAGTTTGTTGTCTGAGTGGCTCCAAATTAGGACAGGGCTATGTAAGTACAGCACAAATCTGAGTGCAAAAAAACATTTGTATGTGGAAAAACACATTGCCTCTTGCAGGAACAGGTTCAGGCTCTTTATATTTGGCAGATTAATTTCTAGCCCACGTTACACCATTATAAACCAAGAGTAACTGCAGTCATTTCAAGGGAGTTACTGATATAACTCTGAAGAACAGTATTCAGCTCACTCTATGTAAATAAAAACTGGACTAGACATTGTGCACTCTGGATTTCCAGTAGACTACTTTTCTTCAGAAGTTCCCTCCTGACATACTTCACCCTTAGCTCCCTTTACTTCAGGGGTCTCAAACTCAAATGACCACGAGGGCCGCATGAGGACTAGTGCACTGGCTTGAGGGCCACACCACTGACACACACACACACCCTCGCTGCCCCGGCTGTGCCCCCACTCCACCCCTTCCATGAGGACTAGTGCACTGGCCCGAGGGCCGCACCACTGACCCCGCCCTCGCTGCCCCGGCTCCGCCCCCACTCCACCCCTTCCAAGAGGTCCCACCCCTGCCCCACCTCCTCCTCTGAGCACGCAGCTCCCCATTCCCTCCTGGAAAGCGCTAGGCACCGCCAACAGCTGTTTGGCAAACAAAGCAAGAGCAATCTAGGAAGTCCAGAGCTAGAAACACGCGCGGCCCAGCCAGGCAGCAGAGAAGCCTCCACTTCTGGCCCCTCCGTCCTGCAAACTGCTATGGGGGGAGAGGGGGGCGCCAGGAAGCTTGGCGGGCTGCAGGGAAGGGCTTTGCGGGCCGCATGTGGCCCCCGGGACGCATGTTTGAGACCCCTGCTCTACTTGATCTAGAAAGCTCAGATGGTGTAAGGCTGAAAAGAGACAAACCCAGTTGCATTGGGCCTGGTTCTCCATCACACTGAATCTTACACAGCCCTTTACACCCATGCACATAGATGCTGGAACTAGAGGCACAGGGGATGCTTCCGCACTCCCTGGCTTGAAGTGGTTTCCATTCTACACAGGGGTTTACAGTTTGGTTCCATGGCTCTCAGCACCCCCACTATACAAATTGTTCCAGCGCCCCTGTCCATGCAAAGTGGGTGCAAAATGCTGTCAAACCAGAGCGGTTATGTTTTACATCTATTCTGCACAGGTATAAATAACTACACAATCCAATACAGATTAAGGTCTGTTACAGTTCAGCTGCTCAAACTAATGACAGAACTAATAACAGTTCCAGGAAAGTTTTTAATCTGAACTGTCTCCTTCTCCCCGGAACGGAGGGCGGTGGGGAAAGGGATGTATTAAGAAGATAAAAGGAGATTCTCAGAGACACCAACACTGGACACGGCCTCAAGTATCCAGCTATCATAGTTCTGAACCGGGCAGGTCCTGAAAGATACCAGGAGAAGTTGGCTGTTACTTGAAACCACAAAAACCAATCACACCATAAACAGTACGTTTTTAAGTGGCAGTTAATATTCATCCACAATGCTCAATATCTAGAAAATACCAGTGTCCTCATTAAAACAGAGGCCAAGATTTAAAAGAAAGCTTAAAATGTACCTTCCTATATAGGCTTTTTTAGCTAACTGAAGGTGCTGAGCATACATAAGGACACATTCACTTCAATGGGAGTCGCCGAACACTCAGAGATTTTAACAGGCATTTTGGTGCCCAACATCGAGGTCCTACAAATCTCAATCCTAGTTCACTAGAGCTGTGGCAGACTGAGGCATAACAGAAAGGCCGTGCACTAAAAGCCACACACATGTATCTACCCCAAAAAAATGACAGTAGAGAAAGTCTGATGCCTCTGGAACTCTAACCACTGCTAATGAGACAAGACCCTCCCACCTTCTCAAAAAAGGAAGGCATCTTGCCCAGATTGATTGCCATTCATGACCATATTTTGGGTTCATTAATGGTCAAAGATGAAAAACTCACTGTCTTCCAGCATATCAAAAGTCAGTTACCTCCGAATCACCCCATTTAAAAACACATGCTTCACACTTGCAGAAAATGGTAGAGCCTCATTTACTCCCCTGCATTCAGAGAATAATGGAAGGTTCTTAGTAAAAGTGAATTCACAAGACCAATATTCGCAGACTGCCTAAAGCGTGGATCCTGCAAAACCATTTGTTTTAGTGTATCTTTCAAGAGTTTGATTTTGTCTGGGCTTCAAGATGCAGTCTCAGTTAATAGTTGGGTATTTGTACAACTACCATTATAATAAAATGGAAAGTGATAGTATTGCAACAACAGACTAGACAAACTGCTAAAAGCAGTTAAGAATCACAATTCCTAAGCAATAGAAAAGCTTATAAAAACATTCCTAAATATATAGTGCCAAACAATGGGTGACTATAACCAAAGTGGTCCACACCCAGTTGTGAAATAAACATTAATAAGTTTTAGCAGCCACTAGGACTTGGAAGCAAATAATGATTTTCCCCCCTCAGGGCAGTTTATTAAAAATACCCTTAATAGCAAAGGCTGGAGAATATAATGAGCTCACTAACTTCCTAACTGAATTCTCTCTCTGTACCCACAGACTTTATTCTGCAATCATACTTCTGCCAAATCCAGAAAAGCAGCTCACCACTTCAGAAAATATTTGCTACCCCATCCCGTTCATCTCAATACAATAATATTTTTGGCTAGCACACAGACATGATTGTTTTCACTAGGCCTCCTTAAGAAGGTCTGTCCAATGTAGGAAAATGACTACAAGAACAAATCCTCACTTAACTGACAACAGCTGCACATTCTAATTTTGTGGTTACTTGTTCTAGCATGTTTCAAAGCGCAGCTGAAAATGAAGGAGCTCATGGTTATTGCAGCGGAACAACTTTTATATTTTCTATGCCTTAGAATGGCAGTGATTCTTTGCATTCAAGTGCACAATGGGTGGGTTTTTGCATGGTTAACATTTTTATATTTAAACTGTAGGAGCACTTGACTTTTCACACACTGAGAATAGTATGTCATTTAACTAGTTAAGAATGCTAAAAGTAAAGGGTTTTTGCTGCACCTGGAGATGACAATTTCCGGTAGTTAGACTGACAAGTATGAAGAACACCAATTAAATCTAAACCGCCTAAGGGCACAATCCTCTAGAGACTTTATTGTGTCTTTTATAGCTTATGCAGGTGTGTCATCCTTTTCCCCGGGAGTCTTCTACACCTTAACACGAAGAATCAAGTGTATTTTCTCTGTGGCATTTTACCAGTGAATGTCAAAAGTAGGGATCATACTCATGAGTGAACCTCAAAACGTTCAGAGGTATTTTTGGTCTTGATAATTGTCCAAAAGTTTGGAGTCTTTATTCCCATATTGAGTCTACCTATGTGGCCTAAAAAATCTGCCAGATCAGACATGGAAGAGTTGTCTGGCACTTTTAATTCCAAAGATGTATGAAAGTGCAAACACTTTATTTTTCAACCTTCAACATGTTTTGTTTATGGTTTACCCGTTGTTAAATATATGGGATTTATTTTATCTAAACCCACTGTTTGCCTTCCATAGGTACATTTCTGATTTTTTTTATTCCCATTCAGATAGCACAGTATTCACTCCAGTGTGCGGAATGGATACCGCATAGAAAATACCTGTGTTTCAAGAGGTTCCTATAACCATCTCCCACAGAAGCCAAATTCTGTCCTCAGTTATACAAATGCGACTCTATTCATGTGAACCAGGACAAGGTTTGTTTCATCATAAAGATATAGAAACTTGTTCTGTTAATAGAAAGAACCCTCTCCCTCCCCACAATCCTTATCCTCTAGCCTGAATCTGTCCCAAATTGCTTTGAGGTTCTGAAATGTTTGGATAAGTTAGTCACTGCAGAGATGTGCTTTTTGCTGAACATGCTCACCACATCATTCTTTGTATTGGTAGGCGATATCCACCACTGCAATGTGCATCTCTTTTTTAAAAATAATAATTAAATAATGCACAAGCACTTAATAGGCCTAATCCTGTTCCCATTGGCTTCAACAGCAAAATCTGGCCCAAAGATTTGATTTAAACACTGAGAGTGAAACAAACTGACCTTCTCTTCAGCTTCCAAGGGACCACCACCACTCCTAGAGGCTCTTTGCAGACACTGTATTTCCTACAGGGACTCACAGAAATTCTCCCTTCTCCAGCTCAAAGGAACTGCCTCCTGCTCCATACAGCTCTCTGGCTCTGGTGCCCTCTTTAAAACCTAATTGGGATCAGCTGACCAGGCACAGGTGCTCTGGCCCTGTACCCTTTTAAAAGGCCAGTATCATGCTTTAGCAGGGAGGGATAGTTCAGTGGTTTGAGCATTGGCCTCCTAAACCAAGAGTTATGAGTTCAGTCCTTGAGGGGACCATTTAGGGATATGGGGAAAAAATGCTGTTTGCCGATTTAATTGGGGTTGGTCCCACTTTGAGCAGTGGGTTGGACTAGATGACCTCCTGAGGTTCCTTTCTAACCCTGATATTCTATGATGATACACATGTACTTTACTTGGTGTGAAGAGAGAATAGGAGGTTTAAAATGGCTTCAGTACACTGCAGGGATTAAATGGAAGCAACAGTATAATTTAGACAGCAACCAGGTAGAAGAGGTGGGCTGTAACAGGAAAAAAAAATCACCCTGAACAAAAGGCAGTTTAATTATACATCCCTGTGCAGCCTCTTCATGGTTACTTTTCCTACCAACTCCACACTTCTGACACACAGCATGTAAGTTAAACTTTTAAGTGGTATAAATATCTTAATTGGGTGTGAAAATATTTTCTGGGGGTAGTGGGGAGAGTTAGGAGAGATATTTCATATTTACTTCTTACACGTGATTGGGGGGGGGTAAAGAAAATGAAAGTTTGGTATTTTTTTCCCCACTAAATTTGAGTTTAAACTCTATTGCTGATGGACACCAATGTGAAATTTGACTTCCTCATTTCCTGTATGTGTACAAAGGAATACAAAACTATGTGGGACTTCAAAGCAGAAGTCATACTACGTTTGTTTAACAAATTATATATAGATACGTAAATGAAATGAAAAGGTCAGCTCTTTGTTATTGCAGTAGATCCAAACGGGTGTAAGAATCCATAGAATAAATAATCTAGATAATCCTCTGGATAAAGTAATTCAGCAGAATAACTTGCATCAACTCCAAGAACTTGCCTATGCTTCTGCACACAACTAGGTCCTCATCTTTAATGTGAATGACAGATACACAGGACATGCTGCTTTCTTCCATAGAGCTACACAATGTCTGCTCAGGACTGTAGACCCAGGCGTCCATGGCTTCTAAAGGGGTTGTTGCTTTCACACAGTTCTGTTTACAATTTCAGTTCCCGTTTTCATAATTGATTTCTTTGCATTAATTCATTCAGGCTTTACTCAACCTTTATGCAGAACAGAACATTTTCCTTGGTGTTGTGGGTGCAATAAGTCCTATGTAGTCACATGGCAAATATTCTCCCCAGACATTTGTTAGTTCTGGAGTTCAGCCCATTTAAAGCAATCCTGAATCCTCCACCCCCCCTTTTTTTAAAAAAAAAAAAAAAGCTAACAACATTCCCCATTCACAGTTGTGTAGTTTGAGTTATGGACACTCAAATTAGTTGGAAAGAAACCTTTACATTCACCATTCTGAGAGATGCTAAGCACCAGCGGCTCCCACTAAGGTCAAAGCGGGACGCTGAGCAGGAATGGGCTGGATCATATTCCTCCTGAAATCAATGGATGTTTTACTATCGCCGTCAGTGAGAACAAACGCATGGTCGTAGAAAGTTGAGAAACAAAAATTGTTTTGCTATCATCTCGATTGTAACCTGCAACTTAGTTTGCAACAAGTTCCACCTCTCAACAGCCACCTTAACTTGCTTGAGAAGAAAGGCTTGAGGAACATGCCATCCCTTGGATTAGCCATATATCTGAGCCAAATAGTCTGACACCTAATTAAAAAAATACCATTGAACGGTATGGTTCAGATTCCAGATTCTTTACCATTTATATCACATGCAAGTGTATTGCCTTCAGTGAATATGTAGAGTGTAAACCAGCATAGAATTTAGCCTCATAAGTGCATGTTGACAGAGATTTACCAGTTCTCTCCATCTACTCATGTGATATATGCCATTATGTGTCAGCAATGCCCCTCTGCCATGTGCATTGGCCATACTGGACAGTCTCTATGCAAAAGAATAAATGGACACAAATCTGACATCAGGAATCATAACATTCAAAAACCATCAGGAGAATACTTCAGTCTCCCTGGTCACTCAATAATAAACTTGAAGGTGACAATTTTACAACAGAAAAACTTCAAAAACAGACTCCAACGAGAAGCTGTTGAACTGGAATTAATTTGCAAATTGGATACCATCTATTTAGGCTTAAATAGAGACTGGGAATGGCTGGGTCATTTCACAAATTGAATCTATTCCCCCATGTTAAGTATCCTTACATCTTCTTGTCAATTGTGTAATATGGGCCATCTTGATTATCATTACAAAGGGTTTTTTTCTCCTGCTGATAATAGCTCATCTTAATTAAATAGTCTCTTAGAATTGGTATGGCAACTTCCACCTTTTCATGTTCTCTATGTGTATATCTATATATCTATATCTACATATAGATATAGATCTTCCTACTGTCTGTTCCATTCAATGAAGTGGGCTTCAGCCTACGAAAGCTTATGATTAAATACATTTCTTAGTCTGTAAGGTGCCACAAGTACTCCTGTTCTAATTCTCTACAGTTAGCTTGTGGCTATCCTTGCTCTTTTTGTTGTTGCATGCAGATACCAGGAGATGCAGTACATTTTAAGAAAAGTTGGGCTTGACTTTGGGGATTTTGTTTTGTTTTGTTGAGGAGCAAGTACACACAAGGTGCTAATTTCATTTTCTGAGTTGGTTTAACTAAGCTATTATTCTGTGCTTCCTTCATATTTCTCCCCAGCTCAATGTTTCCAGCCTTTAATGCATAAACTTACCAGAGAGCAATGTGGATGTGGGAGCCGGAGGAGGTCTCAGCGCTGGATCGGGCCCACAGGGAGCTGGGGACAAGATGCAGGCATAAGAGTCTGCCCTCCTGGTTTCCCACAAGCAATGCAGCCCCTTGCCTCATAGTAAAGCAACACAGCCCCTTGCCTCGCAGCAATGCAATGAGGCCCTTGCCTCACTGCAGAGCAAGATAGCCAATCGCTTTACGAGTAGTGTCCTTTAGGCCGAAGCTCCCCAATACAGCAAGCGTAATACAGCCAATGGCCTTGTGAGTCATGTCCCTCAAACCGTAAGATCTGGAAGCCTAAGGATGATTAAGAGAATGAGGTATAGGGTGGGAACCAAGGAAGGTTTGGGGATAAAAGATTCTATAACCAGAATTCAGGGCTCACACTGTTGGTTACGAGATGGAGGGGAACAAGCAGTCTGGAGGCTGTAACCGAATAAATCGTCTCTTACCACGCCGCCTGGACTCGTTCCTTATTGAACCTTGCAACAAGCAGTTTTGCTTTAGTATACACCTACCATTTCTGAGCTTTGACAGTCTCCTGGTGGACAGATTGGGGCACTGTCAGCTCTTAATTCCATATGCACTACATACATATATACATAGTATAGTATGAAAGACAGAAGACTTTAAATAAGGGACCTATAACAGGGCTCACAACCCACTCCTCTTCCTGGGGCCCACTTTATGTCCCCCCTCCCCCCAGTAAGGCTCAGAGAGGATTCAGGGTTGTGCAATACCCATGTCTTTATTTACTTAACTTCATCCCACCACCAGTGTCCATCTATGTACAACCTTTACAGGATTATTCTCCTTTATAGGCAGAGTCAGCCTTCAGTTAGGAGGCCTCCAGTTCCTTGACTGACTGGCTGACCCCCCTGCCTTCTGGCTGCCTCCCAGCCTTTATAGCCTTTGGCTTCTCAGGCCAGCAAATGCTTCCAATCCTCAGGCCACCATCAGGCCTTTTCCATCAGCCCCAATCTGTTTCCCCTGATTGGAGCTGCCTGGGCAGAGGCTAATTAAGTGCTTTTGCACCAGCACCCTGCTACAGGACCTTTGTAGACTTTTCCCCTTAGTTTTGAAGCATTTTATGTGCGCGTGCTCACCCCCACCAAAGCATTCTGTGCACATGACAGCTCACTAACAAAGTCTGGGAATAGGGGTTGGTCATGTATTTCCCTCAGTCTGCTCTATTTGCTATGTGGCAACTCTAAAACCTATTTTTAGAATGTCTGTCCCAGCTAAAGGGGTGGTTGTACCTGGCCCTGCAGAATAGGAGAGGTTGCTAGCGGGTACAAGGAACATTTCCTTTCCTTGTGTCATATTCCTGTACAGGGGCCAGGCACAGTTCTAATCCTTGCCCACTCTGCCCCTCACAGAGCCTCCCAACAGGGCGTGAGCATGCTCAACTCTCACTGAATTGTAGTTCTGGGTGCTGATCTTTTAAGGTGCTCGGGCAGATTGAGCACAATCACTAAGTGTCTCTCCCCACATTGCTAGAACCTCTAAGTTGTATTGAGTGGTATAAGAAAAGGGGGGCATGGCACGGCAACCGGAGCTAGCCCAAAGCAGGTGGAGCTAACACCATGTTCTACAAAGTGGTATTAATGGGGTAACTGGGGCCTGCATCTGTCTCAGCACTCCCCCAACTCTGGGCTTTACGCTACAATTTAACCATAAACAGGTGTAGCAACCATAGCCCAGCTTTCTTCCAACACACAGTCTACACCGCGATTAAACACCCACGACTGACTCATGTCAGCTGACTCAGGCTTTTGTGGGTCAGGCTAAGGGGCTCTAATATTGTGATGGGGGTGGGTCCCAGAACCCAGCCCGAGCCTGAACATCTGCACCGCTATTTTATAGCCCCGCAGTCTGAGCACTGTGAGCTTGAGTTAGCTGACCCAGGTCAGCCATAGATGTCTAATTGCTGGGTAGACATAACCTAAGCAAGTGCTTCTCAACCAGGGGTACCCTGGGAGTACAAGAAGGTTTTCCAGGAGGTACATCAACTCATCTAGATATTTCTCTGCTTTTACAACAGGCTACATAAAAAGCACTAGCAAAGTCAGTACAAACTAAAATTTCATATAGACGATGACTTGTTTATACTGTTCTATAAACTATTCACTGAAATGTAAGTACACTATTTATATTCCAATTGATTTATGTTATAATTATATGGTAAAAATGAGACAGTAAGCAATTTTTCAGTAATAGTGTGCTGTGACACTTCTGTATTTTTATGTCTGATTTTATAAGCAAGTAGTTTTTATGTGAGGTGAAACTTGGGGGTACACAAGACAAATCAGACTCCTGAAAGGGACACAGTAATCTGGAAAAGTTGAGCGCCACTGCCCTAAGTGATTTCATGTCATGGCTCCCTGTTCCAACATCCTGACTACAGGGGAAAAGGGAAAAATTCAAAGTTTTTATTAGCTTTAAAGTTTTGAAGTTCAAAACTCTTCTCTAGTTTATGGAGCAAGTCCCGATTTCCTAGAGCATTTCCAGACATTTTGATGGACGACCCAGTCAATCAACAAGTGAGAAGGAAAACTGAATTATCTCTCTATTTTACAGTAAATTGACTACAAACTCTTGCATAAAGCTGTTCAGCCTATTTCCTACAATATAGCCTTCTATTTAAAAGCATTTTAGATCCACACAAAGATAAGGAAAACTAAGGTAGGTGAGGTAATATCTTTTATTGAGAAACTGTTGGTGAGAGAGATGAGCTTTCAAGTTACAAAGAACTGAAGAAGAGCTCCGGGTCAGCCCAAAGGCTTGTCCCTCTCACCAACAGATGTTGGTCCAGTACAAGATGTTATCTCACCCGCGTTGTCTCTTTAATATCCCGGGACCAGCATCACTGCATACAATGACACAAAAGGCAAAGCTAAGTGCTTTCCTCAGTATTCTAAAAACAAAGGGGGTACTTTAGAGAAACTGTATCAGAAGTAAACTAGAGAATTTCCTTTCTTTAGATTTATTCTATTAATTATGCACTGGTCTTATTTATTCACCAGAGTGAGCAAGTGAATTGAATTTTAATAGAAATACTGTATAAAGTTTATAGTATCGGTTATGTAAGGTCTATCTGCTTCACAGGCCAAATCCAGAGCCCCAGTCCACTCCAATTAGCCCAAACAGGTAGATGTGTGGTGGATGCTGGGAAGAAATCCTCTTCCCCAGGACACACAGCAGCTGTGGAATCTGCTACCACAAGACTGCTTCAGCCCAGTGACTGAAGTTTATGTAACAGGCTGAGTTCCTCGCTTCCTTGCCATTTTATGTAGTCACACCAGTGCAATGGGAATTCTGCTTTAGTGGCATTCTCTGCTTCTTTACACTTTACAAAGGTATATTTGACTACACAGGTAGTAAGCTACAGGAGCAGAGCTCCTGGTCTTTCAAAAGGGTTAGTTTGAAAGGTGCCTAAGGATGCAGAGAGGTGTGTTTGAAGAATCCTGCTGGGTGCCTGTATGCACCAACTACCTTTAAAATCTGGCACCTTGTGTTTCAGATGTCATCTAAGAGAACCAGAGAGCAAACCATAGCTACCTCAGAACAATAGCTGGCTTGACACTGTAGGATTTGAATCTCTAGTTTCACTACATCCATATATTCCAAGCATCATCCTTAAGCCCCCTAAATGATATTTTTGGCTATCATACTTGAAAGCTCCATTCTACAAATAGTAAGGCTAACTACATGTGACAGCATGCTCAACTCACTGCGACGACAGTACTTCCTTCTCACCATTCTGGAGATTAGCTTCAAGAGGTTGACACCTCTTCCCACAGTGTCTCTCTGCGTCTCTTTTGGTTTACAGCCCCCCCTCTCATGCCACAAGCTGCTGCTGCCTCTTAAGAACCATAGGTGCTGGAACTAAGGATAGTGGGGGTGCTGTCGAACCTCCTGCCTTGAAGTTGTTTCCATCATATACGGATGCTCCACGACTTACGTAAGCATTCCGTTCCAGAACACCTTGCGTAACTTGAATTTTGCATAAGTCAGAAACGTATCTCCAACCATTATGAGAAAGAAAAAAAACCCCTCCTATTTCTAGCTTACGGAACTTTTTTTCATAAGCTTGGATTTGCGTATGTCAGGTTTACGTAACTCGGGGAGTGTCTGTTCAGAATTTACAGTTTGTTCAATGGCTCTCAGCACCCATACAATAAAAATTGTTTCAAATACGCCTGTTGCTGAGTTGGCCCTGCACCCAGGCCACTATGGGCATTTCCCCTTTCTGGGTACAAAAGTCTTCCTTCAGCAATCCGAGGCACTCTTCCCATTCGATGCACCATAGTGCCACTCCCCCAGACACTGCCAGAAGAACTGGGAGCACCCTCTACTCTGGATCCTAACTCTTTAGATAATGCTAGTCAGCAGCCAAGGTCTGTTCCCGCATGAAAATTCCAGTGTTTCTATGAACCTCCTCCCTACCTTCTGGCTCTATAGTTGCCAACTGTCTAATTGCACAAACCCAAACACTCTTGCCCCACCCCCTGTTCCTTCCTTGAGGCCATGCCCTTGCCCCATCCCTTCTTGAAGACCCCTCCCCCACTCAGGTCAACCCCCTTACCTTCATCGCTAGCTCTCCCCCACCATCACTTCATTTCACCAAGTTGAGTCAGGAGGTTGGGGTGTGGGCTTGGGACTGAGCGGTTAGGGTGCAGGAAGGGGCTTTAGGCTGATCCTGGGGAGGAGGGGTAGGGTGCAGGAGGGGGTGCGGGTGCAGGCCCAGGGAGGAAGTTTGGGTGTAGGAGGGGCCAGCTGGGAACCAGACAGCGCTGCGAGACATCGCAGGAGCAGCAAAGGGCCCTTGCGAAGGTCTTTGATATCGGAAGGCCCGTCTGCTACTTTTGGAAAGCACAATGCCAGAAAAAGGCAAGGTGCAAAGCTGACGGGATTCTAATCTCCACGGACAACACCCAGTGGATTTCTTCTTCATCGCCTTCACCTCTCGGCCACGAAGACACAAGCACAGCTGCGTTGCTGCCTACATGCCAAAACCTGCAAGAACTGACCCCCTCACCATGAAGCGCAGCTCTCCCTCCCTCTCCTGCAGCATCCTGTCTCCGTGTCTTTCCACATCCCTACAGTGGATGTGAATGCCTGAAGATGGCAGGCAAAGTGATCCGAAGACAAAGGACAGAGACGTAGTGCTGAGACAAGCTAGTCATTGCCATGCCAGCAGTATGCCAAAGCTTGTAGAAAATTACCTGGCTCAGTTAGTCAATGAAAGAGCTCGTTTCTGTCCAGAGCAGAGGACCACTAATGGGCTGACAGTGGCAAACTCCCGCAGCTGTCCTTGGCCAAGGCCACAAAGCCTCTCTTCTTCCCTCCCATACGAATGAACTCCTCCGTGCTGATACATTAGCCCACACATCACCTGAGCACTTCCAACAGAAAGGTGTATGACTTGGTTTGTACCCCAGTGGCCTAATGGATAAGGCACTGGCCTTCTAAGCCAGGGATTGTGAGTTCAAGTCCCACATGGCATGGCAATGACTAGCTCGTCTCAGCACTCTCTCGTCTCTTTTCTAGGACTCTTGCTGGTGCTTACAGCCCTTGGCTGGACAAGACAAGGCAGTTGCCAACTCTTCCAGCTACCGTGATTTCGAGGTTACTTGACAGCATGTAGGAAAGTGGGCAGGTTCCTGAGGCGCTGGGAGACCCTTGCAAGCACCCTCTTCAGGTGTCAAGCATCTCTTCCTCTCCTACCTCTGCAGACCAGTTGCACTTTCTGGCACTCTTGAGTCTCAGGGAAAGATGGCCCCCACGTACAGCATGACCTGCAGAAAGACGAAAGAGCAACCACCGCTCTCTTCTACTTCAGGAAGCCCTGCTGGGGAAGGGACAGATGGGAACCAGGCAGCACTGCAAGGCATCACAGGAGCACCAAAGGGCCCTTGCAAAGGTCTCTGATATTGTGTGGGGGTCTCGCCTGGCCAGAAGTCAAAGGTCATAGAACCACTGAGCTATAAGGGACCACAAGGGTCAACTATATTAGCCCCCTGCCAAAATGCAGGATGTGTCATTCTCTTATCAGCTGTCATAACATAGCTTCCCCAACTGAAAGATACTTCCCACATGGGCCTTATACAAACAAGGTGCTATAATCTTCATCTTTAAAGGGGCATAATCAGAATTTACTTGGCAGGATTCACCAGAAGTGATCAGATATAAGCCAACCATAATATTGTATCAGTAGACAGACAATAATCAATACTCTTAGAAAAATTAAAATCACAAGGGGAGGTCGCGAGCTCCTGTTGCTGCCGAAAAGCCGCCAAATTGATTAGTTCCGCATTCGGCAGCTTTTCAGTGGATATACTGAGCGCTTTCGGAAGCACTCGACTTGTCCGCCAAAAATAGCCACCGAATGCTGAAGTATTCAATTCGGCAGCTTTTCGGTGGACATACAAGGGTCCACCGCGCCGCCGAGGAAGAGGAAAAAGGGTCGCGGTTCTCTAAAGTTCGAGAGCTGCTGACTTAAAGGGTATATAGGAGGATACTATGGGATGTTAAAGGATTGGGTGAAAATTAATGTGGCACCTACAAGAATCATACAGTAGCTTTATTGTCTATGTACTGTTCCGCTACGCAATAATAAATGCACAATCATTATGCTATAATATCCTAATTCATATCATCTAAAAAAATGGTGGGGGGGGGGCAAATGTGCTTTCTCACCCAGGGCACTAAAATGCTCGATTACAGCTCTGGTCAGAATGTGCAGCCAACCAGTCCACTAACAAACTCTAGTGTTCTACAGAGGCCCCCCTCACACCACCCAGCACATGACTGTTAGAAAGCAGAGGCCAATGCAGCAACCTGGCCCCACTCACTCAGTATGTTGGTACTACTAAGAGAAAGAATTAGAGGGGACCCCTGTAATGCCCCTAATGAAGAGAATCCGCCGCTGGCACTTGATGGAAAAAGGGGATCCCCATGCCACTGCCCTCCCTCTCTGGGACTGGGTGGGCTTCCTCATCAGCTCCACTCCAAGTTGGGAAAACGGCCCTGGTGTCAGGGCAAGGATCTCCCATTTCATAAAGTGTTTAAGGCTTTGCTTGGTGTTAATCTGGCCCAGAGTGCAAAGACTATAACAAATGTAGTACAGTCTGTGGCTGGCTTATTATTAATTATGATGATGATGATGTTGATTGCCTTCCTCAACACTGCACAGCACTCTCTGGTGAGCGTAATCAGGGGGAAGGAGGAAACTGTGCTGGGGAAGCGGCCAACTTTCCTCGCTGTGTAGGTCACTGGTCCCAAAACTTCTGAGGGTTGAGGCTCCCCCCCCATTCCTCTTGGCCATAGCTCTCTGCCTCCACCCTCACCCCCACCCCCCAAGCCAGGGCCAGGAGCGAACAGAGGAAAGGGGACTGAGGCTGGGGTCACAGCTGAGGGTGGGGGTGCAGATTGAGCCACAGCCAGGCCACAGTGGGGGCAGCAGCCATCCCCAGGGAGCTTGGGACGGGGTCAGGCACAGGGCCTGGGACCACAGCTGGGGGCAGGGCTGGAGCAGAGCTCGGGGTGGGGTGAGGGTTAGATAGCGCCCTGGGGGGCAGGCCTTACAGTTTGGAGACTACTAATGTAGGTCATGAAAGACCCACACTGAATTATTTCAATGCCAGTTTTAAAAACTTATTGTTAGTATCTGAATAGTACAGGAAACTCTAAAAGTGTAAGGGACAAAGTATAGACATTTACACTATTAACGTTTTCTCTTCCATGCTTATGAGTTTATACTGCAGGTGAATTATAGCTAGACACAATACAACCAAAGTCACCCATGGCCAGTGGATAAATCTTGATCGGCCTGTTTTATGGACGGACGTGTTCCTTAACACCCCCAGCAAGTGATGTTTAAAATGAAGCTGCTCTACTGTAATAGAAACCATATGCTCTAAGGTATGAATGGGAGGATTCTCATGCAGTAGGAGGGTGGGTGAAGGTAGTTAGCCATTATATAGGCACGGACATGTATTTATTGCCTAAGGAATGAGCAGGTCATTGTGCACCATTGCTCACATTAGATACACTTGCTTTATCTGTTCCCTTCTGCAACCGGCAAGATTAAAAGTGATCAATATTCTGGCATTTGCGGAAGTGGCACAGTTAGAGGGCTTTCCCTCAAGCCTCCCACTTCTCTGGTTCTTGTCATGCAGACAGCAAGCAGCAAAAGACCAGACGTCCGAAGCGCAGACAATGGGATGTTTATTGGGGTTCGTTTCCAAGCAAGCATGTTCCGAAGCCCTTCACACCAGTTGGGCTTCTATCTATATGTCGATAGAGTGTTCCAGTCCCAGCTCTGATCCTACGGAGTCTTTACCCGGTATCCCTGTTTCCCATTCCCTTCCCTAAGAACAAGGCCTCAGATTAGCCTAGTGAGAGGAGGCCCATACGCAGAGGGACTGTGATTTTGATTGTTTGTTTTATACCTCTATAACTAGATAAGTGATAAAAATACTGTACACCTAAGTTCATAAAGTATAGGCCTTTACAGGCAGGCCTGAATATCTATATTCTAACAGGCACACTCTCTCATATTTAATAAAATGAAACGGTCAACTTTAAGTAGGTTTGATCCAGCTACTAGTGACTTTTTAACTGCACTGTTCTGTTGTGAAGAGGAAGTGCTGCACAGAATGGAGAGCCTTTGGTAACACAATTGTTCAGAACAGTGCATATTTTTAACATGTAAACATGATGGCAACAGGCAGGACGATATTATTTAAAGTTCTGAACCAGTCTTTAATGCCTCTTAAATAAATACATGCCCTCTTCATCCGCCCTCCCATGCAAAAATCTAGTTTCACTCTTCCGTCTCTACAAGAGCACTATGTTCAAAGAACAAGAATGAAAGCTAAGCAACTAGATTCCCAGGGACCGCTGGTCTATGAAACTTTTCATCTGGCAACCTCTTTGTTGGAGAATTCCCATACTTAAAAAAAGGAGAGAAAGAGTTCGCAAGTACTCACACGCAGCAAATACTTGGATTTTAGATGACCTAGTTATGCAACCCGTGTCCTACTTTGCTGAAAGTAACAATATGCTCCTAATTTCAAAGTTGAAATTCTTAATAAAAATCCATCTGGATATATTTAAGAGGTCCACATAAAACGGATGGGTGGGAAGGTTGGCAGTATTTTGATTTTAGCCATATATAACGAGTCATAACAATTTTTGTTTATTTGTTCAATATAATAAGGCATTCAGCATAGCTGTCGTTGATCTAATTAGAATGGATTTACATTAACTTAATTGTGCTGTGAGCATAAAATTTTCTAAGTACCAAAAAGTTCTGCTTCGGTTGGCATGCTAGTGCCTTTTCATACTCCTGCCAAATGAGCAATACCGCATACTGGGTGACTGGAAGCAAGTGTAAGAAATTCCAGATATACCATGCTAATCTTTGCTAGATAGGTAATTTTATACCGTATAACCATATTTCTGTTCTAAATTAACTTATGAAGGTACCAGATCTAAACCTTCCCATGTAGAAGTGGGTGGGAGAGGAAAAGGTCAGCTGTCTCTGCAGCATTGTCCTCCTCTGCTTTCCAGGCCACCACATGGGGTTGGGAAGTGCCTATAGATGGCTCCCCTTTCCCACAGCTCCCCCACTGCAGCAGGGATCCTCCTTTTTAAGAGAAGTAACAGAGGTACCAGTGGCTCGGGAGGGAGGGGATGTCCTTGGTATTGCCGTGGCATCAAGAGGAGGAGGAAGGCATACTGAGGGTCTGGAGCTAGCGCAAAAGCATGGTGCCCCTGTGTGAAAGGCCTTCACTCTCTATTGATCCCCTAGTCTGCTGCAATGAGCAGATATACTCCTAACTTCTTATAAGGTTTGTGAGCCCTGGACACAAATCAGAGACCTACTCTGGGTTTGCTTTCAGACCTTGCTCCAAACCCTAATCTAATTCTAACCTGGATCTGAAGAGGCCCCGTGGCCCTTTTTTTTTTTAGTATAAATCATTGGAGTGGCAAGCACCACTTGCCATCGATTTAGCAGACATAAGAACAAAAGAACGGCCATACTGGGTCAGACCAAAGGTCCATCTAGCCCAGCATCCTGTCTACCGACAGTGGCCAATGCCAGGTGCCCCGGAGTGAGTGAACCTAACAGGTATGATCGAGCGATCTCTCTCCTGCCATCCATCACCCCCCCTCTGACAGACAGAGGCTAGGGACACCATTCATTACCCATCCCGGCTAATAGCCATTTATGGACTTAGCCTCCATGAATTTATCCAGCTCTCTTTTAAACCCTGTTATAGTCCTAGCCTTCACAGCCTCCTCAGGTAAGGAGTTCCACAGGTTGACTGTGCGCTGTGTGAAGAAGAACTTCCTTTTATTTGTTTTAAACCTGCTGCACGCCAATTTCATTGAATGGCCCCTAGTTCTTCTATTTTGGGAACAAGTAAATAATTTTTCCTTATTTACTTCCTCCACACCACTCATAATTTTATATACCTCTATCATATCCCCCCTTAGTCTCCTCTTTTCCAAGCTAAAAAGTCCTAGCCTCTTTAATCTCTCTTCATATGGGACCCGTTCCAAACCCCTAATCATTTTAGTTGCCCTTCTCTGAACCTTTTCTAGTGCCAGTATATCCTTTTTGAGATGAGGAGACCACATTTGTACACAGTATTCTAGATGTGGGCGCACCATGGATTTGTATAAGGGCAATAAGATATTCTCCGACTTATTCTCTATCCCTTTTTTAATGATTCCTAACATCCTGTTTGCTTTTTTGACTGCCGCTGCACACTGCGTGGATGCCTTCAGAGAACTATCCACAATGACTCCCAGGTCTTTTTCCTGATTGGTTGTAGCTAAATGATTATTTGTAAACAATAGGCTGTTTCAGGCTACACATCTATCTGCAATGGTGTGACTCCCATCCCCACACTTTCCCAGCACCTCATAATCTAATGTATTTATCCTATCAACCATGAAGTAGGGAAGCAACCATGAAGTAGGTCCTTTGAGGCTCAGTGTGTTTTTTTTATGCCCATTTCAGACATCTGTCATTTCCCCTTTTCTCAGGTACTGATTTGCTGGTGGTATGCCATCTCCATCCCCCAACGTTCCTTGGGCCTGAATTTAAAGTGATAATCCTCTCCCTCATAGTCTGACAGAAGTGACCGTTACATCTCCTCCCTATACCCAGCCTAGGAGGAAAGGCAGACAATTGTTTGAGGGGATTAAGATTTGTACTGAAAAGGAGAGCTGCCTGACTGCCGCAGCCTCTCACATGGGCCCATCAAGACTCCTGCCGCCTCTTCCTTGTGTGGCGCTGCTCTGAGCTGGAAGAGAGACTGTGTCTGTGTCAAGGCTTAGGGACAGAATAAATAAAGGTTTGTTTTTAACAAAATCAAAAGTGGGGCATTCACCCCATTCCAGCCCTGAAGGGGTCAAAAGCAGGCTGTGGCCTGGGGAGCCAATCAGATAGGCTGACTGGGGAAGCAGCCACAGGTGGACCACACCCCAATCAGGCCACAGCTGGCCCTTATAAAGGGGTTGTGAGCCAGGCACTGTCAGTCAGTCTCTCTTTGGCTGTGGATGAGAGAAGGACCTAACTGCTGGGGAGAAAAGGGTACCTGGAGTGGAGCAGGGCTGGAGAAAGGCCAGAGAAGCTTGGGAGCTCCAGCCTGGCAACTCCCCAGGCTACAGGGCCTTACGCAAGGCCTATAGAGGTACGTGGACTGCAAAAGTGCAGCCCGGGGCCACTGTTCCCTCTAAGCCAGGGTTTCTCAAACTGGGGGTCGCGACCCGCCTGGGGGGTCACCGAGCGCTCCCTGGGGGGTTGTGAGCTCCGGCGGCAGTGCCGGGGCACCGGCGCGCATCCAGCAGCCCGCCCGCGGCGGGGACTGGGGCCGGTGCGCACCCGACAGCCCGCCCACGGCGGGGACGGGGGGCCCGGGTGCAGCCGCCCGCCCGCCTGCGGCGGTGAGCCGCTGCTGGCCGCCCGCCCGCGGCGGGGGCTGGGGGGAGGGAGGGTTGTGCAGCAGCCGGCTGCCGGACCGGAGGGGTCGCGGCGCGCCAACGGCGCAGGAAAAGGGGTCACGGTCTCAATAAGTTTGAGAACCACTGCTCTAAGCTGTGCACATGTGCACACACACACACACACACACACACACACACACACACACACACACAGAGATCCTAAACCCCGTCACACACGGCGAAACACTGCACACACAAAAATTTGCACGGCACAAAAATTTGCACAGAAGAATTCTTTTGCGCACACAGCCTGTCAAAAATTAAGAGGGAACATTGCCTGGGGCTAGGCAGAGGCAGCAGGTCCTACCTTCCTTGCCAATGATGAGTGGCCATTACTGCAGTCTGCCCCAGTGAGCGAGAGTTAGATGATGACCGGCCGTAGCCACTGAGGGAAGGTAGGATTACAGGGCTGGGGATTCCCTGGGAGGGGAGACCCAGAGCGTGGGGGTAATGCGGTGGGCAGAATCCCAGGGCAAAAGGCACTGGGGTCTGGGAGAGATACGGCGCCAGTGACAGGCTGACACCTACCAAGAGCATTAGAATTGGGGTGACCTCTGGTAAGATTTTTCGCATGCATGTATGTTCTTTTACTTTTAATATGGTTTCGTTGTAATTTCACTTCAAGAAAAATAATTTGCTTACTTAGGACTTGTCTACAGTAGTGTTGTCAACAAAAGTTATGCCACTTTAATTAAACCACTGCTGCATGGCCACACTAGCTCCCGGTGTTGACGGAGCACATCCACACTAGCAGCTCTTGCACCAACACAGAGAGCAGTGCACTGTGGGTAGCTATCCCATTGCATAACTGACCTCAGGGTGCTTTCAGAAGGGTTTGCAAGGTCTCATGGGGCATGCACAGCATCACATGATGCAGGTTTTTCAATCCCATTATTCCATGGGCATTCTACTAGATTGCCGCTTTTCATCTGAAATGTTTGGGGGTGGGGAGAGAAAGGAAGTGTGTGACAGGGGGTGTGTGGGGGGGGGGGACACAGTGTGTGCTGGGGAAGTGTGAGAGATTGTGTGTTGGGAGGGGAAGTGTGAGAGACAGAGCGAGCTTGTGTTGGGGGACAGTATCTGCGTGCTGTCTCTTTAAGTTCAGCAATCAGTCCCCAGGGAAGGGGGAAACCCCCCCCCCCCACATCAGTCGCTGGTTCTGCACAGCCCAGCTCCCCCGCTCCTCCCCACCAGCAGCAACCCACTCTACCTCCCTGCCAATTCTACATGAATGGTTCTGTGATTCCCTCCCCACGGCCTCCTCACCTCGTCAGCAGCAATGTGAGTTCTCCAGGCTGAGGAATGTCAAAGCTTCCCAGAGCGTTGAAAGGGAGCGATACATGCCTGCAAGGCAGCCAAGTTCAAAACAGTGAGCAGAGCGCTCATGGTGGGCATTGTGGGATACTGGAGGAGGCAAGTTATGGCAATATAACGAATGACAGCATCTACGCTGATGCTTTATTGCTTTAACTTTGCCGCAAAAAAGCTTTATGCCTCTCGTCGAGGCGGTTTTAGTTTGTCAGCAAAACAGCAGAGTTTTGCCACCAAAAGTGGCATCGTAGTGTGTGCCACTCCCATGTTTTGTCAGCAAATGCTGACAAAACATTCTAATCATAGAATCATAGGATGACCACAGCATCCCCTGGCCACGGGGCCCTGGTGGTTACCCACCTGTAAGACTGACCCTGCCCTCCCAAAATGATAATACCCCCCCATACCATCCAATCCTGCACTGCTGCTATCCGGCTGCCCAGTTCTGAAGGTAGCTCTTTCATCAGCAGCAATGTAGAAGTAAGGGTGGCAATACTGCAAACCCACCTCCCCACACAATAGCCTTGCAACACTCTCACTACTCTCTTTTGGGTCAGGACCCCATGGTTATAACACCATGGTATTTCTGATATCTGAAAACATGAACCTGACCATTTAAAAAATCCCATGACCATTAAATTGACCAAAATGGCTCGTGACTTTGGTAGATCCCTATTTATGAATATGTTGAACAGCACAAATCAAAGTACAAATCCTTGTTGGACCCTGCTATTTATCTGGCTCCATTGAGAAAACCGACCATTTATTCCTATACTTTGTTTTCTATCTTTCAACAATTACTGATCCATGAGAGGACTTTCCCTCTTAGCCCATGACTGCTTAGTTTGCTTACGCATAGTCAAAGGCTTTCTGAATGCCCAAGTACTCTATGTCAAGTGGATTACGCTTGCCCACATGCTTGTGAACAGCCTCAAAGAATTCTAGTCATAGAATCATAGGACTGGAAGGGACCTCCTCAAGAAAGTCATCTAGTCCAGTCCCCTGCACTCGTGTGAGGACTAAGTATTATCTTCTAGACCATTCTTGACAGGTGTTTTTCTAACCTGTCTCCAATTATGGAGATTCCACAACTTCTAGGCAAGTTATTCCAGTGCTTAACCAATGTCCAGCTGTAATGAGGCTGCCTCTGGTGGGACACAACTGAGAGTATCAATTCAGGACAAATTGCTTAGAGCAAGGCAGTTATAGCCCAAGGCTGGGGTTTCTTCTACTTCTAAGGCACACTAAACCAGCCAAACAGAGAGGACTTTGGTTTTATCCCAGTGGCTAACCATAAGTCACACAAGCAAAAGACACTCCAATATCCCAGTATCACCACTAGTGACACTCATTATGGGGACGAATGGTTATGAAAACCAATGCCCCAGTAAAAGAATAAAGGTTTTCCCAATCCCAGGTCAATATATAAATCAGATCTTACTACAAATCATGCTGTTGCCAATCCTTTAGAATCTAAAATCTAAAGAAAAAAATATAGATGAGAGCTAAAATTGAGTAAATGGAATCAACTGCACATAGTAATGGCAACGTTCTTGGTTCAGGCTTATAGCAGTGATGGACTAAACAGCAGGTTCAAATAAAGTCTCTGGAATACATCCAAAGATGGGATGGGTCATTCAGTCCTATGTTCAGAGCTTCAGTGTGTAGCAAGGTTCTTCCAGAAGTAGGAAGCAGGATTGAAGACAAAATGGAGGGGTTTTCAGGACCTTTTATATCCTCTGCCATATGGCTTGTGCTCCCTTTGTCTCAAATGCAAACTGCCTGGCCATGGCTTGAAACTCTTAAGAGTTCTGTCCAGAGGCATGTTCCTGCCTTCCCTGCTGAGTTACAAGGTGTATCTGCCTTCTCTCAATGGGTCAATTGTATAGCTGATGGTCCCTAATGTGCCATCAAGCAGGCTAAGCAGTGCTGAGGCCAAATTTTCCGGGGTGTCACCCAGAAGCATAGCACAAGTTTGAATTACAGACAGTATAGAGCCAATATTTACAACTTCAAATACAAAAATGATACATGCATACAGATAGAATAATCATAACCAGCAAATCATAACCTACGCAGACACCTTACTTGACCTTTTTGTGCAAGATTTAGTGCCACTACAGGATCTTGGTTGAAAGAATGATCTATATGATCACAGTTCATGTCAATAATGTCATACCAACCTAAACTGCTCTTGCCCAATTTAATAATAATAAACAAACATATTTAATAACAATAAAAAGAAATACATTTACACACACACACAAAAGATGCAAAAGAAAAAAATATTCTAATGTGCTTGAATAACCACTAAACATCTTTCTCTGAAAAATTGTTTAAATGTATCCGCTTCTGTATTTGGAAAGGGATTCAAAATGGAGGACTAGATTTCTATAACACAAGTCCCTCTCACGGGATAGATTATGCTACTATTGGACCTGAGCTGAGGTTCATCTATATAGAATACAGCTGACTTTATAGAATGCAGGTGGCTTTGGGGCTATCTATTCTCCTTGAATTGGCTGGTTGAAGCCATTTTCCTATTGTGTCTATGTATCATATGTAGTCTCTTTTTATATTTCAGTCTCTTTTCTATTATTTTTGGTTCACTTCTGCTCACAGTTCACATTTAACAACAAACACATGCCCTATAGCTGCACACAGTCTATAAGCAGGAATCTGTCTCTATGAGCACCCGCTCACAGCTGCAATGCAGTTCGACAGATTGATGATGTTTCAGAGGCCTAGTTACTCGTATCTCAGATTTTTTTAATTTAAATATAGTGTTCAGGAAAGGAGACTGCCTGCCTGACAGCATCAGAGGCTGCAGTCTTTTAGGTATCTCCATTGGATCAAATGTTGCTCACCTTTACTCTGGTAGGTTTTCCTATTAATTTCATTAGGAATATGAACCTGAGTAAAGGCGGCCACTTTGAAAACGACTAATAAAAAATGCTATACAAGAGCTAGGTATCAACAATGCAGAGATGGCCCCACACTACCTACATGTCTTAAGCCTGACCAGGATGGATGCCCCTTTACAAGACAGAAGACAGCTCATTGCTGAAGGTGGCTTTTCTGGGTGTGTTCACAAACTATCCACCCCTTTCCCAAAGAGCACCAACCTACCCATCAGATGATAACTTTGAGTTGCTAATGACCTGGGCTGGACTCAAGCTACTGACTCAGAAGTGAATGTTACAAAACACATTGGCTGCCTTGCTCACTCACACATGCATGGTTTTGTGCCGTGTGTACACGACCTGAGCACCTGCTGGAATACAAGATTCTAGAACAAAATAAAACAAATCCCGGTTATTTTTCACAATTTCAGCATCACAGGGTGTGTTTTGATTGGTCGCTTAGTTTTAGGTACATAAGAAAAAGCCCAAAGTCAAGACCCAGTAAAGACAATGGATGTTTTGCCATTGACTTGACTGGGACTGGAAGTGAACCCTCCCTTTATATTAATGACCCAAAGCTTTCAAAATTGGGTACCTAAAATTAGTACCTTAAGACCACAGGTAGACTGATCAACATTAGAAAAGTTGCGCTGCTTTCATTAAATCTTTCAAAATTGATCATTATAATCATATAAATCTCGTATACAGGTGTACTTGAACCAGCTTAAAACCTTTCATAAATCTGTTTAGTTTCACTGAGTTAAACCAGAGTTGTGTGTCTGATTTAGGAGTCTAAAGATATGTCTACATAGCAAAGAAAAACCCATGGCTGGCTCATGCTGGCTGACTCAGGCTCGCAGAGCTTGGGCTGCAAGGCTGTTTCATAGCCGTAAAGACTTCCAGAGCCCAAGTTCAAGGATATTCTCACTTCCCAGGATTCTAGAGCTCAAGCTGGAGCCTACACAGAAGTCTACATGGCAATGAAATACCTCCACAGCCCAGGTGCTGTGAGCCTGAGTCAGCCAGCATGGCCAGCCACAGTGTCCAGTGGCTTTGTAAACATATCCTTAGGCATGTAGGAACCAAGTCTTCTTGATTTTCAATGAGACTAAGTCACTTTTGAAAATGCTCCTATATAACGTAGGTGCTTTTGAAATTTTTACCTAATAATGATAATTATCACTGACATTTGTGGGGTTTTATTATAACCATTATTGCAACAAAAGAGCAAAAAATACTGCAATGCTTTTGCTTAGCTTTTTATTCCATCATTCTGGCGCAAGATAGAACTTCAAGACAACATCGTTGAATAAGTCTTCAGCTTCATTAAAATTAAGACTAGCATGTTTTATAAAAATCTTTTTATAAGATACATTTTCCCTTATGTGAAAAAAAAATCCTCTTAAAATACTGACATTGCCACCTGCTGGTCATAAACATTTTGGCAGTTTAATAACACCAGAACTTGTGTAACAGCAACATTTACCAATGTAACATATAGTTATTGAAGTTATTGAAGAAAAAAAAATCCTTTCCCCCAAAATTTTGGCACAATATTTATACAAAAAGCTGTGAACTTCTCCGAAGGTCATATTCATTTCTAAAACACTGCATGTGACTCCTTTATGAAAATACATGTAAATATTTATTTTGATTGCTTTGTTTTTTGTTTAAAAGGAAAAGCCATATTTCTTTCTATTACATGCCTTATTTTGTTTTCTTTTTAAATCTGGGATTCCAGTTCATTGTTTTAAAACAATATATAAAATCATACACCTATAAATATATATTATATATTATATACTGTATATATAAGATTGTAGTTAATCTAGAACAGGAGGATAAATTTTTGCATTAAGTCTGTTACTTTGGTTTAGGCAAAACCTTACTCTTGATTAGCTGAACGGCTTCCTAACAGAATCTAAAAAAATATTCTTTGATAACACTGTATTAAATTTTAATTTTGTTCACAAACTTATATTTATAAGAAAAAATATTTGGTAAATAATTTTCCCCCTAGCTTACTACTACCCTTATAAAATATATGGCTTTTCATGTTTCATTCTATTTTAGTGTTTTTTATAGGCAGTGAACAGAAGGACAATTCCTCCCATTAACAAGTTGTTTAAAAGCACAGAAACCAGCTTGTGCACTTTCTATAGAATCCCAATGCATATTATGGTAACATAAGTGCAGTGATTTTTTTTTAAAAAAGGCAGTCCTGATTGATTGTCATCTGTATACGAACACATACTATATGATTATCATACATAACCCAGACTATACAATCATCAAAACTGCAGACATATAAATACACCTTAGAAACACCAAAGCAATAGTTTTATCTTACACACAGTTTATGCATATAGAGTTCTTAGACTGAAATGTTCATCTCATTTTTCTCTCTCAAAAACTTACTATGAAACAGGAACATACTATATTTGTAAATGGGCTGCTTGACAGTGCTATTAAAGATTTAAAGTGAACAAAGTTTAAAAGAAATTAAATGAAATTGACTTGGTATAAAACAAAAAGGTGTCTCATGTCACTTTTCTTTCCCTATTCAAGAGAAGTGTAGGCTTGGATGGCAGTTCACTGTAAGAGTCTGATCATACAAGGGTTTCAGGGAGGGCATCTGGGTTATCAGCTGATAAAAGCTCCCAAATTTGCCACCGCTCTCTTTGCCAATCATGCCAGTCTGGCTCTGATACATTTTTATTGTTTTGATTGTTGGCTGGAGTGGAATAGGTGTTACCCATTTTGTTCTGTGAAGGCTGCCACTGCTGACTGGAGGTGGATTGGTCAGTTGATTCAGCTGCTGGTCCTTCTGCTGCTATGGTCTCCGAACTCTTTTCTGGTCTTTGAAGTTTCCACAATGAATGCACCGTTGAAGAGACAGCTGGTTGCTGGGACAACGCAGAACTTTGTGGTTTGGGGCCAGGATAAGGAGGTGGTGGCCTCTCTTTTCTACTTATATCTTCTTGTCTCAGGTACGAAGGTTTAGCTGTTCTTGGCAAACAACCCACATTTGAGTCATGCTCTGTAAGGTCCTCTGCGCTACTTAAAGTCAAATGCCGCTCAGACCTTGAGTTGGACTGGTCTGAACTCCTCCTGCCACCTTCAATTTGTGGAGTACTGCAAACACGAGACACTGGGGGATGAGGCCTACATTCAGGAATGGCAGCAGTAGTCTGACTCCTTCGGATTATTTGCTTTCCGTTGTCCAATTCTGTGGCACTACCCTGCCACCGAGGCCAATTCAATGAGAGGTTCCCTTGGGAAAGAGAGCACTGTCCTGGGCGTAATGAGCTGCTTTCATAAATGTTTCCATATGAACCTGAGGACCAGAATAAGACAGAGAACATCAATATGACACCCTGACATTTTACAAGTTACCACTGACTTGTTGCATTATATTGGCACGGTCACTGTTGGACCTGTATTAGCTGAACTGTACCTGTTATATAAAGCTGGTGACTTTAATATTTAGCACTGACATATGCCATATAACTTCAAAGTGCTTTAAAAGTGTTGATTATAAAACAGTCCTGTGAGGTAAGTGGATGCAGATGGAAGAAATACTGAGGACAGAGAGCTAAGTGACTTTTCCATGGTATACAGGAAGTTAGTTAGTGGAGTCAGGATTAGAATTCAGGTCCCTTGACTCCATGGCTTAAGCCCCTAGGACACACTGCCTTTCAATTCCATTGTTCTGCTTTAAAGGAGATGAATTTCGATTACCTTATCTTGTGGCTCATTTTTAAGTTCTTCCATATTTGTATAATTGTCGTGTCTCTCTTTATCTGATATATTTGTAAAATAGTAAAGTAAAAAAACCAAAATGGGAAGCAGAGGAATGGTTAACAAAAACCCTAAATATGTTTCTGGAATGAAGATTCACCGTTTAAAAGCAAACAAATGAAGGCCCTTGATCATCTAAACATGCATGTACATTAGGCTGACCATATTTCCTTTAGACAAAAACGGGACATTGAGAGGGCAAAAACGGGACAGGGTGTGTATGTGTGTGGGGGGGGGGGGCATGGCCCCACCTGGGCCCCCCAGCACCGGGCGGGGGGGGGGGGGAGACAGAGGGGGGTCGGGGGGGATGGATGGAGGAATAAGCAGAACAGGGATGGGGGATGAAGAGGATGGAGGGAGAGAGAGAGAAGGGGGGATGAGGGATGAAGATGATGGAGGGGACGGAGGGAGAGAAGGCACGAAGGTGAGAAGGGAGAGGATGGATGGATGAAAGAAGAGATGGGGGTAGGGAGCAGGGGGGATGGAGGAGGCAAGGGACAGCGAGAAGGAGGGATGGAGAGAAGGGAGGAAGGGAGGGATGGAGAAGGGGGATAGAGAGAAGGAAGAGAGGGATGGAGGGATAGAGAGAAGGGAGGAAGGAAGGGATGGAGGGATGGAGAAGGGGATAGAGAGAAGGGATGGAGGGAGCGAGAGGAGGCAGCGGACAGAGGGAGAGAGCAGGGAGGAAGGGAGGGATGGAGAGATGGGAGGGATGGAGAGAAGGAGGAATAGAGAGGAGGAGGCGGCAGCGGGCTGGAGGAGGCGGCAGATCGGAGCTGTCCAGAGCCGCAGCCGGGGGTCGAGCACGCCGGCGGGGGGGGGGGGGGGGGGCTGCCGGCCGGGTTTTATGACTCATAATCACATAAATTCAGTTATGCGATTATGAGTCATAAAACATCCGGCCGGCAGCGGGCTGAAGCTGACGGCGGAGCAGAGCGGTCTGGAGCCGCGGCCGGGGGCCGAGCGCGGCGGTGGCGGTGGCGGCAGCGGCCGGGGGGGGGGGGGGCGGACGTTTTATGACTCCATGTTTTAGGAGTCCTGTTTTATGAGTTCACGTTTTATGAGTCCTGCCCCAAAAACGGGACAAAATTGATATTTTGGACAAAAAGACGGGACGGTTAAAAAACATTAAAAAAACGGGACTGTCCCGTTCAAAATGGGACGTATGGTCAGCCTAATGTACATGTTTAATTGTATGTACCATGAGTAGTCCTATTGGCTTCAGTTCGTAGTGCATATGAACGCGCTTAAGCCTTTGTCAGACTGGAGCCTAAAAAGTATCAACGAAAGGTCATACCTGTCATTCCTGGATCTTTGGAGCCACATTTCAGTGTTGAATGCCAGGTGCCCCAGATATTGAAATGATCCTCTGGAACATCTACAGAAGACGTAAAAGACCATGAAATGATGGAGAAACATGAATGGAACAATAAATAAATTAAAGGTAAAACTTTATCCAGCAGCACAAGATAAAAGAGCAAACACATGGAGGAGCTGGATTTCCTGTACACCAGAGATGAAGAGAAAAATCTTGTTCTTAATAATTTAGGCTTAAATCTTGCAATGAGCTCCCTATGGAGAAGACACATGAACTTGCATGGAGCCCACTGTATGAGAGGGGCCTTCCTTAAGTGTGTGACAAAGCCCTCTCAGCAGCCAGGAGTTGGGGAGGCCTAAAAATGCAGATAGATACCTGGTGGGATTTTTAAAAAGTGCCTAGATGAATTAGGGGCCTCAAACTCCCATTGATTTCAATGGGAGCTAGGCACCTAACCTGTTTAGTGTATTTTAAAAATTCATCTGGCCACCTGTCTTCATTTTTAGGTGTCTAAAGACCTTTGAAAATCATGCCCCAGGTCACTATAGTAGTTCCTCAATTTACCCATTAAGTGTACTCTGCAATTTTGATGTGAAGAGTCTTGTGGAGTGCTAGCAGCAAAGCACTATTACAGCATGACCTGTAGACCTTCACAGAAATAATCTATCAAATGGAATTTATAACTTGAAAGTATTTAATTGTTACAGCTGAGGGCACCATCTGGTTACAGAAACAAGCTGTAAGGCAAGGCCTTCACTGTAACAAAGTGTGGGGAACACCCCTGGGAAGATGGGAAGGACAGTGGCAGTGCAAACGTTTCCCCATGTTGGGCCACTAGCATGGCAGGATTGAAGAGTGATGTGTTTTACTTTCCTAAATGGTGGCTTCAGCTTTCAAGAGTTCGGGAAATGCTATACTCTAATGAGCACAAATGCAGCATACTGGTGATGGGCAGGGGGCAGCAAAGCTCACAACATGGGTTGAAAAGCAGAGCCTTATGGCCCAGCCTGGAAGGGAAGATACCAGCTGTTCATTACTAAAGTACTCTTATTGCTTCATTATATTAATCTTGAAACATAGCACCTTTACCATTCTAGCTGCACAAGCGCCATGCTCTCATATATCTATCTAAAAGGCCAAAAATAGTGAATCCTCCATTATGCAGTGGGGATCCTATATGGACCCATTTTTTCATCACAGCTCAAGTACAGTGAGGAAAATCACACTGCTGGATAAGTTAGGTCTGAAGAGGAGGAAGCGATTCTGCCACCCGGGGGAGAAACAATATACAACCCGTCCTAATAAACAGCATGTGAAACAAACAGCATTTGGTGAGAAAAATAAACATGTGCAAATCCTACTTTACCTTTCCCGGCCCATGATCCAGACGAATTCTCTCTTGATTTAGATTGCAAATGGCCAACCAACATGTACTGTTCAGGTACCTTGTACAGCTTATCTGAACTAAGGGCAACATCATCTTGCATCGCCATCAGTGACCGTTCAGACAATACTGGTGAGTTGTTGTCATAAGGGGAGATATCTCCGCTTGAGGCTTTGTTGGAGTCCGTGGAAGAATGTCTCCCTCCCATAGAGTATGAACCTTCTGATCGCAGCATCTCGGGGCTTCTGACAAAATTTGATAAACAAACATTTGTTAATGTACAATGTTCTGAGTCCATTAGATAAAGCTGCATTTTGACAACATAAAGAAAGGACGTGATCACAGCTGCTGAAATGAAAGCACTTTACAAGCAATATGGAGGAGACTTTTCCACAAATTTAGGGGATTAAAACTTGCCACAAAATGGCCAGCAGAGGCCAATAAACTTCAATGAATGTTGCAATTTAAAACAAAAACAAAAAACTGTACAGCTCACCATTGGAAAAAAAACACACTGAATAGATTCCTTATGTTACCTTGACCATTTTGCTTATTAGTCAATATGTCACGATCCCCCACCCCCTACCACTCTTAGAGAAACAAAGAGCTATATCCTGGGTGATCTCTCTTATGGTAGGAAAAGGCTTCCATTCTAAACAAATTAAGAGAAAAATACCCTACGCAGAAATACATGACAACTAGCTCTTCTGAGCATTTTTAAAGCTTCTTTCACCATTTTATCTTTATTTCATAATGATAGATTTATAATTTAATTTTGAGAAAAAGGTAAAAAAAAAAGCACAGCCCAGGCTCTCAGATAAACACCAATTTTACACATATTTTGTGGACAATGGAACCCCAATTTTATGAAGGTTTTCAGTGTTATGATTTATTATTTGTGCTCTAGTAGCACCTGGGGGTCCCAATCAACATCAGTTAGCCAATGCACTAGGTACCATGCAAATATTTACTGAGTGGCAATCCTTACCTCAAAATGAATTTTGAATATGAGATTTTTTGAGAGTAATTTAGAAAATCAAGATACACAAGGTTGACCAGATAGCAAGTGTGAAAAATCAGGATGGGGGTGAGGGCAGCAGGCACCTACATAAGACAAAGCCCCTAATATCTGGACTGTCCCTATAAAAGTGGGACATCTGGAAACCCTAATGTACACAGGGGATAGCCACTGAAGCCTCATAGAAAACTTCAAGATGACCCTGTAAACATTTTTGCCTATTTTTTGTAGTTCTCTTTCCTAACTTTTATTACCAGTTACATTTGCCTGAAAATTAGATCTTTGTTCTTTAGACAGAAGCTCATCTCTTGCTATCTAGGGTTCTTTGCTTGGTGTTTCTGTCTGGATCCCTTGTTTTGGCCATATGACCTTCACTCCTGTCCCTGGCTTTCTTATTTTTTGTCCTTCAAACTCAGTTGTGGCTTGGGGTTTGTGGTTCCTCCCCCACTTGGTTGATAGGGAAGCCTTTAATTTTGGGCAGGCTAGCCAGTACCTACAAAAGTTAGAAGCTCATCTGTCCAGCTACTTATTTTTCACCTGAGATCAAATTCTATGTGACATCATATTCATCTCCCCTATCATTAAATATATTACATCAGCTCAAATTTGTAAGGTGCTGAGTTTCTTGAAAATGTTGAGCACCTCACAGGGTCAAGTCCAAAGACAGGACCTTGGCTCCAACTGAATAGTAAGCATCAGGAACACATTGTTTCCAATGAAATAGCAATCCTCTTTCCAGACAAGTGACAAACCACTAACTGAAGAAGGAAAACAAAGACAATACACAACACTCTTTTAGAGTGGAAAGACTGCCAGACCATTTGAGACTCTGGATTAATGCACAAATGAACCTCTCCCATGTTCTGGGTTTATTTCAGGGGACCTGATCTACCAAAGTGATACAGACTTAGTAAAATTTCAGGCTGGATTTTTTTCATGCAGCTTTACAAGCACTAAACTCCAAAGCGCAAAACAGATACGCTAAACAGAATAATTCTTATGTTTTATTCACACTCCATGTCTTTCTTGCTATGGAAGCATCCAGAGAGTGCTGAGCTTAAATCAATTCAGCTGCATCTAGAAATACTTCCCTGAGCTGATTGTGAACTCTAACTGGGAATTAACTCACACCCAGCCAATAGAGCTGCCATTTGACTTGGTAGAGTTATCTTAGCACTACTTAGGCAGGGTTCACCAAAAGATCTGTAAACCTTGCCATCGATAGTTTCTAGGAAAACACTTGTTGTAGATGTACTAAGGAATTATAGGATCTGGAGTACATTGAGCCTACAACATCAATGGATGCCAAATATTTTTCTTTTTCCTTTCTTTAAACTTTTCTTTCTTCCTTCCTCATGTCTACTTGTTTCTTTTTCAATTCTGAGAAACCTTTGGGGGTGGAGGTGGGAAATAGAATTAGAGAAGTAGTGGAGGATTAAGCAATGTCTAAATTTCAGAAGAGGAATCAAAAAAGCCTGAGGAAAATGGGGAAGAGTTTGGTTGTATTTCCTATCGTTGACAGTCTTTTTCTTCCTGCTTCCAGATAGACGGAAGTATTAAATGTATTGTAAGTGATCAAAGGCCCTGATTCTGAAACACTTAATGCTTAACATGAAGCATGTGAGTATTATCACTGAAGCCAATGGGACTAAGCACATATGTAAATGTTTGCTGGATCAGGGTCTAATTAAAGTAAGATATGGGAAAAGAGGGGTTATACATCCAGCTAGCTATGGCAAGGTAACACAAGAAACAGCGAGGGGGAAAAGAAAGCAAATGATGCGAGAACATAACTTTAGTTATATGTAAGAGTCATATAATGTCTTACCTTGAATGATCTTTGTTATATTCTACTTCTTCTTGATAGAGTCCCTGATAAAGACTTACTTAAGTGGAAACTGTCACTGTTACTTAAATGGAAACTGTCATTTTGAGGGTGGAAAATTAATTTTCAGCTTCCAATGATTTATTTAAAACAGTTTAAAAATATCATTTGTAAAATACCTTGAACCATGTTCTACATACAATGCTATACACAAATAGCAAACTACTGCATATTCTTAAAAACAAAACTTCCAGATCTGTTTCACCTAAAATGATTCCATTAGTAAGTGCATGTTTATTGCACTCCAGTATTTACTTAGGTAGTTGTAGCATTCTCTATACTTAGACTGGAAAATCAGGTTATCTACCAGTAACTGGATGTTCTTTAAGATGTGTGGTCCCTATGTGTATTCCACTGAGGGTTTACGTATGCACACCATGCATCTGGAACCAGAGATTTTCAAAGTAGTTGTGTCTGTTGGTCCATGTACGCATCCTTTTTTGGCCTCCTGGCTTGGTCTGAGGTGATAAAGGACGGGGCAAACCGACCCCACGTCTCCAGTACCTTCTCCACCGTGAATCAAAGAGATCCATTGTGGGGGGAGGGGGTGGCAGGAAATGGAATACAGATAGGGATCACACATCATGGCGGGTGACCATGGTCAAAGGCTGGGGTCTCATGGAATGGGCCCTCACCTGCCGGGGGTGAGGGCAGACCGGCAATTGATAGAGTGTTTTAAGAGTTCAATACATCCCAAAATTCACTTGGAGATTCTCTGTGTAGAGTTTGCCTGCAACTTAATACTCTCAGCTACTGGAATAGACAATTTAGAAGATTTCCTAATCAGTCTTGTTCTCTGCGGGTAGAAGGCCAAGGCCCGATGGATGTCCAGGGAGTGAATTCGTTGTTCCTCTTCTGAGGTGTGAGGCTTCGGAAAGAAAGCAGGTAAGTGGATGGGTTGGTTCAGATGAAACTGGGACATGACCTTGGACAGAAACTTGGGATGTAGGCACAAGGAGACTTTATCCTTATAGAGAGTAGTAAAAGGAGGGTCCACCATCTGGGCCCCAACTTCACCTACCCTTCTCACCAAAGTGATAGCCACAAAGAAGGCGACTTTCATGGACAGGAGGGACATAGAACACAAAGCCAGTGGCTCAAAGGGAAGTTTCATTAGTATCCACAGAGCTAGGTTAAAATCCCACCGGGGTGCGGTGGGGTAAGGGTGATAGGTTGTATGGTTGGGACGGTTCTGATAAGGCCTTTCCGAAACCAAGCAGTCAATAGCTGTGTAAGCACAGAGTGTGTCCTCCCATGGTGGAGTGGAAGGCGCTAATAGCTGCTAAGTGGACCTTGAGAGACTTACGGCTGAGAACCAGCGTCTTCAAGGACAGGAGGTAATCCAAAAGAAGGGGAATCTCCTCTTCTTCTGGGGAAACCACTTTTTGTGGGGCCCAGAAAGCAAAGCAGTTCCACTTAGAGCTCCTAGTGGACTCTCTCCTGCTGCTCAAGAGGATGTCTTGCAATTCTGATGATGTCTAGAGACCATGTGTGGTCCAAAGTTGATTTTTCAACATTGATGCTGGAGCAGGCGTGAGTTCAAATGGCTGGACCCTGTGCTGAAAGTGCTGAGGGACCACTGTGAACCTCAGGAACCATCTGTGGGCCAGAGGGTGTCTATGTGAAAATAAGTGTCCTGCATATCGAAAGCTGTAAACCACATGCTTTCTTCTAATGATGGCTGCTAAGGTGTCTATACAAAACTTGGGTTTGCAGGTGACGTGACTGAGATGATGGAGATTCTGGATTGGTCTGCACTGTCCCCTCTATTTTGGGTATCAGGAAATAAGTTGAATAGAACCTCCCTTGATAGTCCAGAGGAACCCACACTACTACCCCAATTTGTTATATGGAGTCCACCTCCAGGGAGATGATGCTGTTGTGAGAGTGGTACTTGAGGAGGGATTGGGGAAGGGGTTATGGATGAGGCAGCATAATGAGCTTGATTGTATAGCCACAATGGATGACATTTAGCACCCACTTGCCTATTGTTATTTCACTCCAAGCTGGTAAAAAGACTGCTAGCCCATCCGTGAAGGAGGAGGGGTGGTGATATGGCAGCAGTCAAGGTCATCGATGGGTCTCTAGGGTTCCTCAGAATATCTCTTTCTGTGGCACTTGCATCTGGGAGGAGGAAGATTGAGACGGTGGTCCTGGAGGATGAGATCTTTGAGTCTTCTGACTCTTCCTTGGTGGTTTGTAAGGCCATTGATGGAAAAACTGGGAAGTTCTGTAATGCTGTGCGGGCTGTGAGCAGTGGAACTTATGTTTTGTTGCTGGTGCGTAAATACCCAAGGAATGGAACGTAGCTCTCAAATCCTTGAGGCTGTGGAGGGAATTGTCCATTTTCTGGTTGAAAAGATGGGATTCATCAAAAGGGAAGTCTTCGTGGTATTTTGTGAGCCACAACTCCCTTCTCATGACAATGCCCATGGCCACTGAGCATGATAAGGTATCTGCCACATCTATGGCTGATTGGAGCAAGGTCCTCACTACCAGCTTCTCCTCCTCAATTACTGCCTAGAAACAGGCTCAGTTCTTTTGTGGGAGCTTTTCAGCAAAGTCCTCCAATTTGCTGTAGTTCAGGAAATTATATTTGAAAAGTAATGACAGATAATTCAAAATCCTGAATTGAAGGCTGGTTGAAGAGAAGACTTTGTGACCTAAAAAGTCCAGTTGCTTGCCCTTTTGGTTAGATGGGTTGGAGCATGGATGCTGATGCCTAGCCCATTCTATCGTTGCCTGGACCACAAATGAAATGGGGAGGGGAGTGAGAACAGAAACTCAGACCCCTGGCCTGGTACACAGTATCTTTTTTTTTTTTGCCCCCTTCGGGATAGGCATACATATAATCAGCATATGCTAAATCATGCAAGCTGGCTCAAGGATGGCATCGCTGATTGGTAGAGCAAGTCTGCCTGGCACCGATGAATGAAGTATATCCAGCAGCTTTCCTGTTCCAGTGGTACTACTGGAGCCAGACTGGGTGCTTCATCTTCCATTACAGGACCCGAGTGTCTACCTGAAGGCACCCAAGATGGTGAAATAGGCAAAGTCTTCCCGATGGAACAGATAGGTTCCAAGGGAGTATTAAGGCCAGGATCCCCTATAGGGCCATCATTATGGATCTGGAGGGTGCTGAGGAGGGTCCCATGGTGCAGGAAACCAGTGGGTCCATGGCAGCTTGAGTGAAGGATACTGCCACGATATAGAAGGTACTTGCAGTGGTGGGAAGGAATGGATAATCCCTGCCTCTCATTCGAGTCCACCGAAGACGTAACTTGGAGACCAGTTCCATCAGCAGTACCACTGAAGCCAGAGGAAGCATGTATACTGCCAAAGCAGGGGGGTGAGGAGTGCCCCAGATGTAGCATGTCTTGTCCTGGAGATAATGTCTCCATGGAAGTAGAGGCTCCGGAAGGCATGGAGACCTTGACTCTCCCTGGGCAAATGCTTCCTGGTGCTTTCCCCAACTTTCCCGGAGTCAAGGGCACTTTTTCAATCCCCAGAAGCAGAATGGGAGCAAAGTGGATGACTCTCTAGCTCTGAGGGATGCCAATGTTGACTGTGTGTGCATGCCTACACTCAGTACCAGTGGATCCGTCAATTTATGCAGCATCTTTTTGTGTCTGAGAGCTTTAGGGAGTGCTCCATCCCCATGACTGGAACTCATGGAAGGACTCTCTCCTTTCTTAGGCTTAGAGGGAGACCTACTGCCATGTTACATGCATGCTTCCTGATTAGGCCCCAGCATTGGGTCCATAGTGGTGGTACTGTTGGTGGTGACCTTGGATTCCGTAGTTTAAGGTGCAGTCCTGGCAGCCTCAAACTGATGTACCGGGGGGTGGGGGAGGGTTGCCCAGACAGGGTTTGAAGGGGATCTCATGGGGACTTCCATTAGGTGCTTTCAGAGATGGACAGCCTAGCCTTCTCAGGTATGGCTCGAGAAGGACTGGCAGATTCTGCACCTGGATGAAATGTGGGCTTCTCCCAAGCAGTAGACGCAGGGTTGGTATTCATCACTGACTGAGAAGAAAGTTGGGCAGGAGGCACAGATTTTAGATCTTGGGGTTTGCAGCATAATTCAGTATCCACACATGGGTACAGAGGGCAAAACGGGGTGGGGGGGGGGAGGGGGAAGGGGAGTGTAGTAGGGTGACCACCAGCTCCCCCCCTGAAAGGGCTGGAGTAGCCCAGGGAAGGGGTTGTGGCCAGGAGCCAACAAACTCCCAGGCTGATTAGGGAGTAAGCTCAGCTGGGTGGCCATGCCCCAAACACAGTCAGGCCTGTATAAAAGCCTGAGAGGCAGGGGCCTAGACAGTCAGTCTCCTCTGTAGTCAGAGGAAGACAGGTCTAGCTGCGGGGAGCCTTAAACAGGGTACCTAGACTGGTGCAGGGCTGGGGCCAGGCGGTAGGAGCTGGGGGAAGCTCGAGCCTGGAAGCCCCAGGCTGCTGGGCCTAGTAGAAGGCCCAACCCATGGGTACTGGGATTGCAGGGGGCAGCCCAGGGCTAGCAAGAGAAGCAGCAGGCCAAACCCCCCTTGCCAGTGATGAGCAGCCATGACACTGCAGTCTGCCTCAGGGAGCGGAGGCAAGTGGTGACTGGCAGTGGCAAAGTCTGAGGCAAGGTGGGGATAGTGGGTGGCGGGTTCCCTGGGGAGGGGACCCTTAGACTTGAGGGGGTTCTGCGGGGGTGCAGCATCCTCAACAAGAGGGCACCAGGGTCCGGGAGGGACGCGGGGCCAGGTAGTGGGAGCGGACATAGGCCGGCAGAGGGCGCTCCGGAGGCTGGAAAAGCTAATTCCCGAGACAACCAGCAGGAGGCGCCGATGGGGTGAGTGTCCGACGCGCTACAGGGAGGGAGTGTTCATTGGGAACAAAACTCCCCAAAAAGGAACCCTCATCCTAATCATAAAATAGCCAACTACTAAAACCTACGATAAAAACAATAAAAACAACAGTAAAAACTTTAAAACTGTACAGTATTTTTAAAGTGTATATTTTTAAAGTGTGTCACATGCAAGAGGAATTCCAGCCTAGACCATGCAGGGGTGAGAAGGAACTGGAGACGCAGTCGGTCCTCCCTGCCCTTTATCATCTTGGATGAAACCATGAGGCAAGCCAAGAGCACATACATAGACGAACAGACACTACTACTTTAAAAAATCTCCAGCTCCAGACGCATGATGCGCATGCGTAAACCCTCAGTGGAATACAATAGGGACCATCAGTTGAAGAAAAGACTATAAAATACTTTGATTAATTTAACTACTGCTTGTAGTAATTAGCAAAATTTTAATGCTCCGTGCTGTATTGGCTTTTCTCCAGCATTGCAAGCCTGAGTATATTACAGTTCCTAAAGTTAAATTAACAGGAAAAACACATTGTCACCTATAATAAGTAATTAAGAAATTATATGCTTTCATGCCTGATGTTTCAAAGAGATTTTTTCTTTTCTTTGCTTCATTCTGAGGAAGCCTTTTAACGAAAAACATGCAAAATAAGTACGACATAGGTATGCTATATGAAAGATAGGCAGATTATGGGGTATTAAAGAGATAGTAAGAAGAATCTGTGTCATCAAAGGAGGATAGGTAATGGGAATCCTTGTAAAAATATCTTCTACAGGTTATGAACTAGGTGAAGAAAAGAATAAGAAAAATGAATCATAACAAACCATGCCATAAAGCACAAAGTAGAAGATGTTCTACAACAATGACACTACAGGCATCAGATCTTAAGCTTTGAAAATCCACTAATCTTATCTATTACAGACTAGTTCAAAAATACCATTTCAGGTTCCAGAGCAAACATGAAATGCCATTAAGGAGCCTGGTTCAATTCCTTGAGGAAACTGATGTCCTTCTACATTTACGTAATGTCACCCAGATACTGCTAGGATGGCTGCATTATAAATACTACAACTAATAATAACGAATTGTTCTACTGAGGATCTTCCCACTGGAATCAAGGGCCATAAAAACAAAAATCTAGGCACCTTGCTGGCCTGAGCAAGGAGTCTCTCTCTGTTTTTCAATATTTTAAGACTTCCAAAAAAGGGTAGTCATCATTCTCCCTTGCAGGAGGCAACTTTTATATAGTGCAATGGTGTAGAAGCATCTGAGACTGGAATAAACTCCCCCAAGAACTAAGAATCATCACAAACCTCTCCATCATCTGTAGCAAATGCAAGGTGCAGTTCTTTGACCTTCTCTTTTCTAACAAACAGATATAAAGATACACACTATGAAAACCAAGACACTCCACTGCACATGCATCTTTCTTTGTGGAGAGGATGACAGAATAAATATCAGGTGACAGGTGTATAGTCACACGGCTTAATGCATTACTTCAAGTCACTCAGATATTACAGTGATGAGTGAAGTATGAAAACCGACACAGAATAAAATAGAGAATAGAATCTCTAAGTATTATAGGGAAATCTATATCCCAATTCCAGTTGGGATTGTATGACTTAACATGCAACCTTTTACCTCTGTGTCACACATCAGTATTGATTAAAAACTAGGGCTGTCAAGCGATTAAAAAAATTAATCGTACTGGTAAACAATAATAGAATACCATTTAAGTATTTCTGGATGTTTACTACATTTTCAAACATATTGATTTCAATTATAATACAGAATACAACGTGTACAGTGCTCACTTTATATTTATTTTTATTACAAATATTTGCACTGTAAAATCAAAAGAAATAATATTTTTCAATTCACCTAATACAAATATTGTAGCGCAATTTCTTTATCATGAAAGTTGAACTTACAAATGTAGACTTGTGTACAAAAAAATTACTACATTCAAAAAAAAAACAAGGTAAAACTTTAGCGCCTACAAGTCCACTCAGTCCTATTTCTTTTTCCAACAATCACCCAGACAAACAAGTTTGTTTACATTTGCAGGAGATAATGCTGCCTGCTTCTTGTTCACAATGTCACCTGACAGTGAGAACAGGTATTCTCATGGCACTGTTGTAGGATTCATATGTTGAGTCATGCTTCAACCACCATTCGAGAGGACGTGTCCATGCTGATGGATTTTGCTCAGTAACAATCCAAAGCAGTGCGGACCGACGTCTGTTCATTTTTCATCATCTGTGTCAGATGTCACCAGCAGACTATTTTTTTTTTTAAAAAAAAATTGATGGCTCGGGTTCTGTAGTTCCCGCATTGGAGGGTTGCTCTTTTAAGACTTCTGAAAGCATGCTCCAAACCTCATCCCTCTCAGATTGTGAAAGGCACTTCAGATTCTTAAAGCTTGGGTTGAGTGCTGTAGCTATCTTTATAAATCTCACATTGGCATCATCTTTGCATTTTGTCAAATCTGCAGCGAAATTGTTCCTTAAAATGAACAACATGTGCTGAGTCATCATCCAAGACTACTATAACATGAAATATATGTAAGAATGTGGGTAAAATAGAGCAAGAGATACATTTCTCCCACAAGGAGTTCAGACACAAATTTAATTAACACATTTATTTATTTTTAAAAAGCATGGAAGCGTGTCCTCTGGAATGGTGGCCGAAGCATGATGGGGCATATGAATGTTTAGCATATCTGGCACGTAAATAACTTGCAATGCCAGCTACAAAAGTGCCATGCTAATGCCTAGTCTCACTTTTTGGTGACATTGTAAAAAGAAGTGAACAGCATTATCTCCCGTAAATGTAAACAAACTTGTTTGCCTTAGCAATTGGCTGAACGAAAACTAGGACTGAGTGGACTTGTAGGCTCTAAAGTTGTACATTGTTTTGTTTTTGAGTGCATTTATGCAACAAAAAAATTTACATTTGTAAGTTGCATGTTCATGGTAAAGAGATTGCACAATATTATTTGTATGAGGTGAACTGAAAAATACTTTTTCTTTTGTTTATAATTTTTCCTCTGCAAATATTTGTAATAAAAAATTGTAATATAGAGCAGTGTACACTTTGTATTCTGTGTTATAATTAACAAATATATTTGAAAATGTAGAAAAACATCCAAAAATATGTAATAAATTTCAGTTGGTATTCTATTGTTTAACAGTGCAATTAAAACAATGTGATTAAGTGCGATTCATTTTTTCAATGACAATTACTATTTTTGAATTAATCACGTGTTAGCTGTGATTAATCAACAGCCCTATTAAAAACCATTATCTAAAGAGAACTTCAAACAAAAAATCTATCATTTTAAAATATTTTTACTCTATGATGATTACTAAACATGGTAAACCATAAATTGTCTAAAGGAACTATTTTATTTAGAGCTGGAGACCACGTTTCTTCGTCATTAATGCACAGTACAAAAATGTCAAGGAAATTATTCACAACATCCGATGTGGTAATTGGTGTAATGCTAATAATAGTTAGCACTTCTCAATGCCCAACCCTATTACCTTTCCCTAACGTTTCATACAAGATACTCAACTCTTAAGCCAAGTGGGAAATGAGGCAAACTCCATTTTGTCTGCCTTTGATAAGGAAAACAAAGAGATTGTTGTTATGGCTAAAACGGACTCAAGAAATTTTTCAGTGGCATTAAAAGTATAGATGTGGAATCCTGGTCCAGTGCATGCACCAGTTCCAGTAGCCTCAGGATAATTTGTATGAGAATAAAATGTTGAAGCTGTTCTCACACACTATGCTATGAAACCAACTAATTTATTTGCGGATGAATCTTGTCTCTTTAATTATTGAAGGATGTGTAAAGTTTTCCATAGTCAAGTACATGGTCAGCAAAATCCATTAAGGAATGTGGTTATATTTTGGAGGCTCATTTTGATTAAATCTATGTAGACATTTCTCTTGTTCTCTACTGTCTCCCTCTTCTCACAGGAAAAATAACCAAGATATGTGGCCAAGAAAATGCCCCCACATCTTTAAATGGAAATCATTTTCTGCAATATACCCATCTCTTAAAAACAGCACATCCTTTGCATTAACACTGAGACAATATTCCTTTTAATTTCTTAGCCAAATTCTTACCCAAAAGTTTCCAATCACAGCTGAAAACATATTTGAATCAACATAAATAGCAAAGAAAAGTGAGTCTTTCATAAACCAGTTGGTAGCAAGGTAAAACAAAAATGAGAGCACACATTTCTATTCTCAGGGACATTTTAAGTCTATTTTTTAAAGTACAACAAACAGATGGTACTGCACCTATTGGCTCCGAATGTCACTGTAAACCTTTCCTTCAGGGGTGGGTGAAGGAACTTGCACAAGATATCCACTGTTCCCTACGTGTGTGCATGAAAAATAAGGAAGCTCAGGGAAAGATCAATAAGCTCTGAGAGTATTCAGAGAAGGATTTAAGAATAAACCTTCACATGTAGGGAACTGCCCCAGATAAGCACTCCACTCCCCAAAACCCTGCCCCAGCCCTGAGCCCTCTCCCCCACCCTAACTCTTGGCCAGACCCTGCACGCCAACCCCCAGCCTGCTCCCGCACCCTAACTCCCTCCCAGACCCTGCGCCCGCACCGTAAATCCTGGCCAGACCCTGCACCCCAACTTTTTTTTTTACATTCTTTTTATAAAGCACTCTTATCCAAAGCACTTTACAATAGTCCGCTAATGGTACAAACAATATTTGGAAAGATCATTAAGTGGTCAGCCGAGACCCCCAGCGATTTTCAAGTGGTCTGTGGAAAAATAAGTTAGACTACAAAAACAATCAAAAATACCAAGGAAAAGTACCTCACTTTATTTTCATTTACTTACTATTGCTTATAGGAGGAGGATGAAAGAAAAAAGCATGAAAAAAGGGGGGGATTATAGGGAGGAGGGAGATGAGAGAATATTATTTTTCTTGGCTGGGTCCCAATGAGGGACCCCAAAAATGAAGCTGAGCACAGAGCCCCACTAATTCTAAATCTGCCACTGATTTAGTAAATGTTGAAGAGGCATAATTTCTTTGGCAGAGTCTCTCTGACTCCATTAGAGAATATACACAAGAACTGAGGAAAACTAGAATCTTGTGAACACTTCCAATGGAAAATGAAAATTCCCAGCAGGAACAGAGTTGATGAAAAAACAGACTACTTACGATGACTGGGAAGCTTTCCTTCTCAGCAAATAGTCCACAACGTCTGGGTCAGTCTCTAACAAACTAATTAGCACTTCATTCTGAAGGTCAGGGGGAACCTACAATGAAAACAACATTAAGAAGTTAGTTGCAGAAGAATATCCCACAGTGTATTTTAATCTTTTATTATGCTCATTTTAAAACACAAGACTTGTGCATGAAAATAAAATTGTGCACAATTATATAAAATACCGTGTGTATATATGAGTTGATATAATAACTATGCATACACAGACTCATACATAAGAGAAAAATACATACAGCTTAGAGGTCAGTGTTAAGTGACCACTACCAAGTATCCCATTGGTTTCCAGTACAGGTCTGGACAACACCTAGGGATTTCAAAGAAACGAAAAAGCCGGTGGAGCTTATAAAATCCCAAACCAAATAACTGGATTTCTTTTCTTTTAGAACCTGGAAAACTAAATGTGAAATTCTACACTGGAAGGACAGGGAACAAAGAGTCCTGTGGCACCTTAAAGACTAACTATAAAGTTTTGAAGCATAAGCTTTCGTATTAGCCCACGAAAGCTTATGCTTCAAAACTTTATAGTTAGTCTTTAAGGTGCCACAGGACTCTTTGTTACCTCTGCTATTCCAGACTAACACGGCTACCTCTCTGATTCTTGACATCACTGGAAGGACAGAGTATTCTAGGGTGTTTTTCTCATATATTTCCCAATCTCCTTTTGTCTAGAAATTAGAATGTGGTTGTTGTATCTCCACACTTGTCCAGGCTCTCACTCTCTCGCACGCGTGCGTGCATGACATCTACAGAGCAACGTTCTATAGATGCCATTCTAGGTCCATAATCATTTCAAGGCCTCCTCTCTGACATTGTGGATATCATCCAGTTCACCTTTGAATCCATAGCTGGGACACTGCATTGGTCTGGATGTTCTCACCGTAGTCATATGAAAAACAGTCTTTAATTTCCACTTCTGCTTCAAGTGGCTGCATCTTCTATGGTTTGTTTGGATGCAGTTCAGAGTGGTCCAAATGAGTGTGACAGGTCAAAACCCGGAGGACAGCTTGCTGGGTTAGTACTAATGTGCTTGTTTAAAATGGTAGATAAGGTGCAGACACTTTGCCATTCCCTGACCAGATCCAGAGATGTTAGGTTGTCACATGGTCCATAGTGGCTTTTTTCAATTTCAGGCATTGTTAGGGTATGTTATCCATAACCGTCTTGATGGGAAGTGCTGGGTAATCTTTGGCACGTTTAAGTTCTCATGTCATGGCTATATCTCAATGGATAGTTGGAGATTCGCTGTTTGCTAATACAGGTAGCCACAGTAGAGGTGTTGATTTTGAAGTTCTCATGATGATTAGCATAGTCTGATTCTGCTGCTTACCCACAAGTTAGGTATGACAGCTTCTTGCCCACACCAATGCACAGTTCTCTGCAACTGAGTACAGCAGGGCCAAGACCAATGTTCATGAATAAGTCTTCAAAAGTTTGGGGGAACAAGGTGTGGATCAACTGCCCCAGTACTTTCGAGGCTATTTTTTGAGGTGGTCAGGAAAGGTCAGTGTGTGGTCAAGAATGATACTGTTAGGCTGACCATATGTACCATTTTGAACGGGACCGTCCCATTTTTTTCATATTTCTGGACCGTCCCGTCTTTTTAACAAAAATATCAATTTTGTTCCGTTTTTTGGGCAGGTCCCTCTTTGCAAGCTGCTTTCTAGGGGGAGGTTCTTTCTTTGCAGGACTCGCAAGAGCTCAGGTGAAGAATCTCGCTACCTAAGGACAAGTATCAGATGTCAAAATCTCCGATGAGCAAACTTCATCTCGCCAGCCCAGCACCAGTGTCCCACCGCTGGACGGGTGATGGCAAAGATGCCCGATATCGGCTTCAGCCCGCCGCCTGCTGCCGCCTCTTCTCTCTATTCCTCCTTCTTCCCTCTTTCTCTCCCTTCCTCCCTTCTCTCTATCCCCTTCTCCATCCCTTCCTTCCTCCCTTCTCTCTCTCCTTCTGTCTGCTGCCTCCTCTTATCTCCATCCCTCCCTTCCTGCCTTCTGTCTATCCCTCCATCCCTCTCTTCCTTCTATCTCCCTTCTCCATCCCTTCCTTCCTCCCTTCTCTCTCTCCCTCCGTCCACTGCCTCCTCTTCCATCTCCCTTCTCTCCATACCTCCTTCTCTGTTCCTTGCCTCCTCCATCCCCCCTGCTCCCTACCCCCATCTCTTCTCTCATCCATCCATCCTCTCCCTTCTCACCTTCCTGATTCTCTCCCTCCGTCCCCTCCATCCCCCCATCTCTGTTCTGTTTATTCCTCCATCCATTCCCCCCCCCAGTCCCCCCTGCCCGGTGCTGGGGGGCCCAGGTGGGGCCATGGCGCTGGTCACCTCGCCCACCGAGCTGGAGTGCCTGGCCAAGCCGCTGTTCTGCCGTAAGGGGGCGCTGCGCCAGAAGGTGATCCACGTGGTCAAGAGCCACAAAGTCACGGCGCGCTTCTTCAAGCAGCCCACGTTCTGCAGCCACTGCACCGACCTCATCCGGTGAGACCCCCCTAGAGCCCCCCAAGAGCCCACTGACGCCCCCCAGCACCCCTCAGCCCACGTTCTGCAGCTACTGCACCGACTTCATCTGGTGAGACCCCCCTGGGCCCTAGAGCCCCCCCAGAGACCCCCAACCATCCCCCCCAGCACCCCTCAGCCCACATTCTGCAGCCACTGCACCGACTTCATCTGGTGAGACCCTCCAACCCCGTCCCGTTTTTGCCATCCCAATGTCCCGTTTTTGTCTCAAGGAAATATGGTCAGCCTAGATACTGTGATAGATTTACTTTGGGTCATAACACACAGTTTCACAACAAAACTTACCAGTGTGTTTTATGCAATTCTAGGTGGAAAGCAGAGACTACTGATTTGCCCAGATTCGGTCTCAGCTGACAGTACTTGGAAGCACTTCTCCATGATCTTAATGTCAGAGGTATGGGTCACTTCTAGTTCTTTACAGCTATGGGCCTGAGTTGTAAGGTCAAATCATCACCATATGCAAACTTCCGCAGCGTTGTTTCAGGCATATTGCTTGTGTATACACTGAAGTGTGTCGGAGCATGTACAGAGCCAGTTTCAGAAACAGACCTTCCTTCCAGGCTGTGTCCAATGCTGCTGACTGATCGATGAAGGCAGTACCAGTCTTGAGTTTCATTGGAATCCTGCCTTGATGTTTGTAGTGAGGATCTGGACCTGGTTGCAGCACATTCCCTGCAGTTCAAAGCCAGCTTGCTTCTTGGGTAGGCTGGCATCCAGTGGGCCCGATTCAGTTATTCAGTTAACTTAATTTCAAAAAGTACTTAGCACTCAGGGGCACAAGTGTCACAGGGGAAACGTGGGACTTAAGTGGTGCGTAGGCCTTGAGAACTGTGCATCTAACTCTGCCTTGAAAATCTCAGTCCAAGAGCCAGACTTTAAGTGTCCATTTTGTTGTATGGTATTGTCAGGGTTCGCGCCCCCAGGCGGGGCTGTGAGGCCTAGCGGCCGGAGTCCCTGACGAGTCCCCTCGGCTGGGGGAGTGTGGCCCAATGGCCAGAGTCAGTATCAGCCCCCTCGGCTGAGGCAGTGTGGCCCAATGGCCAGAGTCAATATCAGCCCCCTCAGCTGGGGCAGTGTGGCCCAATGGCCAGAGTCAGTATCAGCCCCCTCGGCTGGGGAGGCGTGGCCCAATGGCCAGAGTCAGTATCAGCCCCCTCGGCTGGGGCAGTGTGGCCCAATGGCCAGAGTCAGTATCAGCCCCCTCGACTGGGGCAGTGTGGCCCAATGGCCAGAGTCAGTATCAGCCCCCTCGGCTGGGGCGGTGTGGCCCAATGGCCAGAGTCAGTATCAGCCCCCTCGGCTGGGGTAGTGTGGCCCAATGGCCAGAGTCAATATCAGCCCCCTCGGCTGGGGGCAGTGTGGCCCAATGGCCAGAGTCAATATCAATCCCCCTTCCCTGGGGCAGTGTGGCCTAGCGGCCAGTGTCTATATCAATCCCCCTTCCCTGGGGTAGTGTGGCCTAGCGGCCAGTGTCTATATCAATCCCCCTTCCCTGGGGTAGTGTGGCCTAGCGGCCAGTGTCTATATCAATCCCCCTTCCCTGGGGTAGTGTGGCCTAGCGGCCCTGCGCCTGACCCCCACTCAGCGGGGAGATCCAACCGCAACACGCTGAGTGTCTTCGGGTGGGCAATACCACTCCCTCACTATCCTGGGGTCAGTTCCTACCTGATCCAGCGACGGGGTCCCCTGGCTGGTTGCTGATCCCCCGTATAGGGCTGGGTCCGTCGCCCCCCCAGTCAGGTAGTGGTCTATGGCACCTGGCAGGCTGTGGTCAGCTTCAGGCTCGAAGGCAGGGTCCGGCCACGGCTCCGATTCCGGCTCCTGGTGTGGCTGGGGCTGGTCCTCCGTGGGAGCTCTCCCGGCACGTCCTCCCCCTCCGGCAGTCAGCCCAGACTGAGCTGTGCTCCCTTCCTTTATACTGCCTGAGCACTTGGAGCATGCCCAGTGCAGCGGGGGCGGGACTTCCGCTGCCAGAACTTCCGGCCAGGGGCAGCCCTGGCCCGTGCGGGGCCGGTCCGCCCCGTCACAGGTATCTTTTGGGTGCCTTCAATACAACTGACCATGAAGTGCTGCTGGAACAGCCACAGTTGTTAGCAGTGAGAGCTAAGAGTTGTTCTGGAATGGCTCTTCTTGCAATGATACACAGAATCATATTGTGAGAAAGTCTCATCTACCACCCACAAGGTTCTCCCACATGTGGTGCCAAATGAGTCTCTTCTCTCCCTCCTATCTGTTCAGCATTTTCAGGGGAAGATAGGGTGAGGATATGAATATTTTTGTCTCATGTTTGTGAATGATAGCTAACTGTCTCTCTATTTCACCTGGACAGTTGTTGACAGTCTTACACAGAACATAATTAAGACTGGGGCTTGGTTGATGGTGAGCTGGGTGACAGTCTATCTGGTCAAGACTGAGATTACAAAATTATAGAAAACATACTGCTGGAAGGAACCTTATTATTGCCTCTCCACTAAGACCAAGTAAACTTAGACCATCTCTCACACGTGCTTGTCCAAACTGTTCTTAAATCTCCAATGACAGCGATTCCATAATCTCCCTTGGAAGCCTATTCCAGAGCTTAACTACCCTTCCAGTTAGAAAGATTTTCCTAATATCAAATTTAAATCTCACTTCCTGAAGCCATTACTTCTTGCATTATCTTCAGTGGACATGGGGAAAAACTAATCACTGTACTCTTTATAACAGCTCTTAACATACAGTAATTCCCCACTTTACATCCTCTCGCTTAACATTGTTTCGATCTTACGTCCCTGCTCCATTACAGAACATGCTTGTTTAAAGTTGTGCAATGCTCCGCTGTAACGTTGTTTGGCTGCTGCTTTGTCCACAGCTGGAGGCCCCCCTATCAGCTCCTCTATGTCCCCCAGTGCCTCCCACCCACTGGCAGACCCCGCAGATCAGCACCTTCTTGCTCCCCCGCCTCCTGCCCGTGGCAATCAGCTAGTTTGCGGCTTTCGGGAGGGAGGAGCAGGGACTTGGCGGGGAAGAAGGGGGAGCCTGTGCTCCTTCCCCCTCCCTCCCGAACACCGCGAACCAGCTGATTGCCGTAGGTGAGAGGCAGGGGAGGAGCGAGGATATAGCATGCCGAGTAAAGGGAGAGGAGATGGAGGGGAGAGAAGAGGCAGGTTACAGGTGGGGACTTGGGGAAAAGGGTGGAATGGGTGGGCTGAGGGTTGAGCCACCTGCCCCTGGTGCTTGCAGAGTAGGGGAAGCTGCCGCTGCGCAACATGCTTCTAGCCTACAGCACCTACAGCCTCCTTGCCTGCCTCATTGTCTGCAGTGCCAGTGGGCTGTGTCTGTGTGGGGTAAGGCGGGGGAACCTCCCATTGCTTAGACTCAGCAATGATGACTGTGGTATTAAATTGCTTGTTTAACATGTATAAAACTTTTTTCCCAGGAACCTAACCCTCCCTATTTACATTAATTCGTATGGCAGAGGTAGGCAAACTACAGCCCGCGGAACCATCCTGCCAGACTTTTGAGCTCCCTCCCGGGGAGGCTAGCCCCCGGCCCCCACCCAGCTGTCCCCGCTCCCCCACAGCTTCAGCTCACTGTGCCACCAGCGCTCAGGGTGGCGTAGCTGGCTCTGGCTGGGCTGCATGACTTCAAGCTCCTGCCATTCTGAGTGGCATAGTAAGGGGGTGGAGAATGGGGGAGGGAGGAGTGGCTAAGGGGCAGGGAGCCCCAGGGGGCAGTCAGAGGACAGGAGGTGGTTGGATGTGGTGGAGGTTCGGGAGGGGAAGGGGGGGATGACAGTCAGAGGATGGGGCAGAGGGTTGGATAGGCGTGGGAGTCCTGGGGAGGCCTGTCAGGGGGCAGCGCTGTGGATAGGGGTCAGGGGACAAGGAGCGAGGAGGGGTGGGATAGGGGATGGAGGCCTGGGGGGTGCGGTTAGTGGCGGAGGGTTTCCAGGAGGGACGGTTAGGGGACAAGGGGATGGGGGTGGCAGTCAGGGGGCAGGAAGTGGGAGGGGACAGATATGGGGCAGGGGCTAGGCTGTTTGGGGAGGCACAGCCTTCCCTACCTGGCCCTGCATACAGTTTTGCAATCCCGACATGGCCCTCACGCGAAAAGGTTTGCCCACCCCTGTCTTATGGGGAAATTGGATTTCCTTAACATCATTTCATTTAAAGTCACATTTTTCAGGAACGTAACTACAATGTTAAGTGAGGAAATTACTGTATTTGTTATCTAATCTCCCCCCACTTCAAGTCTTTTCTCAATACTAAGCCTGCTCAGTATCTTTCCTCATAGGTCAAGGTTTCTAAACCTTTTATTACTTTTGTTGCTCTCCTCTGGACTCTCCACTTTATCCACGTCTTTCCTAAAGATATTTTACCCTTTAAGTCTAGTTAAGAGGCTGTGCCATTTTCTTTTGGACTTGGTCCTTGCCATAGAGATTTATGACTTGTCACCTCCCAACTGAATTACTGCAATGCACATGGAGCTAAACCTTAAGACCACTTGGCAACTTCAACTGCTGCAGAAAATGGCAACTTGTCTTGAGGAGGTAGCAAGGGGTCACCCACTGGGAGAATGTTGCACTAGTACTCAAGGATCTGCACTGGCTGCCAGTGTGTTTTCCAGGTGCAAATTTGACATACTGAAGTTTTATCTACCAAACCTTAAATGGGTTGGGTCCAAATTCCATCAGAGAATTCACTGCTCCCCATGCAATGCTGTAACAGAGAAATCATCTGAGGAACCTCAACTAACCATGTCTGGTTTGTTCGTGATGCTGGATCAGGAAGCAGATCAGTCTCATGTCTGTGATGTCTACACTGCAATGAAAGACGGGCAGCTGGCCTGTGCTGGTGGACTTGGGCTCAGACAGGGATCGGCAATCTTGGCATGCAGCCCTGCAGGCTAAGCACCCTTGGCGGGCCTGGCCAGTTTGTTTACCTGCAGCGTCCACAGGTTCGGCCGATCGCGGCTCCCACTGGCCGCAGTTCGCCGCTCTGGTCCAACGGGGGCTGCGGGAAGTGGCGGCTATGCTTACCCTGAGGGGCCGCGTGCCAAGGTTGCCGATCCCTGGGCTAAGGGGCTATTTAATTGTGTTGTAGATGTTCAGGCTCAGGCTGGATTCTTGGCTCTAGGACCCAGCGGGGGCCGAGGTGTCCCAGTGCTCAATTCTGAACATCTACACCACTATTAAACAGCCCATTAGCCTGAGCCCTGCTAGCTCAAGTCAGCCAGCATGGGTCAGCTGGGGTGTCTAATTGCAATGTAAACATATCCTCAGTAAACTATGCAGGCTGTTTCTGGCCTCAGTTTGTCAAACTTAAAAATCAGATGATGTTCAGGTCAAGCTGCACAGTTCATTTGTTCTCCCAGGCATTTACTGGGAAATAGAAATAGGATTCCTAATAGATTCCCTGGGGATGAGTGGGTGTTTGGGGAAGTATTTGGAAAAACCTCATTTGTATTTCTTTGGACTATGTAGTAATTGTCATAAAACTTCAATATTTATAAATGCACTCAAGGCACAAAATGGGCACAAGCTTGAATAACAAAGGAAATAATTGAAAATAAATGAATGTTCATTAATTAAAATACAATAAAACCCCGATTTAACGGACTTCGGATGCAACGGACAAAATTTATGAGCAAGTCCGATGCATCCCAAATCCGTTTTTCGCGGGCTGGCTGCCGGCTTCCGGCAGCGGGCGGGCTGGCTGCCAGCTCCCGGCTGCCGCCCGGGTCACAGCAGCAGAAGGGCTGGTTGGCGAGCGGGCTGGCTGCCGGCTCCCGCCCGGGTCCCAGAGCGGGAGGGCTCGCTGCCAGCTCCCGGCTACCACCCAGGTCACAGCAGCAGGAGGTCCGGCTGGCGGGCGGGCTGGCTGCCTGCTCCCGGCTGCCGCCCGGGTCACAGCAGCAGGAGGGCTGGCTGCCGGCTGCCGGGTCCCGCCTGAGTCCCGCCAGCGGGCGGGCTGGATGAGGGCTCCCAGCAGCCGGGAGCCTGGCAGGCTGGCTGATGGGGCCTGGCTGCTGCCCGGGTCCCAGCAGCCGGGACCCAGGCAGGCTGGCTGACGGCTCCCAGCTGCCAGCCACGTCACAGCAGCCAGGACCCGGGCGAGCTGGCTGACGGGGCCTGGCTGCCGCCCGGGTCCCAGCAGCCGGGACCCAGGCAGGCTGGCTGACGGCTCCCAGCAGCCGGGAACCGGGCGGGCTGGCTGACGGCTCCCGGCAGCTGGGACCCGGGCGGGCTGGCTGACTGACTGTTCCCCGCTGCCGCCTGGGTCCCAGCAGCCGGGACCCGGGCGGGCTGGCTGCCGGGACCCGGCTGCTGCCCGTGTCCCAGCAGCAGGGACCCGGGCGGCCTACCTGACAGTTCCCGGCTGCCGCCCGGGTCCCAGCAGCCGGGACCCGGGCGGGCTGGCTGACGGCTCCCGGCTGCCACCCGGGTCCCGGCAGCAGGCGGGCTGCGGAGCTGCCGCCCCGACCCTGTGGCGGTCGGGCTGCTGCTCCAACAGCTCGGGGTTTTTTTATTATTAAATAACGGACTTTTTCATTTAACGGACACCCCCTCGCCCGAATTAGTCCGTTAAATGGAGGTTTCACTGTAGATATAAAAACTCTATGATAATTGTGCATGTTCATGAACAGTTTTCTTTTTTGCTTACATTTTGGGTGTTTGTTTATCAGTCCTTAAATAATCAATCTTCTTTCAACAGGAGTGCCTTTTTGGAATCCTATTGCCATAACTTAGCCTTCTGACCTTTCAATTTATGTGGCCTTTGTGAAGAATAGATTTGGTTCTAAAGAAAATTTGAGGGGAAAGCAGAGTTTGCTTCCTCCTACATTGAGCAAGTAACATCAAGTTGCTAACCATAAAAATATTCAGTAAACAGGACTTTGGCCAAAATAAAAAATACTTTTAAGAGTCAATATTTTTTCTTACAAATATAAAACTAAATAACTCCCTGAAAACTCTAATAGATTTAGGTGGGGGGGAGGGAGAATCTATAAAATGAAAACATCTGGCTACATAATGTATGTAAAATTTTAAATAAGGTGAATGAAGCAACTTAAGCCTTGATCCTGCAACTGGATTTAGGCTGATGGATTTCTCATAACAGCCAAGTTTTGTTATGTTTCATGTATATAAAACATTTTATAAAATGTAATTAATTTGCATAGGAGTGAATGATTTGCATACACCCTGCTAAGGATAGGTCATGGAGCTGCACAAAACTTGGCAGTGGTGGTGGGGATGCACAGGGATGGAAGCTGTGGGGTTGCTGGGGCTGATGATAATGCTGGTGACTGCTGGGAGAATAGAAGATACAGTATATAGTAGTGGGTGCTCTTCAGGTAGCTAGAGATGGTGTAGCTGAGGAAGCTTGGAGCTGTTATGAGGTCTCATCTTGTGCTGTCCCCCAGCTACTCATTCCTGACTTAAATCTCGCAGAAGGTCCATGGAGCAGTGTTTTCAGACTGTGGAAATCGACCAGTGGGAATTGGGGGCGTGAGAGGGGCGGCGAGTGCCTGTGGGCAAGAGTCACGCAAAATCACCTGCACACCTCCACCTAGGAATCAGACCTGCTGCTGGCTGCTTCCAGGGTACAGCACAGTCAGCGGTGCCAGGACAGGTGGGAAGCCTGCTTCTGCACCCTGGGTGTGCCACTGACAGGGAGCCACCGGAGGTAAGTCTATGCCCCAACCCCAAGTCCCAATCCCCTGCCCCAGCCCTGATCCCCTCATCCCCAGCTCCATTAGGTCATGGGAATCAACAATTTTCTTCAACTGGGTCCCCAGAAATAAAGTTTGAAAACCACTGTCATGGAGAAATGGTGCCTGGCTGCCTGCTCAGTGAGTGCCGTAGTGGCTTCTAGCAATGAAAATGGGAAACTGCAGGCAAATCCCTGCTGCCTCGCTGCAGCTGAGCTAGATATGTGAGAATTCACCTGAGATGCAGGAATGTGCAACAGGGTTGCTAAATGCATGACACTCGGCAGCTTGGACTCCTGCACCCATGCAGAACTCCAATGGAGTCAATGGGGCATGAGGTGGGTGTATGAATCAGATTGCTGGCATCCAGCTGCATGACGGGGATCTTAGTTAGGGGTCTGAAGATGAGCAGTCTTTTATAGGACTATATGCTATATATCTGCACCTCTAAATCCCACTGAAATTAAAGGGAATTTGGGAATCAAAATAAATGCCCAATTGAGCCTGGAACAGTGGAAAGAATCTCTCTACTTTAGTAAATTCACTTTAGATTTCTGATATTAACCTGAATTGCTGGTATCTATTTTAGAAATCTAAGCAGTTCATAATTATCTGGGTTCCTTCTGAAAAACAGAATCTTTTTGACCTAGAAGTAACTCAAACCCATTCTGAAGTCTGTGGTCTGGGCCAAACATCACATTGTTTCTATTAGATTTTATTTTACAAACCTTGCTACACTCTCAATGCTGAAGCCAGTCATGTGTTAAAAAAACAAAACAAACCTAAAAAAATCACCCTGGCAGTAACACACTGTATGTTATATACTGCGGCTGCATGCTCTAGGCCAGCTGTTTCTCAATTTGAAAGTAGTACAAATGTCAAACAATAACTATAAACACCAGTCCTGGCATTCCCCCACTCCCTGGGGTTTGGCTAACAATTTGCTGCTGCCTGATTGGGAATCATCAAGAGTTCTGCTACAAATAAGTTTTACAGGTCTGTTCCCAGCAACCCAACAACTTTGCAAAGGATGCAGTGTGCTAATTTCACAGAGAACAAACAAACATTTAATTGAACTCCAATAGTGACATTAACAAGCTGAGTATAGACCCATGGTGCTCCTATGAAACAATAAATATAAGAAGTTTGACACTACTGTACTTAAAAACAACTACTCACATGGAACATAGTTTCATTTCTGAAAAAAGGCACAAAAAACAACAAACCATGGAAAGAGCAAAATCTCCAGAGATGCTTGTGTGCTGTATATTTCTGAATGCTTCAAACCAATATCCTTTAGTCATAAAAAGAGCATTTGGGTAGGTATAGTTTTCCCCCTGCATCCAGCTATCCATTTAGTCTGCCATTCGGATGCACAGACTTTTATCTCACTCCAAAAACTCAAAAGCTACTCCAGAAAACAAAAGAAAATTATTTCTGTTTTCCCTGCACTGAATTTAACCTTCAGATAAAAATGCTAACACTGAAGAGATAAAGGAATAAGACTGTCACAATTAAAAGAGGCCATATGTAGGTTAGTCTCTCCCTAAACCCCACCCTTTCCACATTAAAAATCTGAATGTGTGCCTAGAGTGTAATGTGTGGAGATGTGGCCGTTCCAGAAAATGTTCGTACAGTGAAACAAAAATAATAATACTTCAACATTTGTTAAACAAAATCATTAAGCCAGCAGTGCTCCAAGCAAGCAGCAGCTCTCACAGGAGCACAGTTCCATCATTTTTTTCCCTAGAAGGAAAAATATACCAGAAATGTTCCTGAACTGGAAAAGCAAATGCAAAACAAATTGCTGAATGTTTCACTGGAACAAAAATAAAAAATAATGCACAGGATGTAATGGAAGGAAATACAGTATGAAGGACAGAGCAGCTCATCTGATGCTGTTATTGGACCTGGCAGGCAGTGTTCACTTTCTCATGCCCTTCTCTCCCCAGCTATGTCCTGCACTGAAGTATGTTCCACATCGTGTTACGTTCCTTACACCTATATTACCATGTTGCAGATTTTCCTATCTTCTCCCCACCTCCCATCTATGCTCTACCATTACAATTCCCTTTCTTTTGTCTTCCTGTTTCAGAACTAATCACCAATAGTGCAGTGCATGCTGCTAGTTAGTTACAATGGAAAACAAAACAGAACACACAACTATTCTTTCCTTTCTAAGACTTGAAGTTTTCTTTTTCTTCAAGCCATTTGTGTGAATTTAGTCTCCTTAAAATGAAGGAAAGATACCACTGACAATTCAGACTGCACTATCCTGCTACTCCAGCCCAAAGGCTCTCTTAAGCCAAGATCATAAATCATACTCAACTAAGTGATAGTTTTGTAGACAAGACAAGACACCAGGAATGTGATTTAACTAGGCCACAACTTTATTAAGTAACACATCTGGGAAATATGCAGAAATAACTTGTCCAGCGCAGGTCGTCCTCTCTTTGTAATCCAAGCTTTTCTTTATAGCCCAGAATGGTGTCCTTGGGCAGAGAGTAATTAACTAAGGCTACATTTTAGTCACGGGTATTTTTAGTAAAAGTCATGGGGACAGATCACAGGCAATAAACAAAAATTCATGGCCTGTGACCTGTCCATAACCTATACTATACTATACATCCCTGACAAACTTGGGGGGGTGGGAGGGTAGGGCCAAGGGAGTGCAGCCTGGGTGTTGGGGGCAAGGAGGAAAGACGGGCATGGCAGTGCATGGCCTGGGAACCCTGCTGGTGCTGGGAAGTGGGGGGAGTTGGTAGGGCTGGCAGACTCCCTACCTGGCTCTGCACCTCTTTACCCCGCACTTCCCAGGCAGACTTTGGGTGTGGAAGAGGGCAGAGGGTTGGGGCATAGGACAGGGTGAGGCGGTCTCTGGGCAATGCTTACCTGGGGGGCTCCCTGGAAGCGGTGACATCCCTCATGCTCACCTGCTAGGCAGAGGCATGGCCAGGCAGTTCTACACGCTGCTTCTGCTCATTGTGCTGGCTTCGCAGCTCCCTTTAGTGGGGAACACAGCCAATGGGAGCTGCAGGGGTGGTGCCTGCAGCCCAAGGCAGCCACATATCCACCTAGCAGATGAGCAAGGGGGATGTCGTTGCTTCTGGGAAGCCGCCCAGGTACGCGCCACCCAGAGCCCGCCTCACCCTGTCCCAAACCTGCCTCCTCCACACAGCCACACTCTGCTGGGTGTGTGTGGGCGTGTGTGCACGCACGCCCTGAGCTATGCTCATCCGCCGCTGCAGAAGTCACAGAATCCGTGACAAGCCCGCAGCCTTACTTATAACTTCTCCCTTTGGATGCCTAAGAACCAGTAGGTTTATGCTGCACCCCTTCTACCCAACCAGCCATCTTACCAAAAGCACCCCCCACACCTGTCTCTCCTCAAGTCAATGTGGGGTGAGGGGCTGACATCAATCCTTGAAGGGGCTAAAGGTTTCTCTTTCCCCTCCTGGCTCAGACAAAGGTGGGGATTTTCATTAATTTTATTACTTTGCTGCACTGTTTAACTCACAACTTCATAAATAATTCAATCCCACAGAAGCCAAAAAAATCATCCACAAAATAACTTAGCATCTTTCTCTAGATGTACAAATATTTTTGTGCAGCTTAAACAAGTTTCCTTCCTAAATCTTTGAGAGAACCTGGTCAGAATATATTTGCCTTTATGTGCAAGAAGTTTTTATCTTCCCATTTTTAATGCTTAACCCTCATTGCAAAGCTCTCTTCCTAAAGTAAGATGTAGTAGCCTGCTTACCAACTGAATTCAACCAATGCTAGTCATTCCTTTGTATAACAATCTTAGCATAATTTATTTGTACCTAGTTCAATTCAACTTCTTGGTAACACCATCTAGGATATCCTGACTTGAAGAGTCAAATGCAACATCAGTTGGTGTAATATTAAAAAACATTCACCTACCATGAAAAGGGTTTCATAGTTTTCAATCATCTTCTGTACAACAGCAATGATTGCAGTACTCTCCTCAGCTCGAGCTGAACTCTGAACTGTGAATTCTTTGTCTGTAGACTTCTGCTTGTGCAACAGATTAGGCCCAAATATGGTGGCCAGGTTCAGTGATGTCATTTTGTTCCCAATAACCTAGAAGAAAAATAATATAAATTAGGGACATGTTTTTTCTGGCTATCGATCATTAGTTGGTACTCTCTCTCGGATCTTAAAGAAGTTCATTGCTTCCGCAACATTCTCCTCCCAGAAAGCCCAGAAGTAGAAGAATAGAACCTAACATCTAATCTCATAGCCTCAACAAAGTACTTCCACTTTAGGCAAATGAATTGGTCCCCACTGCTGCTACTTTCAACAGGTGATAGTGCTTCCAGGTGAACAGAATAAATACAAGCCTTTATATCCCTCTGTACCCAAGATCCTCAAGATACCTAAACAACTGAGGATCATGCTTATTACATTTATTAATCTTTCCCTCATTTGGTTCTTGAACATGGTCAATTTGTTTCACTTCTACCCCTGTAGTCATCTGATCTTGGCTAATCTAGTAGATACAAAATAACAACAGGAATAGACTAAAAATTCTCTGAAAAAAATGTGTCATGCGGATTACTAAGGACAATTTTCCAATGTCAAAATTGCAAAGAGCAGAGGTCATTCAGTTGATCTTCCTCCATGTGCCTCCATCTGGCTGCTATTTTGGGAATGCCGCGAAAGCTGTCAGGACTTCGCTAAACAAGACTGCATGTAAATTCCAGGTGTTGACCAAATGAAGTGGGGGTACGGAGGGGGATGATTTTGAGGTGGAAGAGGAGAAATGCACATATTCATTATTTTTTCCCACATCTGAACTATATTCAACTAATTCATTAAAACAAGGGGAAACAAAATAGGATATAAAACTAGCATTCCAGAAAGCTTCCAGATAGTATTTGAAAGAATAATTATATTTTGAGTTTGTCCAGTAGGTCACTTACTTTACATACATGCTATATCATGGCATAAATAGCAAATATTGTGGTTGTGTTACAAAATGTGCTACACACATCCAAAATAATGCTATTTATTCCGTGACCAACCCATGAAAATGTGATTTCTCTGCAGTGTTTCTCAACCTAGGATCTGGCACCCCAAAAGGGGGTCGCAAACCTATGAGGTGGAGGGGGAGCAATATAGCTACCCTTACTTCTGTGCTGCTGCTGGTGGCAGCGCTGCCTTCAGAGCTGGGTGCCCAGGAGTAGCAGCCTTCAGAGCTGGGTGGCCGGAGGCCACATTTCACAGGTAAGACCAGCTTTCACAGCCCATGACTCGATTTTCACGGTCATGAAGTTGGCAGATCCCTAATTATTGCATCTGTACTTTTCCACCTCCTGCTAGCTGAGTGTGCAAATCCAGTATTTTGGATGGGATTTTCAATAAGTGCCCTAGTACTAATGGCTTTCAATAGGATTTGTCCTCTGGATATAAGCCATTTAAATATTTGTGAAAATTCCACCCATAGACATACAAATATCTGATTGCACCAAAAATTGTTTAGGGTTTCTCAAGGGACTACTGCTAGAAGCCATAAATTATTAACAATAAATAATAACGGTGTTTTTCACCCAACATACCCAAGTGTGTCACAGGATGGGATCCACAAAGGTACTTGGTACCTAAATCCCAGACCTAGGTGCTCTGTTCTGATGATCCACAAAACTCTCAGCAAACGCTATAGGCTCCTAAACTCACTCTGTACCAAAGTTTACAAAGTAAAAGTTCTCTAGGCACCTACGTTTCTGCTTCTGCTGTCTCCTTTTAGGTGTCTGGATGCATATATCCCACATAAGTCCCAGAGCAATTCGTGAACCAAGGAAAGACAGGCATTCAATCACAGGAGATGTGTACTAACCCGGCTTTGATACGTGGATTCTGAGCACACTTTCTAGATTGGGTCTCGTTCAAAATCTAGTTGGAGGAGGTGCCCACTTTATAACATTTATCGTAGTGGTTACAGTACTTACCTGGGACGTGGGGACCTGGATTTAAATTCCCTTCTCTGACAAAGGGAGAGGAAGGATTAGAACAGGGGTCTCTTCTAACCACTGAGCTAAAAAAATCAATGGAGGCCCCTACTCCTCAGGCCATTTGATGTAGAAAGCTTAACTCTAGGGGAGGGGTTCACGTTCATCGATCACTAGCAGAGTTAGGCACTTAAGTCCAGACTGTAGGGAAGTGCTCATGTCAGAGCAGGGAGAGGCATAGCATACACCCCTCTCCTTGACATCTCCCATTGGCTAGTTTAGGCAGCCCCTTGCATAGCAGGCTGGCTTTTGTGGGTTGCATTCTTAGGCACCCATCTCTCCCCGTTCACGGTATAAGTGTGCCTGGCTCAGCCTTTCGGGGTTGTGATGTTGTTCTGTGATTTTTCTAGCTACCATGACACTGAACACTGCAACGTTTAAACTCCTTAGTCGATCCCACCCATTACCCCTGTTTTATATATGGCAAACATGAGGCAGAGAGAGGTGAACTGAGTTGCCCAGGGTCTCACTACAAGTCAGTGGCAAAGTCAGGAATAAAAAGCAGGTCATTTGACTCACAGCCTTTTGTTCCATAATATAATATAATGGATAAAACTAAAGTAGGAAAAAATTAGGCTAGATTGAATTAGCTATTTCTTGACAGTGAAGTCTATTAGGCCCTGAATCTCCCACAGGAAGTGGTGGATGCTTCATTGACTGAGTCATTTTAAAACTACAATACAGAACAGTCTCAGGAATATAGTGTTGCAAACAACTGGATGGCAAAATGAAAGGCAATATTAAATTTATTCCATCTTTAATGCTTATGATTCGGTTGAACATGAATGATGTGAACCTACCTCCTGGCCCTCTTTGTCTGTGCTGTCTTCTGCATGGCTAGCCACCGTAAAGAGAAACTGCAAGAGTCTGTGTAGGGTGTCGCAGTTACAGGGAGGTAGAAGATAAATAAGAAGCTGTAAGGTGCTTAGTTGTTCATCTGGCTCTAATACTAAGAGGGAAAAAGAAAAATCTAAGAAAAACATTGAAACTAACCTAAATGCAATACACATACACTCGGCAGTGCTCCAGCGAAAAGGAATAATATAACAAAAGAATTGTTTAAGGAGTTTACTGACCATGTTTCCCACACATTTTCCAAGGTAGGCTGATACAACTTTAAATACATATCAGTTGTACAGAATATTTCTGTTTTATTCTGTGATCTTGTCTCAGCCAATAGTGGAGTTGTAGGATTAATAGTGTCTGCTATCTCAGATTTAAATTCTGTTTAAGTTATTGGAAACAAAAGTAGGGTTTGGCCTAGTGTGCCTTATCGTCACTTTACATACATATATACTGGATATTGGTGGCTGCATGTACTGGCATCCAGGAAAATGTTAAAGTATTCTATTTGTATTTATGCTTTAACCATTTTTAATTAGTTTTCTTACAACTTTCTTTCCTAGAGTGTGACTAGGAAACCCGAAAAGCAAGGAGCACAAATTCTGCACTGTCTGTAGCCAGTTCATACTTCTAAATGCAATGTTAGTCGACAGTAGAGATGGGTCTGAGACAGGATCTCAAATCTGAAACCCACAGATGGATCTGAGTACACATATGAGTTTGCAGCTTGAACGCCTTTCTTATATGGGCTAAATTTAAACACTCAGAAATCTGGAAGAGCTTGAATTCAGATTTTCAGCTTGAGACCTCAACAGGAAGGAGTATTTTGAACCATGGTTGTGAGGCCCATGAATTGTCATGAAGTCTGAATCTGGGTATAAGCTTTGGATCTTGGATTTCAGCCTGTGTGATGAGGAGGTGTCCAGCCGTCAGCCCACCCCAATCATGTGGCTTGGCTCTTTAAGTTTTGAAAGGTCCTTACAGGATAGGGGTTATTGATAGAGAGGAAGCATTCCTAGGAATAAGTGGTGCTTGGGCAAAAATCTCAAGGAGCCTTGTGGAGGGGGAAAGGCAAGACTCCCCTCTCACTCAACTAACTGGGAAATGAGCTAGGAGAAGAGGACCATTAATGCTACCTCCTCCCTCACAGCAGGAGGATTAGTGGGCAGAGTGGTAACAAGTCCATGAAAAATGTGGCATAATCACATGGCTCTGTCATTTGCCTCACTACTCCATAAAGCCCAAAATTTGAATCTAATGATGTAGACTCTTCCACCTGAGCAAGCCCCATTGATTTTAATGTGACTCTGAATGAGCATAACAATCTGCCTTTGCAGATCCAATTATAGAATCAGGGTTTAATATATTACACGGATACCACCACCAGTATATGGTGTGTGTATGCACATGGATAAATAGAATGTGATTTTATATAGATACTGAATAACCTCCATGTTGTTGAGAATTTTTTTTTCTGTGCTTTATCTATCCAGCACCAAAAGCAAGTAAACCCCTTTGCAACATATGAGACGATTCACAAATATTTATAATGAACTGGAAGTAGAGGGAGCTAGGGCTCTTAAATAAAATGTTATTAGTGGCTTTGTGGAACATGTAGAATTGAGCTTGTGGAAAAACACTAAAAGAAGAGGTTGTAAAACTCACAGAGAGTGTTGATGAAGGCAGTGTAAAGTTCTTTGGTGAGAAGTGGATCTGGCATGTCTCGTAGAAATTCCTTTAATAAAGCAGCTACGTCATGGATGCTGTGTTCTTCTTCTAGCGCAACATCTACACCACGGTCAAACTCTTCCCGTAACTGGGAAAAATAAGGACAAAAGAATAGTCACATCACAGCATCCTCATTAGTATATAGTACATTACCTAAGAGAACATAATTTTAGGTATGGATTTACTCACATTAGCATTTCATGTTTGCTGTTCCTGGGAAGGGCAGGTACACAACTCACAATTATTTGCTGTCTATTTCCATTATTATACAGAATCCTTGGTATGTACCAGAGTCATTTTTTTATTTAAAAGGGAGGAGGATATTTTTGTTTTTCAATTAATTTATGGCATTCTTTTATCAAAAACAGAGTGTAAATGAATTTAAAACTCATGAAAATAAGAGAATAATATACTTGCTGGAACCAGTTATAATAAGAGTATGTAGTAGACACGGTTTTCCCATATAGCCTTACTCCATTAGCCCTGTTATTCAGCTCCAGAGCCCTTCAGGAGCAGAGATAGACTAGAAGTCATGCTGCATAGTGTAGCAACTTTCATAATAGGAATAAATAACTAAGAGGCCAACAGTCTAATTTCTCTTGTGACTGGAGATTGCATTGGACTCCAGGTTTCTAGAAGCAAGATGTCAAATTTGCAAACATGTGGCATCTTGCCCTGATATTTCCTGTTCCTCCTAACCATGTATTTATCTTCACAAAGTGATCATCATTAAAAAGTGAACACACAACAAAGTGATTTCACCACCGAATCGGAGTTCTACTATTGTTCCTAGCCACAATCGCAGTTAAGAGCCCAAGAAATGATCAAGTCCAGAATGATGGCAGCAACAGACTTGCCAAAGGGAACACGGTGAGTCTACGGGTGTTTACACTACCATGTGGGGTCGATCTAAAATACTCAATTTCAGCTACGGGAATAGAGTAGCTGAAGTCGACGTACTTAGATCTTCTTACAGCGGCGTCTTCCGGGCTGATAGACTAGTATAGACCCGATAAATCAACGCCCACCGGATCACTCACTGCCTGCCAATTCGGTGGGTAGTGTAGACAAGCCGTAAGCCACTAGCCCTGCCTCCTCCTTATACATTGCCAATTTTGCATAGGGAGTGCACACTGAACCCTGTAAAAGGTTGCCACAGTATGTGTGCTACCCCTGTACCCACAGAAGTATTCTGCACATTCTTTCTTCAAACTCAACCCTGCTAGTCTTGTATTCAAAGTTCAAATAGTGATTTATGAACTTATGCTTTCTAGGAGTATATTACTTCAAACCTTTGCTGGCATGCAGAGGAATTTCAAATATTTAAATCATCCCGATGATTAAATTATAGGTAAATGTGGCTCGGAACAAAAAATGAGGGCCCTTCCCCACCAACCTCCTTGTAGTGGGAATGAGGTGTTTACAGGCATATCACAGACTCAAGTGCAGGCAAATCACCAGGAAAGTACATGCTTACTTTGATCTCAGTCTTTAGCAATGGGAAATCATGTAAAGGTAGATGTGTGTGAAAAATGCCACATTTTCTAATGCAAACCTGGTCCAAAGGTTGACACTCTGGGAGTGTTTGAGGGTCTGGTGTAAAAACTAGGTGGTCCCCTTTTCACTGTGAGTCTTGCTATTAAGTGTGGGATTCCCACGCTTGAGCATGAAGCTTAGATCAGCCGATTTGTTTGTAATCCATTATTCCACTTCCCCGCCCATGAGACCCTGCTTTGCGGGTATCATTTTTCTAGCTGAGGATGTCAAGGGATTCCATTCACAAACCAATGCCAATTCTCAGATTGAGTAACAGAGCTACCATGGAGCATCATGAATGGAGCTGACCGAATAACTGAAGTTTTCGGTTTAATGGCCAAACCAAAAAACTCAAAGCAACCTTGTTCTGGTTTATTTGAATTGACATTTTCAAAATAAAAGATTGAATTGAAATGATATTTTCTAAACAAAATGGATCCCACAAGGTGGGGCAAAGGATTACCACTACTTCTAATAACACCTAGCTCTTATATAATGCTTATGGATCTATAGATCACAAAAGGTCACCAGAATGGCCTTCAAAGGGATGTTGTAATTAATAAAACATCAGACATACATTGTCAAAGGAATTATTTCAGTATGAGGTATAATATAAGCAGTATAAAAAGGCAATGTCTTTCCATTTCTCATTAAGAGATCTCTCAGACACACTGTTTCTAATTACAGTCTTTTCATCAGACTTTAGGAAGCATACCTGGTAAGCATTAAACAATGGCTTCCTATTGAGGTTTAAGAGATTACAGGTAAAATGATTTATATATTTGCAATTGCTCTAATGCTTCCTTCCCCGGTCAACAAGCCAAACAAATCTCCTGGCAAACACGTTTCTTTGTTCTTTGCAAAGAAATTCACCTGAAATAGAAAACTCTCACTTCAGAAAACTCTTGTCCATGTTGTATGCAGGAAAGCCTGTGAACAGTTGTGGAAGCACAACTAAAAAAGTGTTTTTAAAGCCTTCTATGGTACAGAAAATGGACAGAATTTTAATTGAAATCAGACCACACATATCCCCCACTCTATGTTCATGATGACCGCATTTATTATTGTTACTGCAAGAGGTCCAGATATTTCCATGTTGTTTAATAAAATTCATGAGTTGATTTAATTGAATGAATTAGTTTAATTTAATACAAAAATACCAAACTATTTTTCTTTGCTAAGTTTTTGAAAGCTCGGTAAAAGGAAAAACAGATAGTAAATGACTTTCAAAGTGGAGCTTAGCTCATTGCCAAGTTAATGACTGCCCAGCCTCTGGTTCATTCCACGGGAATGATATAATTGTAGGTCTGCACTTGCCTTTGGTTAAACAGCAAATATTTTCTCGTTAATGCCTGTAGCTCAAATGGTAACTTATTTTTCCATGATTTTGCCAATTCAGTGGGTGATTTGTAAGCTATCTTGGCAGAATAAAAATGTCTAACTTCTTGGTACACAGCCCACTCAGCGGTCAGAACTGGCATACAGTAATCTACAACTCTAAGGATCCTTTCAGAATGCAGAGAGCAGAGCTAGATTACCCAGCGGAAGTTGATTTCTCTATATATAATTTAACATCCGGCAACTTCTGTGCATGAGATTTGTAATTTGGGTTTAATTTGTGATCGTCAACTCTTTCTTAGAACCGTCAGCCAAGAGTACCCCCTCCCCACCCCCCACCCCGCCTCCATTCAGTCCAGTTATTTGTCCACTTTTCTTTCAAACTTAAACCTTGACATGAAGTCTACTCAAATCTCATGCTCTACACTGCTTCTTCAGGTGTGAGATGATCCAGACACAACTGAAATTGCTAACCTGCTGAGACCCTGATACGGATTTCACCAAAGCTGAAGGTGGGCAGTTAAAATTGGGCAGAGGGAGCAATTCTTATTTGACCATTTTTGAAGTTGGAAAAATCAGCCTTAGTTCAAGATTTAGGTTAGAATTCTTGTTTTCTTTGAGCTGTTTTGCTCCTTTCTGACCAGGAAGGGACTGGAAACAGCCTATTCAGAGCTACCATAGATAATATCCAAATACCATAAAGTCACTTCTACAAAAAGCTCTACTTTCATCAGCTCTGTGAGAGGGGAAAAATAATCACTTTACTTGATATTCTATAAGTGAATAGTCAAACACAGTCAAGTTCATGTAACTAAATGTCTGCTCACCTGTCTGACTCTCTTTTTTGAGCTTCCAACTCTGAATATTCCAACTGTCTGGAGACCTGAAAGCACAGCATATTAGTAGACTGCTTCACTGACTAAAACTTAGTCAGAAGCTGCATTGAAACAAAAGCAATCTTAGCTATGTGCATTAGTACCACAGTAGAGAATAAAAGCATTTGTCTAAACACGTGTTTACCCAGCTCAGGAAACTTAAGGTGCCTTGGTTTCCCAATTTAATCAAACGTTTGGATGACCTGACCTGACGACCTGCAGCTCGGTGCCACTTTTTGTGCCATCTTTTCAGGAAATGTCAAGGCTACATCAACAGGCAGGCAGGCAGGTGGATGTTGTGGTGGTAATTTTGCTTTAAGAGGCACCACATCCAGGAGAAGTGTCCACAACTAGCAGAGCTGGGACACTGGGTGGAGGCCCATGGGGTGGGCCTTAGGACACTTCTGGCAGCCTGGGGTTTTAGGATTCTCCCCCTCCCCCCGGGTTGGTGTGTGGCCTCTGAAAACAAGGCTGAGTGTTTTCCTGCGGAGGCGGGAGAAGGAGGACTTTTAGGTTGAGCCAGAGCTATGAAGAACTTGACCTGACAAGGAGACACAGCAGAGACTGGCTGGGGAGGATGTTTTTATCAAAGGGGAAAAAGAAAAGAAGTTGTATTTGTACTTTTGGCGGGTTGCTTTTTAGTTGTTAGTCAGTCTGGTCACTTAGACTGTAAGTACAATGGGTGGGGGCCTTTATGTGCTACCAGAATACGAATAATTAATAATATTTTGCTGCTGTCTGAATATTCATGAGATATTCACTCACGAGCTAGCAAACATGAGTAAGAGGAAGTTACTCACTTTGTGCAATAACGATGGTTCTTCGAGATGTGTCCCCCTATGGATGCTCCACTTTAGGTGTCTGTGTGCCCCTGCACTGATTGGAGATTTTTGGTAGCAGTGTCCCACTGAGCCTGTGCATGTGCTCTCTCTCCCTCCTGGTCTGCCTCAAGGCTAATTAGCACTGCACAGGTGAACCCCCCTGTGACGGTGCTGTTCCTGGTGGGATCCAACTGTGAGTGTCAGATCAGGACAGATTGCTTCCAAAGGGGCAACTACAGCCCAAAGCTGAGGGTTTTCCACACTAAGGCAAACCAAACCAGCTAAACAGAAAAGACTTTGGTTTCACCCCACTGGCTAACCACAAGTCACACAAGCAATCCCCTTAAGACACTCCATTTTCCCAGTATCACCACCAGCAGCCACCTGTCCTGGGGATCAATGGTTATGAAAACCAATGCCCCAAAATAAAGAAAACGGTTCTCCCCAATTCCAAAGAATCAGGCCCCAGACCCAGGTCAATATACCAATCAGATCTTCCCACAAATCACGCTGTTGCCAATCCTTTAGAATCTAAAATCTAAAGGTTTATTATGCAAGGAAAAAGGTATATGTGAGGGTTAGGAATGGTTAAAAGAAATCAATTACATGCAGTAATGGCACATCTCTTGGTTTCGGCTTACGGCAAAGGTAGAATAATTGCAGGTTTAAATCAAAGTCTTTAGAAAGCATCCCATTTAGGGATGGGTCAGCACCTTAGTCCAGAGTTCACCTGTGTAGCAAAGTACATTCAGAGCTGGAAGCAAGACAGGCTGCAGGCTGGAGGTAGAAGACAAAATGGAGGACGTTCTTCCAGGCTTTATAGACTTCCTCCTGTGGGCGAAGACCCTCCTCCTCCTTATGCAGAGTCTGGTTGCAAACTGAAGGTTCACAGCCACATGGTTCAATTACCAGACTCTCAATGATTCAGTTTTTGCCCAGGCATGTCCCATTCCTGGGGAGGCTCCTCTCCTCGGGTGTGGACAAAGTTCATTGTGCAGTTGATGGCCCTTTAATGGGCTCGAGTTAGCGCCAGCCTGTCTGAGATTTCACCCAGGAGCCAAGCTTAAGTTTGAAGTACAGGCACCTTTTATCCAATATCCATAACTTCAGTTCCAAAACAGATATACACATATGGTCATAGATACCTGTTATGACCCCCTTCACATAATATTTGGTGCCCCAATGATCTATATGGTACCAAATTATTCCAGTAACGTGACACCCCCTCACTTTCTTCCCTACCACAGAGCCCTATACTCTGAGGTAGAGGAGAGGCGGGCGGGTTGTGGAGCACCCAAAGGGGGACACATCTCGAAGAATCATCGTTACTGCACAAGTTAACTTCCTCCTCTTCTTCGACATAGTGTCCCTATGGGTGCTCCACTTTAGGGGACTCCTGAGCAGTACCCATCACTGGAGGCTGGGACTTTGGAGTGGAGTCTTTTACTAGAGAGACTACTGTGGAGTCGAAGATGGTGTCAGCAGCCAAATCTTCAGCGACTGCATAATGTTCTGCGAAAGTATGGACAGAGGCCCAAGTCGTTGATAGGGGTATCCCTATGGAACATGATTGAGCTAGAAACTGATCTCGTGGAGTGCATATGGATGGAAGCAAGTTGCACCCTTGATAAGAGATTAATGCAACTAGAGACCCATTTGTATAGTCTTTGAGGCAATAACACAGAGCTTTTTGATCTTTCTGTGGACTAAAGGAAGAGTTTAGGGGATTTCCTGAAGTTCTTAGTCCTGTCCAAGAAGAATGTGAATGTCCTTCTAATAACTACCATATGCACAAGTGTCTCCCAGTTGTCACAACGTGGTTTTGGGGAAAAAACAGGGAGCTGGATCTGTTGATTCATATGGAAAGTGCAGAAAAAGTAGGGAGAAACTTGGGATATGGCCTTAGAGATACTTTGTCTTTAAAATAAAAAGGACGTGAATGATGCCATCAGGGCCGTTGTTTCTCTTGTGTGTCTAGTTGAGGTGATGGCAATTAGAAATGCTGTCATCCTGGACAGGTGTAAGAGAGACTAAGTTGGCCTGGACTCGGAGGGAGGTCTAGTCAAAGCCCTGAGAACTAGGTTAAAGTCCCAGGCTGGAGCATGTGGTGTTACATGGGGGAAGAGATCCCCATAAAGAATCTATGCATTAGTGGGTGAACAAACACCAAGTGGGAAGCCATTTTTGCCTCGAGATGTACCTTAAAGGGAGCTGCGTGAGAGTTTAAAATGTAGAGCAAAATCAGAGGAAAGATGAGGTTGGGTCTGTGTGTTTGGAATGGCACGAACTTGGAGTCCTTTCCATTTTGTAGATAAGTATGTCGAGTGGTCAACGCGTGGTTGTGTTGCAGAGCTTTAAGCTTGCCAGAGCATTCTGCTTCTAAGCCTCGCAACTAAGAAAGAGCCTGGAAGTGGAGGACCCACAGGTCGGGGTGAAGGGTCAGCCCATTGTTTTGAGAGAGCGGGCAAGGACTAGGCTGAAGTCAGAGAAACAGGAGGACATATTGCCATCTGTGTCAGGTAAGGGAGCCAGACTTGCCATAGTCAAGAGGAGCAATCAGAATAACGCTCTCTTTGCTGCGTTGAATTTTCAGCAGAATCTGGAAAAAGACATACAAGTGGGCCCTGTCCCATGAAAAGATGAGGGCAACTGCCAGTGAATGTTTCCCCAGGCTGGCTCTGGAGCAGTAAGAAGGGCCTTTCTTCTTCCGATAAGTAGCAAAGAGATCCATAGGCCGGATTCCCCAAAGGATGGCTATATTTTGAAGCACCTCTAAATTCAGTGTACACTCATTGTCGTGAGAAAATTCCAACTGAGACTGTCGGTTGTCATGTTCTGTATCCCTTGAAGGCAGGACAGCTGAGATGAGCACATTGTGATGGGTACATCAGTTCCAAAGTTTGAGTACTGTCTTGTAGAGGGAGGGAGATCTGGCAGCTCCTTGGCAGTTTATACAAAACACAGAGGTAACATTAAGTCCATCATGACCTTTGGGTTTTGTTTTTGATGAACGGCAGAGTTTGCGCACAGGCACTCCTGACAGCCCTTAGCCTCAGTGATATGGAAGGTCATTTCTGTGGAAGAACATTTGTCTGAACCTGAACCTTGTTGTTGGGTAGGTGAGCTCCCCAGCATATTAGGGAGACGTGTCCCCAGGTGGTGAATGTGGGTAAGTGAGAGGAGCGCTCTCACTCGTACTGCATCAGGTTGGCGCTTATAAAGTCCAGTCACTGTACTGGGGTTAGTATACCACTACAATGAAGAGAACCTCGGAGAATACTCTATGTGGAGGAGCCTGAACCAATAATGATCCTGTTCCAGGGGTAAGCAGTACAAAATCTCCTGTACGATGGTTGTATTGAGATATGGAAGAAGGCACTCTGTAGGTTCAGGGCCGGAAAGCAATCTCTTTGCTCAAGAGCAGGGTCTCAAACTCAAATGACCACGAGGGCCACATGATGACTAGTGCACTGGCCCGAGGGCCGTATCACTAACATGCCACACCCTCCCCCGTCGCTGCCCCCGGCCCTGCCCCCACTCCACCCCTTCCATGAGGTCCCCCCCTGCCCCACCTCCTCCTCTGAGCACGCAGCTCCCCGCTCCCTCCTGGAACGCGCTAGGCACCACCAACAGCTGTTTGGCAAACAAAAGGGGGAGGGATAGCTCAGTGGTTTGAGCATTGACCGGCTAAACCCAGGGTTGTGAGTTCAATCCTTGAGGGGGCCATTTAGGGATCTGGGGCAAAAAATCTGTCAGGGGACAGTACTTGGTCCTGGTAGTGTAGGCAGGGGACTGGACTTGACCTTTCAAGGTCCTTCCAGTTCTATGAGATAGGTATATCTATCTATATATACATAAAGCAAGAGCAATATAGGAAGTCCAGAGCTAGAAACACAAGCAAACAAATCTAATTTAACAAGAAATCACCAGCCTCAGAAGATTCAAGCTTTTTTACCGCTCCTGGCTGCCACTGCAGAAGGCTCCTGCGAAGCGCCGCCCCAGCTTGTTTATTGAGGCCGCAGCAGCAGTGCCTGGAAGCCAGGGCTCGGCAGCGGCCCAGCCAGGGTGCTTCGCGGGCACCCTCTGCAGCGGTGGCCAGGAACGGTAAGCCACGCTCCACGCCGCCCTCCCTCCTCCCTCTGTGGGAGGCTTACTTCTCCTGGCCACCACTGCAGGGGACTCCTATGAAGCTCCCTGGCTGGGCCGCTGCCGAACCCTGGCTTCTAGGTGCTGCTGCTATGGCCTCAATGAACAAGCTGGGGCGGCGCTTCGCAGGAGCCCTGTGCAGCGGTGGCCAGGATCGGTAAGTCTCCCGCAGCGGGAGGCGGGAGGGTGGCAGGGAGCCTGGCTTACTGCTCCTGGCTGCCGCTGCAGAGGGCTTCTGGGAAGCGCCGCCCCAGCTTGTTCATTGAGGCCATAGCAGCAGTGCCTGGTAGCTGGGGATCGGCAGCAGTCCAGCCAGGCAGCAGAGAAACCTCCGCTTCTGGCCCCTCCCTCCCGCAAACTGCTATGGGGTGGGGGGCACCAGGAAGCTTGGCGGGCCGCAAGGAAGGGCTTCGCAGGCCGCATGTTTGAGACCCCTGCTCTAGAGCCTATCCTACCTGCTGTGAAATAAGGTAAGGTGACTTCTGAGTGGCGTGACAGGTGTACAGATGACAGCTGATGCTGTACGGCATCATTGTTCAGGCCCTCGACCAGCTCATCAAAAGTGCTTATAAGAGGCAGTTTGAGAGGTCACGAACTGGGGTGCAGACTTATCACTTTTGAGCCCTGGGCCTTACACTGTGGCTCATATCAGCACTGAAATGGGGGTATTGAGAAGATTATAATCTGTAGTGTGGTTGAGAGGGATATCGTCTCTTCTGTCCCAAGGAGTGTAGCATAGTCCAAGAATCCTTCAGGATGTGGAGAGAAAATCTGTCTTCTCCACAAAGAGTTTGGCCCTTCAAACTGGAAGTCTGTACCTCTTTGGGCAATCAAGAGAGGCGTAGCCAACAAAAAAACCCACAACACGCCTCAGTACCCCTGTCATGGAGACTGGGCGGGTAGTTCTAACAGCTACCTCCATTGGTATCTCTAGGACCAATCTGGCTATTAACTGTCCGTCTCTAAGAATGGTCTGAATCTGTTCTTTTTGTGTTTCCAGTAATGTTCCAGAAACATACTGGGTTTCCCATGATTAATAAAACTGTATTTGGCCATGACAGTTTGGTAATGTATTACTCAAACAGTAATGTCATCGATGAATACGCCATCTCGGAAAGCCTGATAGCGTGGAGTTGACTTGGGATTATGTTGCTTGCTTCGTGCATTAACTACATCCACTATGATGGAGTTGGGTTGTGGATGTTGAAAACAAAGTCTGCCTCTTTGGGTAGAGATGCAGTGTTATTTTTGTTTACACTCTGTTGCTGGTTGGTGCGATGGAGGCTGGTATCTGCCAGATGACTTTGGTAGGATTTAGAATCAGCTCATTAATTGGGAGGACAATTCTAGATGAGAATGTGGTGTGCAGAATTTCTACAAACTAGTGATGAGTATCAAACACCTCCTGTAGGGGAATCTGCAGCTCATCTGCCACCCTCTTGATAAGATCTAAAAAGTTCTTAAATCTTCACATAGTGATGAGGGGTGGGCAGCATAGACTCATCTGGGAGAGTCAGGAGAAGTGTGCTGGAGTGGTAGCTTCCTCTTCAAGTGGTATGCATTTTTTTTTCTCTCCTCTTCATCCCCCTGTTTTGAGAAAGCTTTCTCCTACCCTGGGTCAGGTGCTCTTCCATCCTGGCTCAGGTACCAGGCTGTAGTAAACCATCCGGTGGACTCTCTCTGAGAGACACTGGAGACGGTCGCAACACATGTGTGTACATCGCCGAAGAGTTACAATATGGCCTTGGGAAGGAGAGGGAGGAAGGCGGGCATGGGCAGTGGGCTTACCTCAGGAGGCCCGTACCTCGATTATAGGCCTTGATGAGGGGCCAGGGAATGATCTCCTCCTGGCCAGTGTCAGATCAGTCAGTGAGTAAAGGTGCCGCTGACTGGGGTACCGGCAGGATACAATCCGGTGCGAAGAGTGATTCTGGATGCCAGGATGTGGTCAATACCAGGATCCTGGTTCCAAGTAATGGTGACTGTGGTTCTTCCTCAATCATCAGGTCTCTAGAGTACCAGAGCTCATGCAGTACCATGGATTCATTTGGTACCACAGAGAACTGTACCTTATCAGTACCGATAGTGGGGAAGAGCATTCCCTAAATGAAGAGTTTTGCCCAGTACAGAAAATTTGTTGGTGCTTTTTTTTTTTTTTTTAAGAGATGGTACTGTAATTGTCTCTCCCTGGGTACTGAGGCCACAGGTCTCCAGAGTATCAGAGCACATGTGTTACCATGGGGTCATGTGGAACCACAGAGGAGCATCTGTAGTCAGTATTGATGGTTGGGAAGGTGCAGAACACTTCCTAGATAGGAGTTTTGTTGCACCTGGTACCAAAAGGTTTTGCTGTGCTGTTCTTTTAGAGATGGTACGGTAGGTTGCCTCAGAGCATGACTGTGGAAGCCCCTGGTATGTGGGTGCCTTAGCAGAATTGACAGCAGGGCTTCTCTGTGCTGCTTTTTTAGACACGGTACAGTAACTGTCCCCTCTCGGTGCCATAAGAGCAGAGAAGCACAGAGCTCACAGCAGGAAGCCCTGTCCTCTCGGAACCTCACATCTCTGGTGCCGAGGTGTCCGTGCAGAATGCAGAGCTCACATCAGGAAACCCTTTCTCAGGTTTCTGCTTCCAAACTTCAGCGCCGAACCGGTGCGGTAGCTGAGCTCACAGCAGGAGGTTCCTCTACTGTTATTGTCCTACCGACGTGGCCACTCTGGGGTGTCCCACTGGCTGGCCACTACTCGGCCATGGTGCTGAGATGGCCACACTGGGGAGCACCCCTCTGGCTGGCCAGTTGCTCAGAGGAGCCTTTCCAGGGGGAGTCTGCAGGTGGTGCTCGCTCTCTCTCTCTCTCTCTCTCTCCTCCTCTTCATGAGGACCCCTTTTGAAGTGAAGGCTCCGAGGATAATCCGGGGTCAACACCCAATGGAGTTCCCCGCAGGCTGAAGTGTTTTCTCCATAGGGCGTATTTTTCAGAGTTAAAATTTTTATTAAAGCTAATGTTCAACATGAAAACATACACAGATTGAGAGGTAAGGTATTGGACATCTGGAGTCAGGCTGGAGTTATGGGCGATTGTAGGTAGTAGCTACAGGTATTACAAGGCACATGCATATCACATATCCAGCTTAGCTCCAGATTGGGGTGTGGGAGTTTTTAAAGTGTTACTACAGCTCAAAGCTCCTGTGATGCTGAAGTTTTAGGTGTGGCAGGTAAAGCACTTCTGTGAAGCTCTCCCAGGCACATTGAGTATCTGGCTATTACAGGAACTGACTCCTGGCAGGAGAGGCACCGCTTGGAGCAGAGAGAGCTAGGCAGGCCCCTGGGCAGGGGGTTGTCAACCTCTAGCAGGGAGGAATGCAGAAGGACTGAAAAAGAAAATAATTATGAGTCTACTAGATGCCTGGGGGTGGGGGGAAGAGGAATGCCCCCAGACAGGGCAGGAAACTGAAGTTCTTTTCTTTTCTCTTCTTTTCTCTCTCTCTCTCTCTCTCTCTCAAAAAAAGGAGAACAAAGGTAACAAAAGAAACATTACTTATGATAACACAGGTAAGGAAGAGACAAGCATCAGAGGCTAAAGGAAGTAGAGAAGGAAGTGAGGGGGAATCGATCCTGCAGAGCTAAATAGCCATGAGGGAGGGAGAGCACATGCCAGGCTCAATGGGACACTGCTACTAAAAATCTCCAATTACACAGATACCTAAAGTGGACCCCCCATAGGGACCCATAGCACTACTCGAAGAAGAATCAAAGAACTTGTCAACCGGTCTCACTTTACAAGCAGGTTGTTATTGAGTGATAAGAATTTGAGATCATAATAATAGTTCGTATTATCTAGGTAAATAATGTTATTACCAAGAAGTGGGTTAAAATATACTATAAATGGTTTTAAAATGCACATCACACTATACATTATAAGAACATGTATATGTATGCTTCTCTGAGTATATAATGTTTTAGTTCTACATACATGAACCCTAATTAAAAAATGTATCTAAAACAACACGAAATACACTTACCATGTTTTTCTAAATGCTGGCAGCAGCTATCTACAAGCCGGGGAACCTGTCTATAAATAGGATTCAGACTTAGTTTCTTATCCCTTGCCTTTTCTTTCTTGCTTTGAGCTTCAGCTGGCAAAGAGAGTTGTAGAGCTTCTAGCAGTCGGGATTGACTGTCATCAAGATCTGTAATAGAGTCCACAGACATTGCGCCCTGTAAAGTACACATACATGTACAATCAGTAAGGATGGAATCAACTAAACAGTTCCCTTCCTACAAGAGCTTATCTAATGACGTCTTTTGACCACTGATGTTGTATATTAAATAACATACATACAAAGTGCCCCGATTCTCCCCTTCTTGACACAGTTTTACACCAATGGTGTTATAGCAGTATAAAATGAGTGTTCTGGAGTGGAGAATCAGGCCCACTGCATAAAAGAATCCCAATTCACCATTATTCTGCACTTTGTGTAATCACCTATACTAGTGCAAAGAGGGTATAAAACAGTACCAAATGCTTTATACCTACTTTGTGCTCATTTTTACTAGTGTAACTGCATAATGTGCGGGACAGTTGTAAATCAGGCCATGTGTGTGTGTGTATACACGCACATTATCTATATATACATATGAGCGTATGTGTATATTCACACTTTTATATTGGGCCCTCATCACTATTTTTTTCTGCATCTTGTGTAATAACCCCAATGAAAAGGAATACAAAGTATATTATATACACACACACACACTTTATATACATAGACACATCTACAGTACTTCAGATAACTCTGCATGATCCTGCGATGTATTTTTACTTTTGAGTTGTGAAGGACCAGGGATAGGCTGTTCATGGAGCTCCTTTTTGACAATTTTGTCTTTGCCTATTCTAAATATTTTTAAAACATTTAACATTTTAATAAAATCTTTAAATACATATGTTTTTGAGCCAGAGGAAGGCACAATCTCCCATACACTGAAAAAGGCATAAGAGGTAAAACACTTCCAAAAATTGACACCTAAAAATGAAGGTCAGCTATTCCCAAACATAAAAATGATTAATATCCCTATGCAGCGTTGCTGTAGCTACGTTGGTCCCAGGACATTAGAGAGACAAGGTGGGTGAGGTAATATCTTTTATTCAATGTTGGTTCAACAAAAGATACTACCTCACCCACCTTGCCTTTCTAATATTCCTATAACATTCCATTCCATTGACTCACCCTGTTTAAATTCCTAGGCAAAAACTTTTTTGGGATACAGTTAAGCGTGTAGATCACAATAATATTTAAAAAGATTTTTTTTTTTAGTAACTGTTTTAATTCCATTGACATTTATTGGCAATCTAATCGGTTTCTTAATAAAGCTGGCATAATAATTTCCTTTTTTTATTTACAGATTTTAAAAACCTTGATATAAAAACATCTACTGTAAATTGTTATATTTCCTTCCATTACAGAGAACATATTTATTATAACTAAAGATGCAGTGCAAAGAAATTCAGTACATATTATTCTATGGAACATAAGCCACTGTAGAATTCAAATCCAATACTCTGCTGGAAACCCTAGTAACCTCTTTCAATGCAAGATGTTCTGCTGACAGAGTATACAAATGCCACAATTTGTGTTGGTGAAACATGTAAGCACATAGAACCTGAGCAGTTCAGATGACATAAGTTACTAATTCTGCTGGTACAATTCTGTCAGCCCACAACTTTATAAATATTTCTCGCCCTTGGACAAACTTATGAAGTCCACTGGGGTCTGACTGAATTTTAAAATCTTTCATTAATAACATCTAAAATAAGCATATGACCTTATCAAAAATAGTCCTGTTTCCTGGATCTCATGGAAGACTTATGAATAAAACAACCTCAAAGTTGCTAGACTAATTCTTTTTCGAGATTCAGTTTTACAAAATAATTACAAGATCTTTCACAAAGTCAACTTCATCTCATTTTTCAATTTCATTCTCTCAAAAATGCTTGGTCTGACTCCCCTCAATTCCTCTCAAAGGAAAAATATGAGTAGCATTTATTACTGCTTGTTGCAGTACCATCTGATTTTAAAAAAAAATTGGTAAAGAGCTCAAATTTCAACATTATCTATTATACTGCAATGTTGAATCAGTTCAGAGCATGGCATCAAGTTATAAAACCCAAGGGATGAAACCCCGCAAATAAGAGGCTTATCAGATAATCGTATCATATGCAGGAGCAACATTCTATTTCAATTTAGGGTCTAACGACTAGATCTGACTCCCACTGACATCAGTACAAGTTGGGATAGGGCAGTGATGGCGAACATGTGGCACGTGTGCCGCTGCCAGCACGCCGAGCCGTCTCTGTGGGCACGCCCTGACTACAGTCATACACTGTAGTCACGGCGTCGGCTCCCGCGGACTACATCTCCCACAGTTTTCTGGGGAGAACCCTCCCCAGAGCAGCGGTCGCCAACGGTGGTCCGCGGACCACTGGTGGTCCGCGAGAAAAATTGGGTGGTCCGCGGAGCCGTAGCCGGAGGAGAGGGGCGGGGTCAGTAAGAGGCGGGGGAGGGAGGAGAAGAGTGGAGCCGGAGCCGGGGCGCGAGGCAAGGCAAGCCGAGCGGGGGAGGAGAGCACTGCAGGAGCGGGGGGCGAGAGGGAAGAACAGAGAACGCGGCAGGAGGGGGGGGGAGAGGGAAGAACAGAGAACGCGGCAGGAGGGGGGGAGAGGGAAGAACAGAGAACGTGGCAGGAGCGGGGGGGAGAGGGAAGAACAGAGAACGCGGCAGGAGCGGGGGGGGGAGAGGGAAGAACAGAGAACGCGGCAGGAGCGGGGGGGAGAGGGAAGAACAGAGAACACGGCAGGAGCGGGGGGGAGAGGGAAGAACAGAGAACACGGCAGGAGCGGGGGGGAGCCCGAGCTACGCCGCACTGCTGGAGGGGGGGGGGTGAGCCGCGCTGCTGGAGGGGGGGGGGTGAGCCGCGCTGCTGGAGGGGGGGGTGAGCCGCGCTGCTGGGGGGGGTGAGCCGCGCTGCTGGGGGGGTGTGTGAGCCGTGCCGCTGGGGGGGGGGTGTGAGCCGCGCCGCTGGAGCGGGGGGGGGGGGTGTGAGCCGCGCTGCTGTGCCCGGGGGGGGGGGGGGCGAGTCGAGCGGGGGTGTTGGCACTTTGAAAAAAACAAGTCGTTTTGGTTTGCAGTTTGGGCACTTGGGCTCAAAAAGGTTTGCCATCACTGGGATAGGGTGACCAGGTGTCCAGATTTTATAGGGACAGTCCCAATGTTTGGGTCTTTTTCTTATATAGGCTCCTATTCTGCGTTCCTCCCCTCCCCCCAATGCCCTGTCCCGGTTTTTCACATTTGCTGTCTGGTCACCCTAAGTTGGGAGTGGTCAGGCTGGGCATTACACAGCAGTGGAGGGAATAATCTTCCTTTGCAGACATCGTCTTCTGCACAGCATGGTGATTGCCGACACCTGTGCTGCTCCTAGACTCCTGCCCCCACCTCATGCCACAGAGCCACACTTGTTCTGCTGCCAGGGGAGCCCTCCACGAGCTGAGAGGCAGGGGCATGATTTACCAACAAGGGCCTGTTTTGGATCTCACACATAGTTTATCCTACTGTTATTTTCACCAACTTTAATAGAATTACTTCTGATTTATGTGACATGTAACTCAGGTCATAATGATCTTTACTAGTGGGTGCTAATAATTAGATTAATTTCTGTTTGGACTGTAAATTAGAATAGGATTACCTATGAACAACAGTCACATATGTGTAGTCCACCTACCATCACCAGTTGAAAAAAATATACAAGGTCAGGGCCTGCAGAACTGGACAGGCTAATTAAAACCAAAGTGGAGGAAAACTGAAAGCCTTGTATCCCTTATGGTGCTGTAATAATCATGCAGTGCCCATCTTGTTCTCTCCTATCTTGTTCCCAGTTGGAAAAAAAGGCTGACTATTAAGATTACAACTTCCATCATTAAGCAGGGCTGGCTTGAACCACAATCAGCTTTATTTAAATGTGGTCAGATACCATCATGAACAAGTTTAATTTTTGGTGCTGACCAAACGTGAGGCCCCCGGAGGTTCCCCAGTGTGCATTAAGCTGTTACGGGTAACCTTACCCTTCTCCTGGCACGTGGTGCTGGCTCTGGTGTGTTAGGGGAAGTGGATTCATTTGGTGTTTCCGAGGTCGAGCTAAGAGATGAGTTACTGCTTGAGAGTTCTTTGTTCTGTCTTTTAGTTCCAAATGGTAACAGAGAGGCTACAAAGTCTGACACATCTTTCTGCTCTTCCCTCTGAGAATCCTGCTTGAGTTTGTAAGCCCGGTCATTAGCAATCACTTGGGACAAGGGCATTCCAAAAGCCTGGGGTACAAATTCTGCAACAAGAATAGAATTATTTATTTGATAAATTTGTTTCACTTTATACCAAACTTGTAAAAACACCAATCATCCCAAGACTCTTGATGGCAAAACTTCCACTGACTTCAATGAAGTAAAGTAAAGATTTCACCCAAGGTGTTCTCAGTGAGGGATCTGCACCTGGAACTTTGCTAGCTGGTCTAAGATCATAAGGCCTTACACCATGCTTTGATTTAGTCAGCTTTCTTCTGTGGGAAGAACTTTGATTTTTTAAAATGAAGAGTCCCTTAAGTTCTTAGTTGACATTAGTACTAAAGTGACAAAATGTGGTTTTTAAAATTGCTCAAGTGCTTAGAGATCACAAGAGGCACGTTTTAGAAATTTAATAAAACAAAACACAATAGGGCACTGGCAAGGCCTGAAACAAAAATACTATAATGAAAAAGAAGCTTTTTGTATTTATTATGGAACTCTTCTCTCCTAAGAATAAGCCAAGGCATACTGACAACATTAGAGTGAGTTATTACTGAAGCAGCTTAAGTGTAAACAGTAAGAAATACTTTTAAATTCACAGAGAACGGGTGGAAAACAAGCATGGAAGAAGAAGAAGGTTTCCAGAATTTCTGGCTGAAAAGACAAATATTTATTCACAGAAGTGTTTTCTCTAGAAATAACCAGCAATCCACCAGGTTCAGCCTCCTTGGGATTCAGGAGGCTGAACTAGGCCCTAAATGTTTACATTCCACACAGAAACAAAGGCAAATCAGATAATTCTCAGTTGCTGAACAAATCAAGTTTAAAAGTTTCATGGTCCATCTCTAGTTTTTTTTAAAGTATAAAATATTTAAAATAAAACAAAACAATCATATTCCAGAGACTTAAACTCCTGCAGTGATGTCACTATGCAAGTACCTTCTGAATTTTATTATGTGGTTCTAGTTAGTGTTCAAGGAAAATACCTCACTATTTATTTTTAAGAGGAGGCTGTTGGAGAGGGAGCTAAGAATCAGCTCACCGATAAAATCTTGCAGGAGAAATCCTTCCGAGGGGGCATATCTCTCTGGAATGCAAGGATGCACAGTGAAAGAAGGGATGCTTAAACTAACACCCATATCACTGTCTACAGACAGATAAACGGCTCTGTTTCTCCTGTTATCAAAATTAGAAGTGAATATGTAAGGGAACAGGATTTAAGCTGTCAGCATGCCAGACATCCCATTCAGATCAACACTGACATTTTATTACTCCTCCAGACTGAGCACTCCCACTGCGAGCAGCAAAACAGAATGTTTGGGAAATGTTTAGGGACACACACAGACAACAAGATGGATAGCCAGAGTGACTATAAATACAAGGGGGTGGAGAAGAGAAAGACAATGACACCAGTAGAAGCTGAAAACACTGACTACAGTATTTGGGTGGGGTTGCTTGCTCTAATGTTTAGTTTTTCACATTCAGCAAGATTTGTTGTACCCTGCTGTGATGAGTAACTCAAACAGTAAAAACAAACAAAAAAGGTACTTAAGTTTTTGAGCCTTTTCTCTTTAATTAAATGATGACAGATGTAGCTGTCAAAAATGACAAAAAACGGATATAAATCTGACTAAAGAATGTTCCGTTTTCTTTTGCTGCCTATGATGACCTTAGAAAACCCTGGGATTTAGATAGATAGATAGATAGATAGATAGATAGATAGATAGATAGATAGATAGATAGATAGATAGATAGATAGATAGATAGATAGAATCTGCGTAAAATTAGTAGAACTAGATCTGATCCTGAAATATCAGTGATTAAATCACACAGTACCACTGTTCAGTGTGTATTATTATGCCCCTTTGATAAATGAAGTTAGACTGTACCTGCATGGTACAGCAATAGTGCAGGGATGCACCAATCAAGGAGAGGATGCATCCGACGAAGTGGGTATTAGCCCACGAAAGCTTATGCTTCAAAACTTTATAGTTAGTCTTTAAGGTGCCACAGGACTTTGTTACCTTGACATAGTACTGTGACCTATATCAACACATACTTCATAAGTGTGCATTAGTGTGCATCAGCAGAGTCTACACAGACTGTGCAGTGGAATTTGCATCCCAGCTGGTGCACACTAATGCACCACACAGACATAGACAAGTTCTTGGACCCTCAAAAAAGCTTGTAAATAAAGATTTTCTTAGGCAACTATTTAAGAGGTTCAAAACCTTGGGATGGAAGATAAAATCCTGCCACACATTCAAAACTGGTTAAGAGAGAGAAGACAAAGTGTATGAACAAGTGGCCAGTTCCTTGTGCATAAGGAGCTTATGATAAAGCATGTCACAAATCAGTAAAGAACACTGGTTCTAGAAGTATCTATTTATTACCTAGCTTTAAAATGGAATGAATAGCAAACAGAATTTTCTCACAAAACTAAATGACTAAGTTTACTCAAAACTAAAGAAGACCGTGGCGGAAAAAGGTAGGAAGTTTAGCAACATGGTGGATGATTAAATTTACTGCAGTCAAGTGCAAGGTAGCATACACTGAACGAAATAATTAAAAATATGGTTATTCTTTGTTTAAAAAGGAGTAAAGTATCAGAGTAAAATAAAGTTATGAACGTCTCGGGAATGGAGGTTGTTTGTAACTCTGAAATGTTCGTAACTCTGAACAAAATGGTATGGTTGCTCTTTTAAAGCTTACAACTGAACATTAATTTAATACATCTTTGAAACTTTACTATGCAGAAGAAAAAATCTGCTTTCCCATTATTTGTTAGTAGTTTCCATTTAACACAGTACTACACTGTATTTGATTTTTTCCCCTCTGCCGCCTCTGTATGTGTTCAGAGTTACATCTGCTACCCTTAATAACAATCGCAAAGTTTTACTAATTTTTTTTCTCTTATCACTCCAGAGCAACACAGTTGCAGGAGACTAAGCTGGATTCTAGTCTGCCAAATGAATCATCAACAGAATTTTCAAGAGCCTAAAGATGTTTGCAGTCTTAGGTTCATGCTGTTGAATGCAATAGTTTATAAAGTGTCTACTATCCATGATTCAGTGGAGTATGAGACCCCTCATCTTCCATGTATCCCCAAGACCTTGTTGGATGATAATCTTTTGGTGCAATTGCCTCCACCTGGGTGCTGTATTTAGTGTGTGTTGTAGACTACAGTAAAACCTCGATTTAACGGACTAATTCGGGCGAGGGGGTGTCCGTTAAATCAGAAAGTCCGTTATTTAATACTAAAAAAAAACGAGCTGTTGGAGCAGCAGCCCGCCCGCCACAGGGCTGGGGCGGCAGCTCCGCAGCCCGCCTGCTGCCAGGACCTGGGCGGCAGCCAGGACCCGTCAGCTAGCCCGCCCGGGTCCCGGCTGCTGGGACCCTGGCGGCAGCCGGGACCCGTCAGCCAGCCCGCCCGCAGGCGGGACTCGGGCGTGAGCCGGGAGCCGGCAGCCAGCCCGCCCGCAGGCGGGACTCGGGTGGGACCCGGCAACCAGCCAGCCCGCCTGTTGCCTGGACCCAGGCGGCAGCCGTGAGCCGGCAGCCAGCCCTCAACAAATGGATTTCGGATGCATCAGACTTGCTTAGAAATTTTGTCCGTTGCATCCGAAGTCCGTTAAATCGAGGTCCGTTAAATCGAGGGTTTACTGTACTTCTATATGGGGCTGAATAGTTCAATGAATAGAAGAACTACAGGTCTGTGAGGAAGTCATAAGAAAAACAAAACTGAAATAAATTAATATTTCACTCTATTATAGCATACAATAGTCTGCACTGCACTATAATTTGTTTAATTGTATTTTAAAGCTGAATTTTGGTTTTAAGAATTTCCTGGTAAAGTATGGCAATTAAAAACATCGGTAAATAAATAAGGCCAAAAGCTGGAAATTTGATGTGAAGTGAGGAAAATTAAGTGTATTTGCATTAACGTATTCAGCAAATAATACTCATAATTTAGTTAGGCTATTGAATCACCTAAATCAATGGGAAAAACTATTACAAAAATCTTTAAAAGTAAACATAACCACAGGCATTTCATTTTTTTCCTAAAATTTATCAGCAATCTTAATGTGATAAAGCTTAATGATAACATTTATTCACACACATTTCAGATCAACATGAAGCCTTATTCATGAGTCATTAAAAATGAACAAAACAAACAAAGAAATGTGCACAAATAGAAAGGCACATACAATTAAAAGAATTACTCTGGCTCAATAGCTATATTAGTTACAAAATGTCATTTCAGAGCTCCATTTTTGCAGTTAATTAGTGTATCAGCATTGGTGTCAGAATTCTAATGCCCTTAATGCTCTTTCATAACTATAGTTTTTATTCCAGGCCAACTTTTCTATAGCCTCTTCTAAAACAGTGACTGCAATGTTAGACACATAATTATCAAAAAGCACAAAACTGTGTGTGCAACTTTAGAGTCTGGTTGGAGGCATCCTCAATATTTGGTCATTCATGTGTCACCCTGAACTTATTTGAAACTAACTGTACAGTAGCAACGATGGTTTGCCATGCTTTACACCATAACAATAATTTCTGTTTTCTAGGAAAAAAAGATTGCTTGCGTAAAAAAAGTTTATGTTGCATAGTGCAGCTAGATTATGGCAGTGACAAAAAAAATACAGTATAAAATATACAATTTTTTTCCATTGGGGAATAAATTACCAGGTAGTGTTTCAGTTTAGGAAATTCAACAGTCCTATTGCAGAAGATACACATTTCAGAATACAAATCGCACAAAAATGTATAGCTATAAGATAAATATGTACTTCTTAAATTTCACTGTACCTTTATCTCTGTTTTTCTCCTTCCCTAATGAGTCCAGTTTCTTTCGTAAGGATTTTTTCCTCTTTTGTCCATCTACAAGAGAAAGAATAAGAAATATGTGAGGAGAAAGAATAGTTAAAGTAGCAGTATCCATAAACTAGAATATATAGGGTTAATTGTCAATCACACACGAGTGGGCATACTGAGAGAGGAAAGGGTATAAGGAGGGTGTGTGTGGGTGTGAGTGAGTGAGTGCGAGAGAGAGGGAGAGCGAAGGGAGAAGGGAGAAGAGAGAGAGAAAGAAAATATGACAAATGCCAGGGACAGTCACAATCCTTCAGTTCAGGGGAGCACGGAGACTCTTTCCGTTCTGTGTTCCTAAGAGGGTCTATGGAGGAGGTGGGACCATAGCATTCACATCCAACCACACACCAGTTCACAAAATGGAAAGATCTCAAATGATACATAAATATTAGGTTTCAGAGGGGTAACCCTGTTAGTTTGTATCAGTAAAAACAATGAGGCACCTTAGTGGCACCTTGGAGACTAACAAATTTATTTGGGCACAGCTCGGTGGGATATAACCCACTTCATCAGATGCATGGAGTGAAAAAAAATAAGCAGGTATAAATATACATCACATGAAAAGATGGGAGTTGCCTTACTAACTGGGGGGGTGGGGGGGGTCAGTGCTAACAAGGCCAATTCAATCAAAGTGGACATGGCCCATTCCCAGAAGTCGACAAGAAGGGGTGGGTTATCAACAGAGGGAAAAGTATTTGTTGTAGTGACCCCAGTCATTCCCAGTTTTATTCAGGCCTAATCTGATGGTGTCAAATTTGCAAATTAATTCCAGTTCTGCAGATTCTGGTTGAAGTCTGTTTTTGAAGGGTTTTTTTTGTTGAAGAATGGCCACTCAAGTCTGTTACTGAGTGTCTAGGGAGACTGAAGTGCTCTCCTATTGTTTTTTGAATGTTACAATTCTTGATATCTGATTTGTGTCCATTTATTCTTTTGTATAGAGTCTGTCCGGTTTGGCTAATGCTGGCACATGATGGCAATAATCACATTGGTACATGTGCAGGTGAACGAGCCCTTGATGGTGTGGCTGATGTGGTTGGGTCCTATGATGTTTCTTGAATAGATATGTGGACAGGGGTTCGTTCTAGGGTTAGTGTTTCTGTTGTGTAGTGTGTAGTTGCTGGTGAGCATTTGCTTTATGTTGCGGGACTGTGTGTAAGCGAGGACTGACCTGTCTCCCAAAGTCTCTGAGAGCTGGGGACGAGAGCTAAGGTAGTGTTGTTCTAAGTCAGCCAAAAAAAATTTGGCATACTGTGGGGTCATGCGGGTACCAATAGCAGTGCTGCTGACTTGAAAGTCACAAAGATCACCCACCAGGTTTGCCGTGATATTTTCAGGGATATTGTTTCTGACCGCTTGTAATACATCTTTGTGTGGAATGTTGGTGTTGAGAGCTTCTACGTCCATAGAGGCTAAGATGGTGTTTTCCAGAAGATCACCAATGGATTTGTAGCTTCCTCAGGAAGTCAATGGTGTCTCGAAAATAGTGAGGAGTGCTGGTAACGTAGGTCTGAGAAGAGAGTCCACATAGCCAAACAATTCTGCTGTCAGGGTGCCAATGCCTGATATGATGGGGCTTCCAGGACTTCCAGATTTATGGATCTTGGGTAGCAGATAGAATACCCCTGGTCAGGGCTCTAGGGGTGTGTCTGTGTAGAATTGTTCCTGGGCTTCTTCAGGGAGTTTCTTGAGCAGATGGTGCAGTTTCTTTTGTTACCCATGAGCGGAATCAGAGGTAATGGACTGTAGAATGTGGTGTTAGAGAGTTGCCTAAGAATTAGGTGTTACTCTTAGGTGGAAAGCAGATTCCACAATCCTACTACTTATGCCTCACCTGTTGTCATGGGGCTATATTTCAGTTACACTGATACACAGCTAATAACTTGGGGACAGGTGGGGAGAAAAACAAGACTCAAGTAAGAATTCTGATAGTCATGTCAGATGTTTGTAATTGACCAACTTCAAAAAACAGATTCCTCAGACAACGAACTTTCAATCTATGTATGGCATGTCAGATCAGTTCAGATGGATAAGAATTTTAGAACAATTGTTTCAACATAGTACATTAAAAAAACCTCTATTAAGAGTTCATGTAGCAGGGTAGGCAGGTTTCTTCTTGAGTCAACTATTTCAAAAGGTTGGCTACCATTATTTTCTTAAGAATATAATGAAAAGTCAACAAAAATGACATTATAAGAGTATAAACTCAATACTCTAGGTTCAGTTATGTGCCTGATTTAATGTCACTTTTTGTTTTCTAATATCAAAGAAATATAAATAGACTTATAATGAATGTATGCACTACTCAGTGCTTAATACATGTTTACTCTTAAACATGCTGTTTTTATAATACACAAAAGAAAACTTATACTATATTTGTTTCATTGTATGGTAGCAGGAGCAACAAATATTGCCTCAGCATGTTTTATTATACAAAGCAATTTCACAAACAGGCTTTATGATTAGGGTTATTGAGCAGACATGTTACCATATAACAGTGTTATTCATACTTTTCTATCATTACTTAGAACTATTTTTATATACGTTCAAATACAAGTCTGAATACTGTCCCCGTTAAGAACAAAAAAGTATAATATATTTTAGAATAAAATGTCAACTTCTGCTCTCAGTTAGACTAGAAATAATTCAACTCAGGTTCATAATTTGGCGCAGATTTGGAGATATCTCCCATGTGTATTTCTTTTTTCTTCTATAAACGTCTACAGTTTTTAGCATCTCTACATTTTAGACATTAAAACTTCCATTCTATAATAGCTTTGCAGACAACCAAAAGACACCACTCCCTGCCCAAATAACATCATGAAAATGACTGTGTTTAGAGCAATGTGTTTTACTCCCAATACACACCCTCAACTGAAAGCAGCGTCAAGCATTGGCATAAAAATATGGGCAAGATTCTAAAAAAATGCACAAGTTACACCTGCTTCAGACAAAAAATCAGGATTGAACACATGCACATGTATGTACGTATGCAAAGCCCCAATTTACACAAGAGTGAGCTTTAGCTTTTACATCTTTGTGCATGTTCCTTTGCGACCTGGGACATAGTGCACAAGTTGTCAGGACCAGAGGAGGGATTTGCAGCAGAATAAAGGACCAATACAAGGGGAGGAAGAGAATATAAACCAGATTCCTTAGCAGAGTGCATCCTTGGGGAACAGAAAGAAACCTTAGAATACCAGAGGAAAGATACTCATCTGGTAGTGTTGGTCACTGGTCCATTCCTTTACTTTAACCTCAGCTTTGAGTTGATGATGGACATAAAGGAAAACCCGTGAAATGAAGAACAAATGGTGGGAGATCAAAGTGAAGGTGATCTAACAACTTGCCCACATCCATGACATGCACGGGTTCTTCAAAGCTACCAAAGCCTTCTACAAACCCTGTGCCCACAGGCTAACTCTCCAGGGATAGAGCCAACATTTTCAAGGACAACAAAATCGATCAATGCATGATGGAAGGAACACTTTGAAGACCTCCTGAATCATAACTCTAATGTTGACAAAAGATCTTCGATTTAATCCCTCAATATCCCATTAAGGAGAACCTTAGAACCCCACCATCACTGAACAAAATAAAGAAAGCCATCAAACAGATGAAAGGCATGTGGAGCTGACAGAATCCCTGCCAAAAATCTTCAAAGGAGAAGTACTGGCTCATCAGTTTCATGCCCTAATCCTCAAAATCTGGAATTTAGAAGCAATCCCAGCCAATTTTAGGGATGCCATGATTGTGACCATCTTCAAGAAAGGAGACAAATAAATCAGACAGTGGAAACTATAGACAAATCACCCTGTTGTCCATCTCCAGAAAGATCCTTGCCACAATTCTCCTCAACCGACAGTTCCCCGCTGCTGAAGAAATCCTTCCAGAATCACAATATTGATTCAAGAATCAGAGAGGTAGCCGTGTTAGTCTGGAATAGCAGAGTTAACAAAGAGTCCTGTGGCACCTTAAAGACTAACTAAAGTATTGAAGCATAAGATTTCGTGGGCTAATACCCACTTCGTCGGATGCAAGCATTAGCCCACGAAAGCATATGCTTCAATACTTTAGTTGGTCTTTAAGGTGCCACAGGACTCTTTGTTACCAATATTGATTCAGACCATCTTGGAGTACCAGCAACATGATCTTCACTGCCCACCAACTAAAAGTACTGTGAACACTGACCTCTATCCAGGACCTTCATCAATCTCTCAAAAGCATTTGACTCCACCAATCTTGAAGTTTTGTGGAAAATGCTCTTCAAATTTGGATGCTTGCCAAAATTTGTTGCCATCCCCTGACTCCACCATGACAACATGTCTGCAATGGTCATCAGCAATGGATCCAAAATGGACCCCTTCTTAGTCAAGACAGGAAGCAAGCAAGTCTGTGCCATCACTCCTACCCTCCTTCTCATCACTAACAAGCTCCCCTGCAGACTTGACATCCAGTATAGAATGGATGGCAAGCTCTTCAATCTCAATTGCCTCCAATTCTAGACAAAGATTTTCATTAAATCAGTCATTGAACTCCAATATATGGATGACTGTACTCTGTGCGCCCACTCAGAAGACTTAAAAAAAACAGTCAACATTCTCTCTGAGGCCTATAACCAACAAGGCCTCACACTCAACAACAACAAAACTAAAACAATGGGGAGTCTGGTGGCACCTTAAAGACTAGCAGATTTATTTAGACATAAACTTTCGTGGGTAAAAAACCCATTGACACCGGACTCCTCATTGTTTTTGTGGATACAGACTAACACGGCTACTCCTGTGATACTTAACAAAATTTAAGTGCTCTACCAACAAACTCCGAACCACCACCAATGGTGCCTCCATTATATCTTCTAAATTAAGAGGGATGACTGACGCACCAACGTTAGCATGATCATTTGCCACCAATTCTGATGGGCTGGTCATGTTCTTTGAATGCCAAACAATTGACTCTTGAAGCAGGTCATGTTCTCACAACTGAGTCTCAAGCTCAATGGATAAGGAGAGGGCAAAAAAAGCACTTCAAAGACACCCTCAAAACCAACATGAAGTGTAACATTGGCATAAGCCCGTAGGAAACCTAAGCCATCATCTGACAAAAATGGAGAAGGATTTTGAGGAAAGGATCCCAACATTTCGAGACCCAACAAAGAGAACTGGAAACAGAGAAATGGGAAAGGAGGAAAGAATGTGCTGTAGCCCAATTCAACAATCTAGAACCTCCCCATCCACCAAGAAATGTCTGTTCCAACTTCAGTAAGATCTGTGGATCCCAGAATGGCCTCATTAGTTACCTGCACATGCACCAATCATAACTGGCTATCATTTTATGGAAGACAATCATCCTCGAATTTCGAGGGATCACTGAGCATAGATCCATCATTGGACCTATGAACATGTACAATAGCTGAGGATCTGCCTCAAAGACAAGAAAATAAAGTGTGATGGTTCAAGTGAGACAGGTGGAAAAGTAAGACACTTGAGAATTTTATTGTAGAATCTGATACTAGTAGCTCTGTCGAGCCAAGGGGACAGAGAATCAATTTTTTTCCCTACAGAACACGATTAAATATTTTTGATGGCAATTTCTGGTGCATTCATTTTTGTTATGTGAGGCATAAGGCATTCTGGAAATATTTGTAACTACTTAAGGACTCAGCACATTTAGGCGGCTTTGGAAATCTCAACCTTAAAATTCTCCAATCCAATAACAATAAATGATAATGTTTTGCATTTATGTTGCACTTTACTTATTTTCTGTAAAGTGCTTTGAGAATAGAATTTGATCCTCAAAGCATTCCCAAGAAATAGGAAAGTATTATTGTTCCCAAGCAATATTTACTATCAATCTCCTCAGTGTAGTGCTTTGAAGATTAAATTAGCTAATATTTGAAGTGCTTTAAAAGTGTAGTATTATCGACAATGAAATATCATTTCGTATTCTAACCTGTGGTCAGAAGCTGCTTAAACCACAAACTATTCCTGCCCAGCTACTATCTAGCCTTCAGCAAATGTAATCAACATATTATTTCTATGCTCTCTTTGTTGATGATCTATTAATTTAAATTAATTTAAAAAGCTAAATTAAAAGAATACTAGAGTTGTGAGGTGAAGTACTTAAAAAGGATAATCAGGAAATGACAAAATAAAAGATGCCTGCTTAATTTTATTCCCATGTGCTCATGCATGAGAGAGTCATTAATTATACCACCTTTTTTGCAGAATTCCTGCCTCAGTGAGTGTGCAGGTCAGAAAGTGCACACAAATGAATCATTTGTTCAATATTTGTTATTTTGCATCTTTCGGTTTCATTCACTACCCAATTCTGTGTTGTTCATTGTCCAACATGCATGCTAAAGCCAGCATTTTGAAAAATAAGAGATTAAGCCAGGCTGACTAGTCCATATTGAAACATCTCACTAAGTGATCTCTTTATCAAAGGTGCTTTATCAAAAGCAGCTGAAATTATAGCCAATGGGTACTGTTGGCTTCTTGGCATTTTTGAAAATCAGGTCACCTATGTAGGAGTCCATGGTTCTGAGCCAAAGCCACTGCAGTCAACTGAAATCTTTCCATTGAAGTCAATGGAATTTGTACAATAAATAAGGATTTGGAACCTGACTTCCAGGTTCCTATTTTTGGAAACATGGAAAATTTATGCCTAAAAAGTGAGCATTAGATAAAATTATAAGCATCTGAAAAAAATCTGTAGACTACAAAGTTGCTTAAGCAACTTTATCTCTAGGTATCTGTGACAGAGTATATCAGCCCCACACTGGCAAGGCAAGGATTAAGGAGCTACTCTGGACACAGGAAGCCATGCCTTCTCAGCTCTGTTGGCAACGCTCTCACTGAAGGGAGTATTCAAATGGGAGTGGCTCAGCTCAATCTAGGCTGACCAAGGAGAAGCAAGTTGTGTATAACAGCCTCCTGTCGAGAAGCCACCAGGACCCCAAAAAGCCAGGACTGGACCCTCACAGCCAAGACACTGAGAACCGAGACTGATGTTTCGCTACTGCCAGGGGAAGTGATCCCAAGATCTATTTGTGGTGATGACAGAGACTGGAAAAAAGGTAGGAAGTGACCCAGGGAACATGCATCAGAGTACCAGACCCCTAGGCCATGCATAGATCTACTGCTTTGAATGGCCCTGGTTTCGAACCCAGTAAAATAGGGTGGTCCCGGGTTCCAGGATGTTTGGGCTGACACTGGCAAGCCCTAGGTGCTTTATTACAATATAGATATGCCCTAGGGGTCAGATTCTGCTACTCTTACTTAAATTAAGTAGTACTTGACTCCTGTTAGGGATATCAATAGGCCTTTTTGATAAGTAAGATATTGCGGTTAAATGTTGATAGGTGTTTGGCTGTGTGCGTGTGTTCCCTCTGTGTGCCACCTCAGCTCTGCACAGACAGCTGGCATGGCAGACCTTGAGCGAACCATCCAACGACCACAAGATCCATTAAGGGAAGAAAGCACCCAGCCAGGTTTATTGTCGACAAAGCATGGTACTAGTATCATGCAGACTCTGCCGGACCACTAATACACGTGTGTCCATAACAATGGATCAGCTCAGTGAATGGCAGGACCTTCCATTCCTCCCTAAGACCAGAAAAAGATAGTCCCTCTGAGATGCATCTTTATACCCCGATACCAACAAGTTAGTATTGCCCCTTTGACACAGTTAGTTTACTGACCCCTGACGTCACTAGTTAGCACCCATCATCTTGTACATGTTGGTTTGATTAAAATGTCTATTACGTACTGTCATCCTGACCTTGTACTTTAGGAAAAATCAGTGTGTTCCTATTAACCTTGGAGAATGTTTTTGTACCATCCTTGATATTGGGAGGTTCTGGTACCACTTGATATTGGGATGTGTTTGTGAGAGTGCTCTGTCCCTAGCACTTTTTAGGAATAGGTATTTTTGCAATATAAGCCCTGTTTTTGCAAGATTCTGTGAGCAGGTCCTGCCTCATACCAGGCCTCTAATACAAGGGCTTATGTCTCAGGCTCTCTTCCTACTACAGACATTACCCTATGTGAGGAAGGATATCACAACCAATCCTGAAGGGATCATACAGCAAATCAGCAGCATATCTGGGGTTAAAATCCAGGAGTGCTTGGCTATCTGGAGTTTAGGTCATTATATTATACAGCCTTAGCACAGTCTTCCATTATATGAAATTAATTTTTAATTAAAATAATAGACAGTAAAATTATAGCCGCATTAGTGCCTGCCATGTCATGTTATGAGAAAACAAACTCACTACTATTGTATGATATTTCATATGATGGAATTATTCCCGTTATAATAAGTTTCAAGCAATTTTAAAACAAGAATATGATCCAACCATTCCTATTATTCTTATGCAAGGTCTGTATGAATAAGCCATATGACAAGTCTTTCTCAGTAGGTCACATGCAAAGAAACTTGCAGAAAAGGAAGAAGTAATTTTTTCTTTTATGCATACAGAGTCTTACAGAGCCTTTCAATTATTTTAATTCTTAGCTGTTTTCAACAAAGGAAATATTCTTTGTTCCTTAAGGGGTTACTGAGTAAAGAAATAAACTCATTTATTTGGCGTCTTTCGTTTTCTATAAGACGTGTGTCTTTTGACCATTTATGGAAGAAAACCGGGTCTGTTCTACAACAAAGTTATTTTCATACTGTGCAGAAGGGACTTATCTGGGAGATAAATATCATGCCAATGGCTTATTCAAAACAAGATGATGATAAATCTGTAATTGAAGGATATGTGATTTTAAAAATATGGAAACTCAATTTAATATTGCTTTATCGGAGCCATAAGCATGGTAATTTTCACTTAATGGAATATTACTAAAAAAGTAAATTTGTATAAAAAAAAAAAAAAAAGGTGGATTTACTTAAAGTCCTACTCTGAAAAATAACTATAAATGGTTTCATGGAGCAAATTTGTTGACTTATGGATTTCCATACCAAATTTTCTCATTAAATATTTGGTCACTGGCTGGAGACAGAATAAAGTCTTGTGGTTTGTGCATCATCACCTAGAATAAAGATTCTGAAATCGAAAGTTAATTAACAATTCTCTTGACAATGCATGAAAGAGAATAGAGACTGCCACACTTTTCCACAGTTGTACTGTGTTTGGAGTGAGAAACTTTTCTGTTAGTCACTTTAAAAAAAAGGCAGATTTGCTTCTGGCTACACACATGGATCTAATCTGATGAGTAAAATGGTGCAATTTTTACGTAGTTATTTTTCTGACCTTAACTGCACTTTAATAAATCCTCCTTCATATGTTTATTTAGATTAATACTGTTGAAATGCAAAGTCCCCATGTAGTAGCTTTCAAAGTTCTGCCAGCTGAAACACAGATGGAAGGTGAATATTTTCATCTAGAGGGCCATGGGCTAAAGTTTTTGGGATGTGGGGCATAAAATAGTTTTAAAAAATCAAAGCTCTGACCCACAGATGTCCTCAAGCTGTTCCTCTTTCTTCCCTTTACCAATACACCCTCAGAACCTGAATTCATTGCATGGCCAACTTACATTCTGCACACCATTTTGGCCTACATTGTTCTATGTTTACTTTGTGTTGAGTCTAGTCCCCCTCCTCTGTGCCTATTAACCTGGAGCAAAGGGAAACTGGTCCTTGCAAACTTTCCTTGTATACTGTAGAATAGCAGTTAAACAGATAACTATTTAATGCCTTCTAAATACACCGAACCAGGCACCACGGGGAAGGCATGGAAGGATAAGGGGAAGCGTGACCATGCAAAAACGGAATTTGCAAATAAATTAGTTCAGGGACTAGAGGTCCAGAATGGGGAAGAGGTCACTCCCCTTCTTCGGCATGAGGAAATGTGGGGGAGGAGGGGTTAAGAAGCCACAGCAGCACTGTGGGACATGTTCTATGGAGCCCTTCTAGAGAAGGGCATCTGCTTCCTGTTGGAGATGATGATATTGGGAGGGATCCTCAGAGCGGCCTGGGCAAAAGTGGTGAGGAGGGACAGAGGAATTCGATAAAGTAGCCCTGGTGAATGATGTCCAGTACCAATGATCAGTGATGATTTTGCCCCTGTTGTGGTAAGACGACCCCAAAGGTGACTGCTAGCATAATCGAGAGAGTGGAGGAGGATTTGCGGTTCCAATAGAAGGAGTCAAAGTTCTGCCTGGGGGTGCGTTGAGGGAAGGTAGAGGCAGATGAGGTGGAGGCAATAGAATACTGTGGATGTTGAAAGCAAGGGTGGTGGCGAGACAGGTCAGGTTGTCGTTGTGGGTAAGGCTGGTAGGTTGCACAGAGACAGGGTTGGAAAGATGACTGATGTTGCCTGTGGGTTGGGATGCGGGGGTTTAGAGGCCCAGCAACCGGAAGATAGTGTAAGAATCCTGAAGAGAATGGAGGGAATTATCAGCTTTGTCACTGAAGAGTTTCTGGTTACTGATGGTGGTCCTCGAGCATGGTTTGGACTTCCTTTGGGAACCCACTAGACTGCAGCCAGGAGTCACAGTGGAACACCAATCTGGGAGCCAGGGAGCAGGAGATGGTGTCAGCAGCATCGACTGCAACTTGAAGGGCTATCTTGGCGAATAATTTGCCCTCATCCCTGAAATGCTGAAAGTCCTGTTGCTTAATCAGAGGTTGGGAAGGACTAGAAATCAGCGAGTAGGAGGTATATTTTGCGAGGATAATATAACTTGCCCCATGCATCACCACTGCTGTGGAAATGGAACAGGCTGTGGTATCAGCAGCATCCAGAGTTCCCTGAAGATATGTCCTGGGCAGTAAAAGTGCCCCTCAGCGATGCGACCCTGAGATTGCTCCCTTTGGTCTGGAGGAAGGCGTTTAATAAAAGAACCAAATTTTGCATAATTTGTAGAGTTATATTTGGCTATTAGTGCCTGGTAATTCACAATGTGGAATTGTAGAGTTGCAGAGAGTAAGATTTTCTCCATGGAAGATCTAGGCACTTCTGGTGTCTGTCATTCTGAGTGGACTTGTATCGTTGTTTGCCCTATTTCTGCAGCAACTACCAGAGTTGGGTACATGGTGAAAAAATAAAAAGTCCTAGAAGTTACTGTGGCCAGGGCTTGCCAAATGGTTTCCGCAGGTTTCATCAGAGCCTCATTGATAGGAAGGTTAACTTTGGATGGTGTCACAAAGTGAAGACAATCCAGCAGTTTGTTGAGATTCTTTTACATTCTCAAGAGATATCTGTAGGGAATTTACCATCTGTTTAATGAGGTTTTCAAACTGCCAAAAATCCATCAGCCATAAGAGGAGGCCTTATGCAGTGATGAGGATGACATAACAGTCTGAGGGGTAGCTTTTATCTGCTCTCACCTCTTACTCCTCAAATGTTTTCTCCTGTTGTGGGGAGGAAAAGCTTGAGTCTTTCCAACATCTTGATGGAAGAGGGTTAGGGCCCTGGAGAACTCTCAGTGAAGTTGTGGTACCGGTGCACTGATAAACTTGTCCCTGCAGGACAGTTCTGAGGGTTTTGAGCACTTCACAGCCAGCGCTGATGTAGATGAAGCTTAGTCTTGCACAATACTGAACAGCTAGACAGGGGTACTGAGAGCGGGGTTAAATCCAATGGTACTGTTTTTTTGTTTTCTCTGACCATCTCGCAGGATGGTACTGGGGCCTTCTCACCTCATCATTACTGAAGGAGGTCTTCATCACTATAGTACCGAGCCTCGTGGTCAAAGTCACTAAGGCTATTGACCTGCTCGGAGGTAGATTTTTGAGGTGGATTCCTTATGAGGTGAGGTAGTTTCTCTTTTTGGAATCTTTGAAGGAGATCTCTGAGGCTTTCCTCTTTCTAGGGATATGTCTTCACTACCTGCCAAATCGGCAGGTAGCCATCGATCTTCTGGCAATCGATTTCTCGCATCTTATGAGGACGCGAGAAATCGATTGCTCGCGGCGCCCCCGTCGACTGCGGAACTCCAGCTTGCCGAGAGGCGCAAGCTGGAGTCGACGGGGGAGCGCGCCGCCGACCGCTGCCATGATGAGGATGGACGGTAAGTCGGCTGCAGATACGCAAACTTCAGCTACGTGATTCACGTAGCTGAAGTTGCGTATCTGCAGTCGATCTCCCCCCCGTTGTGGAGACAAGCCCTAGGAGAGTGTTGCACCGAGGTGCTACAGAGTCTAGCTAGGGTATGGCTACACTTGCAGATGTAGAGCACTTTGGGTTAAACTAGCCTTCAGAGAGCACAGTAGGGAACGCTCCACAGTCTGTCTACACTGACAGCTGCAAGCGCACTGGGATGGCCATATTTGCAGCACTTGCAGTGGCATTGAAAGCAGTGCATTAGAGGCAGCTATCCCAGCATTCAAGGGGCTACAACGTGCTTTTCAAATGCGGGTGTTGGGGTGGAGTGTGACAGGGAGTGTGTTGTGTGTAGAAAGCGAGTGGGTTTTTGGGGTGCTGAGAGTGTGTCAGCATGCTGTCTTGTAAGTTCAGACCCTCCTCCCCTTCACTCATTGAAGGCAAGCATTCCTCAGTAATGTTTGCTCTGTCTCGGAGCAGATAAGCATTCCAGCTGTTAGAAATGGAGCTTTGAAAGGGCATATCTGCATTCCTACAGCCAATTCTAAAACAAAGACAAGAGTGGCCACTTGACTTAAGGGGGTTATGGGACTTTCCAGAGGTCAATCAGAGCACAATAATGTAACACCTTGTTCACACTGATGCTGGGGCGTCTCAGCCAAGATGCAGCAAACATTATTCTCCTTGCCAAGGTGGAGTACCAGGAGTGATCTAGCCGTGAAGTCAGAGTGCTCTACGTGCCTTGCCAGTGTGGATGGGGAGTGAGTTAGAGCGCACTGGGTGGCTTTAGTGCACTCTAACTTGCAAGTGTAGCCAAGCCCTCAGACTGGTGTACGTGGAGTTCACCTGACATGGCTCCAAAGTGGCTCAAAGGGAGCTCTTCATCATTAACAGTTGCAGCTTGATTCTCCAGACCTTCCATGCCCTGGATTTGAGGGCTAACCTCACTTCTGTGGGATAAGCAACTCCCCTAAGCAGCAAATGCACTTGGTGTGTCTGTTGCTGACCAGGATCGCCTGTCTATATGTGAAGCAGAGTTTAAACCCTGGCGAATCGTATATGGCCCTCCAAGGGAGGATTTCCCTGGAGGAAATAAAACAATCTTCCAATAGCCAGTAACTAACTACTACTAACTAAACACAAATAAACTAACCTAGACTGAAGTCAGCATGCACAATGTGGACCTGAGGCACATACAATATGGAGCTGCTAAGCTCTGTCTCAGACCAAGGTGATTGAGAAGGAACTGCAGGCAGTTTGCCTGCGCAGCCAGATATAGCTTCACTGCAGGGCGTGAGGAAATCAGCTGTGCATATGCAGGCTGAATGGACACCACTAATGAAAATCTCCTTTCAAAGGAGTGTGGGGTGCACATGCACCTGAAATGGAGCACTCTAGGGACACTATTCAAAGAAGAACAGGCTTTTACGGATATTGAAATCAATTTGGGGGGGTGGGGGGGCTGTAATAAATGAAGGGGGGGGCTCCCTTTTATGGACCCAGCCAGTCAGTTAGCTATAAAATTCCTTAGTAGCTATTCTTTAATTGTTCTACCTGCAAAGGGTTAAAAAAAGTAGGTGGGCACTTGGCCAAAAGAGCCAATGGGAAGTTTAGAACTATTTACAATTGAAACAAGACTCCCTTTTTGTCTATCTGTGGTTGTTCTCGGAGAGAGGCAGACAGGGCTGCAGTTATGTTGTAAGAAACCTAGCAACTACTCATTTGAAATCCCAGATATGTAAGTGTCAGGAAATGTCTAGGAAAACACAATTAGGATTATCTCTTTTTATTTCTTTATGGCTTGTGGACTCCTCTGTGCTAACCCCAAAAGCTTTTGTTTTGCTCGTAACCTCTAAGCTGAACCTCAAGAACGTTTTCTTGATGCTTAATTCTTGAAAGTGTTTTTTTTTTACTCTAGCAATAGCCTGAGTTTCCAGATGTATTTTCTTTTTTTGTGTTTAATAAAATTTACTTTTTTTAAAGAACAGGCTTGGGTTTTTGTGTCCTAAGAGATTTGTGCACATAATTAGCTGGTGGCAATAGCTGATTTCCTTTTTCTTCTCAGCTCTTCCCCCAAAGGTGAGGATAAAAGGGCTTGAAGGTACCCTACAGGAAGGAATTCCCAAGCATGCCTTCCTGGGTTCTCAAAAGAATTTTGCACTTGGGTGGTGGCAGCATCTACCAATCCAAGGTCAGAGAAAAGCTGTAACCGTAAGAGTTTAATACAAGCCCGGAGTGGACAGTATTAATTTTTAGAACCTTTGTGGGGCCCCACCTTCTGCACGCCAAGTGCCAGAGTGGGGAATCAGCATTAATGGGGTGAACTTTTGTAACTGAGGGCAATATTGGGACTAACATTGTGAGTCGACAGGGTCACACTGTACAGTAGTTGACAAAACAAGGGTGAGATTATAGTCACAGAATTATTATTTTTAGATTGCAGGAGTGTCCAAAGTATGCTAGGAATTTTCCATACTTAAAGGTGGACAAAGTTCCTGACCCAAAGAGTCACATTGAATTACTTCCATTTAAAAATCAATGGCAATAGGGAAGTCCCCTAATACTACCGTGATCCGGGACAGTTTTATACACGGAAAGATAGAACACCATCTTGTGCTCGCTGTGCTCTTGTAACCAGTAATATGAAATGTCAAAGCTGTGTACAGTTCTGCATCAAGACAAATTGCAGTACAAGAAAATATTTCAGTTGTGTTCACAATAAGGAGGAGCCTTGGTGCTCCAGCTAGATTTAAGAGGAATACAAATTATAATGCTAAAACAGCTCTCAGCTCATTATAAACAAAAACTAAAACTCGTAACTGTCTGTTGGCCAGCACTGACTGAATAATCTATATATATCAAAGTCAAATGGTGTATGCGTGCGTGCGTGTATGTATGCTGCCTTACTCCTTCCACACCGTTTGAGCTAGAGACTTGAAATTTGGTACAGTTATAGGCTTTAGGGTCCTGATGACTGTAAGAGTCGAAAAATTTTCAAATCTCACCTCTGATGTCCCCCAGGGGTGAAATTCTTTAAAGGCCAATCACATCATCTGGGCAGCTGCTGTTCTCTGTGACATAGTTATGATGTCATAATACCCTCTCCAACGGACCCTGCACTCGCTCAGCTCTCTGCCCCTCCCCACTCCAACGGACCCCGCACTCGCTCAGCTCTCTGCCCTCTCCCCCCTCCAACGGACCCTGCACTCGCTCAGCTCTCTGCCCCCTCCCCACCTCCGACGGACCTGAGTTGAGTTTGGTCGGAGGGTAAGTGAGGTGGGGGTGTTGGGTTTGGTCTGGGGGTGGGGGGTGGGAAGGCGCCGGGGTGGGTGGGGGGTGAAGTGTGGGTGTTGGGGTTGGTCAGGGGGTGTTGGGTTTGGTGGGGGGGTAAGGTGGGGGTGTTGGGTTTGGTTGGGGGGGAGAGGAGGGGGTTCGGGGTTGGTCGAGGGGTAAGTGAGGTGTGGGTGTCGGGTTTGTTTGTGGTGGTAGGTAGGGGTGTTGGGTTTGATTGGGGGGGAAGTGAGGTGGGTGTGTCAGGTTTGGTCTACGGGGAGTGAGGTGTGGGTGTTGGTCAGGGGGTGATGGGGTTGGTAGGGGGGTGACGTGGGGGTGTTGGGTTTGGGTGGGGGGTGAAAATGTGAGTCGGGGTTGGTCAAGGGGTAAGTGAGGTGGGGGTGTCGGGTTTGGTCGGGGGGGTGAGTGGGGGTGTCAGGTTTGCTCTCTGCCGCCTCCCCCCTCCAACGGACCCCGCACTCGCTCAGCTCTCTGCCCCCTCCCCACCTCCGACGGACCCGAGCAACGCCGGGTATTTTTGCTAGTAATAATAATAATAATAATATTTTAAAATGTTTTACAAATCCTATCATGACTAGAAATGATATTATATTAAAATATAAATGAAAGCATTGTTTAAAGTGACTCAGTTTGATCATAAGAAGCTACTTAAAATATACTGAACTGATACAAACACTTATTATGTCTCCAAGTTTCTTTCAGTTTTGTGGCTTCTAGAATGAGGCTGATCTGAATACAGTTTGCTCTCTCCCTTGGAAAATCCCACAGCAGGTATTCAGGTTGAGAGGAAAACTCCATGAGGTTTCCCTTGCAGGTTTTCCTCAAATTCGTCTCTTCATGAACAGGGTTTGCTGTCAGAGTCTTCAAACTCTCTGGAACTTGGGGGATCTGCCAGAGGTTAAAGATTGCCTCCAAGAGCAGTTCCAATCCTCCCTTTTCCCCTCCGCTGTGGCTGCAGATGTTTCATTGGCAGAGACTCCTCATCTGCTGTTGCTTTTAAAATCTCCCCTTAAAGAAAGAGCTCTACAGGAAAATAATGCAGACTCAGGCTTATTCCCTGCTGGTCTGATGTGCGCCTCCCACAAAACCCACCCTAGGTAGATTCCTTCAGAGCTCTCTTGGGCATGGTGCCCGATGAGATGGTAGTGCTTGCTGTAGGCAAGGGGGAGTCATGTAAAGAAGGCTCCTTCTGTACACAGGTCTGGGGACCCATTGCAAACCCTGGCAATTTAGATATTATTCTTATGGATGCTTATTGGCATTTATTATTATTTTTAATAAGCATTTCATTCATCCATCATCATAAATAATGCACCTAGAAGGGACCTTGAGAGGTCATCTGCTCCAGTCCTCTGCACTCAGGTATTACCTAGACCATCCCTGACAGGAGTTTGTCCAAACTGGTCTTAAAAATCCCCAATGATGGAGATTCCACAGACTCCCTAAACAATTTATTCCAGTGCTTAACCTGACAGGAAGTTTTTCCTAATGTCCAAACTAAACTACCCCTGCTGCAATTTAAGATCCAATTGTTTCTTGTCCTATCCTCCGAGGTTAAGAAAAACAATTTTTCTCCCTCTTCCTTGTAACAACCTTTTATGTATTTGAAAATGGTTATGTCCCCTCTCAGTCTTCTCTTCTCCAGACTAAACAATTTTTCAGTCTTCCCTCATAAGTCATGTTTTCTAGACCTTTAATCATTTTTGTTGCTCTTCTCTGGACTTTCTCCAATTTGTCCACATCTTTCCTGAAATGTGGCACCCAGAACTGGACACAATACTTCAGTTGAGGCCTAATCAGCGTGGAGCATAGCGGAAGAATTACTTCTCATGTCTTGCTTACAATACTTTTATGATCTCTCATCATTCTCTCTTATGGAGCTTTTTTCTTTTTGGATATACAGAAATCTGCATATGGATCACATACACCTCATGAGAGCTTCCAAATCATGGTGTGTTTGCTATTGGAATTGCTGTGGGCCATTTTTATCCTGAGGCTTTCAATGGAACTTTTACTTTATAGTACTAAAATGATTATTTAAAAAATGATGGCACACAGGCAATGTTAATTTCAGATTAGTTTGATAATACTGAAAAGATTAATTTGCAGAAAATGTCACTGACATACATAATTCAAAAATATAAAGGAAAAAAGGGTCTCTCTTCTACTAGATCTTTTCAATAAATAAATCTCACCTGCAGCTATCTTATCTTCAATAATCAGCATTTAGAGACTGAATTCAGACTTATGGCACCAACTTAAGCTCCTTCGCTAAAACTGTCCAATGAAGAAACTTCAGAAATTACTCATATACAAGGGATGCAAGAGAAATCCTCTCCAGGGATATTTAATTTATGTATTTAAGACAGATGTTTAGAAGTCACATATAAAGATAACAGAAATAAAATTGATATTTCAACTAAATTAGATGGCACAATATGCACTTCAAAGTGGGAGACCTTGGCAATCAGTTAAGTAGAACATGTAGAAGAGTAGTCAAAATGCTTGAGATGCCAGTGTTATTAATACAACTTCACAGGTCTCCCATGTGTAGTATATTTATTTTCACTTTATTCTTTGGTTTTGAAGATAAAGAAGAGAACCATAACAAACAATAGTAATTGAATAAGAAGGTCACTACAAAAATCACCACACCTACCGTATTTTTCGTCCTATAGGACGCTCCGGCCTATAAGACCCCTCCCCCCGTTTTTTAATAAAAAAGCCGGACCCCCCCCCCCAAAAAAAGCGCCTCGCTCTCCCGTCCCCGCCGCGCGGGCGGGCTGCCGGGAGCGTCCCGGTTCCCCCCTCCCCGCCGCGGGCGGGCTGCCGGGAGCGCACATTCGCCCTATAAGACGCACCAACTTTTCCCCCCCCGTTTTGGGGAAGAAAAAGTGCGTCTTATATGGTGAAAAATACGGTATATGGATCACTCTGCAAGGACTGAGTCCACAGAGATTAACATGTCTATAATCTCAGTCCTTTCTCAGACTGTTAACTTTATGCATGAGTAGTATCACTGACTAATGACAGACAGCATGTAAATATAAGCATGTGTGCAAATCCTTGCGGGATCAGGCCTACATCAAAAACAAAAGACATTTCCTAAGTCTTGGAAGACAGGGAATGAAGAAACATAGATCTCTCATTTGCTGTAAGGCCAACATCAAAGCTTTAAACAAATCACAATTCATGACTTAAAAAATAAATAAAAATCCCCAAACCATACTTTGGAATCCTTGTAATTTGCCTTCTGCCTTCTGAATGCATTCAATTCATGTGTTTTCAAGCTTTTCTCCACAACCATAGAAATTTTTTTTTTACGAAAGTTGAGATTCTCACGTAAAATTCTAATAATGAAATGCTAAATTTATTTTTATTACCTTGTATAAAATGTAGATGTATAAAATCTACCTTAAGTGCATTATTAAGAAATGATGCTGGAGAGGATTTCCCGTGTTTACAACAAAAGAATTTTTAAAGTCAGTGGGCTCCATGCAGTTATAAATGGTTGATGTCCAGGGATTACTTTGCAGGATTAGGATGTACATGTGCACTACCCCACAAAACCCAACCTCTAAATGAACAACAGGAAGATCCAGAATTCCCCTTGCCTCTGGTCATGATATAATTTCATGCAATTAGGTTTCAAAAGATGGCAAATAAACCTTTTGTATGGAAACTTGGATTATCATACATCTACATGTATATTTGGAGCATCAGTAAAATCTCTTCCTGCAGTAGCATGCCCACTGTGAGGTAGAAATATTTCATAAAAGTAAGTTTTGAAAGCTGCCAGTCCCACTCTCACAGCATATCCTGTATTTTATCATCTACATGAATGTTCTCGGGACCCTGTCAAAAAGGCCCTCTGACATCTCTATCCATTCGGTATTTGTACAGTGCCTAGCACAGTACCGCCTTGGTCAATGACTGGTTCTCCTAGGAAATACCGCAACACAAATAATAGATAATAATTAGAAAGACAAAGGTTCCCCTTCAGGTAATGAGGCAGAAGCCATTTCTCATTGTGAACAGATAAACAGAAAAAGCTTTGGATCTAAAATGCTGAGTCTGTCTCTAAGGCCTGAAGGCTTGACCCTGTACGGTGCTGGGAAAAGTGTTGCTTGCGTAAACACAAGGTTAAAAAGTGATTAGTGGGATAGGGAGAGCTGGGGAAGTCAATCTGATGAGTAGGGAAGACAGTGCTATTGTCCAGCCTTTGCGTTAGACCTGCCTAGTAGTGGGAGTAAGACTTTAGCATGTAGCTAAACACCTCATTAGCATGTTGAAAATAATGATGCCCATATCTCCTTAGATAAGTCCATGCTCCCCATCCCACCTTTAAAACACTGGACATTAGCAAGTAGAGCTGACTGGAAAACGGAAATCTAAGTTTTCAAGGGAAAGAATTTCCAGAAAAATTCCAATATAGCAAAACAAAAACTGAATTTTTAGCATTTCAGCCTGTCTGAGGGGCTCTTGTTAATTTCACTGTTAGCAGAAAGCTAAATTCACAGCCTTTCAGGCAGGCTGCCAGAAATGGAAAGCCACGGCACTCTGTCTCTCCTCAGACCAACTTCCAGAGAGGCAGCTGGGTATGTGGACAACTGGGGTGCTCACCCTCCCTGCCTCACCTCAAGCTCAGCTGAAGCTCCCCAACTGCCCGCCTGTCAATTTTTCTCCCTCCCTAAAAGCAAAAAGGGAAGCTGATCAGAGCCTTCCAGGTGGGCAGCAGTACAGTACATTTTCCTGACAGGAAAAAAAAATCTTTCTTCAGAATTTAAATTTTCTCCCAGAGAATTAAATTTTCTATCAAAAATAATTCTGACAGAAAATTCCCAACCAGGTCTGTTCACAAGTCTGACAGGTGAGGTGCAGATGTGAGCTAAATCTGGGGAATTATGTGTAGCTCTTAGCCTTTTGTCTACATGCATAGCTTCCATGAACACTCGCACTAGAATGTAACAAGTTTACGTTCCGCACAGGGACTTACAGGAGCATAGTGCAGCTATTTTTATAGGATACAAATAGAGAAGACACAGGCATTGATGAAAAGCATCTGCATCTACAGTGCATTGGTTGTGCTAGCACAAATGCATGAATGTCTGTAAAGCTGTTTCAACCTCTGTAACTACAAATTTCAGAGTACAGTTTACTTAGATGCTTCCATTGTTTTAATATTTTCAAAATACATAATTCCACAGTCAGTGATTAGAACACAATGACCAAGTTGGAGCTCTTACAAAAATGCAAGCAGAGATAAAAATCATGGTCACTCTCATGTTAAGGAAAATATGTAATGAAATACAATGAACAGCAATGTAAACAAAACTGGTTCGAAAATCTACTCCCTGCCAAAATAAACAAAAAGCAGAACACACATAATTCTGGATTCCCGTTTTTATTCATAGCTGAACAGAAACATGCTGGACACAAAATGAAGCACAGTACAATAAAAGTTCCGAAAGCTAATCTACCTTTGCTCCACTTCAATGGCAGGGTCTTGTTTCAAAATGTATGTTTTATTTTTTATAGCGCCTTTGATTCAAAGCATAATAAAATACTCAGTCATTTCACAGCTGCCTAATTCCAGCCCAATTAAAAAGTTCTATAAGACTTCATAGTACTGATTTTCTGTGAGCAGAGATGCAACACCTCATAGCTTCTGAAGCTACCAAACATGCATGCAAAATCAGGGTTGTTTAATTTACAAGCTACTCAGCCATGTGCAGCTGCACATACAAGAGCAGGATACGCTACAGTCTCCTCCTCAGAAATGCAGAGGGTTTTTTCCTTAGCTCTCCGGGGCAACTTTAGATGCTTTCATTATGTCAAGATTAATTTTAATGATGATTAATTCGGTGATCTGCAAACTATTTTTGGTAGGCATTACTCCTACACCAGGCATGGTGAATTTCTGTTAACAACCAGGTTTGCTTCCCAATCGCCACGCCCACAGTATGCTACTACAGTCAGAGGTGAAAGTAAACCGGTACGCCATGCTGGACTGGACCGGCTTCCCTAGGCTGGCAATTTAAAGCGCCTGGGGGGCTCCCGGCAGCGGCCAGAGCCCTGGGCCCTTTAAATTGCCACTAGAGCCCCATTGCCAAAGCCCCCAGATGGTGGAGGCGGCTCAGGAGGTAATTTAAAGGGCCCTTTAAATCAATGCCGGAGCCCCTAGCTGCCGCCGCTACCCTGGGGGCTCCGGCAGCGGGGCTCGGGTGGCGATTTAAAGGGCCTGGGGCTCCAGCTGCTGTGGGGAAGCCATGGGCTCTTTAAATCTTGATTTAAAGGGCCCAGGGATTTAAAGGCCCCACCTCTTCTGGTTGAGGCCCCGTCCCCTGCTTAGGACTCCGGTGTACCAGTAAGTCGTTTAAATTATTTCCCCCCCTGAATACAGTATAATGAGAAATTTGCTCAAAAACCTGGTATTTGCTGCAATTACTGAAGCTATTATACGCTGCACTGATTTTTGATCAAGTATATAATTATGTTGATAAACATGCTTATCCTATGCAATGGTGATACCGCAAAAATATATTGGTTGAGACTGTTTGTTTGTTTTCTTGATGATGTTGAAAGATGTGTTGCAGTCAATTTTGGAAGTATAAGAAAATTCTACAGCTCACATTGGTACTGTTCTTGCATTTTTGCCCAGCACATTTAAGATACACTGACATGAACCCACAAATACAAAGTAAGCATATGGTACTATAAGTATAATGTATAAGTACTTTGGAAAGCAGTGCATGTTAAAACATAAATACTAAACAAACATAGCATGCAGGTTCTGACATAAGCCAACAGAAGCAAGAATATTCATTGCGGAGACTGACATTCTGGTCTTAACCCAACCTGTTGCATCCAGGTACAAAAGAAATCCAAATATTAGGCTACCATATAGGGCTCAAAATAAAAAATGGAGTATATCAATCTCATATTTGAGTGATTACATCGGTCATTATGTGTGCAAAAGGGTAGAATTAACACCTAAATACTTGATTTGTTTGAAGACCGGGCCCCAAACATTTCTGTAATACTTCCCTTGTAAAAAGGAAATCTCCGCATAATTATATAGTTATAATAATAATTTTGTGGGCTTGTAATCTTAAAATGATACAGTAACTCCTCACTTAACATTGTAGTTATGTTCCTTAAAAGTGCAACTTTTAAGCGAAACAATGTTAATTGAATCCAATTTCCCCATAAGAATTACTGTAAATGAGCGGGTTAGGTTCCAGGGAATTTTTTTTCACTATATCTATACAAACACACACACACACACACACACACACACACGAGTATAAGTTTTAAACAAACAATTCAATACTGGTACACAGTGATGATGATTGTGAAGCTTGGTTGAGGTGGAGGAGTCAGAGGGTTGGATATTTCACAGGGAATGCCTTACTGCTAAATGATGAACTTTAGCAACCGGCCGTGCCCTCAAGGGTTAACTCTCACACTCTACAAGGCAGCAGGAAAGGAGGGAGGCCAGACAGAGACCAGCACACACATAAGTACACTGCCTTGCTAATTAGATCAGCAAGCTGAGCCACAGCTGCTACCAGGGCAAGCTCCCTACCCCCTGCTCTATGGAAGATGGGGTAAGCGAGGTGTAGGACCAAGGGGGAGGGGGACACCCTGACATTAGTTCCCCTTCTTCCCCTTCTCCCCCCTCCAAGCAAGCAGGAGTCTCAAGGAGCAGCTACAAGGCAGAGGGCAGGAGCAGCACATAGCAGTGGGGGGAGGGACAGCTCAACTTCTGGCAATTGATAGCCTGTTGGGCAGCTGTTGCACGTGGAACTTAGGAGAGTGGGTAGCTGATGGGGGGGGGGGGGAGAGGCTGCCCGTCCACCCTGGTTCCAAGCCCCTACGCGCTAGTTGCAACAGGCTGCTCTTCCTGCAAGCAGTGGACAAAGCAGGTGGCTGCCAAATATTAGAAGGGAGCATAGCATGTTCCTTAATTAATCAGCAATGTAACAACAAAACAACATTAACTGGGATGACTTTAAGTGAGGAGTTCCTGTATTGGGTTGTTAATAATAATGCATTTGAAATAACCACCTTCTGAAGGTCTTTTATTTTTATAACCTCTAAATTAAGTGAATCTAGTCTTTGAAATATTACATAGTGCACAAAAACAAAATTGTTCTTAGGCAGATATCCTGTGTTCCAGGTGTTTTGTGCCAGAATGCATTTTATAAATCCTTCTTCATTTAAAATAAAGTGTTTAATGAAAACATTGACACAAGGTTAACTGAGCATGTGCTACCCAAAAAATACATTTATCTAGCTGACCCAAATTTTGGACTGTTCAAGGTAAATGTCTGTTTCCAAACAATTAGAAAAAATCAGGGGTCAATATCTGGTTTATCTATTCACTTCCCTCAAACTCCTATTGGGGATTCTTTCCCCTATCCCAGACTCTAAGATCCTCCTTACCCACAAGCCCTGGAAACCTTCATCACCTTAGAAACTACTAGGGGTTTTGCTTAGTGGCCTGCAAATTAGTTCCATATAGGGTGAGCATATTTCCCTATGCTGAATACAGGACACCTGGTAAAATTACTCAAATTTAAGTAAGTTAAACGGCACTCAATCACAACTATGCAGTACAAACGTTCAAATTAACATTAAATTGACTGAGCCCGTTAAAAAGAAATACTGCATTGTTGGATTCTTTTTATTTACTTTATCTTTTAGGCTTTTGGGTTCACACAGGGAGAGGTGACACACACACACACACACACACCGCTACCTTCCCCACACACACAGGAAGAGGTGACATACACACATTCCCATACACCTCTCTCACACCGGGGTGGAGCGGCTGGAGGTGACTGACCGAGCCAACTGTCCGTGCTCTCCGCCCTCCATGCCTGGCTGGTCCCCAGGAAAGACCCACCTCTCTTGGTACCTGGTGGTACCTGGTGCCACATCTTCCCAAGGCAGCATGTGCGGGGGGGGGGGGGGGGGGGAGAAGAGGCGGGAGGGAGGAATCCACACAGGGTCACATGCCCCTCCTCCCCATAATTTTTGCCAGGGTCCACAGCAGAATGTGGCCAGCAGCAGCCTTTTGGCACTGTGTGTGGGGGGGGGGGGGGGGGAGGAGGGGGCGCTGCTTCCAGCAATGGGGGGACAAGGGCAAAGGGATGACCTGGCCTGTGTCTTTGTAGAACTCATCTCTTCTCTACTCCCATCCCCACCTTCTCGTGGCTGGAAGCAGCTTGTCCCTTCTTGCCCGCACAGTGTCGAAAGGCAGCTAACACGTCCAGACTGCCCCTGGCCACCAGCATAACCCAGTCGCCTCCTGTCCCTTGGCTACAGTGGGCAGGAAGGAGTTAAGCCCTAAGGATGCATTGTGCACCACGACACCTGACTGCAGGGGTTTCAGCAGCCCCAGAGCCTGGTCAGAGAGGTGGCTCAGCAAGAGATGGTGCCCAGGGGCTGGAGCAGCCCTGTGCACCCTGGGGGGCAGGACCCAGGGCAGGAGGGAGGGCAGGTGAAGAGGGTGCTAAGCCTCTGCCCCGGGGCTACTGTGGAGCCTGCAGGCTCAGGGCTTGAACAGGCTGGAAATCGCTTTGCCCCCAACCATTCCAAAGTTTAGCTGAGGGGTGGAGAGGCTTTCACATGCCAGCAGGACCAGCCACTGATGAGGGTGAGACAGAATATACGGGATACCTGCAGGAGGGCTTAAATACAGGACTGTCCCTTTGAAAATGGGACATCTGGTCATCCTAGTTCCATATGTTTGGGGTTCTTCTCTTCTCTGACCTCCAAGGTTCACCAACTGGGTGACAGTTGGGTATGGATGACTTTTGTCATGGGCGGCAGATATCATAGGCTGAAGGAGGCTGTGTATCCCCAAACAGTCTGGCATGGCCCCACTCATGCTCCACCCCCCAGGCTCCCTCCTGCAGTTCCCAGTGCTTTGCCCTGGCTGAGGCTGGGGCTGGCCGGCCTGCCGCGAGGACTCGGGAAGCAGATGCTGGGCTACACTGCCCACCCAGCTCTTGGCCTGCGCCCTGGCGCTTCGGGGCTTGGGGCGCTACACCGCCTGATCACACGCCCCCCCCCGGGGGACGCCCAGCCATCTGCCATTGGGTCCCCCGGTCTCCTTCAGGGGAGTGGGAAGAAGGGGCTTCGGGTAGGAGGAGAAGGGCTGCGTCTCCGTCTGCCCATGACTTTTGGGCAATAGGAGGCCTATACCCACCTAGCAGGATGATGTTACCTCAGTGGCTCTGGGGATGCCAGGACCATGAACCCTTGTGTTAAGTTGCTATGGAAACCTAGGTAAACCTACAGACTGACCCACTTAGTGAACAACTCTCTTCATGGACAACCATGCACAAGGGTCCAGGGAACATTTCAGCTCTAGAACCAGTGAGGCAGTTAAAAAGTAATAGTGTTTCTTGGATTGCAGAACCTGTCTGCAAATGGGAAGAGTAGTGGCCTCATCAAGCAGTCCTCTGTCATCAAAGACAAAGGTGCTTTCGGGGCTGATTACCCTGAAGATCAAGGAGAAAAGGAGCGGGTCACTCAGCCCCAGACTATGTGGAACCAATAAAGAAGGCAGGGGTTGTGGGCTGCCTCTTGAGAACTGCACCTCCCACCTCAAAAATAAAAAAACAAAGACAGAGCCAGACATCACAGGTAAGGAATGGATCCTCTGGCCAACAGGTAAGGTAGCCCGCTGGTGAGCAAGGAAGAAGGGTCTAAGGAGGAAACAATGTAATATTTAGAGTCTAAATATCACATGAAATGTCAGGATCTCTGAATAACATTCCCACTCCTAATCCTAACTTCACTGCAATACAAGTTTCCTCTATAACAGATCTATTTCAAACAAGTTATTACAAAACTAATGCTATGTGCTTTTCAAATAAACCTGATATGTTTTTAAAAAACCAAACATTTTACTTAAGGAGTTGTATTTCCACACTGAATGGGACTCCCATAAACATCCATAAAACCTCCACCCACCTTAAACCTCTCCCTTTCTGTGTCGCTTACAAAAACCTTGACAAAAAGGTTAGGCCACTGGCTATTGTGCTAGTTGGTATTGTTTTCTTGTACTCTCCCATCTGTGTGGCTATATCTATCTGGTGCCTCTTATATTTAAGTTGTAAAGTGTTTGGCATTGGGAACATCTCTTTTGTAATTCATTTGTACAGTGCAGAGCACAATGGGGCCTTCATCCATCATTAGGTCTCCAATTTGCTACTGCAATACAAATAATAATAATCAGAAGAAAAAATTGCCTATGACAATATAAAGCTTTAAATTCATTTAGAGCACGGAAGAATAATGAGCCTATCTGCTTATATTTTACTATCAGCCTACAGATTTCTAGGACAAAAGGCATTGTCCTAGACCTTCAGCAAGGTCATTTCAGCTGTGCTGCTATGAAAATACATGGTATTCCCTGCATGTTCAGCTGCAGATTTAACACACAATTTTTTAGGCATATATAAAAAGAGAACTTATTTTTCAGTCTCAATGCAATAATCATAGGCTGCCTCAAACTTTCAAAACTAATCATAAATGAAACCAATATACAAAAAGCCATTAGTCTTCGTGTGCACGGTTGTTTTATTCTCAAGTGAGTTTTCAGCTTGTGAAATGTGCCAAACGGAACTGTAAAACATAGACAAAAGCAGTATGAATGTCTCCACACTAGCCTGCTCATACAGCTAAGTCCCCACACAGAAGGGCCACCTTTGCAAGTGATAAAGCCACAGGCTCTTCATGCTCATTCAATTCTCAGCCTTTCTGCTGTGATTGTCACACAGCCAATGTTCCGCCCTACCAGGGATGGGTTGAAATACTAGTGTGATGCTTACTGATCATGTCCCAGTGCTGTGTGGTGTGGAGGAGTTCAAGCCATTTCATGCTGCTGAAGAGATCTATGATAGTCACTTAAGCTGTCCCCTGGGAGATCAGGATGTGTCATTCCTCTTTGCAGCACTCCCTTGAGAATGCTGCAATTCCTCTCTGCTCTTCAAAAGGAAGCTTCCCTCTGCTATTACCTTAACTTCCTCTGCACACAATTGTGGCCACAACCTCTATTTCCTCCCTCTGGCACTTCACCCAACCCCTCATGGGAAAGAACCTCCAGATCCATCTAGTTTGCATAGTGATTTGAAGATGATGATTGGGAGAAGTCAGTCCTGGTTGTCATCAAGACTCCTAGATTCACACAGTTTAAATAAGAAAAGATCATTAAACTGTCTAGTCCGACCACCTGGTTAACATAGGACATTAAATTTCACCAAGACACCCCTGTACTGAGGTCAATAAGTTGTGTTTGACTAAAGGAATATCTTCAAGAAAGGCATCCACAGTTGACATCAAAAGATGCAGAATTTACCACTCCCCTTGCTAGTTTGTTCCAATGATTAATCATCATACTGTTACTGTTAAATATGTATGTCTTATTTCTAATTTTGAATTTATCTGTCTTCTGCTTCCTGTCATTGGTTCTTGCTTTCCCTGCTAGATTTAAAGAACGCTTTATAGTCTGCAGTATCATCTTCTCTCAGTGGTGACTAACCAAGGCGCCTCTCAATCTTCCTTTATATAAGCTAAACAGACTGAGCTCTCCAAGTCTTTCACAGGAAAGCATTGTCTCCAGGCCTCGAATAATTGTTTTGGCTCTTTCTTGCACCTTCATATTTTCAATATGATTTTTTAAGGACACCAGAACAGTACGCAGTATTGGGGTCACCAATGCTGTATAGAGAGGTCAAATCACTTCCCAACTCCTACTCCCTACTCCACTGTCTATACATCTGAGGATCGCATTAGCTCTTTTTGCTACAGCATCGCACTGGGAGCTCATGTTGAATTGCTTGTCTGTTCTGACTCCTAAGCCTTTTCAGTTGCAGATTTCCAGGACACAGTCCCCCATTCTGTAGGAATGGCCTGTATTCCTTGTTCCAAGATGCATAACTTTGCACCTGGCTACATTAAAACATATTTTATTTGAATAGATCCAGCTTATCAAGAGATCCAGATCACTCACTCACTCTCCTTCAATCTTTCCGTCATCCACAAAGCAATAATGATTTTATATTTACTTCCAGATACTCATTTACTTGATAAAAATACTACTGATCCCTGAGGAACCCCATTAGAAACACCTACTAGAATCAGCTATGATTCCCCGCTGACAAAAACATTTTGAGATCTATCAGTTAGCAAGTTCTGAATTCCTTTACCATGAGCTCTACAGGTATTGTACAGTGCTAATATTTTAAATCAGAAAGTGAAGCACCTTACAAAAGCAGTCTCTGGACTTTTTGGTGGTGCTGTAGCAGTAGGTACCATAGATGGTACTTCCTTTGTGCAACTGGGAAAGTGGTGTTGAAAGAGAAAAAAGAGATGTGTCCTGTCCATATTCCTTTAAACAACAGTAAAGGAAGATTGTAACATGCTCAGTTTAGGGCACTGCCGCCAGTGGCCCCAACTGAATGGTCTAACAGGACAGTCCAGAACTACTTGAACTGGCTCTAGTGATCACTGCTTTGTCTCTGCTGTGACGCCCCTTGCTCTGCGCTCTGCCTGGCAGAATTGTGGAATTCAAGGTCCTATTTGTATGTCACTGTTGACTTTTCAAACCACAAGCTAATAGTTGTATTAGTTCATCTCCAGAACATTGGAGGGAACACTGTATGTGATGGAAAGTATGATGCATGGTTTTTATTGTGCAGCACGTACACTGAGCGAGAGAGTGTTTTTTGTCTCCCAGGTTGCCTCTTTTGTTTTGTAACACGAAATTTCAAAACTGACTACAATCAGCAGGATTGTAATCATGGTAATAACACAATTTGCCTAATTGCACCGAGATGTTTACTGTGCTGTTATGTTGCCTGTGTGATTATGGCATGCAGCCACATTATCAGTAAGAAATATAACTGAGCAATTTTGGGGGCAGCCAAGGGACTTATTCATCTGACTTGACACACAATTCTGTGAAAACATCAACTATTTCTCATACCACAGTATTGTTTGTAGACTCTATAACTCTAAACACTTCCTATTTCCAATGTCATAGATTTAGTTTAGGGCAGAATCAGTGGCACAGAGGAAAAAGCGTAAGACAAAATATTTTTGATACTGGGTCGTTTGCACATGGCCATTCCCCCCACCTCCCCCCCCCCCCCAAAAAAGCCGGATCCAATGCCCCCAACATCAATGGAAAGACTCTCACGGACTGCAATGGATATGGAGAAGGTATATGGGACCTCTCCTTCTTTATACCCCTGGGAGGGGTAAAATACTGTGAGGCAAAGGACAGGGCAAAGTAGAAGTGAAGAGCCATGCTTTTACCCTAGCAAACTGCAGCAGTAGAGATGGCTGGTCCCAGAGGGCAGCTGACACCATACCATTTTATTTATATAAGGGCACAGTTACTACTTTTTCACAAAACTTGGGGAGGGGCTGCTTCTGCTTCAGATACAATGCACCCTGGAGCTCCCACTACGACTCTCTAAGATGAAGCTGTGCCTTTGAGGCAAAATAGAGCCCATTCAATTTTCCAGAATTAAAGTCCCTGCGTTGTTTCTTCCATTCCAAAATGTCTGTGTTTAAAGTAGAAGTGGAAGATCACTAGAATCAAAAGTCCAGGCTAAGTAATTTCGTTTGATCAATTGCTTCTTTACAGCTTGCTAGATCAAAGAAAGAAAGAGCAGGTAGGGGGAAAAACAAAAATAAAAACAAAAATCCCTAAGGCCTAACCACTAGTAGTCTCCAATTCAACCTTTCTCCCAACTCAATATATTGCCATATATCATAAGTCTTCATTTTCAGGCCCTCAGTTAGCACTCGATCCATGTGACAGTGCACACATCCAAACTAAATGGAATTATTTACATCATTTTCATGTGACTTTCAAATGTTTTACTAAAGTTCAGCTAAATCACATTCTCTTCAGTTTTGAACATTGTGACTACATGTAATTTTTTCTATTCCTCTGGTGGGAATCTCCCCAATTTTCCATGACATTTCACAAAAAAATTCAGTGTTTTAATACATTAAACAAATTTCCATAATGCCTCAAAACGCACATCATTCAGCTTTGCTAGTATGCACACAGTATTCCATTTTTCCAGGATTCTCTCAGCTGAGGTTTTTCTAGCAGCTGTATTTATGCAAGCTTCATTAGTTCCTAATTGTCCATATATTTCCTCCTTACTTATCTTGTTAAAGACCAATTACAAAAAGTATTTCAATAGCTTAGCCATTTGTGCTCAGATTATACACTGATGGGTGCTTTATAAATACATAGATTGTTTTTAGATTTAGCATCAATTTAATCATCATAATGTATTAATGAGCTTGCTTTCTCTCCATTAATTATTATGTGTTATCTCTATCGCTTTAGCTCCCAAATTCCCCTTTAAATCTGGAGCCCCTTTGTGCCAGGACTATACAGTCACTGCCCCCAAGGAATTTACCATCTACCATAACATACTCCAGTGATTCCATTCCCACTGATATTTGTAAAAGTCCTTTTTATTCTCCTTAATCCACTTGGCTATCATTTAATCATGTTTCTGTCTTGATGTACTCTTTACTCCACGAGCCTGAACTGTCTTTGTATATTCTTGGTTAGCTCCCTCTCTCTTCTCTATTTGCATGACAGGTTTCTTTGGCCAAATGTGAAGTTAAAAAAACCCAATCTCACATGAAGGCACATTGGCTGCTTTTTGTTTTTGCATTTTCCTTTTCACATGAATTCTAGATTACTGTGCACCACTAATGGTTACTTCAAGACTGTTCAAGATCTCTTTCACACTCATGCACTTTACAGTGATTTTATGCTTGGCTTTCTCCTTTCAACTCCCTCCCCCTCCCCCCATTGCATCCCTTCTCCCTCATCATTAGGCCCCACTCCAGCAACCAGACTATGGTGGTTCTTCACTGCCCCCCCACATCTCAGGTGTCTATAAGGCCTCAGTTTAGGAAAGCAATTAAACACATGTTCAAGCCCATCCCTATTCACCAAAGCATTTATTAACAGGTTTAACTTTTACCATGTGTTAAGTGCATTGCTGAATAGAGATGATCTACTGTGGGCATAGTCAATTATTTTTTGTCAAAGTCCAAATTTATTGGTCAAGGTATAATCAAGGTCCAAACTCCAGAGAAACATTTTTCACCCTGCAAGTGCCCCTGTTCAACAAACATGTACAATGTCATGTAATGTACCCAGGGTCTATTGCTTATATAGTGGACCCTCACTAGAACATGTGTCTAGATGGCATGAATTCGGGTACAGCACGGTTGCAGCATTGGATCCCAAATTTAGTTACTTTAATTGGAATCCATGGCAATGCGGTCCCCGCTTTAATGCAGTCTCTGTGTTAATGCGGTACTGTGCATGAACCCCAAATCCTGCGTTTTAGAGAGCGTCCAGTGTATTTTTAGTGCATTAAACGAAAAATAAAACCAAACCACTGTATAACCTAAAAAATAAAAAGAAAGATGCAATAAATAACATCTGAGACTTTGAGAAAGTACATATATAAAACGTCAAACAGATGGAAATATTAGTATTAAAACACTTTCAGACAACTGTTTAAGCTTTGAATTTGTTTTGAGTTTACAAAAAAAAGTATTAATTCTTATTTTGTCAAATAAAATTATTGTAGGCATATTACCCCTCATCTATCTGAGGGTTACTATGTTTGAAGTTCTCTGAAAAAGGACACTGTCAGCCTGGGGATAGTTGGGGAGGAGGAGAAGAGCTGAAGGGGAGAGTACAGTTTGGGGGGGGGGTGCTGGAGAGGATATTTAGGTGGTGCTGGAGAACATAAGAACATAAAAATGGCCATACTGAGTCAGACCAAAGGTCCATCCAGACCAGAATCCTGTCTACTGACAGTGGTCAATGCCAGGTGTCCCAGAGAGAGTGAACCTAACAGGTAATGATCAAGTGATCCCTCTCCTGCCACCCATCACCACTCTGACAAACAGAGGCTAGGGACACCATTCCTTACCCATCCTGGCTAATAGCCATTAATAGACTTAACCTCCATGAGTTCATCTAGTTCGCTTTTAAACTCTGTTCTAGTCCTAGCCTTCACAGCCTCCTCAGGCAAGGAGTTCCATAGGTTGACTGTGCGCTGTGTGAAGAAAAGCTTTCTTTTATTTGTTTTAAACCTGCTGCTCATTTGTTTCATTTGGTGGCCCCATGTCCTTATATTATGGGAATAAGTAAATAACTTTTCCTTATTCACTTTCTCCACACCACTCATGATTTTATATACCTCTATCATATCCCCCCTTAGTCTCCTCTCTTCCAAGCTGAAAAGTTCTAGCCTCTTGAATCTCTCCTCATATGGACCCATTCCAACCCCCCTAATCATTTTAGTTGCCCTTCTCTGAACCTTTTCTAATGCCAGTAATCTTTTTTTTAGATGAGGAGACCACATCTGTGCGCAATATTCAAGATGTGGGCGCACCATGCATTTATAGGAGGGAATAAGATATTGTCCATCTTATTCTCTGTACCTTTTAAAATTATTCCTAACATCCTGTTTGCTTTTTTGACTGCCACTGCATGGACGTCTTCAGAGAACTATCCACAATGATGCCAAGATCTTTTTCCTGATCAGTTGTAGCTAAATTAGCCCCCATCATAGTGTATGTATAGTTGGGGTTATTTTTTCAAAATGTGCATTACTTTACATTTATCCACATTAAATTTCATTTGCCATTTTACTGCCCAATCACTTAGTTTGGTGAGATCTTTTGAAGTTCTTCACAGTCCTCTTTGGTCTTAACTATCTTGAGCAGTTTAGTATGTGAAAACTTTGCCACCTCACTGTTACCCCTTTCTCCAGATCATCAGACCAGGGGTGTGCATTACTGGGAGGAGGTATTAGGGGGTGCAAGAAGAGGTGAATGTACTGGCAGGGGGCAATTTGGGGGGTTGCTTGAGGAGTGTGCATGTACTGAGAGGGGATGAGGGAGAGGTGTTGTGTACTGGGACGGGACATTTGGCGGGTGTTGGAAGAGTGTGTGTGTACTGGGAGATGGTACTTGAGGGGTGCTGCCGGGGGTCCCTGCGGCCTCACTCTTGAGGTAGGGGGCAATGTTTTTCTCTGTCATGGTGTCAAAGCAGTTATTGCAGCTCGTCAGTCTGCACCTCCCAGCAGGCCTCTCCTCATCCCCAGGGCAGGGAGCCAGAGCCTGGCTCTGTCACCCCTCCCAGACACAGGCAGGCAGACTGCCCAAGAGGCACTTGGCAGCACAGCTTCCCTGATAGACCAGGTGGCCCAGCTCCCCCCAACCCACCGATCACCCCCAGCTTCCCACCAGCACCTGCTTGTTTGCCCACATGGCCCACTTGTCCCATCCCTGTGCTGCAGCCTGCAGGCCGGCGGATGATGGAACTGAAGGTAATTACCCCTGAGCCATTCTGCACCAAAAGATTAAAAAGTCTGTGCCAGAAAAATTGAAAATTCTACACACAATATTTTAAAATTCTGCCAATTTTATTTGACAAATAGGAAGGCTCCAACATGCACTGGGCAGCAGAGGCTACTGGCTTCACAGACTCAGTGAAGGGGCTGCACCCAACCCTTATATAGTGCAAGGATCAGGCCTGCTCCAGAAACACCCAAGGGCTCTGCCCCTCTGTGCCAGGTGACCAGTATGGGCAGGCAAGCTCAGCCTGGCAGGATCCAAGTGTGGAGGGACTTAGAATGGGGGGATCCAGGTGTGGGTTGAGAGGATTCTGTGTGCGGCAATCTGGGTGCCAGCAGCTCAGTGGGGAATCTGGGTGCAGGGAGGATCTGGATGCACAGGGTGGTGGTTGTTTTTTTTTTTTTGGGGGGGGGGGGGAGTGAAGGGGGAGTGGGGGTTGTTCTGGGTGCAATGGTAATGGGACTCCAGATAAAGGTGGTTGGAGGTCAGCGGAAGAGGGGGTCTGGACGCGGGGGATAGACTTCGGCAGGGGAGTCTGAGGGTTTGGGGGGGGGGGTCTACATGCTGGGGAAGTGGGACTCAGTGGGATGGGATCCAGGTACAGATAGCTGAGGCTTGGTGAAGGGGTAGTGGGGCTCGGTGGGTGCCACCAGACTCCTCATTGTTTTTGTGGATACAGACTAACACGGCTACCCCTCTGATACTTGATAAACTAAGGAAATACAACCTAGATGGAGTTACTATAAGGTTGGAAAACTGGTTGGAAAACTGTTCCCAGAGAGTAGTTATCAGTGGTTCACAGTCATGCTGGATGGGCATAATGAAGTCTGGCAAGGATCAGCTCTGGGTTTGGTTCTGTTCAATATCTTCATCAATAATTTAGATAATGGAATAGAGAGCACACTTATAAAGTTTGCAGACGATACCAACCTGGGAGGGGTTAAACGTGCCTTGGAGGATAAGATTATAATTCAAAATGATCTGGACGAACTGGAGAAATGGTCTGAATTGCAGTGAGGGAGGTTGAGGTTGGACATTAGGAAAAACTTCCTCACAAGGTAGTTAAGTCCTGGAATAAATTGTTTACGGAGATTGTGGAATCTCCACCATTGGAGATTTTTAAGAGCAGGTTACACAAACACTCATCAGGGATGGTCTAGTCCTGCCATGAGTGCATGGGACTGGACTAGATAACCTCTCAAGGTCCCTTCCAGGACTAGATAACCTCTCAAGGTCCCTTTCCAGTCCTATGATTCTATGAGTCTGAAAACTAGGACCTTTTAAGGTCTCTCAGTTGGATACCCATAAACTGAGGCACTCAAAATCACTAGCAAAATTTGATAATTTACAACAAGGTTGTTATGATCAAGGAAAAATGTAATATATGATCATGCCAAGCAGTGACCAACATACTATATTTTTCTTCCCATGTTACTGTGACATGTAGTTTGTGGCTTACCAAACAGATGTTTAAACTTTCACCATTCTAAACAGAAATGACCGATGGAACCTTACCTTTGGGAATAGTAATCTGACAACCTAGGTCACAGTCCTGCTGCAACTGATAAAAAGCCACTTCCTGTAGTCGGGCACGCTCCAACTCTGAAAGGCTTTGAACGGGAACTGACTTCAGCCGAACACTGCGCCCTGACATGCTGTTCCACGTGAAGTCACCCTACAGGAAATCAAGTGGAAAAACATGAAATATCATGTGCATGGTTTAAACAAACATACCCTTCTCTTTTATTGGTAAGAAAAACAACACAGGTCCCTTTCCTTAAAAATTCACATCTTGGACAGTCCTGACCTTTGAAATGTCATCTTTGTTTTCACAGAATCAGTTAATCTATGTAAAAAACTAGGACTGGCAAGAAAATTTTAAAAATTAATTATGATTAATCGCACTGTTAAACAATAACAGAATACCCATTTAGTAAATATTTCTGGACATTTTCTACATTTTCAAATACACTGATTTCAATTACAATACAGAATACAAAGTGCTGATCCCTTTATGTGAGTCTGAAGAGGTTGTACCAACAAAACCCCACCTCTTCCCTATGTATCTTCTCTCCTTCTCATGATACGTCATGCCTAGTCTTATGCTGATTGAATGACAAGTTGCTAAACATTTGTCTAAACAGTCCTAATCAACATGTGTTAAAATAAGTAGAACGATACAACATGAGATGTTATGTATTCAATAACTACTCACTGAGTTAGGAAATCTAATCAGTAGCTTGAGCTAGTCTCTCTGCCAGTTTTGGTGATGAATATAAAATCTTACTCTGTAGGCCAATATTTCATTCCGATAAGGTAAGTAATTTTTTCTGTCAATCGGTAATAGTGAAATATATATATTTACTTCAGGGTTAGCCATGAAATTCAAACTAACATTTCACAACGGAAGCAAAGTCTAAGTGGCCATTTTAGTGGCATTGGGGCAGAAAGAATTCCTTTGGCTCTTGAACAAATTCTGACCAAATTAAAAATAATGGTCCAACTGCTTGAACTAAGACTAGATGTTCACAATAGTAATTTCAGGCTTGATAGTCTCTAAATCTTAGCAGGCATAATTTGAAGTACATTAAATTGGAGACAAAGGAGCTACACCAGCTTACATGTAAAACAAAAGATACTACACAACCATATCTTGCCATGACATGCTTAAAATAGATCTGTCATCTCACGATTTTATTCTCATCATAAGATATTTTGCCCATTTTTAACATGAACATAAACATCACCATCCTGTCTTCTTCATTTGTTAATGAGACACCTAGGATTCATCCACTCGGCTGTCCTTACAAGTGAATGCAAGGCCAAAGAGTGAGACTTTCCAGGTGGTGTGTTAAGTCATTGCTTAAGACGGGGACTCATCTTTGGTCCTTGGTGACACCCAATAGTCCGGGTTTTTAATCCAACCAGCACTTAATAAAATGTGTACTGCTTAATACTGCATATGAAATACTTAAATGTCCTAATTTGCGTGCCTTAAAGCCCAAGGCACATGAGAATTCTATATGCGCTGCAAACCAGTGGATTTTAATAATTATTTGCTGTCTAGAACAAAAATCTGGATGGTTGGCGATTCCCAAGGGCACAAAATTGCCCAATGTGGTTTAAAGTTTGAACTGTATTTTGCAGAAACCACAAGCTTTCAATCAAGTCCTGCTCATTTTTGGGTGAAACTCATTTTTTTTTGTCCATCAATATTCTTACACACAAAAACCGCCGCAAAGCCTCCCCTCAGTACCTTGCATTCACAGATATAAATTTTGTATCCACACAGGGTTCTACTAATAATAATGAGAAGTATTAACCACTTTGTTCTCAGACTTCCTACGAGACTATCAAATGCAATGGTCTCCTAGGACCAATTTCTGCCTCTGCAGAGACAGACCTTGACAAGAGAACAGGAGCAGGTCTGCTGTGCAAGTTGGGGAATAAGATTCTTGGGTTTAACACTATGCAAGGCACAGCTCTGGGAGCACCTCTTGTGCTGCAGACCAGAGCCACGTAGGGGAGAGGCAATGGACAGGCCAGGAAAACCTATTTTACTCCCATCCATATGGGGAGGCACACTTGAAGTGACCCAAGGTCTACTCTAGCCATTGAGTGAAGCACCTCCTACCCAGAGCATCTTCCAAGGACTTAGCTCAGTTACTCACTGTTGAATATGTATATCTTACACATACACATACATATGCATGCACATGCACACTTCACTTCATTTGTTATAAAGTATTGGTCTACATGGAAATGTTAGTGCACAGTAAGCTTTGGTGTGAATTTAAAGCACACAAGCTACTCCATACTAATACCCCAAGTGAACAGTCTTCTGCACACTGACAGTGCCCTCAGGTGGTTTAGCTAAGTACATTTCCAAGATACATTAAGCTAGGGTATGTCTACATTTGCAGAGTTTTTGTGCTGTAAGTTGTACCGGTGAAAGTAAAGCACTGGTTTGTGTACTCACTTAATTCCTCAGGCGTCAGAGAATGTTTACATTTGCTGCACTTCCATCACCAATGAGAGCAGGCCTGTAAGGCAGTGGTCTTCAAAGGGGGTCACAGTGTCCCGATGCCGCCACGGGATCGGCCCTGGGATGCCGCCGAAAGCGGATTCTATTTGTGTCCCGCTGAAATGCCGCCGAAAACGGAAGCTTTGCATTTGGCGGCATTTCGGTGGACACACCCCCGGGCTGCGAGAGAACTCGGGAGAACGGAAGGGGGCCGCGGACAGAAAAGTTTGGGAGATGCTGCTCTAGGGCAGGTATCCCACAGTGGAGCTCTCTCCAGTTTGATGATGGGTCTTGTGGGAAGGGGGATGGGAGGGTGATCTTGGGTCATCCTGAGTCCCTGCAAAGCTTCCTCTCCCAAACACTGATCAGTTCCAGTAGCTCAGCATTGCTCCAAGCAGGGGATCGTTGTCTCCATGGAGCAAACAGTGGCACCCTGGCCAGATAAGTGAGCACTTGCCAAGAAATCACGAAGAGGGGTTTCAAAGTTCCCAGGATTTACAGGGAGAGGGGTGGATGTCTGTTCACCTGGCATCAGAGCAGCAGAACTGCTGGCCAGAGTGGTCACCTAGGCACTGTGGGTTATCCTCCAAAGACTAAAAGTTGTGTAAACAGGAAAAACATGTCTTCACTTGCACAGCACTGCAAAAGCATCACCAGTAAGAGCTGTCTCTCTCTCGTGGAGGTGGTTTTCTTCAGAGTTTCACCACAAAAAGTCATTGGCAAGTGTAGACGCTCCCATGGTTTTTGTGCAATAAAAGGGACTTTTTCTGCTTTAAATGGCAAGTGTAGCCATGCCCTTAGGAATTACGTGGAGTAGCTAGTGCACACTAGGTACTGAGAACTCGTTCCCTGTGTAGACAAGTCCCAATTGTAGTATTGCCCAAAGTGTGCTAGACATTTTCTAAATACAGGAGAGGACAAGCTAAAAAGGCAAGGGCTACAACATAGAAGGAAAGCGATTAGGGTGATGACAGGACATATCTTGTTAGTTGTAAAGTTTTTATGTTCATTTTTTAAAATCTTAAGTATACTGAAACCCCATCTCCATAGCCTCCACCCATTAATCACCTCATCTCCCTCCATCTCCCATATCTCCTACCAGTCCCCAGCTTCAATTATATTTTCCTTATGGTCCTTCAACCAACATTCAACCCATTTTCTCCTCATAAATGAGCAGTTTGTCAGATAAATCAATAAAAAAACCCAGAGTAGGTGACTTACTTAGCATAAGAAAGACAGGTGCCTAACTCCACTTTCTGCTTTTGAAAATCTGACATCCTTCCCAAGTTTACTGTAAATATTATTCCAACATCGAGCATAGCTTTTTAATAGGAAACCAGTTTCCATTTTCCAAAGATGTTTTGAACAAATTTCTGTAAAATTTCTGAAAGCACTTAACTGAAAAATCAATGGGACCTAGGAGACTGAGTGCCTACACTACTAGTGAAAATTTTATCCTACATCTTTTAACTTCTCCTCCATATCCCCTGTCCTGTCCCCATAAGTCAATGTAGGCAATCATTAACCTAAGACCTTAGAGCCTTGTGCGGATGAAAAATGTGTATCCACAGCCAATATGCAAACATTGATGTAAAGTGGATATCCGCAGATTTGCAGGGCTCTAGATACAAAATTTAGATCCACATCCATCCGCAAACCTGACCTGCAGATAGCTGCATCCGCGGGTGCGGATATCCGCAGATTTGCAGGGCTCTAGTGATCCTGTTCACTCTCACTGATAAATTCTTCAAGGGACCCAGGATCAGGATTTAGGTTACTAGTTACCTATAGTGATAGATCGAGGGTTTAAAACATGTAGCAGGAGCAACCACCAGGAATCTCAGGTGTGAACAGAGAGCAGGATATGGCCCCTAGTCATATTAGAAACTGTAAATAATAATTTTGATACAAGATTGGAATGATGATTTTATACTACAGTATTATTGTAATAGGGAAAGGCTTTACTCCCTGCCATGTTTACATTACAGGGTATACAACAAAGAGTGTTACTATTAGTTGTACTTTTAATTAGAATTTGTTCAAGTCCACTTGAGATACTTAAGATCAAAAGTAATTATGCTGGTTTGGTCTTTCTCCTGAACTAGCACTGCTTAGCTGAAAGTAGCAGTGTTTAGTTAGAACTGTATTCATTGTAAAAGAATTAAATATTTTTGCACATTATAAAAATTATACTGTGGAAAACATGGCACATGCTAAATTAGATATAGTGTTACATAGTTTTAATTTTCTTTGCTTAATTACTTTGATAAGCTTGGGAAACAAAATATACAACTGCCACTTTGTAAACCTTTCACTTATATTGGTAATTTATTTAAAATCCTTCTAAAATTATTTCCAGGCCTCTCTCAACCATAGAAATTATAAATTTTGACAGTTCATATCCCCCCGACTCAGCTTTCACGTCTGTACATCTAATCCTTCTTTTCCTCACTTTCCAGTTTTTGCCATTTGTATGGACCAATAAAAATACATAAAACAAAGCTATTAATTCCAGTACAAGTTTAGTCCTATCACATAAAATCAGAATACTAGACGTAAAATAGGAAATTAATGAAGAATTAAGAAAAGGGACGAGTAAAGATCATTAAATGTCCATTATAGCACTAACTGAACATTAAGGACCAAATCCTCTGTCCCACTAGGCACTTAAAGCTATCCTAAGTTTTTCCTTTTGGGATTCTCCGAGTGTGCAGGAATGAATAGGCGGCGTAAAGGTGGTGGTCTTTTTTGATATCCCTCTCTCTTAGCTTCCCCTGCAGAGGCGCAAGGAGGAATGCTCCAAAATGTGGGTGTCCCCTGGGAGCTGTTACAAGCTGGTGCGACTTAGAGCACTGAGGCTGCTCTCAACTGCGCAGGGTGCCAAACTGGCCCCAGCACAGCAGGAGATCAAGGAATGATGGAAACCCTTCTGGATGCTGAAACTGCACTGTAATAATAAAATGTGGGAAACTAAGGGCTACTACATAGCCCAGAAACAGACCCGGTAAAAAGTCTGAAAACCAATACACTAAGCACTGGGACTCTTAATTATTATTTGATATCAAAGTCTGACTTTACTAATGACTTCAACACACAGAGTGAAATCCTGAACCTGTTGAAGTCAATAGGAAAAATCCCATAGACTTCAATGGAGCCAGTGTTTCACCCAGAAAAGTTAACATTGTGTTATAAATATCCTTATACAGAGTCTCCCATTATGATCAGGGTCTTTGTAATCAATACTTTTCTTATGACATTATTACATTCTGAAGTTCTGTGCTGATATTGATTCATCTCACCCTGTGGAGCTACATAAATGCTTTACCTATACACAATACACAGACTAATATTCTGTACATTTAGCTAGGGAAATTATTAGATCTGGCAAAAGATCACACTTTGAAAACTATTGTTTTAGTTGTCAATAGTTTTCAAACAGTAATTAGTTTGAATGTGACAAGTTTAAGACACACACACACAGTTATCTTCCTCTCTTGCTAAATGCTCTGAACTGCCACCTGGAATCAGATGAACATGGGATACAAGTTGCTAAATTCTGCATAGCAAGACAACGGGTAGAATACTGGAATGCTGCTATCACCCACAGAGGAGAATGAATTCACGCCCACACCAGAAATACATCACTAAGCAAAATGATACGACCCAGCTCTGGGGTAGATATCATAGTTGTTCCACTAACATTAGTATAAAGACAAAGAAGGGATTTGGGAGCATACTCTCAGAGGTTAGTAATAGTAGCTCAGACAAAGGGAAAAGTGATTTCCCACTGTCTTTATCGATGATTTCCCGAAGTCGTCAGACTGCCCCGAATTGTTTCTTCAGGTTTCTAAGTAAAAACATTTTCATCACAGAAGGCAATTACGGGCTAAATACATAATAGAGAAGTCTTCTGATATGGTTCCTTCCATTTCCAGACAAATCTATTTATGATGTAAAATAGATATAGCATGTATCTATAATTTTAAGCCTTAGCATAAAGATCATTCAAGGCTTCTGAAGACCCCATCTGAACTGTCCAAATATTTGTGACCCTCTTGTTGGATCTAATATTTGTTTATAATAATAAACTTCAAAACAATGAGTCAAATTCAACATATCTGGCTCAGCCAGGAAAGCCCATTGCATTAGATGGGAGAACTCCTCTCTCCAAAGGCTTTGAATGGTTATTCATCATTATTATCTGAGTCACTCTTGAAACAACAGAATTGATGTTTTTTCAATACATCAAAGCTGATACATTATCTGATGTCAATATTCTTAAGCTTGAATCTGGTCCTAAACAACTAAAGCACATACTTTACTTTCAGAACAAGAGAGAGTAGACACCATTGTTGAGTCTGAACTTTTGATGAGCTTAAACTTAACCCAGACTTGATGTCTCTGTCTGAACTTTTAATCAAAGCTCTGACCTGCGGAACAGCTCCTGACACCCCCCCTCCTCTTAAGTAGCCATCTCCCCTTTGTCTTTTGGAATTTACATTTTAACCTGTTTTACCCAGTACAATCTTGATTGATTATGCATGACCATTATGACCTGTTAATCACTTTGTTTACTTCTGTGTATAAATATTGATGCTTACCCCTAATAAAATTGCCACACTTACTCTGAAGCTTTTGAGCTAAGAATAGTGTGAGCCCGTTGATCAATGAATTGGTGTCTGTGTACTTGGTCTTTGACAGCTTGTGAGCCCTATACCAACTCCGCACAAACTCGGGTGTTGGAGAGGTGAGTAGGGACTTGCTATTTTACATAACACCATTATGAATGTCAGTATTTATCAATCATCTCCAAACAGGGGTATCTGAGATACCATTGTTATGTATTTATCTTTAAAACAGGAAAACAGAAGTAGTGTCTTAGCTAGTCTACATTAGCTAGTCTACATAACAACATCACCTAATCTACATTACCACATTAGCTAGTCTACATTACCACATCACTCAGGGGTATGAAAAAACACACTCCTGAGTGACATAAGTTAAATCAACAGAAGCGCCGGTGTAGACAGCGCTATATCGGTGAGAGAGTTTCTCCTGCTGACATAGCCACCTCCATGAGCAGCAGGAACTGATCTCTCTCCTGTTGGCATAGAGTGGCTACATAAGCTATATTACAGCAATACAGCTGTGCACTGTATGCTCGCTAGTTTAGACATGGCCTTAGATCCCTTCTGTTTAGAAGGCGTTGGCAAATGCTGATTTTTAATGGCACACTCTTGTCCACGTACAATTGGGTAATAGTTCTTTATTAAATGTAAATGTGGTGAGGTTTCTATTTTAACATGTTAGTAATGTGAACTCTTCAACCCCTACAGGTCTTGGCTCACCATAAGAACGACTCTATTGGTCCATTTAGCTCAGTATCCTGTCTTACAACAGTGGCCAGTGCCAGGTGCCCCAGAGAGAATTAACAGAATAGGTAATCATCAAGTGATCCATCCCCTGTCACTCATTCTCAGCTTCTGCAAACAGAGGTAAGGGACACCAATCTTGCCCATCCTGGCTAATAGCCACTGTGGCAAGGTGGCCCCCCGGGCACCCCGGATTCAGGTTCTCGAGCAGCTCTCTCTGGCTGAGTTTGGCTCCTCACCGGTTAGGGAGGGCGAACCCCCCTCCTGGGAAGGGACTCCTTCCTGCTTCTCTGCCTGCTGGCAGCCTTTCTGTGTCTGACTCTCGCTCTCCCTCACTCTCTTCTGCCGTCACAAAACTCACTCTTCCAACTCCTCCTGCCTCCAAACGCACTCCTCAACTCCCACACCCCCTTTCTGGGGAGGAGTCTCTTTAAAGGGCTCTGACAGCCTCCTTAACCGGTCTCAGATGGCCCTGCTTCTGACTGCGGCAGCCTTGCTCAGCTGGACCTAATTTAACCTGCAGTTACCCCTCTCACCACACCCTTCTTTGGCAGTCTCTAGCCCTGGGTTTACCACACCACTGATGAACCTATCCTCCATGAATTTATCCAGATCTTTTTTGAACCCTGTTATGATCTTGGTCTTCACAAAATCATCTGGCAAAGAGTTTCACAGGTTGACTGTGCACTGTGTGAAGAAATACTTTACTTTATTTGTTTTAAAATTGCTGCCTATTAATTTCATTTGGTGATCCCTAGTTCTTGTGTTATGGGAAGTAGTAAACACCACTTCCCTATCTATTTTCTCTTCACCAATCATGATTGTATAGATCTCAATCATATCTCCCCTTAGCCATCTCTTTTTCAAGCTGAAAAGGCCCAATTTTACTAATCTCTCCTCATATGGAAGCTGTTCCATACCCCTAATAATTTTTGTTGCCCTTTTCTGAACCTTTTCCAATTTCAATCTATCTTTTTTGAGATGGGGCAACCACATCTGCACACGGAGGCAACATATTTTCTTTCTGTCCTATTAGCTATCTCTTTCTTAATTATTCCCAGCATTTTGTTTGGGTTTTTTGGACTGCCACTGCACATTGAGTGGATGTTTTCAGAGAACTATCCACAATGACTCCAAGATCTCCTAAGTATGATCTCCAATACTACTATATTCAGCTGGAAAGAATTGGCAACCCACAGAAACAGGACCTAGCTAACCTGCTTTTAGCATCTGTGTTTTTGCCACAATCAAGTTTTAAGTCATGAGATTTTAAAATTAATACATTTGGAATTCTTTAGTTACTTTCAGGCTTTTGAGTTTAAGGGTTCGTGTTTTCAAGTTTTTATCTGCAATCAACTGGATTAGAAATTTAATTTAAAAAAAAAAAGAATGCGGAGATTCTCATGTAATCTCGTGACTCCAAGAGCTGGGCCTTTAAGAAAAACATCAGATATCACAAGACTCACAATAAGATTGGATGAGTCAGCAATGTGTATACTTATATACAGGGATATCTGTGCACTGTTCACACATCTCTATTTAGCAGAATACATTTATAAATGAAAACAATCCACATTTGCCACTTTAGTCCCTGCATAACTCAGTAGCATTAAAAAAGATTATATCTACACTATTCATGTCCACTTTTTCTCTTACCTGATCCTTTACAATAAAATGCTGGATCACACAACTTTTTAGCAGCCTTTGAAGCCTGTAATTCAATGTAAACCACTCTTTGTACTGTATCAGCGACAGCTCCCCAATTCAAAACAATACTTTCTGTAAAATCTGCCATCGCCTAAAGAAAAGACCTTTGGATTTAAAATAAAAACTAATTTGTTGGTCAAATGAAAAAGTTATAGTGCTAATCTATATGCTAGGGCTGGCTGGAAAACAACAATTCTGTTTTGTAGGGGCTGGGAAAAAACTGATTCCAAAATTTGATTTTCTTCTAAGGCAGAACAAAACTGAGACCTTCTGAAATTTTTCACAAAAAAGCACAAGTGCAACAGACCCACCCCAAGAGCCTGGTACTCCAGGCACTTGCCTGGGATGTGGGGAACCCAGTTTCCTGCTAAGATTCAGGAAGAATAGAGACTTGAACCTTCCACCTCTCAGGTGAGTGCCCTAGTAACCAAGCTATTCTGGTGTCTCTTGCATTCTCATCTGCGACCTGAGAAAGCTACCTGACAACATTTTTGTTGAAACCAGTATGTTTCACGAAACACATTGGTTTCAACAAAAGAGCATTTTGGGATGGGAAAAAGTTTCATCAATTTTTAAACGAGATCTACTATACCCCAACATTACAGGTTATTCATTCCATCCAGACTGGGTTTCTGCAATGTCCTGGAAATGTGGCCAATTTTGAAGATAACTGGAAGCTTCAGCTTGCACAGTATATGGCTACCCACTTACACTACTTCTCACAAGGAGCATATTATATCAGTTGCTCTGCAGTTGACTAGCTGCCAGTTTATTTCCAGGTGCAACCGAACTCAGCAATTCCTCCCTGAAAGATTTGAAGTTTTGCTGACCTTTAAGCCTGTTGCAAGGTCTATCTATTCCATCAGGCTTTCCTCTGAGTTGCGGGAGTGGGGATGCTGAGTTTTGTGGAAGGTTTTTATGGTAAGGGGAGTTTTCTTCAAGTCCATTTGAGATTGTGTTGTTAGTCACTCATGTTGCAATTATTTTACCACAGATGTCAGCAGAGACACCTAGAACTTCATATATTGAAAAATAAATAAATACGTCTTACGGATGAAGGATTTTTCAGCTCATGCACTACATAATTGCTCCATCTATTTATCTTTGTTTCACAGACTATCCTCACACCTATCCTGCTCATAAGTTCTCTCCCACATACCCCCACCTGCCTTGTCCTCCTGCTCATTCATTTATAAAGTGGGAGGCTCTTGGATAACAACTCAGAATTGTAACACTCTGAGTAGTCAGTTGCAACCTTTTGACAAGGACCCAATGTATTCCAATATTTGGCACTGTCATATCTTCCGTATTCCAATTTCCAACCACAACAAGCAGCTGCTTTAATAATTACTCTGTTCAAAAAAACCCTGCACAATTCACTCTCAGAGCAGAACTTAAATTGAAAATCATAACAGTGGCCGTTAGCTCAAATTTACGCAATATAGAGTGAAGGCTGATTGGCTCTCACAAGTGTTCCCATTTTATCAGTTTGCCCTTGTTTACCCATTGGATTACTGCTGGCTCAATTTTGGTCTGATTTCTCATACATTTGGGGATCATGCAGCACATATGAAAGGCCACCACTTCCATGCTACTTGGTGAAAATATGTTTACAAAATTGGATCTAAAGCCGATATAGCGTTCCTTGATTTTCTTTTCAGTAAATAGGTTCTAGTTCCATAAAAACAATATGGAAAAATAAAAAATAAATAAAAACATTATACATCAGCAGGAAGTATCAAGAGAGAAATCTTTTATAAAATTACCCTCTAATCTCAGGTACCCCAAATTCAGACTGTGTGCCTGCTAACATGGCTGCAATTTCATTCTTTGCTTTAAGCAGCTCATTTATTTTGGACAGGGAGTGGGAAAATTAGCCCACAAGTTCCCGACGTTATGTAAAACAGAAACAATTGCTAGAGTTACAAGCTCCTCCAGGACTGAGCCAACAGATGAACAGCTCTTATTCTACACTACAGATCACTGCGACTAACCGGAATTTAGAGAGACATGAAGGCAGTTTAGCTAGTCTATAAAACACAAGGCTTATGGCATATGATGTTTTGCAAAACTGAATCTATACAGTTATAATTGTATATTTTGGGCTTACAGAGCCTTCATGCACACTTAGAAAAACAATAAACTTACAGAGATTTCAAAGCAGCTCAGCATCTGATTAAGCCACTTTAACAAACTCAACCGAAACATACAATGCCACTGATCGTTATATGGATTTTGCTCCTCTCAGACTAGCTATGACAACATGCAAGATCAGGAAACTAATCTAAAAATAAAAGGTCTTTCAGAGCCTTTAGTTTGTTGATGGAATAGATTTCAGAGCCTGCTAAGTGGTAGGCACAAACTATGTGCCAATTTTTGTCTCACTAAGCAAGAAGTGTTTGTTTTTGTAAAATTTAGCTACAGCAAATAAAAATTAAAATGCAGTAAGTTAGAGTCATCACAAACACTCCATTACAGTTATCTCTAGCACACTACATATATACACATTTTGTTTGCTTACCCATTAACTAAATTCTGCTGCGTCTCCGGTGTCTTTTCTAATTTGACCAAACCACACTTGGAACAAAAACTTGATTTAAAATTTTTGTAAAAAATAATGTAGTTTCCCTGAAACTATGTAGCCAGTGTCTGAGAAATAGTCCAGCTGGAGCAACTATGACTCCCACAATACCTTTTGTTCCCAGAGACTTCTACTATCATTAATCTTAGGAAACCAAAAACAAAATAAAATAAAACAATCTTTTCATTTGACCGCTTCAAAGTAAGCTCAGCAAGTTCAGTGAGTTATGTCATGAAGTGAGCGTGTGTGTGTGGAGCGAGTGACAGAGGGAGAGAAGCAGACAAATTGCAATTGGATTCCCTGCTTCTTATTTCAATGGGATTGTTTTGAAGAAGTACAAGGAGTGGTTAAGAAGGGGCATGTCTCCCTCCTCTCTCTCTCCCATTTAAAAAAAAAAATCCTTCTTCTACAGGGCTGTACAAACTCATAACTAGACTGTAACTGTGCAAGCTTTCCTTATTAGGAATAGACCAAAGAATGTTGGAAGCATCTGGTAAAATCACTTTGAGCATGTTAAGAAGCATTTGATGTTTTCTCTGTCCTTCCAAAATAGATCGGGTTTTTTTTAAAATTGTTTTCTAAACCTCCTCTGCCCTAACAAGCAAAATCTAGATCCCAAAAATCTTTTAAACAAAAGCAACACAGAGGCTAAATATTTAATGGTTTGCTAGGGGGAAAATTCCTTGATAAAGATTTTGCTTCCTAAATAAAGTCTGTTGTATTCACAGTCTATAAGTACTATACTGCCATTTATAAAATGGAGGAGGAAGTCTAATTAAAAACAAACTCTGAATCACCAGCTACATTGATTGCAGTTCTGTTCCATGTGGCAACATACCAAATCACCACTATAAATGACACCTTTGTTTCTCAGCTGATATGACTTTACCTCATAAAATTGTTCTCCCAACAAAAGTAAGACAAAGATTCCCGTTCACAGGGATTGATTGATTGTATATCATCATCAAGATCATTGGTATTGAAATAAAAAGTTGTTTGTATGGCTTCTAATCAAATTCAGAGTCCTCCCCAGGCAAAGCCCACCATTATGACTGTTAGTGCATATCAGTAATTTGAGGGGAAAGAGATTAAAATAACATTGATGGATAAAATGACATTTTAAAATTGGAAACTCAGGATACTTTAAAGCTAAAATAAAATATTTTAAAAACTAACAACATTGGAAAAGATAGAAATATACCCAAATGTTGTTAACCCTATCCTCCAACACTGCCTTGAGAACACTAGAAAATTCGAAATCACCTTATCCATACAGAATATATGTAGCTTCATATCGTCAATGACCCTGTAAAACAAAAACCACCTTTTTGTTGTAAAAGACCCCCCTGCCCTCTCAGGAAGGCAATTTGACAATTCAGACATTGAAAAGGCAGCGCAACAGAGGCAATAATGCCTCACTGTTTGCATAGGGTAAAATTCATCTCTGTGCAGCACCAGGCCTATGCACCACTCAAGTTTCACTTCAGCCCTGTTTCATGCGGCCAAGTCACCAACATCCCACTAGAGCCCTTTGGGTATTATGCAACCAATGGTAAGCTGTCATTAGACAAAGAGCCAGCATGCAGTCATAATTCATGTAAAACCTCAGACTGAGTATAAATCATTACATTACAGCTGGCTCAAAATCTTCCAGCAGAATGTTTTTCTGTCAGAAAATATCAATTTATTGAAATTGAAATGCTCTGAAAATACCTAACTGTAATGCTAGCATCCTTTACGCCTTTTAACTGGTTGGGTATCTTACGTATTGCTTTTGTTTAAAGGATATCAACATAAAGTTAGACTTAGGGTAGGGGAGGAAGCTGTTTGAAAAATAACTAAGGAACTGACCCATTTTAGAAGGATGCTTGACCTCTCTGTTCTACTATTAATGCCAGCCTCGATCACCTCGTTCTCTACTTCTGCCCCAAGCATCTCCATGCATCCTTCCACGTTCCTCTGTATGGGTGGAACAATTTCCCCCAAACTTATCAACAAAGACCTGTCCTCCTTCAGAAGACCGAAGTTAGGTCAACATTTTCAAATCTGCCATGTGCTTTCCAGTAAATTACCTTTCAACTTCACTAAGTATTCTATCGTTAACAGCCTATAGAGCAGGGGTGGGCAAACTATAGCCCGCGGGGCACATCAGACCTGCAGGACCATCCTGCCTGGTCCTTGAGCTCCTGGTCGGGGAGGCTAGTCCCCGGGCCCCACCCCAGCTCTCTTCCCTCCCCTGCAGCCACACAAGCAGTGTGGGTGGCTCTGGCAAGACGGCAGGGCTGCAAGCTCCTGGTGCTCTGAGCTGCATGGTAAGGGGGTCGGGGACTGGGGAGGTTGGATAAGGGGCAGGAGGAGGAACAGGGAGGGTTGGATGGAGGTGTGGTCCCCAGGTGGCCTGTCAGGAGACGAGGGTGTGGATAGGTGTCTGGGGGATGGCAGTCAGGGGACAGGGAGTGTGTGTGTGTGTGGGGGGGGGGGGTAGAATCCCAGGGGGGCAGTTTGGGGAATGGGGTCCCAGGAGGGGGCGGTCAGGGGACAAGGAGCAGGGCTATTGGATGGGTCAGGAGTTCTCAGGGAGGCAGTCAGGGGGCGGGAAGTGGGAGGGGGCAGATAGAGGCCAGACTGTTTGGGGCGGCTCAGCCTTCCCTACCCAGTCCTCCACACACTCTGATGTGGCCCTCAGGCCAAAAAGTTTTCACACCTCTGCTACAGAGCCAGTTAGGACTTGCATGCTTTTCACTATTCTGCACACTATGGTCACTAATTCATGCGCAGAAACATTAAAGGGAGAAACAAATCCTTCCCTCCAAGAGCATGAGCCAAAGCCCACTGAAGTTCATTGACTTCAATGGTTTTCAGGCAAGCCCCAAAAGAATATGGTCCTACAACTCTGCTATATCTATAGCTAAATGAAAGCCTTTGAAACACAGCTGAGCAGTTCTAAGACCATTCAGTAAAGGAGAGTAGTATATGCATACACAAACTAGTCAAGCAACAACTGAATTCCACTGTAATTAAGGTTGAAATATGCCCTAAAAGACTGTTGAAACCTCAATCTCAGCCAAAATCATGGAAGTTTCAACTAAACAATTTCTCTTACTCCTTCGGATTATTGTAGTCAATGATTACAAGTCCTGCTGATCATTTAGCTAAAATATATGTATTTAGTGTTTTAAATATTTCCTAAAAAGTCTTTCTTTGAATTTTCTCCAATTTATATGATTCTGTTACTCAAATATTATGGCGTGTGTGTATATATATGTGTATATATATACATATATATACCGTGGCAGGGTGGGCCTGACCCAGCCTGCTGCCCCTTTAAGAGGGAGAAAAACCCTCTGCAAACCTCCCTGCAGAGAGGCCTAATCAACCACCTGGGCTGCAGAGCAATCAGCCTGGATGGGTTGCACCTGGCAGCCTCCTCAGGGGCTTAAAAGCCTGCCAGGAAGGAAGCCCAGGGTGGTGTGGAGTGAGATAGAGAGAAGGAGCTAAGCTGTAGAGCTGTGTAAAGAGCTAAGCTGTAGAGCTGTGGATAGAGCTGTGTAAAGAGCTAAGCTGTAGAGCTGTGTATAGTAGGTGGTGGGGTCTGCACAAGCTGCACTGTAAATAAAGAGCACTGTTTGGAGCCAAAGAAAAGTCTCCTTCCTGTGTTTGGAGTGGGGGCAAGAAGGCAATCTGTCACACGTGGTGTCAAAAGTGGGATTGCTACACCAGCAACCCAACTGGTGGCCCAGTGATGGAGGGGACCCTACAGTGGCTTGTGGAGCAGCAGTTGGCCATGCAGCAGGCCCAGGCCAAGCAGCAGAGAACGCTGCAGGACTTCATTAAGGAGCAAGCAAAGACCCAGGCAACTCTCCTACAGCAGCTGGTGAGTCCAGGGGCAGGAGGAGGCATCCGGCCGCCGGGCTGGGGACTTTGTAAAATGAGCCCGGCGGATGACCCCGATGCCTTCCTGGGGACTTTTGAGAGAGTGGCCACCGCAGCCGGGTGGGAGCGGACCACCTGGGCCCTCTGGCTTGCTCCCTACCTGGTGGGCGAAGCCCAGGCGACCTATATGGCCCTGGGGGCAGTTGAGGCCCAGGACTTTGAAATTGTGAGCGCTGCCCTTTTAGACCGGGTCGGCTTATCACCGGAGAAATACCGGCAGAAGTTTCGGGCGGCCCGCTGGACGCAGGCGGTGCGGCCCTGAGCGTTCAGCCAGAGGCTGAGGGACTGGGCCACGCGTTGGCTGAGGCCGGAGGCCCAGTCAGGGGAGGAAATCATGGACTCCCTGATCCTGGAGCAGTTTCTGCTCAGCCTCCCCGAGACCGTGCGCACCTGGGTCAGAAGGCACCAGCCAGAGACGGTGGAGTCTGCGGTGCGTCTGACCGAGGAGTATGTGGAGGCAGAGGGACCTCGGGGAGAGGACCAACCACGACGGGTCCAGGATTTGGGGCGTCGGCCCATGGACTCCCCCCCAGCTAGAGGGAAAAGGACTAATGGGGAGCCCAGAGGGGCGCCAGAGAGAACTGCCCGTCTTACCTGTTGGCAGTGCGGGAAGCCAGGGCACATTAAGCAGGACTGCCCAGCCATGGAGTGTGGCTACACTGACTGGTGTGGGTGGACCGAGGTTTGGGGGAGGAAGCCGCATAAGGGGATACCCACCCTGCGGGTGCAGGTGGGAAGGAAGTCCCATCAGGGGGTGGTGGATTCAGCCTCCCCCTACATGCTTGTTCGGAGAGCATTGGTTCGCCCCGAGTGGTTGATTCCAGGGGCTACCATGGACCTACAGTGTGTCCATGGGGACAGGAAGTCCTGACGGGTGGCCCAGGTCCCCCTCAAGATCAACGGCTGATTCCGCTGGAAGCGGGTCGGGGTGCTAGAGGGGTTACCTTGCCCTGTAATCATTGGGCGGGACTGGGGCCCAGTGGGAGGTACGGGACCCCGGGCTGCCCCGAGGCCGAGCGTGCGAACCCATACGGGGGGTTCGGCCAAGCGAAGGGGCGGGTCTCAGCCCAATAATCCAGTGAAGGGTCTAGCTAGCCTGAAACAACAGAGGCCAGAGCAGGAAGATCCCCCGGAAGCCTGTTTCAGGGAAGTCGGGGACGAGGGCCCCGGGGATGCGGGCTCCACAGAAGAAGCCCCGAGCTCATCTGAGAGCCTGGGAGAAATCGAGGCGCAATCGGAGCAGGGGTCGGAGCTGCTCCCCCCATGCGAGTGGTGAGAGCGCCGAAGGGCACAGGGGCGGCCGATACCGTGCCTTTTCTGCGCAAGGCTGGAGGTAGGGCTCTCTGCCGCGGCCGCGAGGGAAGCAGAGGCAGAGGAGACTGGCCCTAGCCCCGAAAGGCAGGGGGCAATAATGCACAACCCTGGACCGGGCGGCGCCGGTGAAAGGAAAAATATTGAAGGGTCCAAGCCAGCCCGATGGGGCTAGGCTAAGGGTGGAGGTGTGTGGCAGGGTGGGCCTGACCCAGCCTGCTGCCCCTTTAAGAGGGAGAAAAACCCTCTGCAAACCTCCCTGCAGAGAGGCCTAATCAGCCACCTGGGCTGCAGAGCAATCAGCCTGGATGGGTTGCATCTGGCAGCCTCCTCAGGGGAATAAAAGCCTGCCAGGAAGGAAGCCGAGGGTGGTGGTAGTGTGGTGGTGTGGAGTGAGATCGAGAGAAGTAGCTAAGCTGTAGAGCTGTGTAAAGAGCTAAGCTGTAGAGCTGTGGATAGAGCTGTGTAAAGAGCTAAGCTGTAGAGCTGTGTATAGTAGGTGGTGGGGTCTGCACAAGCTGCACTGTAAATAAAGAGCACTGTTTGGAGCCAAAGAAAAGTCTCCTTCCTGTGTTTGGAGTGGGGGCAAGAAGGCAATCTGTCACAATACACACACATTTTATATATATACACACACACAAATATGGCATAATATTCCACCTAAGGTCATTTATAGTAGAACTATCATCTCTATGGTGCGTATTGTGGTGTGTCTGCATACAGAACCCAATAATTACACACGACTTTATGCTATCAACTTTTCTGTGTTGTCTGCAACAGGCTTGCAGTGAATCATTCAATTTAGCAACCCTTACTGAAGTGATGAACGCAGGGCCGGCGACAGGAATTTTGGGGCCCCGTACGGCAGACCGTACGGGGCCCCCACCAGTCTCCCGCCGCCCGCGGGGGGGGCCCCCCACCAGTCTCCCGCCGCCCACGGCCCCCCCCCCCCCGCCATTCTCCCGCCACCCGCGGGGCCACCCCTGCCAGTCTCCCGCCGCCCGCGCCCCCCCCCGGCCGATTTCCCGCAGCCCACGGCCCCCCCGCCCCCGGCCAGTCTCCCGCCGCCTGCGCCACCCCCCCATCTCCTGCCTCCCGCGGGGACCCCCCCCCCAATCTCCCGCGGCCCGAGGGCCCCCCCCCCCGCCGGTCTCCTACCTCCCGCGGCCCCCCCCGGCCGGTCTCCCGCGGCCCCCCCGGCCAGTCTCCTGCCTCCCGCGCCCCACCCCCACCCCCCCGCCGATCTCCTGCCTCCCGCGGGCCCCCCTGGCCGATCTCCAGCGCCACCCCCCCCGGCCGGTCTCCTGCCTCCCGCGCCCCCCCCCCCTCCGGCCGGTCTCCTGCCTCCCGCGCCCCCCGCTGGTCTCCTACCTCCTGCGGGCCCCAATGCCCACATGTGCTGCGGCCGCGTGGCCGGCTGGGAGAAGCAAAGGGGAGCGGGGCTGGCTGCCGGGAGAAGCAAAGGGGGGCGGGGCTGGCTGCCGGGAGAAGGGCTGGTGTGCGCGGCAGCGGCTGCCCGAGCCGCGCCTCACTCACAGCCCCAGCGACAACGGTTACAGCGGTACTGGCCCCGGACTTCAGGGCCCCCCCCCCCTGAAGTCCGGGGCCCAGTACAGCTGTAACCGTTGTACCACCCTGTCGCCGGCCCTGGATGAACGATGAAAAGTATCATCTTCACTTTGAACCTGTAATCCAGTTACTGGTAGCTGGAAAGACATCTTAAGAGCAAAAAAACCAAACCAAACCAAAAAAAAACCCTCCTTCCTAATCACTCATGGGTTCCAATGCATTAATACCTTTTAGCTTAAATAAGGATTCCATCACACTGAATAGCTATATAAGCCAATAGCTCAATAACAGTCTACATGTCGAGGCATTTTTGGAGATGAATTTAACATTACATTCCTTGTTTTAGACATCATTATATTTGAGAAGGGCACTCCAAACTGGTTTTTATTTTATTTTATTTTTTTTACAAGTGGCTCCTAACTTTCTGAAAAGTTTTCCATTTGGGGTGAAATTTTACCAGCACAGTCTAGCCCTAAAGTTTGAGTAAAATCCAACCAGTCATTTTTGAGTTCTGTGAACAAGAAAATACACTTTCCCCATTCTTTAGATTTGGTTCTTTCGCATTCAGACTCAAAATTATCCATCCTTGAAACTGAATATGTGGCTAGATCTCAGTAAGTAAGTAATATCACTTTAAAATTACTAAACCAGTCTCAAAGTTCTAAAAGCTGAAAACTTCATTTTTGTGACCGTGCACTATATAATTTTTCACTAATTCTGAATTGTGCAAAATTCCAAGAAAATATAGTCCAGACCCCCACTAGGGTTGCCAACTCTCCTGGAATCAGTATTGATCTCCTGGTAAGTACTGAAAGAAATCCAGAAGATTTTAATAGGATATTTTAAGAAAATGACATTACATCATGTGGGGCGAGGGCAGGAAGAATCTTCTGAAATAGCTTCAGTCAGAGTTGGCAACCCTAACCCACACTCCAGAGAAGTGAAGAAGGTTATGCAAAGGGTCAATTACTTGCTTTCAGAATATATACTGAAAAAGTTAGGAAAATTGCTAAGTAGCATATTTGCATATTTTTGTAAAAAGGAGCTTTTCTTTGCATCTCCATACACCTCAGTCAATTGATACAAAAAAGATGAATAATGTGTACATTTGATTTAAACAAGTGCTGAAATGTCATCTTGGCATCGGTGAAAATGCATGAGATCGCCAGGGTTTCTCTACAAGATACAAGAATAATTTACTGAGTCATATAACTGCATACAGTGCATAATAAAGCATTCACTTGTTTGTTTCAAAATCAGCAATTACTGGAAAATACCTTCTATCCTAGATTCTGAAGATCATTTTCAGATTCTAGGCCTAAACTCAAAGTCTGTGGTTAGTCAGAACAAGAAGTAATGGGGAAGGTTTAGGTTGGATATTAGGAAAAACGTTTTCACTGGGAGGGTGGTGAAGCACTGGAATGGGTTACCTAGGGAGATGGTGGAATCTCCTTCCTTAGAGGTTTTCAAGGTCAGGCTTGACAAAGCCCTGACTGGGATGATTTAGTTGGCGTTAATCCTGCTTTAAGAAGGGGGTTGGACTAGATGACCTCCTGAGGCCTCTTCCAACTCTGTCTTCTATTATATGAATCTTAGTCCATCTGTTACATAAATATCTTGTGACACCAGCTACAATAGTGCCATGGGAACACCTATTCTCACTTTCATGTGACGTAATTAAGAAGTGGACACCATTACCTCCCGTAAATGTAAACAAACTTGTTTCTCTTAGTGGTTGGCTGAACAAGAAGTAGGACTGAATGGACATGTAGGCTCTAAAGCTTTACATTGTTTTGTTTTCGAGTGCTGTTATGTAACAAAAGACCCTACATTTGTAAGTTGCACTTTCATGATAAAGAGATTGCACTACAGTATTTGTATGAGGTGAACTGAAAAATACAACTTCTTTAATCATATTTACAGTGCAAATATTTGTAATAAAAGTGAAGACTGTACATTTTGTATTCTGTGTTGTAACTGAAATCAATATATTTGAAAATGTAGAAAAACATCCAAAAATATTTAATAAATTTAAATTAGTATTGTGTTGTTTAAAGGTGCAATTAATTGCGATTAATTATTTTTTTTTGGTTCATTGCATGAGTTAATAAATTAATCGACAGCCCTAGTTTTTTTATTTCTATGTGCTGGGATTTTCAAAGCCAAAGGGATATCACCTTCTAAATTATTTGGGTGATTTTGAAAATCTCACCCTACTTCTTCCTTTTTTAAAAGGGTGTATAATGATTCTCCCTTTCAGATCACCGTATTATTATAATTTGAGAGCTCTGGCACTGAAAGTAGTGTAGATAGGTGCAAGAGCCATTAAGAGTCCGCACATTATTATAGGATGTAGCCCTGCTGATAAAACACTACTAAACATGTATGTGTCTACATGTCTGCATTTTTTTTTTTTGCCTTCTGCTAGAAAACAGAGCATGCAAAATTATGGATTCAAAATATTCCTTTGGGAAAACCCAGCTTTTTAAAAAAACTTATTAGGGAAGAATCTGATGCAGCCAGTATACTCCTCCTGTCATGGTGGGGAAGGGGCAGGGAGAAATGAGTGGAGAAGAAGCCGGAAAGATGTGTACACAAAATGCTCAGGGACGATGTTTTAAAAGGCGAGTCCCCTTGGCACACAAACATGAGACCATTTTTTGCATGCAGCCTCAAAACTCTCTTTCTAAAACTGGGCCCTTAAAGTCAACACTGCTGAATGAAAGGGTAAGCAAATCGGATGGCCATATTCACAAAGCATGTGAAGCAGAAACTGATAGTTGATAATATGTTCACAGCAATGATAGCAACATAAACTCTGGGGCAGACTGAAAATCTGTTTTTGCATAAAACAACATGAAAGCTTTCTGGTGGTCTCTTCACTCCCTTCTACAATTTGCTGTTGCTGGTGTGCCTGCTAAGTGCCCTGTGCTCCTATTTAAACTCCCTAATAGCAAAATAACAGCTTTTTTTAATCCAATTATTTTAATCTGTGTGATTAGACAGAGCAGCTGCTTAGCTCCTCTTACCAATCATATTAATACCCTAATTAAAACATGCATTCATCATCTCAAAGACCCATTCAAACCTCTTTAAGTCTTACTTTCCATTATGGCTTTATTAAGAAAAGAGCTTAGTAAAAAGAAAAAAAATCAGCGTCCCAGATTTTAAAAGACTGAGAATATCTTGGGCTCAAAATAGGCATGCAAAGACAAGAAGCTGAAGAGGGTTGTTGCAATAGTCTTATAACAATTAATGATCTGAAAGACTAATATAATTGGTCTCCATGTCCTGCTGAGAGAACAGTAGTACTGAACCCTGGCACAACCATGCATCAAAGTGTGAAAACTTCTGTCAAAGCATAATTGCATTAAAAAAAGGGAATAATTCAGTACAGCCCAATATTCTATTAAAATACAAGACTTCAAAATGCTATCATTTTGGAGACTATAATAGCTATATATTTCTCATCAGCATTATTTCCTTTACTAAGAGATTAATTTACATATTTAGTTAATGTAATATATTTTATTTACAATAAACCAAGGTAGTAAAGCATTTAAATCAGGCCTGCACAACATGCAGCCCGGGGGTCACATGCGGCCCGCACGGGCTCACTGTGTGGCCAGTGGGAGATGAGTAGGGGTGGGGCAAGCCAAGCAAAGGATTTGGGGAGAAGCAGTGGGGGCGGGGCGAGGGCGGGGCTTTTCAGCCCGCAGCTGGGTTTTTTGCAGTAATATGGCCCTCACTGCTTTCCGAGTTGCGCAGGCCTGATTTAAAACCTGCATTTTAAAGTATTACAATCATAATGTTATGTAAAGTCACCATTGCCACATGCCTATAGTACACCAGGAATGGTTACGCTGGTGTAGGCCCTATTTTGCAGCTATTCTGCATACACAGGACCATCATCGATTTCTGTGGGAGTTCTATGCATTGGAAGGCTTGCATCATTTGGCCTTCTGTCTATGTAAAGTATACTCACATTCCTTAGTATGATTGGTATGCTAACAGATGCAAAAAAGAGAATTTTAATTCCTGTCCAGAAATGTAGTTTCTGCAAAAAACATTGTTGGGCCAAATTCTCTGTTGGTGTAAATTGGCATAGCTCCATAATTCCATTAGCTCCTCCTTGTGGGGAGAGTATGAAGGCCCTGGGCTGGGCAGCGGGGATGGATTGGTGGTGGACACACACATGACCAGTCATGTGACATCCCCTTTAGATCATGCTCCATCCTCCCCCCCATATGGGTAGGCACCAGTCATCTATGGTGGGATGCACTTGGGGGAGGGGGCAGAATGGGACAGGAGTGGGGGGAGGAGAGGTGGAGTGGGTGTTGGGGAAGGGGTGGAGTGAGGGCAGGACCTGAGACGGAGCAGGCTGGAGCACCCCCAGGAAATCAGAAAGTCGGTGCCTGCGGCCTAAACTTTATTTATTCACATTGTTCAAATCCTGCATTGAATAAAGATTATTTTTAATGGTGTCTTATGTGTCTCACTATAATACACGAGTGCTTCAAAAAAGTTAATGAATTTTCCTCACAAAATCCCCATGAGGCTAGAAAGTTTTATGAACCATGGCAGGGAGTAAGTAAAGATAAATAAAGATTTGCAAGTGTCCAATAATTCTGAGCTTCTCAATTACTGGCTGACCAAACAGACAGGGCGGGCCTGATTTTTTAGAGCAGCTGAGCACCTACAGTTCCCTATGGAGCTCTGAACTTCTGAGATTTCTCAAGCTGGACCCCAACAACAGGAGAAAAACAATTAGTGGCCACCTCCAAACATTTCAGTTCAAATTCATTGCCACACATTACCCAGGAACTCTGTGGCAGAGCCAGAAACATAACCCCTTTTTTCCTGGATTCCAAACCAGTTCTTTAAACAATATCCTCATTCTTTTTTTGTTGTTGTTTGTTTTTGTTATTGTTGCTTGGCTGTTTTAAACAGACACACACCTTTGTGCCTCATTCACACTTTTCAATTTGTGAAGCAAATGAGACAGAGATCCAACCAGTAATGCATACCTCTGCTTCATTCAGAGTCCATGGAGGAGATAGAGAAATAGCCCCAAACTTTCCCCCCCAGAGGAATTGACTTAATTTTATTTATCTTACAGACAGTGTCAGCTGGAGAAGAATCTATTCTTGCTTAGTGCTTTGCCTGGTGTAATTCCCTTAAATCTAATGGTCATCTATAGCAGCGGTCACCAATCGGTGGTCCGCGGACCACTGATGGTCCGCGAGAAAATTTTGGTGGTCCGCGGCGCCAGGCTCCCTCATGGCCGCCGCGCTGGGCAGGCAAGAGGCTGCGGGCGCCTGTCCCGCCCCATCCCTGGTGGCCAGCAACCGCCGGCTCACTCCTGCCGCGCCGTGCGGCTGCGGTACCTCCCCACTCAAGCCGGGGCTGGGCGGGCAGCCGCACTCGGGCCAGGCGCCTGTCCCGCCCAGTCCCCGGCGGCCAGCAACCGCCGGCTTGCTCCTGCCGCGCCGCGCCAGGGGGCTGCGGTGCCTCCCCACTCGAGCCGGGGCTGGGCACACTGGAGCAGCGGGCAGCCGCACTCGGGCCAGGCGAGCGCTGCTGGAGATGGCCGCTCGCCGGCTGCTGCAATTTGCAGCGCAGGGAAGCGGGTAAATGGGCTGGGGGGGGGGGGGGGGGGAGAGACATATGTCCGCGGACCACCGGTCTTTGTACCTTTTTTTAAAAAATCATGTTAGTGGTCCGCGGGATTCAAAATTGTGACTTTAGTGGTCCGTGAGGTCCAAAACGTTGGCGACCACTGATCTATAGCACTCAGGCTAGGTGGAGTCATTGACTCCATCCCTGGGAAGAAGGAAATTACAGACTGCATTCTTCAACTACTGCAATATTATTCCCCTGTAACCACTGGGTGCAGATTCCACAGCTTCACATCCTAACAGACTCAATTTCCAAAAGTGAGCAACTTTACAGGCACATTTGGGCTGGATAAGCCTCTTAAAATTATAAAGAAATGTTAGCCTGTGTATCTTTATAGACGCAGCAAAAAATACTTTAACAAACATTCATAAGCTTTGGGCAGGGAACATGCATTAATCTATTACTGTGAACCACTGTGTTGTTAAACAAATGAAATTACCTTAAACTAGTCTCTTGTCCTTTGCTGCCTTCCACTGTCCTCCCACCCAAAAATTATTCCTCAGGCAGAACTTCTGTAACCCCAAATGGGAGAAGAGACAGAGATTGCTTTAAGTCCTCCAGCGAGTATGCTACTGCCAATATATTTTGTGGAAGGGGCTTTGATATTATGGTAATGGGCAAAATACAATACAAAACAGAAACAGATACCCTCTACAGAATGCAAAAAATATGGTCAATATTGTCCCATCCTCAAACGGAACAGAAAATAATAAGAGCATCCATTATTTCATACTTTCAGGAGCAAAATTAATGGATTTAAAAGAAATTATGCTTCTCAGATCTTACTTACCATAATAAGTTCCATTTTTTTTCTACTAGAAAACAGATTCTGTAGCATTTTCTCAATGCATTGGCAATAAGAAAGAGAAACTCAGTTATAGCCTTATTTTCTTGTATAGGACTGAAATAACACTTTTTCCAGATTTCCATAGAGAAGTAAAGTTTAGTGGAAAAGTGCCCAGTATGCAGAAACATTCTCTCTTTGGAAATCAGTTTTACTCTTTCCCTCCCAAATACAGTCTTCTGTAAATGTGCAGAAAAGAACTGTTTGCTTTTAACAGCAGGGTGCACTCTTAAAATATTTATTAAAACATTCATTCCGAGGTTTGAAATGTATATGTTTCAGGACAAAGTGTATAAATAAATCCATTATACAATATTCCAAGCTTGCACGAAAGTCTTAATCAAATGAGGAAGTTTTTGTTTTTTGACTCATGAGAATTAGAATCAACACGGTGCAGTTCTGTTTGGTCACATACTGGAAAAACAGAATGGATGAGTTCAGTATCATATTTTTATTATTATTACAGTATTATTTGTTTTGTCCTATAGATAGACTGACTGCAAGCAAAGGGGCGGAGGCCTGCAGGGGGAAAATTTCTGCTCCACAGAACCAGAGCTATGAAGTAGACTAGAGACAAAGGTATCAGCTATGTGTAAACTTGTGTTCGAAGTATGAACGTGTTCCCCAAATTCCCGATTCTATTAAACTCTTTCAGCAATTGCGTAAGCTCTGTACATGATGTTTAATGCATACCTTCCCTCCAGGATCTCTCTGAAAATGTGCATACTTTTGTCATTCTACCATAAGTGTGAGAGTAAGAAGCAATTCAGTCTGCAAAACAAACACTTTTTAAAACTTCAGCTTGGCCAGTTCAAGAACAATTCTTGTACAATAAATATACATATTTTTATATTGTATAAATATATATAAAGTTTTAGAAAAACATAAAACACAAAAGCCACATAAAAGGAACTGATCCAGATAATTTACCCTATGAGGAAAAAAAGAAAATGGAATGGATTACAGATTAATGGGTCTAATATTTAATACACAAATTGCATTGTTTTCTGCTCATTTGATACACCAATCTGAACTAATTTAAGAGAAATGTTAGCAGTGATTTCTCCATCCTGTAAAACAAAATTCTGTCAGTGTACCTTTAAGAAAGTACCATTCCATAGATACAGGCAACTCTGGCTGAAGTGAAGAGTTGAAAAAGATTGTATTTCAGGCCAGAGTGCTTAGTTTATTAGGGGAACGCCCTTTTCTTAAAGAAATAGCAGTTTCCATATACCATGTCCTGGCTCATGAAATTATCAGCCAAACTCTTTCTGCAACCCATGCAGATTCACAGCCATATGTAGAGTGCTGTCTACTTAAAAAACTCTCATACGAAAGATGAGCTGTAAAACATTGCTTCACATACTTGCTCTTAGCATACTGTGATTGTATGACCTCACTTCAACTACTTGAGTTTGTTAAGTTAGCCTTCCCAAGAACACGGGGTGTGTTTAGATAATTTCCCCCTATCTTTCTGACCAAAATAGTTAATTTACTCACATTCCCCATTTGCTAGTTACATTTTATACTCACTAGAGGCCTGCAATAATTCTGCTGAAATAAACGTATGCGGGTGTACATAACTTCTGGGGAAAGAGGGTTATTTTTGTTTGCTTTTGAATATACTCCATGTGTTCTCCATTTTCTCTTTGATCTTTTATCCTAGGAACTCAGAAATAAAATAAGATGAATCTATTTTAACATTTTCCTATTGTTTTAAATATTTTTTCTTTATTAACTGTTGCTGTGTGCAAAACCCAACACAAACAGAAAGGGAAATTGACTGAGCATCCGCAACAAACAATAAAACTGATTATTCTCAAAGACCTGCCAAACGCACAGAAAAAAACAAACGGGAAAAAAACAGAAAAAAAGATTTTTTTTCTTTAAATGTTGCCGTTACTTGAGATGTTTCTTGTAACAATAGTTGGTAAAGGATTTAGGAGAGCATTATGTTTTTAAGATGACAGTGTCCCTAGGAACATCACGTTCTTTTTTGACCCTGCAATCCTAAATCATGCTATCGTCTCTTTGTAAGGTGTTTGAGCACATTCTCGAGAATAAAATGGAAGTATTAATTTCCAATCCCCCCCCAAACCAGAAATACTTCATTCTTTTTCACTACAAACAAAAGATGCACAGACAGGCTTGATCGCCCGTTAATCACTTGCAGTACACCTACATCTGCTTCTGTTTACATTACGCTGGTATAAAATACACTTTCTTGAAGTAAATATTGACTAAACAGCAAAGACTTTTAAAAGTAAAATGATTGAAAGATCAGCAGCTACATTACAGTTACAGATATCAGGTTATTAATGAAGATGGTACTGAGCGCTGCATTCTGTATTTTAGATATGTTTCTTATTTATTATTTTAAAAAAAAGCATACAGGGCTTTCATTTTCCATAGCTCTTACCTCAGATTTGATCTCAGTTACACTGGTTTGAATCCAGTGTAATTCTATCTGAATAAATGGAGCTATTCTGGATTTGTGCCTGTGTGGCTGAGGTCAGAATTTAGTCCTTCATCTTCTGAGATACCACAGAACATCTCAGAGCTGCCAGAGTTGGTATTAACTCCACTAGGTAGACACCTACATGGCCAAGAGCATTTCTTTCAGGTTAGGCCCAGTTCAAAGAATTTACATACCCTGTTGACAAATATTACAGACTAGTGTAGAAGCCTGTGTACACGGGCCAACAGTAACGGCTCGCGCCCCCCCCCCCCCACTCGCTCAGTTCTCTTTCCCCCCCCCCCCAACATCCCACCCCTACTCGCTCAGCTCTCTGCCCCTCCCGGCTCTCTGCCTCCTCCCCCCCCCCACCTCACTCGGCTCTCTGCCTCCTCCCTCCCCCTCCCCCTCGCTCGGCTCTCTGTCCCCTCCCCCTCGCTCGGCTCTCTGCTGGGCACAGCTGGCCGGGCCGTGCCCGGGCGCCTCCGCCTCGCCGGCCCAGCACCCCTTTCCCGCGCCCGGCCCAGCCCCCTCTTCCTGCGCCCGCCCGGCCAGAGCCCCCTGCCCGCGCCTCCTGCGCCCAGCCACCCTCCTGCCCGAGCCCCTGATCCAGACCCTGCTTCCCTCTCGGCGGTGCATGCGCGGCAGCCATGTTGTGCTGCCGAACTACACCTCCCAGCATGCCGTTTATCTGGGCTGTCTCTACTGCGCATGACGGCTTCACACACACTTCTCTAGTCTTTTATTATATAGGATTATTAGGCTTCAAAAACCAAACAACTTCGGTCTACATATATATGTAAAACATCAGATACACTCCCACCCTTTACAGATCAACACTGTGTCTGAGCTTTGGAATTCTATTTCGTAATTCTTGGGATTTTGTTTCCCCAATAAAATTCTACACAACACTAGCATTAGCACTATTGCCAGTCTCAAGCATCCAAAAATCATGAGTCAGCCCCAAAACTCACAAGATATTTTTAGAAACAACAAAAATAATGGATTCTGTTTATTAGTCTTCTGGTTCCTGAGACTTTTGGATACATGCTTTCTGGCTTTTCTCCACAACCATGAGAGCTGAAGATACACACACACACACACACACACACACACACACACACACTTATTTATATATATATAATTACACACACAATTTTATAATGGAATTTCAGATTCTCACTTAATGACCTCTCTTCAGGAACTAGGGATTTAAGGGAAAAACCACCAAATACCAAGCTGGCAATCCTATGTTAGTATAATGTAAAGTTTGAAATATCAAATAGTCCAAAAAATAAGGCTGTTCCTGAAAAATTAACTTGGCTACCGTGAAAGTCTGTATCATTTTCTATTTTTGTATTCCTTCTTAAATACAAACCTTATGTGTATTTTTCTTATATTATCAATGTGTGTGATAGAAGTGGAGCTGCTCTGTAATTATTTATCAATATTATACACTGACGTGGTTATTCAGCTATTTACTGTAGGACTATATTGGTTTAGTTTAATAGTAGTCTGTAAGGAAAAATAAGCATGACAGGAACAACAACTCAGAACAATCCTCCCCTTATAAACACTCAAGGGTTGTTATGGAACAATGGAAGACCCACTGGCTCCAACGATTCTGGTCTGACTCCTGTTGATTCTACCAAACTGTTTTTAACAAGCAGGTCCAAAGCCCAGGAACTAACAAGAACAAAGAAACTCTCTCTCAAATAGTTATTGGGGACCTGTTCAGGGAAGTCAGACTGGTACACAGGCAGTTCATTGGCCAACTTGGAACAATTACTCTCCCATATATACTTTTTTGCTCACACTGTATGATCAGGCCCATTAGCACCTAAGAGTGTTTCTCTTCTTGGCCTAGTCCCTGCTACACCCTGGCTAAGTGTCTCCAAAAATCTGGGACCTCTCCACTCTTTCAACATCCTGCAACTGTCAGCCGACCTGTCCATCTCTGTTCCCATAAGGGCAAACCCATCTTATGTGCCCCTCACACCCATAAATCCTGCAGATAATCAACTGGATCATAGATCTCCACCTGTTTCAATGCCCAGGCCTGTCCCATGCCTCATACCAAAACTCCGGAGTCATTGGTTCAGCTCCTTGGACCAGTTTAGAAAGTCAGACGTATCATGATGGAGAATCTGGTCAGCACTGCTCTGATCTGTCATCCCTCCGTGATGGCAGAGGACATCTCAGATCCCACTTCTAGTACCACATGTTAATAGTTGCCTTCAGTCTGCAGCGCTGCCCTGAAGCGAAACCCGAAGCCCATCTCAGTTTTCCTCCTTCTCTGAAGGATCACTCACAATCCAGCCCACCTGTTTGTCCTTTGTCACAACCATAGCCCTATGGCTAGCTCTCGCACATCTGTTCCCATTTCAGGGTGCTAAAAAGTCCATCGCCTAGCTCAGGGTCTACAGTCACTGGCATCTTTGAGTTTCGTTCACTTGCTCGACCCTCCTGTTAGGTTTGGTAGGCCCAAGCTCATCCAGTTGCTGGGATGGTTGGTGCCAATCTCTCAAGTCCAAGACTGTTTCCTATTATACTCCTCTTGCAGGACATTCCTCAGGTTCATCCTGTGCTCCTCTCCTCCAGAGGGTTTGGTTTCCTAGGCAACTTCTCATCGGTCTGTTTCTAAGCCCCTGCTTCCAGTAGCTCCTCAGCCTCTCTGGCACACCCGAGGGTAGGGTTGTGGTTGTGGATCTGGTGGTTAGGTGTCCCCAGCTCTCCCCCGCGGAGCTGGGGTTGTGTTTTAAGGCAACTATATCTTGGTCTTTAAGCCAACCATACCTTGGGCCCTTCTCTCCCCACCCCCAATTAGTCCTCTAGCTTGGACGGTTCATTAGGCCAGTCTTCTGCTGCTATCTGCCCAGCTGAATATCTTTTGAGGAATAGAAGCTGCTGCTAGAAGGGGAAAAGGCTCAACACGTCAAAACGATAAAATCTGGAAGTTCTGTAATAGTGATGCAGACTAGGCAGCTTGTGACATCTAAGGATTTTCTGCACAGTTTAGGAATGTTAGCAGTTATTGCTGGTGATTTTGCTGTCAGTTAATGCAGATGGGCATTTTTCACTCTGTGTTTTTATGCTAACTACCTGTTTGGCCATGGACGGATACGTTGGGTCATCTGCCCTGACCCTTCTGGACAGGTTCCTTGGAACAATCTCCACTTGCGTAGCATACATACAACTCAGCATGGCCCCTTTTGCCATTTACAAGCAAAGTGGGTAGAATGGCTGACTGACAACTAGGACTGATCGATAAACTAGTGGTGACTCACTGTGATTATAGTTGGCAAAGTAATCTTCTTAAACTGGAACGCTTTTAGTCAACTTATTTGTTCAACAGGGATCTAATCCAGCTACCACTGAAGTCTATGGCAAAACTCATGGGACTTCAGTTGGAGTACGACTGTCATCAAAATGCAGCATGTTGGAGTTTCATCTGCTCTCTTTTCATTACTGTTTGCTCTTCAAACCAAACAGAGCTGTGAAAGAGCAAGGTAGATTCTATCATTTCAAATGCATCAAAAAAAATGTCAATTAAGTTTGGATTACAGAGTATTTCCAGTGGTGGGATGCAAGTTATGTTCTGAGTCAACAGAACACCCATCTTCAGATCTGTAAACTGATTACATTTGATATGGAGCCACTCAGAGAATTAATAAACATGGAAGCCACATTTTAATGGTCATTGGTTTCGGATGCCTCTCTATGAAGACTTGAAGTGTTTTTTTTTAACTCAAATAAAAGAAAAAATGACCAGCCAGCCAACGGGAAAAAAAATAGTGAATTACAATGTTATAAATAATCAGAGGATTAAAAGAATTTAGCAGCAATATCTAACCAAACGAAGAATAAAAACCATGACACTACTGTGCTAAGGCATTATGGAGGGGAGCTGAAATCTGCAAATCTGGTCAAGGAAGCACAAAAATGTGGCAACCACTCTGCAATCATGGGCTCCACATTTAGCTGCTGCCCAAACAATTCCCCATCTTCTGGGGAAAAGTAGGCAAGTTAATCCTGATATGGTCAACGTTCATTTGAGACTCATACCGGTAGGTTTCCCATAGCCTCTGATGTTGAGGGGCATACTGCTCACCTCTAGCCGTGGATCCCTTTGCACCCAAATTGTGGAATCCCCACAGAGCACCCATGGTGAGTATTCTGCAGGCTGCAGAGGCTGGAGAAGGATGGGGCAGACATCACACTATCCTGCTAGCAGCCCAATTGCCCAGCTTTTCAGGAGTTTTATCCTATCCAATCTTGATTCCAACCAAAGTCCCTAAAAATGCAGCACTAAATTCTGCTCCCAATTGCCTCCCATTTGAGTCACTGGTGTAAATGAGAGCAGAATTTCGCTCAGTGTCTTCTTACATAATAAGAAGACTCGAAAATTTTTAATTACAAAATGAAACATCTTTGTTCCCCAGGAGAAATATGACAATTCAGATTTTCAACGGTATTCCAGACACACTGGTGTGTATGTGCCATTAATTTGCTTGAATAGTTTATACTAAGTACATATATTGCTTTGCTTGAAAGTATATTATTTTGTATCATGAAAGTCCACCTACCATAATCACAATATTCAGTTTAATGATGTATTCTGACAGTTGAAATTTGATGACAGGAGAGATTATTTTTCTGAGTACTGACTAGCTGCTTTAGATGTGAAAATGTTTTAAATTGTGAAGAAGTAGGAAGAGTTCTAAGGTATCAAGATCAGCAGAACCCGTACTGTTCACAAAGCTTATTCAGAGTATTGCAAGCTTGATACATTCATGTGTTATTTTATAGAAAATTTAAAACTTAAATCTTCTCATAGGCCAATTTAAGTCTGTTATCTCTTGTTCTGTATTTCTTCTGTGGTGATACTGTTAAAACAGAGGAATAATAACGAAAGGAAAAATAATGGTGTGTTAGTTCAGTGACATTTTGAGAATAATACCAACCCTGGATTCTGGTGTCTGACAAATTTGCCTTGTAGAAAGCACAGATCAATACATTTGATTAATAAGAAGGCCTGTAGTACGTATCAATACTTTACAATTGAAGATTATCCTTATACTTCAAAACAAATTTTTAACCTAATATTGTACAGTTTAATTGGCAAAATGAATAATTATTCTCTTATGAACTTTTTTATTTGCCCATCACTGTGGTATAAGCCTTTACATAGCCTAAACTGGGTTATTTAATTATTTCAAACAAGAAGAGTGAAACATCACTCCTCTGCAGCTGTTAACTGTAACGGCAAGAATGAAGACAGACCTAACCATTTGGCTAAAGGTCCAAGATTTCACAGTGGAGCTCACAGTGCACGTAGTCTGAGAAAGTAGATGCATCTTGCCATTCTTTCTAAATGTGGCCAAATTCATGCTTTAATGTATTTCATTCGGAACTGATTTTCATTGGTGCAAAATAGCTCAACTGGGGAAGAAATATTTTAATTGAAATCCCTATTCTTAATGTATAAATAATGTATACGTCACATTCTAACATTGAAAACTTCTATCCTGAGAAGAAGAAGAAAAACCTTTTTAGCATCTTAAATCTCCACAAGGAAATACTTTCAGCTCATGGAATTTTGAATGGTTTGCGGTGGAGATGGCACAGCATGTAGTACTAACATTAGAAATTGGTTTTAGGATAAATGCACAGCAACAAATTCTAAAGCAATGGTTTGGCCAAAAATTCTATTCTAGGATAAATAATAAATGAGAAGAATAAACAAAATAAAACAACTAGCAACAACAGAAGAGATTCAGATCTTGTAGTGAGGGAGCAGTCCCCAGGACAGCTCTTCAAAAGAAATAATTATATCAATTTTTCTCACAAATCTCTTGAGGGTTTTAGAACAACACAAGAGCAAAAATTCAGCACAGCAAACTTTAGACTTCAAACCTGTTTGCATATTCTCCACTTGCTAAAAACCTGCTTTGTTTGGGGTGGGGCTTGTTAGTTTTTGCTTTGTTTTTTGAAGGGGCCGCAGGGACTGTGGGCACTCAGAGTCAACGCTAGCCACCGAATTATGAATGCGATCGGCCGAATTAGACCACTTACTGAGGACACACACAATCGAATGTATACCATCGGCTTTCTTAATTTGAACTCTAGAAAGTTGACGTTAACTCATAGCATAGACAAGGTCTGAGACACTGTTTTCACCCAATGCCTAAAAATGAATGATGTAACTTTTTTAACTGACTGTAGAAGACTTGCCCTTGACAGTTACTGATAGTTTAATGTAAAACAGATTTAGAAACGAATATGTTTGCATTTATCTTTTCTGGTAGAACTAACCAGGGCAAAACACTTTCCCTTCACATTTCAAGTACTGTACATTGAAAATGTTGGAAGGTTGCATCTTGGTCACTTGCTTCGTAGGTGTAACATTTGCCTCTAATCCAGTGCTCAATTCCATTAACCTTGACAGCAAGCAATATCTTCAGCCCGCCAGAAATGGATCAGGAATGCATCAGACTTGCTCAGATATTTTGTCCGTTGCATCCGAAGTCCGTTAAATCGAGGTCCGTTAAATCGAGGGTTTACTGTATTATTGTTACTACTACTATTACTTCTGGAAGAAAATCCTGCTTTCCAGTGGGTTACTCTATCACAGGGGTCTCAAACTCAAATGACCATGAGGGCCGCATGAGGACTAGTGCACTGGCCCGAGGGCCGCACCACTGACACACACACACACACACACCCTCACTGCCCCGGCTCTGCCCCCACTCCACCCCTTCCATGAGGAATAGTGCACTGGCCCGAGGGCCGCACCACTGACACACACCCTGCCCTCGCTGCCCCGGCTCCGCCCCCACTCCACCCCTTCCAAGAGGTCCCACCCCTGCCCCACCTCCTCCTCTGAGCACGCAGCTCTCCATTCCCTCCTGGAAAGCGCTAGGCACCACCAACAGCTGTTTGGCAAACAAAGCAAGAGCAATATAGGAAGTCCAGAGCTAGAAACACGCGCGGCCCAGCCAGGCAGCAGAGAAGCCTCCACTTCTGGCCCCTCCGTCCTGCAAACTGCTATGGGGAGACCGGGGGGGGGGGGGGGGAGGGGGGCGCCAGGAAGCTTGGCGGGCCGCAGGGAAGGGCTTTGCGGGCCGCATGTGGCCCCTGGGCCGCATGTTTGAGACCCCTGCTCTATCAGTTCTGATTGAATTGCTAGAAAGAGACTGGCATTGTAATTAAAAATCCATCCTCAGAACGCTTGAAATACAGCACAGCGGTATGGAGTGCCATGGAGGTAGGCTGAGGGAATTGGCAGCCACTCCAGGCCAAAGATTTGGATTCCTTCCCCTAAGCTCTCAGACCCCACTTTATGTGGTCTTTACATAGGAACGAAGGAGAGGTGGCAGCACTGAACTAAACCCTAATAGCAGGAAGGCTTGATGTAAAAATAAGCCATCTGAGCATGATTGCAGATAGAAGGCAACTTTAAAATTCAGCAAATCCCTTACACATATGCTTAATGTGACTTCTTTCATTGATTACCATGGGGGGGGGGGGGGGGGAGACAGACAGACAGAGAGAGAGAGAGACTACTAGTATAGAGTAATAGTTTGCATATCTGTGTATAGCAACATGTAAAAAAATTACTGGATACTTGAAAAGGAAGGTGTATTCAAGAAAAAAATTGATCATAGAATCATAGAATATCAGGGTTGGAAGGAACGTCAGGAGGTCATCTAGTCCAACCCCCTGCTGAAAGCAGAACCAATCCCCAACTAAATCATCCAAGCCAGGGCTATGTCAAGCCTGATATTAAAAACCTCTAAGGAAGGAGATTCCACCACCGCCCTAGGTAACCCATTCCAGTGCTTCATCACCCTCCCAGTGAAAAGGTTTTTCCTAATATCCAACCTAAACCTTCCTCGCTGCAACTTGAGACCATTACTCCTTGTTCTGTCATCTGCTACCACTGAGAACAGTCTAGATCCATCCTCTTTGGAACCCTTTTTCAGGTAGTTGAAAATAGCTATCAAATCCCCCCTCATTCTTCTCTTCTGCAGACTAAACAATCCCAGTTCCCTCAGCCTGTCCTCCAGCCCCCTAATAGTTTTTGTTGCCCTCTGCTGGACTCTTTCCAATTTATCCACATCCTTCTTGTAGTGTGGGGCCCAAAACTGGATGCAGTATTCCAGATGAGGCCTCACCAATGCCGAATAGAGGGGAATGATCACGTCCCTTCATCTTCTGGAAATACCCCTACTTATACAACGCAATATGTCGTTAGCCTTCTTGGCAACAAGGGCACACTGTTGACTCATATCCAGTTTCTTGCCCACTGTAACCCTTGGGTCCTTTTCTGCAGAACTTCTGCCTAGCCACTCGAGCCATAGTCTGTAGCAGTGCATGGGATTTTTCCATCCTAAGTGCAGGACTCTGCACTTGTCGTAGTTGAACCTCGTGAGATTTAATTTTGGCCCAATCCTCTAATTTGTCTAGGTCTCTCTGTATCCTATCCCTACCCTCCAGCGTATCTACCACTCCTCCCAGTTTAGTGTCATCTGCAAACTTGCTGAGGGTGCAGTCCACGGCATCTTCCAGGTCACTAATGAAGATATTGAACAAAGCCAGCACCAGGACTGACCCTTGGGATATTCCACTTGATACCGGCTGCCAACTAGACATGGAGCCATTGATAGCTACCCATTGAGCCCGATGATCTAGACATTTTCTATCCACCTTTTATAGGCCAGGGGTCAGCAACCTGTCAGAAGTGGTGTGCTGGGTCTTCATTTACTCACTCTAATTTAAGGTTTCGCGTGCCAGTAATACATTTTAACATTTTTATAAGGTCTCTTTCTATAAGCCTATAATATATAACTAAACTATTGCTGTATTTAAAATAAATAAGGTTTTTAAAATGTTTAAGAAAATTCATTTAAAATTAAATTAAAATGCAGAGCCTCCCAGACTGGTGGCCAGGAGCCGCGCACTGTGAGTGCCACTGAAAATCAGCTCGCGTGCTACCCCTGTTATAGTCCATTCATCCAGCCCATACTACTGGCAAGAATACTTTGGGAGACCCTATCAAGAGCTTTGCTAAAGTCAAGGAATAACGCGTCCACTGCTTTCCCCTCATCCACAGAACCAGTTATCTCGTCATAGAAGACAATTAGGTTAGTCAGGCACGACTAGCCCTTGGTGATTCTATGCTGACTAATCACTTCCTCTCCTTTCAGTGCTTCAGAATTGATTCCCTGAGGATCTACTCCATGACTTTTCCAAGGACCATGGTATTAGGAAAAAAAATCACAACTTTGCAGTTTCCTAATGTCTGCTTTTTTCTTAAAAGCATAAAATATTTGCAATTCCTCTGAGACTCACTGGCTTTAAGTTTTAACCTCAGATTGAAGCATAAAAATAGGAAGGCTGAGGATGCAGACTTAAATGGTCTTCAGTGTCCACAGTGTATTTAAATCTCTATCTGCAAGATGACCTCATCCTAAGTAATGGAAGTAAACAGTGACACTATAGCATATTTAAGCAGAACTCTCAATGTTATGGTCTCTTGTTAGGTTTCAGAGGGGTAGTCGTGTTAATCTTTATCAGCTAAAACAATGAGGAGTTCTTATGACACCTTAGAGACTAACACATTTATTTGGGCACACGCTTTTGTGGGCTTTTGTGGGCTATAATCCACTTAATCAGATGCATGGAGTGAAAAAAAGTACGCAGGTATAAATATACAGCACATGAAAAGATGGGAGTTACCTCATCAAGTGGGAGGTCAGTGCTAACGAGGCCAATTCAGTTAGGATGGATGTGGCCATTCCCAACAGTTGACAAGAAGGGGTGAATATCAACAGAGGGGAAATTATTTTTGGTGGTGACCCAGCCACTCCCAATCTTTATTCAGGCCTAATTTGATGGTGTCAAGTTTGCAAATTAATTCCAGTTCTGCAGTTTCTCGTTGAAGTCTGTTTTTGAAGGTTTTTTTTGAAGAAGAATGGCCACCTTTAAGCCTGTTATTGAGTGTCCAGGGGAGATTGAAGTTCTCTCCAACTGGTTTTTGAATGTTACAGTTCTTGATGTCTGATTTGTGTCCATTTATTCTTTTGCGTAGAGACTATCCAGTTTGCCCAATGTACATGGCAGAGGGGCATTTCTGGTACATGATGGCATATATTACATTGGTATTTGTGCAGGTGAATGAGCCCCTGATAGTGTGGCTGATGTGGTTAGGTCCAATGATGGTGTCACAAGAGGGCCACTTCCTGGACACTACAGTACAAATAAACGATGGTCACATAACTACCACTCTATACCAGAAACTTACTGACGGCTATACTTACCTACATGCCTCCAGCATTCATCCAAACCACATCACATGATCCATTGGCTACAGCCAACCCCTAAGATACATTTGTTCCAATCCTTCAGACAGAAACAAGCAGGATCTTTATCAAGCTTTCTTAAAACTACAATTCTCACCTGGGGAAGTGAAGAAGCAGACTGGCAGACCAAGAAGGGTATCCAGAAGTCATCTACTACAGGACAGGCCCAACAAAGAAAGTAACAGAACCCCACTAGTCGTCACCTACAGACCCCAACTAAAACCTCTCCATCTATAACCTATTCTGAAGGACTATCCCTCACTCTCACAAACCTGGAGGGCTCAAAATACTTCCTCTACAACCCTTTTGCCGTGGGTGGGGGAGGAAGGTAGGCGGGTGTTTGCCACAACACCTTAATGGGGTTATGGAAATTCTTAATGAGGGGCAAAGCCACCCTCAAGGGACTTTCAGAAACCAGAATGTCCACCCTCAAGGGACTTTCAGAAACCAGAATGTCAATCATAGGGTCGGTCTCCTCCAACACCTCCTCTGTCTACATGCTCAAATTTTGAACCACCTTCCTGAGCAATTCTTGGTGTGCTCTGTTGTCCATTGCAGACAGTGTGGTGGAGGTGCTCACCATGACTTCATCCAGGGAGGATGAGGGAGATACCCGGATGGGGAGGGGCCTCTGGGTCTTCCTGACCCTCTGTTCGCTGGGATCCTCTTGCATCGAAATGCCTTGTGTGCTCTCAGGAAGGGTGTTGGTTTCCAGGCCCACTCCCATCTCGGTACCAGTGCTGGCTGAACAGAGGTCTCAGTGCCGGCCTGCGTGCCTATCTTCTGCCTTTGTAGAGGTTCTCGAACTACTGATGTGGATGATGTAGGGTTCCATGTCTCCGAAGCCACCGACGAGGATCTGGACCCCGGCCCTTGTGCTTGGTGGTAGGCCTATGTGGTCCAGAAGGGACACTGAGCCGGCATCTGCCACTGCGGAGGCCAGGAAATCATAGGTAGCGACTGTCTTTCCTCTTCTCTAGAGCGATGTCAGCTTTTCCTACAGGCGTACAACTCTTAGTCTGACGAAGACTCTGACCTCAACGACCAAGGTGGTGCGGAGTGAGATGGTGCCAGGGAGCGATGCAAAAGTGAGGGCATGTGGTGCCTCATCATTGTCAGCTTTCCCCCTAGAGGACATGGTGCATCTTCACTGCGCTGGTGTGGGAGACTGCACTGTCATCGCTATAAAGTCCCTAGCAGCCTCAAAGGTGTTGGGTGTAGGGAGGAAAGTCTCGGTCCTCCTCCCAAAATTCCCGTGCCAGGGAGTCCACTAGAACCAGACTTGCTGGACCTTCCTGTGAGGCCGGAGTCTACAGTGCCAGCTGAGTAGGAGCTGGGTGTCCTGGCACAAGACATACCCTGTTGGTGCAGCCTCGCTCTACTAGCTTAGTAGGAGAGCGACCTCTGTCTGTCTTCTTTCTTTGGTATGGCACTGGTGAATGGGAGCGGTGCCAAGCACTTGCACCGGAGGAGGTCTTCAGTGCCAAGGAATGGCAGTGTGGAGGGTCCCTGGAGCCAGAGTCCTCTCTCAGCACCACGGGCCTCTTACCAAGGCCGGGTGCACTCCACACAAAAATGCTGGGCTTGGGGTCGGACGCCAACTGTGCTGGCTGGGGACCAAGGGCTGACTCCATGAGGAGTAGTTTCAACCTAAAGTCCCTCTCCTTCCTGGTCCTTGGGCAGAAGCCTCTGCACATTTTACACTTATCTGCTATCAAACAGGAGTCACATTGGTCTCCCTTTGGCATAGGCTTCAGATAGGACCTGCACAGTTTGAAACCCTGAGACCAAGGCATGCCCCAGGAGGGGAAACATGCTGGAGGAGCGAGGGGGTGGAAGGAAGTACTCCCAACTGAAACTTATCTAAAACTGACTAAAACTAACACTAAAGTTTTTCAACTATTTACAGGTAACAAAGAGAAAAGTCCATTAGGAAATAGCTTGCTGTGAGAGGAGCTGCTCCAAAAAACGGTCACTGGTGGTATGAAGGAACTGAAGAGGCAGCAGGTCCGCAGGGACCAACATATACACCATGAAGGCACAACTCCAGGGGGCTCCGCAGACAACCCGACAGGGGAAAATCATTCTGATGACTGTGCACGCAGCACGCACACACTTAATGGAATCGACATGCGCAATCACTCAAAGAAGAACAAAGGGTTATAATGGAAATAGCAATGTAACCCTAAATTATAGCAGACATTACTAGCGAAGATATTATATATTCCACTGAAGGTCAGTCATTACATGCTGACTTGAATTAGTTATTTAAACCAATAAAAACCTCTATGTGGCCACATATATCAGTTTACAACTGGTTTACCTTCATTTTCTTTATATCAAGCTAGATCACTGTCAGTTTCAAAATGAATTTTAAATTAAATGAAGGCAGTTTGTATGAAAGACCAAATCATAGTGCCATAAGACACACCATTCCAGAGAACGCCATCTATCCTGCCAATGGCTGGTGACATTACTTGGTATTTCAAAGGAAGACAAAGAAATCCCGTCATATATCTAGCAAATCGTGCAATGCTGTACAAAGGGAAGAATATATTTTTCAGGACCTTGTGTCTTGGATGAAAATGTAAACAAACTGACAACACAACCTTTGTAACAGATACAGTTAATAACATGCTGTCCTAACATGTTTTAAAAGAAAAAAAATAATCGAGTACAGTATACTGCTTCAAAAGGGCAAAAGAAGAGAGCAGTCACAAGTGAGTTGTTTACAAATCTATCTATAGATGACGGACGTTCTAACTGTATAGCATGTTCTTGCACTTTATACTTAGTTTCAAGCTGTATTAATTCTTTTATTCCAAATGTGAGAGGTCATACCTTAGAACCATTGTCATTCCTTTGAACCACTTCTAATAAGTTAAAGAAAAACCCTAAAAATAAAACAAAAAACACGCACTCTATAACCTGCCACTACTCTGTCTATGTATTAAGCTGGTTTTAATTTAGTTCTTTTCCCTTTTTTTTCCAGGATAAGAGACCGGGAAATCAGAAAAAAGCAAAAGTATTCTAGGCATTTTCACTTGCTTTCAAGAATCCATCATTCCGCTGCAGTGAGTGATGCATGTTCCATTAACTCTACTTCTTAGTGGAACTATAGCCTCCCCCAAAATGCAAGAAAAAACTACAACCAGCAAACAATAAAATGTTTTTAAAATATTAAAGTGCTTCTGTGTTGTTCTTTTTTTAAGCTGGAGCTTAGAAAGATGAGACTGATGACACAAACTTATATCAAGAATAATGTAATTATGGGATGTCACGTTCTACAATATATATAAAAAGAATGGAGTGCAGTATAAATACTAACACCTAGAAAAAAAAATCTAACTCTGCTCTGAAAAAATAAGGTATCATGCTCCAAGTTGCAGAGAATAATCTTGTAAGGGTAACTCATAACTTCAAATAAGCTGCAGTTAAAACAGGGGTATACATGTCCTTTCTATGAATTTGAATTGCACTGAGTAATTTTATACAGAGAGAATTCAATACACACTGCTATGAGGCAAACTGCTTAGACTGTAATTATGATAAACGCAGCATGGGAGTTGAATCTTTGGAGATAGTTTTCACAGTTTTGTTTTTGCAAATGATTTTAACAACCAAGGCCAGATCACATGCATTCCCTTCAGAATAATATGCACTTCTGAATGTCTGTTTTTTGGAACAATCAAAACTGGAAGGAAGTAAAATCAGCAGGTTAAAACCACTGGCTTTACTCACTCTTTTTCACAAGAGACCGTGATTCCTACTATGGTGATCTAAAGTTTAACGTACAAGTTGAAAATTAATGTAAAAGACGCAGTCACAAAATGGATTAATGATTCTCTAAAAAGCCAATTAAGGTTCCTGCAGTATTGCCAACTCTTGTGATTTTATTGCGAGACTCATGATATTTGGTGAGTTTTTATAAGCCAAGGCTCCAGGAGACAATGAGATTTAGCACTCATGGTTGTGGAGAAAAACTTGAAAATGTGATTCTCTCATACCCTTAAGGCTCAGAAATTAGAAGGCAAATTAAAGAATCCCAAACCAGTTCTTTTGTTTTTAAATCTCTTGATTTTTAAGCCAATCTTGTGATTTTGGGACCTGACTTACTATTTTTAAAGGCTTGTGGTTGGCAATATTGTTGTGGTTGGCAATATACATAATCAAAGGGAGTTTTACATGTTGGTGGTGTTGTAAGTGTCCTTCACTAATCACAAAAGAGTAGATTGTGGTGCACCCTGTTTGCTAGCACAGGGCGACATAGCCCTTACCCCTTACTCCCTTCACCAGTTACCATTACTGCTGTGCTCAATACAGAAAGGGAAGAGCAGCAACATTCCCCCACAGAGATCAATGGGGAGGTTCAGGGAATAGGAGCAGCCTTGGCTCTAACCCCAACATGCCACGCAGCAGAACTGCTCAGATGCTCTGATGCATTGGGCAACCTATGCTAAGCCATGTATAGACCCACCACAATTTACCCCCTCCCAAGAGTAGCAGGAAAGCCAGGAGGAAGAGTGCAGCTCTGAAAGGTAAAATCACCCACCCTGAGCAGTGCAACACCACCTGTCCCTTTACTCTAGGCTCATGGCAAAATGATGACTGAGCTCTAAAAAGAGTGAATAACGAATAGGCAGCACCTGCCTTGACCAAGAGCCAAGAACTCCTTAGTTCTAATCCCATCCCTGGCCTGGGCAATCTCAACCTCGCTATGCCTCAGATTCTCCTTTTATCCTATGGGGATAAAAACATTCACCCACAATAAGGGGGAGTTTATGAAGATTAGTCAGCCGGTAACAAATGTTTAAAAGTACTCTCCCAATCTTATTTAATATGATGAGTGCATTACTTAAGTGCTATCTTTTCTCCATCTTGAAGTCGAGGGAGCCAGCATCCATCAAGGTCAATGGAAAGGCCCTCGTTGACTTCAGGGGTAATTAGGCCCATCCAACTTTCCATCCATATTTGCCTTTCCTGTCCAAACAAACCCTTTGCACTTGTTTTTTTACCTGAAAAATGCCATGACAATTTCAAAATAATAGCAATCATCCTGAAAAAGAGAAGTACAGTGGAACCCCACAATACCATGCCCCGCTATAGCGCGAATCCGCTTAGAGCGCGGGGCGTGCAGGGCTCCTGATGGCAGCGGTGCACGGCACTTTGATGTGGCACGACCCCGTGTTTACCGCGATCGGGTATTTTTGGATCCCGATCGTTGCAGTATTGTGGGGTCCGACTGTAGTTAACTGCAGTTGCCTCAAAGCAAGTCCTGTTTTTCCTTATCTGACAGAGTAGACACATGCTTTTTTTGTACATTTTGAGATAAAACAAAACACCCCCCCCCCACACACATACACACATTAATTCTGGCACAAATGATGGTTTTTTTCCTATACACTGAAAAAGTCTATGTGCAGGAATGCCTGCATTGCCAAAAGCAAGAAAACAGAGTTCAACTTTTTTAAAAAACAACTACGCCTAGAATAACTCCTACTCATCAAGCTCAAAATTTACTAACAGAAGACAGTGTATGTAGAGAGTCAAAGGTATTCTTGCAAAGCACAGGTGTATAAGCCACACAAACGAAACAGAGTCAAGCTCTGTAAAATGCCACATTATGTAGGAGCCTATGGCCCTTTTGAAAAAGTGATTTTGGCCCAGATTTCTATAGGTATTGCTCAACTTAGCATTGCAGCACTTAAGTCTCATTTGCAACAGTGACTTATGCACTTGAGAGTCTAAACCTCACTGAAAGTCAGTGGGTCGCAGGAGCTAACATGCTACATCACTTTTAAAAATGAGCAATGTTGAAACGCTGAGGAAAGCAAAACCTAAATACCTTTAAAAATCTGGTCCTCTGACTCTGACCTCACTTCAGAACTTTCGGAAAATGTTACTTTGTATCATTTAGAAGCCTATGCCCTCCCATAAAGTAATTAATACACATATTCAAGTCCTCAACATGCAATTCGTACACAGTTATACAACCTAAAGCAGGTATCGGAAGGGTAGCCATGTTAGTCTGGATCTGCAAAAGCAACAAAGAGTCCTGTGGCACCTCATAGACTAACAGACATATTGGAGCATAAGCTTTTGTGGGTATATACCCACTTCGTCAGATGCAACCTAAGGCAGTGGTCTCAAATATGAGGCCCATGGAATTACAGTAAACCCTCGATTTAACGGACCTCGATTTAACGGACTTCGGATGCAACGGACAAAATTTCTAAGCAAGTCTGATGCATCCGAAATCCATTTGTCGAGGGCTGGCTGCCGGCTCCCGGCTGCCGCCCGGGTCCAGACAGCGGGCGGGCTGGCGGGCTGGCTGCCGGCTCCCGCCCGGGTCCAGACAGCGGGCGGGCTGGCTGCCGGCTCCCGCCAGCGGGCAGACTGGCTGCCGGCTCCCGCCAGCGGGCAGACTGGCTGCCGGCTCCCGCCAGCGGGCAGACTGGCTGCCGGCTCCCGCCAGCGGGCAGACTGGCTGCCGGCTCCCGCCAGCGGGCAGACTGGCTGCCGGCTCCCGCCAGCGGGCGGGCTGGCTGCCGGCTCCCGCCAGCGGGCGGGCTGGCTGCCGGCTCCCGCCAGCGGGTGGGCTGGCTGCCGGCTCCCGCCAGCGGGTGGGCTGGCTGACTGCTCCCGGCTGCCGCCCGAGTCCTGGCAGCGGGCAGGCTGCGGAGCTGCCGCCCCGGCCCTGTGGCGGGCGGGCTGCTGCTCCGACAGCTCGTTGTTTTTTTATTATTATTAAATAACGGACTCTGATTTAACGGACACCCCCTCGCCCGAATTAGTCCGTTAAATCGAGGTTTTACTGTATTTCCTGCAGCTTGCCAAACTCCCCTCCTGCCACTCCCCCTTCCCTCAGCGCACTGCGGCCCCGCTCCTCTGCTTACCGCTACCAAACAGCTGTTGGCAGGGCCGGCGACAGAAATTTGGGGCCCCCTACTCTGATCGTTTGGGGGCCCCCCCAGCCCAGCTGGCACTCCCCCCCCAGCCCAGACGGCGCTCCCTCCCCCCCCCAGCTGACAGCGGCCAGCAGCAGTGCAGGATCCTGCGGGGCGAGCCGCCCTTGCTGCCCCCCCCCCCGCACTTTCTCCCTTGGACTGCGCCGCTGCCGCCGGGCGGGCTCACTGTTCCTGCCGGGGACACGCGCGCTCATCCGCTCCGGAGGAGAGCCGCGCCGCCTCCCCGCCCCTTCCCCGCTCTCCAGGCCCGGCAACAAGGGGGGACGACTACAGGTACTGCTGTGTACCGGGGCCCCCCTAAAGTCCGGGGCCCAGTACAGCTCTACCCGTAGTACCCCCCTGTTGCCGGCCCTGGCTGCTTTTCAGGAGGATCTTTTCACGCTATGGGGAGGAGGCAGAGAAGTTGTAGAGCAGAGGTGGTGATTTGGGGAAGGGACTGGATTGGGGGGCAGGGAAGGGGTGGGGCCTCATAGAAGGGGTGGAGTGGGGGAAGGGTTATGGGGAGGGTGGTCAGTTATGTGGCCCTCGAGCCAATGTACTAGTCCTCATGTGGCCCTTGTGGTGATTTGAGTTTGAGATCCCTGACCTAAGGTATGCAGGGTGAATATAGGACCATATTTGCCAACGGTGCCCTAATTTGGCCAGATCTGTCCTTGGTTTGTACATAATGAGGGAGCCAGAAAACAAGACAGCCAACTGTGTCCACCATCTGAAACTTACTTTTAAAAGAAACTGACCTGCTGTCAGTAAGGTAGGTAAGTAAGAATCCAGAACTCTGCTTACTATATCTACTGCTCTACATTCTACTGCTCCACACTCCTGGTGAAGTCTAAATACTGCACAGGGTGGATCCTGGCAAAGACTTGGGGGGGGGGGGGAAGAGGGTGGAATCAATTAGCCATTGCCCTGCCCTCTCAATACAATGCATGGAAAGTTAAAAAGCCTGAAATTTTTGGTTGAAAATTTGGGGATGTCCTTTTGGTTGTCTCCAGGACATCCCCGTCTCTCCCCCTGCTCACTTTTAGAATGGAAAACAGAGGAAGGCACAGAGGAATATGGGGCAGGGGTAGGGGTGGGACAAAAAAAGCCACGTCTTTCCCAGTTGGGGAAAAAGAGGGGAGAATCCCTGAGACTATCGCCAAGAGACGGAGGAAGTGCCTCCTGAAGGGAGCTGGAGAGGTGCATGACAGGAAAACTCTCCTCCACTGAAAGCCATCAGAGAGAAGAACAAGCCAGCTGATGTGAGTGGGATAACAAGCAGATCTGGTGTCTTCTCTTCGAGACATAATGAGGAACGGAGCCTACAGCTGTCAATTGAACACACTATGGGGTAGTGGAGTAGTGGATCAGAAATGTGGGGTTGTCTGGCATTTCAGGGCTGTTGGGCTTTGTGATGAACACCAAAGCTTGAATGCTTTTCGTTATATTGGATGAACTATACATCCTGGAGGTTTCTCTGACTGAGTTGCAGTGTTTTTCAGGCTCTTATTAAGGGACTCTTATTTATTAACATACCAAAGGCACTACTTTACTATCAATGGAAGACACAACCTCCAGCAGCCAGGGACCTGTCCCCTCCTTCTTAAAACAGCTAACTTGCAAAATTGTCCCTGAAACTTTTTAAAAATGTTGGCAACTTGGCCTAACATTCTGTTTTGCTCAGGATGCCCCTGGTTTCCTTTCATTTCCTGCTGTCCTCTTCCCTGCTGCGCTAATCTGTTCTGATGGTAAAAACCATCTAGAATTCTGATTTCTGAAGTGTTTGATGCCAGCATTCCAAGCTCATTTTTTTAGTTGAATTCATTCTTAGTCTGCTAGTCTACATTGGGTCTGAGATAAAGCCCACTGAAGATGGGGAGAGGGCTGCCATTGACTTAAGGGAGAGAGCACAACGTGAGGAAGTAAAAGGAAGGAAAATATATGTGGTGTGGAGCACATTGTGCATAGAAGATACTTGAATTTTCATAAGGACAGCTGCCAACTCCCAAGCAGAAAAAATAGGGGCAGGTTTATAGACTTCAAGTGCAAAATATTAAACTTAGTTCATTTTCAAAGCTTGTCAAGATACGCCCCAGTTCAAGACATGCTCTAGTAAGTTCAAAGAGCTGAAAATGGCATATGCTGGGCTGAATTCAGTGTACAATTTACTTAAATAGCTCACTCAAAATCAATAAATCCTGGAAGATCTTTGTATCAAAATAAATATCAGAGAGGTAAGAGAATCATTATATCTATGGTCAGGAACTGATAACACAAATTGCAAACAGGAAAGGAATTAGCTTTCTTGAATTCAAGCTGGGTTAAACTGTGTAATGCAGAAAATTCAAAATATCAAGGCCTGGTTTTAAAGGAACAGTTTCAACTTAACTGTTGTCTATCTCCACTTCCCTTCCTACTCCCTTGGTTTATCTGGGAACCCCTGGAGCACACCGCTCTGATTCCCCTGGGCTGATCAGTGTGGAGTGGAGTGGAAGACCACAGTTCTTCACGTCCTATTGGCAGAGGCTAGCACCACCATGTGGACCAAACCTGCAGAATCCTTGGACTCTCAGCACACAGAACCCCACTGTGCTGGCCCTCAACAGGTCACAAGTGAAAGCGAGGTTACTTGCCTACAGAGCTATCCAACACCTTCTTTAAATCACTAGTCTAATAACCCACATACTGAAATTTTCATGCCAGCCTTTTACTTTTAAGCAGAACGACAAGTCGAATTTCACCAGCACCAAATATGTAGACTGAATCTCTCAATTTATTTTTGGTAATCTAAAAAAAATCACAGCAAGGCAAGATCTCATCTCAGTACTCTCAACTTCAAACTCTTCTCTTTGGTCAACATCATCCAGATCAGTGAAATGTGCCCAAAAAGCAGCATGGATTATTCCTGTATTTGTTTCAGAGCTTTCATTCTATAGTCAAAACAATGTAAAACTGTATTATTTAGTACTGAGAAAACAACTGATTTGATTATTTCTGTTAGCTCCAGATAGATTCCCAGTACTTCACATCTGGTTATGGAATACAACCCCTGTGAGGTCCCTTCTTCATTACAGAACAGGAATGTTATGATACTGATTGGCTACAGCTAAAGCAACATGATTCTTAAACTGCAAGAAGGGATCAGATGAATAGAGATGTAATCTACTGAACAGAATACCAAAACACAGAAAACCATGGAACGGTTTAGCTACATCTAGACTTTATTGTATATTCGAAAGCTGCATTAAAAGGGGAGTGAACATCTTCCATGTTCACTGTTAATAAAGTCTCCTGAAGCCAAAGAGCAGTTCCTACTTAACAATTAATCCCACATTCCTTCCACTTACTAATTGAGGCCTCAGCCCTGTGGGAGTGAGCCCTATGCTTGCCTAGAACATCATGAAAGTCAGTGGCACTCCACGTAAACTACAAGGTTTCCCTGGGCAGAAATCACTTGCAGGATCAGTGTTATGAAGACTTTTGGATTCAGAATGAGGGCAAGATCAGCACTGTGTGCAAGAAAGATCACGCTTACATAATGTTCATTATTAAGGGCCCTATCCTGCTCCCCCAGAAGTCAATGCAAAATTTATATAACTCAGTCTTGACTTAAGCAAAGCTTCTGATACAGTCTCCCACAGTATTTTTGTGAGCAAGTTAAAAAAAACTATGGATTGGATGAATGGACAATAAGATGGAGAGAAAGCTGGCTAGATCATCGAGCTCAACAGGTAGTGATCAACGGCTCGATGGCTAGTTGGAGCCACTATCAAGCAGAGTGCTCCAGGGGTCAGTCCTGGGGCTAGTTTAGTTCAACATCTTCAGTAACGATCTGGTTGATAGGATGGAAGTTAGTTAGCAAGTTCGTGGTTGACACTAAGATGGAGGGAGAGGGAGATACGCTGAAGGGTAGATATAGGATCCAGAATGACCTAGACAAATTGGAGGATTAGACCAAAAGAAATCTGATGAGGTTCTACAAGCACAAGTGCAGAGTCCTGCACTTAACACAGAAGAATCCTATGCACTGCTACAGACTAGGGACCAACTGGCTAAAGGACCTGGGGATTACAGTGGATGAGAAGCTGATAGGAGTCAACAGTGTGCCCTTGTTGCCAAGAAGGCTAATGGCATATTGGACTGCATTAGTTGGAGCATTGCCAGCAGATCGAGGGAAATGATTATTCCCCTCTATTCAGGATTGGTGAGGCCACATCAGGAATACTGTGTCCTGTTTTGGGGCCCCCACTACAGAAAGGATGTGAACAAATTGGAGAGAGTCCAGTGGAGGGGGGCTGAGGCACATGACTTATAAGGAGAGGCTGAGAAAACTGGGATCATTTAGTCTACAGAAGAGAAGAGTAGCTGGAGAGGGGGAAAGGGAGATTTGATAGCAGCCTTCAACTTTGGGATTCCAAAGAGGATGATGCTAGGCTGTTCTAGTGGTGGCAGATGACAGAACAAGAGTAATGGTCTCAAGTTGCAGTAGGGGAAGCCTAGGTTGGATATTAGGGGAAACTATTTCACTAGGAGGATGGTGAAGCACTGGGATGGGTTACCAAGGGTGGTAGTGGAATCTCCGTCCTTAGAGGTTTTTAAGGCCCAGCTTGACAAAGCCCTGGCTGGGATGATTTAGTTGGGAATTGGTCCTGCTTTGACCAGGAGGTTGAACTAAATGTCCTCCTGAGGTCCCTTCCAACCCTGATATTCTATGATTCTATGGTTTACCAGAACTGGAGACAGAGATTTTAGGGAAGAGGTTGGGGGCGGGAAGGGGAGAGGAAAGTCACCTTATACTAGAACTCACTGCCCAGGAGAGCAGGGTGAATTAATATCCTAATTCTTCCAGAACATAGTGCAAAACTCATCTGTTAACACTCACAACTGACTGTCAAAACTCGGCTTTTCCAAGCTGCAGTGAATGCATTCTATGCTTCATTGTTCTTGTGATAAATGTATATCTCTATTAGCAGAATATGTACAGACTGACCGTGAAATGTTTCCAGCAGTATGCATTATACCAGTTAATCAATAGAATTTACACAACTTTGTCATCTTCAAAGCACTGTACAAACATTAGTTAATCATTGAACAAAGAAACAAGGGAATGCTAATGTAGGATTAATGTTTTCAGAATTATAAAGGAAGTTACAATGTACATGGTAAGAGTTTAATTTATATGTTTGATTTTACCAATCAATAAAATTTGATCCCTAAGTCATGTCATCTCTCTGCTTGAAGGTGATGTTTGGGGAGAATCAGGAAGCAGTCACTGACCCAAAGCCAGAATCTGCTTGACAGTGGAAAAAACTGCTTCAAAAGTGCTTAAGATGTGCAGGCTGTTCACAGAACTTCATCTAGCTATAAACCCTGTCAACAGACATACAATTCTCTGGAATCTAAGCATGACAGTAATGTATTTCAGAGAGAAGTTGTTGCATGCTAAACATGCAGGAACAAGATATACAGCAGAATTAAACATAAAGCTTAAAAAAAATGTGTGGACTCTAATCAAGTCTGTTATTTTAAAGCAATTCTGAAGTTCAGTCTGCTGCATCACCCCCAAAGAATCCTTTTACAGTAGAACCTCAGAGTTATGAACACCTCGGGAATGGGAACACCTTGGGAACACTTCTGAAATGTTCGTAACTCTGAACAGAACTTTTGAAAGAACGACCATTATAACTGAGCATTGACTTCATACAGCTTTGAAACGTTACAATGCAGAACACTCTTTTTTTTTCATCTCTGCTGCTGCATGTTTCATACTTCCAGTTCCAAATAAGGCGTGGGGTTTACTGGTCGATTTGTAACTCTGGAGTAAATGAACTTTTTTGGAAGTTTTTCTGTTTCAAAAACTTCCAAAACAGACTCCAACGAGAAACTGAGGAACTGGAATTAATTTTCAAATTGGACACAATTAACCAGGGGCTAAATAGAACTTGTGAATGGTTCTCTCGTTACACTAATTGATTGAATTTCCCTAGTTCATTTACCTTCAATAGTTGTTATCTCCTGCCAGACACAGACATCCATTTCAAAAGGTATTTTTTCCTGTTGATAATGGCCCATCCAAATTAAACAGACTCTTAGAATTGATATGCTAATGTACAACTTTTTTTTGCTTTCTGTGTGTATAAATGCATCTTACTTCTGTTCCGGTCTATGCATCCAATGAAGTGGGCTATATAGCCCACGAAAACTTATGCTGAAATAAACTGGTTAGTCTTTAAGGTGCTACAAAGTCTTCCTCGTCTTATTTACAGATACAGACTAACATGGCTGCTAATCTTAAACCTGTAACATGCAATAGTTATCTCACTGTAAAATCCTAGAGGAAATAAGACATCTGTAGTTTTCACCACAAGATAAAACTTTTTAGATAATGCTCCTAATACACTCTCCATCTCACTCCAGCCCTGAAGGGGTTAAAACAGCTCTATGAAAGGGCTCTCCTGGGGAGCCAGGAGGGTAGGCTGATTGGGGAAACAGCGACAGCTGGGCCACGCTCCAGTCAGGCCACAGCTAAGTCAGTCTCCCGCCAGCTTTCGAGGGAGCTGGACATAGCTGCCTAATGGAACCCCAGCACTGGGGGCTTTAAATTAGAGTCAACTGTCATGGTTTTCCACCAACAACCTCCTGCCCCCGGTATGTTTTAAAAAGCAAAACCTGAAACAGTAGTACTGGCCCACAGATGTTCCCTCACAAGCGTCAAAGAGCAGATATACTCCATTAAAATAGGTTTGGTCCTTCCCTGAAGAGCTTTCAACCTAATTCAGACATATTTAGTACAGTAGCATCAGTATGAGTTCATGGTGCGCAATAAAGTAGCAATGAACAGTTTTGAAAGGCTCCACAAAAGAGCTTTTGGAAGTGGAGATTGATTGAACACGGCTTTGTTAGCATAGAAAGAGAGAGCAAGGAAACGTAGGCTCCACGGTATCCGAGAATGGCTGAGCTAATTATGGCTACATACTATTTCTCTTTACATGATTAACATTTTCACATGTGGGTAGCAGGACTTGGATTTGTTTATCAAGAGGTTTTCAAAGTGTAACAGTAGATTATCTTTTCCTGCCAATTCTGGTCATCTGGTTTTTCAGATGGAATTTCCAGTGAGTGTCAACCCCTCTGATGCAAAGCTCTTTTTAAAAATAGGCATTGTGCTTTTTAAATAGTGAGAACTAAGAAAATTCTTTCATTCTGACTTTATGTGTGTTTAATCTAGAGAGCTGTCATACTATCTATGCTGTTCTGGTGAGAGAGAAAACCTGCTGCCTAGCCCCTACCCGCATTGAGAACAGAAAAAAATCAAGATAGAACTTAAACGATGTCCAGACCAATAAATGTAGTCTAGCAATGCATTGTAAAGACATAATAGACCACATAAAGCTCCTGTTATGAGATTCACGATTAAAAGTGTGTATCTTATTTTCAACGCTGCCTGTAACTTTGTCAGAATTCCCACCTATGAGGTGGACTGAGTTCAAAGAAGGACTAAGCCCCATTTAAAAATATTGCATATAGATATTAATTTAAAATCTTGAGCCGCAAGATTGGGCTTGTATATATTATTCAGACACCCATAGGTCTGAATTTTGCACATGCTAAGCATATCAACTTGAACCAAAAATCAATGGAATCTGCACAAATTCTCAAGAGTCATAGCATAGAATCATACCAGATAAGGTCTCTTCCAACCCTAAGGAGGGCATCTAGGACCTTAAAAACCCTAAGGAGGTCAAACTGGACCTTAAAAACCTCTAAGATTGGAGATTCCACCACTTCCCCAGGTAACCCATCCCAGTGCTTCACCACCCTCTTAGTAAAATAGTTTTTTCTGAATATCCAACCTAGACCTCCCCCACTGCAACTTGAGACCATTGCTCCTCGCTCTTTCATCAGTCTAGCTACATCCTGTTTGGAACCCCGCTTCAGATAGTTGAAGGCTGCTATCAAATCTCCCCTCAGCCAATGGTCTGCAATCACATCAGCCAACTCCCTCAGCACTCTCGGATGCATTAGATCCAGACCTATGGATTTGTGCATATCCAGCTTTTCTAAATAGTCCTTAGCCTGTTCTTCCACCATTGAGGGGTGCTCACCTACTCCCCATACTGTGCTGCCCAGTGCACCAGTCTGGGAGCTGACCTTGTCTGTGAAGACAGAGGCAAAAAAAAGCATTGAGTACTTCAGCTCTTTTCACATCATCGGTCACTAAATTGCCTCCCCCATTCAGTAAGGGTTCCCACTTTCCCTGACCACCTTCTTGTTGCTAACATACATGTATAAACCCTTCTTGTTACCCTTCACATCCCTTCCTAGCTGCAACTCCATTTGTACTTTGGATTTCCTGATTACACCTCTTCATACTTGAGCAATATTTTTATACTCCTAGTTATCTGTCCAAGTTTCCACTTCTTATAAGCTTCCTTTTTGTGTTTAAAATCACCAAAGATTTCTCTGTTAATCCAAGCTGGTTGCCTGCCATATTTGCTATTCCTTCCGCTCATTGTGATGGTTTGTTCGTGCACTCTCAATAAGATTTCTCTAAAATACAGTCAACTCTTCTGCACTCCTTTCCCCCTCATCTTCCCTCAAGGAGTCAAAGTCTGCTTTTCTGAAGTCCAGAGTTTGTATTCTACTGGTCTCCCTTTTTTCCTCGTCAGGATCCTGAACTTGACCCTTTCATGGTCACTGCTGCCAAGATTGCCATCCACTTCTACTTCCCCTACCAATTCTTCCCTGTTTGAGAGCAGCAGGTCAAGAGGAATATGGCCCCTAGTTAGCTCCTCCAGCACTTACATCAGGAAGTTGTCCCCAACATTCTCCAAAAACTTCCTGGATTGTCTGTGCACTGCTGTATTGCTCTCCCAGCAGATGTTGATCTTTCAGGTATCAAGTTCATAGGGCCTGATTCCCCACTGCCTTGTATCATATTCATCTGTGCAAAGCACGTTTAAAATTCCACCACTCGCCCACTTTGCATGAGAGGAAATGAGTACTGTACACCTGTTGCAGGATACAGGAGAACAGGGCCCATTTTATCACAATTAGAAATTGCATCTCAGTCCAGCCTCCCTTTGTATAAGCACAATATTATACCTGCTAAAACCATAAGGTTTTCAGAATTTCTGTGCCTGTCCATCCATACAAGCCAGTGATGCCATGCAACTTTTGTGAGCACAAAGAACTTGGAAGGGCTTGCAGTGCTCTAGTCCCAACCCAACTCTCTCCAAGTGGGTTTTCATTATTCCTCATTTGCCACATAATGAACCACAAACGATACGCAAAATATCATCTCAAAGTAATAAAAAAAAGAGGTTCTAAAACTTGTGTAGAACACACACAAATGGGGAAAGGAAAACAGGAAAAGGTAAACAAAAAAAATATTGGCTCACTTTCATTCAATTTTAATATAATTTACTCAGGCAAAGCAAGGAATGCATTCTTTTCTTGTAAAGTATGCTTTTTAGAAATGCTTGAATCCCAGCTTTCCAATGTGTAAATAGATCTTTCTTTGCTATATCCATAAAGATCCCACAACCTCACTAATATGGGTGAATTGAACAAAAGAAGAGCCATATCGAGGTTGATCTCAAATTATCTATTGTGTTTAAAAAAATTGGAAAATAGCAAAAGGGGAAAGTGAACAACTTACAAAGGCATCTTACCATTATTTATCCTAGCATTCCATAAAAAATGTAGTTGCCTTAGCAACTGTTGCATCATATTCTACATTCCCGAGCTCTAAGACGCAAAACTTTCTCCTAAACATACACACGCAGAAGCAGCAATCTGCCATTTGAATCACATGACCTTTGGGTTTTTTACAATGTTTAAAAGGAAAGACGTGTTAGAATAAACTGACAAATCCTCGACGGTGCTGTTGCTCAGTTTATATATTCAGAGATGTATATTTATTAAATTTCAAACAGAAACTATCTGAAACCCTGGCAATATGCAGTGTCAGAGTGACAGTGCCTAGAAACCTCCACACACTTGCATATTTATCGAACTAATTAAATTATATTTTACCAGTGCCTCTGAACACTCAAAAAGTTAAAACTCTTCTTGTCCTGGCTTTAAATTTCTTTCTCCATTACTCTTTTACTGTCTTAGACTTTGTAGAGAGTTCTAGTCTATATAGATTCTTATAATGCATTCATAACTGTAGAATCTGAGGACTTTCCAGTAGTTCATTAAGTGCTATGCCTAACATCTGTCATGTTTGCTCTCTCATCCTCTTCCCATGGGAGAAGTGTGTGCAGAGGAGTATTTTGTTTTGAAATTTTATATCTATATACATACACATATGAATATGCTTATGTTAGAGAAGGCTAGGTCAAAGAAATGTGTCCTGCCCTTAGCGTAGAAGGCAGTGAAGTTTGCAATGGTACCTAGCTTTTCTGGGTGTTCATTCCGTAGTCTTAGGCTAGCTGCTGAGAAATCTCAAAAAAAAAAAAAGAAAAAAAAAGCTGTAAGGCAGATCACATTCTCATGAAGCAAATGGAGAATGGAGAGGGGTAACTAGTGGTGTTCCCCAAGGGTCAGTCCTGGGGCCGATCCTATTCAACTTATTTATAAATGATTTGGAGGAAGGGGTAAACAGTGATGTGGCAAAGTTTGCAGATGATACTAAACTGCTCAAAGTAGTAAGGACCAAAGCAGACTGTGAAGAACTTCAAAAAGATCTCACTAAACTAAGTGATTGGGCAACAAAATGGCAAATGAAATTTAATGTGGATAAGTGTAAAGTAATGCACATTGGAAAAAATAACCCCAACTATACATACAACATGATGGGGGCTAATTTAGCTACAACCAATCAGGAAAAAGACCTGGGAGTCATTGTGGATAGTTCTCTGAAGGCATCCACGCAGTGTGCAGCGGCAGTCAAAAAAGCAAACAGGATGTTAGGAATCATTAAAAAAGGGATAGAGAATAAGTCGGAGAATATCTTATTGCCCTTATACAAATCCATGGTGCGCCCACATCTTGAATACTGCGTACAAATGTGGTCTCCTCATCTCAAAAAGGATATACTGGCACTAGAAAAGGTTCAGAGAAGGGCAACTAAAATGATTAGGGGTTTGGAACGGGTCCCATATGAAGAGAGATTAAGGAGGCTAGGACTTTTTAGCTTGGAAAAGAGGAGACTAAGGGGGGATATGATAGAGGTATATAAAATTATGAGTGGAGTGGAGGAAGTGAATAAGGAAAAGTTATTTACTTGTTCCCAAAATAGAAGAACTAGGGGCCATTCAATGAAATTGGCGTGCAGCAGGTTTAAAACAAATAAAAGGAAGTTCTTCTTCACACAGCGCACAGTCAACCTGTGGAACTCCTTATCTGAGGAGGCTGTGAAGGCTAGGACTATAACAGGGTTTAAAAGAGAGCTGGATAAATTCATGGAGGCTAAGTCCATAAATGGCTATTAGCCGGGATGGGTAATGAATGGTGTCCCTAGCCTCTGTCTGTCAGAGGGGGGTGATGGATGGCAGGAGAGAGATCGCTCTATCATACCTGTTAGGTTCACTCACTCCGGGGCACCTGGCATTGGCCACTGTCGGTAGACAGGATGCTGGGCTAGATGGACCTTTGGTCTGACCCAGTATGGCCGTTCTTATGTTCTTATGTTCTAAATCTCATGAGAGGATTAAAAGATATTTTTCTCTACTGTGTTTCCGTGCAACACAACAGATAACCTGAGATCCACTGGAAACTGTTACATATGCCAGGACAGCACTAAAGGCTGCAGCATCTATGTTAAAATTCTGATCCCGCTCAGTACTCCGACTCACTAACCAGGATTTCACCCAAAATATTTTAGCATATTCCCCATTTCACCCGCCCTGGAGCCAAACAGGAGCTGATCAGTAATATTACATCTTACTTCAGAAAAAAAACAAAAGAGAAAAGCTGATAAGCTTCCTGTCTACGGAAATGGATGAGACCATTTGGCCTGAAGGAAGGAGAAAAATTAAATTGTCTGAAGTTGGCAGATGGGTTATTTCTGGAAACATATCAGGGCATAGCAAGTTCCTCCTCAGAAAGACAAGGAAAAAAAATTCTGCGTCATTTGCTGTAGCATAAGCTTACAGGTTATTCTCTCTGGGTATTCTTTTAAATTGTATGTTAGCATTAAAAGAAGGTGCTAATGATTTAGGTATGAAACAAGGAAATGTAAAAAAACCTCCCAAAGAACATTTCCCCTTCATGGCCACCGGATCATAATTCCATTTAAAAAGCAATGAAAACCAATCGTTTTCCTTTTGTTCTGCTCCTTAAAATTTCAATTCCTCCAGTTTCATCAGAAGTGGCAGCTCCTCAAAGCTAATGCACTGTAATTATGCAACTTCCTGATTTTCTGATTAGGTTCAGCTCTGAAGGAGACAAATATTAAAAGGCACAACAGCAAACTATCCTGTTGTCAAAGGAAAGATGGGAAGAATAGCAAGAGGCCAATATGGCTCCTTCAAGAGCACTTGAGCAACCCGAAAATCAAGACGAAATCCTACAAATAGTGGAAACATGGATAAATTGCTAAAGATGAGTACAAAAGAATAGCACAAGCAAGTAGGGACAAAAATCACCAGATGAGTTAGACCTAACAAGCGACATACAAAGCAAAAAGAAAAAAAATAGTCTATACATACATTAAGAGCATGAGAAAGATGAAGGAAAGTGTAGGTCTTCTACTTAGTGGAAAAGGACAGTTAATAATGGACATCAAGAAGGTAGAGGTGTTTAATGCCTATTCTCCTAAGCGAACTTGGGAAATGTGATCTAGATCAATTACTATAAGCTTGGTGCACAACTGGTTGAAGACTGTACTCAAAGATTAATCATCAATGGTTCGCTGTTAAACTGGGATGATGTTTCCAGTGGGGTCCAGTAGGGCTCTATCCAGGGTCTAGTACTACTCAGTAGCTTCATTAATTATTTGGATAGTGGAGCAGAGATATGGCCCAACACATATTTAATGCTTTAAAAATATGCAGATAACCTCAAGCTCAAAGAGGTTGCAAACCTTTTGGAGGACATAATTAGAAATCAACAATTCAACATCACCAATACAAAATACAATTGTCACCTAAAAGACAAATTTCCTAAAATCCCAGTTCATTTCCCCCTGTCTGATGAGAAGAGATTGATTTTAACATAGATTCCCACCTCTCAAGTGAGGGCCCTAACTACTATCACTCTCCCTGGCCCAACACATATTTAATTATGTATACGTAGTGGAACAACTTCAACGTGAGAGACTGAGAGCCCCCACCCCAACCTCCATTGGAATATCCCTTACTCTAGAGGTTAGTGCACTAAGCAGAGATACAGTTGTTCAAATCTCTTCTCAGGTAGAGGGGGAAATTGACCTGGGGTCTTCCATCTCCCAAGTGAGCTCCCTATAACCACTACACTAAAGGTTATAAGGGAGATCAACTGCCCCCGGAGCTGGGACTATATTTTCAACAGCAGGGAGGCAGAAGTGGGCATCCCCACATGCTGTTTTTGTGGCTCACAGCATGCACCAGCAATATGTTGGAGCCACAGTTTGGGCAGCAGGGGAAGACTCAATGGCCACCTCCTCACTCAGGCTGTGGCTGGGTGGGTTCACGTGGTGGCAGTTCTACCTAACACTGAACAGCCACTAAATTCACAGCAACTGAGTCAGACTGGGACGCAGGCACCTAGTGGGAGAAAAGAGGAGAAGGAAGAAAACATCTGCAGGCACTGGAGTAAACTGCAGCAGTTGGAGGCAGAGGATGGCTGATAGCTGATTTTATGCTGGGCAGCGCGACCTTTGCTTGGACCTGCTGCGCCACATGATGGTGCCACAGTACGAGCCACACTGAGCACAAGACTGGGGCATGTGGACACCTTCCCCACTGTTGAGGGAGGGAAGAGAAAATGCTGCAATAGAAGGGACCTTGAGAAATCATTTTGCTGTCCTCTAGACCAGCGGTCGCCAACCGGTGGTCCGCGGACCACTGGTGGTCCGCAGGAAAATTTGAGTGGTCCGCGGCGCCGGGCTCCCTCATGGCCACCCCTCTGGACACTTCCACTGGACACTTCCACTGCTTGCATCCGACGAAGTGGGTATTAGCCCACGAAAGCTTATGCTTCAAAACTTTATAGTTAGTCTTTAAGGTGCCACAGGACTTTGTTAACTCTGAAGTTAATTGGACAACTCATATTGGCACATGCATATGTCTTTGCAGGATTGGGGGACTATGTTTGCATAGTGTTTGAATGGGCTCTTATCTGGTTGCCCTCTAGGTAATACTGTAATCCATGCCTGCTTTGTGTGACACTCTGTCTCCCGCTAGCTGAAACGAGTTGAGAACCACTGACCTAGAGATTGAGGAGTCTTTTGCAACCTTAGGTAAGAGCCAGGTATGACATGGGGAGAGGAGCATCCCGACATACCACTTGATGTACTGGGGTCCCACTGAGCCCACCAGTACCACCCACTTGGGCTTCCTCACCCTGTCCTGCTGTGCCAGGCCCTCAAGCCTTCTCTAGCACACACACAAGTAGGGACACACCCAGCTGCAAAGGCACACAGACACTGAGATCAACTCAGTGTGGGAAAACTCAGCTCAGGGATTGCCCAGCTCTTAAGTACACACTTCCTTTGGGGTGCAAACCCAAAATTTTATTTCTGCACAGAAAATTGTATAGCATAAGCTCATTAAATTTGCTCCCTCCCTCAATGTGAACAAAGATATGTACAGATTCCCCCCATCCCCATTATGCATTACACAAACTGGTTTTAGAATGAACAAAAAAACCTCGAGGTTTATTAACTACAAAAGGTAGATTTTAAGTGATTATAAGGGATAGCAAAAAGATCAAAGCAGATCACTGAGCAAATAAAACAAACACACAAACTAAGCTTAATACGCTAAAAGAAACTGGCTACAAATAATAATTTCTCATCCTAAATGTTGTTTTAATCAGGTTGCAGAATTTCTTTGGGGACAGACAGCTCTTGCTTGCAGTCTAAAACTTCAGGTATATCCTTCACGGGCAGACACCATTCCAAGCCCAGGTTCAGTACTTCCCTCCATTCCCTTATGGCTTTGTTTCTTAGATATCTCCAGCAGTCATACTTGGTGGAAATTCAGTGAAGCACAATCCCTGGTTAACTCACTCCCTGGTCTTAAATAGGATTTACATATGGGGGGAATCCTTTGTTTCCCAGTTTGACCCAACCCTGTTCTAGTGGAAAATACCAGCAGTCCAAGATGGTATCCTATACCAGGTGACATGATCATATGACCCTGCAGTGTCAACGCAGCATCCCAGGAAGCTTCTCATGAAGGTGGGAAATTAGCATCCTCAAAGTCCTATTGCCCTTCCTAATGGCTCCTCCATGCTGATTGCCTACTGCCTGGTGGGTGTTCCCCAGGTGCAAACACTTTTGTAATTGATATAGTCCATATTCCTAACTTCAGATACAGAAATGATACATTTATATAAATAGTATAATCACATTCAGTAAATCATAACCTTTCCAATGATATCTCATGACCCATCTTACATAAAACATGAATATGGCATAACTAAGATATAGCATAACAATAACTCTCTGAGGAGTATGGGGGTGTAGTGCCACATCAGGTCACTTTGAGCTCGAGTAGAGCAAGGGTGGCCAAGCTGTGGCTCCGGAGCCCCATGCAGCTCTTCGGAAGTTAATATGAAGCTCCTTGCATAGGGACCAACTCCAGGGCTGGAGTTACAGGTGCCAATTTTCCACTGCTCAACCCCAGGCCCTAACCCCACTCCACCCCTTGTCCCAAGGTCCCCACCCCTTTCTGTCCCCTCCCCTGAGCTTGCTGAACCCTTGCTCCTCCCTCTTCCATCCCAAAGCATCCTATACATTGCAAAACAGCTGGTCGCATTGGGGAGGAGGCACAGGGAGGGAGGGGAAAGTGCTGATCGTTAGGGATGTCGGTGGGCAGGAGACGCTGGAGGTCGTGGGGGCTGCTGCTGTATTACTGTGGCTCTTTGGCAATGTACAGTGGTAAATTTTGGCTCCTTCTCAGGCTCAGGTTGGCCACCCCTGCAACACAGTGACTCATACATTTAGCTCCAGAGATCCCAGATTAGATCCCACTCACCAGCGACAGGGGTCTGTCAGCATTACACTACCACAATACAAAACTTTAATGATAGTTTACACCAATTTATCTGAGAGCAGAATTTGGCCCATTGAATTAATTACTAACTACTGAAGTTACTTGAGAAATTCAAATACCAATAGGATTTGTTAAACATAAGAAAGGGAAAAGGTACCACAGCTGTGCTATCATATATTTAGTATCAAGTTATGATGTTGCTATAGCATCTCACTTGTGAATGCATAGCAACATAACATTCTATGATCTGGCTTGATAAGTTTTCTTTCGCGGTTCTGAAAGGAAATGATCTCATTGTAAGTCTTCCGTAAATATTAGTCTCAGACAGCCATAAATTCATTGTGAAACTATATGTGACAAATATTAATTCTTCAACATAAAAAAACCCACCTTTAATGGGGAATATGCTGTAAATGAAATTCAAAGAATACAGTCTAGTAGCAAGATGTACATATGTATGTATAATTGCTGTGCTGTGTAATTTCAACACCACACACAAGAATGTGAGCTTCTCAATCCACTGGCACGCACCAGAGGAAAGAATGCTGGTAAAAAAAATAAATGAAGAACTCGTTTGTAGAGTTCTATAACTTTTTAACAAAAAGATTAAACAAAAATTATATTTTAATATCTTGCCTGTAATTAAGTGACTCCAGATTTACACTAGCTGAATATCACCCTTTTTTTAAAAAAAAATCCTTTTTTAAACCATAAGTTTTCTACATATTGTATGTTAAATATGAATAGTCTTATTATTGTCTAAAATATTGTACTTCCCTGTTCCCCTCTAATCTCAAATACTGCAGATACTACTGCTCCTTCCTCCTTTTTGGGGAGGAAAAGAAGTGTGAGTAGTCAGAAGCCCAATGCTGCTTCCCTCTTGTGCTTTGACTACCTCAAATTGACACCTACAGTACTCCCATTCTGGTTGGGCCTTCATTGTTAACTCATTTCAACCAAGTCATTGAATAGCCAGAGATCTGAACTGGCAAGCTATTAGTGGAAAGGCTAAATGTCCCATTAGCAGATCAGTGAGTCATTCGGTCCTCATTCTGTGGTTGTGTTGTAATATTAGCTTGCATTGTTTGAGTAGAAAGTAACATGTAGGTGGGTGCCTGAGAGTGAACAGTACCTCTAAAAAACATCCTTAAGTTCTTTTTGTGAGAGAAGGGGAACAGAAGTAAAACCCACAGCTGAAGGATAACTGTGTGTGGACTAAGCTGAAGCAGTATAACAGGAGCAGTGAGGGGAGGACAGAGAAACAGTAGTAAGAACAGCAGGCAGAGGCCCGTGTTAACAGCTGCATCTGTGCCAACAGAGGAGGGGCGTGGGTAGCTGGAAGTACTGTAGCTGCATCCTTTTGGCAGAGCTTCAGACAAGAAGGCATGCTTTGAATCTTTAAATTCTTTGATCTACCAAGCAGCTCCCAATGTATCACTAAAGTGGAGAGGCTGACCTAAAAGGCCAGGAAAATAAAAGAGCAAATGGACTGGAACATCATATTAATTAGAGCTTATTATATTGATTAGTAACTAAAAATTTCAAAGAGTTCAGACAATTGGTTTTATTTCTAGGTGCCCATTTATAACAGTTTAACATTTAAAAAAAAACAGTTTTAGACTTCACTTAACTCCAACGTATAAAAAATGCAACATAAAAACCCATTTCCAGGTTGGGCTTCAAGTGCTAACTATGCCAAATTCAAATAATTTTGAAAATACAGTCTAGTTGATATAAATGCTTTTAGCAATATTATTTTTAGAAACTATTAGGGATCAGCATAAGAACAGAATCACAATGAATTTGATTACTCTCTTTATTCACTGTGACCAGTGCCCAGAACAAAAGAGGTAACAAAGTCCTGTGGCACCTTAAAGAAGGTGCCACAGGACTTTGTTACCTCTGCTATTCCAGACTAACATGGCTACCTCTCTGATTCAGAACAAAAGAGAAGAGACACATTTAGGATTGTATAGAAGACGGTCAAAAAATACCCCCAGTAAGTGACAGGTGAAGGGAAAACTGCAGAAATAGGAACAATGTTGTCATAGTACTTAGTCAAAACAATAGCCTCCTTTCACTATCTTCCTTACCCTGGAAAAGCAAACTTCCACATAAATGACAGCCCCCAGATAGCCACAGTTCACATCAACTTTGTAGCTCTCTACTATAATCTAGTTCCTATAACATAGGAAGTTGCCTGATTGTTTTCATAAAGTTTGAAGTCCTGCAAATAAAGAGTATTCTCAATAAAAAGTGGTAAGATGTGTAAGAGTTAAGGAGAGGTGGTCAGGGTTTAAAGTCGCTCTCCCACCACATCCCAAATCAGCAAAACCTCCTAAAAAAAAACAACCAAACACCTATATTTATTTTTTTGTTCAATGCTTGAGCTGAAAAAACCCAACCCAAGGTCTCTTTGCATGTTATATAATGGGATATGTGCTCAGTCCCTTATTCCTTTTCTTCTCAGAGAATGTGGTAAGGAAGGGATACTTATTCTTTCAAATCAAGCTCTGTGTGTGGCTATGCACTCAAAACGAAATTCCCATGGCGGAGACGTGCACAATTTGACAACATTCAATTATGTTAAATAATCTTAAAATAGACAGAATGAGAAAAACATGCAATGCTGTTTTTAGCTCTGTTTTGATAGTGCTTTTCCATAGTATGACATTTTTGTTTTTTGTTTTTTCAATGTGGGATGTATTAGTTCATGTTTTAATGGATCTGTGGTCATTTTTGGTTCCATAGCCAAGTTTACAAAAGAGTTGCAAACTCTATTCCCTGCCTCAGGGGTGGTCAGCTTCCCTTTAGCATCTGGGGCCGGCTGGGAGGGAGTGGTGACTGGTGTGATAGAAGACGTTTATAACCTTCATTCTGCCAGGGAACCTTCATAACCCATAAAATGGGTGTCACTAGCTGGGATGCAGGCATGGCCAGGGTAGCCAAAAAAGGCACTATGGACCCCACAACAACCTGCACTGCCAGGGTTCTTATCAGAGCTGCTAAAAAAAAAAGTCAAAAATGTTCACACACACACACACACACACACACAGGCCTGCAAGTTTCAAAAATGAACTAGTCTTCTTCGTCTGTTTTTTTTTTTAAAAAAATCAGTTTTTGTTTTTTCCTGCCTTTACCCTTTTCTCTCCCGGCCTGCCCAATGCTTCTCCTATTCTGCATTCTCCCTGGGAGAGGCCAAAACAAAGGAGAGTAGAAGGCAAAACCAAAATAAAAAGATACTTAACATCCAAAAAAATCAGGTTTCACCAAAAAAAAAAAAAAATGTGAAATGAAAAATTTCCATAAAAAAAAATTACATTTTAAATTAAAAATCTGATACCCTTCTGCTTCAGGTAGTGTGAATCAGGCCCAATGACTACAAGTAGGCCATCAGAAAGTGAGCACTATGTATTTTCAGCAGCTGAACTGCCACTTATTTTTCTAACAATGTGCTGGAACTACATACAGATAGGCGCAAATACAAGCATGTGTATATCAAGACTTCCTCACAGTATGTAAGCTGGTGAAAATGGATCCAACTCAACATTGCTCTACGTGGATCATTCTCACATGCTAGCCAGCACTCCCATCATCTTCCCCCTCCCCATCAAGTATCTTGTGTATTTGTCAAACAATATACAATAAAAAAACAAACATGGTATGGAACAATATAATAGAGCAGTAAAAGCATGTTTGAAAGTGTTGCTGTAATTGATCTGTGTTGTTGAATTTCCTATTATAGTTCCCTACTTCGGTATTTTTTTTTCTAATAAAGGAGAAGAAATTTAAGGGGACAATAGTTGAAACTATTATTTCACTTACCCAAGGGGGCCACGGATTCTTAGGGTTGTCAAGAACAAGTTTTGATTCTTGCATTTTAGGATTGCATACTTCTGCTCATTACCTTAATATCTGAGCACCTGACTTCTACCACTGTATTAATACCCCCTAATGGGCCTGTCCACCATCCTGAGATTGTTAAAATACAGAGAGCTATGTATGCCATGCCCTTTCTTGCCACTCACATGCTCCCTATGTTGGCTCTACATCAACAGTGCATTCCAAAGGTTAGGATCTGGCTAAGTCCAAATAGCGCAAATCAGGCCTGTTTGAGAACATTGCAGGTGGGAAACATAATGGCAGATGGATAGGATTTGCCAGGTGTTTGGTTTTCGACCAGAAAGTCCGGTCAAAAAGGGAAATGTAAATCCTAAGTTTTGATCTAATTAATGTCGTATTTTTATTCTGTCAGTGTAAGGTTTTTATCAATTATATTTACAAAAGGAAAGCAATAATGAGTTTTCAGCGCAAGATGATTTAACATCATATCCGTCAGCTTGCCCAGATAAGTGGAAATAACTAACCTGCCAATAATTTTTTTCAAGTTGGCAAAAAGCTATACAGCTAACTTTATTTTTAAATTACAAATCCTAGTATTGATATAAGGCTTGTTTTTGATATAAGGCGCTATGTCATGGAAACAGTTTGATCTGTTTAGCTCATATAATGAAACCTGAGGCAACAGCATTTCCAGAAACAGGAACTTAGAGAACTTTAAAATAATGCAGCAAATTCTTTCCATAGCTAAAGTGAGGTAATAAAGTAGTGTAATGTTGAAAAGGCTGAAGGTTTTAACCCTCTAAAAGAACCCTTTCCAAGTCAATAAAACCTTATACTAGACTAGTAATCTATTCCAGAAGCACTAAACTTTCTTGAAAGGCTGACATTCATCATCTAAAGCTCACTTTGGCCCGAGAAAAACACGCTGTAAAATTTAAATGTTCTGGTGTCATTCCGGGAGAGAAAACAGTTTGTATTTATGAGACAAGAGAAATATGTTGAAACAATAATTTCCCCCCCGATCCAGTTTAGTTATTAATTTTGCAAGGATCCTAACTATTGCTACTGTATTTCCATTGGCAATTATTAGAAAGGGAGGTTGGTTTTGGCACTCTGTATGGAGGACCACAACGGACATTCCTTTTTGCTTCACAGAATGAAAATACCATTATACGGGCTCTCACTGCTTAAAGATAATAGAAGCTTATTTGAAACCATAAACTGTTTTCCTTTCAGATATTATGCTGTAATACTAATTTGTAAGAATTGCCCATGACAAAGGGCCTGATCTTACAACCCTTACTCACATAAATAATCCCTATGCAAGTAATCCCACTGGACATTAGTAGGACCACTCACACAAGCCAGAATTAGAACTGGGCTCTAAAAATCTAACGAGGAGAGCTGACAATTTGGCAATCCAACTGGCTCACTTTCAGTCAAGGTTAGCAGGCCATACTTTAAAAAAAAAAAATTAAAGGCACACAAAATTTCTATTCAATGGACAAATCAATTTCTGTGGAAGGAGTTGAAAAAGAACAGGAGTCAATGTAAAACACATATGGTGGGGGAGGGGGAATGCTAAGCACAGAGAGAGAGTGCTTTTTTTTCAGGGGGAGAGAGGGATTATTAAGCACTCACATATCACTATAATTACACTGTGGTGTAAAAATCTTAGTGGGCAGACAGAAGAAAAGCCTATTCTGATGGGATAGAATTCCTCGACCTCTCTATTACTGTTTCCTCTTCTCCTTTCTTACTATCCTCATTGCACTCATCTTTCCTCTACTTTTTACATAGTGTTTTCTCATATATAAGCATTGTCTCTTGTTTTTGCCAGTCCTGATAATATTTTATCATGAAGAAATGAAGCACTTCAGTTGGAAACACTGCCCCTTGTAGTGGAGGATGCACTGCATCCAAATTACAGTAAAACCTCCATTTAACGGACTAATTCGGGCGAGGGGGTGTCCGTTAAATCAAAAAGTCCGTTATTTAATAATAATAATAAAAAAAGAGCTGTCGGAGCAGCAGCCTGCCTGCCACAGGGTCGGGGTGACAGCTCTGCAGCCCGCCTGCTGCTGGGACCCGGGCGGCAGCCGGGAACCGTCAGCCTGCCCACCCGCTGGCGGGACCCGGGCGGGAGCTGGGAGCCAACAGCCAGCCCGCACAGGTCCCAGCTCCTGGAACCCGCCAGCCAACCCTCCTGCTGCTGTGACCCGGGTGGCAGCCAGGAGCCGGGAGCCAGCCCACCAGAAATGGATCAGGAATGCATCAGACTTGCTCAGAAATTTTGTCCGTTGCATCTGAAGGCCGTTAAATCGAGGTCCGTTAAATCGAGGGTTTACTGTAGTACATAACACAGAGGAAGTTATGAAAATTGTCTGTGTCATCATGCTTCACTTTTCTAAGAATGATTTGCTCATTAGAAGCTCTAGCAAGGCCATTGGAAAAGAGGTTATTTCTGGATGCGGTCCTGTGGATCTTCATCTTCCACAAAAGGAAAATCCAACATATTGCAGGCATTATGTCTGTGATTCTTTTCCTCCTTTAAAATACTTTTTTTAAGAAGTTCTTGAGATTTCAAGAAGCCCCAAGATCCTGGCTCCCCCGACTAGCCCTTTAGATTTATTGCTGTTCTTCAGTTTAGTTTTCTGCTCTCAAGGCCACATTTTCTGCAGGATACCAGGCTTCGGTAAAATATAAACTTGTCTAGTATGTGGACAGGTAGTTGATCTTTTGTATGATGGGCACTGTATGTTCTCAGGAATCATACTGCACACACCTGATAATGTTTGATAATGCTGCCTAGCTGAATGCACTTAAACATTTGTATTATACTGGTTCTACCTCCTTTCTTGTGTTTTTTCAACCGCTTTTCTCTCTTCTTTTTCGTCTTATGTTTATATATCTTCCTCCAGTCTTCTCCAAGTCACAGATTACGTGAAGGTAAAACAAACACTGCAAAATCTGACAGCACAGGGGGACAGATTATGGCCCTTCCTGTGCAATGATGCAAGGGAGTAAAAGAGGAGGTGTCCCCTTATTCCACTGAGGGAATGTACAATAACACCACTTCTTCACAGAACTGCCATGTCCCCCAACATACAGGGACAGGGCAGGAGATAGGAGTGGTCAGAGTTTTGATTCTGCCCTGCTCCCATGAAGCTGGTGGCATAATTACATCAGTGCATTAGAAAGGGTTTGCTGCAGCAGGTCTATACCAGACATGGTGGTTCTCTCCTCAGAGCAGCAGGAAGACTCTAGGACAACATAACATGCTACCTCTTACTCTAGTCTGCATCACAAACTAAAAACCTAGCCCTGAATTCTTAAACTGTGTGACCAATTTTCAGATCTCCGCACTTAATTTTTCTCACACTGACAGAGCGGCTTTGTCACCATATACACTTAAGACTACAATACAGTGCACCTGTAAAGGAGCGCTCATCTCTTGAGTTTCTCTCAGCAGCAACATGGGCTACCACTCTCCTTTCCTTGTCCTGGTTGCCCTGCAGGCTACTGGCCAACCTTGGTGGGTCTTCCAGTGGCTTGGCCCTCCAGCCAACTCTCAGTCCAAACAACCCCTTCCAGGGTATTAAAGAGTCCTATAACTAGCAATCTATTTGCCTTTGCTGGGATCTTCTGCCCTTGCTGTGGACCCTTTAAACTCAGCTCTTTGTTCAGGCTCCTAAATAAGTTCTGCCCCCTTCCCCTTCTTGGGGGTTACACCACTGTCTGTAGCCAGTGGGGGAACCCAGGCCCACATACTACCTCAAGTTCCAACCCAGGTATCCTACACACAGCACCCATGCGCTGCTGACCACAACCTGTCACTGCTGGTTCCCTGGGTTTCTTCCTGCCAGGCCCTTTTATCTTCGGCCCTATCTCAGGGTCAACATCATCAGGGTCTCCTCTCTCTACAATCCCAGAATAAGTTCAGACAGCCATAAACTCGGGTCCACTTGTCAGACTCCTTTGGCCAAAAAGGACACGGCACCTCCTCTTTTCACAGACAGGAACTGTCCTGGTAGGCCCCTGAAACTCCTTTTACCTGAAGCTGTTGACCTCTGATTGGTTATTACTAAGTCCTCTAGTTGTCGAAGGACCAGATCTCTGGCATTTCTAAGATGGCTGCTCCAGAGAGTCCTCTCTAAGCAAGCTTGGCGGACCCACGTTTCTTGCTCTTTTCCTCTCAGCTCAATACTTCTTTAAGTGGGGTGTACTAGGATCGCGGGGCCCCCACAAGGGAGCCACAAAGGCTGAATACCTCGGACACAGCATTGAACTCTCTTAGTGATAGAAGAGGCCCAGACATTCCACTAACAATATTATGTAGCCAATTTTTTTACAATTTCTAATTACAGTAATTTTTTGAAGATTATCCCAGTTAAGCTTCCTAATGCTCAGCAGCTTTACACTGGGTGCTAGCCTAACATCAGCTTACTTGCATTATATAATAAAGTTATAACACAGACATGGCACTGCAACAACTATACATTATATAGTGGAAGTGTGTGCTCTTGTTAATTCACACATGTTATTGGAAAGTATGCATTGTGACTATATACCTTTGGATATGCCTAATTTATAATTAAACATCACAATATATTCCATGTGTATGGAAACAGCTATGCCACGTTTGTCTTACTTTCATATCACATTTACCCCAATCAGTAATTATTATTTTTAATATAAACCCATTTGTACGTACAGGAATGTATCCTAGACCATAATCCTCCATCAGCTGTATGGTGTACACAGTTGCCAACTCAATTTTATAGTGAGTCTCATAATATTTTGTGTTTTCCTTCAAGACTCAGCTCCTCGAATCCTGTGACTATATGTGAATCTCAGCGTCCATATAATGGGAAAAAAGATTTCTAGCCTTCATAGCTGTGGAGCAGGGGTAGGCAACCTAGGGCAGGCCTGCACAACTTGGAGAGCAGCGAGGGCCATATTACTGCAAAAAACCCAGCTGCGGGCCAAAAAGCCCTCCCCTCACCCTGCCCCCATCCGCTTCCTCCCCAACTCCCCCGCTTGGCTTGCCTCATCCCTACTCACTCCCCGCAGGCCACACAGTGAGCCTGTGCGGGCCTCATGTGGCCCCTCAGCCGCATGTTGTGCAGGCCTGACCTAGGGCATGTATGCCAAAGGTGGCAAGTGAGGTGATTTTCAGTGGCACTCACACTGCCCGGGTCCTGGGGGGCGCTGCATTTTAATTTAATTTTAAATGAAGCTTCTTAAAACATTTTATTGACTTTACAGACAGCAACAGTTTAGTTCTATATAAAGATTGATAGAAAGAGACCTTCTCAAAACAGGTGCGACTGGCCCGCAAAACCTTAAACTAGAGTGAAGAAATCAAGACTCGGCACATCACGTCAGAAAGGCTGCCGACCCCTGCTCTGGAGAAAAGATGTGACCTGAGTCGCCCTATAGGCACAGAAACCAAAGGGCAAATAGAAACAACCCCAGATTTTTTTTCTCGTGATGTTTATGAGAATCTCGTGATTTTTTGAGGCCTGTCTTGATTCTTGAACACTTGAGGCTGGCATTCCTGGATACAGAGGTGAAAAGTTTATAGTAAATTACAGACAATAGATACTGCAGACCACCCGCATAGTTTAAGTGTAACTGAGTGCACACCTTCTGTTACTGCAGAGGATGCATTATGTTCCCCTGGGTCTGAAAGGCTGCTGGCAAGGGTCTGCTCCCTAAGGAGTTGTTAGTGGTGACATTCATTCCCTAGCTTGGTTTCCCCCACGGGTTCATCTTCTATGGATGCTACGAAGTCCATCTTTGGGAAAAAGAACTGAGTGAGAAAGAAATGGAGGTTGAAGGGATTTTGTTATTATGAGGCTTAATATGGAGTTCTACCATATTATGCCTGCAAGTGGGTATTTATGTATAAATTTAATTAGATACATTTTTCTATGGATGTTACACAATGTAAAAGCAATCCAAATCACATGGGTTGGGTGTTTAGAGAAATACATCGTGTTATTTGAACAAAAAAAAATCACATGGCTTTATCAAACATTTCTGAATGCTTATTAGGATTTGTTTACTCTAGAGACAGAGCTACAGTATACCTGTTTGAAGTAAGATACTAATAGGCTGACCATACGTCCCGTTTTGAACGGGACAGTCCCGTTTTTTTAATGTTTTTTAACCGTCCCGTCTTTTTGACCAAAATATCAATTTTGTCCCGTTTTTGGGGCAGGACTCAGAAAAAACATGGAATCATAAAATGTCCCCCCCCCCGCCGCCGCCGCCGCCGGCTCGCTCGGGCCCCCGGCTGCGGCTCCTGACAGCTCTGATCTGCCGCCTCCTCCAGCCCGCCGCTAGCTGCAGCCTCCTCCTCTCTATTCCTCCTTCCCTCCCTTCTCTCCATCCCCCCCTTCCTCCCTGCTCTCTCCCTCTGTCCACTGCCTCCTCTCACTCCCTCCGTCCCTGCTCTCTCCCTCTGTCCACTGCCTCCTCTCACTCCCTCCGTCCCTTCTCTCTTCAGAAAACCTGGCCGGCAGCCCCCCCCCCGCCGGCTCGCTCCGCTCCCAGCTGCGGCTCCTGACAGCTCTGATCTGCCGCCTCCTCCAGCCCGTCGCCCGCTGCAGCCTCTTCCTCTCTATTCCTCCTTCTCTCCATCCCCCCCTTCCTCCCTGCTCTCTCCCTCTGTCCACTGCCTCCTCTCACTCCCTCCGTCCCTTCTCTCTTCAGAAAACCTGGCCGGCAGCCCCCCCCCGCCCCCCCGCCGGCTCGCTCCACTCCCAGCTGCGGCTCCTGACAGCTCTGATCTGCCGCCTCCTCCAGCCCGTCGCCCGCTGCAGCCTCTTCCTCTCTATTCCTCCTTCTCTCCATCCCCCCCTTCCTCCCTGCTCTCTCCCTCTGTCCACTGCCTCCTCTCACTTCCTCCGTCCCTTCTCTCTTCAGAAAACCTGGCCGGCAGCCCCCCCCCCCCCCCGCCGGCTCGCTCCGCTCCCAGCTGCGGCTCCTGACAGCTCTGATCTGCCGCCTCCTCCAGTCCGTCGCCCGCTGCAGCCTCTTCCTCTCTATTCCTCCTTCTCTCCATCCCCCCCTTCCTCCTTGCTCTCTCCCTCTGTCCACTGCCTCCTCTCACTTCCTCCATCCCTTCTCTCTATCCCCTTCTCCATCCCTCCATCCCTTCCTTCCTCCCTTCTCTCTATCCCTCCATCCCTCTCTTCCTTCTCTCTATCCCCCTTCTCCATCCCTCCCTTCTCTCTCTCCCTCCGTCCACTGCCTCCTCTTCCATCTCCCTTCTCTCCATCCCTCCTTCTCGCTGTCCCTTGCCTCCTCCATCCACCCTGCTCCCTACCCCCATCTTCTCTCATCCATCCATCCTCTCCCTTTCTCACCTTCGTGCCTTCTCTCCCTCCGTCCCCTCCATCATCTTCATCCCTCATCCCCCCTTCTCTCTCTCTCCCTCCATCCTCTTCATCCCCCATCCCTGTTCTGCTTATTCCTCCATCCATCCCCCCCAACCCCCCTCTGCCTCCCCCCCGCCCGGTGCTGGGGGGCCCAGGTGGGGCCATGCCCCCCCCCACACCCTGTCCCGTTTTTGCCCTCCCAATGTCCCGTTTTTGTCTAAAGGAAATATGGTCAGCCTAGATACTAAGGTCCTGAGCCTGAAAACATTTACATATATACATCTATAAATAAATAACTTCACTCATATGAGTACTCATATTGATTTCAATGGGACTACTCTTGAGAGGAAAGTTAAGCATGTTCCTAAGTTTCTCCAGCCTACATTTCCTGTTACAGATTTCAGAATATTTGTATTACAAGCACAAGTGTGTAATATAAGCCTTTTTACTTCATAGCATTGTATACCAACTAAGAACTAAGAACATATTAATAGCTTTCAGCATTGTATACCAACTAAGACATACTAATAGCTTTTAAAATTCTGCATCTTCAGTTCTACACTAGCTTTGCACTTATATTTTGTAAACATTCTTAATGGTGAGGAGTTAGGGGCAGTTCAGAATGCTTTAATACTAGCTCAAGTAGTTATTCATGAGTTCTGCTATGAATTATAATTATGTACCATGGCTGCATTTGAGAAAAATATTGTTAGGTTCATAATGTCTTTAACTCTTGCAGTCAGAAATACACAAACCTAGTATTACACACATATATATAAAAAAAACTGGTTCTCTGAAACAACTGCACAAGAAGCTTTCTACTTCTTTTACTGACATGGGTTTCAGGATATCTGGAGGACCCTGATCCTTCTATACTTTTCTCCCCTAGTGTGCACTCAAGGGTAAATGGATGCTCTTTTTGGATTTCCAGACGCTCAGATAATATGGTAGTGTACAGGGCAGAAATGAATAGATGGGTCAGATGCACTTAGGATGGGATTCATGCAATGCTGGATTCCACTCCTGGTTTATATTATAGAAGCTTCAGGTCCCAAACAGAATTCTAGCTCAGGGGTTCTCAAAGTGTGGGTCATGACCCCAAAATGGGGTCACCAGTGCTTGGAGTTAAACTTGCTGAAGTCCAAGCCTCACCTCTTGGGTTTGAAGCCAAAGCGGACCTCAGGCTTTGCTTCTGCCCTCGGCAGCAGGACTCAGGTTACAGGCCCCCCTGCCTGGTGCTCTGTCCAAGACATGGGTAAAATTCTCTTTGCATATGTTGGACCAAATTAATTTGTGATGTCAATTCTTTGAAGCCCAAAATGAATTTAGAGTCTGAGGGCTTGCCTACACTGGCATTTTAAAGCGCTCTAACTTGCTGGCTCAGGGGGGTGAAAAACCACCCCCGAGTGCAGCATGTCTGAGCGCTTTAAAGCACTAGTGTGGACAGGCTCCAAGCGCTGGGAGCCGGGCTCCCAGCGCTAAGAGCTAATCCCCTCGTGGATTACCAGGAGCGCTGGGAGACTTCTCTCCCAGCGCTCCTGCGCAGCCACACTCGCACTTCAAAGCGCTGCCATGAGAGTGTTCCCGCAGCAGTGCTTTGAAATTTCAAGTGTAGCCAAGTCCCTAGGGTCATTCAAAAGAAAAAACACTGCACTCTGTATAAACATACTGTATAGTGAGTATTGTGATTTCTCTCAGCACAGAATAAACTCTAAATAAACACATGCAGTTTAATGAAAAGCTATTTCATGTTAGCTAAAGCAAAATCTCCATGTGTACTCTACAAATTACATTAATCAGAATCAAACTTAACATTGTATTTCTCTGACAAAGGTCTCTGTGGCATACAACTGCTTTAAGCATTTTAGTAAATGCATACAATTCCCATTACTATTTAACAAAACCATTCATGCATCTCAAAGCATCAGATGATATTTTATGACAGCAGATGGCATCATTTAGTTATTTTTAACTGTGATGCTTGGTCTGTTTATAGTACAGCATAACTAGTTTTTGGAAGGTTGACAGATGTGATGTCGGCAAACAGTATTCTCGCCCAATGAGAAGATATGCATCAAAAAAGAAAACAGTGATCATCATCTCATTGGCTGACCTTTGATTTAAATTCACAAAATCCTTACAATCGATATTATTCATCTCAGTCACACCTGACATTCCTTGATGTATCCTTATTTTTTTGATCCCGTAAGCTCCCTAGAAGTCACCAGCTGATTACATTCATATCATCACATGATCAGTTTGAATAATGTCTCCTTTACCGAAACATAGCAGGCAAGACCGCATCTCAATAATAATTTATGGTCTCCTTTTCCCATTATTTCCCACAGGGATCATTAACTATTAGAACCACGTTACTCTAAATCGCTTTATACATTTCAGCTGCCAGTTTTGAGGTAATTCTCTTCAGAAATATTCACATCTTTTCCTGGTTATACACAAAGCAGCAAAAATAATGTGCTATTTAGACCTGTTTAAGAAACGTGTAAGCCCCAGCTGGAATAAAAACTTTAATCTTTGCAAAAAAGAACAAACGTTGTGAAAATTTGGGAATTAAATATGACACTGATTCAGATTTAAAGCAACAACTGCAATTCACATAATGGTAGGAAACTGTCTCAATTCTTTGTACTCATTCATCATTAAGATGGAAAAACAACTTATGAAAATAGGGAACTGGAGACTCCGGCAGCCTCACAAGTGACTGAAAAACAAGATCTGTTATTCAACTTATCTTTTTTGTAACGTCTTTCTTGGTATCTGACCACAGTGATGTGAAAAAAGGCAAAAAGATAAACACATTTTTTGTCTTTTCTTGGCTAAAAAACTTTGAAAGCAATAAAAAAACTTTGAAGCAATAAAAACAGAGAATTCTCTGCAGAGTCTCTAACTGTTTTGGAAGGAATGGTGATCGAGAGAAGAGAATGAACTGAGCTATTTCCCTTTGTAGAAAAATACTAAAAACATTACAAACCATCACATGGTGTTTCTAAAGTGCCCATCACTGACCTCTAGGATCTCTCTATATACATAACATAAATAATTATATTTTCCCAAAGGGTTCTGTTACCTTTTTATGCTTAGTTATACAGTCGACTCTCAATTATCCAGAATTGGGTTAACCAGGATGTGGATTAACCAGGATGTCAAAAAAAACCATGCGTAACTCACAGGGCCGGCTCTGGCTTTGTTGCCGCCCCAAGCGCACACACACAAAAAAACACCATCAGGGTGCAGGGCGGCCAGTGAACCAATCCCCCCTCCCCTCCAACTCCCCATATTTCCTGTGCATGGTGATTATCCGGGATTTTATTAACCAGAATTTTTTCCCTATCATCCTGGATAATCGAGAGTCTACTGTACAACAAAATGAAGAGAGTGATTGGTGGATGCTTTCAGCATAGGATTGCTTTCAAATAGCCCTGTGGGAACCTACAAGATTTGTAAGAGTTTTGAGACAATAGCCTTGGTAGGTGTTGCAGTGTAAGATTCCTCCCAGAAATATCTGAATGTCTGGCTATGTGGCTTGGTGCTAGTGATTCTTAGGCCAGGTCTACACTACAGACCTGTATCGGTATAACTATATCATACGGGGCTGTGAAAAATCCACACCCCTGAGTGACATAGTTATACCAACCTAACCCCCAACGTAGACAGCTGTGGTGATGGGAGGGGAAGTGAACTAACTATGTCGATGGGAGAAACTCTCCCTTCGGTATAATAACTTCTTCACTGAAGTGCTACACAAGCAGCTGTACCATTGTATAAGAAGAAAAGCCCTTAATCCTTGCTCATCAGGAATAGTTGGGATGTTACTGAAAGCTTCTGCCTTCTTCAGCCTGCATGCTTACAACTTGCCTGGCTTTCTTACCTAGCTCTACATAAATAATTCTACTAATAATTTCAACTCAAGAGCAAATTCTCTCTCAACCACCAATTCTACAAACAGATATGCCAGTACACACTCTATCACACGCATGGAGTCCCAATGAAATTAATAATGCTTCCTGGATAAAAATAAATAAATATGGAGATATACCTATCTCACAGAACTGGAATGACCTTGAAAGGTCATTGAGTCCAGTCCCCTGACTACACTAGCAGGACCAAGTACTGTCCCCTGACAGATTTTTTCCCCAGATCCCTAAATGGCCCCCTCAAGGATTGAACACAACCCTGGGTTTAGCAGGCTAATGCTCAAAGCACTGAGGTATCCCTCCCCCGAGTGAGGATTCACACTAGAACAGCTATTTCCTGCAGAAGAGTCTTCATAAAGTCACATTTATGGTATATTAGTTTCTGCTCTGTAGACTTCTAAATTGTCTTTTCAAATGTGTTGCCCCTCAGAGCTTTAATCTCTTATTCCAGTAATTGAATTCTTTGGACTTGTTTCTCTCTCCCTTCCACTCCCCAAAATGAAGAGAGGCTGATAATTTTTCCCCAATGTAGGACTTGAATGCCTCCCATATCATGGCCCAAGAACACTCAGATTATAACCTGTATTTGGTATTCTGATATCATCTGTATATAAGATCACTACCAAAGCATTCAACTGGTATCTACTCAGAGCTGGACAGGAAATGTGCTTTTTCAGCCACTCTCAGAGCAGGCTGTTATACTTCTGAAAGACAAGCTAGGAAGTCTGAAAAAGAAAAAAACTAAATCTCTCTGGCATGTTTTATAACCACACTAAATCACAGAACTCCCTTCTTTTTTCTCTCTCTCTCTGTTCAGGTTTGTCATTTAAAAAGAGTATCAGCACTTTCTAAGTATTTCTTATTTGTTGGCCTGGTGACATATTCAGAATTTCCCTCCAAACTGGCAGAAATGGGAAGTGAACTCCCCTATTTATTTACAGCTGAATGAATGATACTTCCCCCAACCCTTATACCAATATGCCTGAACCCAAAATTGGAGGGACCACTTGTAAGGTACAAGATAGTGTTATTTACCTATTTAAACCATATATTTTCTGCTCAGTCAGGCTTAAGGTGGCTACTGCTCCAAAAAGTAATAGATAAAATTATAAACTAACTCACACAGTCAGTCAGTCATCAGAGGTCATCCACACTGGGTATCACTACAATCATAACTGTAACCAAACTAGACAGTTGGCATAGACAGTTTGATCACTTTTCAGCAGTTCTCAAACGGTGGGTCAGGATCCCAAAGTGGGTCACAACCCCATTTTAATGGGGTCACCAGGGCCAGCATTACACTTGCTGTGACCTGGGGCTGAAGTTGAAGCCCAAGCTCCACTCCCCACTCAGGGCGGTGGGACTCAGACTCTGGACCTCTCTCCCCCACTTGATGTCAGAACGGGGTTGCACTGAAATGAAGTTTGAGAACCACTGACTTTGGAAATTTTTACTTTTTGTCTAAGTTCCATAGAGATATATGCCTATGTCACACACTTGGCGCAGTCTTACTTCAAGCTCTTATAGCAGGTTTATGGGGTGTCACTTGCAGCAGCTCCAGAAAAAGTTCTGCTCACCTCTTCTAAAACTTTGCCACAGTAACGTGATGCAAAATGGAAGAACTATGTTGTCTTTTCTCCCTTCTCCCTGCTTTTAGACCTGGCGTGGGGAAAGGTGGGATGTCTAGGTATCCAGCTGTATCAGTACAATCCAGAATTCAAACCAAAAACCAGACTCACTGACATTAAGCATACAGACCAAACTATGCCTGAGAACTTTTTGCCTGGAGCCAGCCGCCAATTAAGCAAATCAGAATAAAAAAGATGCTCAGCACAATCATATATATTTTTAGCTAATACATCTGTCCAACTTTCTAGTCCAAGATTCTGATTTCCAGGACTCAACTTGTCTAGAGAAGTGCTTTGGAACTTTTGGTAAAAACCAACATCTGAAACAACAGTTTGAATGCAATTATTGTAATTTTAAATCCTTGTCAATGCTACCTTAAGATCTGTGCATCAGAGCTACAGATTGTACAAGCAATACGAATTTTATTAAACAAATGTCATTTTCAATTCTTAGTAAACATATTAGAGTACATTGCTATTTATATTAGGTGGGGTTACGGTTTGCTTTTTACCACTGTACTTTTTACTAAATGGTACCAGCTCCAAAAACCAAAACCTGAAGGATATTGTTATATTAAAGACTAATCATGAAACCTAAACCTAAAAAAAAATTTAAAAAATGTGTACCTAAATCTGATCTTTTTAATGGTAGTCTGGGAATTAGAAGAGATTTTTATTCGGAGTAGATGGCAGATTAAATTACAAAAATGTCATGTTTGAAAATAAAAACGATGTTTTTCTAAGAGAATTTTCTCAGCCAACTTGCATATTCTATACCGTTCAATTTTTGTCATATAAATATACACAGCTTTCTTATCTTTCAAATTTTCCTTATGATCTTACCCTTATTTGACATTAATTTCACTGAATATTATAAACATATAGAGCAGAATGTTTAATGTTGGGGGTCTCTATGAGCAGCAAAAAAAAAAACATTTTAAAAATGTAATCGACCACCTTTTGGTGTCTTGGACAGCATCCTAATGTCCAAAGGCCAGATTAGGATTGCTGAAAATCCAGAGTGAATCCAATTTAAATTGATTTAATCTGGATTTCAATAGGTGTAACAGATCAGAATCAGGCCGCAAAGCTAAGTGTTGAGCACATAATGGTTTCTGGTCAATTTGTCTATATTTTATTTCCAGAAGCTGATCAATATTTGTAAAACCAGCTGGAATAACTTGGGGGGAAAAAGCTGTTATACAGTACACACATTGTATTCATATTGTAATTTAACTGACAGAAAACCTTTAAATGTGATAACGAGTGACAAGGAAGCTTTGACTTGGGCTTTTAATTTAGCTAGTCATTTACTACCAGAAAATACCCAACCCAGCAATCACTACTGTTGCTATAAACTGTGAAAATATAAACAAGTAAATCTTTTAGTATGTTTTGAAGTTAAAAGTGGAATAGTCCAACCACATTTTGGGTAGATATTTAAATACCAAAGCTATGGACTGTAGGATCCATCAGCTATGCTGCTCCATTCTCACCTTACATAACGAAAATGTTTATGCAACTCCAAACTGCATTCTGTTCTAGTTCCTCTTCTCAAACATCTAAACACATGCTGGATTGTACGTTGCATCTGATAGTTTTGCATTAAAGTTTTAATAATGACAACTCCAGTGTTTAAAAAAGTGATTAATGAGCCCACGGGGTCGGCAAACTTTTTGGCGTGAGGACCACATCTGCGTTGCATGGAGGGCCAGGTAGGAAAGGCCATGCCTCCCCAAACATCCTGGCCCCACCCCCTACCTTACCCCCTCCTACTTACTGCCCCGACTCCCCCCTTCAGAATCCCCAACCCATCCAACCCCCTCTGCTCCTTGTCCCCAACCGTCCCCTCCAGAGACCCCCTGCCCCTAATCAACCCTGGGGACCACAGCCCCTATCTCAGCCCTCCTGCTCTTCTTCCCCTGACCGCTTCCTCCCAAGACCCGCCCACTCTAACTGCCCCACCGAACCCCACCCCCTTCCCTTACCCCTATCCACACTCCCACCCTTCTGACAGGCTCTGAAGTTTTACATTGTTTTTGAGCGCAGTGATACAACAACAAAAATATCCACATTTGTGAGTTAAACTTTCACAATAAAGCGACTGCACTATAATACTTGTGTGAAGTGAATTGAAAAATATTATTTCTTTTGTCTATCATTTTACAGTGAAAATATTTGTAATCAAAAATAATAATATAAAATGAGCACTGTAAACTTTGTATTCTATGTTGCAACAGAAATCAATATATTTGAAAATATAGAAAAAGCATCCAAAAGTATGTAATAAATTTCAATTGGTATTCTATTAACAGTGCGATTAATCTTGATTTTTTTTTTATTGTGAACTCGCTGAAATACTCAGCGTTGCTCAGAGTACCGTATTTTTCGCCCTATAAGACGCACTTTTTCTTCCCCAAAACGGGGGGGGGAAAAGTTGGTGCTTCTTATAGGGCGAATGCAAAAAAAAAAAAAAAAAAAAAAAAAGCGCCTCGCTCTCCCGTCCCCCCCCTCCCCGCCGCGGGCGGGCTGGGCTGCCGGGAGCGTCCCGGTTCCCCCCTCCCCGCCGCGGGCGGGCTGCCGAGGTTCCCCCTCCCCGCCGCGGGCGGGCTGCCGAGGTTCCCCCTCCCCGCCGCGGGCGGGCTGCCGGGGTTCCCCCCTCCCCGCCGGACCAAAAAAAAAAAAAAGCGCCTCGCTCTCCCGTCCCCCCCCCTCCCCGCCACGGGCGGGCTGGGCTGCCGGGAGCGTCCCGGTTCCCCCCTCCCCGCCGCGGGCGGGCTGCCGAGGTTCCCCCTCCCCGCCGCGGGCGGGCTGCTGGGGTTCCCCCCTCCCCGCCGGACCAAAAAAAAAAAAAAAAAAGCGCCTCGCTCTCCCCCCTCCCCGCCGCGGGCGCGCTCCCAGCAGCCCGCCCGCGGTGGGGAGGGGGGAACCGGGACGCTCCCGGCAGCCCGCCCGCGCGGCGGGGACGGGAGAGCGAGGCGCTTTTTTTTTTTTCCTCCCCCCCCTCCGGATTTTTTGTTAAAAAACGAGGGGGCGTCTTATAGGCCGGAGCGTCCTATAAGACGAAAAATACGGTATTTGTAATTGGAAACTGGGATGTTGCTCGGGTATTTTCCTTTAATCTTCTTTGGCGTTGTTCGGCTGTTTCTGTGGCCCTGGATTGATAATTTTGTATTCTATTATTATATAGCCGTTTCTCACGTTGTTCAGAAGTCTCATTTTGTCTAATTAATTTCATTCTCTTGCATTTAGATGTGGTTTCTCCGATACATTTTCGCTTTTTACGTGGCATAACGAATGGGGTTAGTTTTAAGAAAAACACAGTGTACTTAATTATGTTTGCGCTACACAACACTAAGCTCTCTGGTTATCTGTATTATTACATCATAACTATGTCACAGACAACAGCATGTGTTAACCTGCTGCCCAGATGATATGTGAGCTGTGTAGTTGATGTTAATGGGCTTTAAAGAATTTCACCCCTAGGGGGTGGAAGAGGTGAGATTTTAAAAATTTTCGATTCCTACCCTGATTAGAACCCTAAAGCCTATAACTGTTCCAAATTTCAAGAATCTAGCTGAAACAGTGTGGAAGTAGTAAGGGAACATACATACATACATACACACACACACACACCATTTGACTTTTATATAGATACTTATTTTTGAGTTAATCGCATGAGTTTACAGCGATCAACCAACAGCCCTAGCATTTATCCTACAAAAGTGACTTGACTCAAAAAAAAAAAAAAATCTAGAACATACAAAAAGGAGTTCCAATAACAGGTAAGGGGGGAATTATGAGCAAATCCAAGCAGGTATGGCCTCCTTTGGATAAAGCCTTGAATTCTTATGATTGAGATAGTAAGTACCATACATTGTCACAATAAGTACTAAATCACAGGCACTATTCATGGGCCCAATGCCATTATACTGTAGCTGAGTGCCCTGAAGAATGCAAGGCCTTGAAAAGTCATATTAACAATGCAGAAAATGAGACCAGGGATGGGCAAACTATGGCCCACGGGCCAGATACGGCCTGTCAGGGCTTTGGATCCAGCCTGCAGGATTGCCAGCCCCACCCCAGAAGTGCCCGGCACCAAGTCCCTGCAGCCACTGGGGGGGGGGGGGGGGCAAGAGGGCTTAGGGTGCTGTCTTCGCCTGCAGGCACCGCCTCCCTCAGCTCCCATTGGCCAGGAAAGGAGAACCGCGGCCAATGGGAGTTTCGAGGGAGGTACCTGCAGGCGAGGGCAGCGCATGGAGCCCCCTGACCCCATTTAACCCGGGGGCCAAAGGGATGTGGTGCTGGCCGCTTCCAGGAGTGGTGTGGGGCTAGGGCACGTAGGGAACCTGCCTTAGTCTGGCTGTGTGCCACTGCCACCCCAGAACCACGCAAGGTAAGTAGTGCTGGGCCAGAGCCTGCACCCTCAACCCATTGCCCTGAGCCCCCTCCCACACTCCCTCCCACACACCCCCTCCCGCCCTGAGCCCCCTCCCACACCCTCTCCCACGCACCCCAACCTCCTGCCCTGAGCCCCCTCCCACACTCCCTCCTACACCCCAACCTCCTGCCAAGCCCCCTCCCGCACCCGCTCCTGCACCCCAACCTCCTGCCCTGAGCCCCCTCCTGCACCCTGCACTCCTTGCCCTGAGCTCCTTCTTGCACACCACACCCTCTCCACACGCAGCACTCCTTCCCGCACCCCAAACCCCTCCCCAGTCCTACATTCATGGCCATACATGCTATTTCCCCACCCAGATGTGGCCCTTGAGCCAAAAAAGCTTGCCCACCCCTGGCTTAAACTAAGAAATGTCAATTTGGCTAGGAGAAACTCAAACAATCTATTTTGAATAGATGTTGAGGGTCTGGAGAATACACTTTGAATTTCCTTTAACAATGCATTTTTTCTGCTATTTGTGTAGGTATTAGAACCTCTCAGCTTTTGTGAAGTGAAACATGTCTTCCACGTGTCTCCAAGACCTTCTATTTTGAAGGCCAAGTTAGTAGCATATTTAGCATTTTTTATCTCTGAAGTGCTAAGAAGGTGTCACCTAATACACCGGATGTAGCTTATTATTTCCCCTGATGTACAGGTGAGGAAACTGAGGCAGAGAGGTTATATAACTTGTTCAGTGTTCTAAAGCGGTCAGAGCCAGGGCTAGAAGGCAGGAACCACTAACTACCAGTCCTATGATCAGACAACACCTGCTTCCCACTTCAGAAATGGGAATGTGATTTTCAGGGTTCAAGTGTAACTATATGGCTTTTCTGTGGCCATGCTGGAAGGCCTGAACCAAAGCCGCCTTCTGCAGCCAGACTGAAGAAGCAGCAGCCATTAGCTATAGGCTTGAAGTCACATACTCACATTCCATCTAAAATGTATTTAAAAGATTCACACCAGGCTGTGAGGAGGAGGCCTTGCCCTAATAGCTCCCCACTGTCACCAGATAAAGAAACAGATCTCAAGATGGGTAAAGAAAACTTAAGTAACACCATTCTATCTGGCAAGAAACTGCTCATCAATAGAGAATGTTGTGGAATCCTCATATGATCATTGTCATTATGCTTTCCTATTGTTTGACACTGCAATCTCTGTCTGGTTTGTAATTGTTTCTGTCTGCTGCATAATTTTACTAGGTGTAAATCAGTTAAGGTGGTGGGGTATGATTGGTTAGGTAATTTTGTTATGATTGGTTAGCAAAATTATACTAAGTTAATTCGTTAAGGTATAACTAAGCAGGACTCAAATTTCACTATAAAAATGGGGGTCCAAGAAGGAGCTCAGGAGAGAAAGAAGATCAGAAGTAACAGAAGCAGAAGGGAGGAAAAAGTCTGGAAGAAGACCAAAGGAGATAAGGAACCCCTGAGGAAAAGAACTCACCTCCAAAACCCAGCCTAAGATCAGAGCTGCCAGGACTTTTCTGCAGCAGCTAAGATCCAGAGACTGACCTTGCCTGGCCAACAGAGGAAGCCTGCCTGCCTGTCCCTGGATTGGTGAGAATGACACGGTGTGCTTAGCATGTGTATTCTGCTTGTTTGGGAATTGTCAATAGAGGATAAGAATATTACTATGTGAGACTCTTTTAGTGGCTAAAGGTCCTGCCAACCCGCAGAAAGATGTGCCCTGATACCTGGGAATTGGGTAAAGGTGGCTATATAAATTAACAGGGTTGCACCTTGAGCCCTAGGAACTGGGTAAAGGTGTGTGTCCCTACAGTGTGGAAAGGATAGAGAAATTTGTGCAAGTAACACAAGATACATTCCTATTCTGCTCCAAATGCTTTTAAGCAACTTTTCAGACTTGCTGGGGTGGGTTACAATATACTAGGACTTTGTATAGGTTTTTTTATGTTAAGATCAGGGTTCATCTAAGCAATCACGATTCTTTCTCCCTTGGCTTCTTACAAACTGAGTACATGTTAGTAAATGGCTACAAAAAACAGAACAATTTTGTCTGAAGGCTCAAATGCTCAGGAAGCCTTTTGCTGTTTGTGGTTCAATCTGTTTCCTCTTGAGATGCAGTCTAATATGCGGACTTCCGTGTTATAAGTTTGGGTGAATATGGAGTTTGATATTTTAAATTAGCCCTACAAAAGCGGGGGGGAGGGGGCAAGAAACTATCTCCTTTCATGAAATGTGGAGTTTATCAGTGGGCAAGTCATGAGCTGCTTAATGTATACGCAAGAAAACAGGAGACAATGTAAATAGGAATGGCCAGAAATAATAAAGTTTTGATATTTTCTTCTGTTTTGCTTATAAAAGAAGTCACTAGAAAACTAGGGTGAGCTTCATGCCCAACTGAAGTCAATAGAGTTTTGCCATTGTTTCCCCATATCCCTGTTGTTTCCTAATAATTTCTAGCGTGATTTACACATCACTAAAATGTGTATATACCTTGGTCTTCCTTTCTGATTAAACAAGGGCCTTGGGGAATTACTCTGGGGAAAAATAAGTTGATTCCAATACAGCAGGAGAATCAGAGAGGTAGCCATGTTAGTCTGGAATAGCAGAAGTGACCAAGAGTCCTGTGGCACCTTAAAGACTAACTAAAGTATTGAAGCATAAGCTTTCATGGGTTAATACCCACTTCGTCGGATGCAAGCAGGGTTTCTCAAATGGGTCCTCCTAGGCATGCCTCCAACATGTTGGGGAACAGGCTCATGTGCCCTGGCTCCCCGGTGGTCCCGGAAGCGATGGGCATGGACCCTGGGGCCAGTGGATCTCTATACGCTGCCCCCGCCCCAAGCACTGCCTCCGCAATTTCCACTGGCCAGGAACTACAACCAATGGGAGCTGCAGGGGCGGTGCCTGCAGGCTGGAGCAGTGTGCAGAGACTCGGCCCATCTAGGAATGGCAGCCAGAGGGCTGCACCAGTCAGTTTGGGAGCACCCTGAGGTAAGCGCCACTCCCCTCACAACCTCCCATACCCCAACCTCCTGCCCCAACCCAGAGCCTGCACCCAAACTTCCTCCCAGAGCAACCACCCAGAGCTCACACCCCCTTCCGTACCCAGATTCTCACCCATAGCCTGCATCCCATAACCCTTCTGCACCTAGACTCTCTCCTAGGGCCTGCACCCCACAATGGTCCACACCCCCAGCCCCCGGCCTGGTGAAAGAGAGTGAGGGTGGGGGAAAGTGAGCAACAGGGGAAAGGGGATGCAGTGAGCAGGGGCAGGGCCTTGGAGAAGGGGGGGGGCGCACGGGCATAGCCCCGAGGAAGGGGTGGGGAAGGTGGGTTTGGGGTCCCTGACATTTTTAAATCAAAATTGGGGTCCCCAAGTTGCTAAAGTTTGAGGACTGCTGCAATATAATTTAAAAGAACTAAAAGAAAAAGCTTGGAGAAACGTAAAGTATGTGTATGTTGGATGTATGAAGGAGGCCATAGAAAGAGAAATAACAAAAGCAGACAGAAGATTACAGAGGGAAAACATAAGATAGGGGATGGAGGAACAGCAGAGAATGGACATGAGGTGTTCGCAGTGGAGCAAGAGGAAAAAATGGGAGTGGAACATTATAAAAATAAGAAAATGCTTCCACATAAGTGAATGTCAACATAATATACAAACATCCATCTGAACTAGCCAAAATTGTATATATATGGTGGGGTGGGTTTTTTTGGTTTGCTGATAGGGATTGCCAAAGATTTTTAATACCAAGGTGTGTAACAGACTTTATATCATAATTACCATAATTAGAGAGGCCCTGAAGCTGATAAAACTTCTGCTGGGAGTTGAATTGGCCTCTGGCTGACTCCAGGGCCAGAGAAGAACCAGCTTCTCCACCTACATCCGTTGAAGTTATGCACTATGCACACTTCTGTGTTGCTTGTTATGGCTTTGAACTACACTCTGTGTTGGATTTCAAAGAGATGTAAAAAATGATTCTTTTACATATGAAAACATGAACTCATCTCTATATGAAACGTTGCCCTCACTTAAATTACACTCACGAGTTGCTGATCCTATCGGGTGAGATTCTAAAACCTTTATCCTCAACATCAACAAGCATATTTGTGAAGTAAGGGACTATTCAATGTGAGCAATGGTGTCAGAAACTGGCCCACTGTAAATTCATGACTATCAGAAAGGATCACAGGGTGCAGATTACAAATGCCTATTCTGGAGTAATTCTGGGAAGCATCTTCTCCATACCCTAGCCCCAACCTGATTGCTTGTTTTTACTCTTGTATGTACAAGCAGGTTCTCAGTGTAAAAAGAGTTCCTTTGAATGACCTCAAAGCTTAACTAGGGAAAAAGGCAGTTTATCCAATTCCTTTATTGAACCCATCACTAAAATGAAAGGTCATTTCAGTACAGACATTGTAATACTCTACAGCAGGGGTTCTTAACCTTTTTCTTTCCGAGGCCCCACCAAGGTGCTATAAAAATTCCATATCCCAGCTGTGCCAGACCCAGCGTTAGAGGGTAACAAAGAGGACAATTGCCTGGGGGCCCATACCACAGGAGGCACCACAAAGCTGCATTACTCAGGCTTTAGCTTCAGCCCTGGGTCACGGTGGTCTTGGGATCCTGGGCTGCAGTCCCGCACGGTGGGGCTTCGGCTTTCTGCCCTGTGCCCTAATGAGTCTAATGCTGGCCATGCTTGGCAGATCCCCATAAGCCTGCTTATGGCCCCACCCCAGGAGTCCCTGGAACCCTGGTTGAGAACCACTGCTCTATGGGTAATTAACACTATTTGGTCCATCTGCAACCAAAAGAGGCACCAAGTCTCAGAGCCCAGGTCAGTTGATTAAGGGCTCACATGGCTCTCGCTGCAGGGCTATAAAACTGCAGTGTAGACTTTGAGACACTGCAAGAGGAAAGGGTCTCAGAGCCCAGCTCAAACGTCTATCCTGCAACTTTATAACCCTGCAGTCCTGGCCCGAGTCAGGTGGCCCAAGCCAGCCACAGCTCTATCACAAGTCTTTTATTGCGACATAGACATATCCAGAATATTCTAGGAAACAAAGAAAAAGGCTCAGTCTCTAGCTCTGCAAAGCATAGCCTAAAAAATTGTTGATCCAGTGCTAACCACTAATAGGAGATTGTGAAAAAAATAAAATAAAAATCAGAATTTGCATCTGTCTGATTTCCAATGAATACTAATAATAGTTCTGGAACACCTGAACTTTTATTTGAAACTAGCATAAGTGCCCGGCGCTGCTCGGGTCAGTCGGAGGTGGGGAGGTGGCAGACAGCTGACACCCCCTGACCAAAGCCAACACCCACACCTCACCCCTCACCCACCCCGACACCTTCCCACCCCCGAAACCCGAAACCCCCACCTCACCCCCCGACCGAATCCGACACCCCCACCTCACTTACCGTCCCACCAAACCCAACTGGGATCCGTCGCAGGGGAGGAGGGGGCCCAGAGCCGAGGGATTCCGGGGACCTTCGCAGGTGGGGGGGGCACAGGGCTGATGTAGTCCGGGGTTCCGTTGGGGAGGTGGGAGGGGCAGAGAACTGAGGGATCTCCGGGGTTCCGTTGGGAGGGGGGAGGGGCAGAGAACTGAGGGATCTCCGGGGTTCCGTTGGGGAGGTGGGAGGGGCAGAGAACTGAGGGATCTCCGGGGTTCCGTTGGGGAGGTGGGAGGGGCAGAGAACTGAGGGATCTCCGGGGTTCCGTTGGAGGAGGGAGGGGTGAGCTGAGCGAGTGAGGTGTCTGTTGGAGGGGGGTATTATGACATCATCACCACCTAACTGCCCAGTTGATGTGATTGGCCCTGAAAGACTTTCACCCCTGGGGGGCGTCAGAGGTGAGATCCAAAAATTTTTCGACCCTTACCAGCATCTAGACCCCAAGACCCCTCACTGTACCAAATTTCAAGTCTCTGGCTCAAACGGTGCGGGAGGACTTCGCAGTCATACGTACATACATACATACATACATACATACACCACTTGACTTTTATATATATAGATAAGAGGAAGGTTCAAAGAAAGAACAATTTCCATTTCTGCAACAGTACAGAACACAGTGACAGAATTCATCTGGTGCATTAAACTTAACATTGCTTACAAATGAGTCAGGACTGCAGGAGAAAACATTCCCACTATGTGATCAGAGAGTCGTCATTTTTCCCAAACAGAATGGCCCACAAAAGTGCTAGCTGCACAGTTTTGCCATTCTCACTCTCTTGATACATCTGTTTGCAGACCTCCAGCTGCTCACAATCTCAAACTGCTAAGGAAAATGATGTTCCATATACCAGGAAAATTAAACTAGCCCACAGACAATTATTACAAGCCAGAGAACTCAATTATTTAATGATTTATAATCATGATAATCCTGAGTAAAAGCTTTTTAGAGCCACCAATAGCAGCAAAATAACAGAGAAAATATTTTTTTCCATTGCAATATTGGTTTAGACACTGAAAATCCATAAATATATGTTACATTGAGGCAGTGCTTAAAAAACCCACTCGACAATAGAGAATAGGAAATTTCCCCGGTGATTGGGGGAATACAGAAGGACAAGCAGCCATCAATTTCAGCAGCAATTGAGCATTCACAATTACTTGCATAAATGCTAAGTATTTTAATTAATGCTCAATTTTATAGAAGTGCTGAATATATGCAATTTTTGTTAACTTTAATGGAAGCTGAAGGTGGGCATTAACTGTTAAAATAAGTTTCTAGCCCCTTTAAATACAAATGTAAGTCAGAAATATGAAACCATGTAATACTACTTTCCCATGTGGCACTAAGATGAAACTGACAAAACTGGACCTGGTTTCACTGCAGCTAGACACACTTCTATGGACAGCTGTGAAAATGACAGGAATCATGTCAATTTCACGCTGCAGGTTGCAGAAGCAATTTGCAGTAGTAGAGGGTGGGACTGGAGCTACATATGGTTCCTAAGAGCTCAAAAATTCGAGGCTGGGGACAGGTTAAATTTTCAGAGATTTCCCCCCAAGGCACTGCAGCAAAGGAAGAGAGGAGTAGCAACAGACAAAAGGCTGTGGGATAAGCCCCGTGTCTATGGCACTGACTAGGTCTCTGACTCTGCCCTGCTGCCCGTTCTGTAAAATGGGAAGATTTCCCTACTTCACAGGAGTGTCGTGAAAGTAAACCCACTAATGTTTGTGGCGCAGTCGGATTTTAAAATTTTATTAAAGCTAATATTAAAAAATTATATAGTACACAGGCTAAGAGAAGAGTGTTTGTACATCCGGGCATAGTGCTTAGATTACGCACAAATACCAAGTTTGTTTTAAACATCCTAAGATACATATAGTGCATAATCAGCAGTAACCCAAATCAGAGGGTGCAGATTACAAATGCCTATTCTGGAGTAATTCCAGGAAGCGTCATCTTCTCCATACCCTAGCCCCAACCTGATTGCTTGTTTTTTACTCTTATATGTACAAGTAGGTTCGCAATGTAAAAAGAGTTCCTTTGAATAGCCTCAAAGCTTAATTAGGAAGGCAGGCAGTTTATCCAATTCCTTTCTAGAACTCATCACTAAAAACAGTTTCATATCAATACGGACATTGTAATACTCTACATACAGCAGGGGTTCTCAACCTTTTTATTTCTGAGCCCTCCTTCCCCCTGCTCCCCTAATATGCAATAAAAATGCCATGGCCGAGCTGTGCCAGGCCCAGTATTAGAAGGTAGCAAAAAGGACAACTGCCCGGGGTTCCAAGCCACAGGAGGCACCACGAAGCTGCATTACTCAGGCTTTAGCTCTGGTAGTGAGCTCGAGGCCTTGGGCTACAGTCCCGCATGGTGGGGCTTCAGCTTTCTGGCCTGGGCCCCAGTGAGTCTAATGCCAGCCATGCGTGGCAGATCCCCTAAAACCAGCGGTAAACCCAAATTTAGGTGCATACATTTAACAGTACAGTTTAGATCAGGGGTCAGCAACCTTTCAGAAGTCTTCATTTATTCACTCTATTTTAAGATTTGGCATGCCAGTAATACATTTTAACATTTTTAGAAGGTCTCTCTCATTAAAACTTATTATATATATATATAAACTATTGTTGTATTTAAAGTAAGTAAGGTTTTTAAAATGTTTAAGAAGCTTCATCTAAAATTAAATTACAATGCAGAGACCTCCAGACCGGTAGCCAGGACCCAGGCAGCATGAGTACCACTGAAAATCAGCTCGCATGCTGCCTTCGGCACCCGTGCCATAAGTTGCCTACGCCTGGTTTAGATATTAGCATCCAAGTTCTCGGATACATTTACTACAGTCAAAAGGCATCCAAGCAAATAATAATGGAACAGCCAGTTAAAGCATTCTCCCTTTAATAACCAGTGTAATTTACACTAGAAAAACCTGCAGAAGGATCACATATGACAGGTGCACTGACCTAGGAGTGATTAGGAGAACTTCCTGTGAGTGCTTGGGAGAAATGTGGAGTTAGAGAGCATTATGATAATTGGACTAAGATCCAAAAGGTCTCCACTCTTTTTCCTATAGACCAGCTCTCCTCTTACCATCTGGCTTTCCCTGGTACTTGCAGAATTTTTGATTGCTATTATGATTACTACAGTATTATGTATTATTTGTATTATAGTAGCAACTAGGGGTCCCTAGTCTTGATCAGGGCCCCATTGTGAAGGGCACTGTAAAAAACACTCAGACTGAAAGCCTGGACCTCCTAAAGTCAATGATAAAACTTCTCTTCACTTCAGCTGGGACAGAATTTCACTTTTAGACAGTGTCTTCCCCCCAGGGGTTTACAATCTCAGGGCAGAACACACAGGCAGTACACAATGGAAAGGTTACTGGGGGAATGGGAAAAAAGGGCTACAGCGATACACACATGGTTACATAGTCTAGCAACTTGAAAAACATGCAGTTATACATTTAAGTAAATGAGAGAACAGAACTACTACAATTGCCATTAATCACTTTAGCATTTAATATAGGTCTAGAAAAGAAACCTGTGATTCTGAGCTGTGATTTGAAGGGTAGGCTGCTAGCACTAGCAAATAATTTGGGGGCGCATAGCATGTCTAAGGAGCAGTGTGGAAGTAGATCCAAATATGTCAGTGGGAAAAGCAGACAAATAGGTGATGGTAACATTCATCATTGGAGGTCAGAGGGGACAAGTCACAAAGTAGTCAGAAATAGGCAGGGAGATGCTAAATTAAGATGGGATTGAAGATAAGGGCAGGCTGTCTTGTAAACTTCAGATAGCAATTCAGTCACCTTAAAATATTCCACAATACCTGTATTTGAGTGAATGGCTCTCTTATGGTTTTATTCTTCTGAAACTATAACCTTCAATTCAGAATGGATTTCCTCTATTTTATGTACAAATTTACAGTGTGCGTTATTCCCAGAATGTTTTTCTCTGCTACTGCAATAATCGGTGCCTGAATGGAATTAGTCATTTTCATCCAAACAGGATTTCTCTACAGTCAGTCAATCTCTTCGGTACAAATTTTAACCATGGACCAACATATACATCATGTTATCTATTGAGACTACCAGATAAGGATAATTTTATTACCAATAATTTTTATAATTTGTTTTATTGGTTGCAATTAAAACTAAAAGTCTTAACAAGTTTAAGATTAGCAGCCATGTTAGTCTGTATCGGTAAAGAAAACGAGGAATATTTGTGGCACCTTAGAGACTAACCAAATAAATAAATAAATTGGTTTGTTTCTAAGGTGCCACAAGCATTCCTCATTTTCTTCAAAAGTCTTAATCATAAAGCCAGTTCCTTCTGCTATGAACATTATTTTTCTCTTTTGTAGATGTCTAACCATTTTGCCACTTGAAACTGCAACAGCACAGAATGTTTACAAGCATAGTGTTCTTTAATTGTTTCATTTCTCTTGCCCCACACATAATGCCAACAACTCCACTGCTCAAAATTTTTGCTAAAAATTTACACTCAGAAACCAAGACACACCAAACTGAAAACATAACTCCAAGATGTGAGACATTTTGCTATTCCAAGGAAACTCAGACAGTTCTCTTGTGCCGGTTTCTCACACTACAGCTAATGACCTAAGACAAAAGGATGAAATTTGAGCAACTAACAATGTTTTTCATTTATCTTCAATCTGCCATTCTGGTTCACAAAGCCTTTCATCTTTTTTTTTTTTTTTTTTTTTTTTGGTTGTTGCTGTTGAGTTTGGCACAAGAAAAGATGAAGTATCCCCAAGCCATGGCTGCTTATAAGCTTTCAAAGAAAACAAGAAAGCTGCCTTAAAAACAAAGGATATATCTGAAGCAAACAGACATTTAAATGAAAAAGAGAAAATGCAGGTACCCAGCTGGTATTCATGTTAATAATTAGACTGTCAACAGGTAAAAAGGAGAGACGACATTATAAAGTATATCAGTATTAATTAGACTATGTAGCTGCCAAGGTGATTTTCAAAAAGACTAATGCCTATTTTACATACATCAATTATATAGATTAGAAAGCTAGTGAGTAGTATTTGTAAATGAATTAGTTATGATGGAGTTATTCCCAGGTAGAATGCAACAAATCAAGTTTTGTCTGATGTTGTTCTAACAAAATTAAGGACGATGAGGAGCAGAAACATCAAGGCCTCACTATGAGTGGCACTGCTGTAAACTCTCTAGTGTAGCTGCTCGAAACTGAAGGGAGAGAGCTCTCCCATTGACTTAATTAATCCAACCCCAACAAGCAGCTCTCATGCAAAAATGCAGTCTCAACACTGGTACCTAGGTCTGTGTAACTTATGTTGCTCAGGGGGTAACTTATTTTCACCCGTGAGCAACATAAGTTATACCAACATAAGTGGTAGTATAGACATAGCCCAAAACATCACACTGTTTGGTTATTCAGAAAAGACAATATTCAATCCTGGACAAGTAGTAATTTTAAAATCAGATTGTATAACTCCTTAAGGCAGAAACACAAGTTGTATGTCAATATAATGTTTGGAGTTCCCACTTTTCTAATTGTCTAAACTTTCTGTACTGTATTCTGGTGGTTTGCAAAGATACCTGAACTTCAAGTCATCCTAATGTATCATATACAACCATGGTTACCATCCTGTTGATCGCGATCTACTGATCAATCCTGGAGGTTCTGCCAGTCGATCGCTATCTCCAGGCCGCTAAAAGTCCTCACTCCTCAGCTGCAGGAGGAGGAATCCCTGTACAGCAGGGGTGGGGAACCTTTTTTGTTCCAAGGGCCATTTGGACATTTATAATGTCCTTCGCGGGCCACTCCCCCCACCCCCCATGGGCCGCTCCCCCTCCCCCCCCAAGGAAGCCCAGGCTGGCAACGGGAGCTGAGATCCCAGCTGGCAAGGGGCCAGCGGGGGAAACCCCAAAGCAGTGGCAAGCGGAGTGCTTCGCTCTGCACTGCTTTGGGGTTTCCCCGCTGGCTCCTTGCCAGCCGGGGTCCTGCCGCCTGCCCTAGTCAGCTCCCCCTATCAGCCTGAGTGTAGGGGGTGATGTTGCTTTACCCCCGCCCAGCCTCACATCTAACTGCTTTTCTTCCCCCACCCCTGCCTGCCCCGGCCCACCCCACAGAAGCTAACCTCCTCCCCCCTCCCAACCCAGCCTCCTGCCCGCCATGCCTGACCCACCCATCCCAGCCTCCCCCCCCCAACCTCCTTCCCTCCCGCACCCATGCCTCGCCCACCCCATCCAGCCTAGTCTCCTGCCCCCCTCCCCGCCTGGCTCCCCCCCCCCGCCCCCTTGCCTGCCCCCCAGCCTAGCCTCCCGCCTACGCCCCCTTGCACACCGCCTCCCCTCCCCCCCCCGGCCGGTCTCCTGCTGCCCGCGCCCTGCCCCGCCCGCGCCTACTTGTTTGTCCGCTGGGGCTGGGTCCCGCTGCTGGGAAGCGACTCCTGCGAGGGCAAGGTGGAGCGACGCGCCCCCAGCCCTCGGAGACACTCTGGGGCAGCGCCCTGCCTACGCACTCCCACCGCGACGTTGGTCCGGCCCTCTCTATGGTGCAGGTTTTCCAGACCCGCCTGCGGGCCGGACCGGATCATTTGGCGGGCCGTATACAGCCCGGAGGCCGGAGGTTCCCCACCCTGCTGTACAGGGAACTTCTCCCGCATCTGCCCCACCCCTGTGCATTCACATCCTATTGTACCCAGACCTTCCTCACCCTGCCTCTCCCGCACCCAGAACCATCCCCCCCCCCCAACTAGCATCACTCCCCCTGCACCTGGACCACTCACCAAACCATCTGCATCCTGATCCCCATTCTACTGAGTCTCAACCAGCTGCACCTGGATCCCAATCCCACCCCACCGAGCCCCACTCCCCCAGCATCTGGATCCATGTCACACCCTGGACCTCCCTTCCAAAATCTACCCCCCCCCACGAGACTACACCTCCCTCCCCCCCCCTCGTTGAGCCCCAACCACCTTCACCTGGACCCTCTTGCAGATTCCCATTACAGTTGCACCCAGAAGCAACCAACAAGCCCCTGTGCATCCAGATCCCTCCAGCACCTGGATTCCCCCACTGAGTCACCCATACCCTCTCACCCCACACCTGGATCTTCCTCCACATTTCGATTCTGCCTTGCTGAGCCTGTCTGCCCACACCTGGTACACCTAGCATGGAGGTGTAGGGCCCTGGGGCAGGCCCGGACCTTGCACTGTGTCTGGGTTGGGTGCAGCCTTACTGAAGTCCATGGCCCAGGAGGGAAAGAGCTGCGCAGCAATCTCCCATCTCTGTGTAGCATAGACAGTGGACTTTGCTCCCCAATGCTTCCCAGCACAGGGATTGCTGGAGCCTCCACGTTTATATGACAAACAAAATGTACAGAATTTTGCAGAATTTTAAATATTGTGCACCAAATTTTGGGGGGGGGGGGTTGGTGCAACATTTTTAATTTTTTGGCACAGAGTGCCCTCAGGAGTAAAATTTACATTCACTTTAAGGTCACTTCACACTGCCAGAGCAATGTAAAGGAACCTTAGTGTAAAGGAGAATCAGGCTCTTTATATGTATTCTAAAGGCCACTCATCTATGTTACCACATAAGAAAATACATAAACATCAATAATAATAATCTTCCTCTCTGAGGCAGATTACTTTCCTCCCTTTCCATCTCACATGAACTCCTTTTTCCATTTACCTTGCAGCACCGGTCTCTCGTTATGAAGTATTTATTTTTGCTATGGAGGCTACAGAGGCAGGGAAGGAGGCTACAGAATACTCTTTGTCCTGTAATAAATGACAATGCACTCTGACATTTATATTTACTTTACTTTAGTAAGTGTCATAGCTGTTTTGCTCTTTCTAAAATTCTCCTTTAAATTAGGCTTTTAAAAACTAGACAATGCTACAAGAACAATAAATTAGTTTGAAGGCAAACACGCTGAACAATGAGGGGCAGAGAGCAGTTTCTGTGCTCCCAATAATTGCAACGGGAGCTACATGGCTCGAAAGAACTTTCAATAGAAAAACATTACTACTATTGTTTATTATAAAGCAAACATTTCCACATGCAATATTCAGCCTCTGTCTGTCTTTGTAAAGGAGATAATACCCTTCTTAGCAAGGAGATGCGAAGAGCAAAAATGATGTTTCCCAAGGAACAAAGGCTCAATCTTGCAAGGTGCTGAGTGCCTGAAGACTCCAAGTGCTGTGGTTGCTGGACATCCAGCAAAAAGTTCTCAGCACCTCCCAAGACCACGTCCCAAAATAACTTTCTTTAGTGCCAACATTTTTAGGTTAATACTGTCTAATGGTGATTATGTGGTTTCTGGGAAGTGAGCGTCATGTCCTATCTTCGAATAAATCTTGTACCTTTCCAGTCCAAATAAACCTTTTTAGTCATAAGCCTGAAGGCTGCTTTTTCATGACTTTTACTTTTACAGTAAAAGCTAACTTGACTATCAGACTGACTAGTTAAAAAAACTCCTCAAAGCGTAAAGCCCAGAATTATATGGAGTTTCTCAGCGATTGCTACATCTCACATTGGGACTGCATCATCCTCAGAGCCCACCACAGCTGGTAATCCCCATCGTTTTAAAAAACAAATTAGAAAATTCCAAGGTAATGACTAAAAAATAGTTTGAACGTTATGTCCATACGAATGAATATAACAGATTCACACAATGATTGGGTCTATTATCATTGTAAAAATTACTCTGAAAATGTATATGACTCGCCAAAATGAACATTTTGGGCTAGATTCACAAGAGGGACATTGGAACAGAGAAAGCAAGCATGTGTTAATTTCTCCATAGTGCTGGTTGTTACAGCACTCATCTGGGAGATGAGAAACCCAAGAGCAAGTCCCTGACTAAGTGAGTTTTATACTAAGTGGAACAGTTTCAACAGGAGAAACAGAGCCACCCCCCCTAGAATACCTCATAGCCTAAGACAGGGGTGAACAAAGTATTGCCTGCAGGCCGGATCCAGCCCATTTAACATTTCTGTCCAGCTTCCCCTGCCCCCTTGCGATCTCAGAGTCCAGGTTGCTAAAAGTTGCGGGGCACTCCTGACATGGCCCGATGCCGCTGTGGAAGCAGCCAGTTGCTGGCACATTTCTGCATGCCCTGGGAGCAAAGGAGCTAACTCCAAGTTGGCTGAAAACAGGCCAATGGAAGCTGCGGGAGCAGGCAGTGCACGGAGACCCACTGTCCCCTCCTCCCAAGGGGTGCACAGAGACATGCCAGCAGCAGCTGGCCACAGCTGCTTCCAGGAGCGACATGGAGCTGTGGCAGGCAGGCAGGCTGCCAGAGCTCTGCTGCACTGCCAGCGGGAGCCACCTGTAGTAAACCTGGCCAGAGCCTCCACCTTGCAACCCCTCCCACACCCCAAACCCCTGCCCCAGATCAGAACCCTCTCTGCACCCAAACTCCCTTCCAGACCCCGCACTTCTTCCTGCACCTGAATCCCCTACTCAGCCCAGAACCCCTTCCTGTACCAAACGCTCTCAGAGAGCCCACACCCCTTATCCTCTCCTGCACCCAAACACGCTGCACCAGCTGGGAGCTCCCTCCCAGACCTCCTCCATTAATATAGCAGAAATGTGGGGCCTGTGACTTACCAAAATTCATGGAGTGCCCCCACCCCCGTGAAAATTATTGCCCACCCCTGGCCAAAGGGATAGGGCACTCACCTTGAAATTGGAAACCTGGTGTCCAGTCCCTGGTCCAAATCAGACAGAGAGGGGTGACGTGAACCTAGATATCCCACATTCCAAGCGAGTGCTCTAATTACTATTAGGCACTCAGAGCTACTAGGTAAGTACCAGCATCATCATTTTTTATGGGTTATGGCAAAACTCTGAGCATGTCTACCAGTGAGGGCCCTACCACTGAGGTAGGTGGGAAAATGCCTGGTTTGTGAATCCTGCTCGGCCCTGTCAGGCAGGCTGTGCACGCCCACCAGCAGAAATGGAGGTCCCCAAGGACTGCAGAAGCCTACGGGGTTAGGCCAGTAGCTGAAGCAGAGGTTTCATGAATGCCGGTGCTTCTTAAATGTTGGACTTAGGCTCTGTTACTGGTAGACGGCCTAATTTTCACAAGAGGTCTTATGTTGAGGTACAAGGACTTGGTCCTTGAAATGAGAGTCAAGGCTTCTCAGGTTGGCACACAAAAATGGAAGTAAGGGCAGTTCCTCAATACATTTGAAAACTTTGGCTAAATTAGTTGAATGTTGTGCCTCAGCTTTCCTCACAAACTGTACCAAAGAGGAACACCTCTCTCTTGAGCAAGTGGAGCATCTTGAAATACCATCTCTCTCGCTCCCCAGTTCCTGCTTCCTATTTGTGTTCACTCTCCATACCTATGAATTTTCCTTTTCCTCCTGCACCTCACGTGTGTGTAAATATGCCTTCCACACCATTTCTATCACATCTCATCTCTACCTATGCTGAAACCTGCATCCCTTCTCTCCTTTTGAAGTTAACTGCAGAGGCTCCACAAATTTAAGCTTTCTAGCCTCCAGCATGTACACAATAGTGCTAAATAGCAGGAGAACTCATCTGCAGGATGGAAGGAGATCAAGGGTTTATAAGGAACTGTATCATCAGGGGACATTTGCAAGAGAAATTTAGGCAATGGTCTTTCTCAGTATGCTGGGAAACCAGCATATCTCATCTGTTTAAGTATTTACCAAGTCCAGGGCAGATAGTAAAGAACCCCCATGGGGCAGAATTTCTCTTGGGCTGGAAGGATTGTCAGCAGACGATTTAAATGGTGCAGACAGAACTTCCCTTTGGTGCTGGGAGTCTGCCAACACATAGGGCAGTCAGGATATGACCTCAGTATCTGAGCCTTTGGATTAGTAGAGCTTCTTAACATTTTGTACAAACGTAATTGTTTTCATTGTGGTTTATTGTAGCGTTGGCCTTTAATAAGACTTCAACTTTTTCCCCCCCTCCAAATCCATGGCCTCATCATTCCAGTGCGTCTTGAGGCTGTGTCTGCACTTTCTGTGTGAGCTCTTGCACTGCTGTGGAAGTTAACTACCAAACAGACTTCTTTTCTATCATGGAGAAACAAGTAATAGTGTTTGTGTGCACAGACAGATTCCCTGAAGCATATACTCTCTTGCTGATACCATCCATGATGCATAGATAGAAACAATCAAAATAGCAGATTTATTCTTATCCAGCAAGAAAGTTCAGTACAATAAGAACTCAATCCCCTAGCCTAGGCACACTAGGTTACATTTTCAAAAGCACATAAGGGTCTCAAGCTTGTTTCCAAACACTCTTAAGGTTCCTAAAGTGACCTGGGTGCTTTTGAAAATGTTACCCGATATGCACAGAACTCTTAAATGAAGCCAATGACAGCTTTGTGTGTGGAGTGGGCATAGGGCTAGGCTCCAGCACTTTTGCAAAAGAGAAGACAAAAAAAGTAAGTGAATGGGAGGGGAGCTACTTTCTAGTTTTAAAGGAGATTTTACACAATGGATAGCAAAAACAGAATCAGAACCAGCAATGCTAACTGATGAACTCATAAGATTTTGCATCTAAAATAGCAGTAGCTATTATCATAAGCAACCACTAATTCATTGTGTCACTTTCACAGTGTCTGGGAGTGTCCGTCTGCTCCTGGCCCATTAGGGGAAATTCTCTCAAAGCCGTTGGCTGCAGGCCACAAAAGTTCTCCACTCCAGGTTATCGCAAGCCCCACTCTTTCCCATTGCAGGTTAGCAGTTTACATACACCACCATCCAGTTACACTGAGTGCCCAGTCCCTTGTCTTCGGGACATCTTCAACGTACACCAAAATCCCCATTGAAGCAGTGCACCCATTTGCTGACTTCACCTGAGTTCAATATTCTCCTAAGCACAGGGCACTTAGATGTATCAATAGTACAATCACACTGAAGTTTATTTAGCAAAGCTTGAGTTAAAAATTCAAATAAAAGATCTGGAAACATAAGTTTCCAGGTAAAAGATAACCATAAAATGAAATCTATACCTGCACTTATTAACAATAATATTTTTGGTCTAATAAGGTAATTGTTACCCAATGATCAGTCTGAGAAGCACTTGTCTAATCCAGAGAACTTGGATTCATATTTCATGATACACACTGGCACTTTCCATAATGGATAACATCTTGTGCCCTTTTCCCTTCTTTTGTATAGTCCCAAGACTGCCCCCATCCTTCATCTGTTGAGTTGGGCATAGAATATCAGGATTGGAAGGGACCTCAGGAGATCATCTAGTCCAACCCCCTGCTCAAAGAAGGACCAATCCCTATTTTTGCCCCATATCCCTAAATGGCCCCCTCAAGGATTGCACTCATAACCCTGGCTTTAGCAGGACAATGCTTAAACCACTGAGCTATCCCTTTCCCCCATGCTAAAGCAATATGTGGCCAAAAAGCACCACCAGTTTGTTTAGTAATGTGTAATGTTGAGACTATTTAAATAGTGAGCTGTACTGTAATAAGATTTAGTATTTAAAAGCCTTAGGGCTTTTTTGGAAATAAATCTCATTCTCAAGAAAACGTAGCTGCGGATTACAATCACTTACTTATCACTTGGGAATTTCTCTATTTTATTCCTCATCTGTTTAATACAATGACCGAATGCCAGTTGCTGTAGATGGAGAAGATGGACCAAATTTGATTCTCAGCTCCGCTGATGAAAATATGGAATAAAACTTGTGTTTACTCCACCAGCATCATAGAGCCAACTTTGGCCCCACTGGTTCCCACCCACAGGTTCTAAAAATGGCTAAACATTTTAAATACATTACATCTTAAGAAGATAAAACTATCTGCTGGCATAAAGTCAGGGAATAAAGTTTCATGCTGAATACAAGACTCCTAATTTATTTGGCTCCTATCCTGTTGTGATATTAACCATTTTCATTACTGACACATGGGTATACATAAGGAAAATGGTATCAAATTTGACTGTTCTCTTGGCATCTTTTGTCACGTCAAACCTGGATTCAAGATTTCCGTTTATAAGTACTTTCATATTACAGTAATTAATTCTTTCAAGTACCATCACTATATAAAAAACAAAAACAATTATTTCCTCATCAAAGGGAATAAATCCAAAATATTCACTGCGTTTTCTGGACAACCAGGATGTGATTGTGATAAATCCCTCCCCTCTTCCATCTTTAGAAAAAGATGGAATTACATCCTTCCATTTGACAAAAATGGAATATTTAATGCTCTTCTAAAAGCATTTTGGTTTAAAGCTGAAAAGGAAACGTCACAGAGAGCCTTTGATTTATTTGGTTTTGTTGAAGAACATCATTCCAGTTTGATAAAGATTTCACAAACATTTGTCTTTTGCATCTACATATGGGATTTGGTAGCCATGAAGCATGCTTAGCAAATATTTCAACTTTCTTTAAACATGAAGGTTCTTAAAGGAAATTGTTCTAAAAAACAACTTATATCCCCAAAGTGCAGTGTCTCGTAATAAAATTTTAAAACAGGGGTTTCTCAAACTGGGGTCCGGGACTCTTCGGAGGGGGGGGTCGCAGGTTTATTACATAGGGAGTCGCAAGCTGCAGTCTCCAGCCCAAAACCCACTTTGCATCAAGTGTGAGGTTAAATATATTTAAAAGTATTTTTAATTTACAAGGGCTCGCACTCAGGGCTTGGTTAGACTGGCGCTTTGCGGCGCAAAAACCCTCCTGTAGCGCTATAATTTTCATAGGGAACACACTTCAAAGGGAGATTTTGCGCAATGACTCCCTGTTTAAAGTGCAAGTGTTAAACCTCCTTTTCCAGAGTGATAAGCCTTTTTGCGCTAATGCTATAGCGCAAGGGTGGGAATGTGAACACCCAGGAATAACTCATTACGCTATAAGAGAATCAACAAGCCATTTAAGGCAAATGACGTCAATGTTGTTTTGAAAAAGGGGGGAAGAATCAGGAAGTATCTGATCAGTTTCTCTCTTAAAACTCACAGCCGATAAGCACTGGAAATGCTGACCTATTGAGCTGTGTGAGTGCACTGCAGAGCCTGGTCAGTTTCCTAGACACGGACAGCCTCAAATTGTCTCATTGCCTACACTTTCCCTGTTCCCCCTTACCCCTCTTCTTTGCAAAGCAGGCTGCACCCAGCTGAATGCTGGGATACCTGCCCTATCCCGCAACTGATACTGCCGTCAGAAGCGGGACAAATGTATACAGTATTTTGCGCTACAAGGTTTCAGTTTGTACGGTCTGTAGCGCGATACCTATTGCGCTACGTTGGGAAACGCTATAAATAAACATGCAAAAATCTTCAATCTAACCATACCCTCAGAGGCTTGCTATGTAAAGAGGGCACCAGTACAAAAGATTGAGAACTACTGTTTTAAAAGGACTATATCCAACTGAAATCTAAACTACTTTAAAAAATGAGTCAAAAATGCTCCTGAACGTTGTTAGTTTTCATGCTTTTAGAGCCACATTTTCTAGCTTTAAAATACATCCTCTTCCCTATTGCGTGACTGAAAGGCCCACACAAACAAGAATGAAACTTGGAGGTGACCTAGAATGAAACTGACTATACACAAACTGCTGTCAAAGAAAGACAGAAAGATGTATCCTCCAATCCCTTTCAGCTATAAATCATCTTCAATACGACTTGTAAGAGTGATAGGTATATTTTAATGCAAAATTGTGATTTTTAAGTTGTGTCCCTTATTGATGATTTGTCCATTGCTTAATAGAATATTATGCAAGTTATTATTATTCTTGGCTCCTCTTGAGTGAAGGAAAATAAAATGCTTCATACATTTTTTTTTCTAAGTCAGTCAAAAGAGAAGATTTCATTTATCATAGTTCACAGAAAATAAAAGTAGCAACTTTCCCTTCTCAAGAAATACATTAGTTCTTTATGCTAGTTTTCCCATCCCTTCACCATTTTTGCTGGTTTTTAAACATTTTTAAAAGGGTATCAACATACAGAACAAAGTGTTTTTAAATTGAATGGTAAACCATCATCTTTATGATAAATAAGTGCCCTGAGGGACTATCAAGAAAACAAGTTTGAGATGTTCCAAATGATAGCATCTTTTTCATTAAATGTTCTTGCAACACACGAAAATGTGCTGATAGTTTTCAGCTATTTCACTGGATTTGAGGTGTGGCCAGTAAAATATGCTGCCAAAAGCAAAAAGTCTCTTTCAGGGGGTGAACAAAATATGAAATAAGACACTACATAATAAAAATGTTGGTCTGGACTCTGATATCAACTTAATACACTATATAAATCAAAGTCTTAAGAAACTGTTCCCTCATATATAGAATAATTTTATTCTAAAGTTGGGTCCAACGCTCAAAACTGGGACTCAGATCCGGATATGAAATTCCCTAAAATGTGTGGAGGGGATCCAAAGCTTTGGTTCACTCGGGCTTCCTTCTGAAATAAGTAACCCAACACAAAGACTTTAAACTGTGGAATCTGGAGTTCTGGTTCAGGACCAAATCTAATTTATTTTTAAAAGTAAGTGATTTTGGAAATACCAAAAGCTCTTATACAGTCATGAATTAAAAGTGAATTAGACCATTTTATTAATGGATTATCGCTACATCGATACAAGGAAATTATAGGAGATACCGTTTGCTGTATTTCCTTAGAAATCTTCCACTGGGGGACTGGGTTTGCCTTCTAGTCTCTCAATAGAACTGGTAGGAGGCTTCACCCCTTACTCCTGGGAGAATTCTGTGCCCCTGCACGCATGCAGAATTATTTGCTTCCCTGCAGAAAAATGACTTTCTAAATGGAAGTAAAGGGAAGCCACAAGAGCAGTCAAACACCCTTTCCAGCAGCGTGGGCATGTCCTTTTGGGTACCTGGAGCAGTCAGAAAGGGGGTAAATCACAGCAGTGGCAGGGAGCCTGGGGATGCCCCAGCCAGGGCCAGGTCACACCCAACCCCGTTTGCTCAACTCCTGTGCATCCAGACCCTCTCCAACAACCCTCCCCCATCACACCCAGAACCCCCCCCCCTCACTCCCCTGAACCCCTACCCCACCAAGCCTCACCCCCTACATCTGGATGCCCCCACACACACCCCAACTGAGTCCCCCCACACACACACACGCCCACACACACACACGCGCGCGCAGCCCTCCCCATCCTGTGGCAGGGCGGGCCTGACCCAACCCTGCTAGCCCTTTAAGGGAAAAAAGCCTCTAGAAGCCTTCCCTGATGGGGAAGGCTAATTAGCCACCTGGGTGTAGCCCTGAGCTGCAGAGGGCTTAATGGGTCGCACCTGGCAGCCCCTTCAGGGGATAAAAGCCTGCCAGGGTGGAAGCCCAGGGTGGTGGTGGTGTGGTAGAGAGAGAAGCAGAGAGAGAGGTGCAGAGATAAAGAGCGAGGAAGTAGAGCTGAGGCTAGGAGCCTACCAGAGCGGACTGCTTCCTGAGGCCAGCCAGGTTGAGGGCTGGGCCTCAGCTACATTGTATAGAACTGTATATTGGTGGTGGGGTTTGCACTGTGAATAAAGGACACTGTTGGAAGCCACAAAAGAGTCTCCTGCCTGTTGTGACGTGGAGGAAGAGCGGATCTCCTACAATCCCCACTCTGGCAAGTGGCTCATACCCTGTGCCAGGCCCAGCTGCTAGTCCAGGGTGAGCAAGGGTGAGCAAGGGTGGCCTCAACCGGAGGAGGCGATTTGAAGGGCCCCGGGCCCTTTAAATCCCCACTGGAGCCCTGCTGCCGGAGCCCTGGAAGAGTGCGGTGGGCTCTGGCGCGGATTTAAAGGGTCCCAGGGCTCCAGCCCTGCTACCTCCCCAGAGCCATTTAAGTCCTCGCCGGAGACCCGCCACCTCTCCCTAGGGCTCCGGCAATGGGGCTCTGGTGGGGCTTTAAAGGGCTTGGGACTGCAGCAGCCGCTACCGCCCTTGCCCTTTAAAGCCCTCCTGAGCCCCGGGGCCAGAGCCCTGGGGTAGTGGCAGCAGGGCTTTGGCGGAGACCCGCCAGCGCTCCCCAGAGCTACAGCCGCAGGGCTCAGGAGGGAATTTAAAGGGCTGGGGCACTAGCGGCTGCAGCAGTCCCGAGCCCTTTAAATCCCCTCCAGAGTCCTGCTGCCGGAGACCTGGGGAGCGGCGACGCGTCTCCGGCAGGAATTTAAAGGGCTCTAGGGCAGCGGTCAGCTCGGGACTGCAGAGAAAGTACCCTTAGCCGCCCCGCTGCCTTCTTTAGCTGATGGCTCACCGCACACCGCTTCCCCGCGGCCCCCATTGGACCAGGACGGCAAACCACGGCCAGTGGGAGCCACGGGGAAGCGGTGCATTAGGCATAGTGGCATCAGCATAACACATTATATCCCAGGCTGTGTGATTTGGGAGGAAAAGATGTAGTTCTTGGGACATGCCAGGATAACAACCACTGGTGATGATGGTGAAGGGAAAGATGAGGACGATAAGAACTAACATAGATTGTTTTGCAAGGCATGATATAAGTATGTGGATGCTCAGGTCATTCTATATTATTTCTACCTACTTGCTGGGTTAGAGTTAATAAAACTATTATAAGTACAGTATGATTTCAGACGTGTGGATGTTGCAACTGTGCACATTGGGGCTCCCAACTTAACAGTGATTTTGAAAATATTCAGCCTAATCTTGGGACAAAAACCTACCAAATTTCAGAGTGCTAATTAGGGACACTAACTCAGTAATGTAATAATAGACAATCAATAAATCAGGCAACCCCAAATCAAAAACTGTAGTGCAATGGGTCACATTATTGCTTGCCAGTAACTAAATAAAAGCATAGGACCCTGTAAAATAGATAAAAGTTATTCTGCTGCCTGATACTTTTCTGCAACTACAAACAAAGACAATGGAAATGGTTGCAGTCACAACTTTGATTTTAGAAGAATAGCAATGAAGCCATCTTCAGCTGCAGAAATGGACAGTAACTAGACAATGTCTAGACTACGATGGATTTCCTGACATACTGTGAACCAGCAACATAAGTAAAAGATCACTTTGAGTTTGATCCAGTTGCCATTGAAATCAACACTAAAACTCCCTTTTACTTCAATGGGATAAGAACATAACAGCAGCCCTTGCTTGATCAGACAAATGGTTCATCTAGCCCAGTATCCTGTTTCTGACCGTGGCCAGCCATTGATGAAACTATCTTCCATGAACTTCCATGAACAGTAGACTCTCGATTATCCAGGATTGGATTAACCAGGATGTCAAAAAAAAATATGTGCGACTCGCAGGGTCAGCTCTGGCTTTGCTGATGCCCCAAACACACACGCGAAAAACCCCTACCAAGGCACAGCGCAGCCAGTGAACCAACACCCCCTTCTCCCGGCACAGGATGGCTGGTGAATCAACCCCCACTCCCCATATTTCCTATGGATGGTGATTATCCAGGATTTTATTAACCAGAATTTTTTTTTCCCCCTATCATCCTGGATAATCGAGAGTCTACTGTAATTCCTTTTTGATCCAGTTATACTTTTGGCCTTTACAACATCCAATAGCAAAGAGTTCCACAGGCTGATTCTCTGTTGTGTGCAGAAGTACTCCCTTTTTCCCTGCCTTAAAGCTGCTGCCTATTAATTTTATCAGGTGACCTCTAGACCTTGCGTTATATGAAAGGATAAACACCACATCCCTATTCACTTTCTCCACATCATTCATGATTTTATAAACCATGGTCATATACCCTTAGTCATCTCTTTCCTAAGCTGAAAAGTCTGAGTCTTTTCTACTTTCTTGTGATACGAAGCTATTCCATACCCCTAATAAGTTTTGTTGTCCTTCCCTGCACCTTTTCCAATTCTAATATATATATTTTGAGATGAGGTGACCACAACCACATGCAGTATTCAAGGTGTTCACGTACCATGAATTTATACAGTTTCCTTATGATATTTTCTATCTTATTGTCTATCCCTTCCCTAACAGTTCCGGTTAGCTTTTCTCATTGCTGTTACACTCTGAGCAGATGATTTCAGAGAACCATCCACAATAACCCCAATATCTTTTTCCTGAGTGGTAATTTAGTGGTAATTTAGACCCCATCATTTTGTATATATAGTTGCAATGTGCATTAATTTGCATTTATAAACACTGAATTTAATCTGAAAATGTGTTGCCCAGTCACCCAGTTTTCTGAGATCCCTGCACAGGCAGCTTTGGACTTAACTATCTTGAGTAACTTTGTGTGGTCTGAAAAATATGCCACCTCACTGTTTACCCCCTTTTCCAGATCATTGATGAATATGTTGAATAGAACTGGTCCCTGTACAGATTCCTCGGGGACCTCACTATTTACCTCCTCCATTCTGAAAACTGACCATTTATTCCTACCCTTTGTTTCCATTCTTTTAACCAGTTATGATCCATGAGAGGCCCTTCCGTTTTATCCTACGACTGCCAATTTTGCTTAGGAGTCTTTGGTGAGGAACCCAGTTAAAGGCTTTCTGAAAGTCCAAGTCCACTATATCACTGGACCACCCTTGTGTACATGCCTAATGATTCCCTCAAAGAATTCTAACAGATTGATGAGCCATGATTCTCCATTACAAAAATTATGTTGACGTTTCCCCATAATGTCACATTCATCTGTGTGTCTGATATTTTGTTCTTTACTATAATTTCAACCAATTTGCCGGATACTGAAGTCAGGCTTATCGACCTGTAACTGCCAGGATTATCTCAGGGGCCGTTTTTAAAAATAGGCTTTACACTACCTTCCAGTTATCTGGTATAGAGTCTGATTTAAAAACTAGGTTATATACAACAGTTAGTAATTTTGCAATTTCATATTTGAGTTCCTTCAGAACTCTTTGGTGAATATCATCTAATCCTGGTGATTTAATGTGTTTCATTATCAGTTTGTTCCAAAAGCACCTGTCTATTTACACCCCAATCTGGGACAGTTCTCCAGTTTTGTCACCTAGAAAGTAAGCCTCAGGTGTGGGGATCTCCCCGACATCCTCTTTGCAGATGCAAAGAATTCACTTAGCTTCTCTACAACAGTCTTGTCTTCCTTGAGTGCTCCTTTAACATCTTGATCATCCAGTGGCCCCACTGGCTATATGGCAGGCTTCCTGCTTCTGATATATCTAAAAAAAGGGATGTGTGTCCTTAGCTAGTTGCTCTTCAAATTCTTTTTTAGGCCTGCCCTTCTTATTCTTGTTGATTTTACTAGCCAAAGTTTATTCTTCCTTCTATTTTCCTCACTATGATTTGACTTCCAATTTTTAAAGGCCCATAAACACACTTTACTCTGTCTAGCCATGGTGCTATATTTTTGGTCCCTTTTCTTAATTTGGGGTAAACCTTTAGTTTGAGTCTCTATTATGATGTTTTTAATTAGTCTTCATGCAGTTTGCATACATTTTACCCTTGTGACTGTTCCTTTCTGTTTAACCAGCTTCCTCATTTTTTGTGTAGTTCCCCTTTTTAAAATTAAATGCTACTGTGATGGGTTTCTTTGGTGTTTTCCTCCAACAAAGATGTCAAATGTACTACATTATGGTCGCTATTATGAAGTGGTTCAGCTATATTCGTCTCTTGGTCCAGATCCCATGAGCCACTTAGGACTAAATCAAAAATTGCCTCTCCCCTTGTGGGTTGCAGGACAAGCTGCTCCAAGTAACACTCACTTATGGTGTCTAGAAATTTTATTTCTGCATCCCTTCTTCAGGTGACCTATACACACACAGTCAATATAAGGACAGATGAAATTCCTCATTATTGTTGGGTTTTCTGCCTTTGTAGTCTCTCTCTAAGCATTTCACAATCACTGTCCTGGTCAGGTTGTTGGTAGTATATTCCTACTGCTATATTCTTATTATTCGGGCATGGAATTTCTATCCAGGGAGATTCTATGGTAGTTTGATTCATTTTAGATTTTTACTATATTTGGCACCACTACAGGGCAGTGAAAGGGAAGACAGCCTGGGACAAGTGGGTCCTGTGAGACTCTGACACATACACACCTCTGCAAAAGAGGGAAATTGCAGTGAACTGGCCAGAGGGCCAAACCACAAAGTGGGAACAGTTGCATTCCAAAAGAGCGAAACAGAGAGACGGAGCAAGCAACTGCAGGAGGGGACATAAGAGTGGCAGAGCTAATCCCCAGATGCAGCCAGAAGGAGGCACTACAGCAGAGAGTAGAGCACCCCATGACAATCATGCTTTTCGAAATCCATAGCACAGGTCTAAAATAAAGCCCTTCATATCACATGTAGAATGGAAGAAAAAACACACACACACACACACACACACATTATTGTAGTATAACATGGTCTGTTGTTCCAGGGCTTGATCCTGCAAGGTAGCCTGTGCTACTTTCCAAAACTCGCCAAGAATTAATCACATGCTTGTTGCTCTGTAACAAAGCCAGCTGCTGAACAGCAATGGTGCTAAACCTAGAAAAATCATTCTACTTATTCAATTCTTAAACAAAGAACTTGCACTCAGCTTTCGTTCTATTCTGTTGACTACTGTGCGGTCAAATGTCACAACTACTGATGCAAATAACTGGCCTGCTGGAAGAAAAGCTAAATGCAGGGACAGGAAAGACAGGCTTGGAAAGAAAACAGAAAAAAAATCAGTGCATTCAAAAGCAACAAACAATTTTTTTCAGTTTGTTCAAGAGCTCAGACAATTTCACAGCTACAAAATAGCTGTGAGGTAAGAGAGCATTCTGTGTAACAGGCAAATGAGCATTATACTATTCTACTCAATTATCTGTTATCAAATCATATAAACTGAAATCTAAATAGCCTTAATTATTACTTTCATTAAAAATTCATGGAAGCCCATTACTGCCTATAAAACATGCTCAGGTCTTTCTTTCAGTGTTTGCCTCCCCAGTCTTGCACAAATGGGAATATATTCCACTGCTACCAGAACCCATTTTGAGGCAAAGAAACTATAATATGCCTCAGTTTTTCTGGCTGCTTTCCATGGCGTTGTGCTTCTCTGCTCCCTTTTTCTGTTCTCCATTCCCCTCCAGTCCCTCTTGCATTATTCAATTTGTGTATTTAATGATTTATATCGCACATATGGCCTTAGCAATTAGCTATACTGCTTATATCGCCTTAAAAGGACGTGTTTACATTTGTGTTTTTTCCCTGTGCTCACTATGTCAAGGTTGTAAGAAGCCAGCATTTCTTTCCCACCTGTTTCTTAAATGTGAATGATAAAACAGTCCAAATGCTGTGACTTACTCATTTCAGATATTATAGTATTTGTTGTTTGATAGAATAAGACTTTTGGTAAGAAACAGCATGTGAACTATTCTATAATTTTCACTTTAAAGGATTTGGGGGAGGGGAGGAGAGGATTTGCTGGCTCCTTACAAACTTGACATATTCAGCGTGTGCGTGCACATACACACACACACACACAAATTTAAACAAGTCCTTTTAAGGCTGCATAGCTTCTGTCTTAAAAAAAAAAAAACTTGACATATTTGCTGAACTGGGTTGCCAGTGCTCTCCTCGTCAAGAGTCAGGTTGTACTCAACCCCCCCATGCCCGGGGACCAAATTGCTCCACTCATTCCTCATCCAGGATGCCAGGGAGATCTCTCTGATTGACTGACATTCCCTCCACTCAGCAGGAGCCCTAAAAACAAAATAAATATGCTTTCAAGACACCATTAAAAAAAACAAGAGGAAAAGAGTGTGAACTGGGTTAATTACAACAATGAAGGAAGGCTATTTTGAGCCCATTTTCTTTTTGGTGCCAGTGATGCTTAAACCAAATTGTTTGGCGATCGTCTCTCTTTTCTTTATACACATTGCCACTTAGACGGTAGGCGATCTAAGCTGCCAGCAGATACAGTACTCTCACTCTAAAACCCTGGACTCTGACTATAACATGCCTTGGTATTTTGTAAAGGAAAAATGTGAAAAAGCATGTAAAAATTGCTAGAGATGAAATACACTTCCCCATTTTCCATTCCTTGCCACATTTGTCTCTCCAAGGACACAGAAGGCTTTACTTTCATCGGGTTCCCATTGATTCAGACTGTACACAGCACTCAGGGTACTTACACAGTACAACACAAAGCCTCTGCATGGTCTATAAATGTACCATACTTCTTGAAATACTTAAATGCAAGACCAATTATTTAGTATTGGTGTTTTTTCACAGCTTGTAAGTAATCATCGTTGTCCAGTGTATGATTGTTTTTTTAAAGGAAGATTTCAAAAATAATCTCTTTCCAGTATCTATCCCCAACGCACATATGGTCTCACTGCATATAATGGGTAGATATTGTAATGCAAATCCTTTCTAAAAAAGGATAAACCGAACTTCCTTCTAAAATAATGGATTCAAAAATAAAATAAAATACATTGCATTATATTCTAGCACAACAGCACTATTCTTGTATAGGTCTCCCTTGAATATATTAGGCTACCATTGCAGTACAAGACCAAAAAAGCATCTAATGCTATAAAAGTGAGAAAGTCTGCAATTTGCCAGAGTATTGCAAATCTAGTAAGTACTGTAGAGATCATATAATGCAGCTAATTTGCTCGTCCTTTTGGCAGGTAAAGTCTGGTATCCTGCTAGAAGGTATGGAAAAAATGAAAAAAGAAAAATGTATACTGCATGTTCCCTACAAACAGAATGCTGCTGTTTGCTTTGTATGTTTTACTCAAAGAGGTGATGATGCCCTCCTGCAACAAAGAATATTATGACCAGGGGTCTCAAACTCAAATGACCACGAGGGCCGCATGAGGACTAGTGCACTGGCTCGAGGGCCGCACCACTGACACACACACACACACACCCTCGCTGCCCCGGCTGTGCCACCACTCCACCCCTTCCATGAGGACTAGTGCACTGGCCCGAGGGCCACACCACTGACACACACCCCGCCCTTGCTGCCCCGGCTCCGCCCCCACTCCACCCCTTCCAAGAGGTCCCACCCCTGCCCCACCTCCTCCTCTGAGCACGCAGCTCCCCATTCCCTCCTGGAAAGCACTAGGCACCACCAACAGCTGTTTGGCAAACAAAGCAAGAGCAATCTAGGAAGTCCAGAGCTAGAAACACATGTGGCCCAGCCAGGCAGCAGAGAAGCCTCCACTTCTGGCCCCTCCGTCCTGCAAACTGTTATGGGGGGACCGGGGGGGGGGGGGCGCCAGGAAGCTTGGCGGGCCGCAGGGAAGGGCTTTGCGGGCCGCATGTGGCCCCCGGGCCGCATGTTTGAGACCCCTGATTATGACTAAAGGAGAGAAATAAAGAACAGGACCAGATGAATTCAAACAAAATGCTCCTCTCTCCTCCCCATACCTTCCATTTGAAAATATTCCTAGTAAGAGAAGTTTTTAATCAAATTTCCCATAAGAGATCAGACATTTTTTAAGAATCTACCAAACTTTACAGTGTCTCTCTAAAGTTGGAGGATGAAAATCTAGTCGCATTGAAGCCAATGGCAAAACATCCACTAAATTCAGCAGAGCTACAATTTTACCTCAACCCCAGTGTTAGCCCCATTTTAGAGACATGGAAATTGATATAGATATTTGTACCAGAATTTTCCAAAGTGTTCACTGCTTCTGGGTGCCTCTAGCTTTGGTCACTCTACTTCAGACACGTTGGGCCTGATCTGCAGATCTGTTCAGTGCCCCCAATTACAAATTAAGTTAATGGAAACTGTTGCTGTTCGGCACATCTCAAAATGAGGCTCAAGGCATCTTAATGGGAGCATTCACAAATAGAGTCAGTCAAAAATAGGGGAAATTTTTGTACATGAGACCGGAGTAGGTTGCCTGACATCACACAGGAAATCTGAAAGAGCAAGGAATTGCACTCAGGTCTCTTGGCACCCCGGACTGTTTCTTAAGCAAGAGGCCTTTCATTCTGTGTTTTCATTTTCTGGAAAAAACATTCCCACACCCCCCAAACTGCCATTTTTGCTCTATGAAAACAAATTTTGAAGCACCACACAATTTACAACACATCTGATTTATAATTAACTCAGAATCTATTAGCAATGACTGAAAATTTCTTAGCAAAAGTAAAATTCGAACTTCACAGTCATTGTTAAACTCTTGGAGTCTTTTGTAGATTGTACCATCAGAAAACAGACACACAACCAGGTAATCTGATCTAATAGAAGGTATACTGCTATTTAAGACAGATATTTTAGAGATGAATAAGTTGTTTACAGACCCACTTAATCTTGATTTGAATGGAGCCAGCGTTTAAGAAATTTCCTTCCCTTTTGTAGTTCAACTAAAGTAGTTTCAAGTAATTTCTGTACAAGTTTATTAAAAATTTTGCATGATTGCATCACTGTTTCAAAATAGCTCACGCTATACTTACAATGTTGTATCCAGAAATCATGTTGGCATTTATTTCCTTTGCACATTTTGCTAAGTGGTACTAAAACTGTAATGCCCAGGGCAGTGGTCCCCAACCCCCGGTCCGCGGAGCAATTTGTACCGGGCCGCGGCCGCGTTCCCCTCCGGGCCGCCTTCACTTCCGCATCCGGCGGCTTCCCCCTCCGCATCGGCCGCCTTCCCTTCCGGTCCGCCTTCCCTTCCGCATCGGCCGCCTTCCCTTCCGGTCCGCCTTCCCTTCCGCATCTGGCGCTTTTTCTTCCGTATCCTGCGGCTTTTCGGCGGACATACAGGAGCCCGCCGCGCCGAAATTTAAAAAAGTAAGGCGATTTACTGAATTCGGCGGCTTTTCGGCGGACATACAGCGGTCCGCCGCACAAAGGGAAAAATTAAAATCACCCCCCGGGCCGCAAGCATTGACTCGCCCGCGTTGACCGGTCCGCGGCAATAAAAAGGTTGGGGTCCACTGGCCCAGGGGAAGAGGGTGTAGCAGAAAGATAGAATACTAATACTCTAAAAACAATAAGGCATACATAGATCTGTTCCTGGTTCTCCAGTTTGGATTCATTAAAAGCAAAAGATTATACTAAACCAGGGGTCTCAAACTCAAATGACCACGAGGGCCGCATGAGGACTAGTGCACTGGCTCGAGGGCCGCACCACTGACACACACACACACACCCCCTCGCTGCCCCGGCTGTGCCACCACTCCACCCCTTCCATGAGGACTAGTGCACTGGCCCGAGGGCCACACCACTGACACACACCCCGCCCTTGCTGCCCCGGCTCCGCCCCCACTCCACCCCTTCCAAGAGGTCCCACCCCTGCCCCACCTCCTCCTCTGAGCACGCAGCTCCCCATTCCCTCCTGGAAAGCACTAGGCACCACCAACAGCTGTTTGGCAAACAAAGCAAGAGCAATCTAGGAAGTCCAGAGCTAGAAACACATGTGGCCCAGCCAGGCAGCAGAGAAGCCTCCACTTCTGGCCCCTCCGTCCTGCAAACTGTTATGGGGGGACCGGGGGGGGGGGGGGCGCCAGGAAGCTTGGCGGGCCGCAGGGAAGGGCTTTGCGGGCCGCATGTGGCCCCCGGGCCGCATGTTTGAGACCCCTGTACTAAACAATGTCATATTGAGATTTTACATGCGCAAGTTATGGTTCCCACAGCAACTGAAACGTATCCCTCTTGTGCGTATTGTGACAAAGCTCCAACCTTGTCTCTGTGGGTCCTGTGCTTCCTGGTGGATTACACTATGGTCAGAGGCTCACTGTGACCCTCCAAGTAGCCCTTCTCTCTCTTGAGTCAAGGGTCACAGCCTACTGAGCCATTTTCATCATAAACCAGCAAGGGAGGTGAGGAGAAGCTATTCTCCCTCGCAGAGTCACTGTTGTCTCCCAGTCTCAGTGATTAGTCGGGAAGGGGACGGGGGAGTCCAGGCCTGCCCTCTACTCTAATCTCCAGCCCAGGGATCCTGATAGTAACAGCTCTTGGTAGCTGACTTTTTGGAAACAGGACGAGAAGCGCCTCTCCCAACCAGTCCCAAACCAGCCCAGCCCCGGTCCTGCTATGGCCAGGGAAGAGGCACCACTCCCCCGGCCCCAACCCAACCCAGCCCATCCCCCAGACCTGCCATGGTCAGGGAAGAGGCATCTATCCCGCAGCCCCAGCCCAGGTGCTGCTGTGGCGAGAGAGAGCTGGGAAGAGTCACCCAGGACAGACTGCAACCCAAACCCCTCATCCCCACCCTAGAGCCCACATCCCCAGCTGGAATCCTCACCCCACCACACACAACTCTCTGCCCCAGCCCTTAGCCTCCTACCCACACTCCAAACCCCTATGCCCCACCCCATCACATGAATTTTGTTATGTGCACCAATAATGAGGTTATGTGCACTACATCACCTTCATACTGGTGCACATAACAAAATTCATTCTGCACATGGGTGGGAAAAATTAGAGGGAACACTGATCAGGAGTGCATGAGTTTACTCTGCTAAAGCTGTGCCCTCCAGCAAAAGGCAGTAGCATAAAGGTAATTCAAACCTGCATGGAAATGTCAAATGAGAATGTGAGGTGACAGGGGAAAATGTGGAATAATAATACTCAACATCTATAAAACACTTAATTTTTCACAGCACTTTACAGAGATTAGGCTCAATCCTATAGCTGTTCTGTACTTGGAAGTTCGTGTTGAAATTAAGAGGCTGATTCTCCAGTGAAGCCTCACAACGTTCACTGAACTATCCCCATTTTACAGATGAGGAAACTGAAGAAAGGAAGTTAAATGATTTATGAAAAGGCCAAAGTACTTTCTAAATATTCTTATAAGATATCACTCTGTGCATTTGATTATGAAGCATTCCAATATTTGAAGCCCCACACTGGTACATTAAAAATGTAATCATCTAAATACCTTTAAAAATCTGGCCCTAGGCAGTGGCCTGCATTTTTAGGCACCTAAATACCTTTAGGAATATATGGCCCTATATTCCACAGCAATTCCCAAGTTTTTAAAGGAAGTCATTCAAACATAAGATGAAATTACTGGTTTATTTTATCCCCATCTCCTGGCTCTGATCTCCTCATAAATATTGGTCAAATATGGAATTTTGCTAACTTTTTCAAGGGAATGAACTGACTTTCATCATTAAACCCAGTATGAAAAATTCCAGCTCAATGTTTTTTCTCAAAAAAGAAAAAAAAAGAAAACAAAAACTTGGACACATAACGGAAGAGCCTTCTGAAACCACTGGGAGCAGGATAGGTCCACTAATCTGCAAAACACAGGAGTAATAATTGAACTAGTTTGTTCCAGAGTGTTATATTACTGTGTGCTAAAGCCATTCTTCCCAAAGAGGAAAGAGATTCTCAGGGGAAACAATAAATACATCCAGTCAAGAGGTCACTTCCCCTGGTCTAAAGAGCCCTGCTAATAGCTGTAAAACTCCAGGAAATAGAGTAAGCTGCTAAGTATGCTCCCACATAGAGATGTTTAAACTTTATTAATGAAATTCAGATAGGATGTGTAAAAAGGTGTCATTTTAATCTACATACACCTACTTACATTGACTCACCAACATGTGAGCATGACAGCATTTTTAACTAATACTGATAGTTGTTTAAACTGCTGTCATGTTCACATGCATCAGTTAAGAGTGGGACGAGAATGTATATTAAAGCAAAGGGTAACCCACAGAAGAGTAATAATATGTTAATTGATCTTCCTGTGGTTCACTCTGTGTTTGAGTTACACCAATTTAGACTCTAAGGCATTGGTTTCTCAAAGTGGGGGTCGGGACCCCTCTGGGGGTCACAAGCCAGTTCTGTGGGGGTCGCGAGCCTACCAGCAGCCGGCCCCGAACAATGCTGCTGCCGTGGGCTGCTAGCATCCGGCCCCTGCTGCTGCAGGCAGCCCATGCCCCTGCCGCAGCGGGCTGCCGGAACCCCCATAAGGCCGGTCCCGGCCGCGGCTCCTGTCGCAGCGGGCTGAGCTGGTGGCCCCGTGAGCCCGGTCCCAGCTCCTGCCGCAGTGGGCTGCTGGCGGCCCCGGTCTGGGCCCTGGCTCCTGCTGCGGCGGGCTGCCGGCACTGCCCCGTGCCCGGCACTGCCACGTGCCCAACCCGGCCCCGGCCTCTGCAGAGATGGGTTTCCGGCACCCCCATGAGCCCGGCCTCTGCTGCGGTGGGCTACCAGCGCCTCAGTGGGGCCGCTGGAACCCCCCCCCCTCACTGGCCTCGGGAGGCTGCTGGAACCCCCCTTCAATCCCGACCCTGCCCTGGGGGGGGTTGCTGGAACCTCCCCATCCCAGCCCCTGCCGCAGTGGGCTGCAGATACGCTCCCCCCCGCCTGACCCCTGGGAGGGGTCACGCTTAGAGGCCCGGTGTGGGAAAGGGGTCACACCACTATAAAAGGTTTGAGAACCACTGGTCTAAGGGTATGTCTACGTTTTGAGCTGGAGATGTAAATTCCAACTTGAAGGAGACATCCACTCTAGGTCTGACAGAGCTAGCACGCTACAAATAGAGTCCACCTGCTGCACGATGAGCAGCAGAAAGGGGCTAGCCACCCCAAGTATGTAGCCAATGTCTTGAAGAGGATCATACTCCGGTGTCTGGTGAGCTGGGAATTACAACCCAAGCTGAAATGGAGACATTCCCTAGAATCAATGGGCCAGATTCAAGGTGGTTTGGGAAAGACTGTAAATTCCATACTGGTAAGTGGGTGTAAACCTGAGTAAGCATAGGGGAGCCAACGAACCATATCATGTTGGTTATCCAAACATGCAAGTCCATATGAAAGAGAAACAGAAAAAGGGAGAAACTAGGAATTAACCGAGATGAAATCCATGGGGGTTGCACAGTAATTTACTATAAAACCTACATTTAGTACACAGATTGATGTTTTTGAAGGGTTTTGAGCAATCCTTCAGAATTCTATTGCAAAGATGTAATTATCTATTAAATAACATATACTAATTGATCGGGGGTTACAGAAAGATTATTGTTCACTATTACATTTTATAGGAATTTTCCTTAAGGGCTAGCAAACGTAAACCAATTTTGTCCTCACTAACATATTTGCAGAACTGATTGTAATGTAGTTGGATAATGCTGAGAACCCAATGTATAGTATTATGATTATTACTATTTACTACTGTATTTGTATTACCGTAATACCTGGGATCCCCAGTCATAGACCTGTCCCCCATTGTGCTAAGTGCTGTACATGCGATGGAACTGACGGTTGATTATGTGATCATTTAGGACCCAAAATAAGGCAACGTGTGTCCATTCATTAGTGGAACAATTGCCACAAGTACTGTATTTTTCGCCATATAGGACGCTCCGGCGTATAAGACGCCCCCGAGTTTTTAAATAAAAAAGCCGGACACAAAAAAAAACAAAAAAAAAACCCACCACCACACACAAAAAGCGCCTCGCTCTCCCGTCCCCGCCGCGCGGGCGGGCTGCTGGGAGCGCGCCGCTCTCCCGTCCCCGCCGCGCGGGCGGGCGCTCCCAGGGGCCCCGGGGCCCGAGCTGCTCCCGTTCCCCGCCGGCCCCAACACATGCGGGTGGGCTCAGGGGGGAAGCGCCGCCCCGCCCGCCGGGCCACCTGCAGCCGCCCCAGCTCCAGCTGCCCGGTGAGTTTAATATATTCGGCATATAAGACGCCCCCCCTAATTTTGAGGCTATTTTGGGGGGTTAAAAAGGCGTCTTATACGCCGAAATATACGGTATACTTAGTTATAACACCTACTGTACCCCTACCAGTACATCTTAGGTACAGGAACTCCTCACTTAACATAGTTATGTTCCTGAAAAATGTGAGTAAGTGAAACAATGTTAAGTGAACCAATTTCCCCATAAGAATGAATGTAAATGATGGGGATAGATTCCAGGGAATTTTTTTTCAAATTTCACGAGACAAAAGACATATACACACACATATACATACATATCCTACATAATAAAAGACTAGGAAAGTATGTGTGAAGCCGTCATGCGCAGTAGAGACGGCCGGATGAAGGGCATGCTGGGAGTTGTAGTTCGGCGGCACATGGTTCAGGGATTACAGGAGAAAGAAGACTTCGGTTACCTCAGGTTATGGTGGAGGGGGCACGGCACGATAGGAGATATCAGTGGGGTGAGCGGGGAGCATGGCAGGGGTTACCAGAGGACGCGGGTTACTAAGGGTTCCCAGAAAGGGCGGGGGCAGTGGGACTGGGGTTGCCGGGAGGGGCGGGCACAGGAGTTACTGGGGATTCCCGGGAGGCGCAGTGGGACAGGGGTTACCAGAGGGCGTAGAGGGACCGGGGTTGCCGGGAGGGATGGGCGCAAGAGTTACCGGGGATTACTGGGAGGACGGAGGGGCCGTTGCAGGTTACCGGGAGGGACGGGCGCAGGGGTTACGGAGAACGTGGTGGAACGGGGGTTACCGGAAGGCGCTGTGAGGCGGGGGTTACTAGGAGCAGGAGCGGGCGTTACAGGGGGGCACAGTATGACTGGGGTTACCGGGAGGGGCGGGCGCCAGGTTTAGCAGGGGGCGCGGAGGGACGGGAGTTACTGGCACAGGGAGCCGAAGCACTCAGCTCCTCTCCCCCGGAGCGGGAGGCAGCTCGGGCGCCGCCAGTCCCCGAGTGTCTCTCCAAGCCGGGGAGCCCCGATCCCCCCCACCGCAAGGGGCACTGCAGGCCTCACCCCCCCGGGGGAAGGATGACGATGGGAAGGCAAGCAGGGAGGGGGGTGCAGGAGAAGGGACTGGATGGGGTGGCCTGGCCCATGTACACAGGCTTTTACACTAGTATACACACACTATATACACACACAGTATAAGTTTTAAACAAACAATTTAATACTGGTACACAGTGATGATGATTGTGAAGCGTGGTTGAGGTGGAGGAGTCAGAGGGTGGGATATTTCCCAGGGAATGCCTCACTGCTAAATGATGAACTAGTTTTTGGCTGTGCCCTCACAGTTAACACACTGTTGTTAATGTAGTCTCTCACGCTGTACAAGGGGAGGGCATAGCAGACAGACACACACCTTCTGTGGGGGAGGGGGGGGGGAGATGCACACTGTCCCTTTAAGTAAGTGGACTCCATTCTTAAGTACACCGGACCCTCACTATAGCCTGGGGTTCGGGATCCATGCGGGGACTGCATTAACGCAGGAGACACGTTGCAATGGATCCCAATTTAAATATTTAAATTTGGGATCCATCGCCGTGACCATGCAAAACACATGAAACCGCGCTATAGTGTGGATCATTGTCTTTTTAAGTGGATCAGGAAGTTGACACAGCAGCTGCTGCCCCAAGCTCTCTCTGTGTCTCTCCCTCTGTGCCCCCAGCCTGCTCTATATGGAGACAGGGTAAGCAGGGTATAGGAGCGGGGGAAGGGGACACCCTGACATAGTCTATCCCCCCTGCCGTAAGCAGGAGGCTCCCGGGAGCAGCTCCAAGGAAGACGGAAAGAGCACCACATGGCAGTGAGAGGAGGGAGAGCTGAACTGCCAGCACTTGATAGCCTGCTGGGCAGCTGCTGCACAGGGAACTTAGAGGAATAGGGAGCTGATGGGGGGCTGCCGGTCCACTCTGGTTGGAAGCCCTGATCAGCTAGCTGCAACAGGCTGTTCTTCCTGCAAACAGTAGACAAAGCAGGCGGCAGCCAAAAGACATTAGAAGGGAGCACTGCACAACTTTAAACAAGCATGTTCCATACATGATCAGCAGCATAACAACAAAACAATGTTAACTGGGACGACTTTAAGTGAGGAGTTCCTCTATAAGTATTTTCTCCTGGGTGGTGCAGTTGTCTATTCTCGGTAGACTATGTACCGGTAAGTATCCTTTTTAGCTTAACTACTTCTGAAGCTACCACCAATTTTTAATGGCATTAAATACATTTAGAGTTAAATAAAAACTATAAATGAGATAGTTGTACTTATAAGGAAGAAGAATTTTCAGGAAAGGAATTTCACAAAACCCAGGCTGAGTTAAAATATTACATATGCTGAGTATAGCATAACACTTAGAAATTACAATCAGGCATGATACTGAAATCTAGTTTTGTCTAACTACCTCACAAGCTTCTATACTGTCAAAAAGATAATACAAGTAACTGAAGATAAATCATTTCCTTTACAAGTAGAATGCTGCAATATGAATTACACAATTTGCTCTCAACAGGACAATTTAAAATACCTTCTAACAAGAAAGAGCTTTCTAACTGTTATACTCTCAAGAGACCATTCAGGCTGATATCTCTCGGAGATGTGGTGGTAGCTATGCAACTGCCATTACTTACAGACCAATCATAATGTGGTCGCTAGGTAATCTTGTGGATAACCTCAAGAGAAATATTTCCAACAAACAAGAAATAAAGGCACAGCACAAACGTAGAATCAAAATGCACCCAAATATGTATTGCAGTGCATTAGATTACATACGTACATAAAAGACGTAAAAACACAAACACACAATTGTAACAGGTTTAAGATTAGCAACCGTGTTAGTCTGTATCCATAAATAAAACGAGGAAGACTTTAACACATTAGAGACTAACCAGTTTATTTCAGTATAAGCTTTCATGGGCTATAGCTCACTTCATCAGATGCTAGTTAGTCTCTAAGGTGCTACAAAGTCTTCCTCGTTTTATTTACACAATTGTAAGTTTCTCTTTTCCTAAATCAACTTCTTCTTAGCATGGGTCCTCACTAGCAAGAAAGGAAGGTATTATTATCCAATTTGTAATCACATGGAAGACAATAGGGATATAAGGAATAGCCAGCATGCATGTCAAGAACTTATCATACCAAACCAATCTAATTTCCTTCTTTGACAGGGTTATTGTCCAGGGGCGAAAGAGGTATTGTAGATTTGATTTCAGTAAAGCTTTTGACACAGTCTAAGGAAACAAAGGAAGAGTCTAAATGAAATTAGCATAAGGTGGGTGCACAACCTGCTTAAAGACTATACACAAAGAGAAATTTATCAACGATTCACTGTTAAACTGAGTAGCTGCATCGAGTGGGGTCCTAGCGGTCTGTATGGGGTCCAGAACGAATCAGTATTTTCATTATTGAAGTGGAGGGTATGCTTATGAAATTTGTGGAGGACACCGAGCTGGAAGGGGTTTCAGGAACTTTGGAGGACATGATTAGAATTCAAAAATGACGTTGACAAATTGGAGAATGGTCTGAAATCAAAGTTAAATTCAACAAAGAAATGCAAATTACTAAACTGAGGAAGGAAAAAAAATGAAATGAACAACTACAAAATGGGGAATAACTGTCTAGTCAGTAGTACTGCTGAATCTGGGACTTATGGTAGATCACAAATCGAATATGAATCAACAATGTGATGCAGTTGTGAAAAAGGATAATGTTATTCTATGGCATATTAACAGCAGCGTCATATGCAAGACATAGGAGTTAATTGTCCTACTCTATTTGGCACTGTGGGGCCTAAGCTGAAAATAATACAAGGCTTAGAAAACACGACTTATGAGGAAAGGAGAAAAAAAACTGGGCTTGTTTAATCTTTAGAAAGACGACTGAGAAGGGTCCATGATAATAGTCTTCAAATACATTAAGGGTTATTATGAAGAGGACGGTGATAAATTGTTCTCTATATCCACTGAGGGTAGGACAAGTAATAATGGGTTTATACTCCACAACAAGGGACATTTAGGTTAGATATTAGGAAAATCTTTCTAACTATATGGATAGCTGAGCTCTGGAATAGGCTTCCAAAAGAGGCAATAGAACACCTATTATTGGAGTTTAAGAACAGGTTGGCCAAACACCTATCAGGGATGGTCTAGGTTTACTTAGTCCCCTGCCTCTGCTCAGGGAATGGAACTTAATGACCTCTCAAGGTCCCTTTCAGCCCTACATTTCTATGATACCATGATTCTACAACGGTAGCTCTACATTCTGGCCTGGCATCCCTTCAGGGAAGACTAAAACTTCTATGAGACTTTTCTTTATGAATCATACGATATAGGCCAATACAAATCAACACATGGATCTGGATTTGTATAACTGCTGAAAGTGTGTGTATATACAAAGTGTGTGTGTGTAGATTCGATAGAGAGATAGAGAGAGAGCTACTACAAGTACAAGTGTTGCGTGGCACTACATTCTGTACTAGCAAAAGCTTCCAGATATTTTTTGTGGGTAGGCCCAAACAGAGATTACAAGGGCATGGATTCATGTGGAAAGGTTTCTATTAGAAAGGAATAGTTGCTGATTCTAAGTCAAAAATTGGAAAGATGGATTGTATGACAGCTGTCTGACAAGAATCTAGGAGCAGGAATTAATCCAAAATTATCCTGATACTGCAAACTAGGTTGACAAATATCATGCCTTCATTGAAGTGGTATATCTGATAGTCACATACTTCTGCATTCTCCTTATCTGAGCAGCTCACAACCCTTTTTCAGTCTTTCAGATACTTCCTACTTAGAACAGCTTCCGTCTTACTTGGGTTGAACCTAAGCCTATTTTTTGCTAGGTGCAGGGAAGAGCACAAGAACTGTGATATTCATAAGCTGTAATTCTGACATGTATATACATACTGATGGCAGTGCAGGCCAAATCATGTCACAGTCTCCCTTAGCATCTATTTGCATTCACTTAATAGGAGGTGATGACAAGCTGGAACCCTATGGAAGCCTGATACGAAAGCCCTCAATGAGAAAAAGTAAATACACAATACCATACTTTGGCATCTCTGAGAGAGGGAGGAACATAACTAGTGAAGGGGCTTCCCCAACCACTCACACCAAACTCTGCTGGCAAACATACAAAACCTCATTAATTATGTGGCCACTTCCCCAGTACTTGCACTTTTTCTCTAAAATATATCATTCATTTGTTATTTAAACCTAGTTTTTGCAGGAAAGCTTCCAAAGCTCAAAATGAAACATCCACTAAAGAGAAATTTAATTGTACAAATACTAATGGCAGTGTGCTATGATATAGGCAGGAACCATTTACCATAGAGAAAACAAGAAAAAAAAAATCTACAGTCATGGTATAAATGAAAAGCAAGAAGTCAGGTTGTTTCACCCAGAAGATCACTGGGACACAAGATTATTTCTTTTGGCAAACTGAGGGAACGGCTAGCATTACAGACTTTAAAGTTGTCCTGAATATCCATCTGAAGACCTACAACATATCTTGGCAAGGCAAGGGATGGACTAGATGGGGCTATAGTTCTCAAGGCCCCAATGGGTTGTTTTTCCATATACATGCATTAACATATCTCCAGTGCTTTAATCAGCTTAATATTTCTTTTAAGTTTTCATCTTCGATTCTGTTTTCACTTTAAAATGTGTTTAAATACCAAATTACTATGCACAATTCACAAAACAAACTGGGGGGAGGGGAGGGAAGAGACTGCTCTGTTCAGGTCAAACATGGTCCAGCCCGCACGGACATGGAAATGTGGAATACACACTTTATACTCTCATCAGGGATTTGGATATGCTGATGAGGGAAAGAAAAATCTTAGACTCTCTATTCAGATTTATTCAGGCTTGATAAATCAAATTTAACAATGTATCCTGACAACTCTTCACAATGTGCTTTTAAATATAAACTTGAAAAAAATATCACATTTCCATGTATTGCAAAATAATACGTCAGGGTTTGTGTGTTCTGCAAGAACACTGCATGCTTTCAGAAATGTAGACATTTAGGCCAAAATTTTTGAACTTGGGTGCCAGAAGTTTGGTGCCTCAATCCAGATTTAGACATTTATTCAAGTGCCTAATTTGAGAAGTTCTAATTAATTGCCACTGATGTCAATATTAGTGATATTGCTAACTAATGATAGTTTGTATTAATTACAAGTTGATCAGTAAAATTATACTAGATTGATATCTGTTATGCCTATGTAAATCAGCCCTGCAGTATATAATTGGGTATGACATTTATAACTTCAGCTTCCTCAATTCTATGTGCCTGAATCCATATTTCGGCACCAACTGAACCAGTCTGATTTCAGAGATACTGAAGTCAACAGAGCTACTCTGGTTTTATACCAGAGTAACTGACAACAGAATTAAGACGAGGAAGACTTTGTAGCACCTTAGAGACTAACCAGTTTATTTCAGCATAAGCTTTCGTGGGCTATATAGCCCACTTCATCGGATGCATAGAATGGAACAGAAGTAAGATGCATTTATACACACAGAAAGCAACAACAACAACAACAACAAAAGTTGTACATTAGCATACCAATTCTAAGAGGCTGTTTAATTTGGATGGGCCATTATCAGCAGGAAAAAAATACCTTTGAAATGGCTCTCTGTGTCTGCAGGAGATAACTATTGAAGGTAAATTAACTAGGGTAATGCAATCAATTAGTGTAAGGAGAGAACCATTCACAAATCCTATTTAGCCCTTGGTTTATTATGTCCAATTTGAAAATTAATTCCAGTTCCTCAGTTTCTCGTTGGAGTCTGTTTTGGAAGTTTTTCTGTTTCAAAACTGACACCATCAAGTCTTTAACAGAATGGCCAGGAAGATTGAAGTGCTCTCCTACTGGTTTTTGAATGTTATGATTCCTGATGTCCGATTTGTGTCCATTTATTCTTTTGTGTAGAGACTGGCTGATTTGGCCAATGTACATAGCAGAGGGGCATTGCTGGCACATGATGGCATATATCACATTGGTCGATGTGCAGGTGAATTAGCCTCTGATGGTGTGGCTGATGTGCCACAAAGTCTTCCTCGTCTTATTTACTGATACAGACTAACAGGGCTGCTAATCTTAAACCTGACAACATAATCAGGCTCAGACTCTATAAAGTTAGCACATTCCAAAACAAAGAACATACAAAATAATCTTTAAGAATAAACAAATCAAGTGGATCATGAAGTGTCAGATAGAATAGGCTGGCTCCTGGTATCATTTCTAACGTAGGACAGAGAGAACTGTTACAAAAATGCAAAGATACACTTTTGGAGCAACACCAAACTTCATTTTGTATAGTTATAACATACTTCCACTTCTCATACAACTGCAATAAAACTTAATTCACATTGTCTCTAACAATTCTACAGTACTGCAAACTACTTCTTTAGTATTCATTTTCACATCAGCACTTTCTAACACCCTTTTTAAAAAAAATTAGTACAACAATCTATACAGGAAATCCTTTTTACAGTGTATGGTCGATAAAGTTTAATATAGCAATCATTACTAAGGAAAACAGTTATTTTTCTTTTTAAACCAATTAATCCTGATAAGGCACAGACTCTTCCCCAAGAAAGCTTTTGGAGATGATACTCCCACAAAGCTAGTGAACACAAACAACATGGATGTATCAGCCCAACTCCACTTTATAAAGGATTTTTTATTCCTTTTGTGATAAGTACATTGTATGCGCACCTTCTATATTCCCTGGATAGATGAAGCACTTATATTTCCGTTCTTGTATTCTTAAATACCTTTAGAATATGAAGAACAGGAAACATTAACTCAAATGTACCTTATCGACCATTAAAAGTTCAGCTAGGCCATCACTATGGAAACAGGTATTGCATTCAAACACAAGAAGGCAACTCTATTTCCATGGAGGACACTAAGCAATGAACAACAACCAGAGGTATATTAGTAGTCAGAACTGATGAAACAAACTATGAAAGTAAAGTCTTCAAGAGACTTAGCTAAGCATATCAAACAGAATTGGTTTGTTTCATAAGGGGATACTATCAGCTCTATTTTGACTCAAAATCAAGACTATATTTAAATAAGCTTTTTCAAGAGCTGCGACAAAAAGAAATGCATCCTGACATTTTTATATTATAATGTTTCTCTTGGAATTTATAAAAATATTCCCCTGCAGTCTATGCATTGCAGTATTGTGTTAATAAAGCATAAGACTTAGGCTTTGTCTACGCTGGCACTTTTGTCGCTAAAACTTTTGTCACTCGGGGGTATGAAAAAAACCACCACTGAATGACAAAAGTTTTAATGGCAAAAAGCATCGGTGTTCTTGTCGGTGGAAGCCATGCTCCCGGGGAACAAAGCTACTGCCCATTGCTGAAGGTGGTTTTATTTTGTCGCCAGGAGAGCGCTCACCCAGCGATAAAGAGTGGCAACACAGAGCACCTTACAACAGCACAGTTGCAATGGCACAATCGGGCCATTTTTAGGTGCACAGTGTAGACATTGCCTACAGAGCTGCAACAGCTTATCTTCACTTAGCACTCCAGTGCAGTTGCTACTTATGCGGACAACAGAAGAGCTTCTCCCATTAGTGTAGGTTCTCTACTTCCCTGAGAGGCAGTAGCAATGTCTACACTGGGGATTAGGTCAGTATAACTATGTTGCTCAGGTGCATGGATTTTCCACACCCGTAATAGACTTAATTATAAAAACATTAAATTGTAGTGTAGACCAGGGCTCAGAAAGTGAAAATAACCAGCAACTAAACAACAAAGACAAATTGCACTATCTACCGTATTTTTCGTCCTATAGGACGCTCCGGCCTATAAGACGCCCCCTCGTTTTTCGATAAAAAAGCCAGACAAAAAAAAAAAAAAAGCGCCTCGCTCTCCCGTCCCCGCCGCGCGGGCGGGCTGCCGGGAGCGTCCCGGTTCCCCCCTCCCCGCCGCGGGCGGGCTGCCGGGAGCGTCCCGGTTCCCCCCTCCCCGCCGCGGGCGGGCTGCCGGGAGCGTCCCGGTTCCCCCCTCCCCGCCGCGGGCGGGCTGCCGGGAGCGCTCCCGGCAGCCCGCCCGCGGCGGGGAGGGGGGAAACCGGGACGCTCCCGGCAGCCCGCCCGCGGCGGGGAGGGGGGAACCTCGGCAGCCCGCCCGCGGCGGGGAGGGGGGAACCGGGGCGCACATTCGCCCTATAAGACGCACCAACTTTCCCCCCCCCCCGTTTTGGGGAAGAAAAAGTGCGTCTTATAGGGCGAAAAATACGGTAAATACTTCTATGGCACTGACCGTCATAAGAGTGAACAACTTCATTCTCCAGGCTGCAAGAAATGCAAAAACTAAACAAAAAGGTCACAGCTCGTGTCTGATTCCCGGGCAGGCACTGCTGACCCAGATGCAGAAAGTTCCAACAAAAACAAAAACAAAACAAAAAACCACAGGACCATTAAACTGTTAGATAAACACGAACCCCACAGAGTTTATTCTTTTTATTTCACTCACGTCACCTCAGTATTTGAGCACCTCACAAACATTAATGAGTTAATCCACAAAACCAAATCCCTGAGGCAGGGAAGTATGTTCATGGGAAAACTAAGGCACAGAAAGGTGACATGACTTTTCCAGAGCTACATGCGGAATGTGTGGCAGAGCTTGGAATAGAACCCAGATTTCTCAGTTTCCCCGGCCTGTGCATTATCTACAAGGCCAACTTTCCTTCCAGGACTAAGCTTGCTACTGACCAACTGCGTAAGAATCTGCTACTTGCACAGATTTCAACAACACTGCTTTAAAGTTCATTCACAGAGCAGCAGGTTGGCCAAATCTCCTATTAGAGATGAACAAAACTGAGTTTCCTTTGTCACACTGTGTGGAGCAGCCCATGACTGAGAGTTAGGGTGACCAGAAAGCAAGTGTGAAAAATTATGACAGGAAATAGGTTGGTAATAGAAAACTATACAAGAATAAGCCCCAAATATCAGGACTGTCCCTATAAAATTGGGACATCTGGTCACTCTACTGTGCGTGCCCACCTCAGGGCAGACTGCCAGAAAACAACGCAGATATCCCAAACAGGTGGCGGGTTCCATAATTAGATTTCACCAAGCCATTAAACACAAACTCCTGTATCACTGCACCAGTGCCACCAGGGAGTCACAGACAGTCACCCTCGACTCTCCAGTCCATCCTGCCACCCAGACAAACTGGAACTCACAATAAAACTCTCCAATTCAGCTGCTAGAAGAATACCTCACTCTCCCTGATTAGAGATAACAAGCTGGTTCAGCCCCATTGGACCCACCCTGTTATCTCTAACCTGGTTCTCACCTACCTATTTATACCTGCCCTTGGATACTTCCACTGAATGCATCTGACGAAGTGGGTATTAAATCTTTAAGGTGCCACAGGACTCTGTCACTTCTGCAATTCCAGACTAACACGGCTACCTCTCTGATTCTTCACAATAAAAGGTCATTCAAACCAACCACCACACCACACCAGGCTGCTCCCAGTCACAAGAGCCCAGTTACTCTGGGGCTCTAGATCCCACAACAAAGACAACGCTGGTAGCCAATTCCACAGTAAACCAACCAAATGTTCCCTAGTCAATAAAAGGATACAAGAGTCACTGAGAGGTTAAAGTAGTCAAAACGCATGCAAAGGTGAGCCTCAGTTTATTGCATCGCTGCCACCATTCAGAATTATAAACAGCCAGTTTCCCAAAATTCCTCTCAGGATATCAGGGAACTTCGCCTTGCATATGGTACACTTCCTTGTATCCGACAAAGTGGGTATTAGCCCACGAAAGCTTATGCTCCAATACTTTAGTTAGTCTTTAAGGTGCCACAGGACTCTGTTTCCTTGTAAGAGTCCAGACAGTCCAGAGATGCCAGATCTTTCCTTTAATCCATACTTATAGCTTCTCACAGAAAACAAATTAACAGCACCACTACCCATGGGACTTTTCCTTTGATGACAGAGAGTGAGGAATGCCTTTTCAGTCTTTGACCTCCAATCACCACATTCAATGACCACTTGTTTTAAGATTAGCACTTTCTGTTAAAGTTCTTAGTTTGCATTACACAAGGCTTCTTTCTCACTTGATGGCTCTTTGATGGGTTATTTAGTTGCAGGGGTATACATAGTGTAAATGTTTGCTATTACAAAGTGAAAACAATGCAAATAACATCCCATTCGTTTTCATAAAATTTAAAACACCAAATATACTCATATACATTTAAAAATTACTAAGATCTATACAGTTAAACCTCAGAGTTACAAACTCCAGATTTACGAACTGACCAACCATACACCTTACTTGGATTCAGAAGCAAGCAATCAGGCAGGAACAGAGACAAAACAAAAACATACACAGTACAGCACTATGTTTAAGCATAAACTACCAAAAAAAAAAAAAAAAAAAAAAAAAAGAGAGAGAAAGGTTAAAAAAAGATTTGACAAGGAAGGAAACTTTCTGTGTTAGTTTTATTTAAATTAAGATGGTTAAAAGCAGCATTTTTCCTCAGCATACAGCTTTGGAACTTTACTAAGTTAATGTTCTATTGTACTAATACACAAGTGAATTGACTTGTGTGCATAAGCTGGCACCTGGTCTGACAGTGTCACAACCACAGTTTACTAGCGTCCTGGATGGTTGCATTAAAGTTAAGAAACCTTGTGCCTATTTGAATTAATATCCCCAAGCACAGCTCAGAAACAGATTTATTAAGCAATACCTCAGTAAGGACAATTCTTCAACCACAAAGATTATACATCCCACTGCAATGTTAAATTATTCAATATAATGGCAAGAGAAAAATATGAGAGTTGTCTCTCATAATATCTATTCTACCAAGAGGTACAAAATTCATACACATGGGCATGTGCAGAGCCAACACTACATAGCATTTTCACCGCATGGTACAAATATTAATTAATTTGAACTGAATTGTACTTTCATTCTGCAACTTGTTAAGAGCTTGTGACACACACAAGATTTTATTCTGCTCTTTACAATAGAGGAGACCTCTCCTTCTTTCAGCCTGGCATTTCAATGGTCAGAGTCACTGAAACTTTCCATGGTTGATGAAACATGAATAGACTTCAATGTCCATAAATATCATTCTAAGTTTGTCATAAGGGTCATTGCTGAGTGGCACAAAGTGCTAATTTCCTCACTTTGTGTGGGTTTTTTTTTTAAAAAAGTTTAACAGAAAAGCCACTTCCCAAATTCTTATGATTTTATCATGTGAATCATGGCTGTCAATGGGAATTTTGCCCCCAAGTGAAGAATGCAAGATTGGGCTCAATAATAATCTCATATCATGATCCATCATTTTTCTGCAGAAAACAACCAACCCACACCTTTACAGACAATCTTAAAACTAGAAGCTCAGGCCCAGAAACTTGCTAATTGGGCTAGCTAATTTGCTCATATGACATAGCTGAAAATATTCCTTATATCCTGAAATTTGAAACAGCAACCTGAAAACAGTTGAATACTCCTTTGATTATTTGAGTACTTGAAAAAAACTGCTTTTTTAAAAAAAAAAAAAAAATAGGTTCAAAGTTATCATTCCACCAAGATAAATGACACTTGGGATTTACTATAACCATTGAAATAAAAAGGAAATGTTTGTAGCACACAGTTCTATTGTTTCAATCTGGGAACGGCTTCCAACACAAGACATCAGATAGCATACCTTCAGACCAGAAGTAGAAGCAACTCTGTTTAAAAAGTAAGTCTAGGATTCTGCAAAAGGACATTCTTAAATGCTTCGGTTTTCCTCAACCATGGATTTTTATTGTCCTAGCTCTTAGTAGTAAAGGACCCTTCTAACAAATATCACACTTGTTTTGGAAAGCACTGTGTGCATAGTCAATCTCCCCTGTGCACAGCAACAGGGGAGAGAAATATGTAAAAGCACAAAAATTACCAGAGAGTCTGAAGGTGCCACAGTAGTTGAGTGTCAATTCATCAAAGACTGGGCCAGAAAGGACACGTCCCAGACTACTGCTGAAAAAAACACCTTATTTTCTTCAAAAAGCACAATGAAATAACTAGAACTTCTCTTTTCCTCAGGGTGAGAGAGTGCTCTCTTTTTCTCTTCTTCCCAGCTAGCTGAACAGTGGTAGTTTTGGGGGTCAGGGCAGCCACCTCCAAGGCCCGCCTTCCCCTTTTATCTCTTGTCCCTCCTGATAACTCCAGTCTCTCCCTCTAGGTTGGCCACTTCTGGCATGTCTCAAAGCAGAGCTGATTTAAGTCAGTCTTCAGGCTAGACCAGGGCTGGGCAAACTTTATGGCCCGAGGGCCACATCAGGGTTCCAAAATTGTACGAAGGGCCAGGTAGGGAAGGCTGCCCCTCCTCAAACAGCTTGGCCTGCCCCCTCTCCAATCCCCAACCACTTCCCGCCCCCTGATTGCCCCCCTCAGAACACCCAACCCATCCAATCCCTCCTGCTCCGTGTCCCCTGACCACTCCCTCCAGAGACCCCACCCACCCCTAATCACCCCCGTGGGATGCCATCCCCTATCTAAACCCCCCTGCTCCTTATCCCCTGACCGTCCCCTCCCAAACACCCCTTACCTGTCCTGAGTCCTATCCACCCACACCCCCACCAGATCTCCAGGACTCCCACACCCTATACAACCCCCTCCCTGTTCCCCGACCGCCATTCCCCAGAACCTCTGCCTCTGCCCCTTATCCAACCCCCCTCGACACACTGCCCCAGGAGCACAGAGCACGCAATGCCGCCGAAGCCAGCCACACCGCTGCAGCACTGCCAGGCAGGAGCTATGGGCCAGAGCACTGCCCACGTGGCGCACTGAGGCTGCGGAGGAGGAGGGACAGCAGGGGAGGGGCTGGGGGCTTGCCTCCCCAGCCAGGAGCTCGGGGGCTGGGCAGGACTGGCCCGCGGGTTGTAGTTTGCTCAACCCAGGCTAGACCCTGGCCCATTGGAGAGGTTTATATTCCCCCATCACAGGAGCTTAAAAACAGGTGTAGTGCCTGAAACTACTTTTAAATCATCTTTAATTGACTAGATTTCAAGTTGGCAATGACCTTTTAAAAATAATGTAAATATTATAATGCTGCTTAAGAAGTATTTAAGATAAAAAACATGGAGCTGTAGAATTTTTTAAAATTGCTATTAAAGATTTCAAAAGTTAATATAAAGTTAAGAATGAACAGGCAGAGGCCTCCCATCCAGATCAGGGAGGCGACAATCCCCCTTTATTTAGCTCTTGTGAAACAACACCTGGAACACTGTATTCAGCTCTAAACCCCCTCAATACCAGAAAGAAAAGGGGATTCAGCAAAGGATAACAAAGATGATCAATGAGCTAATGGGAGTGGCTTGGGAGGAAAGATTAAAAGGTCCTACTTGGCTTGATAGCAATTGGAAAGAAAAAATAAGCATTTTCAAGTATTTACAATACTGCAATGATGTAAACATTAACTAGGGAGAGGAATTATTTGGGGTAGTACAACTTATATAGTTAGGAGATAATAATGGAATTAAGTTAAAACAAGAAAACAGGCTGAATGTTAGAACAATTGTGGAAGAAAAACCATTCTGATTGAAACATCAAAATTTCCCATTAGCTGACTTAAAAAAAATAGATTTCAAAACAGAAAGATATTCCTATCAACTAGTTGGAACAAACTGTTTGCCAGTTGAAGTGTTTTTTTTTTTCAGTGATAAGTCTTCAGCATTTAATTCAAAGCATAGCTGGCAATCTCGCTCCCACTGAAATCAATAGCAAAATTCCCACCAACTTCAAAAGGAGTAGGATCAAACCCGATGATAGTCATGTGATCCGAGACAGCAATCTCACTTTCCATATTATAATTATTAGTTTCAGCTAAATAGTCACACCTGATTCTTTATGGACAACAGCACTTAGGTTACATGTTTATACCAAGCACATGCTTAGAAACAGATTAGGAACTCTGTGAGTTACAATTGTATTCTATATGCTATTTTATTACCTTTCATTGTTTAAAGCAGGGGTGGGGAACCTTTTTTCGGCCAAGGGCCATTTGGACATTTATAATGTCATTCGCGGGCCGCTTTCTCCCTCCCCCTCCCCCCCCTCCCCCCCCCCGAGGAAGCCCAGGCTGGCAATGGGAGTTGAGACCCCAGCTGGCAAGGGGCCAGCGGGGGAAATCCCAAAGCAGTGGCAGGCGGCGTGCTTGCCAGCTGGGGTCCTGCCGCCTGCCCCAGTCAGCTCCCGCTATCAGCCTGGGTGTAGGGGGTGATCTTCCTTTACCCCCGCCCAGCCTCCCCCCATCTAACCGCCTTCCCTCCCCCACCCCTGCCTGGCCCGGCCCACCCCACCGAACCTAACCTCCTCCCACTCCCAACCCAGCCTCCTGCCCCCCATGCCTGACCCGCCCAGCCCAGCCTCCCCCCACCAAACCTTCTCTCCCGCACCCACGCCTCGCCCACCCCATCCAGCCTAGTCTCCTGCCCCCCCCGCCCGCCCAGCCTGGCCTCCCCCCCCCGCCCCCTTGCCTGCCCCCCAGCCCAGTCCCCCCCCCCCCACGCCCCTTGACCGTCGGCTCCCCACGGCGCCTCCTTTTGCTGCCCGGCTAATGGTGGCCGCATGGCGCCGGCGGCTCCCCCAGGCGCTTCCCGGCCCCTTCCCCGAGCGCGGAGCCACCCCCGCCGGGCGTCCCGCGTGTGTCCCGCCAGGCGGGGGCGGCTCCGCGCTCGGGGAAGGGGCCGGGAAGCGCCTGGGGGAGCCGCCGGCCAGGGACGCGCATGGGCCGGACAGAATGCTTTGGCAGGCCGTATAAGGCCTGCGGGCCGGAGGTTCCCCACCCCTGGTTTAAAGAATGGCACATAAGTAAACAGTCCTAATAAAAAACGGATATATTGTTATATTGTCCACTAATAAATATTTGTGGCTGAACCATATAAGAGCACGATGTTTATTTCACATCACCAGGATAATCCAAAAACTTATTTTTTATTTAGTCCACACAACTATTTAAAATTAAAAGCAATATCAATAAGTGGCATTCAGGGGTTGCTTATGTTAAACCCCTGAAGTCAACTACTATTCACAAGCTTAACATTAAGCATATGCATACAGTACGTGCTTTGCTGGATCAGGATCTAAATCTTGCTATCAAACCGTTATCCCTCCTTTACATGTTTCATGCAGACAATATAGTTCAATTAGGTCTTTTAAAGGGAAGCTTTATTTATTAACATCAATAAAATTAATCTAACAGTTGTCGGTCTTGCCACTTTTCTGATGTGGCTGATCATGGAGCCTGCTTCTTTGCAGGACAGCAGACCTGAACTTCATGTCAGCTGACTGCTGCCATGAAGATTAACTAGTGGCAAACCAAGAGAAATAACAACATGGTTATAGCTGGTACCTTCATGGTGGTCTTACAAACATGATCACAAGAAGCAACAGAAAGTTGTAGTACGCGACAAATGTTATGCATGCAGTGTTGTTGTAGCTGTGTTAGTAGTCCCAGGATATCAGAGAGACAACATGGGCTGAGCCAATATCTTTTATTTTATGTAGAACTTGGCCCAGTACAAGATATTACCTCACCCACCTAGTCTCTCTAAATTGTGTGTCTGTTTGAGAAACTTCTCCAAATATTAGTGGGGCAACCATCCTATTAAACCAGTAGGATTCTGTATGTATCATGGTAAACAGAATCATGTATGTATCATGGTAAACAGGTACTGTATATACAATTATCTCAACCAAAGATGGAAAAGCAAAGAAAAGTAGAATATCAGATTTTCAAAGGGACTGCTCATTTACTGACAGTAATTAATAGTTCAGCGGATTTATTATCACTACAGAGAGCTGGGATAGATTAAAAATATCCATACCAAAGAAACCAGATTCTAGAATCTTCTTCCTTAGCAGAGCCTATTAAGTTCTACCTGTGGGCAGAGCAATACTGTGGTTGAGTGGGTATGAAAATATTTTCAGAACCCACACTCAGTATAAGAGTACGTACTAAAGAAAGTTGCAAACACTACTTCACTCCTGAATGTTGTTCACTTACATTTTTCATTTCAACAAATGTGCAACATAAAAATTGTATAATGGCAACTGCTGAAATAATGTGGGGGATGAGCTCTAGTAGTTCAAGGTGCCACATTCTGTCTCAGGACTGACCATCAGATTACTCAGCGGCTCTCAAACGGGGGGGTTGCAACCTCCCGGGGGGGGGGTCATGGGGCAATTCCCGGGGGGCGAGGTCCACGAGCTCCCTGTGCCACTGAAGGGCCGCCAAATAGAACGCTTACGCTTTCGGCGGACATGCTGTGCACTCCAGAGTGTCCTCCGGAAAGCCGCTGAAGTGAATGTTTCTGGTTTGGGTGGCTTTTCAGTGTCTGCTGAAATGCTGCTGAAAGTGGAAGCGTTCTATTCGGCGGACACACGTGGGTTACGGCAGCCAGTGGGGAAGAGAAAAGGGGCTGCTGCACCCAAAAGTTTGAGAACCGCCAGATTACATGGAAGAGGGTGTCCCTAGTTTTCCTAGCAGCTGAATTCCAATACTGATAAGAGTTACAGTCCCAATGCTGCCGTCACTTATACATGATTTACATCTATGTGACGCTACTGACTGCAACAGAATTATTCCTGATTTACACCAGTGTAAATGTGAGCATGTTGTTAATAATTCTACCTTTTGCATATAGCTTCAGGCAAAACAGAGTGGAGACAGTTGCTTTTTTCCAGTCAAACAGAGAAAATGCTCCTAATAAGGCTAGTAAAAAGGAAGTGGTTTCTCAAGAGCTCAGCTCTTGTGAAGTAAAATTTTTATTAAAGCTAATGTTCAACATGAAAACATACACAGATTGAGAGGTAAGGTACTGGACATCTGGGGTCAGGCTGGAGTTATGGGCGATTGTAGGTAGTAGGTACAGGTTTTACAGGGCACATGCATATCACATATCCAGCATACCTCCAGATTGGGGTGTGGGAGTTTTTAAAGTGTCAGTCTATAGGTGTGTTCGGGTACAATATGGTCTTATCACAAAATGCCAGAGAAGCAGCAAAAGAATCAGTACCTGAAAATGACTTCAAGTACTGACAATTCATTCTTCCATTCAACTTGTTAGGAAAAAAGGACAAAATGCCAAACTGTGATGAAGAGTCGCATCACTTCTTTAAAGTACATTACGCAAGAACAGCTCAGTTCTAAAAGTTACCTTACAAAAAGAAACAAGCTGGTTATGGCTTGTGCATATTGCATTAATACAGCTAGCTTTTGAAAACTTCCTTGTGTTAGTTTTAAAAATAACCACATCTCACCCGCTCCTCAAAAAGGGCAACCTTATCCTCATACAAAGAAAAGTCTCTAGTATTTTAACCTATTTAAGTTCTTATACCAGGTTATCCGAGTGCCTATCCTGGTCCAGCATATTTACATAATTCTCACAACCAAAATCCCTTCGTAATCAATACTTTCTTTTCTACAGTAACAGCCTCAACAGTTCCAAGGAGATGCAGCCTCCCTCCGCTGCACTTTATTCTTGGCAGACAAGAAACCTGACAAACTCCAGTCCTGTTACACACAGTGCCGGCCTCTTTCAGGGGAAGGAAGAAAGGGGAAACCTTGAGGGATCCCATGGACTGCCACACCCAGATGCAACGACCACAAGCTCCTTTTTAAGGGCATTCATATGAAAATAAATGCCTTAAAAAAAAAAACCCTCCCTGGCTACCCACTGTCCAAGCAAACCCTGGCCCCACGTCCTGACTCCTCCCACATCGCTAGGAACTGGAGAGAAGCCTGCAGTTTTGTTCCTGTTCTTCCAACAAGTGGGGGGGGGGGGTGAGGGTATTAAGGAGGAAAGGGACCAGTCCCCCAGGCCCAGTCAAGGGGCACTCAACCCAAGAGCCTCATTCCCCCTCCTTCCTCCCGAGGGTGATCACGTGTCTGGATTTTATAGGACAGTCCTGATGTTGGGTCTTTTTCTTACATAGGTTCCTATCCCCCCCGCCCCTAGTTTTCCCCCTTGCTGTCTGCTCAGGCCAGCAGCCGCAGACCCGGGCACGCGTGGGGCAGCGTCTGAACCAGGGGGAGCCTCGCGGGGCCCGGGCCGAGCAGGGCTCAAGAGCAAGGTGCAGGGCTGCTCCGCTCCCGCTAGCACTGGCGGGACAGTCCGGACCTTCCTCTCCCCCCGGGCGTCCCGTCCCCCACCCGCGGCTGAGCAGCAGGTCGGTCTTGCCCCGGGCACCCCCCTGCGGGAAACGGGCAAAGTCCTTGCCAGAGGGGGGGGCCGCGCACGCTAATTAGGGGACCCCCCTCCGCGCAACCCCCGCCCCCCTGCACCGGCCCCGTCCACTCACCGCGTAGTAAAGCGCCGGCTTCCCCTTAAACACCGAGTCCCCCATGGCTGGGGACGGTCACTCCCGGACGGAGGCGAGCGCGGCTGGCCCCGGCCGCCCGCTCACAGCGCCCCGGCAGCAGCAGCAGCAGCAGCGCCCGCGGGCTCCAACCCCGCAGCTCCCGGCCCCATCCTACCCACAGAGCCGCGCTCCCGCCCCGCCCAGCCCCGCCGGCTCCCGGCGGAGCAGGAGGAGCCGCCGCTGGCCCCGCGCAGCCGGGGGAGGGCGGGAGGTTGAGTCCTTCCCCGCCCGGCGAGAAAGCGGCCAGTCCGCTCTCGCCCGGCCGCCCCCTGGGGGTTCGGCCGCAGGGGCGGGAGCGGGCGGAGCTGCGCCCCCCTACACCTGAGAAATGAAGTGGGGGGGGGGGTGCAAGAGACAGTCACTTGCCCCAGGATGAGCGGGGAGCCCGGGACTCCCAGCCGCGGTGCACGAAGCGCCCGAGAGAGTCTTTGCCTGCGGCGCCCGCTGCTGCTCCCGCCCCCCAGCCAAAGGCTCCGTCCTAGCGGGTCCTGCTATCCCGGGGAGGCTGGAGACCGGGAAAAGAGGCCCCCTTGCTACAAAGCGGAGCAGCGGCGGAGGGGGGGGGGGGCGCAAGAGAAAGGATTTGGCGATGCAGGATTCAGCAGCCCCAAGGGAAGGCACATGGTGGGGGGGAGGGACCAGCCAGGTGTGACCCAACTCAGACAGTTCCCAGCCAGCCACCAAAAGCATCTGCTTCCATATTGATTTGCATAGGGGCGCATCGGCCTCAACTCCATCCAGCAAACAGTGTTGAAAGTGGAGTGACAATCAGGCTTTCTACTAGAAATCGGGACTCTAGAAATCCCAACCGGGGGCCTACTCCCAAACTCTGGAAGCATTAGTTTTAAGAGCAACTCACCCATGATTTTCAGAGGGGTAGTCCTGTTAGTCTGGATCTGCAAAAACTAGCAATCCTTGTTTCACCTTAACGACCAACACATTTATTTGGGCATAAGCTTTTGTGGGCTAAACCCCTTGCAGGAAGAGGGGTATGGGGCAGGTACTCAGGGATCCAGCTGATAGAAAGGTGGCAACCCTATATTCAATGGGGACCCTATCCTGAAAGAAATCTTTCCTGAACCCCCTATTCTGACCTTCCATCAACCCCGACCTGGCTCATCCAAAGCAAGCTTCTCCTCCTCCTCCCCCCCCCCCCCCAGACCAGGACACACCAACTCAAACCAGCATCAGAACCTGCAAAACCTGCAGACATATCTCCACTGCTACTGTGAGCAACAATCCCCACAACACACCTTTCAAGATCCATGGTTCCTACACATGCCTATCACAACATGTGGTGTACCTCAGCCAGTGCACTAAATGCCCCCAAACCAACTATGGGGGTGAAACCAGACAATCACTATGCTCTCAGATGAACTCAGACAGGAAAATGATAAAAGACAAAAACACCCTATCACCTGTGGAGGAACACCTTTCACAAAGTGATCAGTCTATATCTGACTTCTCAGCCCTAATCCTCAAAGGAAACCTGCACAACACCTTCAAAAGATGAGCTCAGGGAGCTTAAATTCATAACTTTAGATAAAGTTTTAGATAAAGATTTTTAGTGTCTTCTTAGCCAAAAGACACTAAAAATCATGGACTGAATACACTGGATGTATGGCTTATTACAACAATATGTAACCCATTAACAACTCCTCACAGCTGCTCCCCCCCCTTCCCTTCCCTGTGACTGCAGAAGTGTTAATGGCTCACTTCACCTTGAATTTTCCCTTGAAATGTGTTAACTACTTATCCTAAACAATCTATTCCATCTTGTATTTAGCTGTGATACCCGAGTACATTTCCCAGCCCTGAAGAAGAGCTCTGTGTAAACTCACAAGCTTGTCTCTCTTATCAAAGGAGATTGGTCCTAGGATATCAGAGAGACAAGGCAGATGAGGTAATATTATCTTATATTGAACCAATGTGGCTACAAGACTTCAAACAGAAATACTTCAGGCTCTTCCCTCTTAATCATAAAAAAACTACTCATAACTATCACCGACGAAGTGGGTATTAGCCCACGAAAGCTTATGCTTCAAAACTTTATAGTTAGTCTTTAAGGTGCCACAGGACTTTGTTACCTCTGCTATTCCAGACTAACATGGCTACCTCTCTGATTCTTAACTATCACTGAGTGCATCAGACATTTCCACATTACAGGCTAGGGCTTAAAATAATGGTTTTCTAGATTTCTAGAGCAAAGTCATTATTGTGGGACTAAAATAAGCCATTTCATTGCTCGGATAGAATGATAGACTTCTTGCAGTAGCCACAATGGAATTGCTATAGGTCTTTCCTTTCTGTCTCTTTTCTGATTCTGGCCCACCCCTCCAAATTCTGCCTTCACTCTGGCCTCCTATCCTAAAATTAGATGTCTTACAGAAATACACAATGTTTCATGCATCCATGCCCCCTAGCTCAACTGGTCCTAATATTGGACCAGTGAAGACACACTTCAAACTAGCCCAATCAATGCCCCGCAACAAAAAAATTAAAAAAGTGAAATAACATGTTAGCTGGATGATATGAAATAAATCATTTCCATAGTATTCTATAGATATTCTTCTGCTTATTATTTTTTAAGCTTCCAATGATACCCTTCAGTTGTTTCCTTGGACCACACTGTTAAGCAGCTCCACTGTTTGCTTGGTGACTAAAAACATATGAGCACATGAGGCTAGGCTAGGAATATAACAGTGTTTAAAAGAGAACTGGATAAATTCCTGGGGTTAAGTCCATTAATGGATATTAGCCAGAATAGGTAAAGAATGGTGTCCCTAGCCTCTCTTTGTCAGAGGGGGGTGATGGATGGCAGGAGAGAGATCACTTGATCCTTATCTGTTAGTTTCACTCTCTCCAGAGCACCGGCCATTGGCCACTGTTGGTAGACAGGGTACTGGGCTGGATGAACCTTTGGTCTGACCCAATACAGCCATTCTTATGAGTAGAACTTTCATCTCTCCTGTCCTACCGATTGCTAGACTGTTGACAATAGGAGTGAAGACTGAACAGAATTTAACTTAGTCTTATTTGCTTTCAAGATAGCACTTTTGAAGTTATTAGGTAATTCAAACCACTAATTGAGTTTTTACAGTGCTGAGCATTAGGGATACTGGATTGTTTTTTAATATTTAACTGGCACTCTAGTTCTATCTCATAACACTAATGCTCTTAACCAGAAGTTAAGCAACTACACATCTGCAGTCAGAAAACAGTTGTGAAATTACAGAGGTGTGACTGAGCAGTTTAGACATAATCAACCCTCCCTCCTTCATTGTCCTTCTGACTAAGGACTTGGCTACACATGCAAATTATAGCTCAATAAAGCTGCCCACAGCACTCTACCTTACTAACCATCCTCACTGGCAAGGCATGTAGAGCGCTGTGACTCCGCAGCTGGAGCACTCCTGGTACTTCACCTCCTGGAGAGGAATGCTGGGGCACCAATGTAGATACCTAATGAGCTATGATTGGCCTCCAGAAGTGTCCCACAATGCCTGTTCTAACCACTCTGGTCATCACTTTTGAACTCTGCTGCCCTGTCCTCAGGTGAACAACCATCAGACCCGCCCTTCTAAACTCCCTGAGAATTTTCCAAGCCCAGCATAGCAAGGAGGGAGGAGGAGAAGGAAAAAAGTACCAGTGAGGGTGCTGAGGCAGGAGGGTGGGAGCAGACACACTCCAGAATCCTTCGAGGCATGCAGCCAGGAGCTCTTCTCATTCTTCTGTGTGCAAGAGACAGTCACTTGCCCCTTCTGATCTCAGACAAAATGCAACACTTAACAGAGGCAGCAATGTTCACACCAAACAGAGCAATGATTCCCCTGCACTTAAGGAGGGCAATCACAGCCCACCCTCTTATATATGAGGTAACAAAGTCCTGTGGCACCTTAAAGACTAACTATAAAGTTTTGAAGCATAAGCTTTCGTGGGCTAATACCCACTTCGTCGGATGCAAGCACTTTTCTATACCTGCCTCTGGACACTTCCACTGCTTGCATCCGACGAAGTGGGTATTAGCCCACGAAAGCTTATGCTTCAAAACTTTATAGTTAGTCTTTAAGGTGCCACAGGACTTTGTTACCTCTGCTATTCCAGACTAACATGGCTACCTCTCTGATTCTTGACTTCTTATATATGTTGCCCATGTTGCCACAGCACCTGAGGAAGTACAATTTATTTCAGCACTGCACAGGTTCTAGAACAGTGCACAGAGAGGCATCACTGAGCTTCCCCAGGTAAACAGAAATGGAGCAAGCTCTCTGTATCTCAAATACAGACACTGATATTGTAACCTGGTCATTACTTGGTCCATGTAAAAAGTGTGGGAGGAAAGGCACTTTGCACCCTTTGCACACCCATATAAGGTACCCATATAAAGGCCAAGCAGTCTGGTCGTATGTGAGCAAAGTGTCCAAGATAAGACCCCAAAATTACTAATTTAAGTCTACAACCATTCAGCATAAAGAAAAGTCAACATATGTGAACACCACAGGTAAAATCCTTGCCCTGATATGGTGAATGGGAGTGTTTCCATTGAGTTCAATAGCACTAGAATTTCACTCCCATATGCTTACATTCAGTAACTGCATCCTTATTTTTCCATTAACAGAGCATAAAGCTCTTGTATTTGTAAGTCGGGGTATGTTGCCCTCTAAGTGATGATAAAAATTGTCATCAGTAGGTTTGGCAAAGAAATTTAATTTAGTAGACTTGTATTCCAAAATAAAGTTGAATTACTTCACATTCCTATTTGTTTGCATAATGTTCCCCATCTCCTGAATCTGTGAAATGTCACTATAAAAATCTTTACTCTCAAACATCTAAATATCTTCTGAGTCAAGAAATGACAGTATTTTGTATTTTGTACATTGCATTCTAACTTAGATTTAGCTTTTATCTTGTGACTATAAATTGTTCATTTCTGAAAAGAAACACAGATTAACAAGAAAATTAAGTAGGGTTGATGCACATTCATGTGTGTACTTCAACTCCTTTTTGTTTCTGGAATATTCAAGGAACTGATTTTCAGTAATTTACAGTTCACAGGGGTAGGCAACCTTTCAGAAGTGATGTGCAGAGTCTTCATTTATTCACTCTAATTTAAGGTTTCCTGTGCCAGTAATACATTTTAATGTTTTTAGAAGGTCTCTTTCTAGAAGTCTACAATATATAACTAAACTATTGTTGTATGTAAAGTACCGTATTTTTCGCCCTATAAGACGCACTTTTTCTTCCCCAAAACGGGGGGGGGAAAAGTTGGTGCGTCTTATAGGGCGAATGCAAAAAAAAAAAAAAAAAGCGCCTCGCTCTCCCGTCCCCGCCGCGCGGGCGGGCTGCCGAGGTTCCCCCCTCCCCGCCGCGGGCGGGCTGGGCTGCCGGGAGCGTCCCGGTTCCCCCCTCCCTGCCGCGGGCGGGCTGCCGGGGTTCCCCCCTCCCCGCCGGACCAAAAAAAAAAAAAAAAAAGCGCCTCGCTCTCCCGTCCCCGCCGCGCGGGCGGGCTGCCGGGAGCGCGCCCGCGGCGGGGAGGGGGGAACCGGGACGCTCCCGGCAGCCCGCCCACGCGGCGGGGACGGGAGAGCAACGCGCTTTTTTTTTTTTTTTGGTCCGGCGGGGAGGGGGGAACCCCGGCAGCCCGCCCGCGGCGGGGAGGGGGGAACCTCGGCAGCCCGCCCGCGCAGCGGGGACGGGAGAGCGAGGCGCTTTTTTTTTTTTTTTTTTTTTTGGTCCGGATTTTTTATTAAAAAACGAGGGGGCGTCTTATAGGCCGGAGCGTCCTATAAGACGAAAAATACGGTAAATAAGGTTTTAAAAATATTTAAGAAGCTTCATTTAAAATTAAATTAAAATGCAGAGCCCCCCAGACCAGTGGCCAGGACCCAGGTAGTGTGAGTGCCACTGAAAATCAGCTTGTGCCATAGGTTGCCTACCCCATGTCCACTTGCAAAAATCCAGGGGCTGGGTACGGGTGGGAGGGGGGTTGTTTTTTGTTTTGCCTTCTAGTGGCTTTTTTTTATATATGACAAAGGTTGTCAGTCAAAATTCTCTCTCTCTCTCTCTCTCTCTCTCACACACACACACACACACACTCATATTTTGAATTGGAATTCCAAACCACCCTTGATTATACCAAGAGCAGGTGTTATGAGTTAAGCTAAAGAGATTTTCTTAGAGTGCTAATTACAGTAGCCAAGTTTCATTTGAAAAGGAAAAAAAAATCTTGAATACAGTGTTACAAATATTAAGCCTAAATTTGCCATCTTTGAATTCAGGCATACTTCACTCCACAAAAGATCCTATTGAAATTAATGAGCCTACTTGCAGAGCAAAATACTGCTCTATATGAGTATGAATGGCAGAATCAGGCCCTTGGCTTTTTCCTTTTAGGTTTTCCTTTTGGATTCTTTACTTCAGGTTGCATTCAGTTTGGTCACTGAGGGTTTTAATCTACAATGCAACGTTTTAGCCAGGAAGAAGCTGAGGACAATGAACAAATAAACATAATAGATAATGCTTTCTGTAATAAAATGAAAATGAACAAAATATATGGAAGCAAAATAGCAGCTGCAGCCAATAAGTAACTTCAAGACTGAGACTTTCGAAGCTGCCTAGGGTATATGGACACACATCCAAATATCCTAGATAGCTATGACATATACAGACAATCTGCCCCACAGACTGTAGTTTGCCCACTCCTGTTCTAAATTTAAAACATGGCTTTAGTTGGTGTTTGTGTATTTTTTTTCTTTATATATGAATTAGATACAATGCTCCTGTCAGCTAATTTCTAAGTTATCTGCAAAAAATCTAGAGTTTTCAGGTGCCTAAGAATCACGGTTAGATCCTCTCCCCCCCCCCCCCCCCCGACCCCTGCCCATCTGAAATGGTGCCTCCGGTGTAATTCCACTGATTTCAGTGAATTTATATAATCATAAAGCTGGTATAATGCGGTGGTGAATTAGGCCTCTTCTGTCTTTTTACTTTTTCATCCTTCTTCCTGGATTGAAAAGTTAAGGAGGCAAGTCTTGGAAATGGCTCTGTATATAATTTGTGTCCACAAGCAAAGCCAGAATGCAGACAGCAGAGTGCCAGAATCTTGAGAGTTATACTGTTTATACTGAAGCCTGTATCCTCTGGCTGCAGCATTTCAAGACTGCTGTTCCACACAACAGCTGTAAAGTATCAAGGCTCTTGCAACCTATCCACCTATTCATCTCCAGTTAGACCAATTAGCTACAAATGCTAAAACACCACAAAGCATTGAACACTTTCTTCACATTAGTGCAAAGAATTTAAGCTGACTACAAGTTTCTGGTCTCAGGCTGCTATTGCCTCCCTAGCAGTACGGCCCCCGCCCTTGGTATCTTGTAGTGATAGAGTTAATGAAAATCCAAGAAGCATTCCAAAGATAGCCATGCAGAATGAGAGTAACCTTAGCATTGTTTTCTTAGAATCTCAACTTGCCAATGAGGCAAACTGAAGTAATGCACTCTGTCAACATGTAGTATGCAACATAAATGGGCTCACTTGTCCATCTGTTAGTGAAACGTGTAAAAATGCAGCTATTTTACCAATGTTAGATAAAATACAATTCAGGCACAACCAGCTTGACTTTTTATTTAAATATAGTTCTTTACATTTATTTCAACTATTTTTAGATTACTGATGAAAAAAATCTGAGTTAAAATTGCAATTTAATGTAACTCATTTACATATCACCATCTCTTTACATGAGTCAGTCTTGGATTAAAGTCACATTGATGGAATTAAAATACTTGGGAGCTAACACTTTGAATGGTGAAAAAAATTCATTTCCATATGCTACTTCTTGTTTCAGCCAATAATATATTATTATTCTTTTATAGTCAGAGGTGTTTGGATTAGCTAAACTGATACAGATCAGACAAGTGGTCACAAGTTTACTGACAGCAAGTTTACTGACAGCTTGATCTGGACTTCTTAGACAAACTTTATGGAGCCAGACTTGTCATATGAGTTACTTCTACAAGCCTCATATAAATATACACAGGATGCATTAACAACGTGCTTTTCCTTTTCTAAAGAATTTTAAATTAATCTTGAGCAAAAACAAAAGTTCATTCAGTACATTTTGATGTTTTTCATCCCTTTGGGGAAGCATTTCCCTTCCACTGATCTGCACTGACCCTCCCTCTTCTCAACCCTCTCATCCCCTTTTTTCCATACTCTTCTTCACACCTCCTATATAAAGTGTCTCCTGTACCGTAACAGTCTCTCTTTTCTTGTCCTCCAGGGACCATCTTCCTTCCAAATCTCTCCTTAAAACCCAACTCTTCAAGCATTTTGCCTCCCTTCCTCTGATCAGTATTAATCCTCACACCTTCCCTCTGTTATCCCTATATTTGATGTTGTGACTGTCTAATTTAGGCCTGGTTTACACTTAAAATTTGTACCTATACAATTACTACGTCAATTAAGGGTGTGTGGGGGGGTTTGTTTTGTTTTACTGAAACAGTTTTATAATTGATGCAGCTGTACTGCTTCAAACTTCCTTATGCCAGTATAGCTTATTTCTTCTTCCTGTATGGGAACAGCCATATCTGTATAAGGCATCTTTATAACACTATAACTGCATCAACAGTAGGATCTTTGTAGTGCATTAACTATACTGGTATAGTTTAAAACCTACAATGTTCTAGGGCATGTCTTCACTATGACTTAACGTCGACTTTAACGACATTAAGTCGAATTAAACGTGTACCTGTCTTCACATACATGCCATTAAAGTCGATTTAAAGGGCCCTCAAAATCGACTTTGTAACTCCTGCCTGACGAGAGAAGTAGCGCTAAAATCGACATTTCAAGGTCGATTGTGGACTAGTGAAGACGCAACTGACATTAATAGCCTCCAGAGGCTGTCCCACAATGCTCCATTCTGACCGCTCTGGACTGCCTCACTGCTCCACTGTGACTGCTCTGGACAGCACTCTCAACTCGCTGCTCTGGTCAGGTAGACAGGAAAAGACCCAGGAACATTTGAATAGCATTTCCTGTTTGGTCAGCGTGGCCAGCTCACCTGCACAGCTCAGTCGCCAGCTCAGTCGCCATTCAGAGCAATTAGCAGCACAAGCCGCCATGCAGAGCTCAGCATCACAAGACTCCATGCAGAGCTCAGCTGCCCTGGAGACCAGCCAGAGAAGAAGAGCTCCAGCATGGTCCACTCGTGAGGTGTTGGATCTGATCGCTATCTGGGGAGAGGAATCCGTGATGTTGGAACTCCACAACAACAAACGGAATGCCAACACGTTTGCCAGGGTCTCCAAGGCCATGCTGGAAAGGGGCCATAGCAGGGACGCCCAACAGTGCCGCGTGAAAATTAAGGAGCTGAGGCAAGCGTTCCAGAAAGCCAAGGAGGCAAACGGACGCTCAGGGGGCGTGCCGCGGACATGCCGGTTCCACAATGAACTAAATCAGATAATGGGGGGTGCCCCCACCACTATCGCACCGGTATGCGTGGACTCCACCGATGGGATAATCGTCAGGGAGGAGACTGATTCTGATGAGGACGACCATGAGGAGGAGGGAAATTTCACGGAGCAGCAGGAGGCCAGCGGAGAAACCGTGTTAGCAGACAGCCAGGAGCTGTTTATCACCCTACAGCCAGCACCCTCCCAAGCCTCCCAGGGGGGTAAGTGTTTCTTTTTAAGGGATTACATGACGCGTGATTTTTTAAAGGAAGCATTTATTAATAGCGTGCTTTCATTGCTGGTCAGTTTCTACTCAAAGAGTCTGTCAATATACTCCGGGATTGACCGGAAGTCCTCCGCGGACATTTCAATGAAGCTATCCAGGAGGTAGCGATGAATCTTCCGCAGCAGATTTCTGAGGAGAGCCACCTTATGTGGTCCCCCGTGATAGGAGACCATCCCACGCCACAAAAGTAGTAAGTAGTCTGGTATCATTGAGCAGGCTAGCATTGCGGCGAATGGACCAGGGCTTTGCATGGAGGCAAGGAGCATGCGCTCTCTATCTCTCTGAGAAATTCTCAGCAAAGTGATGTCATTCATGGTTGCCTGTTTGAAATACGGACTGCAATTAGTAGGGAGATAAAGATTCCCAGCTTCAAAGTACTCTTTTCTGCTGAAGACCGACCAACCGCCCCCCCCAAAACGCTCACCCGCCCCCCCTTCCCACCAGCCCGTAGCGGTAGCTAGCAGGGAATCTGAACAGTCTGCAAGCGGATTGCTTCCACTTCAGATCCAACGCGCACCCAACCACCCCCCCATCAGCCCGAAGCGGTAGCTAGCAGGGAATTTCAACAGTCTGCATGTGGTTTGCCTCCGCTGAAGAGCCCCAACCAGCCCTTAGCCGTTAGCGAGAGATTTTTGGGCTTTGTTTTGCAGTTTGCGGTTCAGTGGGAGCCACACGGTGGGGGGAAGGGGGTGGGGTTACTCTACAATATGCAAGTGCTGCTTTTAACTTACCATGGCCGGCTGCACGGTGATTTCAGAAGCCGTGTTGGGCTGAGGCACGCGGTGTCTGAGATGCTCCGACTTTTCTGTTAGCTATTCACTCACTTTTAGGTGTAGAACATGATCTTGTACAGAAATCATATCAGGCCTCTGAATACTGAGGTTGCAAACGGCATAGTACTCCCATTGTGTACCGTCCGAGACTGCATCTGCCTCCTAACCTTGAATGTATCTGTCTCATAACTTTCAAACTTTCTTTGCCCACATTTTCCCACAGATGAACAATTATCTCAGAATCCCCTGTCCTGCTCCTCCCGCCGTGCATCGCAGATACGAAAGTGTAAAAAGAAAACGCGAACGTGCAATGATATGTTCAGTGAACTACTGGAGAACTCGCGCACTGAGGCAGCCCGCCAGACGGAATGGAGGGAAAGATTGATACAGGCAAGGCAGGAATCGAGAGCCGCAGCAGAAAAGAGGGAAGAAATGTGGCTGCAGCGACAGGACCGCGAAGAAAGACGCATGGATGCTTTGCTCCGTATAATGGAGGACCAAAGCAACATGCTGCGCTCTCTGGTGGAGCAGGGCCAAAGATCACCTCTGCAGCCCCTGTGTAACCACCTCCCCCGCTCCCCGACTCCCATAGCTTCCCCACCCAAACGCGTGGTGAGAACCCGGGGGGGCAAGCTCCGTGGACTGACCCACTCCACCCCACAAGCCAGCACAAGCAGCAGCAGGCTGACGTTCTCTGAAAACTTTTAAAAGCTGCTGTGTCTTGGGGCCCCCCCCTCCTCTCCCCCCTCCTCTGTCCGCTCCTCCCCCAGTGCGACTGCTGGTTTCCCTCCAGGCTACCATGGCAGTGATCCCCTGTATTTGTATTTCTGATGAATCAATAAAGGAACCATGATTTTTAAAACAGTGAATTTATTTCCTCTGCAAGCATGGGGAGGGGGGAGGGAAAGAGGGTGCAAGGACAGCAGGCTTAGAGCAGAGCAAGGGAGCAGGTTCTCAAACGCCATGTCGGGCACTCATAAAACTGTCTTTCAAGGCGTCCTTGAGGTGCAGCGCGCCCTGGTGCGCTCTTCTACTTTCCCTGCTGTCTGGCTGCTGGTAAGTAGCAGACAGTAAATTTGCCTCTGCCTCCCAGCCCGCCATAAACATTTCCCCCTTGCTCTCACAGAGCAAGCAGCAATAACAATAGGGATATTTCTCTCGCTGATGTCTGAGCGAATCAGTAACGAACGCCATCTCCCCGTCAGACAGCCAAATGCACACTCTACGGCCATTCTGCACTTGCTCAGCCTGTAATTGAACAGCTCCTGACCCCTGTCCAGGGCTCCTGTGTAGGGTTTCATAAGCCAGGGCATTAGGGGGTAGGCTGGGTCCCCAATGATAACGATTGGCATTTCCACCACCACCACCCCCACGGAAATTTTCTGGTCGGGGAAGAAAGTGCCTTGCTGCAGCTGTCTAAAAATCCTAGAGTTTCTGAACACACGAGAGTCATGAAGCTTTCCCGGCCACCCCACGTACAGGTTGGTGAAACGTCCCTTGTGGTCAACCACTGCTTGCATGACCATTGAATAATATCCCTTCCAGTTTCTGTACTCGGCGGCCTCGTAGTCCGGTGCCAGGATAGGGATATGAGTCCCATCTATAGCCCCACCACAGTTAGGGAATCCCATGGCGGCAAAGCCATCTATTGTAGCTTGCAGGTTTCCGAGGTTTATAACCCTGGGTAGCAGCTGCTCGACGATTGCCCTGCTTACTTGCATCACAGCAGACCCCACTGTAGACCTACCCACCCCAAACTGATTCGCGACTGACCGGTAGCTGTCTGGCGTTGCAAGCTTCCAGAGGGCTATCGCCACTCACTTCTCAACTGTGAGGGCCGCTCTCATTCTTGTATTCTCGCGCCGGAGGGCCGGGGACAGCAAGTCACAAAGTTCCATGAACGTGCCCTTTCGCATGCGGAAGTTTCTGAGCCATTGGGAGTCATCCCAGATCCGCAGCACTATGTGATCCCACCAGTCCGTGCTTGTTTCCCTGGCCCAGAATCGGCATTCGATGGCATGAGCCTGCCCCATTGCCACCAAATTAGACAGATTGTCAGTCGCCCTACTTCCAAAAACGTCAGTGTCCCTGTCCCTGCTGTGCACGTCCAGGTCCATCTCCTCCTCACTGTCGTCGGGTTCCAGAAAGCGCAGTTATCCCCGGATCGCATTCCTCTGCAGACGGTGCAGCATGAAATCCGCAACTGTGATCGAGGTCCTCACAGCGGCCATTACTGCAGCCGTGGCATCAGCGGGCTCCATGTTTGCAGTGCTATGGCGTTAGCGTGGCGCGGAGAAAGGGCGCAAATTATGGGATGCCTACCCACAGTGCACCGCTCATAATGGGGGTCGGCAGCACGGAAAAAGGGCGCGAAATTTGGAAATGCCTACCCATAGTGCAGCACTCGAAATGGTGCCTGCTGGGGGCTCCGGGAACTGTGGGATAGGTACCCACAGTGCAACGCTCGTTATGTCGACGTTTGCAAAAGTTGTGCGGACAGACACTGTCGACTTGCTGTGCTTTGCTGTGCTAGTGGGGACACACAAAATCGACTGTATACAGTCTGCTTTACAAAATCGAATTAAAGGAAATCGACTTACTGCTGTAGTGAAGACATACCCCTAGTGTTAACTGTAAATCCCTCGGGACAAGAAATCTATCTAAGGGCTCGTCTACACTACCGGACGGATGGGGTTGATTTATCGTTTATGGTATAGGCCAGATAAATTGACCGCTGATTGCTCTAGCGTCAACTTTGGTACTGCACCTCAACCTCAATGAAAAGCGCAAGGGGAATTGATGGGAGAGTGTCGACACACCGCAGTGAAGACACCTTGGTAAGTAGATCTAAATACATCAACTTCAGCTATGTTATTCAAGTAGCTGAAGCTGCGTAACTTAGATCGATCTCCCTCTTCCCCCCATAGTGTAGACCAGCCCTAAGGCTTAACCATACCCCAATCTTCAACACAGTGAATATAAAGGTCTGCCTATGCAAATAAGATTTCAGGACTGATACCTATATTTGTAAAGCACCACAAACATTTCTAACTTCCACTGTTTGATTTTCATGACTTCCACTGCTTGCATCCGACGAAGTGGGTATTAGCCCACGAAAGCTTATGCTTCAATACTTTAGTTAGTCTTTAAGGTGCCACAGGACTCTTTGTTACCTCTGCTATTCCAGACTAACACGGCTACCTCTCTGATTCTAAACATTTCTAGATTATCACAATAAAGCATATTTACATGCAAATGTTTGTTACTAATGATACTATACATTACAACATCTTTATTTTGCATAGCATCTTTCAAACAAGAACAACAAAGCTTTACAGAGTTAAATAGCAACAAAATAAAAACAATAGCAGGGAGAGAAGTTAAAATATACGCATGGAAATAGTAAGATATTTTCAGATGAGAGTTGAAAATTGATGGAGATTTCAAAGGGGGAAAGATTTCAAAGGGTGAAATTGATGGAGATTTCAAAGGGGGAGTTGATCCAAATGGCAGGAGAAACAGAAAAAAATAGCTGTTGTGTCAATGGTTGTCAGAATGTTTGAACAGAGAGATAAAAAGCCAGTGTTTATAAATAAAGGGGAGTGGAGGGCATAGAGTAATATAATGTGTAGGAGACTGTAACAAGTTCATAGAAAGTTCTAAAAACAAGGAGGACAACTTTGAAGTTGATACTGAAATCACTAGGGACTCAGTGGAGTTGTTTGAAATTGAGCTGATAAGGTTATAGTTTTCTGTACCTCCGAGAAGGCAGACAGCAGCATTTTTCCCCTGCTGCTTTCTGGAGAGCTGAAACTTGACTACACCATGAAGTTGCAATATTTAAAAAGAGAAGTGATGAAGGCATATTTGAGAACGATCCATGTTTTCCTATGGAATCCATAGATTCCAATATGTTCTGCTCCAATTTGATTTATTCAAGTAAAGGAGGATTGCCTGCTAGGACCTGTAATGCCTTGCAACCTACATCTCTATATAAAATACTAGCAAAAATACCCGGCGTTGCTCGGGGTATTTGTAATTGGAAACTGGGATGTAAAAAGAGGGGGGAGGGGGCAGAGAGCTGAGCAAGTGCAGGGTCCGTTGGAGGGGGGTATTATGACATCATAACTATGTCACAGAGAACAGCAGGTGTTAACCTGCTGCCCAGCTGATGTTAATCGGCTTTAAAGAATTTCACCCCTGGGGGGCGTCAGAGGTGAGATTTGACAAATTTTCGATTCTTACCCTGATTAGGACCCTCAAGCGTATAACTGTACCAAATTTCAAGTCTCTAGCTCAAACGGTGTGGAAGGAGTAAGGGAACATACATACACACACGCACGCATACACACACACACGCATACACCATTTAACTTTTATATATATAGATGAGGACAACTACAAATTAGGTATCTGTCAGTCTCCTGGACAGGCCTCTGTTTGGCAAAGCTCATGCACCCCTGATTTAAAAGAAGGATCAAGCCCTGAATGTACCAGTTGTCCTGTAATATCATAGTGCCCGTTTACTAAATATTAAAACAAGCATTGTTTATTCTTTCGTGCCTCCAATCTCTCACCTATAAAGCTAGACAAAACCACTAAAAATAGCCATTGGGTATTGTCATAGACTCTTGGAAAAGCAATTCAAGTTTACTAGTCTAAGGTCTTGCCCACACACCGTTGTACCAATAAAACTGAAGGTACAATTTTATACTTAGGGCTGGTCTTCACTACGGGGGGGGATCGACTGCAGATACGCAACTTCAGCTGCGTGAATCACGTAGCTGAAGTTTGCATATCTCCAGCCGACTTACCTGCCGTCCTCACGGCAGTGGCAGTCGGCAGTACGCTCCCCCCGTCGACTCCAGCTTGCGCCTCCCAGCAAGCTGGAGTTCAGGAGTCCACGGGGGCACCGCGGGTGACCGATTTCTCGCATCTTCACCAGACGTGAGAAATCGATCGCTAACAGATCGATCGCTACCTGCTGATCCGGCGGGTAGTGAAGACCAGCCCTATATTACATTGACAATTGGGGAGCAGGGGGAGGAGTGTGCAGTGTAGACATGGGCTTAAAATGTGTGTTACTGGATTTCTTTTCAGTCGGGTCCTTGTGGAATATTAGGGCACAGTGATTAGTCTCACACTGAGAAGTGAAAATGGTGATACTAGGACTCCTTCTGCATCTCCCCAGAGTCTTGCTCCGAGAAAGCTCTACATCTCCGTATTCTTCAGAGCTGTACCTGCATGCTTTAAACCATTGGTTCTCAAAGTGGGGGTCGGGACCCCTCTGGGGGTCGCGACCTGGTTTGGCAGGGGTCGTGAGCCCCTGCTGCCTGCAGCCCCTGCCGCGGGCTGCTGGCATCTGGTGCCCCCGCGAGCTCAGTCCCGGTCGCGGCGGGCTCCCTGCGCTCCCCTGGCTGGCTCCAGGCACCCCCGCTAGCCAAGCCCGGTCACGGCAGGCACCCAGAGCCCTCACAAGCTCAGGTCGGTCACGGCGGGCTCCCGGCGCCCCCACCCCCACCCCCGGCTGGCTCCATGCACCCCATCTCCCGGTGGCCCCAGGGGGCTGCTGGAACCCCCCACCCCCTAGCCCACCCCCTAAGGGGGGGTCGCGCTTAGGGGCCTGGTGCCCAAAAGGGGTCACCAATACAAAAAGTTTGAGAACCACTGCTTTAAACAGAGTTTTGCCAGATAGTCTCAGCTGCAGTGGTGAGTCCTGGAAATAGAGGCAGTGGCTGAGAAGGTGCAGGCACATCCCATATTCTTTGTATTGTAAATCTCTCTCTTTATCTCTGTGTAATGTCCCTTTTATCAATTACTCCCAGTTCAGCCCCTATTATTTCAGCACTGAAGTACCATCCAAGGGCAAAGTGCTTTGCTCCTTCTCCATGCACTGCATAATTACACTGCATTTGTGCGATATCAGATGTTACAGCGAGTGCCAGCAGTAGCATGAAGCAAGATAACCACTTAATATAATCTAACAGTAACTTGGCAGCTGTGCTCCTGAAGGGTAGTAGTGACACACAGACCTACACTCCTGCATGTCTGATAGGAAACTAACCAAAACAAAGGAGAGACGCTAGGATGAAGGGAGGAGAGTAATCTGTGTAAAATGTAAACAAACAACTGGAGCCACCAGTGTAGTCTCACAGCTTAGACTGTAGCTAGACCATAACATTCCACAGGAGTATATGCATTACTCAGGCCATTTTCTGTTTATTTTCTTTACAAAGGTTAGAAGGTTTTTAAGAACCTTTATATGTTCTGGAAGGGACAATGGAGGCAAGTCAGATCTCTAGTTATTAATGTTTCTAGTTTTAAAATGCTATAATATGATGTAAACAGAATCATTAGAAATCTCTATTCAGAACATGTCCATTTATTTATATATTGAGTTTTTCATTATTTAAAACACTATTCAGAAAGTTTAACTTTTTTTAACCTTTTGGCACCTGAAACTTTTTAATTACATATTATTATAGAATCATAGAAGATTAGGGTTGGAAGAGGCCTCAGGAGGTCATCTGGTCCAATTCCCTGCTCAAAGCAGGACCAACCCAACTAAATCATGCCAGCCAGGGCTTTATCAAGCCAGGCCTTAAAAACCTCTCAGGCCTGGTCTACACTAGCGGGGAGGGTTGACCTAAGATACGCAACTTCAGCTACGTGAATAAAGTAGCTGAAGTCGACGCATCTTAGGTCGATTTACCTGCCGTCCTCACAGCAGCAGCAGTCAGCGTCGGGCTCTCCTGTTGACCCCAGCTTGCGCCTTTTGGTGAGCTGGAGTTCCGGAGTCGACTTTGGGGACTGATTTATTGCGTTCTGACGAGACGCGATACATCGATCCCCAACAGATCGATCTCTACCCGTCAGTCCAGACAGTAGCGTAGACAAGGCCTCAAAATGGAGATTTCACCACCTCTCTATGTATCCCATTCCAGTGCTTCACCACCCTCCTAGTGAAATAGTTTTTCCTTATGTCCAACCTAAATCTCCATCACTGCAACTTGAGACCATTGCTCCTTGCTCTTTCATCAGTTTAGCTCCATCCTCTTTGGAACCACCCTTCAGATAGTTGAAGATTGCTATCAAATCCCCCCTCACTCTTCTCTTGGTCAAACTAAATAAGCCCATTTCCCTCAGCCGCTCCTTGTAAGTCATGTGCCTCAGACTCTAATCATTTTCAATCAATTCATATAAATTATTTCAATCAATTAATTACATTGATTTAATTGAAAGTTAATTGATATGAATCAATCATATCAATTCATTACAGATTATTAAATGTACAAAATATGCCACAAAGGAAATATTCTGAAGCATGTGATGTTTTGCTTTAAATTCAGAGGCTAATTCAGGTTTCTGAATCAAGTTGAGAGGAGCTGCCACTTCATTTGTAAGTAAAATCTTATTGCTTTTTCAAACTGAAACATACAATGCTGATATCACACAGTTCTCTCCACTGTACATCAGAACAAAATGTCAGTACATCGGTGCCTTTCCTACTGGTGTAATGGAAAATCTAAATCAAGGAGATGAACAGAGGGAGGAAAGGGGAGGAAAAGTGCAGCTACTGCTTCTGACGTGCTCGATCTTGCTCTCTCTCTATCTCTCTTTTCTTTCCACTGAGGTCAGGACCAGGCATTGAACAAACAAATGTCTAATCACAAAGATCCATTCTACTATCCAAGGGCAGGAGATTTATGTCCATAACTCCCACTAGTGTTACTAAAAGAAGTTCTGCTCTCCATTACGTGAGAATTGCATCCACGTAAACAAGAGCAGAATTTCTCCCAACAGTTTAAAAAAAATAATCACACAGTAGTTAAGACATTTTTGAAAAGCCACCATTTTTGTGCACCATATCAGGCCAAGAGTATGTGCCACGCTCCTGCTGCTCTACAGCAGTTGACTAGCAAACACTAGTTCTACCACTGACTCACTATGGGATCTCTAGTTAAATCACCTAATCTTGGTGTGTCTCATTTATACTTTTGTAAAATTACCCACTGGCCTGTGAATCTTAATTAATTCTCCCCTTAGACATGAGTACAGCTCATCATTTTAGGAGAGTTGTGCATGTGTATCATGCTTATAACTGAGGGCTTGATTACACTGGCACTTTATAGCGCTATAAAGCCACCAGGAGTGCTATAACTCCCTACCCATCCAGACTGGCGAGGCACGTAGAGCGCTATAAATCCATGGTTATACTGGTCCTGGTAATCCTCCTTGCCAGAGGATTAACAGCTGTAGCATATTGGGTGCTACGCTTTAGCTCCAATGTAAACAGGTAGTAACAATACTGCGCTTTGAATGATCTCTGGAACCGCCCCTAAGCTATTTAAGCCAATCAAGCCTCTGTTCCCTTTGTTTTGAACTTGGCTGGAGGAATGTGGAAGTACCTTTTCAGAGGTTATCTGCAACTCAGCAAACCAACAATCCAAATTTTTACCAAGTGAGCGAGAGAGAAGCAGAAGTGTAGGAGGCATTGCATTTTACAGACAATTTGCTGACACACTCTCAGCACTTCAAAAATCCACTTGCTCTCTCCCTCCACATACACACAATACACTCCCCCTCACCCTCCTCATTTGAAAAGCACATTGCAGCCAGCTGAATGCTGGGATAGCTGCCCATAATGCACCGCTCCCCATGCCGATGCAAGTGCCGCAAATGTGGCCACGCCAGTGTGGTTGTGGCTGTGAGTGTGGACATGCTGGAGCGCTTTCCCTGGAACTGTATCTGAAGGTGGGTATAACCAAAACCACTATAAAGCTGTAAGTGTAACCAAGCCTTGAGATCCTTAAAGGAAGGATTCTCTAAAAGCACAAAATGTTATTACCACCATCATCATCCTCAAAGCTCTATACATTCCTGGTGATTTTGTAAACAGCTATTCACAAAAATGAGGATGGAGAGGGAGCGAAGAGAGAGAGATTTTTGCATATCTTCAACTAGAAATACAGGGGAGGGGAAACTGATTACTAAATCGATCTGATTCTCTCAAAGACATCTGCCATTGTTAAGGATAAAGGAAAAGATTAATAGAGATAGAAGTAAGTTCACTCTTTTAAGAAGGTCTGACAAACGTTAGAGGGGTAAATATTAAAAGGAGTTGACATTGTCTTGGTAACAATCCTTTTTAAATTGTTGTATTTTAGAAATGATTTCAAATTAATTTCAACACCAAAGAATAACCTATTTACTTAAGCTTTTTTCCTGAAGGCTTGGATTAAGGTGAGTAAGAGATTCTTTGCTCTAGACATCAGTAAATTTCATCAGTTGAGAAGGAAACGATGCATTTTATGTACCGTATTTTTCGTCCTATAGGACGCTCCGGCCTATAAAACGCCCCCTCGTTTTTTAATAAAAAAGCCGGACCCAAAAAAAAAAAAAAAAAAAAAAAAGCACCTCGCTCTCCCGTCCCCGCCGCGCGGGCGGGCTGCCGGGAGCGTCCCGGTTCCCCCCTCCCCGCCGCGGGCGGGCTGCCGGGAGCGTCCCGGTTCCCCCCTCCCCGCCGTGGGCGGGCTGCCGGGCACTCCCGGCAGCCCGCCCGTGGCGGGGAGGGGGGAACCGGGACGCTCCCGGCAGTCCGCCCGCGGCGGGGAGGGGGGAACCTCGGCAGCCCGCCCGCGGCGGGGAGGGGGGAACCGGGACGCTCCCGGCAGCCCGCCCGCGGCGGGGAGGGGGGAACCGGGACGCTCCCGGCAGCCTGCCCGCGGCGGGGAGGGGGGAACCTCGGCAGCCCGCCCGCGGCGGGGAGGGGGGAACCGGGGCGCACATTCGCCCTATAAGACGCACCAACTTTTTCCCCCCCGTTTTGGGGAAGCAAAAGTGTGTCTTATAGGGCGAAAAATACGGTAGTTTTAGAACAGACACTCACTTGGGCCATGATTCAGAAAAACACTTAAACTTGTGCTTCAATCATCCCTATTCAGGCAGCATTTAAGCAGGTCCTTACAGTTAAATAGATGTTTAAGACTTTGGTTACACTACAGGATTATAGCGCGTTTGGTTATAGCACGTCCCATATACAGCAATAGGTATTGCGCTAGGGCGTGTGCACACCTAGACCCGCCAGCGCTAAAGCATGGCCACATTTGCGGGGCTTCTGGCGGCATTGAGAGTAGCGCAATAGGGCAGGTATCCCACAGAGCACCTCTTCCCAATCTGGCACATTGCCTTGTGGGAAGGGGGCCGTCACTTGCGGCCATTCTGCATCCTGTTCCACCTCCCCGTGATGCTTTGTGTCATATCCCAGCAATCCCTGTGTTTCCGTCCACCTCGGGCGCCATCTCTCAATGGTTTCAGCAAGGCACGCGCGCTCCATCGTCCGTTTTCATGTGCCCTAATGGATTACGAACTGCTGAGGAGCATGCTGGCGAGTGTCGCCAGCACAACTCTCTGCGTGGCAGAGTTTTTTCTTGAAAGGGAACCTGATAGTAGTGATGAGTCTGGAGAGGAACTTGAGATAGAGCCGAGGAACAAATTGGACACTAAACTGCTCATTGCTTTAACGGACATGCTCACGACCGTGGAACGCCACTTCTGGGCATGGGAAACGAGCACTGACTGGTGGGATCGCATCGTTTTGCAAGTGTGGGATGATGAGCAGTGGCTGCAAAACTTTCGCATGAGAAAAGCCACTTTCATGGGACTGTGTGCTGAACTCGCCCCCGTCTTGCAGCGCCAGGACACCAGATTGAGAGCTGCCATCCCGGTGGAGAAGCGGGTGGGTATAGCACTCTGGAAGCTGGCCACCCCAGACAACTACCGATCGGTGGCCAACCACTTTGGGGTGGGAAAGTCGACCGTTGGGATATGAGCTGATGCAAGTGTGCAAGGCCATTAATCGCCTCCTGCTATGAAAAATCGTGACTCTTGGTGACGTGCGTGACATCGTGGCTGGATTTGAGCAGATAGGTTTCCCTAACTGTGGAGGGGCAATCGATGGGACCCATATACCTATTCTGGCGCCCAACCACCTAGCAGAAGAGTACATTAACTGAAAGGGGTACTTCTCCATGGTTCTCCAGGCGCTTGTGGATCACCGTGGGCGTTTCACTGACATTAATGCAGGCTGGTCGGGAAAGGTGCATGACGCACGCATCTTCCGCAACACCGTCCTGTTCAGGAAGCTGCAAGAAGGCACTTTTTTCCCAGACCAGAGGATCACCGTGGGGGAAGTTGAAATGCCCATTGTGATTCTTGGCGACCCCGCTTACCCTCTAATGCCCTGGCTCATTAAACCCTACACAGGGAGCCTGGACAGCAGCCAGGAAAGGTTCAACTACAGGCTGAGCTGCTGTCAAATGACTGTGGAGTGTGCTTTTGGGCGTCTGAAGGCCAGCTGGAGATGTCTTTATGGGAAGCTAGACTTGGCAGAGGGAAGTATCCCCACGGTTATTTCCGCGTGCTGTGCCCTACATAATCTCTGTGAGCGGAAGGGCGAAGGCTTCACCATGGCATGGACCTCAGAGGTTCAACAGCTGGAGGCCATGTATGCACAGCCAGAGAGCAGGGCTCTTAGAGGGGCCCAGCGCGAGGGTACAAGGATCAGGGATGCCTTGAGGGAGCATTTTGAGGCCGAAAGCGAGTTCTAATGGGAATTGCAGAGGGAGGGAGGGAGCAGTCTGTTAATAGGATAAGGCGTTTGCTTTTCTGTACCTATTAGATACATATGTGCACCGAATACAGAAACCCATTTATTAAAAAGAATTAATTTATTGAACAGCTTTCTCAGAATTTGAAATAAAAGTTGAAAAACAGTAAAATGTATGGGGGGGGGCAGTTGGGGTGGGAAGGGGTCAGTCAGATATTGACGTATGTCCTGGACTCATAACCTGCAACGCCCTCTGAATTGCTGTGTTCCCCCAACCCCATTTGTGCAGGGCGATGATTATTTTTATTAGGGGTTGAGTGCAGTGGATAAGGGTGCTAGGTCTGTGGGTTGGTCGGTGAAGAGAGGGGGGTTGGAGGCAGCCGTGGGTGGTAATAACCAGGCAGCTGTTGATAGTGGCCTGAAGGGGACAGAGGGCCATAAGGGGAAGGGTTAAGGGGCAACTGACAATGGGGGTGGTAAGCAGGGGGCTGCTGCTCCTGAATGGCAGCGATGCGCTGCAGAGTCTCTACTTGCAGCTCTAATATTCTAAACAGCTTGTTAGCGCGCTGTTCGTGAGCCATCTCCCTCAACTGCATCTGTTCCTCCCTCCGTTCCTCCCTCTGCTTCCTCTCCTCCTCCCTCCGGTTGCTCTCATTCTCCCGCCATTGCTGTGCAATGCGTTGTCCGTTGATTCCTGTTCCATAGACTTGCTTCAAAAGATCTTCCTTGGTCTTCCTTGGTCTGTTTTTTATCCTCTTTAGCTTCTGAGCAACAGATAAGACTGGTGACGTTGATGTCAAGGACAAACCTAGTGAAAGTTACAAGTTCACAGTTAAAACACAAGATCCCCTTGTTTGCAACAGACAGTATTAGGGAGTCCCACGCATTCCATGAATCTCTGTGCAGTTCCCCTGTCCGACAAAGCAGTAGCATACACAGAGCACACAGAGGTACCCACGGAGCCCCGGGCATGGTGAGTCGCGGGGACAATGACTGTTTCCCTGCCTTGCTGTACTATGGTTGGGGGGAGCGGAGGGCATTTGTGGGAACTGCACTCTGATGAGCACTGTCCCAACATTCTGTGTAGGTGTTCGTACTGGAAGATATCTCGCTGCTGCGGGTGATGGAGCAAGACAGGGTGGGGATTCTAATAAGATGCGGCTTCCGCCCAGAGCCATACGTGGCTTGCATCTGTGCAGCAATGCTCCCCCCACCCCTCTTATAACAGTGGCAGGGACTGGTGACCGTGGCTGGGACAGCGAACATGCTGGCTCTCCCGCGAAACCTGCGCAGGCACATTGCAAGAGCTCTTATTGAGACCTTTAAAGAAATCACTGATGAGGATTACCGTGATGTGATAGACTACATCAATGCACTATTCCACATGTAGGCAAGCATGCAGCAAGCATCCCTTTCCACCCTCACCAAAGCTGTCTGCCTTCCCAATAGAAAAGTAGCTGTACCTGCGCAAACCGGTGCTGCTGCCCTGCCCCCCGCAACCGCTGGACGCTGTGGCTGGCTCTGGCTGCACTCTGGGTTTGAGAAGAGTTCCTGGCTGCATGTGTCCTGTGACTCTTCTGTGCCCTGGGTCGCGGTCGCCTCCTTCTCCTCCTCCTGGTCCTCTCCGTCGTTCTCCTCTCCGCCCTGCTCCTCTCCGGCCTCCTTTCCCCCCCCGCCCATTCAGTGGTGGGCTGGGGAGAAGTGTCCTGGGTGTTCGCTGGAGTGCACGTTGGATCACCACCAAGTATCGCGTCCAGCTCCTTGTAGTATTTGCAAAACACAGGGGCTGCCCCAGAGTGGCTGTTTGCGTCGCGGTCTCTGCAATAGGCAATCCTAAGTTCCTTTACTTTTGCCCAGCACTGCAGAGTGTCCCGGTCATGGTCTCTGTCCTTCATGGCCCGTGATATCAGGCCATATGTATCGTAATTCCTGCGGCTAGACTGCAGCTGAGACTGGACAGCCTCTTCCCCCCACAACTGATGAGGTCCAGCAACTCATGATCGAACCACGGTGGAGATCGCTTATTGCGAGGAGGCATGGCACGTTGAGTCATGACCAAGCAAAATGGTTACCCGAGGAGCACTCCACGCCTGGCTGTAGCAAACAGGAAGGGGATTTTCAAATTTCCTTGGGATTTTAAAGGGCGGGTCTGACGTGTGGTCACCTGAAGATGCGACAGAAGAGTTTGAAACTAATGGCTCGAACGGGAATTATGGGCCAGGCTGGAGGCTCATTAACGCGCAATGGGTGTTCATATTCGCGCTGTTGCGCTACAGCGGTAGCACAACAGCCCTTATTCCCCGTGCGGAGGTGGTTTACCACGAGCGCTATAAACTCAGGCAACAGGTTTTCAGGACTGGAGGACATTGGGTCTGATACTCAGTTACTCTATTCTTGCACGTGGGGCAGATATCGATGGTGGCAGTGTGATTCAAAAGTGGCTTTAAGCCACCTTTGCCCTCATAGAATCTCAGAGCTGGAAGGGACTTCAAGAGATCATCTAGTCCAACCCACTCCTCAAAGCAGAACCAATCCCTATTTTTGCCCCATATCCCTCAATGGCCCCCTCAAGGATTGAACTCACAATCCTGTGTTTAGTAGTCCAATGCTCAAACCACTGAGCTATCCCTCATCCCAGAGCACTTCATTCTAGAGCTCCCTCATTCTAGACCTCTTAGGGCTGGTCTCCACTGGCGGGGGGGGGGGGGCGTGGAATTGACTGTAGATATGCAATTTCAGCTATGTTAATACCGTAGCTGAAATCGACGTCTCTACAGCTGACTTACCTTCTGTCCTCATGGCAGCGGCGGTCAGCGGCACGGTCCCCCGTTGACTCCAGCCTGCGCCTCTTGATGAGCTGGACTTCCGGAGTCGACGGGGGAGCCACTGGCAATCGATTTATCGCGTCTCAACGAGACGCAATAAATCGATCGCAGGACAAGCCCTTAGTTAAAGTGTAAGTTAAAGCTGCTCTAATTTCTTCTCTGTTTCCCATGACCCCCTACCAGCAACAGAGTAGTGTATTCTGGCTATGCCCCTGAGCTACACTATATATTAGGGAATAACCCTTATCTGTTTCAAGGAGCTTCTGCTGCTAGAGTAACATAAAAGGTCAGAGCATAATTGACAATTAGGCCAATCAATTTTTTTCTTGCTTATGTAAGTAAGTAGAGCTGGTTGGAAAATGGGTGTTTGATATTTTTTTGTTTTGTTTTCAGAAGGTTTTGTCCTAAAACAGAAAAAAAAAATTCTCAGAAAACAACACAAATTATTTTTCATTAAAAATATTTTTTAGTATTCACAATTTTGGTTCTCTGACCAAAAAACAACAACAAACCACTAAATTTTTTAGGAAAGCAGACACTTTGAGAAATGTATTTGTTTCCACCAAAAACTAATTTTCCGTTGGAGGGAAAAGAGTTGACAGAAAAATGTAGACCAATCCTAGCTCTAAATCCAGTTTTCTCTGATCATATCCTGAGGAGGGGCTCAACAGCTTCCCTAAATACTGTAGATTATTGCATTTCCTGACTGGTTCCATATTTTTCCTATTATGCAGCTTGACTTTCTCTGTTTCTTTCGACTAGTTCTCATTGTCCACCCTTAGCAATTCCCTTCATCCCTTTTTTATCATCTTAAAAAAATATGACACAATGATAATATTTTTAGAGTGTATTTGTGGCCATTATCCAAACCTGTAAATACCCACTTCTACCTGTCCTTCCTTTTAGAACATGCTTGCTTTATCTTCGTCCTTTCAAAACTATGGAGCATAGAGCAGAATGTAGTATTCATGGTCTTACTAATGCTGTATAAAGAGGAATTATCACCTCCCTGGTTTTACACGGGGTATAAACCTATTAATATACCTCAGAATCATACCTGCCTCACTTTGAATGTGAATCCAAGAAACAGGAAAACTAATATCGCACACAATGTAAAACAGTATGTGATTACTTTAATCCACATTATTTATAACATGCTCTGCATTCCTAATGTAAATAATAGACAATAATATTAGACAAGGTCTCCGTGGAACAGAATTTAAGGTAATCCTGAATCTAAAATGAAGAAAAATTGGGAACCAGGCCCAGAATGTTATTTTCTATTTTTGCAAATGCATCACTCTGAGTTGTTAATTTTTAATTTATCTATTACTGTCCAGATCCTGTTCCACATTCCTACTATCTAACCATTCTTCTCTGCGTTTTGATTGATGTTAGTTTGGCTTGGGATTTATTTTCCTCTCAATTTTATTACCTTATATTTAATTACATTGAATTTCCTCTTGGATGTCGCACAATTGCTAGAACTCTCCATGTCCTTTGGTAGTTTCACTGCACCATAGTCACAACCTTCCGTAATTTAGAATAATCATCTGGTTTAAAATTTCAAATCATCCATGAAAAGAAATAAAATATAGGATTGTCCTTCATACATATACTTGCATAGGCATTGCTCGATACCTCAATACTGAAACAATTTTATCTGGAAGGGAATCAGCTCTGATCTTCATTCCATTTTTGTTTGTTTGTTTTTGTTTGTTTGTTTTTTGGACATCATTCCATTTTTGGTTGGTTGGTTGGTTGGTTGCTTGGTTTTTGGACATCAACAGAGATGTGCCTGGCATAGTTGATTTTATAACAACCAATGCCTCCCAGAGAACATCAGCCAGATATATCATCTGAATGTTTACAAAACAATTTCTTTATTTGCCATTGAATTGTACAAGATTTTGAAGATAGGCAAACAGGTCAGCAGCTCGTTGAGTTATCCATTTGATCATTTACTAGCAGAAATACCCGGCGTTGCTCGGGTCCGTTGGAGGGGGGGGGGGAGAGACAGCTTAGTGAGTGCGGGGTCCATTGGAGGGGGGAGGGGGGAGAGAGCTGAGCGAGTGGGGGGGCTGTTGGAGGGGGGCGGGGGGAGAGAGCTGAGCGAGTGCGGGTTCCATTGGAGGGGTAAGGGGGGAGAGAGCTGAGCGAGTGGGGGGGCTGTTGGAGGGGGGAGAGAGCTGAGTGAGTGGGGGGGCCGTGAGAGCTGAGCGAGTGTGGGGGCAGTGGGAGAGGGCAGAGAGCTGAGCGAGTGTGGGGGCCGTTGGGGGGAGAGGGGGCAGAGAGCTGAGCGAGTGTGGAGTCAGTTGGAGGGGAGGATTATTACATCATAACTATGTCACAGAGAACCTGCTGCCCAGCTGATGTGAATGGGCTTTAAAGAATTTCACCCCTAGGGTGTGTCAGAGGTGAGATTTATAAAATTTTCGATTCTTACCCTGATTAGGACCCTAAAGCCTATAACTGTACCAAATTTCAAGTGTCTAGCTCAAACGGTGTGGAAGGAGTAAGGGAACGTACATACACGCACGCACGCATACACCATTTGACTTTTATATATATAGATGAACAATGGAGCTCCATTCACTTTTCTCCAGCCCTCTGAAATTTCTTTTTTCTCATAGCAGTTTAATGGCTCCCTGCTCTTTACAGAACCCCTGAGTGCAAATCAATCATTAGATTTATAGCTGATTTAAATATTTTGCTTATTCAAATATTCTGTAGCTTACTTCTTCATAAAGACTATGTGGAATATAATGATTTACCTCTTCAAAACACTCTACAAACACTAGCCTGATTTGAACTTCGGGGAATGGAAGCAGAGTGTTTCCGGTTGGGTGTCCATCAGGGAACTGATTTCCCTATTGTCCAGGCAAAGGCCAATTTTATTGACTTCAGGGCTCACTGCAAGGCCCCTGTATACACAACAACCCCTCCTGAGTAAGTGGTGAGAGAAAAAGGCTTCCTTAGTGAGTTGGGGGCGGTTTTCTATTTTCAGTTTACTTTTGTCCATTTTTTAATTTTTATTGCATGGTTTGAATACTGTCAGAAATTACTGAGCACAATGTTTACAAATAACACAATAAAACCCTGTTAAGCAGCTACTCAAGGACAAACATAACTGTTTCATGTAGGTGGTCTTTTAATAAAGGTGGAACAGACCAAATATGTTTGAAGCCATAATCTGGGGCAGTCTCGCAAAACAGAAAGTTATCTAACAGTGATGTTCTCCTCTACAGATTTCATTATAAATACATCATTTTACTTAGGGTTAGATCAGCTTTATGCCTCATTTATGCCACTCAGTTCTCTGTGCTTCCTCATTAGAGACTGAGGCCTTGGTTACACTGGTACTTTATAGCGCTATAAAGCCTCCAGGAGCGCTATAACTCCCTACCCGTCCACACTGGCAAGACACGAATTGCGCTATAAATCCGAGTTTATAGCGCTCGTGGTAATCCATCTCTGCACGGGGAATAAGGGCTGTAGTGCTACCGCTGTAGCACTATGGCATGAATGTGGACACCCATTGCGCGTTAATTAGCCTCCAGCCTGGCCCATAATTCCCATTCGAGCCACTCTGGTCATCACTTTCAAACTCTTCTGTCGCATCCTCAGGTGACCACATGTCAGACCCGCCCCTTAAATTCCCAGGGAAATTTGAAAATCCCCTTCCTGTTTGCTCCAGCCAGGCATGGAGTGCTCCTCAGGCAATCGTTGCAGGTAACCATTTTGCTTGGCCATGGCTCCACGTGCCATGCCTCCTTGCAATAAGCGGGCTTCACCTTGGAACAATAGCGAGGTGATGGACCTCATCAGTTGTTGGGGGTAAGAGACTGTCCAGGCTCAGCTGTGGTCTAGCCACAGGAATTACGATACATAGTCCGGATATCAGGGACCATGGCGGAAAGAGCCCATGACACTCTGCAGTGCCGGGCAAAAGTAAAGGAGTTTAGGATTGCCTATTGCATAGTCCGCGACACAAACAGCCGCTCTGGGGCAGCCCCTGTGACTTGCAAATTCTACAGTGAGCGGCACTCGATACTTGGTGGTGATCTAACGTGCACTCCATTGACCACCCAGGATACTTCTTCCCAGGTCACCACTGAAGGGGGGAGGCGGAGAGAGGAGGCCGAAGAAGAGGAGGACGGAGAGGAGCAGGACGGAGAGGAGCAGGAGGAGGAGGCAGCAGCTGCGGCAGCGACCCAGAGCACAGAGGAGTCACAGGACACATGCAGCCGGGAACTCTTCTCAAGCCCGGAGGGCAGCCAGAGCCAGCCACAGTGTCCGGCGGTTGCGGGGGGCAGGGCAGCAGCAGCGGATTGTGCAGGTACAGCTACTTTTCTATAGGGAAGGCAGGCAACTTGGGCGAGGGTGGAAAGGGATGCTTGCTGCATGCTTGCCTACATGTAGAATAGTGCATTCATGTACTCTCTCACAGTAATCATCATCCGTGATTTCTTTAAAGGTCTCAATAAGAGCTCTTGCAATGTGCCTGCGCAGGTTTCTCGGGAGAGCCAGCGTGGTCCCTGACCCGTCCACGGTCACTAGTCCCCGCCACTGTTCTACGAGGGGTGGGGGAAGCATTGCTGCACAGAGGCAAGCTGCATATGGCCCTGGCCGAAAGCCGCATCTCATTAGAATGCCCTCCCTTTCTTGCTCCGTCACCCGCAGCAGCGAGATATCTTCCAGCACGAACACCTATACAGAGAATGTTGGGACAGTGCTCAGAGTACGGTTCCTGCAAATTCCCTCCGCTCCTCCCAAACCATAGGACAGCAAGGCAGGGAAACAATTATTCCCCCTGCATCCAGAGACAACTCACCATGGCAGAGGCTCCGTTGCTGTCTGTGTGATATAGCTGTGTGGGACAGGCAAACGGGACAGAGAAACATGGAATATGGGGGAATCATAGCACTGTCTGGAATCATAGCACTGTCTGTTGTGAACAAGGGCATCCTCTGTTTTAACTTTGCACTGACTTTCCCTAGTTTCGACTTTGAACACCCCATCACCGTCAGTCTGATCTGCAGCTGAGAAGCTGAGGAGGATTAGAAAAACCACGATAGAGCAAGGAAGATCTTTTACAACAAATTATGCAACAGTCTGTAACGGAGAATCGCGTTGCACAGCAGTGATGGGAGAATGAGAGCAAGCGGAGGGATGAACAGATCCAGTTGAGGGAGATGGCTCGCGAGCAGCGCGCTGACAAGCTATTCACATTATTACAGCTGCAAGTAGAGACTGCAGCAGATCGCTGCTGTTCAGGAGGAGAAGCAGCACCGTGCTCGCCGCCCCCATTGTCAGTTTCCCCCTAACCCTTTCCCCTTCTGGCCCTCTGTCCCCTTCGGGCCACTATCAACAGCTGCCTGGTTATTACCACCCACGACTGCCTCCAACCCACCTGTCTTCACCGACCAACCCACAGACCCACCACCCTTATCCACTGCACTCAACCCCTAATAACAAGCATAATCGCCCTCCCCAAATGGGGTTGGGGGAACACAGCAACTCAAAGGGCAGTGGACATATGCCAATCTCTGATTGACCCCTTCCCACCCAATTGCACCCCCCCTCCTATTCCCACCCCAACTGCACCCCCTCTCCTCCCTCACACATTTTACTGTTTTTCAACTTTTATTTCAAATTCTGAAAAAGCTGTTCAATAAATGAATTCTTTTTAATAAATGGGTTTCTTTATTAGGTGCACATACCGTATTTTTCGTCTTATAGGACGCTCCGGCCTATAAGACGCCCCCTCGTTTTTTAATAAAAAAGTCGGACAAAAAAAAAAAAAAAGCGCCTCGCTCTCCTGTCCCCACCGCTCCCGGCAGCCTGCCCGCGGCGGGGAGGGGGGAACCTCGGCAGCCCGCCCGCGGCGGGGAGGGGGGAACCGGGACGCTCCCGGCAGCCCACCCGCGGCGGGGAGGGGGGAACCGGGACGCACATTCGCCCTATAAGACGCACCAACTTTTCCCCCCCCGTTTTGGGGAAGAAAAAGTGCGTCTTATAGGGCGAAAAATACGGTATGTATCTAATAGCTACAGAAAAGCAAATGTCTTATCCTATTAACAGAATGCACCCACACTCCCTCCCTCTGCAATTCCCATTAGAACTCGCTTTCAGCATCAAAATGCTCCCTCAAGGCTTCCCTGATCCTTGTACTCTCGCGCTGGGCCCGTCTAAGAGCCCTGCTCTCTGGCTGTGCATACTTGGCCTCCAGTTGTTGAACCTCCGAGGTCCATGCCATAGTGAAGGCTTCGCCCTTCCGCTCACAAAGATTATGTAGGGCACAGCACGTGGAAATAACCGCGGATATACTTCCCTCTGCCAAGTCTAGCTTCCCATAAAGGCATCTCCAGCGGGCTTTAAGACGCCCAAAGGCTCTTTCCACAGTCATTCGACAGCGGCTCAGCTTGTAGTTGAACCTTTCCTGGCTACTGTCCAGGCTCCCCGTGTAGGGTTTCAAGAGCCAGGGCATTAGAGGGTAAGCAGGGTCACCAAGAATAACAATGGGCATTTCAACTTCCCCCACGGGGATCCTGTGGTATGGGAAAAAAGTGCCTTCTTGCAGCTTCCTGAACAGGTCGCTGTTGCGGAAGATGCATGTGTCATGCACCTTTCCCGACCAGCCTGCATTAATGTCAGTGAAACGCCCATGGTAATCCACAAGCGCCTGAAGAACCATGGAGAAGTACCCCTTTCGGTTAATGTACTAGTCTGCTAGGTGGTCGGGGGCCAGAATCGGTATATGGGTCCCATCGATCGCCCCTCCACAGTTAAGGAAACCCATCTGCTCAAAGCCAGCCACGATGTCACGCACGTCACCAAGAGTCACGATTTTTCGTAGCAGAAGGTCGATTAATGGCCTTGCACACTTCCATCAGCACGACTCCAACGGTCGACTTCCCCACCCCAAAGTGGTTGGCCACTGATCGGTAGTTGTCTGGGGTGGCCAGCTTCCAGAGTGCTATAGCCACCCGCTTCTCCACCGGGATGGCAGGTGTCAGTCTGGTGTCCTGGCACTGCAGGGTGGGGGCGAGTTCAGCACACAGTCCCATGAAAGTGGCTTTTCTCATGCGAAAGTTTTTCAGCCACTGCTCATCATCCCACACTTGCAAAACGATGCGATCCCACCAGTCAGTGCTCGTTTCCCGTGCCCAGAAGCGGCGTTCCACGGTCGTGAGCATGTCCGTTAAAGCAATGAGCAGTTTAGTGTCCAATTTGTTCCTCGGCTCTATCTCAAGTTCCTCTCCAGACTCATCACTACTATCAGGTTCCCTTTCAAGAATGAACTCCGCCGCGCAGAGAGTTGTGCTGGCAACACTCGCCAACATGCTCCGCAGCAGGTCGCGATCCATTACAGCACAGGGAAAACGGGCAACAGAGCGTTGAGAAATGCTGAAACCGTTGAGAAAGGGTGCCAGAGGTGGCCGGAAACTAAAAGGATTTCTGGGGTATAAAAGAAAGCATCACTGGGAGTTGTAACCAGATGCAGAATGGCCGCAAAAAACGCCCCCTTCCTCACAAGGCACTGTGCCAGATTGAGAAGAGGTGCTCTGTGGGATACCTGCCCTATCCCCACCTACCCCTGTCTCTGATGAGTCTGTTCCTCTCCTTGGTTCCCCTTGCCAGTCCGCTCCTTGGTGGCTCTGCCTCTTTCCTCTTCTCATCTCAGTCATTGGTGGCTCTGCCTGATTCCTCACTTCTTCCCACTCACAGATTCTGCCTGTCTCCCCAGAGGGCCAGCAGGGATTATCTAGCTAGTCTCCCTGCTGCACTAGCTCTCTGCTCTCCCTCCTGCTTCTCCCCTGCAGGAAGGAGAAAAGGGAGGTAGGTCACCTCCTGAAGCCTGACTCCTACCCCTGAGACAGCAGTAGCTCCTGCAGGACTGCTCCTCATGGGCCCCTGGCACTGCTGAGATAGCATCTAAAGTAAACTCATGAATATTACAGAGATATTTCAGTAGGAGCTGAGTTTTAAGGTTGATATGGTTTTTATTCCATTGCAGTCATTGTCATCTCTTGAAACAGTCACAGATTCAAAAGACCAACCAAGCTTTGTTTTCTACTCATTTTATAAACTTTTTAAGTAATGACAAACTCGGCTTGAATGACCACAACTCAGTCTATTCAGCTTACTGAAGGGGATGGATTCTCCATGTAGACTGAGGGCTTGGTTACACTTACAGCTTTATAGAGGTTTTGGTTATACCTGCCCTTATATACAGCTATAGGGATAGCACTATAGCATGTCCACACTGAGACCTGCCAGCGGTATAGTGTGGCCACATTTGCAGCACTTCCAGTGGCACGGGGAGTGGTGCATTATGGGCAGCTATCCCAGCATTCAGCTGGGTGCGACGTGCTTTTCAAACGAGGAGGGTGAGGAGGAACGTGTTGTGTGTATGTGGACGGAGAGAGCGAGTGGATTTTCGGGTGCTCAGAGTGTGTCAGCAAATTTCCTTTGAAATACAAAGCCTGCTAGTCTTCTCTTTCACATAGGCACACTTTGTAAACATTTGCATTGCTTATTTGCCAAGTTAAGAGAGAAACTCTGAAAACATATTTCTGAATTCCTCCAGCTGAGTTCAAAACAAAGGGAAGAGACGTCAATTGCCTTAAACGGCTTAGAGGCATCTCCAGAGATCACTCAAAGCATTGTATTGTTAACACCCATTCACACTGGAGATAATACGGAGCACCGAATACGCTATAGCTGTTAATCCTCAGGGAAGGGAGGATTACCAGGACCAGTATAACTGTGGACTTATAGTGCTATATGTGCCTCGCCATTCTGGATGGGTAGGAGGTTATAGCATTCCTGGAGGCTTTATAGCGCTATAAAGTGCCAGTGTAATCAAGTCCTGAGTGTGTGTGTTTACACACAGACGCACACACAAATGAAAGAGGGTATGCACGCACGTGTGGGATTTTGTACTTGTTCGTTTCTTCCCAGCTTGCTACTTTGTTCTAATGTCACAACAGTGAGCTTCCATGGAATCTAGCCCCTTTTGAAGACCGTGGACAAAATTATTATTAAAACATAACAAAACAGCCTCTAGCAAGCACATATGGATTTCATTCGTCAAAGCGGATATAAACTAAACATCTAAGTTATAGGAAAAGTCAGCATGGCAAAATAAGGGGTAAGCATTCTATGTTGTCCATGTGTTGTTGACAGAGTCAGCTGATGTAATTTAAGTTTAGGCTTCCTGCTAGCAGTGAAGTTTCAAAGCGGGAGGCTCCTTCAGACTGGAGCCAGGGGCTTCGGGAAAAGAGAAACAAAACCGCCTCAGTCTCGGCAACTAGTTAGCTAACAAAGGCCTATCAGGCCACGGCCTTGATGACTGACAGCAAAAAATGAAGAAAAAGTCAAGGGTAGTAGACAATAGGGCCCTGGGAATGACCAAGACAAGGATAAATATTTTCTTTTATATGGTTGCCAAGTTTCGTTGTAGCAAATTACAGGAAAACTGCTCTGGGATTTTAATTCTAGACATCAATATGTTCCATGTTTTAAAGATTCTCCCTCTGATTTCAAACACAAAACTGAGATGGATGTGAATGATCTCGGTAAAACAGATATTAGCAGCGTTTTAAGAATAAAACTATCAGAATTCCTTTGTTTTTTATTAATTGTTCATTTCAAAGCCACAAGGGCAGGCCTCATCTATATTATAAATGGCACTGGTTTAACTAGAGGTATGTTTTCAAACTGATGTCGTTAAAACAGTGCAAATCCTTTTGTGAAAGCTCTTTAAATTATTTAAACTAATTCCTTACCAATGTAAGCTAAAATGATATAAGCCAGGTTTAAATCACTTTGAGTGTCTATGAAGTGTGTTGCACTGGTCTAACTATATCCATTTATAACTGATTTTAGGTTAAGCAGTGCAAATCATGAAATACCTTTTAAATCATCCCTTCTGAAAGGTCTCTCTCAGATACATATGAACCATCTGAGTTGCAGATGGTTCAGTTGGACCACATCACTACTAATGCTCACCTCAGAGCTATTAATGATGTCCAAGAAGGAACAGACTCCAGTTCAAATTATCCTAGCTGTGCTGGATCAGCAGAGCCAACAGAAATAAAAATCATTACAATCTTATTTTTTTGTAATTAAGACAAGCAGTGACTAGAAGCAAGTAGCAACCACTAAAAAGTAATTCTGAACACAAGATACAAGAATTAGATCTGTTGAGAAGGTGACATCTTTACACGGTGACTTTTCAAAGAACACTACTGTGAGACGCTATGGAAAAACTGCTCCTCTGTTTTCTTTAGTGTACAGTAAAACCTCCATTTAACGGACTAATTCGGGCGAGGGGGTGTCCATTAAATGAAAAAGTCCGTTATTTAATAATAAAAAAACCCTGAGCTGTCGGAGCAGCAGCCCGATCGCCACAGGGTCGGGGCGGCAGCTCCGCAGCCCGCCCGCTGCCAGAACCCGGGTGGCAGCCGGGATCCATCAGCCAGCCCGCCGGGGTCCCAGCTGCTGGGACCCGGGTGGCAGCCAGGATCCGTCAACCAGCCCACCCGGGTACCGGCTGATGGGACCCAGGCGGCAGCTGGCAGGCAGCCCGCCCACCCACTGCCTGGACCCGGGCGGCAGCCGGGAGCCGACAGGCAGCCCGTGACAAATGGATTTCGGATGCATCAGACTTGCTTAGAAATTTTGTCCGTTGCATCCGAAGTCCGTTAAATCGAGGTCCGTTAAATCGAGGGTTTACTGTAATGGAGCACCATGCTATTTTGTTTCCTGTTCCATCAACTCTCCTACAATGGTTTCCAAATAAGGTGACCAGTTGTCTGGTTTTCCAGAACTGCGGCCAATGGGAGCTGCGTGGGCAGCACCTGCAGACGGGGCAGCGTGCAGAGCCGCCTGGTTGCACCTCCACACAGGAGCTGGAGGAGGGACATGCTGCTGCTTCCAGGAGATGCTTAAGGGAAACGCCATCCGGAGCCTGCACCCTGACCCACTCCCAGGCCTGAACCTCCTGTCCCAGCCCTGATCCCCCTCTCATCCTCTGAACTCCTTGGTCCCAGCCCGGAGCACCCTCCTGCAAACCAAACCACTCATTCCCAGCCCCACTCCAGAACCTGCACCCTCAGCTGAGAAGCCATCCCCCTTGTGCCCCAACCCCCCACCCCCCAATCCTGGCTCAGAGCCCCCTCCCTGCACCCCAAACCCTCATCCCTGGCTCCACTCCAGAGTCCATCTCCCTAATCAGAGCCCTCACCCCCTCTCGCATCCCAACCCACTGCTTCAGTCTGAACTCCCGCTCTTGCACTCTGAACTCCTCATTTCTGGCCTCACCCCAGAGCCTGCACCCCAAGCCAGAGTCCTCACCCCCCTCCCTCACCGCAGCACCCTGAGCCAGCCCAGTGAAAATGAGCAAGTGAATGAGAGTGGGGAGAGCATCTGAGGAGGGAAGGGCAAATGGAGTGAGCGGGGCCTGGGAGAAGGGGCAGGGCACAAATGTTCGGTTTTGTGTAAGTAGAAAGTTGGCAGTCCTAATATCTCGGCTCTTTTGAGCTCAGATCAAAGTGTAGACCTAGTGCATGGGGTGTGGGAAGAGGCACAGATTACCCACATCTGCAGCATTCTTACACATTCATTTGAAGCATCTAGTAATGTCCAATGTCAGGGACACAATACTGGAAGAGATGTAGGGTAGGATTTTATATTTGTATTAAAGGTCATAATATCGTATGTACCAAATGTATTCCAGAACAGTCCTTCTGACTGATTATGGTCACCCTTTGTTTTAAGATAAGTTATAAAAGATGGGGTCTTGTTTCCCATATGCATTTCAATTAGGACCTGTTATAAAGTTTAGTAAGTAAGAGACAGGATTTTGTATTGTGTCTATGATAAACAGATTAGAGAAATGTTGAGGGAATTGTTTTAGTTATAAGATTTAGCAAGGCTTGATCTGTCTGTATACCTTTGAAGGTTTCTGGAGAAACTGTTTGTGTGAATGAGGAATGCATGCATCAGGAAAAGATAAGGTGGGAAAGCCATCACAAATATCCAGATGGTCAAGAAAAAGTGAGAGACTTGGAAACACCAGGAGACAATCAGAAAACATCCATTGTATCGGATGCTAATGATGTTAGCAGCATTGAGGACCTCAGAGCTGAGGCAGGCACCCCCAAAGGCAAAACAACAAATAGGAGATAACAATGGGAATAACCATCAAATTATGACAGCAGAAAACCCCAAGATTAACACCACTTAAGGACTAATGATTACAGGATGACATTGCCAAATGCATGGACTCAAATGGAAATTTACAACTATAAAGATGGGGTGTTTGTGCCATGAAAGTCTGGGTTCAGTCCTGCAAGCCTCAGAGCCACGGACAGAGCTCACGCATGCTCAATCTAACTGCCCATTAGATTGACCTGAGCTACACCAGACTGGTAACTATAAAGACCATCTGGTGTGTGTGTGTGTGTGTGTGTGTGTGTGTGTGTGTGTGTGTGTGTGTGTGTGTGTGTGTGTGTGTGTGTGTGTGTGTGTGTGTGTGTGTGTGTGTGTGTGTGCTAACTGCTGTATTCTCAATAAATGTGGCATATTTGCCTTTTCCCCTGTAAAAGATCCCATGTGCTTTGTAAAGCATAAAATAGATGGACCTTGGGTCTAAGCCAGTTTGGCAATTCCTGTGTGTATTCTCCAAAGTAAGCCAATTCTGAGGCCCCAAAACCTTGACTGTCTCTCTGAATCTCTCCCTCCAATAGAAAGTTTATGTTTATCCTGGACATACAGCAGTTAAAACAGAAATTAAAGCTACAGTTCAATAAACTATTAGCAAGTAGAATAAGCCTCACTCTATTTTTGTCCCTCCTGAATCAATTAATGAGGCCAGACATTTATTTTGCACAAAAGGCCCCACGTCTGTCTTCTGAGAGCCGGGTCACAAACTCTTTATTTTGAAGAGTTTAAAAGCTGCAGAAAAAAAAGCCAAAGCGTTTTAATAAGCTTGTAAACTATCACAACTGTAAGGGGACACAAAAAAGGCCTAAGGCTGTCCAACTAAGCCCTTTCTGCACTGAAAATAAAGAGCTCCAGGGAGGTCACTTCCTTTGAACAGTGTTTCTTTTGTGATAAGGTCACTTATAAATAAAAACACCCCTAAACACAATCAGTGGCTGTTAAAGGAATGGACTCATCCTGGCCCCCACCCACAGTCTGAATAGTGGCTATTATACCCAGCCTGGTCACACTTTGTCTCCTCTGAGATTAACTTCACAGCTTGGAAGGGTGGGGTTAAAACATGATTCCTCAATAGCCCAGAGGAAAAAGCCATAATAAAACAGATCATGCAAGCAGGAAGGGATGCAAAAATGTGTTGAATGATTACTGAAGTAATTGACTGGATACAACAGTTGGTTTTACCTGTGAAATGCAGATAGTTGCAGACAGACAATAAGGTAGTAGAATGTTCTTGGTAATTTCAGAATTTCCAGAATCATTCCATTAGGCACCTGGTCCTGTTGGTTTTATTCCATTCAGTAGTGTACTCCATAAATGGACCCACTGATACAAATGGGATGATTGTGGAGAAAGATGTTGCTCAGCATAAGGAAGGATACCAGTTTTGCCCCCTATATATGGCTGCATGGAGCCAAACACAGCATAGAATAAAGCTGGATTAAATTAAACCAGTTGGCTACAGCAGACTGGAGTGGGTAGGATGGGAGGAAGAGGTTTCACACTAATCCACAGTGTTCTATGACTTTTTCATTCTGACCACAATTTTATTTGAGACCAAATCATCTTCATATACTTTTTTTCACGTGTATCCCAAAATTAGAGAAGACAAAAAATCTGTACATTTACCTAAACCATATTATATTTGCATGGGATTTTGATACATTAACTGTTTTTCTTAAAGTGCATTACTATTACACAATAGATATACAGTAACCCAGCTGAGTCTAGAAACTGAGCTGGGTAGGTACATGTTAGAGGTGTTTTGATTTCCAGGTCTCAGCAAAATCTTACCCAATACAGTGCTTTCCTCTTCAATATATAGATTTTCAAAGGACCACAAAAAAAATGTTCTTCACCCAGTTAAGAGCTGTGTGGTCATCAGAATTTCTATCCTGCAGAAAGGTTCACATATCTGATTGCTTGTCCCCATTCCAAAGTGGAACAAAATGTTAAAAATGCAAATTTTTCTGTAGAATGGAAATTATGGAAAAATTCTGGGTTCGATAGCAGGAATCAGCCTGATTTGCATCTGAAGTTTTGACAGTATTGTGTGACAATATTCCTGCGTAATGTGAATGTGTGAGTTTGAATGTGTCAATTACATGGAATCTGTATTTTCCAACAGAAAACGGTTCCATCAGAAAATTTTCTATGAGTTTTAACCCTGGTCTCTTTCACACATGCTGCTATTCAACCAAACATAGGTTTTGAGGGGGTTTTTTTGGCAGGTGTAGAGTAGGAGAGGAAGCATTTCTACATGTTGCAGAAGAAAGGAGCAGACCATATAAATGTGAAGCTTTTTCCAAGGGAAACATGTTTAAGAAAGAATCAGAGAGGTAGCCGTGTTAGTCTGGAATAGCAGAGGTAACAAAGTCCTGTGGCACCTTAAAGACTAACTATAAAGTTTTGAAGCATAAGCTTTCGTGGGCTAATACCCACTTCGTCGGATGCAAGCAGTGGAAGTCCCTGCTTGCATCCGACAAAGTGGGTATTAGCCCACGAAAGCTTATGCTTCAAAACTTTATAGTTAGTCTTTAAGGTGCCACAGGACTTTGTTACCTATGTTTAAGAAAGGAATCTCTTCAGAAGGAGACTTTTACTGAAGACACTGAGGCTATGTCTACACTGCACTTTCATCAGTAAATCATTTGTCGCTCGGGGGTGTGAAAAAACACACCCGACTCACAAAAGTTTTACCGATGAAAATCACCAGTGTGGACAGTGCTTTGTTGATGGGAGACACTCTTCCACCATTGGGGGTGGTTTTATTTTGTTGGAAGGAGAGCTCTACACTACATGTGTAACTCATGTACCTAATAGGGAGGTATGTCTTTAAAAGACTCATTGGTGAGGAGGGAGAAGGGAGTTGTGTCTGGATCATTGTTGCTAGGCAGATTAAGCACTGCATATCCAGAAGCTTCTAGAATTGGGTGTGGTTTAGTTTTGGATCTGCTCCAATAGGTTCCCAGTTGATGGGGACCGACTCCGTAAGGGCAAGCAGCCAGGGCAGCTGCTTTGCAGAAGGCCCTGTGAACTGTGTGAGTTGGGAGAGGCTGGTAAAGGTAGGGTTGCCACTTAGGATGGCGTGCAGCTCCTTGTAGAAGCAGCTTGTCTTTGGTGATGAAACAGACCAATGACTGGCATTCCTTGCCTTCTCGTATGCCTGCCTCAGCTCCTTGATCTTAACAGGGCTCTTTTGTACCCCTTCTCCTCCATGCCACGAGCAAGCTTCCCGTAGGTATCAAAGTTCCTATGGCTGGAGTGGAGCTGCAATTACATAGCCTCCTCTCCCCCCCTCCCCCAACTCTGGTGTACTCCATGCAGGAACCTGTTTGCCGCAGGGAACCTGCATAGTCAGCTGGATAGATGCTATGTGAGAGTCCACAAGGAGCGAACAGGAAGAGGAATTTCAAAAATTTCCAGGGCTTTAAATCGGGAGGGGTGCATGCCTGTGTACCTGGCTGCAGGGCAGCAGAGTTCAAACTGGTGACCAGAGCGGTCATGAAGGGCATTGTGGGACACCTCCTGGAGGCCACGTAGGGTGCAGTGACTACACTGACACGAATCGCTTTAACTTCGTCTATGTCTCTTGTCAAGGTAGTTTTATTATGTCACCACAGCAGGAGAGTTAAATTGGTGGGAGGAGCATAGCAGTGTGTAAACCTCCACTGTTTGGTCAATGAAAGCTGCCTTTTGTTGACAAAACTATAGCTTAGACATGGCCTACTTCAGAAACTAAAGTTAATATTAACCACCGGATTTAGAAACACGGGTGAAGTTCTTTTGCTGAGACAGCTTAAATAAATTTCCATCTACTTTTTACCCCATCTATCAATTTGATCATTAATTTCCTCACAACTGCAGTAGTTTAGTATGATTTCATTTGTGTTTTTAGGATGACATTATTCCTTTATAAAGTGTTAAAAAAATTAGTGTCAGATTCTTACACTCAGTAGTTTATATCCCTAGTTGTCCCATTTGCAATCAGTGGAGGCCACTCACAGGGTAAGGTTCTAACCAGCAGGCATCAGGTTGGCAGAAACTGGCCCTAAATAAGCAAAAGTCAAATGTTATCCTCTCCAGGAGCTACTGTGTACTAAGGTAAGCACATTACCAGTCTGCGAATTTGTGATTCTTCTATTGGAAGCCCCTCAGAACAAACATGCTGTTTTGTTTGAATTTCAGCAAAGAAATTAAGAGTGAGCTAATCCAAATGTTATTTTAGCTCTAGCTATTTTCCTATTTCACTATAATCGATAGCACCCTGTTCAGTTTTAATAGCTTTGGACTTAATTTTACAAATCTCTGTGTGTGAACTACTACAGTCGGAAAAAAGAAAAGAAAAAATATTACAAATTAAAATACAGATTGTGTGTTATACTGGTCCTATAATATAGAACTAAACTATTGTTGTATGTAAAGTAAATAAGGTTTTTAAAACATTTAAGAAGCTTCATTTAAAATTAAATTAAAATGCAGAGTCCCCCGGACCGGTGCCCAGGACCCAGGCAGTGTGAGTACCACTGAAAATCAGCTCACTTGCCACCTTTGGCATGCGTGCCATTGGTTCCGCCTACCCTTGGAATAGAGAGAGTCTCACTGACAGTTATGACCTCAGGCACTAGGATGTCAGTATAAAGGCAGAGCTCATGATAACTGTGGGGAGAGAGAAAAAGAGAGACACCGTAATCACCAATTTATAACCATTTGATTTAACCTACCTAGATTGGCTCTTGCCTATCTCATATATTAGATATGATGTTATTCCATTTACCTTGGATTTAGTTCATTTAGTAATACATTTTGTTTTAAGAATTTTTCTTTTATTTTGTACAGTGGCCAAGTATGCTGGGATAGTCACTGTGGACCATTCTTGAAAGCAAACGTTTGACATCTAACAAGATACAATAGGAGGTTAACAAGTACCTGACCTGCAGCATTCACTACAAGACAAAGGGCAAAAGACCACTCCATCCTCAAGAAGTTGTGTAAACAGACTGACTGCAGTCAGTAAGGAATACCGGGAAAGACTGGTGATAAAGTGGAGCAAGGAAAGACAAGTTACATTAGAATACATATTAACCAAGATTTTTCCCTCAAAGCATTTGGGTTGTTTCCCTGGCAGAGGAATTGATCACCATGGCTTCCAAATGATCAGGAAGATTTGGACTCCGAAGAGTTAACTATTTACTATAAAGTTACACATCAGTATTAGACTATACCTCAAAATCATGTCCAAGATGACATCCAATTTCTCTGGGAAGTGAAAAGTTCCTGAGGGTGATCTACCACCTGCTGCTCAGCTTGAGAAGCATTTCAGAGACTGGGAAGAATCACAAAGAAACATACTAGAGACATCTACTGCTGCAATTCTGTCAATTGTTTCACAAATCTCAACTTTTACTGAGTGGATCTATTCTATCTGCTGGTAAGGATGAGAAACATCCTTAAAAATGATCCACAGAAACTGATCAGAAAAACAAACCATCATTTTAATCTGGTGATGTACAAAGAGTTCCCTTTCATTTTATATTCGGTCTAGGCTGGTGCTGTCTTCTGTTTCTGTTGTCGACACTTCACTCTGTCCACAATAAATAAGGGCTCTAGTAAGAATGGCACTGAGTTATTCAATACAACTGGATTTGATAGATAGGAAAAGGCACATGACCATATACAAAAGCATGCTTTTTCTCCTGCTCAAAGTTGCTTTTTCCACGCAAAAGTGGTAACAACGTCATTGACCATATCGACTCAGGGAGGAAAGCACAAGTGAAACAGAACTGATGGTTCTTCCAGCATATTGTTGACTACACCTGACTCTTGCTTGAGAAGAAATGGCACCATGGGGGCATGAGAGAGTGAAAAGTCACTCAAAAGGGGAAAATTTCCTGCAACCCTTGATTTACTTCCAACGATAGGATGGAATATTCCACAAAATGGTGTGGAATGCAGATAGAAACAAATATACTTCAAAAATATTCCAAAATTAAATACTAGAGATGGCTGCATCTTGTGTCAGTGATCTCATGTTTCCAGTCCCAAGAGACCAAACACTTACCCCAGATAAGTACCTGAGATCTCTCACCAAAAACAGTACTTGTAGCCAATCCCATAATAAACTAACTAACGATTTATTAACTAGAAAAAGAAATGAGCTATTACAAGGTTAAAGCAGCCAAGCATATATGCACAAATGAGTTGCAGTCTAGGGTTTTAAAAGGTGACAGAGTTGTAGTAATCTGTCATCTCGATCAAAAATTGCATAGCACACTTTGATGCCAACGTCATGTCTGCCACAACGAATAGTATCCAAACTTATGAGAAGGCAGCCAGAATCTATGCCCTTACAGTCACTGCATGACACACTGGTTGAATCGGGTGATTGTTTACCTAGCATGAGGAATTTGTCAGATCAACAAAATGTTTAGATTTATAGAGACAGTTCATTCCTTTTTCAGCATGTCTTCAGAGAGTAACAATGTATTAATGAGGATCCGGGAACTTCATGGAGTATGCAAACAGGAGATTGCTGTCATGAGCGATATTCATTGGATGTATCTTTCTGGATACATTTGTGAACTGATTTATTGCATCCCAAAGACACTGGAGATACTGGCCAAATATATTGACATGTTGGCTGATTCAAGTACTGGGCAAGACACAGATGAGTTGCTAGCAGGGATTTCATCCTTAACACCATCACACTTGATGATGATTACGTTAAGCATCTTGCAAGAAAGACAACCAATCTCCGATAGCAAACAGAAGAACAGAACGCTTGACAGGGCACTGCCATACAGGGAAAGTATTCTAGTGAACCTGGTGGAATTGCAGTCACCGAAATGGTTTCCTAAGATTTGGATGGTTGTTTCTGTTATAGCATGTAAGGCTCACATACAGGGAGAAACACCCAGGTGATAGAAGAAGGCATCCACAGTACCAGGCCAACTGAATTCCAGCTATGTAATGTCTGATGCAGTCAGAAGGCAAGCAGATGTGCATAAATGATGATGTGCAGTTATATTATCACAGAATCATGTTTGAGGAGATTGTCTTGTCAATCAACTCAACGAGAGATTTATAGACAAATCGTGATATTATCTTGGCTCTATCTGCACTGGATCCCCTTTGTGAGATGTTCCTCAATATGCACACAGAGTTACTTCCTTAGCTGATATTTCTGGAATTTGTACTGATTTTTTACAGCAGCTCCATATATACACTGAATGTTTATGTGCAAGATCATCTCTGACAATGTCACAAGTGATCTAAGAACTGAGTGACAGAGGACTTCCAGAAGTGTGAGAGCTACTTAAGATAGCAATAACCTTCCCTGTGAATTTGTCTAATTTTGATCTCATTCCACACAATGCACAGAATCAACAACTATACACTCAACAATGTCACAGGAAAGACCGAACCATGTGGCCGTGATTGCAATGGAGTTGGATCAGTCTTACAAAATAGATTTGAATAGACTGACAGATGTATGCACTCAAATGCACCCAAGATGACTAATGATGTAATCGGCTGTTAAAAAGATGGAAAATAGCGTCTGAAAAGAAGCCGTGAATACAGAGCATTTATTGTATTATGCATCATAACTTTGTTATTACTAGTTGAATATAGTAAAGAATAAGATTAAACTTGTTGAAATAATAAATTGTAACAATAAATGTAAATAAATGATACATGCTCTTTGTATTTTTTGTTGGTTAAGCTCAGTCCTAAAATATCTGATACTTTCCATTTTTAACAATGACAGAAACAGTTTAAGAAAAGCCTCACTATTAATACTCTACTACTTCAGCTTCCAGCCAGCATCACAAAACTAAAACCACAAGGCTAAAAAATAATAGCTAATCAAACACTACTCCAAAAAAGGTTTAGAGTTTGAATTTTTATCTTGATTCTTCCTGATTTTGAATGGTCTCACCCACCAAGCTCGGTTTTCTGAACATTTAAAATATATAGTGTGTCAACGGTAATAATTCATTAACTATAACAAAAATCCTCAGTACAGAGAGAACTTTTGCAGCATGTGACCTTGTATTTCTTCTCTGAGACATGTGTTTCAAAAAATCCAACAGGATTCTGAACATCCTGAAGACTCAAACCTTTGAACCTTCAAGATGAAAAAATTCTAAATTAGGAATTAAAACATTTTCTGTTTCCTAGCAGAACTTTAAAAGCATACAAACACTCCACGCCATCAGTGAGCTAGCTGAAAAATGGATTTTATCATCCAAGATGTAATAAAATGCCATTCCAAATGAGATATATTAACATTTTAAATTAATGGAGCTTTCTCCCAAAGATATTTTTAAGAGCAAAACCTGAACACTGTTGCCATAATAAGGCTGACTTGTGGCATGTTTTTTGGGGGATTTTTATATACCTTTGGATGAGTGAATTTAATCACCCAAGAAGCGTAATAATCCCCCAGTGTGCATTCATTGTGCAGCATTTTATTGACACAATGAAATGGAAGATACGTAAAAGAAAGACGTAGGTGAGGAAGGTCAGGCCTGTGTGTTTAGTGTGTATTCTTGATACTATTATGACATAACAGAAAGACAATCAGGAAGTTCCACTTACAATAAATTCAAAGGTAACAAAGAGTCCTGTGGCACCTTAAAGACTAACTATAAAGTATAGAAGCATAAGCTTTTGTGGGCTAATATTCAAAGACATTTTCAAATAAACTTGGCTGTCGCCTACGGAAGCTTATCCTTAAATAAATTTGTTAGTCTCTAAGGTGCCACAAGTACTCCTGTTCTTTTTAGTAAATCCCAATTGACTGCAATCTCTCTCCTCTTCGGCAATGAATCACAAGCCTATTAAATGTACTGGAGACCCAACAAAATTGTCCCTCTCCACTCTTGCAAATCATTTAATACTGAATTGTCTGGAATTGTACACAACAAATGAAAATTAGGAGATGTTAATCACAACAAAGATTTATCTTAAAACAAACTATTAGAGCCAACTGTCATATTTAGCACACTTAGTGCATGGACCATTTAGCACCTCTTCATCCCACTGCATCTAATACAAATCAGATTTATTTCCCTCATTTGGTTTGCAAGTTCACCAGATGGGTACCACAGTTATATACTTTTAGTTTTATATCAAACAGGGATTTGGAATGGAGAAGGTTTGGGATTGGTAACATGTATTTTATGGGCCTTCTGTTTACACCAGGGGTGTGCAAACCTTTTGGCCCGAGGGCCACATTGGGGTTAAAAATTGTGCGGAGGGCCGGGTAGGGAAAGCTGTGCCTCTCCAAACAGCCTGACCCCGCCCCTTTTCCAACCCCACCCATTTCCCACCCCCTGACTGCCCCCCTCAGAAGCCCTGACCCATCTAACTCCCCACCCACTCTTTGTCCCCAATTGCCCCCTCTGGAGACCCCCCACACTAACTGCCCCCCCAGAACCACAGTCCCAAAGCCCCCCTATTCTTTATTCCCTGACTGCCCCCTCCCGAGATCCCCCCACCATAACCACAACCACCTGGGACCCCACCACATAAGCCGCCCCTCCCGCTGCTTACCATAGTCAGCAGGGAGCTCCTCGACCCGGCCGGGAGCGTGGGGCCCCATGGTTCCCTGTGCTGGGCCCCGCCCCCGGCCAGGGAGGGCGCAGCTCCCCATGCTTGGCCCGGCCCGGGAGCGCGGGGCACCCTGCGCTCTGCCCAGCCAGGGAGGGCACAGCTCGTGCTTGGTCTGCCCTGGGCCGAGGAGCGCAGGACCAGTGGCATGCTGCGTTTGAGCCGGCGGGCCACATGTGGCCCACGGGCCGTAGTTTGCCCACCCCTGGTTTACACACTCGGGAAGGTTCTTAACATAGGAAGTCAGATTACAAAATGCTCTGAATATTTCTCTTTAGGGTGCCAGCACTGTTGATATGGAAATCATGATGAATACCCAAAATGCCAAGGGCTCCAGAATAGAAATGAGGAGGAGGGGGCACTGAATAACAACATTTGAAAATAGTAAGATACAGAGCCTTACATTTTTACCAGACTATGGATGGAGATGAGGGATTCGGAGGGCAGGAGGGGGATTCCCCAGGGCTGGGGCAGGGGCAGTGAGGGCTCTGGAGTAGGCCTGAGGATGAGGTGTTTGGGTGCAGGAGGAGGCACCAGGTGCCGCCTGAGGTCAGCATCATATTCCCTATTTGTGAACAATGTTGCCTCCAGGCTTTTTTGGTGTGAGGTGTTTTTTTTTGAGATGATCAGTCACGCTTACACATTGCAGTAGTGTCCTGAATTTTCTTTACATTTCAAAATGGATGAATGCAGCCTCCCTTCCAGCCATTACAGTGCATTTGCCACACCCATTATTTTACAGTGCTCAAGAACACCGGATACCTTACAATAAGGGTAAATTTAACAAGGTCTCTTTCTTAAAACCATTACAATCTAGAGGGTTAACAAACTGGGAGTTCACAGGTTTCTACTCCTCCTTTAGCACCTGATCCAAAGTTTGGTCCTCAGTGGGCTTTCGGTACTCAGGCTGGTGAGCACTGGTATGCTTTGATAGATGAGAGAAGCAAAATTAGCTGAGGGTCATAAGCCATGTGGTGTTACAAACCCTTCCAGTAGCAGAGGTTTACGTGAAATTATTTTTTGGGAAGAAATTTAAAGGATCATTGTGTGTTTGACCTTTGTGGTATGTGGATTGGTGGTCCTGCATTTTTGTCAGAAACAGATTGAATATGTGGAAACTTTGTGATGAGTGGAGATGTTATTCTTGTCATGAGACATTTGCCCAGTAGAAGGGTAATATGAACTTTCTGCATGGTTTATTCCAAGATACACAATTTATTAGTTCATTTTGTGCTGTTAATGAAACTGTGGATTTTCACACTAACTACAGTGTTGTGGAGAAAACAAGCCAATGGAGCATGCTTTTTACACAGGTGAGAGGAGGGCAGGACTGAGTCTTTTTCACTCCTTGGGCACTCCAGTAACTCTTTAGGTACGTCTTCACTACAGCACTAAGTCGATTTTCCTTAAGTCGATTTTCTGAAGTCGACTTTAGAAAATGGACTTAGTGCATCCCCACAGAGGACAGCAACTCCGTGTCTGTCCTTAAAACTTTTGCAGGGGTCGACATAGGGAGTGTTGCACTGTGGGTAAGTATCCCACAGTGCCGGGAGTCCCCAGCTGTCACCACCTTTCGGGGCAGCCAAGCACGCTCCCCAGGGGACCAGCCCCAGTCCGAGCAGATCTGCGCCCCCCCGTGCCCGCCCGAGCAGCCCCGCGAACCCCCCGCCTGCCTGAACAGCCCCGCTCCGGACCCCCCGTCTGCCCGAGCAGACCCGCGTCGGACCCCCCCGCCCGCCTGAACAGCCCCGCGCCGGACCTCCCCGCCCGCCCGAGCAGCCCCGTGCCCCCCCCCCCCCCGCCCACCCGAGCAGCCCTGCGCCGGACCCCCCGCCTGCCTCAGCAGCCCCACGAACCCCCCCCCCCCCACCCGCCTGAACAGCCCCGCGCCGGACCCCCCGCTTGCCTGAGCAGGGGGCAGAGCCGGCACAGGGCTGCTGGGGCGGGCGGGGGGGGGTTCGCGGGGCTGCTGGGGCGGGCGGGGGGGTTCGCGGGGCTGCTCGGGCAGGCGGGGTGTCCGGCGCGGGGCTTCTCGGGCAGGCGGGGGGGTTCGCGGGGCTGCTGGGGCAGGCGGGGGGAGCCGGTGCTGGGCTGTTCAGGCGGGCGGGGGGTTCGCGGAGCTACTACGAAGGTCAGAGGCTTAATGTCACCTGCAGCCTCACTAGCTGAAAATCGACCTAGAGAGAGGTCGACTTCAGCTACGCCTCTGGTAAGGGAGGAGTTATAAAGTCGATTTTAAGGTCCCTTAAAATCGAGTTTAAGGGCATGCAGATGAGGACGGGTACAGGCTTAAATCGACTTTAGCTTGCTAAAGTCGACTTTAAGCCGTAGTAGGGACCAGGGCTTTGAATAATTGTGCTGCCAATTAAAATGCTTCTGAGATTCCTATGTGAGGTCACTTCATGAAAACTGTATGTTAGGAATTTATTACTAAAAGAGCAGTCAGCTCCAATCGCAGCACTCACTTCTCTCTGAGCTGCCCCTCCCCCGACCTCTCCAAAACTCCTGGATTGCATATGTGGAGGTAGAAGTTACAAAGAGTTCTGTGGCACCTTAAAGCTAACTAAAGTATTGAAGCATAAGCTTTCATGGGTTAATACCCACTTCGTGGGATGCATGCAGTGGAAGTATCCAGGGGCAGGTATAAATAGGTAGGCAAGAACCAGGTTAGAGATAACAGGGTGGCTCCAATGGGGCTGAACCAGCTTGTTATCTCTAATCAGGGAGGGTGAGGTATTCTTCTAGCAGCTGAATTGGAGGTGTGAACAGTGAGAGAAGATAAATTGCTCTTGTAGTTAGCTAGCCATTCATAATCCCTATTCAGTCCAGAGTTGATCCTATCAAATTTGCAAATGAATTGCAGCTCTGCAGTTTCTCTTTGCAATCTGGTCTTGAAGTTTTTTTGCTGCAATATGATGACTTTTAAATCTGTAATTTTGTGTCCAGGCAGGCTGAAGTGTTCTCCTACAGGTTTTTGTATATTGCCATTCCTGAGATCTGATTTGTGTCCATTTATCCTTTTTCATAGGGACTGTCCAGTTTGGCCGATGTATATAGCAGAGGGACATTGGTGGCATATAATGGCATATATTATATTGGTAGATGTGCAGATGAATGATCCAGTGATGGTGTGGCTGATCTGGTTAGGTCCTGTGATGCTGTTGCTGGTGTAGATATGTGGGCAGAGTTGGCATCGAGGTTTGTTGCATGGATTGGTTCCTGAGTTATTATGGCGCAGTGTGCTGTTGCTGGTGAGAATATGCTTGAGGTTGGCGGGTTGTCTGTGGGCCAGGACTGGCCTTCCTCCCAAGGCCTGTGAAAGTGAAGGATTGTTGTCCAGGATGGGTTGTAGATCACTGATGATGCGTTGGAGAGGCTTTAACTGAGGACTGTAGGTGATGGCCAGTGGTGTTCTGTTGTTTTCTTTCTTGGGCTTGTCTTGCAGCAGCAGGCTTCTGGGTATACGTCTGGCTCTGTTGATCTGGTAGTATTCCTGGAGGTAGTATTCCTCAAGAGCTGGAGGTAGTATTCCTCAAGTACCTTCCCTTCTAGATAAACAGGAGTCCACAAACTGTGATCTCAAACAATAGTTCCTCTAGGTAGCACATATAGCCATGTGTGCTTGGTTTTCAGAAAGAATGTAATGATGAAATAACTGTACCCATGGGTTTGCACAGCTCTCATTGATGCGAGGGCCCCAACTACGCCACACAGTTACAGCCAAGTCAGGGGCCCAGGGTACAACCAGGGCCGGCGACAGAAATTTGGGGCCCCCCTACTCTGATGGTTTGGGCTCCCCCCCCAGCTGACAGCAGCTGGGGGGCTCCCCAGCCCAGCCGGCCCCCCCCCAGCCCAGCCGGCGCTCCCCCCCCCCAGCTGACAGAGGCTGGCGGCAGCGCGAGCCCGGGAGCGGCGCAAGCCGCCCTTGCTGCTCCACCCCCCCCCCCGCGCACTTTCTCCCCCGGACTGCGCCGCTGCCGCCGGCCGGGCTCACTGCTCCTGCCAGGATGCGCGCTCGTCCGCTCCGGAGGAGAGTCGCGCCGCCTCCCCGCCCCTTCCCCGCTCTCCAGGACAAGGGGGGATGACTATGGGTACTGCTGTGTACCGGGGCCCCCCTAAAGTTCGGGGCCCGGTACAGCTCTACCCGTAGTACCCCCCTGTCGCCGGCCCTGGGTACAACATGCTCATCATCTGGCTCAGTTACAACATGGGTAAAAGCTTTTATTGTAGTCAGGGTCCTCATAAATGGGTTTAAAGCCCAGTCACTCTAAGGCTTTTATCCATTTGCAGGGATAATGTTACACTACACATTTTACCTGTATTGTGACTAGGTCACAGCATGTCCTGATTCTATTATAGCTGTAGTATAAACCAAGCCTACTTCCTGCTTTTAGAATTAAATTCATGGTATCTGTGTCACGTTATGTTGACACGGTTTCATTACCTAGGCTCAGAATACATTGAGTCAGATACTTACAAGATTTAATAGTTCAAATAGAAGTCAGTTATGCATGCAAAGCAAATAATTTGAATTTAACTTAACATAAGAACATAAGAATATAAGAAAGGCCGTACTGGGTCAGACCAACGGTTCATCTAGCCCAGTATCCTGTCTACTGACAGTGGCCAATGTCAGGTGCCCCAGAGTGAGTGAACCTAACAGGTAATGATCAAGTGATCTCTCTCCTGCCAGCCATCACCCCCCTCTAACAAACAGAGGCTATGGACACGATTCCTTACCCATCCTGGCTAATAGCCATTAATGGACTTAACCTCCATGAATTTATCCAGTTCTCTTTTAAACCCTGTTATAGTCCTAGCCTTCACAGCCTCCTCAGGCAAGGAGTTCCACAGGTAGACTGTGCGCTGTGTGAAGAAGAACTCCCTTTTATTTGTTTTAAACCTGCTGCACACTAATTTCATTGGGTGGCCCCTAGTTCTTATATTATGGGAACAAGTAAATAACTTTTCCTTTTTCACTTTCTCCACACCACTCAATTTTATATACCTCTATAATATCCCCCCTTAGTCTCCTTTTTTCCAAGTTAAAAAGTCCTAGCCTCTTTAATCTCTCCTCATATGGGACCTGTTCCAAACCCCTAATCATTTTAGTTGCCCTTCTTTGAACCTTTTCTAATGCCAGTATATCCTTTTTGAGATGAAGAGACCATATTTGAACACAGTATTCAAGATGTGGGCGCATCATGGATTTGTATAAGGGCAATAAGATATTCTCCATCTTATTCTCTATCCCATTTTTAATGATTCCTAACATCCTGTTTGCTTTTTTGACTGCTGCTGCACACTGTATGGACGTCTTCAGAGAACTATCCATGATGACTCCAAGATCTTTTTCCTGATTAGTTGTAGCTAAATTAGCCCCCATCATATTGTATGTATAGTTGGGGTTATTTTTTCCAATGTGCATTACTTTACATTTTTCGACATTAAATTTCATTTGCCATTTTGTTATCGAGACAAATGTGAACTTGCAGACGTTTGTGAATCCCTAATCACTCACAAATCATTGTGTTTTAATTTGGGATTTGAAATGGCTTCATCTACCATTGTTGGAGCATTCACAGGACTGTATTATTCTATATATTTAGAACTAGCCAACCTAGCAGAAAACCATCTCCTTGTTCACTACTGTACGAAAGGGCACAGTGTAGACCAGGGGTCTCCAAACTACGGCCCGTGGGCCGGATGCGGCCCGCGAGGCCCTCTCATCCGGCCCGCGGAGATCTTTTTGGCTCCGCGCTGGGGCCTGGAAGCGCCGCGCGGGCCGCCGCCGCCAGCCGCGGGGCCTGGAAGCGCCGCGCGCTCGGCCGCCGCCGCCAGCCGCGGGGCCTGGAAAAGCCGCGCGCTCGGCCGCCGCCGCCAGCCGCGGGGCCTGGAAGGGCCGCGCGCTCGGCCGCCGCCGCCAGACGCGGGGCCTGGAAGCGCCGCGCGCTCGGCCGCCGCCGCCAGCCGCGGGGCCGGGACGCGCCGCGTGCTCGGCTGCCGCCGCCGGCCAGGGACGGCTCGAAGCTGGGGCCGGGACGCGCCGCACCGCCACGCTGTTGCAGGGGGCGAAACAAGGAGCCACCCACTGCCAGGCGGCGAACCGGTCTGTGGGGAGAGACCGGGTTGAGCAGGTCAGTTGGGGGGGTGAGAGACCTGGCTGGGTGGGTCAGTTGGGGGGGGGGGGTTGGAGGAAAGGAGGTTTTGGGGTGAGAGACCTGGCTGGGTGGGTCAGTTGGGGGGGGGGGTTGGAGGAAAGGAGGTTTTGGGGTGAGAGACCTGGCTGGGTGGGTCAGTTGGGGGGGGGGGTTGGAGGAAAGGAGGTTTTGGGGTGAGAGACCTGGCTGGGTGGGTCAGTTGGGGGGGGTTGGAGGAAAGGAGGTTTTGGGGGGAGAGACCTGGCTGGGTGGGTCATTTGGGGGAGGGGGGTTGGAGGAAAGGAGGTTTTGGGGGGAGAGACCTGGCTGGGTGGGTCAGTTGGGGGGTTGATGTGTAGTGAACAGGTGTTCATGTGTAGTGTTCATGTGTAGTGTTCATGTGTAGTGTTCAGGTGTTCATGTGTAGTGTTCATGTGTAGTGTTCATGTGTAGTGTTCAGGTGTTCATGTGTAGTGTTCAGGTGTTCAGGTGTAGTGTTCAGGTGTAGTGTTCATGTGTTCATGTGTAGTGTTCATGTGTTCATGTGTAGTGTTCATGTGTAGTGTTCATGTGTTGTGAACAGGTGTTCATGTGTAGTGTTCATGTGTAGTGTATCAATGTGTTATTAAATAATAACTGAATAAAATAATATTAAATAAATAATTAAAAACAACATCCATGTTTTGATTCTTTTTTATTTGGACCTCGAGTGTGTTGTCGGCCCCCGAACTGCTATTTGATAGCTAATGCGGCCCTCGGGCTGAAAAGTTTGGAGACCCCTGGTGTAGACATAATTATGAACATCTAGCTTCAGTTATCACATTCATCCACAACAATTCTGACTAATGCTTATTTGCTTCTGTCTAGTTTAGCCAGGACTGAGAGCTATGACCAGGATAATAAAATTACAAACTTCATGGGACTTAAAGCACATGTAAAACAAAACAAAAAAAGCACTAATGGAGACTCACTGTGAGTATGTTGTGCTGGAGAAGAGATCACACCACAGCCAAAAGAAGTTAGGGCATGGCTACATTAGGGAACACTCCCATGGCAGTGCTTTGAAGGGCGAGTGTGGTTGCGTACGAGCGCAGGGAGAGAGCTCTCCCAGCGCTCCTGGTAATCCACCTCCACAAGGGGATTAGTTCGGAGCCTGTCCACACAGCGCTTTAAAACACTCAGACTTGCTGTGCTCAGGGGAGTGATTTTTCATTTCCCTGAGCCAACAAGCTAGAGTGCTATAAAATGTGGGTGTAGCCAAACCCTGAGTGTTGTGTGTGTGTCATATCTTTTTGTCAGAGGGAAAAAAAGATAAAAAACACATGTGATGGCCACTTAACACTACTAAAATGGAATCAATAGGGTAACAATCAAAAGGAAATTCTAAATCCCTTGCCTGCTGCTGTTTCCAAAGGCATTATTCTTACTTCAATTTGTAAAAAATGGGAGGGGGGGGGGCGGAGTAGCAAATTGGTTGTCTTGGACCTGGAAATGATTTTGGCTCTTCACCAACAAAGGGCCTGATCCAGCCAGGTGCTGAGTGCTCCCTGGAAGAAGCTGAGTGGAGGATTGATTCCATTGACTGAACTGTGTATTCAGGGTACTCAAACACCCGCTAAAAAGCTCTTGGCCCCTCAGAGGCTCATAGCTACTCCCCAACAGAAACTGGTGTGCAGTAGTGTCTCCTCAGCAGACCAGGGATAAAAACTAAGCTAAAATCACAAGTCAAATTCAATCTGGTGCCCATTTGTGTACATCATAAAACTACCATGCTCCTGGCAATTTTTACTCCATAATCTTTGAGGATATAACTGCACACCAGCCTAAACGCATACTGGCAAAATACTTTGGGCAAGTTTTGCCTAGAGAGCCTGCTTACATTCGGCCAGTTTACACTATTGGTTCCATTGTTTCTTGACCTCTAAATTTACTCCCATGCATTTTAATAAAAAAGAACTGTGGTTTACCTTTAAGCAGTCACTATTTATTACAATGACATTTAAACAAAAATTTGGATGCAGTTTTTAAGTGAATTACAACATTTTACACACACACTATCCAATTTACTGGAAAAATATTGCACTCACAACAATAATGATGTTAACTGGCAGACAGTTAATGTACACCTAAAACAGGCATGGGCAAACTTTTTGGGCTGAGGGCCACATTGGGGTTGTAAAATTGTACGGAGGGCCGGGGAGAGAAGGCTGTGCCTCCGCAAACAGCCTGGACTCTGCCCCCATTTGACCTCCTCCCACTTCCTGCCCTCAACTGCCCCCCTGAGCACCCCAATCCATCCAATCCACCCTGCTCCTTGTCCCCTGACCGCCCTCTCCTGAGACCCCCTCCTAACTGCCCCCCCAAGGGTGGAGTCCCCTACCCAACGCACCCTGCTCCCTGTCTCGACTTCTATCCACACCCCGCCTCCTGACAGACCCTCAGGACTTCCACGCCCTATCCAACCCCCACGTTCCCATCCCCTGACTGCCCCCCCCCAACCTCCACCCTCTGCCCGACCCCTGGGGCCCCAGGTCCCTTATCCAACCCCCTGGCCCAGTTACCATACTGGTGAGAGCAGCATGTCTGGCAGCCACACGGCCTTCCAGAGCCAGACATGCTGCCCCCCAAGAGCACGCAGCGCCGCCAGAGCCAGCCACATGCTGAGGCTGTGGGGGACAAGGAGCAGCGGGGAGAGGCCAGGGGGAGTCTCCCCGACCGGCAGCTCGGGGGCCCGTTTGGAGGGTCCTGTGGCCCAGATGTGGCCAGCGGGCTGTAGTTTGCCAACCCCGATCTAGAATTAGCCTATCTTCAATGTTTGCCTTATACAATTCACACAGTCAGTTGCCTCTCCTTTAAAAGCATAATATTCCAATATCTCATGTCAGGACCAATTTACAATGGCTAAAATACTTTAGTTGATGCATTTTTATTAATGTAATAACCTGTTTACAAAAAAATTAAAAGTTCCCTTATTTTGTCTTTCTGTTGTTCATAGATTTTAAGGGGAAAGGGGATTAGGGTGACCAGATGTCTCGATTTTATAGGGAGAGTCCTGATTTTTGGGTATTTTTCTTATATAGGTTCCTATTACCACCTCTCTCCCTCCATCCCGATTTTTCACACTTGCTGTCTGGTCACCCTAGAGGGGATCATTATGATCATTTCGTCTGACTACTTGCATAACATTGGTGCTATTTTTTTCATCCAGTTTTTCAACTACGTGTCATTGGATTTGGTGCAGGAAGTACAAAATGTCTCAGGCCTGCTCTACAAAGAAAACATAAGTGAACCTAGATATGTCGCTCAGGGGTATGAAATATTCTTCTGTCAAGCTAGCTACTGCTTCAAGGGAGTAGATTTACTACAGAAAAATGATTCTATCGCTGTAACAAGTGTCTACAGTACAAGGCAGCATAGCTGCAGCGGTACAGTTGTAGTACTTGTAGTGTAAACTACTGTCTATCTTTTCTTGTTACCGTCTTTTCTATAGGTAACAAAGAGTCCTGTGGCACCTTAAAGACTAACTAAAGTATTGAAGCATAAGCTTTCGTGGGCTAATACCCACTTCGTCGGATGCATCCGATGAAGTGGGTATTAGCCCATGAATGCATCCGACGAAGTGGGTATTTATTGAGCCACTTTTATACTCACTTTTCAAATTAAAACTGCACTTTGGCCTCAAATTAATTCGTCTCTGTCCGACATTAGTTCACAGAAAGGTTTGCTGTAGACAGCCAGTCAATCATAATTTTTCTTTTCTTCTAGTTATTAAAAACAGACAAGGTCAAGTGCAACAGAAGTCAAGTTATTTTAATAGGGTGTTAAAAATATCAATTTTTCTCCATCTCCTCTCCAAAGAAGAAAATCTGATAATAGAATATTATTGGCAAATTGTTTCTGTTCTTCTTTCTGAAAATATGTATAAGAGTTCTGTACTGAATTAGAAAGAGGTTTTGATTAGGGTTGTCAATAAATTTTTTAAAAATTGCGATTATTCGTGCAATGAAAAAAATTAGTTGTAGTTAATCGCTCTGTTAAACAATAATAGAATACCATTTGTTTAAATATTTTGGATGTTTTCTACATTTTCAAATATATTGATTTTAATTGCAACACACAAAGTGTACAGTGCTCACTTTATATTTATTTTTGATTACAAGTATTTGCACTGTAAAAAAAACAAAAGAAATAATATTTTTTCAATTCCCCCACTGCAAGTACTGTAGTGCAATCTCTTTATTATGAAAGTTGAATTTACAACTGTAGAATTATGTGAAAAAAATCCCTGCATGGAAAAATAAAACAATGTAAAATAGGGTTGTCAATTAATCGCAATTAACTCATGCAATTAACTCCAAAAATTAATTGCAATTAATCACAGTTTTAATCGCGCTGTTAAACAATAAAATACCAATTGCAATTTATAGTAAATATTTTGGATGTTTTTCTACATTTTCAAATATATTGATTTCAATTACAACAGAGACTACAAAGTGTACAGTGTTCATTGTATATTATTTTTATTACAAATATTTTACTGTAAAAATGATAAAATAGTATTTTTCAGTTCATGTCATACAAACACTGTAGTGCAATCTCTTTATCCTGAAAGCGCAACTTACAAATCTAGATCTTTTTTTGTTACATAACTGCACTCAAAAACAAAACAATGTAAAACTTTAGAGCCTAAAGGTCCACTCAGTCCTACCTCTTATGCAGCCAATTGTTAAAAGAAACAAGTTTGTTTACATTTATGGGAGATAGTGCTACCTGCTTCTTATTTACAACTAGTGTAACAGCCCATGTACACGGGCCAAAGTGCTTAATGCTGTTTGTCCGGGCCATCTCTACGGCTCGCGGCGGTGCACGCGCGGTGGCCATTTTGTGCCACTGAACTACAACTCCCAGCATGCTGTTTGTCCAGGTCGTCTGTACGGCTTGCGGCAGTGCACGCGCAGTGGCCATTTTGTGCCGCCAAACTACAATTCCCAGCAGGCTGTTTGTCCGGGCCATCTCTACTGCGCATGACGGCTTCAGACAAACATCCTCTGGCCTTTTATTATATAGGATGTCATTTGAAAGTGAGAACAGACATTTGCATGGCAGTTTTATAGCCAGCACTACAAGGTATTTACGTGCCAGATAGCCTAACATTTGTACGCCCCTTCATGCTTCAGACACCATTCCGGAGGACATGCTTTCATGCTGATGATGCTCATTATAAAAATAATGCATTAATTAAATTTGTGACTGAACTTCTTTGGGGAGAATTGTATGTCTCCTGCTCTGCGTTTTACCTGCATTCTTCCATATATTTCAGGTTATAGCAGTCTCAAATGATGACCCAGCATGTTGTTCATTTTAACCGCAGATCTGACAAAATGCAAAGACGGTACCTATCTGCTGGGCACCTGGTCTGTTCTCACTTCCTATTTAGTAGGCAGCATCTGTCCTGTAAATGTAAACAAACTTTTTGTCTTCACAATTGGCTGAATAAGAAATAGGACTGAGTGGATTTGTAGGCTCTAAAGTTTTACATTGTTTTTGAGTGCAGTTATGTTACCAAAAAAAATATATCTACATTTGTAAGTTACACTTTCACCATAAAAGAGATTGCACTGCTGTACTTGTTATGAGGTGAACTGAAAAAAACTTTTTGTATATCATTTTAGAATGCAAATGTTAGTAATCAAAATAATAATAATATAAAGTGAGCACTGTACACTTTGTATTCTGTGTTGCAATTAAAATAAATATATTTGAAAATGTTGAAAAAATCCCCAAATGTTAATAAATTTCATGTATAAAATTTCATATTGCTTAACAGTGTGAATAAAACTGTGATTAATTGTGATGAATATTTTTAATAACAATTAATTTGAGTTAATCACGTGAGTTAACTGCTATTGACGGCCCTAGTTTTGATTTTATCATCTTAAAGACTCAATATACATGTATCTGCACACATACACAAAAAACTTTAATCTTTAAGATGTTATTGGTGCATGATGAACTCCAATATGCATTTTCTACTTAGTCTTTGCTGCATTCGCCTCCCTTCATTTTTAAAATGATTGTCAAGCTAGCAATTTATTTACCTTGTCATGTAGAGAAATCGTCTGTAACAATGGAATAGCTAGTTTACTGTCTGATTAACAAATACTAAACTTTCCAAGGACCAAATCCTGGATAGTACACCTTCTTAACTGTATGTATCTAGCGGTTCAATTGATTTTGCTAGGAATACTTGTGTATAAAGTTAAGCTGGTGCATAAATGTTTATAGGGCTGAGGCGTAAAGTGGTAAATTGACCCTCTTTAAAAGATACTTTGTACTGAAGTCTGAAAGGTTAGTCAAGGAAATAATTTGTTCTGAACTACTTATTTCAGTAACAAACCCTTAAGAGGAAAGAATGCAACCAAAGTCAGAAAAGCAATAGTAAACAGTCTTCAGCTAATGACGCGTGTTCAGTCTAAAACAGGGAAGAATGTATTAATTTTACAGGCCTCTTTTCTAGTAATACACCCACTCATCGTACTAAGTACTTCTTGTCTTACATAGAACCACATAGTTCCAAACAGGGTGTCATTCACAAACAGCTACTGGACAGGTTCTCTTAGGAAACATCAAATTGGTGCCAACATTTTCAGTACCATCTTTGTTACACACTGTCACGGAGTGTGAGGGGGTCAGTGCCCTGCACCTCCACTTCCTGTGATTCACCGTGACTCTCAGCCAGCCAGTAAAATGGAAGGTTTATTAGGAACACAAAGGAACACAGTCCCAAACAGAGCTTATAGGTACAAACAGGACCCCTCAGACAGGTCCCTTTAGGGGCCAGGGAGCTTACACCCCAGCCCTGGGGCTCCCTCTGTTTTCCCAGACAGCTCCAAAACAGAAATCCCCTTCAGCCATCTCCCCCAGCCTCCCCCCAGCTCCTCCTCCAGTTTCCCCGGACAGAAAGTGTCACCTAACCCCAATCCCCTTCTGGCTCAGGTTACATGCTCAGGTATCATCCCTGCAGTGAAGTCGCCTCCTGCTAACCCATCACCAATGCAGACAGTCCCAGTAAAACTCCCCTGCAACATTCCCAGATCAATACTCCCCACTCCCTATTCCGTCACACACATCCATTAGAAAATGGAGAACATCCAGGGTTTGAGTAATATAAGATACCAACCCAGGGCTGATCTGGTTCCTAATGACAAAGTTCTCTACTTTCTTGGGGAAACCCTGGTTAGATACCTAGTCCCCATCTCTCATTCTTCAGGCTGGAAGGGGATACGGGTGCTGTCTAATACTGTTCAACAGTAACCCCTCTGACTACCTAAGAAGTGGCACTGATAAACTGCTAAAGGAAAGTCCGCTTCAGCTAACAAAATAGAAGCTATGATGTGGGATTTTGAGAGTGGAAGATGTAAAACAGGTGAGGTGTCCCCAGTGGGTTGGAAAAGAACATGCAGGTTTCCCAGGGAAATCAAACTGAGGTTGGCAATTGCTTTTGGATTTTGTCAGTAAAAAATGCTCACCAATGCCTTCATAGGACAGTAGATAGATTTTAAGTTTTAAATGATCATTGATTTGGGATCCCAGTATTTTTCAGCCATCACTTTGCAGTTGTGATCATTTTAAAAAACTCTGTTCTCAGCGCTCACACTAGTTATGCAAGTCTCATGATTTTGAGCCTATCGGCCCCTCAACGGACATTTGCAATAGGTCCAGATTTCTGCCTGAGTTCTACTTAAGCCGCACTCCCCAACTCCAGAGGCTAAAGCTGGGAACCTGAATGGCAGGTGTTGGGCTGCCACCAGCAGAAGTCACTGCTCTGTTTACTGTGGCATCTCTGCTTGTACAGCTAATCCAAGGCATGAAGAGCTGCAGGAGCGCTTCCTACAATAGGTGCCGACCTGGAGCACTCATGAAAAAAAAAAAAACTGGTGGGTGCAGAGCACTCACTGGCAGATCCCCGTCCCACCCCCGTGCCCCAGCTCACTTCTACTCTGCCTCCGCCTCCTCCCCCAAGCATGCCACAGCTCCGCTTCTCCCCCCTCCCTCCCAGGCTTGCCGCACGAAAGCCTAGGAGGGAGGGGGTAGAGGGGAAATGTGGCTTCCACCCAACCTCTCCACAGTCCCTGTTCTACTGGTGGCCCCGTAATAAAACAGTCTCTGAGATCTCCAACTGCAGTTTCCTGGATGACAGATCTTCCCTATTTTAATATAAACAACTTTGAAGACAAATAATTGGCACCCAGACCCCCATTTGTACAAGTCTGACAGTCTTTCTGAGATCTTCCTCTGCTCTTCCACACGCCTCTCAAATGTGGATCAGCTCGCTACATTCCTTGCAAAATACTGTCCTAGTGTGGAGCTCTTCTCCTTTACCCACTTATGCCCACTATGAGTGTGGACCCGGGTCACCTGCGCTCCTTTGCTGTCATCTCACTGCACATACTACTGGGGGTGTTGTGCCTCCTAAGGCTCCCATCCTCTCTCTTGAGTTTTCAGCAGTATGCACCGTGTTGAAGCATCTGGCTGTGAGATTGCCTTCGCAGAGCAGTTGCTCCTGCAGCTGCAGGTGGTGATCCCAAGTGCCACAGACTATCATGTTGCAAATCAGGAAATCTGTCATGTCCGCAAAACTGCATGTAGCAGCCAGCATATGTAAGGACTCTATTCTCCTCCCAACCCTTTGGATTGGTCTCTAGTAAAAAAAACCCTGTGTCACTCCCCAGTTTCTTCTGCATTGGGGACCACCCACCAGGAAAAATAAGTCAGTGTCTGTAAAAGTAAGTTTTACTTTCCTGCTCTTGTCATCCTACTGCTTGGCCACGAGTGTGTACAACTCAAACTCCTCTTTCCACCAGGTCTGTCTCTGGGCTAGGTTTGTGTCTGTAATATCCAGGGCTCCAGGGGGCTTCAGATTGAGTTCCGTGGCTCACACTGTCAGAGAACTCTAAGCTCAGATACTGTTTCATTTGCAAAGAGTGAGTCTCAATGCAGGTTAAGTTGAACTAGTGGAACATGTCCATGTGGCTGAGCTACCTCCAGCCTAACTCACAGTAGTCCCTTTTCTACTGCTCAGCATTGTACTATTTAAAATCAGGACCAGTCCCTCCGAGAACATGGGCCCTCTGATACCAGTTCCACTGATCATAATACAGGATGGGGTCCAAGGAAGATGCTGAAGTGGGGTGAGTGTTGGGTGTTTATTGCTTTTTCACATTTCAAGGGGAGTTTCCTGAAATATGTGCACAAAAAGGGTGATTTTCCCTGAGAGTTCAAAAAGCAGAAGACGGACCAAAGAGAAGAGTGAGTTTAAAAAGAAAGAAGAAATCCAATATTTTTAAGCCACTCATGATTTTCAAACTCATGGGGTTGGCAGTATTGTACAACATTTATTTTCTTTTATTAAATAAGAAATTGGTTGTATTGCCTGTGCTTGATTCTATACCACATGCTTGAGCATGGTGGTAGAAATATACTACACATCTAGCATCAGCCATAATTTCCTGCTTTGAAATTTGGTCTCCTAGATTCTTTCAGATTTGAACTCTCAACGACCTACATATTGTACTGTGTCCTCATTTACCTTGCAAAAGCATTTCAAATATGTGCTTCCCAAACATGAAACCACAAAGAACTCTAAGTAGTATTCAGTAGGAAACTTCCTCCTGCGGATTAAATCTTCAAGCCAAGTCTGTTGCAGATGCTGTGAAAAAGCACTCACACAATGTGGTTCTAGAGTCTTTCCCTGCCTCCCATCTGCCTCCTTGTCCCATAAATTGTTGTATTTGTACTGGAGACTGAAAGAAGGAAACACACCTGGAGTTACAACATTCAAAGGAGTCATAGTTTAACCCTATGAAAAGTGAATTTCTGCTTCCGAAGTTACAGCACATACACCCAAGTGTCCATTTCTATTGCAGCTAACATTAAGACTGTATTTTTAAAACATCTTCTCATCTAAGGGCCCAGATTGTCCAAAGGTGACTAATAATTTTAGGTGAATAATTTGAGATCTCTTAAAGGGGGCAGATTTTCAGATGGTGTTGAGTTCCCACTCTGAGATTCAAGCCTCTTTAAAGGGGTATCAAGTCAGGCACCTAAAACTTGAGGCACCCAAAATCACTAGTTACTGTTACAAAATGTAGACCTCAAAGCACTTCTCTAACTCACACAAAGGTTGTCTAGTAAAAAATTATTTCTCTATGTATTAGCCCCATTTTACAGATGAGGAAACTGAGGCACAAAGTAATTAACAAGACACTTTTTTAAACAATAACAAAATAATTTATCACAAGTGGTAGTAATCTTGAGACTTAATGTAGACAAGGTGCTAGTGGCCACCAGAGTTTTAGCTGCTATATCATCTCTAGGATTGGTTAAAATGTCAGTGCCTACTCAGTACTAGTACTCCTATCATTGCTTCCACAATTACCTTCAATTTCTTATGTACAACGCTCCCTATTGATACAACTGTGATGGGTTGGCATCCCGTTGCTACCTTCTGTTCTGTCTTCACAGAGTTGGAGACCTTCAGTTGTTAGATACCCCAATGCAATTTATTTACAGTTTCAGTTTCTCCTCAGTTTTCTGCTGAGGAGAGGAGAGGAGAGGAGAGGAGAGGAGAGGAGAGGAGAGGAGAGGGCTCTCTCTACCGAGAGACCCTTCCTTGTTTGGGCTCTGCTAGCGTGTCTCTTTCCAGTGCACTTCCTTCCTGTGAATCTTATACCTCCTGAATTAATGGGCCAATTTGCTCATTAGTCCTCCCCCAGCTCATTCAAATCCATTAATTAGGCCTCCTCAGGTCAACCTGGAAGGGGATTAATTTAGTGTTAAATTGGTTTAAGTGACCAGGATACTGGCCCAGCAGTTGGTTCCCAGCACTTTGTCACAATACTCCAGAATGATATTAGCCTTTTTCACAACTGCATCACACTGGTGACCATTCAATTTGGGATCTACTATAACCCCCAGATAATTTTCAGCCAGGTTACGGCTTCTCCTCTAGCCAGGTCCCAGAGTTCAGGCTCCAGCCTGAACGTCTACATGGCAATTTTATAACCCTTAGGGCTGGTCTCCACTACGGGGGGAGAGGGGGATCGACTGCAGATACGCAACTTCAGCTAGGTGAATCACGTAGCTCAGGGGTTCTCAAACTGTGGGTCGCGACCCCTCATGAGGTCGCCGACTGCTTCCCGAGGGGTCGCAAGCTGATTTTTCCGCTGAAAAGCCGCCGCCAGCGATCGATTTCTCGCATCTTCATAAGACGCAAGAAATCGATCACCAGAAGATCGATGGCTACCCGATTTGGCAGGTAGTGAAGACATACCCTTAGTCTGAGCCTCGCAAGCCAGAGTCAGCTCATATGGGGCAGGTGCTGGAGTTTTATGGGATCATAGACATATCCTTGGAGAAACTGACACCTCTCCTGAGCGTTATTCCTCAGATTTTCTTCCCAAGAATTATTATCTACTAGTTCTCTGAGTTTGTTAAAGTCTGCTTTTTTGAAGTCCTTTATCCTTATTCTGTTTCTCTCACTCCTTCTATTCCTTAGAATCATGTAGTCTATCAGTGACAGATTAGCCACTGGGTCAAGAGGGCCCATTCCCAATCGGAAAAATGGGCACCCTCACATCCCAACCCTGCTCCCTGACAGGAGCACTGAAAGGGTAGCGGGGGAGCAACTGCAGGCAAAAGGGCTGAGGGCCCCCGCTTTTGTCCAGGGCCCTACAAAACCGTAATCCACCTCTATAAACTACCATTTCGTGATCACTTTCACCAAACTGCCTTTAACATTCAGATCCACAACCAATTCTCCTGTTACCCAGAATAAAGTCCAAAATGACTCTCTCCCTGGCTACTTCCTCCATCTTCTGAAACAAGACGTTATCCCCGATGCATTCCAAGAGCTTATTGGACTTTCTGTGTTTTGCTGTATTACTATTCCAGCAGTTGTCTGGATAGTTAAAGTCCCCCACTACTACCAGGTCTTGTGTTTTGGATATTTGGTCCACAAATGCCTCTTCCACCTGTAATCTGGTCCACAAATGCCTCTTCCACCTCCTAGTCCTGATTTGTTCGTTTATAGTAGACCCTTACCGTGATAACACCCCTGTTTTTCTCTCCCTTAATCTTCACCCAGAGATTTTCTGCCTCACCTCCTGGACATTGGAATAAATGTATAAAGTTAGGTATAAAAGCAACACCTCCTCCCTTTTTCCCCTGCCACTTCATCTGAATTCAGACTCACAAATAAAATTATAAATATTGAACTTCTTTAAAACATAAGAAGGTCCAACCTGTCAACATGATTTGAGCAGCATTTTTATCAAAGTGAGGAAATCTACAGCCAAGTTATTTTCATGTAATCTGTACCAATGTGACTGAACTGGTGCAAGTTTCATGGATGCAGAGCATCCATACTAGTTACCCAGTTTCAGATGCACACAGCCCTCCTTACAAGCACTGCAGGGCCTGTGGATAAGTGTGCCTGTCCCACAATTCCTGGTACAGCTCCTTGGTGCTGATATACAATGTCTACAGAATAGGATGCCTATCTGCTATGCCCTCAGACTATTCATGCTGATGGCTTGTTGGCAGTAGTGGATTTACCATAGAGCCACTGGTGCCATGGAACTTTATTAGAGTCTTTTCTTCATATGTCTGGTAATTATATTTAATTATATTTGTTTATTTTCTCTTTTCTTATTTTGTATCTGAATTGAGGGCTTCCCTCACGTTTGGGTTTTTGCCTTGGATAGCAAAACATAAGCTGTCTGGGCCCTGAGGATGCAGTGGTGGTCATATTAACTCAGAGCAAGTGCAGTGACAGTGTTATTGGGAACACCTTTGCACTATGACAAAGGTGTTCCCAATAACTGGGAACTGGGAGATGTTTTATCGGTTTGCTAAGGGGTTGGCGTGGTGGTTGCATCATTAAAATGCTCTTGTGTAAGCAAGACTAGACAGAGGGAAGGGGACGGGTGAGAGGCCAAGTTAAACTGAGCTGCCTAATCAATAGGGTTTTTTGCTTTAAGCATGAATACCAAAATATACTCAAATAAGACGAGGAAGACTTTGTAGCACCTTAGAGACTGACCAGTTTATTTCTGCATAAGCTTTCGTGCTTATTCTGAAATAAACTGGTTAGTCTCTAAAGTGCTACAAAGTCTTGATCGACTTTTACGGATACAGACTAACACGGCTGCTAATCTTAAAAATATACTCAGGTATTGTGGTGACAGTCATGTTATAAGAACCTCATTAGATAAAACAGATTGTGCTTCCTGGGACTGTATTTAAACGGCTATTTATTTATACCTTTTGTTTTGTTCTTTGGTGTTCTCTAATTATCTTAAAACACTAATTTATATGGGTCCTTAATGATACTTTGCCTGCTCATAAAAACACAACAAGCTAACTTCCTATCTAAAAGGTTTTCATCACAAAGGAAAGAAGTGAGGAAGATGTAGAAGGAGAAAATTGCTCCAATATCTTTAAAAGCCTTTCAGAGTTTTGTTTACACATAGAAAAAAGAAAAGAAGACGCATAGAAAATCAGCAGCAGCATCCTTAATTGAACATGTGCCATATTTACAGCTGTTGTTAGTAACCACTCGGGCCTCTTTACCCCTGGCTGACATTAACCAGGCTCAATGTCTTTTCTTACAAGAGCACTTCATTCTGCAGCCTCTCAAAAAAAAAAAAAGGGTGTGGAACACTCGCTCATTTTGAAGGGATTTAACACTAAATCTTAGCAACCCTTCCTTCCTTGGAAGTTTGGAACATTTCTCCCTCTGCTACCCCAACCACACACTCACTCCCCACTTCCTGACCCCATGTAACCACCATTCTTATGAACAGGACACCCTCTGAGCTACAATCCTTTAATGGGCTGCCAAAGTCATTACTGAACGTGTTATAATGAATCTTCAGACTAGAAAGATGAGGTCCCTTTAAGGGAGCCAGAAATTTTAAACTCTATCCCCATTTGCTTAGTTAGCAGATTTAGGGTGACTACTGTTGATGGGTAGGGTTCTCTGGATGCATGTGCATGTTAGAAGTAGGCTCTCTTTGTCTAAAGACACTGTGATAAAGGACAAGGCAAGTTGAAACAAAAGCTAGAGCCATTGTAGTATATTGTTAACAATACAATAATGCTTTGCATACAACTACCAACTTTCCTCCAGAATCTTAATGCACTTTGCCCACACTAATAAAAGTCTTATCATATAACTGTGAAGTAGGTAGTAAGCCCATTTTACAAATGAGAGAACAGAGGAACACAGGGCTTAAGTTACCTGCCCAAGGTCACATAACAAGTCAGTGGCAGAGCTAAGACTAGGAACTAAGAGTCCTGCCTTCCAGGCCTGTATTTACTTCACTAGATGACATTTCTTTACTTTATCCTAGTGCTGCAGTGAATAAAGTAGGAAAAAATCTGTTAATCTATCTCAGTAGTGTTAGTCCATGGGAGCCTGCTACTACAATATATACTTCATGCTTGCTTTCATGGGGCATGTCTTCCAGCAGATCACATCCACTATTAATATACGATAACCAACAATGTACACATCTGACTTCTTCCACCACTCTTTTAAGCATCTACCTTTGCAAATAGTTCTGCAAGGGTGTGAAAAGAACATTTGAATGGATACAGAAATATGAAGTAAAGGGACTATTCTGATAGAAGCAGGGCCGTTTCCAGCTTTTTTGCCGCCCCAAGCAGCAGAAATAAATGCTGCGGAGAGAAGAATCGGCGCACCACCCCAATCACAGACGTCTCATCGCCCCCCCAATGTTGGCCACTCTAAGCACGTGCTTGGGACCCTGGTGCCTGAAGCCAGCCCTGGATAGAAGGGCACTAGTCTTTCTCTAGTGAGGTCTAAAACTGTCTTGCATTATAAACCCAATATCCAACCTTGACAACTTTCTTCATTAACAAACTACTGAAATTTCAGACACCGGATCTCAACCCTGGCTAGAATTTTTAAATACACCTTTCTAAGTGCTACAACATTCAAAATCAAACAAGAAGTCTAAAGCATCCTTTATGGTGTGAATGTTTTTAATCCTCTTCAAAATAGATGCAGGCCATTATTACAATCAGGACAGGTATTGTTAATTAATTTTTAATTATGAGGCTAAAAATAAACTATGTATGTGTGCTCCTAAGGATAGATCTTTTAGAGAGTTTTATTATGGGGTTTTACACAGACCATGTTGAACAGCTTTTTTGGAAGTTACATTTAGCATGAGTTTTACTATTATTTTTGTCATGTAACCATCTTACCATCTAGTAAGTTCACACATTCAGCACTGATTTCTGTGTGCTATACTTCAATTAGTAGAGAAAGCATCAGCAGCTTTAGACTATGTTATATTTATAACACATACCAACATTTTGATTTGTTAAACCACAGACTTCACTGTAAAGATGGGTGAATCTCTAGATATTATGGATGGGTGATATTATGCCATAAATTATGCCTACAATTCCACTGAAAATGTTTCAGTTTCTTGAGAAGCTATTTGACACTGGACAAATAGCAAACCAATGAGAAAAATCTTGTTTTGTTTTTAAGGGTGGAAATGAAAACCCAAACTGGTCTATGCTAGCAAGTAACCAGCTTGATAAATGCTGGTTAAATGTATTTTGCAGATAGATAAATGGAACAAGACTCCCTCAAGTGGTCCTTGAGATACAGCTCTCACCTACTCAATAGTTAGATCAGACCCCCTGCCACTGAACCAGAAGCTAAGTACAAATAGTCTATTTTTAATCCAACTAAAAACATCAAACAATGGAAATGGGAAACCACTGAATATTAAAACATAACAGATTGTCGTGGGTTCACACTCATGGGAAATGGGTACTAAAAGAGAAACTGTTTCTCTGTGACTAATGCCCAGTTTGTCTTTCTCTATATAAAGAGGATAGGTGCAAAGTGAACTACAGTGCAATTCCAACACAGCTTTCGGTTAGTCTCTATCAGTTTCTGCAGACACTGTTCATAGTAGGTTTATAAATACCCTGCATTTCAAGCTCTTATATTGTGTGTTTAATATTTTGCTTAAAAATGAAAGTTTTCTCCTCCACCCTCCCCCAGTGCAGTTAATCTCTTTAAATCCACAAATATAGCAGATTGGATTCATTCGATAGGTTGAGAGGCAGAAAATAAAATGAATTGGTTGACATTGGCAAGTTGGGTGGACAATTGGAATGATAACTATATGGAGTCCTATGTATATTGAGTGCGTGATTTGGGGAGTATAATAAAAATTTATAATCAGTGACAAACAGAAAATGGAAATAGTGTCATTGTTTTTTATTAGATTAGCTGAAGGTTTGTTTTTGTTTTTATTAGGAAGGGAGGTTTAGTGAGTGACAATTGTTCTCCCCTAACCGCCACATCAGAAATCTGCTTTTAGTTAAAGAGAAGCAAATTGTTGTTTTACATCAAATAATCTGCTTCCAGTTATTATTTAAAGTGATTGAAATGTGTGTTATCGTCAAAACGTCATGCTACAATTTTTTTACAAATGTGACATGTAAATTTGTCTTGTCCAAGATACAGCATGAATGAATGAAGAAGTAGTTTGGGTATTTTAGGAATGATTAGTCCTGCAATGTTTATTTGATTATTGTTTAACAAATGGAAAGAGGGCTATATAAATAATTCCACAGTAGTAGTAGTACACTATACACTGAAAAGGGCTTTACCAAAACATTTTCCGCGTCTCACATAGAAAAATCTTACTTTACATCCAAAGATATTTTATGGTTTTTTTGTTTTTACATATAACAAAAAAGCTTAAGAGGATTCGATTCTACCCTTTTTGTCAATTATTATTTGTAAGGGCTGCTTTGAGATGGCTAATTCTATTTGAAATAATTTGAAACTGAAAGACAAATAAACATTTTTAATAGGGAGAGAAGTGTTTCAGAAGGATCTTAAAATTAGAAAAAATTATTTAGTATGGAGGGGGGGGGAAACGCAATACCTCTCTTTAGCATTGGTCAGGAGTGTGGATTGATATATATAATACACACACACACACACACAAAGGGATGATTTTCTAACACAAAGTTTGGAACCCTAGCCTAGGGTGAGGCTGCAGTACACTTATGTAGAGGTAGAAATGAAGATGCCTAGAGAACTTATGCTGCAAAAATTTAGGTGCAGAGAGTGTTTAGGCATCTACTCTACAGGGTTTCGTGGCAGCTGAGCAGGGATTTTGTGAGTCCCAATGGGCCTGATTTAGGAGTTAGTCACATAAAGTCCTTTTGTGATTCTAGCCTGAGTCTTTAGCGAAGGTGTTATAATTGCAAAGGAAACCTTCAAAATATGACCTGAGTGAAACTGATGCAGAGATACCTGATGCAATAGCTCTGAAGTTTTAAGTGCTCCATTCATTTCAAAGGGTGTTAACTCAGATGCCAATGATGTTCCTTTAAGTGACAACATTGTTATTTAATAAGGGCATAGTTACACTTACAGGATTGTAGCACTTTTGGTTATAGCTGTCCCCGTATACAGCAATAAGTATTGCGATAAGAGCGTGTCCACACTTAGACCCGCCAGCGCTATAGCATGGCCACATTTGCGGCACTTCAGGTGGCATTAGGAGCAGTGCATTAGGACAGGTATCCCAGCATTCAGCTGGGTGCAATGTGCTTTTCAAATGAGGGGGATGAGGAGGAACGTGTGTATGCGGAGGGAAAGAACTTCATGCAGAGACTGGCTGTCAGTGAGTTTCCTTAGAGAAAACTAGCAGGCTCTGAATTTCAGTCACACAGCTCCCTCCGTAAACATTTGCATTGCTTATCTGCCGAGTTATTCCTCCAGCCTAGTTCAAAACAAAGGGAAGAGACGTCAATTGCCTTAAATGACTTGGGGCGTCTCCAGAGATCACATATAGTGTTGTAATTTTAATACCCATTCACACTTGAGATAATACGGACCAGGGACTACGCAATAGCTGTTATTCCTCAAGGAAGGGAGGATTACCAGGAGCAGTATAATTGTGGGTTTATAGCGCAATACACGCCTTGCCAGTGTGGACGGGTAGTGAGTTATAGCGCTCCTGGAGGCTTTATAGCGCTATAAAGTGCCAATGTAACCATGCCCTAAATTACTGTAAATTAATCAGTTAGTAAAAAAAGTAATCCGACTAGAGCCCCACAAAAAACTTTTATAACAAGATTTTGCAGTGAACAGAGATGGCGTTACGGGATTGAATGGCAACCATGCAAAAGTGGTTGGCTTGCACCCAAAAACAAGTAAAATTTGAAAAATCTGAATTTGTTTCCCTTTGAGTTTTGGGTGTGGCCAAACCTGAATTCAAAGCAAACCTCAGCTGGTATGAATCCATCTGAACACAAATGGAGAAAAGGTTCCAATGAATGTGTAAATTGAAACCACTAATTTCAGCACAGCCCTCTCTGACAATTACTAATATGGGCTTGTCTACACTACAGGTTATGCTGGTACAATTTATGTTGCTCAGTGGTGTGAATAAGCCACCCACTGAGCAACGGAAGTTATACAGTAAACCCTCGATTTAACGGACCCCGATTTAACGGACTTCGGATGCAACGGACAAAATTTCCGATGCATCCGAAATCCGTTATTGGGGGGCCGCCGGGCGGCCGAGTTGACAGCTCCCGCCTGGCTCCCCACAGCGGGGAGCCCGGCGGGAGCTGTCAACCCCCCCCCCCCCGCCCCCGCCCGGCTCTCCGCAGCGGGGAGCCGGGCGGGCGCTGTCAGCCCACCCGCCTGGCTCCCCGTGGCGGGGAGCCGGGCGGGGGGGGGGGGTTTGACAGCTCCCGCCGGGCTCCCCGCTGCGGGGATCCGGGCGGGCGGGCTGACGGGGGGGGGGGGGGGCAGGAGCCGGTGCAGGGCTGCTTGGGCGATCGGGTCAGCTGCCTGGTCAATTTCACCTGAAATTGACCAGGCAGCTGACTGGATCGCCCAAACAGCCCCGCTGGCTCCCCCCCCCCTCAGGCGGGCGGGGGGGGGGGTCCGGCGGGGGTGCTGTTCAGGCGGGGGGGGTTGACAGCTCCCGCCGGGCTCCCCGCAGCGGGGAGCCGGGCGGGGGCTCCCGGCTGTGATCAGTAAAACCTCGATTTAACGGATTAATTCGGGCGAGGGGGTGTCCGTTAAAGCCAAAAGTCCTGTTATTTAATGATTTTAAAAAAAATTATTAAATAACGGACTTTTGGCTTTAACGGACACCCCCTTGCCCGAATTAGTCCGTTAAATCGAGGTTTCACTGTACTAACCTAAGCACTGGCATGGACAGTGCTAAGTCGGTGGGAGGGCTTCTCCCGCCGACTTATCTACCGCCTCTCAGAAAGGCGGTTTTAGTCTTCACCAGACATGCTACAGCGGTGCATTATAAACTAGCCATAAACTTCTGTCTCAAGAGCCCAAATTGTAACAAGGGACAGTCTCATTTTGTTATCTAACAGACAGACACCCAATAATCATGGACTGTGTACAGTTCCCAGGAGCACTTTAAATCCTACGTCATCAGTGCCACTGGTAGAATTTTACCAAGATCGGTGCAGCCTGAGACGAGAAGCTTTTTTAAAATTTACTTTTATCATTAATAAAGTATGGTTATGAAATTTCAGAAACAACAATATTTTTATTTAAATACTGCTAAGCAAAAAATAGCTCATTTTGTTATAATTACAGGGCAACAATTGTTCTGTTGATTTTAAATCACATGCACTCCTCACTGAAATTACCTTAAAAACTACTGGCTAGAGCTAGTTGAAAAATTTCAATCTAAGTGTTTTTCCATACGAAAATACTGTTTTGTCAAAAATGAAACTTTCTGTGAGCATGTGTTGCTTTGGTATAATTTTCTTTAGGAAAAAAATCAAACTGAAATATTTTAGCAACATCAAAATGGCACATAGAACAGGACATTTTGATTTTTTGTTTTGAAATCAATTCATTTCTAAATGTTACCTTTATAATAAAAAAATTGACAAGTCAAAAATTAAACATTTTGATTGTATCAAAAACAAACTAAACATTTTGACTGACTCCAAATTAATTCATTTTTCAAAACTTTTGTTGAGGAAAATTTTGAAAGTCTGTTTTTGTTCCAATTTGTAAGAAAAACAGATTGTGGAATTCCCTGTGAATCAGAAATTCCAGTTCTTGCACAGTTCCTTGCACAGTTCTATTGATGGCATATGATCACTCTACAAAATCATAAGATTGAGGAAAAACAAAAATTAATTTAAATTCAGATTCTCTTTTGGGATAGTAAGTCTAGTAAGTGAGAGGACTACTAAATATTCTCCTTACTCGCAAAAAGTTTCTACTTCCACTTTTCTTTTCTTTTTTTCTTTTTATTTCTTTTTCAGATGCAGTCTGTGGCTTTGCCATACTCTTCATCTCCACTTGGTGGCATTTCAGAGCTGCTGACTATTAACTACAGTAGCTGGTGTGTAAAAAAAAGTTCTGGTTCAACATGTTATTTTTGAATTACAGAACTATATCAAATCAAATTTCCTGAAAGAGTCACCTAAACCATGCAAGCTTTATTCTGGCTGCTGTCATATAATACTGCCACTTTTTGTTATCTAGATAATTTTTATCTAAAATACGTTTTCAGGATGAATATCTTTACCCTGAAATACTCTTACATTTCAACACATGTTAATGTTGTGTTAATATTAATTAATATCATACACACAGACTTAGAAATAGGCTTGGCAGAATTCAAATTTTTAAAAATTTCAGTGTATAATATCACAAGGCTTATTTTAAAGCACTTTAAAAAGTTGTAGTCATTTAAATTTTCCCAGTTGTGCAAAATTATGAGTTTTAGGCATTTTTTCCTGATTATTATCTATTTAATTTTTCACAGTTTCAGGAAATTATGGCGGGAGGTTCAGATGGTAATTATTTAATGACAGTAGACGTTGAGATTCAAAAAGTTAAAGCTGTATAACCATTTAAACACAAACGGTCAACATCACTCTTCAAAATATACAAAGTAAATATCCTTAAACTCTAATTAAAGTTCTCAAGCAGCATTTTTCTTATTTTTCCTGTCTATACATTTCAATTATTACTGATGGAAATATTTTTCATCGGTTTATGTATTGACGGTGAAATCAATGTTTACTAATATTTACTGATAATCTAGGTTTCAGAGTAGCAGCCATGTTAGTCTATATCTGTAAAAAGAACAGGAGTACTTGTGGCACCTAGGAGAGTAACAAATTTATTTCAGCATTTTTGAGGGTCTCTAAGATGCCACAAGTACTCCTGTTCTTTTTACTGATAATCTAATTCCCCAAGCCTATTCATAAAATGGAAAGATTAAAATAGCTAAAGCATGATATAGTTGTGTGAAACAGGGGGATCCCAAAGAAAATTCAGTAGGAAAACTCACTCAAACTTTCAGATACAGCTCTGAACCAGATAAAGCGAGGTACTTTTGCACATGACTAGTTCCACTAAAGTTAGGCACACACTTAATACCTTCTTGAATAAATAGCTGTGACTTGTGGTTACCTCTAGTATGAAACACAAAAGGATATTTACATTTTTTCCTTTTAAAAAAGAGATGAGGTTCAAAAATAGAAATAGGATTTTTCTTTCTAAAAAGAGGTAAAGACCAAAATAATTTAAAAAATATATAAGCAGGCAGAGACTTAAAATATCAAAATGATTTTACTATGTGCTTAAACTTTCACTTCCAATGGGCATTGGTTAGGCAAGTGGTGGTGAGCTGAAACATTTTCCTGATAAGTCCTTTTTGTTCTTATGCTCACCTGTGGCATCCTGTCTGAGATCTTTGCTGGAAGCTCTTAGGGTTGAGACTGTCATTGTTATCTGCACAGTACCTGACACAAGTGGACTTTGAGGGGAGTTGTAGTTGGATCTTGGGATCGAGCTGGCAGTCTGCCCAAGGCCAGCTACCACCTGTCCCAGACCTTCCTCTCGGTGCTCCCTTGATGCTCTTAACTGAGTGTCCTGGGAGTCCTTAGGCACTACTGCAGTACGAGTAACTCTCAAGTTGCTACACACAGCTGAACTATTTAATAGTATCATTTTTATCCCCCCCCCCCCATTATGCTCACGTTGCCTCCTGTTTTCAACTAGATTGTAAGAGCTTCAGGGTTGGGACTGTGGCATATATTTGTACAGTGCTTAGTACAATGGGTTCCTGATTCTGATTGCACCCTCTAGAATACTGGAATAAAAATAATTTCATATTTCCAAGAAATGTTGTAAGACTAAACTTCCCAGATCAGAAGCTTTGTCTGCCAGAGGATGCTGTCACTCCTCGATGAATACGACTGGTCCAGTCTCTTCTAAGGTTATGCCTCTGATGTTAAAGTACTTGTTGCTTTCTATGTTGATTTCTGCTCCAGCCTTAAGCAAAATCAGTTTGAAATAGAATGTTTTATAGATTTAAAGACACAAGCCCAGTGAGGAGCAGCCTTAGCCATTTTCCTGGCCCAGGCAGAAGAAAATGTTTCTATCCCAACCTCCCTTCCCAACGGGCTGAGCCCAAAAAACTCCATACACAACATCTAGAAAAAGCTGAGCAGCACAGCAGTCCAGTACCCCTTGGAAGTTGGCACCCTGGGCCATTGCCCTCCTTGTCTGACCCTAGTACCAGCCCTGGACCCAATATTAACTAAATTCCTGACTTGCACATGCAAAATGCCCAGCATGTACACTAGTCCTATCGTGGGTGTGAGCATGAGTGGCAGGACCATACACAGTACATCTCTGAGCATGAACTGCTGAAGATTTAGGTCACACCGTACAGTTCTCTAAATTTCTTAACTATGTAAACATTTATAAAGAGCAAATTCTCTCTCCAAAGTTAGCCAGCAAGGCTAACCCTCTCTTCCTGCTCCTTGCTTTGCTCTGGTATTATCTGCATTAGCACAGTCATTTTGAGCAAGAATTTTATTTAAATACCGCCTAGGTCTCACCTGACTGACTTGTGCTTAAAACCCACTTATATGGACAGAATCGTTCCTTCTCCTTTTCTACCACTCAACTGCTGCATTTTTAATTACAACAGCTTTCAGTAGGATAGTTTTTGTCCCTTATTCAGTCAGAATTCTCCACTCTTCCCATGAGCTAAGCTCCATGTACGGTGCCCTTCTTTGTCCTCTGAGGCACTGGAATAAGGTGGAACTAGAGCATTGCATCCACAAAGGCTGCCCATTTAGAGCTCAGTGGACAAAACATTTTGCTGATGCCATTGGAGGGACGTCCTGGCCTCTTTCATGATGTGAGGGACTGGGCTTTCAGTGATGGCCAGTAACTCACTAAGGTCCTAATCCAAAGCAACTTTCCGTGTACTTAAATGAGCTTTCATTCCCGCCCTGAGACAAACACTTCCACTATGTCTACACTACAAACTAGGGGTGCGATTCCCAAACAATCAGAGTAGGGGGCCCCCAAATTTTTGTCGCCGGCCCTGGCCGCCACTGCCCGGGCTACCACAGCTACCCTACTATTTTTAGTAGGCTTGTTCAGATGAGAGCTAGCACAAGTATGTCTGTACAAGCTGGAAATCACACACCCCAGCTCGTAACTTGGGAAATTTGTAAGAGTAAGATTAAATTTAAACACACAAGTAGTCCTATTGAAGTCCATAGGGCTACTCCTGTGAGGAAAGGTAAACGTGCATAAATGTTTGCTGGATTGGAACCTTGTAGTGAGGTGGCTGCCCCACTCCTAAAGAAAAAGGGTTAAAACAGCCCTGCAAGGGGCTGTGACTAGTGAAGGGCAGCCCAGCAAAGGGCCGCAAGTGAAAGCAGCTGGGGTAGAGCAGGCACAGCTGTGGCTGGGGCAATTAGGGCCCAGCTGGCCCTCATAAATAGGGCCCAGAGGTTGGAGGTCAGAGAGAGTGAGTGAGTCTCCTCTGGCTGCAAGGTAAGCTTGACAGGATACCTAAAGTGGTGCAGGGCTGGGGCAAGGCAAGAGGAGCTGGGGAAGCTCTGGCCTGGAAACTCCCAGGCTGCAGGGGCTAGGTGAAGGCCCAACAAAGGGTACTGGGGTTGCAGGGGACAGCCCAGAGCTACAGAGGCAGCAGGCCAAACCTTCCTTGCCGGTGATGAGTGGCAATTTTACTACAGTCTGCCCCAGTGAACGGGGGCAAGTGGTGACTGGCAGTTGCCTGGACTGAGGCAAGGTGGGGATAGTGGGAGGAGGGTTGCCTGAGTGGCAGACCCTGAGTCTGTGGGCGTACTGCAGGGGTGCAGCACCCTCTGTAAGTGGGCACCAAGGTCCAGGGAGGGACATGGGGCCAGTGTTAAGTGGGACATCAGCCTGCAGAGGGCACTCTGGATGCTGGAAGAGCTAATTCCCTGGACAACCAGCGGGAGGTGCTGTGGGGTGAGTCACTGCCTTGCTACAGACCTATAATGTTTTTATCTTTATTTTCACCTCTCAGAGGGCATCAGCAGCCTATGACAATAGTGGCATAATAAAATAAAAAGTAGCATTTGGAATGCCAGGATCTGTTATCGCAACTCAGACGTGGTTAATTCAGGATCCAGGGATTCCTTCCATAGTAGCAATCAATGGCATGTCCAATTGCATTTTGCTTTTCAGTTCTCTCACGAGTCCAGTTGTCTTGGACTGTGCATGAATCACAGAATATTAGGGTTGGAAGGGACTTCTGGAGGTCATCTATTAAAGCAGGACCAATCCCTGGTGCACACCTATATAATACAAGTATACAAAATACCAGACACATTTATGAAGTTGCAGGTTTTTATTTTGTTTGTTCCAATAAATCAGATAACACTATTTTGGCAGTGGCAGCAAGAAGCAATTAGTTCAATGTTACTCAGTCTGCTTAGCTTTGTCATTTTGGGTTTCATTTTTGCTGATCAATACTGTCTCATTGTTTCCTTGGACTGCCCCCTCTGTCTATATCCATCTGTTGTCTCGTCTTATAACTCCGCCATTGCTTGGTCCCAAGCCCAAGATGTGAAAGGAGGAGGGTTTTGTGTTGGGCTAGCAACCCACCATGTAAAAAACGAATGTTACAGAAACGTCAACCAAATCTTCAGCGAATGGAGAAGAATGGTTGGCGCCTTATGCTCCACCAGGAGCGAAGAGGATAAGAAGAAGAAGAAGTCTCGTCTTATGCTTATATTGCAACCTCTCTTGGGCAAGAACTTTTTGCTCTGTGTTTGTACATCACCCAGCACAACAGGGACCTGGTTCATGATTGAGGCTCCTAGATACTACAGTAATAATTAATAATAATTTAAAAGTATCAAGTACAATGATGGCCTCTCTACCACAGGGTTCAGGCAAAGTGCTTCTTTCACAGAAAAACTGTACCAAATAAAAGGAATTTTAAACAGTCAAAAATATAAATAAATGCACATTGCTAGCTATTTGGGACACAGTGACTTCAGTGAGACTACTCCTGTGCTTAACATTAAACACCTGTTTAAGCACCTTGCTAAATTAGGCTCTGTATGCTCTCACTTTTCTCTGTAACTTCCCATTCTTCCAAGGGAAGGGCAGTAGTTTGTAGACCTCATGTTGGAGTATTTCGCAAAGTATTAAGGGCCACCCGCCAAGAAAACTCAACTTTTAACCCGTACTTATCTTGAGTACATCTCCACAGTAGACAGAGGGTAGTTCTCTCTCTTCCCAGACCCTCATCCCAATCACTTTGGGCTAGGATGCTTTCACCAGAGATGAATTGTGTGAACTCAAAGGGTTAGCACACTCGCCAACAATGATATATTTGCAGAAGACTGTATTTCTGGCCACATGAATGCTAAGATTCTCTCCCATGCCTGGTAAGATGTCATTAATCATTTTAATAAGAACACAGAGTAAGCTATTTAGAATTCCCTGTCTCACAGGGTGTACAAATTAGCAAAAGAAAAATAAAAAAATTCTATTATGGCAGACAGCTATATTTGCCTTTTCATATGCAATTATGTGTATACTATGGCCAGACCTTACTCCCTTAGAGTCCATTTTAATCAAGAAAATGATTAAATTAGTGACTAGCCCATAAAATAGTTTTGTTTTCTTCTTTTCACCTGAGACATTGAAATAATTGTAGCCCATATACCACTGTTTCAATCAGCATATGTGGCATGTAATGAGATCTATCTACATACCTGAGGAATTTGCACTGCTCTTCATTATTGTAGTGTTTAAGCATCTTGTATGTAAAATAAATTGGCAATAGCAAAGTCCATAGTAGACTTCAGAGTCTTTGACTCTTTTCTGGTTATAAAAAGTTCTGATGGCAATTTCTGTTTGGTTTTAAATGTGGAAGAGATGGAATGGTCGATAGTGTGAATAAAAATGAGTTGACATCACTATTGGATAGTTCAAATTTTAACATCAGACCCATCTTTTCCCCCCCATTCCTTTAACTTTTAAGGTACCCAAAAGCATCCATTTGGAGTCTTCACTGCAGAGTTAGTCCAGGAGGTTCTTATTCTGTTGTTGCCACCAAGTGCTCTCCCATCCCCATGTAAAACCCTCTCACTTGAGTTGATCAGAGTTTTCAACCCGGACTAGGAAATTTGACTAGAAAGTTCTGCTTTCACTCAGGCTTGTAACCCAGCCACTTAGCCATGGGGACACAGGCAAAGTCACTAAAGCACTAATTAAACTAAAAAAGCACTATAGCAGCAGCCAACATGTCCCTGCAGCCCACGCCGCTTCCCGCAATTCCCATTGTCCGGGAACGGTGAACCACAGCCACAGGGAACTGCGGGGGGCTGTGACTGCGGCAGTCAACAGAAACAAAATATCTTACGGACCGCCAGTGGATTACCCTGATGGGCCGCGTGCAAAAGGTTGCCGGCCTCGGGGCTAGTATCATTGTTGAATCTGACCCATGACATCTAAATTGGACAAAAGAGATCACATTAATCACATTCATTCAACTCCACTATCCTCCTTGGCATACTGAATGATGCTGTAACCAACCCCAGTGCAAGGCATCAGTGTGAGTGTTGGGGTGCCTCCAGATATTTAGTACCATGCTGTAAGTTTCAGGGCTTGGAGACAAGCATTATAGGCGCTTCAAGAACTAGGTTGTAGCCCAGAGCTGGGCACATTTTTGCCCCGAGGATCACATCTGGGTGAGGAAATTGTATGCAGGGCCATGATTGTTGGGCTGGGGCAGGAGGTTGGGGTGTGGGAGGGCGTGTGGGGTGTGGGAGGGCATGTGATGTGCAGGAAGGGGCTCAGGGCAAAGGGTTGGATGGAGGAAGGGTGCAGGCTCCAGCCTGGTGCCACTTATCTCGAGGGGCTCCAGGTGGCATCGGCATACAGCAGGACTAAGACAGGCTCCCTGCCTGCTCTGGCCCCGCACCACTCCAGCATATCCGGCAGTGACATCTGGGGGTGGGAGGGGCAGGCAGCTCTGCTTCACGCTGCCCTCGTCTGCGGGTACCACCCCTGAAGAGCCCATTGGCCACAGTTCCCTGTTCCCAGCCAATGGGATCTGTGGCGGTGGTGCCAGCAGGCGAGGACACTACGTGGAGCCCTGTGCCCTACTTCTCCCCCAGGGACGTTGTGCCAGCTGCTTCTAGGAGCAGCGCGAGGCAGGAAGCCTACCTTAGCCCCACTGCACCAGAGGGCTGGCCATCCCGAGGGCTGGACTGAAAGCCCTGATGGACTGGATCTGGCCCGCGGGATGTACTTTGCCCTCACCTGCTCTAGCCCTTAGCAGGTTTCCATAAACGCTCACATACAGTAGTAGAGCTGCCAAAAACTAAAAGGTGCAATTACCCTAGGCACAATGATTAAGTTACAACCACAATTAAGATCAAAACTGGTTCCAAACTCAGCCCTACAGGACAATCCACCATAGGGCAAGAAGACTAAAGAATGTCATTGCAGTTTCCTCTTCATTGCCCTCTAGCTGCACACATGCAGTTGCTCCCATGACTCTTGCTTGCCACCTACTACACTGTACCACCCTGCTGTGGCTACTGCTGGCACTTGCTAGCACCAGTAAGAACATAAGAATGGCCGTACCGGGTCAGATCAAAGGTCCATCTAGCCCATAAGAACATAAGAATGGCTGTACTGGGTCAGACCAAAGGTCCATCCAGCCCAGTATCCTGTCTACCGACAATAGCCAATGTCAGGTGCCCCAGAGTGAGTGAACCTAACAAGATCTCTCTCCTGCCATCCATCATCACCCTCTGACAAACAGAGGCTAGGGACACCATTCCTTACCCTTCCTGGCTAATAGCCATTAATGAACTTAACCTCCATGAATTTATCCAGGCCTCTTTTAAACCCTGTTCTAGTCCTAGACTTCACAACCTGCTCAGGCAAGGAGTTCCACAGGTTGACTGTGCGCTGTGTGAAGAAGAACTTCCTTTTATTTGTTTTAAACCTGCTGCCCATTCATTACATTTGGTGGCCCCTAGTTCTTATATTATGGGAACAAGTAAATAACGTTTCCTTATTCACTTTCTCCACACCACCCATAATTTTATATACCTCTATCATATCCCCATAGTCTTCTCTTTTCCAAGCTGAAAAGTCCTAGACTCTTTACTCTCTCCTCATATGGGACCCGTTCCAAACCCCTAATCATTTTAGTTGCCCTTCTCTGAACCTTTTCTAATGCCAGTATATCCTTTTTGAGATGAGGAGACCACATTTGTATGCACCAGGCTACTTTCCTGCCCTACTCTCAGCTTTTCAGTCCCAACTCAGGCTATCAGCCACCTGGCTGTCCCTTCATAGCCAGTAAGCAGGCGGCTGCCTCCAGTCCTGCTCACATGCAACTATTATTTTCCCTGGAGCTTGGTCCCTTGTGAATCTGACCTCAGAACCAGAAATGGTCAAAAGCTGGATTTCCATTGCACAAAAAATTCCAAAATTCTGGGGGAAATTTTTCTTCCATTTCAGAAGCAGAATTTTCTAAATTTCGCACGTAAGAGAAAGATTTTAAAAAAATCATTTTGAAATAACCAAACCATTTTGTTTCAAAAACTGAAAAATCAAAATTGAGCCTGGGAGCGGAAGTACCAAGGCTTCAGCTACGATATTTCTAGAGCTCCTAGGTGCCCAGCCCCAAGTCAGTTGAACTGATGGAGAGCCAGGAGCCTGGAAGATCTTGGAGCCAGCTCTGTGGCAAGGAGCCTGTAAATCCGGAGAGCCTTGTCTTAAGCCAGGATATTCAGGGATACCAAGCCTTCTGCTGCAGAACCAGAAGCCAAGTCCTGGCTAGAGCCAGGGCTCCACGCTCCAAGTTCCATAGCTGGGGACCTCGGAGCCCTGAGATCCTCCAGGGCTTTCAGACTTCTGTCTCTGTAGCAAGGAGCCTGGAAACACAGGGTCCATGCTCCTGGGTGGTTTATACATCAGGGCTGCCTGCAGGCAGGTTTCCACTGAAAACCTGTTTGTGGTTCATTGAAAGTTCAACAGACCTGATAAGTTTCCATGAAGGTTCAACAAATAGGCATTTTTCTGAGCAGCTCTGCACAGGATGTTCCTTGATTTCCCTTTCTTTATGGTGTGGATTACACTCTCCTTGCTAAGAGTTCCCTCCAGTGGTTAGCTCCTTCCATTCCAGCTCAGCTAGGGTACAGAGAAGGTTTCTGGGTAATAAGGCAGCAGGTTCACAGCAATTCTTTATTAGCATGGCACAACTGCATCCTGAATAATGTTAGTCATAATTCACCCACTCCTCAACTGGTTCTGAGCAAAAAAGAATGGAATATTAGAATAAAATATTTTACCCTAAATTGCACATTTGCTATGAGCTTCATTTCTAAGTATCCCTACAAGCCAGCATTAGGCATGAGATTCATTTCAAGAAAATAACTGGCTTCTCCAAGTAATGTTGTTCCATGTGAGAATCCCTCATATACGGGATGTGAAAGTTAGAGAATTTTTACTGATTGTCACTGGCAAGGCCCCAGAGATTTCAGCACCCCAAAAAACACAGCTCAGGAAATGTACATCCACCACCCCATTACAGGCTATGGACTGCAGCCGCTGCAGAATAGGAGAGGCAACATGGTCCTGTAGACAAGAACAATGAGTGGGACCCAAGAGACTTGGGTTTATTCCAGAGCTGCCATGTAACCCTGGACAAGTCAATTCACCATTTTGTTTCCTGTTTCCCTTCCACCCTTTATATTCTCTATTCAGACTGCAAACTTTCCAAGGCAGGAGCGGTCTTCTACTCTGTATAACACACAGTCCCTAGCACAATGGCACCCCAGTCTCAGTTGGGGCCTTTTGGCACGACTGAAGTATAAATAATAAACAGCATGAGCCATAAAGTACCTTAGGATCCCTGCCAATTCTTGAAATAGTCCAGTCCTCATGATAGGCATAAAGCTGTATTAGACACTCTCAAAGAAAACACGCTGACTTTCCTCATTTGGGGGAGGGGCGGGGGGCAACACAGAAAGGTAATCTAGTAGAGGCCTTAGGCTTCACAAATCTGAAAAACTCTAAACTTGTGAGGTTGGAGGACAGCATGATGTGGAGGCAGCACTCACCTTCCCTTCCTCATCAGCAGGGTCCTTTGTTGATTGCTTTTAAGTAGTAATAACAGAAAAATTAAATTAAGTTTTGGAATGTTTCTAAAATTACAAGTATTAAGAAGCGTGGATACATTCTGAAACAAAACTCCTGCTGCAAGTGATTTTAAGAGTTCACCCTTTTCTTCTAAGGCTTTTTCTGAAGCTATGTATGAATTTCTGAGTTTGCAATTCTATTTTTGGAAGTTACTCACTTGGGATTATTTTCAAGATACAAAGGAATCTACTGTAAGCACTGAGTCTCCCTCTTCACACAATCTCCTCATTCTGTCAAAGTCCCTTTCTCAAAGTAGATAAGGAAACACCACTAAGGAATCCCCCTGGAGCCTTTATGACTCTTCAGTCTGAAATGCCTTCTCTGTGAGACAGCTCTCCTGCAAAATATCTCAATTTCAAGGAAATGTGCAACCTGAAAAGCAGATTCTTTTCTTTGTCCTCATGATTTGCCTTTTTGGCTCTCCCTGGAACTATGATTTGTCTCTGTGACAGTGCTATAAATTATTGAGCTATTGAGGATGTTATCTGTAAAGTATATATTCCAAGATGCTGGAAAACATATTCCCTTACCCCGTCCACTTACCCAAGTCATTAAAGGTTGTTTTTTTTAAGGCTCCTAGTACTGTGGTGTCTGTACACTGATAATACATGTGCTCTAAATGGCAGTATCTTTGCTCCATTGCTCATGGTATACTTCTCCCTCCTTTGCCCTGCTTTTCTCTTCTTTCCAGTATTCTATTTTCTCTCCACGATCTTCATAACTGTGGATAATTGAGAGTGTGATGGGTTGCCCCCCCCCCCCATGGGACTGCCACCAGATGTGCTGGGGTCCCACTGACCCCGCCAGTCCTCCAGCCTGAGTTTCCCTTGCACTGGGTTGCTGTGTCAGGCTCTCAAGTCCCTTTCCATCACACACCCAGGCAAGGCCACACTCAGCTGCACACACAGATTGAACTCAGCTCTGTGTGGGAGGATTCAGCTAAGGGAATGGCCAGCACTCTTGTGCACACACCATCAGGAGTGTAAACCCCAAAATAATATTGTCTTGCACTGTATAGAGAGATCTGTACAATGCAAGCTCATAAAAATTGCCCCCTCCCTGAATATGGAGGGAGATACGCACAGCTTTTCGCCCCTCCCCAGGTATGAATTGAACCAACTGGGTTTTGAAATAAACAAGAAATAAGTTTATTAACTATAAAAGATAAATTTTAAGTGATTATAAAGGATAGCAAACAGAACAAAGTAGATTACTGAGGAAATAAAACAAAATAGGCAACCTAAGCTTATTTCACTACAGCAGGGGTCAGCAACCTATGGCACGCGTGCCAAACCCTCAACATGGTCGGGCTCCGCCTGACAACCCCAGTACAAGGGTCGGGGCTCACAGCATCTTGGATGCCCCAGCTCAGGGCTCACAGCCCCTCTCCTGGTTGGGGTTAGGACTTGCAACCCTGCATAGCAATCAGACTCAGGGCTCGCAGCCCCACACCTACCCAGATCTCACAGCCCTGCTCCTGGCCAGGGATGGGGTTTGGGCTCGCAGACCCGTGTGGGGGTTGGAGTCGGGGCTCACCACTCCACGCCTGGCTGGAGCTCACAACCCTGTTCCTGGCCAGATTTGGGGTTGGGATCGGAGCTCACAGCCCAGCACTGGGGTCAAGGCTCACAGCCACACGTCCCTGTGAGGGTCAGAGCTCACAGCCCCGGTGCAGGGATCAGCCATGCACCTGGGGCGGGGCTTGTAGCTCCGCAGCTCCACACAGTGGTCAGGGCTCACAGCCATGAGTCACGGTCACGGCTCACAGCCCGGCGCAGGGGTCTGGGGTCGCAATTTGCAGCTGCACTCTGGGTTCGGAGCTCGTGACCCCCCACATAACCCCACGACCCCCAGTTTCAGAACCAATGCAGTAGATCATAACCTTTTCAACGATACCTCACATCACACATCTTGTGTAAAACCTAACTTAGTTATGCCATATTCATATAATAACAATATTTCTATGATGAAGATGGGGTGTAACGTCCCAGAGACTACTCCATTTCTAAGAGGTGGGGTTTGTATTTGATCATGGTCAGGGTTGGATAAGGTGCTCCATAGCTTGAATCTGATGTATCAGAAAATCTTATTCTCAACCAGTCTAGCTGAAGCAGCACTGTGGAGCGTAGCTGCCTTTGAAGACTATGAATGGAGATAATTCAGAGTGTGTCAATGTATGTACCTTGTTGATCAGGACCAGAACTTTAAATTTAGTCTAAGAATGACTGGGCAGCTAGTGGAGCGCATGGATCATTGGTGTCATATGTCTGAACCTGCCTGTTTGGCTAGTAGGTATTCCTGGAGGACTAAAACTCTTTGTAGGAGCTTCAGTTTCCTGGTGGCAACTACCTTCACCTTCCAGACAGAGTGAGACACGGCAGTCTAAACTGGAGGTGACAAATACCCTGTCAACAGGGCAAAGATCCTCATGAGAGAGGAAAATATGTACTCATGGCCAACAGGAGATGGTGTTCCTTGCCACCAGTTAATTCTATAGGTCCCAGAGTGGTGAAGATTCAAATAAGACCCCAAGAGCTTCAGATTATCGTGACAATCAGTAGTCAGAGGCCTTTCATAGCAGATAGTTTCTCTATATACAATTGGGAAGAATACAGTAATTGCATTTTTTAAAATGTGAATTATATTGTTTTATTCAGGGGAATTGAGAGAATTTATAGACAGATTTTGCTGTAGCGATAATGCACTTACAAGACTTTCTACTCATTTATTTAGATTAATGCTCAAATTATGATAGGTGCTCGGACAAGATCCAATGATGACCAACTTGTAGCTAGTCTACAAGGAAAGGGAAACAGTACAAGATACCCCATCTCTCTCCACAGGAGCCAGCCAACCTGCAAAGACTGAGAGAAAGTATTAGGGACATGCCTTGTTCCTTCTCACACAGTAAAGAGGAGTACCGTATTTTTCGCCATATAAGACGCTCCGGCATATAAGACGCACCTAATTTTAAAGGAGGAAAATCTAGAAAAAAAAGATTCTGAACCAAATACTGTAGTAAAATATTTTATATCAACTGTATAAAGTTAACAGCAGTTTAAGAACAATTTTATGTCAACCATGTAACATATTAAGAACTATCTTTACTCTCATTAACAGTCAGTAAAGTCAGTAAACAGTGAAAGTAACAAAAATAAGGCTGTAATGTTATTATTCGAACCCCAAGAATTCCTCTTGCACTGGGGGGCACAAAGGGTTGGGTGGGCAGAGCGCAAGGAAGTCACAGAGTGGGGCGAAGGGAGATGACACAGAGAATCGGATGAGGGGGAAGGGAGAGTCTGGGTGGAGTGGAGGGGGTTGGCAGAGAGGATCGGTGAGGGGAACAGGAGAGCCTGGGGGGTGGGAAGAGGATTGGGGTGGGAAGGAGAGTGGGGGGGGGGAAGAGCACCCCAAGAGAGGTGCAGAGGGTCTGGTGGGAGGAGGAAAGAGTCCCAGGGGAAGGCACAGATGCACAGAGGATTGGGTATGGGGGAGGGGACAGTGCCCTAGGGGAGTCACAGAGGATCAGGTTGGGAGGACAGGGGAGGGGTGAGGCACAGAGGGTCAAGTGGAGGGGGAAGCCCCAAGAAGGGGCACAGAGGGTTGGGTGGAGGGGAGGACACAGAGGGTCTGTTGGGGAGGAGCGACAGAGTCCTGGGGGGAACACAGAGGCTGTGGTGAGTGGGGGGGGGGGGAATCCCATGGGAGGACACAGAGTATTGGGGGAGGGGAGAGCGGGGGGGGGCAGAGGATGGGGGAACTACAGACTGTGGAGTGAAGAAGGGGAAGCCCCAGGCAGCACTCGAGTGACGGGCTCTGGTGAGCGTGGGCTGGGGAACTGAGGGGGTTGGGTCTGGTGACGGGGGAGCTCAGGTTCTGAAGAAGGAAAACGAGGAGTAGGAGCTCTGGAGCAGAGGGAGGGAGCCGGAGGGCGGGACCTGGCGAGGTGAAGCCCGGGGGAGGGAGATTTGCTGAGTGGGAGCGGAGGGGGGAGGACGGGGGGGGGGACCAGAGAGCCGGTGAGGGGGGACGGGGGGAGCGGTGCTGATGGGGGGGGGCACACAGCGGGGTCTGGTGACAGGGAAGCGAGGGGAGCCGGTGAAAGGCAGCGCGGGGGAAGCGAGGGGAGCCGGTGAAAGGCAGCGCGGGGGAGCCGCAGCCCCAGGGACATTTGGTGACGAGGGGCGCCGGGGCGGCCGGGTGAGGGGGGACGGGGGGAGCGGTGCTGACGGGGGGGGCACACAGCGGGGTCTGGTGACAGGGAAGCGAGGGGAGCCGGTGAAAGGCAGCGTGGGGGAGCCGCGGGCCAAGGGACATTGGGTGACGAGGGGAGCCGGGGCGGCCGGGTGAGGGGGGCGCCGCGGGGGCAGGTACCGGACTCACGAGGCTCAAAAAATTGGCGGAGCCGCGTGGGTCGCTGCGCCGCGCCCCGGCCGGGCTGCGGGCGCCTCACGTACAGCCGGGACTAGCCAGGCGCTCCACTCCGTGTCCCTGGTGTCATTCGCCTCGCCCCCCCCTCCTCCGCGCAAAGGGCAAAGGCAAAGTGTGTATATTCGCCATATAAGACGCACCAACTTTTCCCCCCCCCCCGTTTTGGGGAAGAAAAAGTGCGTCTTATATGGCGAAAAATACGGTAACTTGAACTCCTGAAGGTGTGTGTAATGCAGTCACAGCTGTCCCTCTACTTGTCTGGCAGGGAAGCCACACCCCCTTGCTACAAGTCCTCTGAAAGCGCACAGTTCAGGGGGTGAATTAGCATCGGGGTCTCCACCACTCAGCTGGGTAACCCACTACTGAGTCTAGGAGCCCTGGTTCCCCGACCGGACAGAGCACTAAACAGTTATGGGGCTCTAGCCTACAGTCAGTATAAAGCAGCAGTGTTCTTAAGCCCCAGTCCTCCAGCAGGTGAGGCTCTGGCCGGTATTCAGGGCAGAGCAATAATGCATATTAGCCCAGGCCCTCAAGCAGGACAGGGCAGCAAAGTCAGGAAGCTTGGGCCTGTACTCCAGCTCTGCCCACTGTGAAGGGAGGGAGGCTTGCAGCAGTCCCTCCATCCATCTCCGTAGCTACACACCCGCGCTACAGCATGGCAGATGCCACACGTGGACCAGTTCCTTAAGAGATAATTGAGTCCTATGGAAAACATCTGGGCACGCACATTGGAGTGAAGTAATATCACCAATGTTGAAGGTGTTTTGCTACCATCTCCTCCTATTCAAATGTGATTTATGGGAAGTAATAAACTTTTAAGCAACTCATCCTTTGATGTTTGGCTCACAGTTTCTCAGAGGAACCACATATACTATGGAAACTAGGATAGATAATCTGTTTTTAAATAGTGCATCTGTTTCTTACACAAAGTTTCTGGCACAAAACCTGGCTTGCAGTTAACAGATGGGACCTTCTCGTATGGGATCATTTTGTAGATAACTTCCCTCCCAGATGGCCTCAAATGCTTTTTAATTTTCCATGAGAAAACCACTGTTTATATTCATGCTTGCCCATGTTAATGTGATTCTTATTAGGAGACAAAAAGTGCAAAATGTTAGATGTTTGATAAGTAATGTGTGGAAATGCAGTTTTCCAGCGGGTCAGCAACACCACCATCTGCAGTCAAATAAATGCCAATTCACCTGGGAGTGTGAGAGAAAAATTAAGATCTGCTACTCAGCAGGGAGAGTACATTTTGGGCAATGCTTATTTTTAAATGTGGTACCCTGGGGTATGACTCCGATCATGCTAGCCTGGCCTTTAACAGTAACATAAGAAAGAGGAAGCTGACCAGACTGTCATCACAGCTAAGTCTGAATCAATGTCAGATCTTCTCTGTCTTTTTCAGGCACTCACTGGAGCAAAGCATTGCTAGCCAGATGTCTTGAAATCCGATTTACATGGACGATGTGGGAAGTTCATCCTCCCAAGTCTTATGCATAAACTCCATTCAATGAAAGAAACACATCTAAACCTGGAAATCTTCCAGATAAGTCTCTCTGATATCCTTTCAATGCCTTCCTTTGATATACACATACATGATCTATTTCCAATCTAATGAATGAAATAAATTAATAGCATCCTGCACTAGCCTGGCTAAGTAGATCAATGAGATTTAATCACTTCTGGCACAAAGTTAATGTGAAGTCAGTGGTTTCAGTTGGCATCCTGCCATCATTACGGTAATGACATATTCTTCTGGTTAAGTAGTTGAACTTAAAAAATACATAATGACAAAAGAACAGAACTTGCTCTTAAGCTCTCAACATTTTCAATTCCTAAAAATATAGGGACTGTCTCAGGTGTTTGTCTTTTAAAAGAACCAGTTTCCCCATAAATACTTGCTTCCAGCTATGGTGACTGGGAAGGAAGAGGTGGTCCTCTATTTGGTACAGTGTTTTATATTGTTTGGGCAGTTCAGCCTCATGGTCAACTAAAGCACTATTAATAACAAATTTTCCTAGCTGAAAAACTTGAGCCAGGTGAGAAAAGATCTATTTCTGATCACAATGACAATGGCATGATTGTTATATGATCAACTGGACTAAGCAGCGTCATCCGCTCTAATCTGGTAAAAGGCCAGTGCAGAAGTTGTAATGTTTTATTCCATGATTGTCAAAGGGGAGGGAAGGATTTCAAAATGTATCTCTGGAGATTCTCTAGGGTTGTTTAGTTTTTAAATACAACTAGTCTTAAGACAATAAAAGCAAGTGTGCCCACTTAGCAAGGCATAAAGGATCAGGCAGTAATGTAAATGTTAGTTCTATTACTCAATTCAATGGTACAATGACATCAAAAGATGAAAATGGCTTGTTTCTTGGTCCAACCGTTTCAACATCTCAAACAACCGGCAACTTGATACTTGGTGTTTACGTTAGAAACACAAAATATGGAATCTAAAACAGTTTCAGATTTGTGCAATTCTATTGTTTTTTTAAAAGCTTCATTTTGATTAAGAAGTGGAGGCCGCTACACTGTCTGAAAAATTAACAGAGCAGGATTATTATTTTTAAAAAAGAGGGGGAGGGCACACTAACTAGGTGCTCTAATATCTAAAAGATTGCCCAGAAGTCCTGTGATGAAATACAAAAGAGAAGGAAATGACAAGCAACAAATGGCCAACTCTAAATTCATGCACTGTAATGCTGTATGATTCTGAAGAGAATCAAATACATCAGGTTTAGAAAATGCCTCTTGTACAGATAGTAGCTAAAAAGATGGAATTTACACAGCATCTATGGATTTACTTAGTTTCATTTTGCATTTTTTTCTGCAGAGGGGGATTCATGCCCCTGATCTGGACTTTCTTTAAGTGCTTCCACAGATCATATGCCAATGGGGATCTCCCTTCTTCCAGACCCAGCAAATACTAAACCCATTTAAAGGGGCTGTGGGAGAAGAAAGCAGTAAGGCTTTCAAACCACCTTCAGTCAGGACTATCTTAAGAACCCCATCTGAGCACACAAGCACTATTTCATCCTGTTTCTCCATCACTCAAGCCCTTGCAATCTTGATGAAGGTTTTGTAACTCATTTCTACCTCCCACACCCCAAAATGAACAGTAGCTCCTTGGGCAATTTTGCTGTTTTTGCTGTCCATTCTTTCTAGAAACACCCTTGCCACATATCCAGCATAACAAGGGAGGCATTACAATTCCTCTCTGGGAGAAGACATAAAAACTTGCCTTGCTACCACGCCTGGCAGGATAGCCCTCATAATGAGAGCTTGCCTACATATATTGCTTTAGTGCAGTGTATGGGGTGTAAGTTCTGATGCATGCTAGCATGTTGTACACCAACTGACCTGTGTGGACTCTGCTGGCACACACTAGAAGTTCTCCAGTATACTAATGTGTACTATTTGAAATGGGGCCACGTTGACATGCACTAGGGAACTTTTAAATGAGTACCAGCAGGGTCAACACAGGCCAGTTGGTACACAACACACCAGTGTGCACTAAAAATTTACACCCTGGCTGATGATGAAGGCACCATGTAGGCAAGCCGAGAGAGTAAGAAAAGGTGACTAAGATCGCTATCTTCTGGAGAAAGACAAGGATCTGTTTACTGACCTAGAGATGGCTTAGTGTGTCAGGCCTGAATCCAAGGGTCAGATCACAACCTGGACCTATCAAAGGTGAAATAGTTTATTTATTCATCCTAGTCTGACCATGGACCAACTTTGTTGATCTTCTCCTAGAGAAGAGGGACAGCTCTGTATATATTCCAAAATAAAGGGACAAGCTTTATTTATTTTTGCCACTCTACAGGAAGAGTTTATTTTATTACCCAAAGCTTGGGGACTAGATTAGTTTCTGTACCAGAGACAGGACAAAGCTTTGTTCAACACTCTGAGGATAGAGAAAAACAGGCTACAGTGACCTTTCCCCAATCTGTTAACCCCTTTTACTGCCTGGTATTCAGCTGTTTCTGGGGACATGAAGCCAGGCAAAATCAGATAGCACCTGTTGATACATCCACACCCTACTTCGTTTCATAATAATAGTCTAGTCTAGAATAAAATGATAGAGAATGAGCTATTCACTTTTTATTTTAAATCAAAACCTAGCGTTTTAACAATCTAAATTCCAAATCTTTGATGTAATCAGTGGAAACAGAAACAGGTGTGTATCTTATATCACATTTATACGTTAAACATGTTTTTCTGGCCATATCCACCAGAGTTATTTCAAAGGATTTCAAACAAAGAAGATGCTTATCTCCATGCATAATAAGGAAAACATGTCTTAAATTCCTCATGATCTATGTGCCCTTCCCCCCCATTTTTTTTAAATGTGTGAAGAAAAGTCTTCATTCAAAGCTGCATTGAACTTTTACCACTTTTTAAGCAACACTGGCAATGTTATTTGAAATATATCTTTTGAATATATTGTCCAGTGAGAAAATGGTTTACTTTGTAGTATTTGGAAGGAAGAACCAGTGTTGCCTATCTCAACAGTTATCAGATGTGGCTGAAAAGTATTAAAAATGATGAATAGAACTTTACTAACACCATAAAAATGGCTAGTGACCTACCATTGTGGAAAAATTGCTTGTTTAACTTTTGCTTCTGAATGATAAGATTATAATAAGGTTACTATTGAACAACAGACTACTGTTCTAGACAAATTTTACCTTTTTCTGCATTTATAATATGTTTCCTGTAAAATAAAATGTATATAATTGAGAGACACCCTGTTTCCCTCTGATACTTCTAAATATTCTACAGTTTTGTATCACACATGGTGTATCCTGATAACTTTAGTGTGGATCATCGATGCATTAGAAAGACAACAGAAACAAAGGCTGGATTGAGATATCCAATGTAGAGGAGAGGAGAAGAGAAACAACCAGTAGCGGAGAGTGGGGAATCTCTAGCATTAACAAAAACAAACAAAACAACACAACCCAAGTCTTCCAACTCTCTTAGACTCATATCTGAAACATTTCATATACATAGTCCATCCACACATCCTCTTTGCCTCCATGTTCTGGATCCCTTTCACATAGGTCTGCATTTTCCCCAGTACTCTTATCTTTCTCCCCTATAAGGAAAAGTTAAGTTGCTTCATTTGTCCAGCCACACCGCTGAGGGTAAATAGTAAATCCCATTTCTATAGTCTTTCTTTCTGACGAGCACAGCAAGGCCCATAATTAGGTCTTCAGCTTTCAGGCAAAGATGACTGAATGTAACAGGGATTCTCCAGGCCTTGTCTATATATACACAATATAGGCAGGGCCTCAGAAATGGTGTCTGGCCCAGTAAGAACTACACTGTATCCTAGCAGTGGAAATAATAGAGCATGACAGTCAGAAAGGAAACTTAAGATCCTTGGATGGAAAACAAACAAACAAAAAAAGCCAGTGAATTCCTGATGGGATAGCTTTACAAAAAGGGCCCGAAAAGGAGAAATCATTAAAAATGAAAGTACTGTCTTAAATGAATTCAGAGTTCAAATACTTCCACAGAAGCCTTTGCCTACTGCAAATCATGGAAAAGGGATAGGCTTGCTGAAAAGATCTGAACTACATTTCCACTAATGAATGTATTAATTCTGCCTTCTTTTGGAACTATGGCATAGCACAGGGGTCGGGAACCTTTTTGGCTCAGAGAGCCATATAGTAGCCCCCCCCTGCCCCGGCCGAGCCATATAGTAGCCCCCCCCCGCCGCCGCGCTCTCCTTCCCCCCCCCGCCACCGCCGCCGCGCTCTCCTTCCCCCCCCCCGCCACCGCCGCCGCGCTCTCCTTCCCCCCCCGCCACCGCCGCCGCGCTCTCCTTCCCCCCCCCGCCACCGCCGCCGCGCTCTCCTTCCCCCCCCCGCCACCGCCGCCGCGCTCTCCTTCCCCCCCCCGCCACCGCCGCCGCGCTCTCCTTCCCCCCCCCCGCCACCGCCGCCGCGCTCTCCTTCCCCCCCCCGCCACCGCCGCCGCGCTCTCCTTCCCCCCCCGCCACCGCGCTCTCCTTCCCCCCCCCCCGCCACCGCGCTCTCCTTCCCCCCCCCGCCACCGCCGCCGCGCTCTCCTTCCCCCCCCGCCACCGCCGCCGCGCTCTCCTTCCCCCCCCCGCCACCGCCGCCGCGCTCTCCTTCCCCCCCCCGCCACCGCCGCCGCGCTCTCCTTCCCCCCCCCCCGCCGCCGCCGCCGCGCTCTCCTTCCCACCCCCCCAACTGACCCACCCAGCCCGGCCTCCCCCCAACGCCCGCCGGCAAACGGCTCCCAGCCCAGCCTCCCCCCAACGCCCGCCGGCAAACGGCTCCCAGCCCAGCCTCCCCCCAACGCCCGCCGGCAAACGGCTCCCAGCCCAGCCTCCCCCCAACGCCCCCTGGCAAACGGCTCCCAGCCCAGCCTCCCCCCAACGCCCGCCGGCAAACGGCTCCCAGCCCAGCCTCCCCCCCAACGCCCCTTTGCTAACGGCTCCCCCCCGTGCTTACTTGTTCGCTGGGTCACGCTGCTGTGACCCAACTCCAGCGAGGGAAGGAGAGGAGCGACACGCCCCCCAGCCTCGCTTTCAGAGCCGCGCCACACCGCCCCGCCCCCCAGCCTCGCTTTCAGAGCCGCGCCACACCGCCCCGCCCCCCAGCCTCGCTTTCAGAGCCGCGCCACACCGCCTCCCCCGCCTTGCTTTCAGAGCCGCGCCACACCGCCTCCCCCGCCCCCCAGCCGTCACAGCAGCGCCGCGAGCCAGATGACAGGCTCAAAAGAGCCACATCTGGCTCGCGAGCCATAGGTTCCCGACCCCTGGCATAGCAGAATACTAAGGACACTCAACTGTGAAAACAGAATATATTTTTGCATAAATGGAACTACAGTAGACTCTTAATTATCCAAGATGATAGGGAAAAAATAATTCTGGTTAATAAAATCCTGGATAATCACCATCCATAGGAAATATGGAGAGTGGGGGTTGATTCACCAGCCATCCTGCACCGGGGGGAAGGGGTATTGGTTCACTGGCTGCCCTGCGCCCTGGTAGGGTTTTTTTGTGTGTCTGCTTGGGGCGGCAGCAAAGCCAGAGCCGGCCCTGTGAGTTGCGTGTGTTTTTTTTTTGACATCCTGGTTAATCCACATCCTGGTTAATCCAATCCTGGATAATGGAGAGAGTCGACTGTATTACTTGCACATACGGGTGCAAACAAACATGGAAAAAAATCAGCAGTTGACCTCAAAATAACTTGGTAGTGGTGTGAGCCCTGCCACCCATTGTCTACTATGTAGAAGACAAAGTAGTTAGTGGACTGGGATAAAGGAAGTACGTGGAGGTGATCAGCTCATGAATGAAAAACGGCTGGCTGGACTTGAACCCAAGCAAAACACAGGTGATCCTGGTTGGTTGACCAGATGTTCTGATTTTATAGGGACAGGGTTGATTTTTGGGTCTTTTTCTTACATAGGCTCCTATTACCCACCACCCGCTATCCTGATTTTTCACACTTGTTGTCCAGTCACCCTAGATGCTGGTGGGTAGAGAAAAATATTCTGAAGAGCCTGCAACCATTGCACAGTCTTGTTTGGGTGAAGATACACCCCCAAAATCGGTCAATTAATTTCACAGTCTAGGAGTACTCTAGGATTCCTCACTGACACCGAGCTCTCACATAGCAGCATCTGCTTGGCCAAGTGACTTGGTCCCATCCTGGCAGATGAAGAGTTGGCCTAAATTATTCATGTTGTTAGTGACCTCTTCACTGGATTAGAGCTGTATAGAGCAATGCAATATACATAGGCATGAAGCCTTCAGCACCTATGGAACTCCAACTAGTACAGAATACTGCAGTGAGTCTCCTCAACAACACAGACTACTACAAGCACATCAGACCTGTCCTCCACTTTCTATGCAGATTCCCATAAAATTTCAAATCAAGTTCAAGGTCTCAGTCTCTCTCTTCAAGGCACTACATGGCTCAGGCTGAGATGATCCAATCCTGGATAATGGAGAGAGTCGACTGTATTACTTGCACATACGGGTGCAAACAAACATGGAAAAAAATCAGCAGTTGACCTCAAAATAACTTGTAGTGGTGTGGGGGGATAGCTCAGTGGTTTGAGCATTGGCCTGCTAAACCCAGGGTTGTGAGTTCAATCCTTGAGGGGGCCATTTAGGGATCTGGGGCAAAAAATCTGTCAGGGGACAGTACTCAATCCTGCTAGTGTAGGCAGGCGGATCCTGCTAGTGTAGGCAGGGAACTGGACTCGATGACCTTCAAGGTCTTTCCAGTTCTAGGAGATTGGTATATCTCCATTTATTTATTTATTTATTTATGATACAAAAGATCATCTAAAACTCCAGGACAAAGACCGTGGTCCACAACTTTGCTCCTCTGGCACAGTGGAACTCTCAACAATGAGAGTAAAGCTTGTCCGTGCAGAAGATGACCTTTCTCAAGAGGTAATCAGAGACTGTGGAATGAACTCTCCTCAGGAGGTAGGGCCCACCATACACTTCACCTCTTTTCACTCCAGATGTGACCTTGCCTTTTCTAACAGACACATAGCAACAGTGTTAAAAACAACCACCACCACCAAACCCACACACTACCAAACCACAACACTCTACATGCTTCTCCCTCTAGGGGAGGATGAGAGAACAAACACCACGCAACAGATGGGTAGTCACACATATTAATGCACTACCACAAGGAACTCAGATATTACAATGATAAGTGCTGTATAAGATCCTATATAGAACAGAAGTGCTTGGGAGCTGGAGATGGGAACTGAAGGATAGAAGCAACACACGCTACAGTGTTAGCAGCTGGGAAAAGCTACTTGCACAGAGAGACCTGAGTGATTGCTCCTGGGTGGAGCCATCAAAGTCTGATGTGTCAAATGTAAGGAGACACACTGCTTTCCCTATAGGCAGCCAATGAGAGAGCAGTGATATTGGTTTCTCTGCACAACCCTAAATTTAGCTAATTGCTCCAAAAAAAAGAGAATCAGTTTTCACTGTCTGCTCAGACACCGTGGAACAATTCATTCTTTTCTATGGAAACAAAGATTTTATTCCCAAGAACTGCTGACCCTCTTGTTGGGTTGGTCACAAAAAGTCTCTCAACTATGCTGTCTTCGGCAAGGGATGGCTTGATATGGGACTCCACCAGATGCTTTGATTTTTAATGGAAGGGGGAACCACACTCCCTGGAGAGTTCCCACCTCCAACCCTTCTTTCCTCTCCTCAGATTAAGGACTGGATTCAATCAACTGAATATTTTCACAGGCATTTAATCATAATCGAAAGTAAACAAAGATTTGGCAATGGGATACAAACTCTGCATTCTGACTTCACAGTTAACCTACAACTCATTACCAGCCCATTTAACTACTAGACTGCAAGGATGCCAACTTCTATCCTACTACAATACAGAAAATTGCTACTTACTCCCAGATGACAATGGAGAAGTGACAAACCAGAGAATTCTATACAATTAAAAAAAGTCAAGTCTTTCAATATTACTATAGCTCTTTCAATTGCATATTATTTTAGGGCCTAATTCGGAATGTGTATTTTTATTAAAAAACAATTGAAAGGCCATTTCTTGGACACACAACATTTTGTCCTAGTCAATGAGACTTGATAAATCTAGGTCACATGAGTCAATAACTTTGCACTGTTGTCTGCTAGTCTCTTTGAAGGTAGACAGGATGCCAAACCAAGGGCAAACCACACTCGTCATTAAGAGGGGCGGGGGCAGGGGAGAGGGAGAGGAAGTAGAAGCATCAGAGACATAGTGGCAAAGCAGCATTGAATCATAGCATACCAATGATACAATGTTCCTGACTATGTGGTTTCAAGCTCCTGACTATGTGGTTTCTGTACTGAGAGTTTTTTTTTTTTTTTTGCAAATCTCTAATCTCAATCTTCAAAGATGACTAATTTCTAATAAAGTAAATAATAATAATAAATAGGTTTGATCGCAAAATGAGCCATCTGGTTTTACCAGTTGGTTAATGGAAATATTCAGACAAATAATAATGTGTGTTTGCCCCCTGCACCCCAATAATCCCAAAAATAATTTGGCATTATCCGAAATATCTAGTGTAGCTTTAAACTCAGTTGAAGTTGGAAAGAGTAGGGTTTGGAAGGGAGAAGGAGAAATTTTAAAATGTGTTTTCACTGAAAGAAAATTAACTGAATCTGTGTGAAGCAAACAGATTTGAAACATAGCACGAGATATGAAATAAAATACGTATTGTCTTTTGTATTGCATTAAACTACAAATAGAAAATACAAGTATCTGACAAAATGAGAACAGAAAGTTCACCCAGTCAGGGATAAGGCCCATTGAGCCTTGGACAGTAAAAAACAACCCACTCCTTGCTGCTCTCTGCACGGTGTATTAGTAAGAGTCAAAAAAGGCTATGTCATCTAGACTGCAAGCACAGGGTGATACTGAAGCTTGAGTTGATGTACCTGAGCAATCTTTAATCTAACCAGCTCTGGTCCTGGAGCAATGAATCCACAACAGTGAGAGCTTCAGCATGGCCTGTACAAACCAGCCTACAGCCCTGGGTAATTACTTGCACTGAACCCACGCTGCCACGGTTTCACTATTCCAGGATGTGAGATAGTTAGATTAAAGCTAGCTAGAGTATGGTAGCTCAATCACACCCCGCCATTACAGTCTGGGCAGACGTTAAGAAGTGAAATAACTGGAGCGGCAAGTTACCCATTGGTAAACTGATGTAAGCCAAAGTGAGCTCAAATCTTATCTCACTCCCGCAGATACAAGGCAGTGAAAACTGCACCCTCCTGCCTCAGGAAGAAGTGCTGTGCCCTAGAGGGAGCTGGCAGAGTTTGCATTACTGTTCTCCCTCAGAAGTTCTAATTGGGGAGGCTGCTTAACGCTGCAACTGCAATCTCAGATAGAGCTTTAGTGGAGACGGATGTAATGAACACTGCATCCCTAGCCAGTGCCACACACAGTGGGGACTACTTTGGCTGTCTGCAGGCCACTGGCAGAGAAGAAATTGCGGGCACCTTGCGTCACTCTGTAACCCGATTCAGAGCAAACTTCCTGCAGCTGGGTGCTCTCTGGCCTTCATTGTACCAGCAAAGGCAGGAATACAACAGAGCACACAACCTTTCCGAAGTGGTGTGCTGAGTCTTCATTTATTCACTCTAATTTAAGGTTTCGTGTTCCAGTAATACATTATAACATGTTTAGAAGGTCTCTTTCTACAAGCCTTTAATATATAACTAAATTATTGTTGTATGGGAAGTAAATAACATTTTTTAAATGTTTAAGAAACTTCATTTAAAATTAAATTAAGATGCAGAGTCCCCCAAACCGGTGTCCAGGACCCTGGCAGTGTAAGTGCCACTGAAAATCAGTTCATGTGCCACCTTTGGCACGTGTGCCATAGGTTGCCTACCCCTGCAACAGAGGCTGAATCCTACATTGTTTTATCAACATGTCATTTATACCAAGTACCTTATTTCTGACTTTAGCCCAGCATCTTTACTTTGACTGTGAATCTCATTGGTTTGGTAGGTTATTTAAATCATTAATATTAGAAAATATTTGTGTTGCAATATTTTATTATTTATACATACGGTAGAAAGACCGAGCAACATCATGGGTTAATACAGTCTCCTCTGGATGCAGAGTGCAACTTCATACCTCATTTGGGTCACAAAAATTCATTTGATGGTTTCACTCAACCTTCCTGGAATTTCAGATCACAAAAGTCAACACCAGCCTGTACTACTCTATTCAATTATAATTGTTTCTGTTTCTTGGGCATCAGAATCCTGTGTAGAACTGACTGGAATTTTTCTTTTCTTTTCAGCAGAGGAAAAACTTTGCATGAAAAATTCCACACACAAAAAGTCCTGCTTCCCAATCAGCTCTAAGCTTATGTGTACCAATAATAAGCGAGGAATATTTGTAGCACCTAAGGGCTTGTCCTCACTAGGGTGGGGGATCGATGGCAGATACGCAACTTCAGCTACGTGAATCATGTGAAGTTTCGTATCTGCCGCTGACCATGGCGGCGGCAGTCAGCGGCATGCTCCCCCGTCGACTCCAGCTTGCGCCTCCCGGCAAGCTGGAGTTCCGGAGTCGATGGGGGAGCCCGGGGCAATCGATTTATCACGTCTTAACAAGACGCGATAAATCGATCGCCAGAAGATCGATCCCGCACCGCGCGAGTGAAGACCAGACCTTAGAGACCAACTAGTTTATTTCAGCATAAGCTTTCGTGGGCTATAGCTCACTTCATCGGATGCATAGAATGGAACAGAAGTAAGATGCATTTATACACAGAAAAAGAAAGAAAAGAAAACAAATTGTACATTAGCATACCATTTTTAAGAGGGCTGTTAAATGTAGATGGGTCATTATCAGTAGGAGAAAAAAAACTTTTGGAAATGGATTTCTGTGTCAGGGAAATTAACTCAGGAAATGCAGTCAATTACTGTAATGAGCCAACCATTCACAAGTCCTATTTAGCCCCTGGTTAATTGTATCCAATAGGGATGAAGTTAAGCAAATGGTTGACTGCCTTGGGGAATTAGGGCTACAGGGAGGAACTTTTGAATAAATGAGCAATCAGAGTCTGATCCCTTACAATGTTGAGTGTTCTCAGCTTCCACTGATTTTAATGGGACTCAAAGGAATACAGAATTTTTGTCAGTGAGAAGATTCTTGTTTTGCTAGTGGACATTTGTTGCATGGAGCACCCATCTTTGTTAACATGTATTTAACATCATTTCAGCCCCAACCGTAACCAAAGTCATGTAAACAAAAACTGGATTAAAACTGTACTGAAAAGAGGCTTCTAAGAACGTATAACTCAAGTTACCGGGCTCAATCTAGGAGTGCCTGAGTGCAATTTAACAGCCTGTGCTATACAGGAAGTCAGACTAGATGAGATAATGATTCCTTCTGGCCTGAAACTAGATGAAACTATAAGGTCCCTTTAGTGCAAAAGCTCTGCTTCCCCTCATTTTCTAGTTTCTTTTGCCTGAAATCTGTCCTCTCAAGTGAATGAATTTCTGGATGGAAGCTGATCAAAAGATCTGAAATTAAACATTCAGAACTTGTACGGGAGTCTAAGAATAGCATACAAATTAAAGCCAGCCTGTCCTCGATGAAAAGTGAGAACCTATGGTGCGACAGAAATGAAAGACGTGTCCAGGATCACAGTCTCAAAGGACTGTAAAGTCCAAGCATGAAACCACCAAGTTCTTTTCACTGTTTCCTCCTGACAACAAGGGGGTTAATAAATTTTTTTAAAAGCTAACAGCAGTCAAAACCGGGAGAAAGGACAGTCCAGGAATAGGGCATTGGGTCAAAATCCAAGATTCTTGAGTCTGATTCCTGCCAGAAGTAGTGTGAGGATAAAATAATAACTCAGGTTATATAGGTAGCTGGATAGATAAATCTGCACAGACACAAGCGAAGTGTGTGTATGGGGGGGGGGGAGTTAATTCTAAAAAGCAAATGGAGATGACAATGGTGATTATTTGTTTTGTGGTAACTCTTTGGAGCTGCAGTCATGAAACAGAATCTCATTGTGCTAGGTGCTGTACAAAAATAGAACAAAGAGTTGGTCTAGTTTCCTTGTTTGGGAAGCATGCTGCTGTGGCTTCTGCTCCAAATTAGGATCTAAAGGAGACTTGTATTCTATTAATCACTCTTCCAGTGCCTTGTTGGCTGACCCTAAGAAGCTCTCAACTTCTGTGCCTCTGTTTCCCAACCGTGTAAAATGGAACTTTATATAAGAAAAACACTGTGCATTAACCTTGAAATTCTACCCTCTCCAATAAGCCCTTCTCTGTTCAGTTGAAGGAACAGAGAAATATCTTTCAGAAGGCCTCTCTCTGGATCGGTGTCAGCCCCTGGCCTAGCATGCTACATTACTAAGGTTTACTTTTCTATGGAATGTTCTACCGAGGAACATTTTGACTGTTTTTATTCATTTGTTTACCTAGAAAAAATCAGCTAGATGCTGCATATGTTCTTCTTTCATTGACCCCTGCTTGTGCTTGATGCTACCGCTGAATAGGACAAATGAAAGCACTTAACCAGTATTGGAACATTCATGTTAATTATATGACAGAATGGCACCCTGTCTTTCAGATAAAAACCCTTTAGAATGGACAACGGAAATCTGATTTGTGTTTTCCTTCTCAAGGATTATTCGCTCTCTTATGAAAATAAAATCTTGAAGCATGTTTTTCCTATGGCCCTGAAAAGTTCACTGTCCTTTAGAAAAATATTGCTAATATGTTTTTAACTCTAACAACATTGAGTGGTTAAGCAAAAAGGTTTACTACAATTATAAGTGGTTGAGGAGCAGAATAGTAAAAATGTTAGCATACTTCATTAGAGCTTAAACAAAATACATGTTCCTTTATCAATCTGTTTTTTTTAAAAAAACATACACGCCCTTACCATGAACAACGAAAGAACACTCACATATCCCAGAAGATTCATTTACACCTCTGGAGTCTTGCCCCATTTTGTATTTAGTTAATCTGATGATCAAAATCACTTAAAGGTAAATAATCCAAGAATATACCCACACATGCAGTAAATTGCAATGCCTTCCCATTGACAAGATGTCATCATTCAGATCAACTGTCCATAGGTTGCCCAGCATAAGAATAGCCACCACACATACAAATTCGTATTTTATTCCTAGTGCTCATGACTAGTGTTGATGTCATCAATAAATGGGAGAGAGGAAAAGGTGGCAATGAGGACCGGAGAGAAAAAAAACTAGTAAAATAAAGAGAAAATCTGAGTGTCTCACACAGCTACTTGCGTCAGATGCTTGTGGTTTATGGAGAAGGATTAAGGCCTGCCTCTGGCTGCAACCACTATTCAAATGTTAAAATGCTAATAGTGCTAGAAGTAATGAAACTAGAGGCATTAGGGCCAACTCCATTATCACTTCCTTTTAGATCATGGAAAGTCACTTTGGGTATGGCTAGACTGAAGATTGTAGCGTGTTTATTTGTAGCGCTTCCCAATGTAGCGCAATTGGTATCCCGCTAGAGACTGTACAAATTGAAACCTTGTAGCGCAAAATAATGGATACATTTGTGGTGCTTCTGCCAGCAGTAGTAGTTGCGGGATAGGGCAGGTATCCCAGCATTCAGCTGGGTGCAACGTGCTTTGCAAAGTGGGGAGGGGGAGGGGGAACTGGGAAGTTGTTCACAGGGAGATGAGATCTGGCTGTCAGTTAGTTTTCATTAGCGAAAACTGACAGGCTGTCTATTTCAGACACACAGCTCTGTCCGCAAGCATTTTCACTGGTTATTTGCTGTGTGAGTTGTTAGAGAGAAACTGCAAAGCTACTTCCGCTTTTATAAAACAACACCTCAAGTCATTTGCCTTACATGGCAAGTTGATTGTCTTTAATGGCTTGCTGATGGCCTTCAATGGGTTGCTGATGGCTTTACATGGCTTGGAGGCATGCAAGAGATCCCATGGGTGTCCACATTCCCACCCTTGCGCTACAACGGTAGCGCAAAACGGCTTATCACTCTGGAAAAGGAGGTTTAACACTTGCGCTTTAAACAGGGAGTCATTTCGCAAAATCTCCCTTTGAAGTGTGTTCGGTATGAAAATTCTGGCGCTAGAGGAGGGTTTTTGCGCCGCAAAGCGCCAGTCTAACCATACCCTAAATGAAATTTCCTTCTAGTATTACATCCATGTGACTGCAGGAAAGGCACACAGATGGAAGGTGGGATGGGATCAGAGGTGAAAGTAAGCCAGTACGCCCCGGTACGGCATACCGGCAAGAGCCGATGCGCCGTACCGGGGCAGATCGGCTTCCCCGGGCGCAATTTAAAGGGCCTGGGGCTCCCAGCCAGGGCCGGCGACAGGGGGGTACAACGGGTACAGCTGTACCGGGCCCCGGACTTCAGGTGGGGGGCCAGTACGCAGCTGTGAGCAAGGCGCGGCTCCGGGCAGCCGCTGCAGAGCTCATCAGCCCCCTCCCCCGGCCCCCAGCAGCCTCCCTCCGCCCCCCTTTGCTTCTCCCGGCCGGGCCACGCGGCCAAAGCGCATGCGGGGGCCACACGGCCAGGCGCATGCGGGGGTTGGGGCCCACGGGCGTCAGGAGACCGGCCGGAGGGCCCCCGCGGGCGGCGGGAGACCAGGGGGGGCCCCCGCACGATCTGCGTACGGGGCCCCAAAATTCCTGTCGCCGGCCCTGCTCCCAGCAGTGGCTGGAGCCCCAGGCCCTTTAAATTGCTGCCAGAGCCCTTGCTGTGAGAGCCCGGGGGAGGCTGCGGCGGGGCTCCGGGGGCAGTTTAAAGGGCCCGGGGCTGTAATGGCGCAGCGGGCTCTTTAAATAGCTCTCGGAGCCCCGCCACTGCTTCCTTAAGGTTCCGGCAACAGGGCTCCCGTCCCCGCGGAGCCCCGCTGCCGGAGCCCTAGGGAGGCTGCGGTGGGGCTCGGAGAGCTATTTAAAAAACCCCGTGCGCCACTACAGCCCCAGCCCTTTAAATTGCCCGGAGCTCCGCTGCAGCCTCCCCCGGGCTCTCGCAGCAGTTTAAAGGGCCTGGGGCGGTATCGGCGCACCGCGCTCTTTAAATAGCTCTCGGAGCCCCGCCAAACCTTAAGAAAGCGGTGGCGGGGCTCCGAGAGCTATTTAAAGATCCCACTGCGCCGCTACCACCCCAGGCCCTTTAAACGGCCCCTGGAGGCTGGGGTGGGGGCCCTTACCTGTACCGGGGCTGGGCTGGGGCTGGCTCTGACCCTTCTGGCCCGCCCCTGCCGCCCAAGGCCACACCCCTTCCGGGGGTCAGAGGTGGCCCCAGCCAAGTCCCCATACCGGTAAGAAAGTTAAATTACTTTCACCCCTGGGTGGGATGTGCCCCAATGGAGCGGGGGGCACTGTGTCTCCAGGGATGAAGCCCTCGCTACAGGATCAATGGCGGAGCTAGCTTGATTTCGGTTCCCCTTTACTCCTTCCCCTGGCTTGGCCTGGGGTTAGCTGCCCAGCTGTTTTCAGAGATGAAACCCTGGAAGCAGGGGGAAGGGATCCAGCTAGTGGATTTTTGTTTTTAAATCTACTTTCTTGGCTCCCTGCGGCGCTGAGCTCAGGTCAAGTGAATGCCGTCTTCTCCCTGGTTCTGGGCTCTCCCGCTCAAATCCAGGCTGGCAAGAAAGGGAGGCTCAGCTGAAACTAACCAACCCCAGCCAACCTGGGCTGCAATGTCCAGAGTGCCCTTCCAAATGAGCAGAGGGCAGTGTTGATATTCTCCAAGTAGGAGGAAGAGAGCTGCTGAGTCCAAAGGGGCCTGTTAGGTGCACATGCAGTGCTGAGAAGGATTAGTTTTATTTAACATTGTAATATTTATATACTACTGTGCTAAAAATCGTAAGTATCATCGTTAATAAAATGAGACTGACAGCCCACTAAAAACTTGGCTGTGAGAGGTCTCCAGGCCCTCGCACCACTGCGCTGTTCCTCCTGGTGCCTGGCAGTCTGAGAGGAGCCTGTTTTTCAGACATGCTGAGCACCCAGAATGCCAAGCAGAGCCAATGGGAGATGCAGGTGCTCAGCATCTCCGAAAACTCCAGCTGCTCATGAAGTAGCACGGGCTTTCTATTCGAGACAGATATTAAACTACAGTAGACTCTCGATTATCCAGGATGATAGGGAAAAAAATAATTCTGGTTAATAAAATCCTGGATAATCACCATCCATAGGAAATATGGGGTGTGGGGGTTGATTCACCAGCCATCCTGTGCCGGGGAAAGGGGGGGTTGGTTCACTGGCTGCCCTGCGCCCTGGTAGGGGTTTTTTGTGTGTGCACTTGGGGTGGCAGCAAAGCCAGAGCCGGCCCTGTGAGTTATGCATATTTTTTTTTGACATCCTGGTTAATCCACATCCTGGTTAATCCAATCCTGGATAATCAAGAGTCTACTGTACTCACAAAAGGAACTTTTTAGTCAGTAATCATGCTGAGGAGCAGGTTGGGGGTGTCTAGCCTTTCACAGGAGAACTGTTAGGTCTCAAATTTATTTACATTTATGATTTTACTGCTTGATGCCTATTTCAATTTATTCTAGTTAGACTAACATTTATTCTTCTATAGTTAGCAACATGTTTGGCTGTGAGAGGTGAGTCTGACGAGGGGCATTCTGTCAAACTTGTAGGCCCAGAAGCACTGACCACCATGACAATCCTCCCACATTTACAGGCATTGCCTCAAGAATCCAGCACAATTTTAATTTTCATGATGAGACAACATGAATCCAGTAGTTTCTTAATTTTGTAATCTCAGGAAAGAATAAATGAAAATTATGTTCTTGTTCCTCTTTTGTTTTATTTTTAAGTTACAGGCACTTCAATTTACAAATTAAGGTTCTGATCCAGCAAACAAGTTGACAAGTGTGTAACTTTACTCTCATGAGTAATCCTATTGACTTCAGTGGATTCGCAGATGAATAAAATTAAGCACAAATGGAACTATTTGCAGGATCGGGGCCTTAGTACATACTCCAGGATTGAAATAATAGGGTTGCTGCAGGTCATGATTTGGGTTAATTGGCAGAGCTGCAGTCTGGGGAAGGAGACTGTAAATTACATAATCTGCCTGCACTACAGCCAGCTCACACCAGTGCTATTTAGTCCCTCACCTCCACAAGCACCAAGATACACTACTAGAGAATGAAGCAACTAAAGACTGTCTTGCCAAAATGCAGCTCATACTCGCACATGCCCACACACTGACACGCACACACTACTACAGCAGCAGTAACAAATTCCACACTAGAGTGGTTGACATTGTTGAACATTTTCCCTCCAAATTTGGTGCGAATGTTTTCATTCTATCCTTTTTCATGGGTTCTGAGTCCTCTCTCAATTTGGCTTTCTGAGAAATGTTGAGGCCTCCCACATTTTTCCTCAGACATATTTACATGCCCTGTTTTATACCTTCACAAGGAGCATAGGGATCTATTCCACACTTTGCATCCTCATTACACTGAGCTGCCCAGGCAGAGAAGTAACGTGACCAAAGCAACAACAGCCCCACCGAGGGAAGTTAATGGGAGACAGGGGTGACATTACAGCCATTTTTAGAGAGTGTGCAGGAGAATGTGAAAATTCTCTTTCCCATTGCTTTGGGCTGCTCTTACTTAGCAAGACAGGGACTTGAAGAGTCAGGATTTAGCCGTGGATGACAGGAAGCACTGAAACCTCTACAATGGACACTGAACCATCCCTGAAATCTCTACAATGGACACTGAACCATCCCACCACCATGCAGCCAGTGGTACATATTTCAGAGTTGGTGCAGTCAGCCAGAGGGCCTATGAAGATGCAGGCAGTCAACGTAGACACTTTCTTAACAGAAGCAAAAATCAGACCTCTCTTCAGCATGATGTATTGAAAACTGTAAAAAGTGCAGGCAGTCGCTATAAATCCTGTCAGGAGTGCTGGCTAGGGGGCTCTAGAGGAAAACGCGATTCTGGGGAGTCATTTTGCAGTCACCGAGGTAGACCAAGGCAGGGGCAGGGTGGGGGTGGTGTGTGTGAGTTTGCATCTGGTTTAAGGGGCAGCCTGCTTTGTTTCTCTGTTTTGGGACTCTTGTGTGTTTCTGAATTTTAAGAAATAAAGAGGTATTAGGTTGCAACCTTCCTGTCAAAAATTTACACACCTTATGTCCAGTTTGATTTTGTCTAGCTCAGGGACCTCAAACTCAAATCACCACGAGGGCCACCTGAAGACTAGTACATTGGCCTGAGGGCCACATCACTGAAACCTTTTCATACAAGGATACAAAAGTATAGTCAAAAATGAAAAAAATGAAGAGTAATATAGTATGCTATTAAAAGCCAATGTATTAACTTTTTTAAAAACTGTAATTCAAAGAGGGTTTTTAATAAAATATAAACACTCAGTAATGTTTGGAGCTTGGCTGCCAGTGGAGTTGGCACCTATGACGGGCCGTAGGAAATAACTCTGCAGGCCGCATGTGGCCCACTGGCCACGCATTTGAGACCCCTGGTCTAGCTTTAACTTCTAGCCATTGGATTGTGTTACACTTTTATCTACTAGATTGAAAATCCCATTTGTACTGTAAAACACTCATTAAACCTTCTCTCTCCTAAGCTAAATAGATTGAGCTCCTTGAGTCTATCACTTTAATCATTCTCATGGCCTTCTCTGAACTCTCTCCAATTTATCAACACCTTTCTTGCAGTGTGGACACCAGAACAGGACACTGTATTCCAGCAGCAGTTGCACCAGTGCAGAATAATATAACCTTTCTACCCAGGATTCCCATTTATGCATCCAAGGATCACTCTGAGAGCTCATGTTAGGCTGATTATTCACCATGACCCTAATTTTTTTGTTTGTTTGTTTTTAATAGTGAGACACCGCTTCCTAGGACAAAGTCCCTTGGCCTGTAATTATGACCTACAGTCTTTGTTTCTAGTTCAGGGATGAGCAAATTTTTTGGCCCAAGGGCCACATTGGGGTCACAAAATTGCATGGAGAGCTGGGTAGGGAAGGCCCCACCCCCTATCCGATCCCCTCCCACTTCCCGCCCCGACTTCCCCCCTCAAAATCCCCAACCCATCCAAACCACCCTGCTCCCTGTCCCCTGACTGTCCCCTCCAAAACCCCCCTACCCCTAACCACCACCCTCTACCTAACCCACCCTGCTCCCTGACCTCTGATTGCTTCAACCTGTATCCACACCCCCAGGACTCCCACACCCTATCCAACTTCCCATTCCCTGTTCCCTGACTGCCCTCCCCCGAGAACCTCTGCCCCTTCCAACTGCCCCCAGTCCTCTGACTGCCCCCCCCCCCCCCGCCCTGGCTCCTTATCCAACCCCCTGGCCCCAGCCTCCTTACTATGCTGCTCAGACCAGCATGTCTGGCTCCATGTGGAGCCAGACACGCTGCCCCACAAGAGCTCACAGCCCCCCCCTCCCCGCCGCTCATCGAGCGCTGCCTGCACGGTGCGCTAAGTCTCCAGGGGAGGGGGTAAGGTGTGGCGGGGAGGGGCAGGAAGGTGCAGGGGAGAGCCTCCTCAGCCAGGAGCACAGGGGCTGGTCAGGGTGGGCTCACAGGGCGGATGTGGCCCGCAGGCTGTAGTTTTCCCACCCCGTCCTAGATGTGTACCCTCTCCATGGATCACCACCTTGTAGTGGTGGAGAGGCTTGCGTGTCTCAATGACCAAGAGCGATGCTGCCTGGAGTCATGTACTCTTCTAGGGCTACCCACGGCAAACGGTCAAGGGCGAGGTTCCAGACAAAGCGTGATCCAAGAAGTCCCTAACAGCAGAGCAGATGGAGGATAACTGTACAATGGAGGTGAAACTGTTGTGTAATGTTACAACAGCTGTGAAAGTGGATGAAGGCTGCAGCAAATAGAGGATTTCCAATCGTCATGGTGTCCATGCCATTGGTTTCAAGTCCACAAAGGTCCAGGTCCACAGAGATCGGGGGTGGGGGTGGCAATTGAGGAAGCAGTTGACTTTTAAACCAGAATTTTGAGTAGCAGGAGCCAGGTGAGGGAGGGGAGACTGAGGGACAGTGGTTGCTGCTGTTATGATCTGCCAGCAGATAACCCACCTTCTCCTACTAGGACCCTACAGAATACCAAATGCATTACTGAATCTGGTCTACTGCGCACTGACAATCCCAGCAAGAACACAGCAACTATATATCAAAGCATGCTATAAGCAAGTCTGGCTGTGGCCAAATTGTGCGTAACACAGGCTATACACCAGGCTCAACATAGCCAATAGCATGATGGCAGAACCTGAAAAATTTCAGAGTTCAGATATTCATCTGAAGGACCCATATGATGGGGGGCCTCCACTCACTACTGGACAGTGATGTCTCCTGGAGGTCCTGGAGATTAGCTCTGCCAGGCTGATGCCCCTTCCCACAGTCAAACTCCATCACTCTCTCTTCCTCTCTCTCTGCAGCCCCACTTTTGTTCCAGGAACTGCAGCCTCCTCTTCGCGACTCAGCCATCCAGCCAGGTCACTACATATTTTCCCCTTCCAGGAATGAGTCTGTCTCTTCTGGCCAGCAGTCTCCCCATTCATTATCCCAGGTGCCACTCCCTCAGTGGCTGACAGGGAAACCCAGGTCCACCCTCTACTCCAGGTTCCAGCTCAGGGACCCTCTTGTCAGCAGCCAAAGCCTGTTCCCTCCTGAACCTTGCTGCCTTTCCCAGAGCCTCTTCCCTATCTTCTGGCTCTCCCCACTCAGCCCCAAACTCCCTCCTCTCAGGGGGTAGCCACAGGCTACCTAACTCTGTCACCCTAATCACACCTCCCTTCTCCCAGAAATGACTGCAGACTACTGCCATGCAGCCTCCTTCTGTTTCCAGCTTCCTAGCTTTTTAAATCCAACCCAGCTCCTCCCCCAGCAGGGTTTCATCAGCCAATTAGGCCCAAGAACTCCCTGGCTTTCCTCCAGGTACAGCCTGTAGGTTAAATTGATTAATTTACACCTTTCGGCCTCAGGCAGGTAGTCAGCCCACCACAGACCCTTAGCCCTGAAACAATTCCCCACCAACCCAACAGGATGGCTTGTTTTTTCCTCCAGGCACGGAGGCAGGAACAAGCAGGCAACTTTCTACTCTCTGCAGTATCTTTGGTGGGTAGTTGTCTCTTCTTGTTAGTGGCTGCCAGGGAAAACCTTTGACCTCCTAATGAGGTCTTTTTGTGAGGGCCAATAAGATGCTCTTATTGGCCCTCATCACAGAAGGAAGCAGCACAGAGCTGCTCCCTGTTGCTGTTACCAGCTGGCTTAAAAATAGAGCCAAAAATATGTCCCCCATCCTGCTTTGAGAAAATGTGTCAATGAGTTCTGACCACGTAGAGTTGTCTTAGCCATCCATGGAACCAATACCATGTGGCTTTTGGGACAAATCACAACCAACCTAACATGAAATGCCAAAAAGTTATGCCAAAAGTTCCACACAAACATTGCATCAGTCTTTCCATTTTTAATACAACTGCTGCTATTCTGCAGACATTTTGCAAAATAAAAATGAGCAACTTCAATTTCTGATGCAAAAACATTACAAGTAGCTCACCCAGCTCTATTCTGTACGGTTATAAAATGATATTCTGACTGGCTTTATATTTGTTGATAAGATGTCAGTGTGCAGGCAGAGAAAAAATTGGACAAATAAATGATCATAATCATTGCGGAAACTATATTTTATTTTCAGGCTTCTTTGAGATTATCACAAACAATGGAGAGTAACCAGAAACTCTACAAAGAGCAGTTCACTTTGAAAGCAGTTCTTCCAAAGGAGAACCTACCTAGCTGGGAAAACAAGGAGGACAGGGAATAACCTTGTAATTCTGGTCTTTTTATGTATTTGTTTTTACTGTTTTCACAGCTCAGCAAAATCATTTAATTGATACCAGTCCTGGCCTTTCAGTCAGTCATCTCCATCTCCCAGTGAGGGAAGTCCAGGCTGATAGTGCTGCTCTGCTGTAATGGGATTCCTCTTCAAAGGATTCACTTTGACTAGGACAGAGGCTCATATTGAACTGACCTTCTCCATCACTCATCGCTGTCAGCATTAGGAACTGTGTCAACATCTGGCACAGCAGCAGGAGCAGTATCTTGCGAATGAAAAATTCTCCATTGTTTGCTTTCTTTAAGATATTAGTTCTACATTCAACATGCTGAGATTTATTTCTTGGTCAGTATCACTTCCAGCTGATGCGTTTTGACTAACCAGCCAGAGGACAGTGTACATCTGCAATGACTTCTGTGAAGTGTTTAGTGCAGCGGTGTCCAATAGAAATTCAATGCTAGCCATACTTGTGGTTTTGAATTTTTCTTATTAGTCACATTATAAAAAAGCCACATGCATTAGCCACAATTCAGTAGCCTATTAGCCACACGTGGCTAGTAGCGAACGTATTGGACACTGCTGGTTTTGTGTATGCTTTTACAGATCCCAGTGTATACACAGAGATTCTCCTATCACTGCTAGTGGTTTACTTCCCTCTCACCTTTCAAAAAGGTTTCTGCCACAGTAAAAGCTGCCATGGTTTTTATCATTTGTGTAAAATCAGTCTACATATAAAATCTCAAAGGGGCATGTACAAGAATCAATAGATAAAAGAGGCAATTTCTTTATTCTACAAATAATTAAAGTAAAAAGGACTTTTCCCAAAAATCAAGCCCAATGCCAGTCCACCTGCCTACTCTCTTCAGGTAATAGCTGAGAGAGAAGCTGGGCCCTGCTTCTCTCTCATATTCTAAAATTCAACCAACTGACAGGCTCTAGGGAAAAAAGCAATTTTTCTCCATTTATATGGATATATAAACATAGTACTTAGTGTATCAACTAAGGTGGGTCTACATATAACATACCCAAATTAAAACCATAAAACAAGAAATGAAAAGTTTATCAAACATTACAACCTTTCTCTACCCAGAAACACACACCTCACCATTGGATCAATCGCCATATGCTATAGACAATTCACTACAATTTTACGTCTATCCCAATGAGAAGGCTCACTTTCCAGCCTCCCCTTTTCCCAGATGGCCCAGACTTCCCCTTGCTACAGAGTTCTCGGGGAAGGGGTGGGAAATCATATTATGCTGTGGGTTTCACCACTGATTTCAGTGGGATGTCCTGCTTTTCAAAAATAAATAAATATGGTTCATTAGCCCCTAGAAGATAAAACATTCTAGTTAGGAAAATGCGCTGGAAGGCCACTATCCCTACTGGGATAGAGTTATGATCTCTGATATAGTAAACTACTTTCACAAAACCCCAAACCTTTATAAAAGTGCATAGCCAACTCGGCAGCACTACTATCATGATTTCACAAAGATCCTGCTCTTTGTGAAAGGAGGACTGTGTTTTGTTGAAGATCTTTATTTATGAAGAAACACAAATGCTGCTGGGACTGGTAAAACCCATTCCCCTTCAACATGTGAGCCCCTAATATTAAACAGACAGACAGACATTGAGCACATTCCTGAGGGCACGTGACAATAGCCAACATTGCTTTTCTCTCCAGAAGTGTTAAAAAATAAAGCTGGTTCAAGAGAATTTTATGGTTTTTTTTAAACAAATTAACTTATTTTCAAAAGTGAAATTTTTAAAGAAAATATTCTGAATTTTCCCACCAACTATTTTAGTTTTTTACCCCAATTTTTTTTTGAAGATGTGGCTTAGTTACATGGTGAGGATTTCAAAATCAAAAGTTGTTTTTGAAAGTTCCTAGTTTTGATTCAAAAGTCTCCCAGATGCTGTGTTGCAGAATAAAAACATTATCCATCAACTACTCGTTATGCAAAAGTTTTCATGCTGTATTTTTTCATTATTTAATAAAAAGCATAATTTTCAATGAAGCAACAACCACTAGTATCTTTGTGAGAAGTCCTTTGGTCACTCTGATTAATGTGAACTGTAATGAAATACCTAGGTATGTTTCTCCAACAGAAAAGCATTTCCTCTACCCACTTTCTTCCTAAGGGCCTAAATTCAGCAAAGCACTTACCGTATTTTTCGCCCTATAAGACGCACTTTTTCTTCCCCAAAACGGGGGGGGCGGGAAAGTTGGTGCGTCTTATAGGGCGAATATACTTATTCGCCCGCGGTCACCAAAAAAAAAAAAAAAAAAAAACCCGCGCGTGCGCCCTGGTTCCCCCCTCCCCGCCGCGGGCGGGCTGCCAGGGGCGTCCCGGTTCCCCCCTCCCCGCCGCGGGCGGGCTGCCGGGAGCGCCCCCGGCAGCCCGCCCGCGGCGGGGAGGGGGGAACCGGGAGCGCCCCCGTCAGCCCGCCCGCGGCCGGGAGGGGGGAACCGGGAGCGCTCCCGGCAGCCCGCCCACGGCGGGGAGGGGGGAACCGGACGCCCCCGGCAGCCCGCCCGCGCGGCGGGGACGGCGCTCCCCCAGCAGCCCGCCCGCGCGGCGGGGACGGGAGAGCGGCGCGCTTTTTGTGTGTGGTGGGTTTTTTTTGGGGGGGGGGGGGGTTGGGGTTTTTTTTTCCCCCCGGCTTTTTTACTTAAAAACTCGGGGGCGTCTTATACGCCGGAGCGTCCTATAGGACGAAAAATACGGTAAGCACATGCTTAACTTTAAATACAGATTTAAGTCCTACATGTTTAAGTGCTTTGCTGAATCAGAGCCCAGTAATCTAGCCTTTCCCCACCTGGTCACAGATACAGATATAAAATGCAAAAGGTAATATTACGCTGTGGGTTTCACCACTGATTTCAGTGGGATGTCCTGCTTTTTGAAAATAAATAAATATGGTTCATGAACCCTAAGAAGATAAAACATTCAAAATGCAATTATCTCAGTGTCTTTCATGTTTATTATGAAAAAGAATATAATATTCATTCTATAAACTGAAGTCACCATTTGTATGTACTTTGCTACTATTCTCGCAATCTTTCACTGCACAGTTATAATCCTGGATTAAACACCATTTTTAAACGTAGTGACCAGATAGCAAATGTGAAAAATCAGTACACGATGGAGGGTAATAGGTGCCTATAAGAAAAAGTCCCAAATATCGGAACTGTCCCTATAAAATCGGGACATCTGGTCACCGTATTTAAAAGGAACCTGTTGTTCTCCCTGTAAAATGCCATGCATACTTGAGGTGTTACATACCAATGTTAAGCAATTAAAACTATCCCTTATTCCTCTGTCATGATGGGTACTTTGAAAAGTTAGTGCTATGAAAGAAAGGCAATTTAGCACTTACTGAAAAAGCATTTTTCCATTCATAGATTTTAAGGCCAGGTGGGACCAGGAGTTAGGAGGTACAGGTGGTATACTCGCCCATCTTTCCAGTGGAGGGTAAGGACAGGGATACGTGCACCCTGGAGATGAATGGATGGTTGTGTAGTTGATGTTGATGGGTGGGCTTTGGTTTCCTCAACTATGGGATGCTCTTCTGGGAAGGAGGACTGCTGGGAAAGAGATGGGGTCCACCTAACCAAGAAGTTACTGATACATAGGTTCAACCTTAATTCCAGCTTAACTCAATTTATTTTATGGCTATTAGATATTATTTAATGTCTATACCAAAACAAACTGCAATATCACCAAGGACATTTTAAATGTTAGGGAGCTGTCTGAATGTAAATAAGGGAATCTCATTATAAAGAGCCGTTGCCAACGCATATCAGCCAGACAATGACACAAAAGTCATGGCTTTCATGCTAATTTGATTCATATTCTATTTTTAGAGAGTGTTAGTCTCATAAAATACTCCAGTGACCATGATTTTATTCTTGTACATGGTGTACTGTAGAAAAAGGCTTATGAAGGCTTTAAACGTGCTTCTAAGCAACAAATGATGCAGAATGGGAAAGAAGGGAACGACACATGTTGAAATGATTAAAGCAAAAATAGCATTAAGTGCCAGAGGTAACTGCCAAAAAACAAACAACGTAGTCTGAAAGCTGGTTTTAAAGCAGGGGTGGGCAAACTTTTTGGCCCGAGAGCCACATCCAGTTTGTAAAATTATATGGAGGGTCGGTTAGGGAAGGCCCCGCCTCTAATCCGGCCCCCTCCCATTTCCCACCACCTGACTGCCCCTCAGAATCCCCATCCCATCCAACCCCCCCACCTTGTCACACGACTGCCCCTTCTAGAGACCCCCAGCCCCCTCCCCCAGGAACTACCCCCTACCCAATTCCCCTGCTCCCTGAGTGCCCAAACCCCTATCCACCCTCCCATCCCCTAACCACCACCCTGGAATCCCACCCCCTATCCAACTCATCCTGCTCCCTCCAGAGCCCCCCCAACCACCACCCCAGCACCCCGCCCCCTTACCATAGCTGCTCGGTGGGGCTCCGGGGAAGGGCGAGGGCACAACCTCAGCCCCTGGAGCGCTCCCCACGTGGCGGGGCTCCAGGTGAAGGGGGGAAGTGCACATCCCCGGCCCCCCAGAGCCGATTTCTGAGCCGCTGAAAATCTCAAATTCACACATGCTCAACACAGACTTCTCAGAGTTTTCCAGCTACAGCCTCTGAATAGCCTGTCTGCATGCTGACAAGACTACATGTGCCCTCCACAGAGCAACTGAGTATGCTCCACCCTGGAGGTGCAAAGGTTGAGCAGGACCCTTCCTGCAATTGCTCCTCGTGTCTGTCAGGAGGCCGCTGTAGCATTGGGTGCCTGAACTGAGAGCTCAGAAACTCTCTTCTATACTCTCAGTTCTCTCACCGCTTGTACACATGCAGAGTGGTGGAAGAGCAAACAAGCAGCTTAATTTGAATGCAAAAGGTTGAGGAACTAGGGGCCGACTGGGTGGGGTCACATGTGGAAAGGATGAAATGGTGGCAAGACCACAGGTGAATGGGATGGGGAGGGGTCCCCCACTTCCTCTGGCGCAGGAAACCTTAAATGCACCTCTCACAGGAATACACAGAACTTGACTGACTCTTCTAGTGCAGGGGTGGGCAAACAACGGCCTGCGGGCTCCTCCCAAACAGCCCCCCGGAGGTCCGTCTCAGGAGGCTGCTCCGGCCTCTCCCTAGCCGCGGCTGCGCAACCATGTGACCGGCTGGGGGCGGGGGGCTGCTGCTCCAGCCACTGCCCCGCTGTCTCCCTTCCCCGCAGCCTCAGCTGTCAGGGGCAGGGCTGCGCGACCACGTGTTTGGCTCCAGGCCAGACACTCCAGTGGATCAGCTGGGCCAGACACTCTATTCTTAGCGGTGGCGGGGTAAGCAGGCTGTGGCAGGGCCGGGCCTGGAGTGGGGGTTTGGATAAAAGGGCAGAGGGTATAGGGAGGCAGTGAATTGGGGGTTGGATGGCGTGTGGGAGTCCCAGGGAGCCTGTTGGGGGGGGGCTAGGGGTCAGAGAGAAGGGGGGTTGGATTGGGGGGGTAGGGTCCTGGGGCATGATTAGGGGTCAGGCGGGTCTCAAGGAGGGCAGTCAGGGGAAAGGAGAAGGGGGGCTTAGATGGGGGTGAGGTCCGGGGGGGCAGTTAGAGTGGGGGGGTCTCCAGAGGGGTCGATCAGGGGACAAGGAGTGGGGGGTTGGAAGGGTCAGTAGTTCTGAGGGGGGCAGTCAGAGGGCGGGAAGTGGGAGGGGGCTAAATTGGGGGGCAGGGTCTTCCCTACCTGGCCCGCCATATAATTTTGCAAACCTAATGTGGCCCTCGGGCCAAAAAGTTTGCCCACCCCTGTTCTAGTGGTTACAAAGGAGATCTAGTCAGCAAGAAAATGTGTAATGCAAAAACACCATTGTGGTTCAGGATATGTTAACACTTCTTAGGAGCTAAATATAAGAATCATAGAATATTAGGGTTGGAAGGGACCTCTGGAGGTCATCTAGACCAACCCCCAGCTCAATGAAGGATGAATCCCCCAACTAAATCCCCAACTAAATCATCCCAGCCAGGGCTTTGTCAAGCCTGACCTTAAAAACCTCTAAGGAAGGTGATTCTACCACCTCCCTAGGTAACCCATTCCAATGCTTCACCACCCTCCTAGTGAAAAAGTTTTTCCTAATATCCATTCTAAACTTTCCTAACTGCAACTTGACACCATTACTCCTTGTTCTGTCATCTGGTACCACTGAGAACAGTCTAGATCCATCCTCTTTAGAACCTTTGTCTGTGAGTCTATAAAACATATTTTATATGTAAGATTAAAAATGCCATTTTTAGACTCATTACAAATCTATATATATAAAAGTCAAATGGTGTATGCGTGCGTGTATGTACAATCCCTTACTCCTTTCACACCATTTGAACTAGAGACTTGAAATTTGGTACAGTTATAGGCTTTAGGGTCCTAATCAGGGTAAAAATCGAAAATTTTTCTAATCTCACCTCTGACGCCCCCTAGGGGTGAAATTCTTTAAAGCCCATTAACATCAGCTGGGCAGCTGCTGTTCTCTGTGACATAGTTTTGATGTAATAATACCCCCCCAACGGCCTCCGCACTCGCTCAGCTCTCTCCCCCTTCCCTCCCAACGTCCCCCCCACTCGCTCAGCTATCTCCCCCCTCCAACGGCCCCCACGGTCGCTCAGCTCTCTCCCCCCTCCAACGGACCCCGCACTCGCTCAGCTCTCTGCCCCCTCCCCACTCCAATGGCCCCCGCACTCGCTCAGCTCTCTCACCCTTCCCCCCTCCAACGCCCCCCACACACACACTCGCTCAGCTCTCTCCCCCCTCCAACGGACCCGAGCAACGCGGGTATTTTTGCTAGTGCATTATATTAATAAAAAAGTATGGAAAAAAAATCTCATGAAGTGACCAAAACTTGTCCTTACTTTAATAATAGAATAGAAAACTACAGCTGGCAAATTTAGAGACAATTAAGTCAGTTTTACAGAACTCTAAATCACTGCCAAAATAAATATTCAGATAAAAGAACCCAGCTTCCACTCTGTGCTTCCTTTATAGCAGGGTGGATTAATTTAAATCAAAGTTATTTAAATCACCAATTTTAACCATGATTTAAATCAGCAAGCAGGAAACCTTGATTTAAATCAGCAGTTTTAACTATGTTTGCATTTTTAGTTATTCTTCTAAAGACAGCCTGATTCTTATCAGTCAGTAACCAGCAAAACATGTTGATTTGCAACTAAATCTAATGTATAGGCTAAATTTGATGCTATTTTTTTTTTTGCGCTAACCAGGAGGATACACTATATCTATACACTTATTTAAGCAATTATATAGCTTAATTTACATTTATTCAGATTCTTAATTTTTACATATTTATTATGGTAGGAAATGGTGAATGATGCATTTCTTATTTACTAAACAATTATTTTTTTCCTTGCAATTATTGTGTCAAACTCTATTTAGACAGAAATTCAAATTCAATTAAAATGCATAAAAACAGTATTTAGAGTTTTTAAAGTTATTATTAAATAAAATTATCTTAGATGTGCTATACATATAAGAAAAAAAGTTTATCAAAACATGTGTTGTATTTAAAACAAACTGATTGATTAAATAAAGGAAGTGTATCAGTATTTAGTGAATTGAATAACTGATTGTTTTTGGTCACCACGCTCTTCAAGATTTTAGAACTAGTATATCTCACTTTCTCACACCTTGTTTTTCTTAATAGATTGGAAGAAAAAAAAAATCCCTCTTGCCTTTTTAAACTTTGAATGAACTGGTTGAATAAACAGAAAAGTAGAAAATATTCTCTCTGTACCTACAGAAAAGGCTACTGCTGTCAAAAGCTGGTTTGGCCCTTCAGCAAGCTTGATGTTTAGCCAGTGACTTCCACCAGATCAGTGGTTTTGCTTTCTTTAAATCTTGGCAGCAAAAAGGTACTGCTTAATATTATTTTTTGTGTTTAATTTAAACAATTTTAATAGTTTATAAGAAGTTTATGCCTAAACATAGGTTGTCAGTTTCAAATTTAATTTTAAATAGATTTTTTTAAAAAAAGAAAACACCTGCATATAAATTTAAATTTAAAAAAACCTTGATTTTTGTTTTTCAATCATTGATTTTTATCCATTCTGCTTTAATTTGTGTATAAAGAAATAGTTTGGCATTTGATCCAGAACACAGTGAAGCCTGTGGCCAGTCTTACCTTTTACAAGAGTGAGATCCATAGTCGACTCTAAACTGAGCTCCGATGAAAGTTCTGTCTCCTATGATCCCAAGGCCCCCCGTTTTGGTCAACAGTTTCTTTGTCCTGGTCACATGGAAAGTAGCTGTCATGCTTGCAGAGGGAGAGGGGATCTCTCGGGTAGCTAAGCCCACTTCTGTGGGGGGCCCGCGAATATCAGCACAGAGACCTTGCACTGAGATCTGTATTCAAAGAGTAGCCATTGCAGAAAATAAAGTGCAGGGGTGATGTGACCACAACAATGGGTGTTGCTAAGCAGATGGGCTGCTGTGTTCTATACTAGACCAGGGGTCTGCAACCTTTACCGCTCAAAGAGCCATTTGGACCCGTTTCCCACAGTAAAGAAAACACTGGGAGCCACAAAACCCTTTTGACATTTAAAATGAAATAACACTCTCTTCTTCCCTCCCCCTTCTTCCCTCCCCCACCCTCTTGTTCCCTCCCCCTCCCCTCCAGCCGTGCTCTCGCTCTTCTTCCTCCCCCCCGCTCCGGCCGTGCTCTCGCTCTTCTTCCCTCCCCCTCCCCTCCAGCCGTGCTCTCGCTCTTCTTCCCTCCCTCCCCCCCCCCCCTCCGGCCGTGCTCTCGCTCTTCTTCCCTCCCTTCCCCCCCCCCCCGGCCGTGCTCTCGCTCTTCTTCCCTCCCTCCCCCCCCCCTCCGGCCGTGCTCTCGCTCTTCTTCTTCCCCCCTTCCTCCCCCCCCGCTCCCCCCCCCCGCTCCGGCCGTGCTCTCGCTCTTCTTCCCTCCCCCTCCCCTCCAGCCGTGCTCTCGCTCTTCTTCCTCCCCCCCCTCCCCCAGCTTGCCTTGCCTTGCCTTGCCTTGCCTTGTGCCCCGGCCCCGGCTCGCTCTTATCCGCCGGCTCTGCCGCGCTTCGCCTCCTGCCCCGGCCCCGGCCCCGGCCCCGGCCCCGGCCCCGGACCCGGCCCGACTCGCACTTCTCCGCCGGCTCCGCCTCTCCTCATGCCCCGGCCCCGGCTCCGCCTCCGTTCTTCTCCCCCCCCCCCCCCCCCCCGCCGCTCGCCTCTTATTGACCCCGCCCCTCTCTTTCGGCTGCGGCTCCGCGCACTGGTTGGACAGTGCTGGCGGGCCGCATAGAAAACAGTCTGCGGGACGGTTAAAATTAGCACACACAGGGAGCCGCATCGGAGGGATGAAAGAGCCGCATGCGGCTCCGGAGCCGCGGGTTGCCGACCCCTGTACTAGACCATGCTTTTTCAGGGTGCATGTGGTTAGTCCTAAATATCAGTTGAAATATTCAAGCCTGAAGGTAATAAATGCATATGTCGCAGTGACCAAGTCTGAGCTCAGTAGGAAAGGATGCAGTGTCCTGGCTAGCTGCAGATAGGAGCATGAATTCTTGCTACTGGGGCATTCAGTTTGCAGCATTGAGGGTCTTTTGGAATATTTAATGCTATTGAACAACATGAGGACTAAACCATATGCCTTTGGTGAATATTATAGAGAAGGTAATTTCTTCAGAGTGCTTCCTTCTTCTGCCATACTCACTTTCATTCCACTTGGACCCAGCTCCAGCCAGTTGCCCTTCTCTCTGGTACCTTCCTTGGCTAGGCACTGAGAAAACTGGGAGATATTGCCATTGATGTTTGATGTCAAGGAGATGCAGAGCTGGATGTCATCCACATAGTGACAGGTGATTTCAGCAGCTCCCCTAATAGAGGGAATGGCTTAAAACTACCCAACAGTTCCCCTCTCCCTCCGCGAGCATGTCCTCTCATGACAGCTACTTATGATGTTGAATAAGATGGGGGAAGAGGATGAAGTCTTGTAGGACTCCGCAGGTGTTGACTGAAAAGGTATAAACCGTTGCCCTTCCGGACTTGGTCTGAGGGGAAGGATTCAAGCCATTACAGGGCAGATCTGTCCCCACAAGGCGCCTTTGAGTCCGTTAACACCAACATCAACTTCTAGTTAACAATTAAACTTAAAGCTAAATTTTATGCTAACTTAGTTTTAAAAGAATCTCTCAGCTGACCTGCAAATTACGTGTCATTTGACCAAACATATCCTGTATTCCGTTTATGGGTCTTTAATGGTTACTTATATTAATCTGTTTAATTATGTTATGTGTTAATGTCAATACTAAGCAGTGTTTAATGGCAACTTTCTTATATGTCAAATCAACATATTAAAAAAGTAATGGATAGTAATGTGAAAGATACATGTGGAGTAATTTACACAAAGCAGACAGATTGTGACAATTTTACAAGAAATGTTATCTGATTCTGTGATATCCGATACTAATTAAGAAGGGGAATAACTGAAGCCAACAGGAAACAGTACTAACAACAATTCACAAAATAAAATCTCATTTACTTAGCACTGGCCTGTGTAGGATTTCTTAACATAAAGATCAAACTGACCTTTTCCACAGTAATTAACAGAGAAAGGAAGCAATCAGACGAGCACAAAAGAGTAACTGAAGTGGACAGATGTGTGTAAAACTGAACAGTTATTCTACATTGACATTTTAAGAATATGGGAGAAAAATGTCATCCTGTTGCTAGCTTTATCTGTTATTGTGTCTTCCTGAGGGGGAAAGAATAGGGGGAATACAGTGTCTCCAGGGAAACACTTTTTTCCGGAGAGATTCACAACATTCTTTATTTCAGTTTCTAGGCAATTCCTACAATTTCCATCATTTGTTTTTGACCTAAATATTAGTTTTGTTCTCAGCACCTCCACTCTACATAGTAAATGAGCTAGGTCAACGAAACTCTCTTGGGATCAAACAGAGCTTATTGCTGACAACCCCTTAAAACAGGGGTGGGCAAACTACTGCCCAGGGGCCACATCTGGCCCCTCAGACATTTTAATTCAGCCCTCAAGCTCCGTCCGGGAAGCGGGATCTGGGGCTTGCCCCATTCTGTGCATGCCGCGGTTCTGTGCTCCCAGAAGCAGTAGCATGTCCCCCCTCTTCTGCCTCCTAGCATAGGGGCAGCCGGGAACTCCAACAACCATGGCCAATGGGAGCTGCAGGGGTGGTGCCTGCAGATGGGGCAGCATGCAGAGTTGCATGACCATGCCTTCATGTAGGAGCCAGAGAAGGGACACACTGCTGCTTCCAGGAGCTGCTTGAGGAAAGCGCTGCCTGGAGCCTGCATCCCTGACCCCCCTCCCTATGCCTCACCCACATGCCCCAGTCCTGATCCCTCTCCCACTCTCCGAACCCCTCTGTCCTAGCCTGGGGCACCCTCCTGAACCCCCAGCCCCACCCACAATCCACACCCCCATCCGAAGCCCTCACCCTCCTGCACTCCAACCCCCAATTTTGTGAGCTTTCATGGCCTGCCATGCAATTTCCTTACCCATTCCATGCCCCTTGGGCCAAAAAGTATGCCCACCCCTGCCTTAAAATCAATGCTTTGTTATGTTCTTGAGGGAAAGGAAATTATCTGGGATGATACTGTTCTAGTTTTTGCAGGAAAAATGGCCACTTGTAAAAGTCTTTTGATGCATGTTTGTTTGCTGTATACATGCAAGGAAAGGAACATTCTTAATAGTGTTAAATGAGAGGTTAGAGGCAGTTTTTTTGTGATACCATGAGACTCCAGGGTTCAGTTGTGGTTGTGTGCGCCTGTTGGGAGGACTGTGCATATCTTCAAAACTAAAACCCAAACCATTTATTCTTCATAGTTATTTCAATGACTCAGCGGCTGTTTGCGTTTAGGCTACTTACCTATTATTACTCATAAGTAATAGCTTTGAAGCTAAAAAAATCATTAAGACAAAGAGAGGCAAATTGAATTGTACTTTTGTTTGTGTTATTGTTCATGGTTACCCCCTCCTGCACTGCCTTCCTCTCCCCCCAAAAACCTTTTAGGTCAATGTTTTCAAACCTGGGTGCCTGAAGTTAGACTCCTAAATCTAGATGTAGGCACCTAATTAAAAGTGGCCTGAATTTCACAAGTGCTAAGCACCCACAAATCCCACTAAAGTCAGTGGGAGCTAGAGGTGGTTCATGTTTGCAGCTATCAAATCATCATCCCAGCCAACTGAGGACCTTAAAGAGCAATGCTCCACTAGTGTTTACGTTTGCTTTGATTTGTTGTGTTTGGACGTGGTTAGAATTTAATTTTGAGACTGAATTTATAGTCCTCTCTCACTTCCCAATTTGAAAACAGGATCTGGGAGGGGATGATGGGTGGAGCAGGACAAAAGAGATGCAGCTGCTGCCTCCAACCAGTGAGAGGCTTCCAGCTGCCAACAAAGGGAGCCTGTTGTAATGAAGAGAATCATCTGTGCTCCAGGAATTCCGCAGAAGAGTGCACAGCACCTCCTAGTCCCCTCGGCTTGGCGGAACAAACTGGCCAGTACTTTTTCAAGGGAGTGCAAGCATCCACAGCACGCATACAGTTACTGCTGAGAGGCTTCCAGTCGGTTATAACACCCCCCTCCCCCCCCCACTGTACTCCAGGAAGCATGTGTGTGTGTTTGTGCGCACACAGCATTACCAACCAAATGTATTCAAAAGCATGAGTCAGACCCCTCAGAATCAGAGCATTTTAAAAACTAAACAACCTTTGGGTTCTTTTGTCTTTTAGTTTCTGAGCCTTTACGGTGCACTTGAGCTTTTCTTTACAACCATGAGGACTAGAAACTTATTTTTTATACAGGAGTGACAGCTGCTATTCTCACATGACTCTGGGGCTTTAAGACAAACAACAAATACAGCAAGACTCATGATAAAATCATGACAGGTGGCCACACCAGTGGAAGGGAGAAGGGGGAGAACACCACTTTTGGATGCCCTGCTTCAATTGCAGAAGTTTGGGGCAGGGAATATGTGTGTGATTGTTGTAGCATTAAATGTATAGCAGAGGAAGCAATAGAACAGGGGTGGGTAAACTACGGCCTGCGGGCCACATGTGGCCTGCTGGCCATTTTTATCTGGCCCACGAAGGGACGGGGAGCAGTGCCAGTGGCCCTGTGCTCACTGCCGTAGGTGGTGGGCCGAGCGCCAGGAGCCACGGGGCCCCACTTTCCCCGCCCAGGGGCCTGCCAAGGGGAGCCACGGGGTCCTGCACCCGGCTGGTAAGCAAGAACGGGGTGGGAGGGGCAGCTTAGGTGGTGAGGTCCTGGGGGTAGTGGTCAGGCTAAGACGGGTCTAGGGGGAGCAGTCAGGGAACAAACAGCAGGGGGGCTTAGATTGGGTGGGGTCGCCGGAGTGGTGGTTAGGGTGGGTAGGTCTTGGGAGGGGGCAGTCAGGGAACAAAGAGTGGGTGGCTTAGATAGGAGTTGGGGCCTTGGGGGGGCAGTTAGAGTGGGGGGGGGTCTCTGGTGGGGCCATCAGAGGACAAGGAAGGGTGGGAATGGGTCGGGATTCTGAGGGGGGCAGTCAGGGGGTGGGAAGTGGGTGGGGTCAGATAGGGGATGGGGTCAGGCTGTTTGGGGAGGCACAGTCTTCCTTACCCGGCCCTCCGCACAATTTCGAACTCCAATGTGGCCCTCAGGCCACAACGTTTGCCCACCCCTGCAATAGAAAATGCTACTATGCCAGAAAGCTCATCTGTTTTGGTCTACTGATAGATGTGGAGTAAAAGTGGGAGGTACCTTCACACCTGAAACCTCCCACAAATCAACATTCTGAACTGTGACAAAAACACCAGATGGAGCCACGGTTGACTTTGCCAGTTTAAGTGACATTTGTATGATGCGACAATTCCAACACTCTGGAATGGGCACAAGTATGCAAACCACTCAAAATAATAAACACAAAAGGGAAACCTAAGTATATTTTACAGCAAGTGTCAGCCAAAAGAAAAAAAGCAATTTTTTAAAGGGCTTAATGACAAAAAGGCATAGGCCAAAGGGAGATGGATAGCAGTATTTTCTAAGTCAAGCTGAGCCTCGTGAAAAATGAACTACTATCTCTTATAGCTAATTGAATGGATTTGCACTCAGAGCCAGATCCTCCTCACTTACATCAGTGAAAATCAGGAGTAACTTTACTGAAGTCAATAGAGTTCCAGTGCTCTGCGGAGAATCAGTTCCCCAGTCTGAGATGGCCCAGCTCAAAGTTCTGTAATTGTTTATCTAATGCTCATAAATTATTTGGGATTTGTTTCTCCAATGGGCCAGAGACAGACCAACCTAAAAATAAGTTCTGTGAACAAAGCTACACAATTATATAGAGAGCTCAGGAACTTGACAGTTTTTAGGTTGTGTTCCAAAGAGATTTTTTTCTCCTACATAAAAAAGTCAAATTTTCCAAGGCTATTTAGTAGAACTATGTGCATATTCCTACATGTATATGTCTTGCTGTCCTACATTACCAAGACTGCCTTCACCACTCTCTTATTTCCTGGAAATGCTCACGAGTGTCTGTTGGCTGCACCGTGGTGGAAGCAAAGGAGAAAGTAAAGGCTGCACCAAGCCAGTGAGAATTGAAAACTAAACAGTGATAATTTAAAATTAGGTTTTAAGCCATGTTTGGAATAATAACAGAATGCTTCATTTTCAAACAAATCCTAAATGAAGAAAATGGCAAAACATCATTACTCATGGTCCAAGATTTCTTCTCCTCACTCCACCCCTTAGCTTAAGAAAATATATTTAGTTTTACCTTCCTACAGAGTGTGATCAAAATTGAAAAGCAATAGAAAAAAGTATATTTTCTGTCTATGAAGAGGTCAAACTAAACCATATATTTGTAATGAATATTGTTTTAACACTTTCTAAATCAGAAAAAAAAGTCCTCAATTTATTCTGTTATGGAAGAAGATAGCCATCCTATGTTATGATAATTTTTATGTAGCACAGGGAATTAGGTTCTGTGGCTCAGATTGCCTCCTGTTATGTCCTTTATGTTCTAGAAAAGAAACTCTTTTTGGTTTGCTGGAATTACTATTCTGAATCTTTCAATCATAAGCAATCAGAAAAATTTCCAAACTTTAATGCCACCGGTTATAAGATTACTCAATGAATAACTTACCCTTTAAGAACCCAACTCCATCTGACATCCACCCCTCGTAATTATTATTACATCCCAAAGGGTGCTAGGCACATCACACATGCATAAGACATGTCCTAACCTAGAGTTTACAGCCTTAAACTAGACAAGATACAAAGATTTGAGAAAAGAAAGAAGAATTTGTGCTGAATCCTAAGTTTTTCCTCTTTTTTACTTTTATTATTATTACCAATGACTTAGCCTTATCTTCTTAATTTTTGCCTCTATCGTTCAGTTTACTGTAAACATTTAGCTTATTAAAACACCACATGGCCACTAAAAAAAAAAGCATATGTAAATATACCCATATATACAATATAATCCTGGCTCTACTCAAATCAATGGGAATTTTACCATTGACTTTATGGGGTGTGACAGATCGCCTTCTTGCCCCCCTCCAAACACAGGCAGGAAACTCTTCTTTGGCTCCAAACAGTGCTCTTTATTTCACAGTGCAGGCCCCACCACCAATATACACAGCGTTATACACACCTCGATAGCTTACAGCTCTAAACGCAGCTCTACAGCTTACAGCTCTTTCTCTTACTCCACACTACCATACCCCCACCACCCTAGCCTTCCTGCCTGGCAGGCTTATATCCTCCCTGAGGAGGCTGCCAGGTGCAACCCATCCAGGCTGATTGCCCTGCAGCCCAGGTGGCTAATTAGGCTTTCTGCAAGGGAGGTTTGCAGAGGGCTTTTCTCCCTCTTAAAGGGGCGGCAGGCTGGGTCAGGCCCACCCTGCCACAGGGGACAGGATTTTGCCATTTGTGTGTCACACATACACCCAGAGACTACATATGTAGTTTGGACTCAATAAATGCAAAATGTTTCATACCCCTTCCATTTGACAACTGCCTTCCTTCATGACCTCTAAACCCCACTACAAACATCTTCCTTTTACTCCACACTGATACAAATTCCAGTTTGACTCCCAACCTGAGTTACGAACACCCTCTCCCATGTCCACCTTGAGTGAGGGCACCCTATTTTAGTTTATAAATATCATATTTAAAAGGTTTATTTTTAGGGCTGTTCATTAATCGCTGTTAACACGATTAATTTGAGTTAAATTAAAAGATTAATTGCAATTAATCGCACTGTTAAATAATAGAATACCAGTTGAAATTTATTAAATACTAGCGAAAATACCCGGTGTTGCTCGGGTCAGTCGGAGGTGGGGAGGGGGCAGACAGTTGAGCGAGTGCGAGGTCCGTTGGATGGGGGCAGAGAGCAAACCTGACACCCCCGCCTTACCCCCCCCCCGACCAAACCCGACACCCCCACCTCACTTACCCCTCGACCAACCCCGACTCACATTTTCACACCCCCACCTAAACCCAACACCCCGTCTCCCCCCTACCAACCCCAAAACCCACACTTCACCCCCGTAGACCAAACCTGACACACCCACCTCACTTTCCCCCCAAACCAAACCCGACAGCCCTACCTACCACCACAAACATACCCGACACCCACACCTCACTTACCCCTCGACCAACCCCGACCCCCCTTCTCATCCCCCCAAACAAACCCAACACCCCCACCTTACCCCCCCACCAAACCCAACACCCCCTGACCAACCCCAACAACCACACCTCACCCCTCACCCACCCCAACACCCCCACCTCACCCCCCGACCAAACCCGACACCCCACCTCACCCCCCGACCAAACCCGACACCCCCAACTCACTTACCCTCCGACCAAACCCAACTCGGGTCCGTCGGAGGTGGGCAGGGGGCACAGAGCTGAGGGATTCCGGAGTCCATCGGAGGTGGGCAGGGGGCACAGAGCTGAGGGATTCTGGGTCCTGAGGGATTCCGGGGTCCGTCGGTGGTGGGGAGGGGGCACAGAGCTGAGGGATTCCGGGGTTCCGTTGGAGGGGGGAGGGGCAGAGAGCTGAGCGAGTGCGGTGTCTGTTGGAGGGGGTATTATGACATCATAACTATGTCACAGAGAACAGCAGCTGCCCAGCTGATGTTATTAGCCTTTAAAGAATTTAACCCCTGGGGGGCGTCAGAGGTGAGATTTGAAAAATTTTCTACCCTTACAGTCATTAGGACCTCAAGACCTCTAACTGTACCAAATTTCAAGTCTCTAGCTCAAACGGTGTGGAAGGAGTAAGCGTACACCCATACACGCACGCACGCACGCATACACCATTTGACTTTTATATATATAGATTTTGGATGTTTTTCTACATTTTCAAATATATTGATTTCTATTACAACACAGAATACAAAGTGTGCAGTGCTCACTTTATATTATTTTTATTACAAATATTTGCACTGTAAAAACAAAATAAATAGTATTAAATTCACCTCATGCAAGTACTGCATTGCAATCTCTTTATTGTGATAGTGTAACTTACAAATGTAGACTTTTTTGTTACATAAACTGCACTCAAAAACAAAATGTAAATAGTTAGAGCCTACAAGTCCACTCAGTCCTACGTCTTGTTCAGCTAATCGCTAAGACAAACAAGTTCGTTCACATTGACAGAAGATGCTGCTGCAGGCTTCTTATTTACCTGAAAATGAGAACAGGTGGCATGTTTTGCATGCCATTTTTCTAGCCAGCATTGCAAGATATGCTAAACATTTGTATTCCCCTTCATGCTTCAGCCACCATTCCGGAGGACATGCTCTCATGCAGATGATGCATGTTAATTAAATTTGCGACTGAATTTCTTGTGGGAGCATTGTATGTCTCCTGTTCTGTTTTATGGACATTTTGCCATACATTTCATGTTATAGCAGTCTCAGATGATGACCCAGAACATGTTCATTTAAAGAACACTTTCACAGCAGAGTTGATAAAACAAAGACGGTATCAATGTGAGATTTCTAAAGATAGCTACAGCACTTGTCCCAAGGTTTAAGAACCTGAAGTGCATTCCAAAATCTGAGGAAAATGAGGTGTTGAGCATGCTTTCAGTAGGCTTAAAAGAGCAACACTCAGATACAAAAACTACAAAACCTGAACCACCTAAAAGGAAAATCAACCTTCTGCTGGTGGAATCTGACTCAGATGATGAAAATGAACCTGATGCAGTCCGCTCTGCTTTGAACTGTTATCGAGCAGAAGCAGTCATCAGTATGGGCAACCACCTTGGTTGGAATGGTAGTGGAAGCATGAAGGGACATATGAATCGTTAGCACATCCGGTATGTAAATATCTTGCATTGCTAGCTACAACAGTGCCATGTGAATGTCTGTTGTCACTTTCAGGTGACGTAAACAAGAAGCAGGCAGCATTACCTCCTCCAAACTGTAACTAAACTTGTTTGTCTTGAGCAACTGGCTGAAGTAGGACTGAGTGCACTGGTAAGCTCTAAAGTTTTACAATGTTTTATTTTTGAATGCAGTTATTTTTTGTACATAATTCTACATTTGTCAGTCCAACTTTTATGATAAAGAGATTGCACTCCAGTACTTGTATTAGGTGAACTGAAATATACTATTTATTTTGTGTTTTACAATGCAAATATTTGTAACAAAAAATATAAAGTGAGCATTGTATACTTTACATTCCATATTATATTGATTTCAATTACATTTGAAAATGTAGAAAACATCCAAAAATATGTAAATAAATGGTATTCTATTATTGTTTAACAGTGTGATTAATCACATAATTAATTTTTTTAATCGTTTGACAGCCCTAGTTAATTTGGATAACGTAACTTCTGAAAGCTGCTGGAACAATAACATGACTGAGCACAATTAGCCAATTAGAATTTGTTCTACAGAAGAGACCTTTCCAATTTCTCATTTCATTGATTGTGAGTGTTCTCTCACTCAGTATTGTGATCAAGAGTTCCAGGGTGGACTTGTGTAAAAGCTTAGGAAATTCCCTCCATCCCATGTAGAGCAGTTAATTTTTTGTTGAATCAATGTCTTTTCAACTTGCCTGTGGACTCTATTATTGCTCCAAACAACAAAAAAGCCATTGCTCTTCAAATTACCCTTCCTGATACTGCAGGTGAGCAGAAGCGCCTACTTTTGTATGTAAATGAAGCCTTTAGAAATAGAGTAATCTCTTCTTTCAGATAGCACACAAATAAACCATGCTCTTGTAGGAGCAAAATGTTTCATCAAAGGAATTTTACAGATGTAAAATAAACAGAATTAATGAACAAAGAGGGTAAAGACCTCAATGTTTATGAATAAATTAGAGTGCTAAAGCCTTCTGTCACACAGAGATAAGAGGAGAATTCCCATGTAATATGCCAAGGTATGTGGAGCAACTATGATTTTAGCCAAATTGAAAATGAATAAGAACCTCTAGGATGTATCCAAAGAAACAAAACAAACCAAAAGATCAGTATTTATGACATTTCAAGGTAATTTGTGCAGCTATATTAGTATACAGTACTAATGCTAATATGCCTTTGTAGCTAATAGGATATTGTAATGGAGTAATTAGCCTAAATCAGCTCATTTACTGAAAGAATGAGAGCGCTATTTCAGACACATCTGTAAACCATACCTGTGCTTCTTGTTTTGTGGTTGTGGCTGTGGTATTTTTGTACTTCTTTAATTTAACATTGTAAAATAGTATCGTAGTACTGTAGTAGTACACCCATAAATATTGAAGTACCATTCTAAAACCTCTTGTTGCTGAAAATTCTCACATCTGCTCACAGTTCCAAACTGATTATTTTTAAGTAAATAAAAAGAAAAATCTATTGTTGGAGTTACCTGACTGTGAAAATAAAAAGTGCTCATCTGACCGGCGTCCCAGTGAGAACCAGATGTGGTCACTCAATTAGGGTGAACTGCAAAGAATGAGGAAGACAATCCCCAAAAAACTGGTGGATATTCCAATACTTAGATTTACCAAGCCAGCATAAAACAGCTTCTTTATTACTTACTGATTACTCAGAAGTCCAAACCACACAGTTCCCTTAAAGTGATCCAGCCTCAGGCCTCCATCCAGGTACCCAAGTCAAATATGATGATTTAAAAAAAATCTTATTTCACCATATAAAAGAAAAGGTTCTACCAATCCCAAAGGATTGGACACATTCTAAGAACATAAGAACATAAGAACATAAGAACGGCCATACTGGGTCAGACCAAAGGTCCATCTAGCCCAGCATCCTGTCTACCGACAGTGGCCAGTGCCAGGTGCCCCGGAGTGAGTGAACCTAACAGGTATGATCGAGCGATCTCTCTCCTGCCATCCATCACCCCCCTCTGACAGACAGAGGCTAGGGACACCATTCATTACCCATCCCGGCTAATAGCCATTTATGGACTTAGCCTCCATGAATTTATCCAGCTCTCTTTTAAACCCTGCTGTCAGTGATTTCTCTCTACAGAAAAGTAACAGGCTCTGAATTTCACTCACACAGCCCCATTGGTAAGCATTTTCAGTGCTTAATTGCTTGAGTTAAGAGCGGAGTTCTGAAAAGGTACTTCCGCATTCCTCCTTCCCTTTGCAAAACAACACAAAGACATCAAATGCCTTAAATGGCTTGTTAATTGCCTTAAATGGCTCGGAGGCGTGCCAGAGATCCCTTATAGCGAAATGACTGATTACACTTGCCATAACACGCTACAGGGAATACGCAAAAGCTTTTATTCCTTTCGAAAAGGTGGTTTACAAATAGCGCGATAGACTCAGACTTTTAGCGCAAAATGTGCCTTGCCAGTGTGTTCAGGGGCAGCTTTATAGCGCTCCTGGAGGCTTTATAACGCTATAAAGTGCCAGTGTAACCAAGCCCTCAGTCTTTCTGGTTTAAACTTGCCCCGATGAAGCTTAAGCAGATTAGAGATGACAGAATCAGGACCTGAGGGCCTTTTATCCCGTGTTCTAGCATCCACTTGACCACAGTCCTGGGTAAACAATAGGCTTTTAATGTAACTTTCTGTTTTCTAAACATCACCAGTAATTAATTACACAAATTAAGATATGGCAACCTATCCATTAGTCAGTCTACCACAAACTTCAGAGACACAATGACATTACTTCACCCAAGATTCATCTAAATGTTAATATTCCCTTTGATCTCTGAATTAATAGTTACAGCGACAGACAGGAACTGTTTGTTGACATGCTAGCCTCCAAGATCCACACAATTAGTATCACTTCTAACAATATAGGTTTGCATTTCAAAGTTCTAGCCTACCTAGCCATAGAATGGCTCCTAATTACCATTTCTAACATGTCTTTAAAGGTCAGTTTTGAGTCATCCAGCCTGCAAGCTGTTTAACCCTTTATGGCCATCTATATATATATAAAAGTCAAATGGTGTATGCGTGTATGTATGTTTTAAGCTTACTCCTTCCACACCGTTTGAGCTAGAGACTTGAAATTTGGTACAGTTAGAGGTCTTGGGGTCCTAATGACCATAAGAGTTGAAAAGTTTTCAAATCTCACCTCTGACGCCCCCCAGGGGTGAAATTCTTTAAAGGCCAATCACATCAGCTGGGCAGCTGCTGTTCTCTGTGACATAGTTATGATGTCATAATACCCCCTCCAACAGACACCGCACTCGCTCAGCTCTGTGCCCCTCCCCCCTCCAACGGAACCCCAGAATCCCTCAGCACTCTGCCCCCTCCCCCCTCCAACGGACCCCAGAATCCCTCAGCTCTCTGCCCCCTCCCCACCTCCGACGGACCTGAGTTGGGTTTGGTCAGAGGGTAAGTGAGGTAGGGGTGTCGGGTTTGGTCGGGGGTGCGGTGGGGGTGTCGGGTTTGGTCGGGGGGGTAAGTGAGCCGGGGGTGTTGGGTTTGGTCTGGGGGGGTGGGAAGGTGTCTGGGTGTGTGAGGGGTAAGGTGTGGGGGTTGGGGTTGGTCAGGGGGTGTTGGGTTTGGTGGGGGGGTAAGGTAGGGGTGTTGGGTTTGGTTGGGGGGGTGAGGAGGGAGGTCGGGGTTGGTCAAGGGGTAAGTGAGGTGTGGGTGTCGGGTTTGTGGTGGTAGGTAGGGGTGTCGGGTTTGGTTGGGGGGGAAAGTGAGGTGGGTGTGTCAGGTTTGGTCTACAGGGGGTGAGGTGTGGGTGTTGGTCAGGGGGTGTTGGGGTTGGTAGGGGGGAGATGTGGAGGTGTTGGGTTTGGGTGGGTGGGTGAAAATGTGAGTCGGGGTTGGTCGAGGGGTAAGTGAGGTGGGGGGTGTCGGGTTTGGTCGGGGGGGTGAGGTGGGGGTGTCAGGTTTGCTCTCTGCCCCCCATCCAACGGACCCCGCACTCGCTCAGCTGTCTGCCCCCTCCCCACCTCCGACTGATCCGAGCAACGCCGGGTATTTTCGCTAGTATATTATATTTTGTATATAAGATTTGCTGCAATTAAATAGCAGTGGTAGCAATAATGATTTGCATGGTTATAGTTTAATTAGACAATGTCGGTTTCGTTTAGTTGCCTTTGTGTGCTTAGAACTACTGAAAACAAGCTATGATATGTATAGTTTGTACGTTTGAAGAGACTAGGTATTTTGTGTTTTTTGTAGAAATTTGGTTTTGAAATAAACTTTCGGGGGCTTAAAAATAGCTCACTGAATGTCATAATAACCTCAGTTGGTATACAGAGATTTGCACGGGTGGCTATTTGAATTTGTGATCACTCAAATACAGGAAAAGGTGAAAGTAGTGGGGAGGGAGACCAACGCCAATGAAAGTTACATAAACTCTGAGTTGGAATTGTCTGCTCATCTCCCTTTTTGTACAAGCACTAGCCATATTTTTTTTCCCCAATTTATCTCCCATACACTGGTTTATAAAATTTTAACATGAAATTTAAAGTAAAAAAAAAAAAAAAAAAAAAAACCCAAAAACCTCAGATGGTAACAAAGCAATTGAGCAACTGCATCATGAAATAAACTTCAGTCATAGTAATTTGCAACTCTGTGTGTGTGTGTGTGGTTCATGTGCTCTTTGGTGCATAAATCTGTCTAATTTTTCTACTCCATCACTATGGTATCTGAGGACCATAAAGTCTATGAACCAGATTCTCAAGTGTGGTGCAGATACTTTGCGCAGGTCACGAATATAATCCAGCCCTAAGCGCAATTTAACTGATGCACAAAGTATGGGAAAATACATAGTGTAGAGCTAATGTAGTGGCACATACACCACACTTTTCCTAGTGCAGGAGGGGAAAGGGGCCCCACTGTCCTTAGCTGCATTTTCTCTCTGCAGTCGTGCTCCTGTGTGTGGTATTTGCAGCTGCTGCCATTGTGGCCTTCAGGGTATCCCCCTCCACGCCCACGGAACACCTAAACCAGATGAGGATAAAGAAGAGGAATCAGGATGACACGCTGCAGGAGATCCTACAAGCCTGTGCTGCATTAGAGAACAAGACCAGAGCCTAAAGAATCACCCTTCGGCGTGGAGAAGGAAAGAGTGGAAAGAAGAAAGGCCCAGGAGTCCCAGCAGGAAAAGGAAAGGGAGGTACAACAGTATATAATGGGGCTTCTCAGGCAGCAAACAAAGATGTTGCAGACTCTGGTAGACCTGTAGGTTCAACAATCCCATGCTCACCTCCCTCTGCAGCCCTTCGAGAACTCAATATAGGGTCTTCCCTACACACACACCCCTCGACATTCCTCATGGCATCAGAGGTCACTGCACTGCCCCCACCACTCCACTTTGGGAGACAATTAAAGACAGTCACAGCTGCACATACACTGACCTGTGAAAACTACGGTTGGTGTATGTGCATATGAAAAGGAAAATGTATGTTCTTTTCCCTTTATAAGTTCTGTTCCCTTAATTTATTATGTTTTAAATGTTTTCTTTTTAATTTCCCGGTTCATGTTACCCAATAAAATTCTATTTTTTGGATCAAAATACATTTTTATTAGTTCACAACACATGCTGTCTAGTGCTGAGCAGCACTGACACAGCAATTTCCTGCAACTTCATTTTGTCACAGAACCCATAACATCTTACAGACAATATTAACTGGAGCATTGACAATGCCTACATTCACAGCAAATAAGAGCAAAGCCAGTGTGGCAGGGCGCTGGCCAGGAGTGCCTGAGCCAGCCCTGCCGGCCCTTTAAGAGGGAGCAGAAGCCTGCAAACCTCCCTTGCAGGAAAGGCTAATCAGCCACCTGGCTTGCAGGGCAATTAACCTGCATGAGTTGCACCTGGCAGCCTCCTCTGGGGGATATAAGGCTGCCAGGAAGGAAGCCCAGTGTGGTGGGGATGGTAGAGTGTGGTGTGGTTTGAGTGATTCAGAGCTGTGGGTTTGAGCTATTCAAGAGTTGCAAACTGTAAGCTGGAGTATACAGAGTCTGTGGAGCTGTGAGTTGTATACTGAAGGACTGGACAACCTGTATGTATTGGTGGTGGGGCCTGCACTGTGAATAAAGAGCACTGTTTGGAGCAGAGAAGGGTTTCCTGCCTGTGTTCCTGAGAGGGGTGAGAGAGCGGTCTGTCACACCAGGTAGCGCACACTACAGAAACCCACACTATTGAAATGTTCTTTCAAAGTCTCCCTGAGCCCTATAGCTCCGTGCTCAACTCTTCTGATGGCCCTTGTATCTGGCTATTCAAATTCAGCAAAGAGCTGTTCCATCACTACCCTCCATCCTGGCAGAAATGTTTCCCTGTTTCCTTCACAGATATTATACTGGGCACAGCAGGCAGCTATAACCATTGGGATATTTTTTCACTGAGATCCACTCTTGTAAGTAAATGCCAGCACCTTCTGCTCCTGTAGTTGAAGTGCTCCTTGGTGCTGTAGAGGTAGCTGGTGTACGTCTTCATAAGCCAGGGGAGCAAGGGTCAGCTGGGTCTCCCAGGATCACAGCTGGCATTGCAACATTCCCAATGGCAATCTGCTGATCGAGAAAGAAAGTTCCTCCTTGTAGTTTTCTGATCAGTCCTGTGTTCTTAGCCATGCAGCATCATGTACCTTCCCTGACCAGCCCATATTGATTTCAGTAAAGCATCCTCTGTGATCCACCATTGCTTGCATTATGATAAAGAGTAGCCCACTTTGTTGATGTATTCTGTGGCAAGGTGGCCTGGTGCTAAAATAGGGATATGTGGGCCATTTATTGCCCCACTGCAGTTCAAGAACCTCACTGCTGCAAAACCATCCACTATGTCTTGAACATTGCCCAGAGTCATAGTCTTGCGCATAGGAGGAGGCAATTAGGGACTCTGCACACTTGCTACACAATGGCCCCGTGGTAGATTTCCTGACTCCAAAATGATATGTGACTGACCAGTAACAATCTGGTGTTGCACAGTGCAAGTTTCTACAGTACAATTACCACTCACTTCTGAACTATCGGTAGGGCTCTGGTTTTAGTGTCCCTGCACCAGAGCGCTGGGGCCAGTTCGGCCCACAGATCCAGCAATGTGGCCTTGCTCATTCAAAAGTTCTGCAGCCACTGCTCATCATCCCAAACCTGCATGACAATGTGATCTCTCAAATCAGTGCTTGTTTCTTGAGCCCAGAATCAGCCCTCCACCATCTTCAGCCGCTCTGTGAATGCCACCAACAACCTTGAATTGTTTTTTCTGTCCTACAGCCATCTATTCTCCAACAAATCACTATGTTCCCCACGGCTCACCTTGCAGCTCTGCAAATACTGCAGGATCATGTGCCCTGTGCATGCAACATTCATGACAATAGTGCAGAGCTGTGCAGGCTCTATGCTTCTGTTAGACAGTGGACAGCGAGGAGGGATGTGTGAGTTTGTAGGGCTTTTTGAAAAGAAGCCATGAAATATTATGGGATGCACATGAAATTATGGGATGGAGAACACTGTATTATGGGAAATTGACCCCATTCTTCCAGTCACTGCTGCACAACTCGTTTCAGTCCCATGAGGCATTGCAAATCCTTCCCAAAACATCCTGTCCTGGATGGTGGTGAGTTGCACAGTGGAATACCGATCTACAGTTCACTACTCTTTGCATTAATACAAGCACTCCTGGTGAGGGTGCACACCACCAACACAAGGAGCATAGCGTGCACAGGCACAAGTGATGTAATAACTGTGGTGGCTCTATGCAGATATAACTTAGGTCAACATAATTTTGTAGTGTAGACATGGCCTATCATAGGCCCTGTGACAAAGCTCCACGCCTGTACTTGTGGGTCCTGCGTTTCTTGGCGGATTTCACTAGCCTCGGTGATTACTTGCGGAAGGCAGGAGGGGGGGGAGGCCGGGCCCGCCCTCTTCTCCGGGCTCCAGCCCAGGGGCCCTAACAGTATCAGTTGAGAAGGCTGCCCTTTTAACCACCAAGCACAATACAGTTCCCTGGGCTTCTTCCTCACAACAGTTCCTGCTTCTTTACTCTCCACTTCACCCTTACCTCAGGGCCTCCTTCCAAACCGCTCTCTGCTTCAATGCCTCCAAACTCTTCTCTGCTCCACTATCTCCAAACTCCTCTCTGCTCCAAACACCCACACTGTCTGCCTGAGGCAGGGGTTTTTATTAAGGCCTTACTTGACAGCAGGTGCTCCTAATTGCCCTGCTGCCTGCTAGAACCTTCTTAATTGACCCCAGGTGTCTAGATTGGCCTGGAGTAGCCTTTGATTGGCTATAGGGGGAACAGAGACCTGCACATCCTGAGACTGATGTACCTGCCTTCCAGCACTCTCCTATACCCTTCAGGTCTGACTCTATCACATATCCCCCCCCCCCTGCTCAACGCCAAGGGGTTGGGCAACTTGGGTCGACATACAGTGCATTCGTGATAAGCCATCTGCATTGCCATGATGACTTCCGGCCCTGTGTTGTATGCGGAACTGGAAAGGTTGGAGGGATAAAAACCATCTAGTCACCCTCGCATTTTTCTCCTTGTTCCGCTGCATCCACTGAAGAGGGGCATGGTCAGTCACGAGGGTAAATTTTCTTCCTAGCAGGTAGTATCTCAGTGTTTCCATGGCCCATTTAACAGCAAGACATTCCCTCTCAACCACAGCATACTTCTGTTCTCTTGGGAGGAGTTTTCTACTGAGATATAGGATTGGATGTTCTTCTTCCCCGACCATCTGGGATAGGACAGCCCCCAGTCCTACTTCGGATGCATCCGTCTGCAAGATAAACTCCTTGGAGAAGTATGGGGCTATAAGTACGGGGTCACTGCAAAGGGCTGTCCTCAGATCTGTAAATGCTCTCTCTGCTGTATCTGTCCATCGTACCATTTCCGGACCCCGAGCTTTTATGAGCTCAGTCAGGGCACTCGCCCTAGTGGCAAAATGGGGAATAAAGCGTCGATAATAGCCTACCACGCCTAGGAATGCACGGACTTGCTTCTTTCGGACTGGGCGGGGCCAGTTTTGAATTGCCTCTAGCTTATTAGTTTGGGGCTTCACTATGCCCCTTCCGACAATATATCCCAGGTATCTAGCCTCTGCTAGCCCTATGGCACATTTAGCGGGATTAGCAGTGAGGCCAGCTCGCCTTAAGGTGCGCAGTACTGCTTCCACTTTCTCCAAGTGGGTTCCCCAGTCCGGCGTATGGATGATGACATCATCTAGGTATGCGGCTGCGTAACTAGTATGAGGGCGCAACAGTTTATCCATGAGGCGCTGGAATGTGGCCGGTGCCCCATGTAGCCCGAACGGGAGGACAGTGTATTGAAATAGCCCATCTGGGGTGGAGAACGCTGTCTTCTCTTTGGCCTCCTTAGTCAGGGGAACTTGCCAATAACCTTTTGTCAGGTCCAATGTGGTTAAGAAGCGGGCACTACCCAGTCGGTCAACCAGTTCATCGATGCGTGGTATGGGGTACGCATCGAATTGGGATACTTCATTCAGTCGGCGAAAGTCATTACAGAATCTCATGGTTCCGTCAGGTTTAGGGACCAGAACAATTGGGCTGGACCACTGACTGTGAGATTCTTCAATAACCCCTAATTCTAACATTTTCTTTACTTCATCCTTGATTTCCCCTCTTTTAGCCTCTGGTATTCGGTAGGGTCTCAATGTTACCTTGGCTCCTGGGATCGTGCGGATATGGTGATAGGCTTCAGTTGTTCGCACCCGGTTTTATAGAGAACACATCTCGGTTGCGACTGATCATGTCGGCTGCCTCCCTCTTTTGGATCGGCGTCAGGTCTGGAGATATCTTTACTTGCTCGTGTGAACCATCCTCCTGGGGAAGGGTCTCCTGGGTGACCAAGTATGCCTCTTGATCGCGCCAAGGTTTTAGAAGATTAACATGATAAATTTGCTCCGGCTTCCGACGGCCGGGCTGCCGTACCTTATAGTTCACCTCCCCCACAGCTTCGATAACTTCGTAGGGTCCCTGCCAATGAGCCAATAGTTTACTTTCTGCTGTGGGTACCAGAACCATCACCCGATCTCCTGGCTGGAACCGTCGAAGCTTTGCTTGGTGGTTATAATGGGTTCGTTGGGTCTCTTGTGCTTTCTCTAAGTGCTCACGTACGATGGGCGTAACTTGGGCTATCCGATCTCGCATCTGCAGTACGTGCTCGACTATATTCTTTCCAGGATTTGGCTCTTCTTCCCAAGCCTCTCTGGCTATATCGAGTATGCCCCGGGGATGGCGCCCGTACAGTAGTTCGAACGGGGAGAAACCCGTGGAGGCTTGTGGAACCTCCCGGATGGCGAACATGAGGTAAGGCAACAGGGTATCCCAATCTTTCCCATCCCGACTGACCACTTTTCTAATCATGGCCTTGAGGGTCCTATTGAATCTCTCCACAAGGCCATCTGTTTGTGGGTGGTATACGGAGGTCCGTAGGGCTTTTACCTGGAGCAATGAACACAGATCTTTCATCAATTTGGACACAAAAGGTGTCCCTTGGTCAGTCAATATCTCCTTGGGCAGCCCAACTCGGGCAAAAATCTGTAGTAGCTCCTTAGCTATTGTCTTGGAGGCCGTATTGCGTAGGGGGACGGCTTCCGGGTACCGGGTTGCATAGTCCAGTACAACAAGCACATGCTGGTGTCCCTGAGCTGTCTTCTCAAGGGGTCCTACCAGATCCATAGCTATGCGTTCAAAAGGTACCTCTATTATTGGAAGAGGTATCAACGGCGCCCGCAAGTGCGGACGAGGACTATGTAACTGACACTCTGGACAAGAGATGCAATATCGCCGAACATCTTCGTGCACTCCTGGCCAGAAGAACCTCCGCAGGATTCGTGCCTGGGTTTTCTCGACCCCTAGGTGTCCTCCAAATAGGTGACTGTGGGCAAGGCTCAATATGGCCGTTTGATGTTTTCTTGGCACCAGAAGTTGATGGATCTCCTGTTCCTGTATTTGCACCACACGGTACAAAAGATCTTTCTTTAGTATAAAGTAAGGTCCCGGACCCCGGACTTTCCCCTCCACGGGTGTCCCATCTATCTCGGCTACCTCTTTTCTGGCATTATCGTATCTAGGGTCCTCTGCTTGGTCCCGCCCGAAAGATTCTCTCCCAGAACTAACGTGCCCAAGTTCCCAGGGCCTGGCTTCTGCTTCTCCTAGTGGCTCACTGCCATCCTGACGTGGGGTGGCCTCTGGCTCGCTTTCTGGGGTGGGAGTTTCTCTGTTGGCTGCACGGGTCCGTCGGCCGACTAGAGCAGTCTCCTGATCCTGGGTCAGGATCCGGGTTCCTAAGGCCTTTGCGGCCCTCCTCTCTTTTTTCGTCCTCCGGGTCCTTTGGTGGGCTGGGAACAGATCCTCAGAAATTTCCGTGAACATCGGGGGTTGACATTCTCCTGGTGGTAAATTGCTATCCTCAGGGTCCCCGCTTTCCTCCAGCCTCGCTGGGGGGAGTAGATTATCAAACCCTGGATAGTCTCTCCCAATAACTACAGGATATGGGAGGTTAGGGACTACGCCCACAGTTACCTCAATGGGGTTCCCCTGAACTGCTATCTCTACTGGAATAGTGGGGTAATAACTTACAGCCCCATGTACACAAGTCACAGCTATGCGTTTGGCTTGTAACAGCTGCCTTCTTTTTATCAGCTTGCCCGACACAAGGGTAATAGCACTCCCAGAGTCCACAAGTGCTGTAGTTTCCATCCCATTTATCTTCACCGGTCTGGTGTAGTTATGTGGGGCTAACGTAACCCCTACGAGGTGGAGAAGGGAGCACGGAACCTCCCAATCCCCGAAGTTACATTGCCTAGGTTTCCTCCTGCTGGGACACTGCGCTGCTATATGTCCCCACTCCCCACATGCATAGCATCTATAGTCATTTCTACTAGTTTCCCTATCATGGGAATTAGGGAATTTGAACCCCGGCTTCCTCCCCCTCCAACTGGTCCCTTCCTTCTGGGGTCCCCCAGGGTTTTCAGGCCTCCCTTTCTTCCACCTAGGGCCTCCTGGGGTATTGGGTGCCCAAATTTCCAGTGTTGGGTTTGGGTGCCTGTTCCAGAAGGGGCCTCTTTTAGGTAGTCGGGTCAATTCCCTGGCTGTCATCCGTCTTTCTACCAGCGTGATCATCTCGTCGTAAGCGGATGGATCATTCTGACCTACCCATTTACGGAGATCTGGTGGTAGACCCCGCATATAATGATCAATAACCAGGGTCTCCAAAATCTCATTCGGGTTGCATGCCTCGGGCTGTAACCACTTCCGTGCAAGGTGTATGAGATCAAATAGTTGGGACCTTGGGGGTTTGTTCTCCTGATATTTCCACTCATGGAACCTCTGGGCCCGTACCGCTGCTGTTACCCCTAATCGTGCTAGGATTTCTGCCTTCAGCCGGAGATAGTCGGTGGCATCTGTGACAGGCAAGTCCAAGTAGGCTTTCTGGGCCTCTCCGCACAAAAAGGGGGCGAGAATGCTGGCCCACTGCTCCTGGGGCCATGCCTCCCGCTGAGCAGTCCTCTCAAATGCGAGAAGATATGCCTCAATGTCATCCTCTGCTGTCATCTTTGGCAGACGAACAGAGGCCCCCAGGGTTTGCATCCCGTCAGACCCTTGGGGCTGGGTGGTGAGGACCTTTAGCTGATCCATTACCTCATGCAAGAGGGCACGATCTTGGGTCGCCTGATTCATTATTAATTGGTTTGTTTCCTGCTGAACCCGGGTAGCTTCCTGCTGGGCTGCCGTGGCTTGTACCAGAGCCCTTATCACCTCCTCCATTGTGGCACAAAGCAGACAACCCACCAACAAGAATTCAAAACCCCAGTGACCCCCTTTTTTTTTTTTTTTTTTTAAATCCTTTCTTCCGCCACGCTGTGTACGGACATCCCACCTCTGACACCAGTTGTGACAAAGCTCCAAGCCTGTACTTGTGGGTCCTGCGTTTCTTGGCGGATTTCACTAGCCTCGGTGATTACTTGCGGAAGGCAGGAGGGGGGGGGGCCGGGCCCACCCTCTTCTCCGGGCTCCAGCCCAGGGGCCCTAACAGTATCAGTTGAGAAGGCTGCCCTTTTAACCACCAAGCACAATACAGTTCCCTGGGCTTCTTCCTCACAACAGTTCCTGCTTCTTTACTCTCCACTTCACCCTTACCTCAGGGCCTCCTTCCAAACCGCTCTCTGCTTCAATGCCTCCAAACTCTTCTCTGCTCCACTATCTCCAAACTCCTCTCTGCTCCAAACACCCACACTGTCTGCCTGAGGCAGGGGTTTTTATTAAGGCCTTACTTGACAGCAGGTGCTCCTAATTGCCCTGCTGCCTGCTAGAACCTTCTTAATTGACCCCAGGTGTCTAGATTGGCCTGGAGTAGCCTTTGATTGGCTATAGGGGGAACAGAGACCTGCACATCCTGAGACTGATGTACCTGCCTTCCAGCACTCTCCTATACCCTTCAGGTCTGACTCTATCACAGCCCTGACTTCTAATGGCACTGATGGGTGATCACTCCTCTCTGCCACTGACCCCGCCCCAACCTGCCTCCTCCTATCCCCATTCCAACTCCTTCCCCAAAGTCTCTGCCCCAACTATACCCCCTCCCTGCCCCTATTCGACTCTTTCCACAAATCCCCACCCTGGCTCTGCCTATTCCCCGCCTCCTCCCCTGAGCATGCCATGCTCCCGCTACTCCCCCTCCCTCACAGAGCTTGCTACAGCTGTTTGGCAGTGGCAAGCACTGGGAGGGAGGGGGGAGGAGCAGGGACGTGGTGTGCTCAGGGGAGGAGGCAGAGAAGGTGGTAAGGTGGGGTGGGAAGGCAGGGAGCTTGGCTGCCGGTGGGTGCAGAGCACCCATTATTTTTTCCCTATGGAGTTAGTGCCTATGTTAAACAGGCTATTTTGTTCGTGCAATGGCAAGAAAGCTCACCTCAGAATTATAAATCGTTACGGCTTGTTAGGTCAGCTTTAGCTCTAATAAATTGTCGGGAAGGGAACAAGCTATAATTTATGCAAAAGGATAACTTTGTGAGTTTAAATATTTTACTGTAAAAGGTGCTAGTCTACACATTATCAACTGTTTCCTCTAAACTAGGTCATGATGAATAAAATGTTACACTGGGAGGGAAACCAAGCTGACAAATCCAAATGACCTAGTACTAACCGTGTTTGAAGGCCAGAAGGCGACATACCATAGGTCATGTTTTGCATTCTAATCTGGAGCCAACGAAGCATATTAACATCTGCAAATCACACCACTGATGCCTGTACCCATACATTAACTACTGTTAAAACTTGTTTAAGTCCATAAACAGCTGCTTATCAGAAATAAACCGACTTGTCAAGAATGGTTGAAATGCATGTCTGAGCAGCTGACTGAGCCAGAATGGTTTCTGGTGGGAGAGTTACTCTGCAAGGGAAAAATCTTTCTGTGAAACCAACTCCCTACCTACCACCTTCTATTTCCCCCTCTCTTCTGAAGCTGTTCCTATAAAAATGATAAATAAAAAATGTGGCACTCATTTCTGTATCCAATCTGCTGCTGCTTTCCCCCCTCTTTTTTTAAATGGGCCTCATCAGGTTAATTTTTTAAACCCAGAGATGGTGATGGTAGTAGTGGATATTTTGGAAGCAAACACAAGACAAAAAAAGGAAGTGGCTTTTGTAAAGAGACAGAGAATGTGATAGTGCTTGCAGTAGTAAACAGAGCATGATATTAAATGGCAGAAGCCTGACACTAAACAAAAATGTGTCCTCCAAGAAATACGTAATTTGCTATGTTTAGTACCAGATATGTGAGAATCTAAGACCACATTTCCTATTTGCACAATTATGGAAACCTCCCTTAGAACACACATTCGAATGTCCCAGTTTTGAATCAAACATATTTCGACATTAGGAGACAACTTTTAAAAAAGATTTTTTTAAAAAAGGAACTCTAATCCTTTTTTTTTAAAAAAAAAAATCAATTTCTAAACTGAGAAATTTGGATATGGCTGCTACTGAATAAAGAACAAAATATGAAACACCAAGACTCCTCTTTCCCAGCAAATGGCCTCCTAAGAAAGAGTGGACTCCCGTTGTGTTTCTTTTTAGGTAGCATCTTATATCTATGAAGGAAGAGGTAGCAAGGAGATTTGTTCCTCTCTTTGGAGGAATCAATAGCTTTTTAAAAAAATCTCACCGTCATCCAGATACTATGATGATCACTTTTTTATGTATTTGAAAATAACTTCACAAAGTCATGTTTTAAAAAGCCACAATCCAAATGAAACAATAACCAGCCTGCCATGTCGATTTATATCCTGTTCTGTTCCTTTACTAGGAATGTAGCTGAACTTTATGCGAGCATTGCCAAAGCAAGGTTTACATTCCTGTTCTATACAGCTGGATGCCCATGCGGTTGCTGCCAGGATTGAGAAAGGGGAAAACCAGCTAAAGCTTGGGTTGTCGGCCGCAGCAGTCAGCATAACATCAGTTCCATGAGAGGAATGCTAATGAGCCTCACTGGCAGCATGAACCTGTTCCTAGGAAGCAAACTAACAACACGGCAGGAGAAGGGCTGCATGCTCACCCTTGAAGTCTGGCTATAGAGTATGAACAGCAATGTCTAGGGTTGATTTTTAATATCCAAATATAGTTAAATTCACAGTGGAATAACACGATCACTTAAGGAATTTTATTATTACGGACAAAGAGAAATGCCATCAAGCTAACTGTATGGTCTTGGTTTGCTCAGCCAAACAAAACAGTGAGAAAGGGTGGGATTGTCTATGCTACAGATGCTTCAGCGGGATAGCTACAGTGCTGTAGCTGTGCTAGTGTAGACACTTGCTAAAGGGATTTTTCCTGTTACTGTAGCTAATCCACCCATGGAGGGGGCATAGGTAGATCAATGGAAAAATTCTTCTGTCAACCCAGTATTATCTATATCAGGGCATAGATCAGCTTAACTTTGTCTCTCAGGGATGCAAATTTTTCCACATCCCTGAGTAATGTAGCTAGATTGACCTACGTTTTAGGCATAGACAAGGCCTGTGTGAGTGAATGAGTGAGTCAGCAAGGTGATCATGCAATTAAACCCACATGTCCACAGTGAAGCTCCAAGTTCAAGTACAGGGACACGTGACTGTATACACCAGGACTGAATTGGCCCTGTCAACACTGGTTCTCCACATGTGAGGTAATTCCCTTCTCTTCATATGTCAGTATAATAATGGCTTCATCTGTAAATTTCCCTCCATACATCTGAAGAAGTGGGTTTTTTACCCATAAAAGTTTATGCCCAAATAAATCTGTTAGTTTTTATGGTGCCACCGGACTCCTTGTTGTTTTGTGGATACAAACTAATACAGCTACCCTCAATACTTGCCTACACCAGGGGTTCTCAAACTGGGTGTCGGGACCCCTCAGGGGGGGTCACAAGATTATGACCTGGGGGGTTGCAAGCTGTCATCTTCCACCCCAAACCCCACTTCACGCCTCCAGCATTATAATGTTGTTAAATATAAAATATGTTTTTAATTTATAAGGAGGGGTCACACTCAGAGGCTTGCTGTGTGAAAAGGGTTACCACTACAAAAGATTGAGAACCGCTGGCCTACAGAGTCCTGAATGCAGAATTCCAGTTCTACATAAGGTCTCTTACCTGAACAGAGCTAGGAAACTCCCCAAGATACTGTGTTAAGCTTTGAGCAGCAAGGTGGAAAAACCCAGCACTGCTGGGACAATCATCCCAGATGGGAAAGACTTGCAACCAGGAGATGCATTTAGTTCCCAGCTGTGGCACAGATTTCCTGTATTGCTTTGATCAAGTAACTTAGGGCCAGATAGTTAAAAGCTATTTAAGGCACCTGAAGATAAAGATAAGAACTTCTGCAATCCTAGTAGGTGTCTACATGCCTAACCCTCAATGATTTCAATGAGAGTTAGGCACTTTTGAAAAATCTAGTTTCCCATCTGTAAAATTGAGATAATACAGTCGAGCCCCGCAATACCGTGCCCCGCGATAGCACGAATCTGCTTATAGCGTGGGGCACGCATGGCTCCTGACGGCGGCAGCGGGCGGCGCTTTGATGTAGCACAACCCCGCAATACCACGACCCCGTGTTTACCGCGGTTGATATTTTTGGATCCCAATTGTTGTCGTATTGCGGGGTTCCACTGTACTTCGTTTGATTATCTGATCTATTTAGACTACAAATTATTCAGGGCAGGAACAGTCTTTTGTTATGCATTCAGAAGACACCTAGTACAATCTCAATTGGGTCCTAATAAGTGCTCCCATAATACAAATAGATAATAATGGGACACTAGCCCTGATTGGATAGTAGGACAAGGGTTGGCAGGTTCTAGCAGAAACTGTAAACAGTCATGGCAGTGGTGGGTTCTCTCTTAATATGTAATCTTTAAACCAAGCTAGAATAAAAATGGTACGATTCTGATGACACTACGTTACATATGCACTTAATTTTACACAAGATGAGAAATGTCATGGAAGGTGCTGTGGCTACTGTTTCGTTAAGTTATGCATGTACATAAGTCCGTATTGATTGTATCCTAACTTTCTAAAGAAAAAAATAACACTCCATTATGGAGTGGAATATAAAAATTAAACCTAGACATTAAACATATGAAATAAGGAATAACAATTATTTTTACAATACATATGAAGTTCTACACTTGTGTACCTAAGATAGAATCATACCTTTTATACTGATATTATATTGTGTTATTTAAAAAACAATATATCATCTGCAGCTCCTCCACGAATGCCAACAGCTACCTTGAATTGTTTCTTTCTATGTCCCCAAGCAAGCTAGCCTCTTGTTCATCTTGTTCCCCAAGGTTCTGCAAATACTGCAGGATCAGGTGCATTGTGCTTGGAATGCTCATCACAATTGTGCAGACCTGGGCAGGATCCATGCTTCTCACAGAGACTGTGGACACACAGGTTTGTGAGAAGATATGCAAAGCATTATGGGACACAGATAAAATTATGGGATGGAGAAAATTGCATCATGGGATGTTGAAACTATGTTCCCAGTCACCCCGTGCGACTCCTTTGGTCCTAGGGGGCATTGCAAACCCTTCCAAAAACACTGTGTGCTAGATTATGGCATGTTGCACGGTGGGATAGCTACCCGTGGTGCACTCCCCTCTATACTGGTGCAAGCGCTGCTAGTGAGGATGCACCTGGTCAACACAAGGAGCATAATGTGGACATACAAAAACAATTTAATTACTGTAATGGCTGTATGTCAGTGCAATTTAGGTCAGCTTAATTTTGTAGTGTAGAGTTGCCCCTAGATTTTAAACTATAACCAAATAAAATAATTAGCATAATTGCATGGGGGTAAACAGCATCTCTATTTGCTTTGATAAAAGAGAAATTCACATCTCCTCTTCACAACAGATGCCAAGACCTCACAAGTAGGAAAAACAGTATCTCAAGTTGAGTCCCCCTGAGAGTATATGCAAGGTCAAAGCCTTAATGTTCTTCAGCTCTTGAATCCAGTTCTTCACTTTTACATAAGAAAAGTTAGACTCTACATTCTAGTACTTCTGTTATAACATATAACAAGTATCAAACTGAGATGTAGTTACATGTCTTCTCTGAGACATATAAACAATAAATTCTGCAAGCTTCCTGTACTTATCTATGAGTCTCCTTCTTAGTTTACTACAGTAAAACCTCGATATAACGGACTAATTCGGGCGAGGGGGTGTCCGTTAAAGCCGAAAGTCCGTTATTTAATAATTTTTTAAAATTATTAAATATCAGGACTTTCGGCTTTAACGGACACCCCCTCGCCCGAATTAGTCCGTTATATCGAGGTTTTACTTATCATGGCAGCCGGGAGCTGTGAGTCAGCCCGCCGGGGTCCTGGTTGCTGGGACCCGGGCGGGAGCTGTCAGCCCGCCCGGCTGCTTGGACCCGGCTGCCGCCCGGCTGCTAGAACCCAGGTGTTAGCAGCCCACCCGCCCGGGTCCCCGGCTGCTGGGACCCGGGCGGGAGCTGTCAGCCCGCCCGCCCGGGTCCCGGCTTCTGGAACCCGGGCGGGAGCCGTCAACCTGCCCGCCCGGGTCCCAGCAGCCGGGGACCCGGGCGGGCGGGCGGGCTGCTAGCTCCCGCCCCGTCCCAGCAGCCGGGGACCTGGGCGGGCGGGCGGGCTGCTAGCTGCCGCCCGGGTTCTAGCAGCCGGGCGGCAGCCGGGTCCCAGCAGCCGGGCAGGCTGACAGTTCCCGCCCGGGTCCCAGCAGCCGGGACCCGGACGGGCGGGTTGACAGCTCCCGCCCGGGTCCCAGCAGCCGGGACCTGGGAGGGCTGGCAGCGGGGAGCCGGCAGGCAGCCCGCACGGTCCCGGCTCCTGGGACACTCCAGCCAGTCTGCCTGCTGCCGGGGGGCAGGCGGAACCCCGGCAGAGCCCTCGACAAACAGATTTCGGATGCATCAGACTTTCTTACAAATTTTGTCCATTGCATTCGAAGTCCGTTAAATCGAGGTCCGTTAAATCGAGGTTTTACTGTATTAGGGTTTTTTGTTTTTGTTTTTATTTGGTCAGTTTTCTGAAGATTAAGTGGGAGAGGCAGTGCTTCATTACAATTATATTGTTTTCCTTTAAAAACTTACTTAAAAAAATTAGAAATGAGAGACATTTACAGTCCCAGTTACTCACTTGCATTAGATATTCCACTCTCTCTGTACCCTTAAGTCCTTGTGACCCTGGAGTGTTAGGTCTTAAAACTATGTTTTTTTAGTAAGTGTAATTTGTGTCATTGGAAGCTAGGTCACAATAGCCTTCCATCAGAAGTAAAGTAGGAAGCGAAAGAGCAAGTAGGAATTTTTGGAAACCAATTATTTTAGCCTTACTCAAGAAGATGTACTATTATTAAGAGTACATTAAGAGCTATTCACAGTAATCACAATCATTCAGTATGAAAGGCTTTTTTCTCCCCCATGGCATTTTTAAAAGCCATTTTTACCTTCGAATGTGAGCTTTCTCTTGGCTTTGCATGGCTATGTTACAGCAGTGCTATTATGATAAGTACTGAATTTGAAATCACAAGTGATCAAAGAACTTCCAAAGTTACTCCTAATAGGAAATTCAAAACATGGGATGATCTCAGAACAAAGCTGCAGTTTTTCCTTCTACTGCTAGCCTTTAGCTCTGACCTGTCACACACAGGCCAATTGCCTTTTTCCTCATGCCATAATAAGAGTTGTCAGCTAGTGCTCACACATTCCCATTTAATTCTGCCACATAAAGATGATGTATTCTTTGTCAGAACAACTGCTTGAGTAGAACTGTAGAAGGGCTGGGGTAAAACATCTAAAGAGACACATTTAACAAGAGTCTCTGGCTGCACTTCCTTCCAGACAATTCTACTGGCAGTAAACTCAAATACTCTAGAACAAAAAAAGTGCAAGTCATACAGTAGCTCCTCTAATTCCTCAGAGCATCCTTCCTTGGCTTCTGGTCAACACATCCCCTTCCCTCTCCTTTTAGGTCAGGATCCTAAATGGGCTCCATGACACTTAATTACTGACAATCTAGTAATGCCTCCCTTAGCTATCTCTCATTTCTGGTTGGGAATTAATGCCCACAAGCCTCAGGCCATGGTCTGGTTTGGTGGAACATTTCCCTTGGGATGCCACTGGGACAAGTCTTCAGAGTGTGTAGAGAGTAGGTTACCCGTCACAGAATGCTTAAACATGATGTGAACATGTTGATCCAAGCTGTTCTCTCTGCCGAGCATGACAGGAATATTGAACTATTTCGCCACAGTATAAATTACTGGAAAATCAGTTTTGTGATACAAGATATTAGACGTGTGAAGCAGCAGCCACATATTTGTTACATTCCAATTCTGATGAACTCTCATCTGGATTAAACCATGCAGTAGTTTGCCCCTGGGGATTGTGGCTCACTTTCACATCTGAAACCATAAGAGTCTGTCTTTGCAACTGGCTGCCCTATTCTGCATAATAGTAACTTCTGATCAATCTTTGCTTTTCAGAGGTATAATATTTGAAAAATAAAAGACCTACAGTAGCACATATTTTATAGTTTCTGGATTCATAGTTGGCTTTGATACCCAACAATGTCAAATAAAAAACCTTTTGCAAAATTATAAATCAATAATTTTAAAAATACATTAACCCTCAGGGGAAAATGGAACCTGCAAGTCTAAAGACTTTTCTTTCTGTAAGATTTACTGACAGAGAAATTACTATATGTTGATACCAAGGGTTTAAACCTGACCAAGGAAAAGAAGTTGAAGGGTTTGTACCTCACTGTAAATAACTCATATTTTAGTCCATGTTATGAGCTGCAAAGAGAACACTGCAATGATTTCAGTTGAGGTCTATGGGGTAACGACTAGCATAAGAGTTCAAACAAATAATGACTCACAGGGTTAGACAGCGGCCCTGGGAACAATCTCCATGAAGTGAAGAATGACGGTCGTACTTTTTTGCTACTTCCTGAAGTACACATACAGAGGAAGTTAAAATGTAAAATGAATGGATGTGTGCTGTTCAAAAATCAGCAGCCAGGTTATATATGGGTTTCACCATGCACTACAATTCTTACTGTTTAAGTTATGATTATTATATATTGGAAAGCACTATCATGAGGAAGTGCTTACAGAAGTAAGTTGTTCTGCTTTTCCAATGTTTTTTTTTTAAAGATAACAATTCTTATTGCAGTATTGTGTACACATTTAGAGAACTCTAAAGGGTACCTAACTTTCTCTGGCTGCATGCACTGTGCCATTCTTCCCAAATTCACATTCGACTATGTTGCCAAATTCAGACATCTACTAGTGCAAGAATCAGCCTAGCCCCATGGAAAATGAGGTGCCGTCAAGATGGATTAAACCAGGGATTCTCAAACTGGGGTCACAAGGTTATTACCTGGGGGGTCACGAGCTGTCAGCCTCCACCCCAAACCCTGCTTTGCATCCAGCATTTATAATGTTAAATATATAAAAAATGGGTTTTTATTCATATGGGGGGGAGGGTCTCACTCAGAGGCTTGCTTTGTGAAAGAGGTCACCAGTACAAAAGTTTGAGAACTTCTGGATTAAACAGTAGTGGATTCAAGCTAGTTATCCGAGAAACCTTACAAATCTCTGTTAATGCCTTTCACTGTGAAAACCCGGGCTGCTCACCAAAGCTGCTCATGGGAGGGCAGGTATCAGCTAATACAATTGTTTTTAAAAACAAAAGAAAACACATTTTGAAATAAAATGTTACTGAATTTTCAGGATCAAATCCTGGTCCCATTAAAATTATTGGGAAAATTCCCATTGATTTCAAAAGAACCAAGATTTCACCCACACAATTTTAGCAAAACAAAAACCCCAGTGTATAGGCAGTACAGGGCTGCCAACTTGACCACACACCACTTAACAGCCTCCCCACCCCGCTACCAACCATGTAAATGTTGCAGGGATGTTTTCACAGTAGTGTAGCACAGGATAAATACAGGTAAAGTTTACTCACTTCTCATTTCCAGAATATGGAGTTTAGGTTATGTTACTTTACCCCTCCCCTTTAAAACAAAACAAAACACCACAACAGTCTTCAGATATAGAAAGTCACCTGCTTTTCTCAGGGGTCCTGTGGAGGGAATTTGTTACTTCCTAGGAAGAGTGGAGAGAAGAGATTTCTGCTTTGGCTGAGGGAAAGCAGCTTTAAAGCTTCCTTAAAATCCTAGCAATTGAAAATATAAAAAGGGTCACCTGTCTTTAGATAAAGATAGGACCAGAAAAACTGCTCTCAGGAGACGCTTCGGGTATGCGTACACCGAAAATAAAAATAAAAATAAAAACCCTGTAGCAGCAAGTCTAAGAACTTGGATCAACTATGGAGTTTAAAATAGCAATGTAGACATTTGCACTCCACTCTGGCTGGAGTTTGGACTCTGAGATCCATCCCTCTCAATGTCCAATGCTCCAGTCCTATTGGGAACGGTTATCTTGCTATTTTGATCCCCATAGCGCGAGCCCCAGGATCCTGAATCAGTTGACCCAGGCTCTAAGACTCATCGCTGTGGGGGTGGAGGTTGCAATATCGATGTGCCTTTCCTGAACAGAAGTCTAGACAGGAAGCTTGTGAGAGAAGAGATTGGTTATATTTGTTTTGCTTTTGAGTCAAAAGGTTGTTAAACCATATGATAGGAAATACAGCCTGTGACTCAACCACATTGATTTTTAATTTTCTGCAGCACTATGAAAGCTGAAAGCAAACCTGAAACCCCAGATTAGGTATTTCTTCACTTGGATTTTTGGTTAGTGCTTGTTGAACTGTCCCTGAGCTGTAACATTATAGAATACCCATATGAACACTGTGCTAAACTGGAGCTAAGGTTAAGCACATATCAGTCACTTAAGGGTAGGAACATTATAGTGGCATTGTAATTATCCCAAAACAAGCACTACAAACACAGGAAATTCAGTGTTAAACTTACACTTAAAAGAAACCAAACATATTAAAAGTACAGATTTCCATAATTAAGGAACCCAGTATTTATGACATCTGGTAATGACACCATGCAATAACCATACTTTAGTGCCCCATAGTTTTTGTGGTGACAGACTACACTGAGACTGCTGTTTAAAGCCACAACACTTTCTCTTTTCTTCTTTTTCCCTCTTTTGATGAGCAGAAAACATGTTTTTCAATCATATTAATTTAATGTGACAAAAGTAAACTAAAATGTGTTGGCAAACAGTACTGCAGTCTAGAGGACAGACTAGACTAGAACATAATCAACTAACATGGCTTCCAACCTCAGATACATCCATGTCCACACTAGGCTTTATGAAATCCAAAAGTGGATCCTGGGACAGCACCCTGTAATGAATCTCAGCATCTTCCCCAATCCCAGCAGCAGGGCAGGAACTATGCTTTTCATCATAGTTTCTAGGAATCTCACTAGTGAGTGTTTGCACACTTTTTTAACCATTGGGTAGTAGGTCTTTAGTAGAATGTATAAAGTGCAATTTAAAAAAAAAGACAATGTCTATAGGAAGATATTATGATGAACAGAAGGGATTGCACTAGCACAACAATACCATGGAGGTGGTAACAGTCACACACCAAGTAAGGCTACAGATTCTATTACAAGCCCAATTCCTGCCTCCCCTCCCTATTAAAATCTTGCAAAAATATAAAAAGGGAAAGCTGGTTACAAATAGGGTGATCAGATGTCCCGATTTTATATGGACAGTCCCAATTTTGGGGTCTTTTTCTTATATAGGCTCCTATAACCCCCTCAATCCCCTCCCAATTTTTCACGTGCTGTCTGGTCACCACAGTTACAAAATTGGTAGGTAAAAGTTCTGTGGCAGCAAAGATCTTTTCCTCCAATTCAGCAATTAATCAGACAAGCTCTTTTTAAAATGACACATTTTAAAAATGACATTTTAAAAAAAGATAATTTTTCCAGTTTTATGAAGTTATCTTTTTTTTATTGCTATCACATAGGTGAATCCAGGTAGTTGTAACTTTATTTGCCTGCCAGTTCTTGTTTTCAAGCTATTATAGTTATGCTATAGTCTACTGTACCACATTTCTGAAATTCAGTCAAAATTATACATTATCAAAGGGTGAATTAGGAACATCATAATGACATGACAACTTTTACAAAATGGTTCAGACCCATGTATAAATTTACCATGGTACTAATGTGCTTTAACAAAATTGACAAAATAGTCTCACCTGCGGGTTCTAACTCAAATAATATCATAGGCAATACATCTGAACTTCAGGAATTAACTGCATGCAAAAGATTCCTTAGTAGTTAAAGATTCACACCAGTCACCTAGATATCCAAGTTACATTCCTCTATTGACCAATGGGAGTAACTCCATGCTGAATATAGCTATGCTGGGAGGAGTTATCATTGTACTAGCCAGCAAATGGCATGTATGACTATAAATTGCAACCCTAGTTAATTCTAGTCTATATGCTAAATAGACTGTAGTTGGGAGTTCTTCAGTGAATCCTAAAAAAGGCAGTCAATTTAACTTGATGAAGTGGTTAGATTAGCAGTAGTTGGATCTTAAGAAATTATTTGTTTTATTATTCTACTTGGTATTTTACAAGGCAATGAAGAAGCGTGTTTACTGCAAACTCTACTTTAAGGCCATTTTTTAGTTCTACCTTGTGATTATCTACTACACAATTGCACTTTTTCTAACACACAATCAGCATAGAAGTTATTCTACTGAATCAAGCGAAAGTTACAAGGGAAGTGCCTAATAAACGTCAGTGAAATTTGCCTTCACATCAGAAGTGACCTTTCCTTATCAAGATTGTCAGCAAGAGCCATTATTACTTATATAGTACTATTAAAAGACAAAACCAACAGTGGAACAAGCTGCCAGTAGGATATGCAGAATTACCAATTCAAGAATATCTGGACAATTCACTATTATGAATGCTTCTAAGAAAACAACAAATTTAAAATTTTTATTAAAGCTAATGTTCAACATGAAAACATATACAGATTGAGAGGCAAGGTACTGGACATCTGGGGTCAGGCTGGAGTTATGGGCGATTGTAGGTAGTAGGTACAGGTTTTACAGGGCACATGCATATCACATATCCAGCATAGCTCCGGATTGGGGTGTGGGAGTTTTTTAAAGAGTCAGTCTATAGGTGTGTTCGGGTACGCCACCCATGGGGTGTAGTGAAGGTCCGAGTCAGTGGTGGTGCAGGCAATAAGTACATGGGTGGGCATGTCCCTCTGTTTGTCAGGGAAGGGGGGGTGGGTTGTTTCCCTGGTCGTCGGTCTCGGCTACTCGACCTGGTACTGGCGATGTCCCGTGATGTGTTCCGTGTATATGTCTCTGGACCACCTGATGGTATCGGACACCATGAGCTGTCTCATGAGCCGGGCGTAGCGCCGACCGATGCCGCACGCTCTCAGTATCGGCTCGTTGCAGGGGTCCCATGCACCCAGGGCTCCTACGATCAGGGCGTGGAGCTTCACCTCATAGCCCTGTGCTCTCAGGGTGTCAGCCAGCGGGGTGTACTTAAGTGCCTTCCGAGCTCGGGCCTCGTGGAAGGCCGGTGACCGGTTTTTATTGCAGGCTAGATGACACCCAAATACACTTTCCATGGATAGAATGGCTATGGATAGAAGCTCTCAAGTATCAGTTTTCAATTTTGTTATTTTGGGAGCAAGAAGAACTCCATTAAACATTTACTACAGTGAAATTTTGTCTGATAAAGTCTTTAAATTTTCTTCATAGAAGAGGCATTCTATAAAGCCATTAATATGTACATTATAATAAGCTATATACAGCTTATAGCCTGACTTGGATTTAGTCAGAAGTTTTATGAAAGAATGTTATTAAAATCTGCTTGCAAAACAATTCCACCACAAGAAGTCCAGTAGTGCACACCCTTTGAAAGGCCTGTAGGTCGGAGTGGCAAGTTACCAGACAAGTGACCCATTTTCTCACATGTGTGTGAAACGCCATGCACTCTTATGATCCAATAAAAATATTAAAGATTGTTTGCTCTAAAAGGGCAGTATTCCAAATGGACTCCATTTCAATGAAATGAGAAAAGAGTAATATCGCTGTAGTAACACAGCTTTTCAATAGAGCCTCATCATGCAAGGACTCAGGATGAGGATAACGGGAATCTGCCTCTAGTGTCGAGATGATATACAATCAGCTCTCAGGGCACCCTCCTCCCGAACTTTAAAAAATACACATAGTATGTCGACTAGCAACCATCTGTACTTGGCACCTGACAAACCCTGATCCTGCAACTTCATTCATATTAATTCTTGCTTGCATTCATGTCAATGGGACTATGCATGTTATAAAGTCAAACACATGCATGAAAGTTTGTAGGAAGAAAGTGGGGGTAAATTGACCCCTTCCTGCAAAGAGATCTGCAAACCATTAGAACTTTTTGCCGAATAAGGGTCGGTACCTGCAAATTCCTTTGCAAAATCAGGCAAAATGTGTGTAAACTCTGGTCCTTGATAAGACGGGTTGGCAGGCGGGCAGATGGGGAGAGGAAAAGGAGATGGACAGTAATCAGGTAGGTCATATGACCTTTCTGGAGAAAATATTTTGTTTTCTAGGTTGTTTGCTGCTTCACTTAAATGTTTGCTGCTGCTACCTTTCTTTTCTTTCTTTTTTTCCCCCAACACCTAAAAGTGTGCTACCACTGCTCTTTACAAAGCAGGGCCGGCGACAGGGGGGTACTACGGGTAGAGCTGTACCGGGCCCCGGACTTAAGGGGGGCCCCCTTAAGTCCAGGGCCCGGTACACAGCTGTACCCGTAGTCATCCCCCCTTGTCGCTGGGCCTGCCCGTCCGCGGGCATCCAAGCCCAGCACGGAGCCCCCCACCCCCGGTACCTGGGCTCCCCCGCCCGCCGCTAACAGGCCCGCCGGGGCCGCGGCCTGCACAGCAGCAGGAGGCGAAGGGGGCTGGGGCAGGGCGGCTCGCAGGCCCCATGGCGTGGGCCCGACCAAGTCTCCCCCTTAGCAATGACAGCGACGAGGGGGGGAGGGGCTGGGCGGAGTAGTCGGTGACACGAAGTACAAGATGGCGCCGCCGCAAGGCATGCTGGGGATTGTAGCTCTCTGACTTGTGGCCAAAGGGCAGGCGCTGCATGGGGGCTCAGCTGGAGCAAATTCCGCCCCTCCCGGGCTACCCCAGCCCGGCCCTCACTTACAGCTCTGCAGTGCCCGGGCGAGGGTGACCAGAGGCCCCGATTTCATAGGGACCGCCCCGTTTTGGGGGCTTTTTCTTATAGAGGCTCCTATTACCCCCCACCCCCATCCCGATTTTTCACACTTGCCGTCTGGTCACCCCGGCTAAGGGCCCACAGCCCGTTAGTGGTCCCAGGGGGATGGATGGGAGCCTAGCCCAGGCTTCTGCTCGGGGCAGCCAGGGGTCTCGGGTGCAGGGACGCCAGGGCTCTGCAGACTGTGGCTCAGCCTTCGCCGCCTCCCCGTGAATGTGTTTCGGGGGCTGCCAACTGCAGTGCCTGGTGAAGGGAGAGCTTTGGGGTCTTTCCTAAGGCCTCCCCCCCCAATTGGGAAGATGGGAGCAGCCTGAGCGATGCAGCTAGCCCCGCCACCCCGAGACACCGCCCTTGTCAGCCCTGAGATCCACCTGATCCACCAGCCTGGCTCCCCCAGGGGCAGCAAGTGCTGCTGAAGAAGCTGGAACAACAGGGCCTGGCTCCACCTGCCGCCCTCCTACACTGGAGCGGTTGCGGCAGCAGTGGCCACGGGCGTCTCCGGCGAGACAGGTCATGGGGGTGGGTCCCTACATGGCATGAACAGGACAAAGTGCACCGAAGGGGGAGCGGAGAAGCAGATGCAGAGCAGTGCGCAGCCCACAGTCCCCCCCGCCCCCCAGTCGCCGCCACCATGCGTGTGGGGGGGAGGGGTTGGCGGGGTTTCACACAAACCAGGCGGGCAGCCAAGGCTCGTGGGCGGCTCGGACCGTCCCTTGACAGCCGCGGCACCTCAAAGCACAGCCGGCGTCTCCCGCGTGGGCTAAATACCCCACTCGTGGCTGCGGCCCTGCCCACGGGAGCCATGTTAACGCAGCCACCCCGGCCGGCCTCGGAACAGGAAGCCGCTTCGCCCGCCGCCCGCCCTCCTCTCCACGCGCGAGCGAAGCGGCTCGGCGCAGCCCCTTTAAGAGCCCGGCCCGGCCACGTGCAGCGGGGAGCCGGGCGCTCCAGGTCGGCGGGGACTCGCCAGCCCCGCCCGGGCACCCAGGGCTCCTCCCGGCGCCTTCCGACACCTGAGCCTGGCGCTGGGCACCAGGGCCGGCGCCAGGGGGGTACTACGGGTACAGCTGTACCGGGCCCCGGACTTAAGGGGGCACGTCGCTCCATCTTCCCTTCCCAGTGAGTCGCGTCCGGAGCAGCGGGACCCAGCGGGCGACCCACGTAGGCCTGGCCGGGGCAGGGCGCAGGTGGCGGGAGACCGGCCGGGGGGGGGCCCCCACAAATGATCAGAGTACGGGGCCCCAAAATTTCTGTCACCGGCCCTGTTACAAAGTATTCAGCTGTGCGTTTCAGATAAAGATTAAAAGTCTTTTGCTTAGCCTGTGTATATGATTTGGGAAGGTTCTGTGATGGGAATTACTCAGATTTTATTTTGCAAAGAAGGAAGAGTAAAAGCAGCGAAAATGAGAAAAGGTGTTAAACATGTGGGTGTATTTATTCATTCTGTTCTTATAACAGTGTCTGTTGTTCTGAAGTAGCTTAAGAATGGAGCTCAGAATGTCACAGGGAAATGCTGCATCAATAGGAAGAAAAAATAATTATTTAATATTTATATTATTATAGTACCCAAAGGTCCCTGTCAGACAGGGGGACAACACTGTGCTTTCTGCTATTCAAACTCATCCACTAGATCAGTGGTTCCCAAGCTGGGGTTTGTGAACCCCTAGGGGTTTGCAAAATGTTACAGGGGGTTCTTGGGGAAAAATTCCCTAATGGAGGACAGAACGGTCTCTAGGGACCCCAGGCAGCAGGAGGCCACAGTCCGGACCCCCTGGACTTCCAAGAGCGAGGCAGATCAAAGCAAGCATATCTATCACACTGAGGAGATTTAAATTTCGACTTCTTATAAAAATGGAAAGGGAGGTGGATATTTTTTGATGTTTTTAAAATTAATACAAAGAACAAGTTTAAGTTTTGTTGTAACGTGCGTTCTTTGCCTGGACTCCTCAAGACCTAAATGCTTGTGTAGGAGGAACTCTGAGTTGGCTTCTTAAATACCTTGATGCTGTTTCACATCTGATACTCCTCAATAAAACATACAAGCCTTGTCTTATAACAGGCTAATTCAAAGTTATATAAGCTACAAAAGTGAGATAATAATTAGTATGTAATTAGCATGTCATAAAAACAAATTTTATATTTCCAAGATCATTGCTTTTTAAATTTATATTCAGGTAAAGGAGAAAATCCCTGGAAATATTCATTTTTAGGAGGGGGTTCGTGAGACGTGGCATTTTAGTGAAAGGGGTTCACAGGTTGTTAATGTTTGGGAACCACTGCACTAGATTCAAGTCTGCTCACAATTATTCCAGAATTACTGGTGTAACTCAAGCTAAAAGGGGTCGGAATTTAGCTCTTTGGCCTTACAGAGACTAAGCAGGTGGAACAGTTATGTAATTAGGAAGAGTGAAAGTCTCAGTTCCAAAATCTTTTTTTCTGGGTTACTATAAGCTAACAGCCTGTTTTGTGTACTATATTGCAGTATGTGATCAAAATAACTAAAAATGTTTTAGTCCACCAATGGCATTTTGGAATGGTAGGATATGGGCCGCTTCTATTTCAATATGCAATAGAATGTCTTCATAAGATCCGAAACTGTGACTCAGGTTCTTTTAATTCATTTACAGAAGACAGAGAGACGCAGACAACCAAAAGAAATTAAGTAATCCAGAAATACTCTCCATTGCAAAAACTCAGTTTGGTTAAGAATTTAAGGAACAAGCCACTTTTAGATGCTTGGAAGATTCTTTTAAGTACAGTATCTGTTCAGAAGCAAAGTTTCTCTTTGAAGGTTAACTGGAGTCTAGTGAGAGCTAGTTTTCTATAGCTGTTTGTGAAATACAGTATAAAGGCAAATTTATAGTTTCAACAATGACTTTGTATGTGTTGCATTTTACTACTGTCTTTCTGAGATCTAGAGGGCAGAGAAACAAAAAACTGCAGTATCCCACCACATCCATGAATATATTCCAGTTTCACAAAAGGAGTAGCATTCACTTCTACCATGAAGCTCTTCAAAGGCCTCTATGAAAAATTAGCACTGCAGGCCCAGGAAACTCTGTAGTTCCAGCAGCAAGTTTTCTCCTGATTGTCCCACCGAGATTGGTAGGAAGGATTTTTCCTTCCCCTTATAATTGCAAGGGCAGCAATGCCTCCTTCACCCGCAGATGGATCAGATCTGTGGTGAAATACAGTGGATCTCACCATACCAGCAGAAGGCAATGCAGAGCCATGCCTCAACTTCCACCACAGCACAATGCCTCCTAGCTAATTACTCTGTGTAGCTCATAAGTTTCTCTCTTTCACCAACAGAAGCTGGTCCAATAAAATATATTATTATCTCACCCATCGTGTCTGTCTTTTACCACCCAAAGTAGTTCAAATGTGTGGAGGGGAAAGAAATTTAATATAATGTTGACACGGTCTCTACAGCTCTGAGAGCAGATATTGCTGCAAACAGCAGCCTAGTCCTGGTATATACCCCAAACTGCTTGTCCTTGACCCCTGCAATGCCCCTGAACAGGGGTTTCTCTGTGATTGTGACTGGTGAGGATGCTCCAATTCCCTCTATTTGCATGCCTCCACTTCAGCCCTTATAATGCAAGAAGAGGAAGTGATCCTTCATATTTCCAAAGCATAAAACAGAGTACAAATAATTGGCAACAATTTTTGGAAGCTTTTCCAATGATGACCTGATTATAATGGAGCGTGAAGGCTTACTTAAAACAAAATTAAAACTAGAATAACAAAGTTTTATACAACAGGCAAGTTACTAACCACTGGTTAACCAGCACTTTAAGCACAATCAAAAGGAGACAAAATAGATATTACTGATTTTTCCATCTGACGTTCTGCTTTTAATCTGAATCTAATTTTAAAAATTCATCCTTCATTCTCATTTGTCATATCAATAAATGTATTCCAATATTACAAAAATTCCATTTGTGTTGCCCTTCCCAGGTTGAACACCGGCCTCTGTGGTAAAGCTATGAGAAGGCTGATTGGTTTTTGTTGTTGTTGTTGTTTAAAGAATGCTGTAATGACAGCCTATTTGTTACCTTTCTAACTGCCACAGCAATTTGTAATGTAATGGTTCAGGGTTATTTTTCCAGGGGTTGCGTATCATATGCTGTATATCGGCCAATACGCTATTATTAAACACATATAAAAAGGAAAAGGAAACAGGAAAAGCATTTAAAATTTTGTTTTTTAAAAAAATTAACTACATCTTTTTAACTAGTTTCCTTTATTCCAGTCTCTGTGTGTTACTAAAGGATATTTTGAAAGATAAAACCCCCTGCCCTGATATTCTTAAAATGAGTCAGTTTCAGTGTTAGCTCATCTCCCAGGCTTCTCTTACAAACGCATTAAGGGGTGAAGAAAAGAATACCATAACCTAGGAATATACATCCTCTGTCTCTGCTGTTTGCAGTTTAGTTACTGTAGGTGAAATCCTAATCCCACTAAATCGATGGCAAAACTCCCACTGTTCCCACAGTGAAGCCAGGATTTCATTCCGAGTCCTCAGAGATGGCACAGAATCCAATTAACCACTCCTGGACCCCGCGTTTCACCCTTCTGGCAAATACTTGGGAATTGTTTTTGTTTTTCAAGCTGATCAGCCAGGAAAAATATAACTTTGCAACATCTGGCTGTGGCCAGACTTTTAAACAGAAGACAAAAACCAAGATCGACAAGAAGTAGAAACTGATACACTGGGAGAGGGGAAAAGAGTATAACAGAAACATAAGGTTCACAATTCAGGAGTTGATCATGGACACCCGGAGTGAGGAGTCATCTGCCTCCCTCTTATCTGGTTGGCTTAAAACAGGAGTTGGTAACCTTTCAGAAGTAACAGAGTTAACAAAGTCCTGTGGCACCTTAAAGACTAACTATAAAGTTTTGAAGCATGAGCTTTCGTGGGCTAATACCCACTTCGTCGGATGCAGGCAGTAGAAGTGTGCCGAGTCTTCATTTATTCACTCTAATTTAAAGTTCGTATGCCAGTAAAACATTTTAATATTTTAGAAGATCTCTTTTTACAAGTTTATAAATATAGAACTAAACTATTGTTGTATGTAAAGTAAATAAAGTTTTTAAAATGTTTAAGAAGCTTCATTTAAAATTAAATTAAAATGCAGAGCGCCCTGGACCGGTGTCCAGGACCCGGGCAGTGTGAGTGCAACTGAAAATCAGCTTGCATGCTGCCTTTGGCGTGCCATAGATTTTCCTAATTCTGGAAAGGGGTAGGCAAAGGCCCAACTATGTGTATTAGTAAATCCCTGGATTTCAGCATATGGTATTGGTGCCTATGACAGCAACACTGATCAGGATGGTGAATATGCTGCTTCTGGAACACCCTTCCACACTGAGTAAGTTCTCATCTGTCCAACGCACTGACAACCTTGTCCCATCAAAACAATTTTCCAGCTACATGTATCTACATGGACAGTTCCTCTCATTGGGAGAAGAGTCTGTTCTGTTGCTATTAATAATCGCATCAAAAGTCTTGAAGACCCTTGTCAATATTTTGTGCAGTCCAGACAAACTCAGTAGCCCCGATTTTTTTGACTTCCTTCCATACTCCCTTTTAACAACTTTACATAATACACATATCATCATAGCTTTTCCTGACATCTTTCGTGCACTTTGGATGATGTGTGTGTCAATTAAGGTAAGGGGATTAGCACAAGATTGCCTGCTACAAAACATGAATTAATGTAGCACGTCTCAGGAGTGTGAAATACAGTCTCAGGGTTACTAATTTACCAGGTAACATCAGGAAAGCCTTAGCAAGAGTAAACTCCTATTAGTATATTAACATATTGTACTGGAATTCAGTATAGGCAACAAAAGACTCAAAGAAACAATTTGAAATCCATAAATGCACCCGCTTTCCATCCCAAATGAATCTATTTCTTCTTTAATGGGAATATCTGCTGAGGGAAAGAGGATTTGGTCTTTCAGAGTGGGGTTCTTTTAGTCAGTGCAAACACTTCTTACTTGGCACATGCTGGCATAATATTGACTGGCAACTGCCTTACAAATAGAAAGGGAATGAAAAATGAAGTAACTTGTGATTATGGAGCAATATATTTAATTACAGTAATTAAATTTGTGATATTTCAATTCCAATACTGAAAAGGTATACAGAGAAAATAAAGTGGGGCAGATTTTCACCCCATGTAAGTATTACATATACACTGAGCTATTGAAAGCTGAAATATTATTATTTTGCATATAAAGTTGTTCAGGTGTGATTTTCCAACACTTGTATTTACTTTGGAAATAACAGACACTCACAAAAAGTGATAAAGAAAGAAATATTTAAGATTTAAAATGAAAATAGCACATTTATTTTCAAATCAGCAACATACATATTTAAACTGTAAATCAGTAAGCTGGAAGTGTTTCTGAATTACTAATCAAGAAGTAGCAATATCTTACCATTTCATTCTTTTCATCCATAATAAAGTGATAAGAAACACTAAAGCCAATTATATTTACTTCCTTTTTGATGTGTTTTATTTATGCTAATAGCAGTTACACACCAAGCATATGTCAAGAGGATAATACACCCCAATTAACCACCCTCAGATTTTACCTCTTCATTTTTAAAGCATCCACACAGTATGCATCTATTTTCTAAAAGTTCCTAGCCCTGGCAGATGGGAAGATTTTACTCTGGTCACATTTTGAAGACAACTGATGCAGTAATGTCCGCCTGAGTCTGCAGACAGCCTGAAACAAGAAATATGTCAGAGAGGGGCGAACTGCCCCTACTCATTTCAGCAGGTTTATTGTGAAGTCTAATAATGAACAAATTAAATATCAACTTTAAAATTTCACTCTGATGAAAGCATACAAAGAGAAAATTTATGAAGAGGCCTGTAGCGCGGCAGTTACCCTGCTCCTGAGCAAAAGGCCTAGGCTGACTGGGGAGGCAGCCACAGCTGGGGCCACACCTCAACCAGGTCACAGCTGGCTCTATAAAAGGGCTGGGAGCCAAGAGCTGAGACTGTCTCTCTCTCGCTCTTGAGTGAGAAGGACCTCGCTGCCTGGGAGTTAAGGGCACCAGAAGTAGCATAGGGCTGGGGAAAGGCAAGAGAAGCTGGGGAGCTCCAGCCTGGCATCGCCTCAGGCTGCAGACCTTGTGCGGGGCCTAAAAAAGGTACTGGGGCTATAGAGGTGCAGCCCAGGAATAGGTAGGGGCAGCTGGTCCTAACCTCTTGCCAATGATGAGGGGCAATTACAGACCACCGTCTGCCCCTGTGAGTGGGGGCTAGATGCTGACTGGCTGCAGCCACTGAGGCAAGGTGCGGATAGAGGATTGGCGGTTCTCTGAGGGGAGATCCAGATTATGGTTTACTGCTGGGGACAGAACCCTGAGATAAAGGGGCACTGCCAGGGGGCAGCACCCAACGTGAAGGGACACCAGTGGTCTGGGAGGGACACAGGTGCCAGCAGCAAGACACTGGGCAGCAGAGGGCATCCTATGGCTGGTGGAGAGCTAATTCCCAGGATGATCAGCAAGAGGCACCGCTCCAGTGAGTCTTTGCCTCGCTACAAGGCCAATCTTTCTTTGACGTCTTAAATGGATGGGACTTGTGAAAAATCACATATTTTTTTTCAATTGGACTTCTAGGTCTGCATGATTAAATCATATGACTGTCCTCTTGATGTGATCTGAGGAACTACATACTGTGCAGTGCAAAGCAAATAGAACAGCCTTCTTTAATGAGAAAGGTGTGAAGAGTGTTGCTGAAATCTTTTGCACCCTCTTGTCAGTGGTACAAAGAAGTCAAATTTTGCAACAACTACCCACTTAAGAAGAGGAAAAAGCCAATTAGTTGACAAGTAATCTTGTCTAGGCAAAACTATTAAAGAGTTATACAGAAGATCTGTGCAAAATCTGTGTTTCTTACAATTAGCTATTAGTATACTTGACAAATACTCCAGGATATAGGAAGTGTTTAGTTAGAAAACAAGTACATTTTTTTATTTCAGAAATATTACGACTGTGGAACAACTTATAAAAATGAAATTTGGAATAGGAAGAGGAGGAAGAAGGGGGAGGACCTATCACAATCATCAAGTTCCTTTCATGCTTGTTCTCAATCCTCGGAGGCAAAACACTAATCTCCATTCAGAAAGCAATGCTTTTGTTGTAAAACAAATTGAGATTTTTGCCTAAGCAGGGCAAGTCTACACTTATAATGCTGCAACCACTACTTCTCCCATCAGTGTAGTTAGTCCACCTCTGCAAGAGGTGATACAGCTGTCGATGGAAGAAGCCTTCCCATCGACATAGCACTATTTACAATGGGGGTTTTGTGCAGGGCTGTGGATTTTACCGCTGTTTATAGTGTGGACCTGGCCTAAGAGTGTGGAAGAAGATTCTGTGATGTACCTCTTCTAACATCTCAAAAAGGCAATGGTAGAAGGACATAGTAATCCATACAATGAGGGTAAGTTTAAAGACATAGTTCTCAGACTGTTGCCTATGTCCAGTCATAATTATCTTCGGTTTAAAGTCTAGCTAAAAGGGCTAAAAATAATGCCACAACTAGGTACATTTAGAACATCTTTGTCAACAATTTATAATGTGGTGTTATTTCATATCAGCTATGCACCTTCAGCATAGGAACTTATACACAATGGAATGTAAGTGCCATGCAGAAACTCCATGTTAACTGCAGGACACCTTCCTTAGTTTGCTTAATTACTCCAGAAAGAGGGGGGGGGGATATGAATTATGTTATTTCTTTCTCTGTCTAAAGTACCATCATATTAAATTACTGGAAATTATCCAGAAAGTAAACTCCCTTTTATGGCCACATATATATTTTCTTGGGATGGAACTGGAGTTAGGACAACGCGGAGTGCTTCTAAATAAATATCCTCATTTTAAATGATAAACAATGAACTACAAGTAAGGGTATGTCTACACTGCAATTAAAAACCTGTGGCTGGCCCATGCCAGCTGACTCAGGCTTTGGGGGTTCAGGCTAAGGGCCTGTTTAAATGCAGTGTAGACATTTGGGTCTGGGCTTGATCCCTGGCTCTAGCACCCTCCAAGGCATCTACACCACAATTAAACAGCCCCTTAGCTTGAGCCTGAGTCAACTGTCAGAAGCCAGCTGCGGGTGTCTAACTGCAGTGTAGACATACCTTAAGAGACCTGTCACGGTTTCTTACCAGAAGTGTATAGCAGCGATGCCTGGAGTGGACTGGATAGAACTGGCTTACAGACTGGTTTTTGTGACATAGTCTAACACCACAAGAAAGGAAATTCAAGTTTCAAATTCACAGAAGGCCTAAAACCTCAACTTTTTGGTGAGTCTTCCTTCCAGCTTGTCATAACTAGATTAGGGACATATAAACATCATTTATAAAGAGTGGTCAGCTAGTCTCTGCAGGCAGTAAAGCAGAAGAAATGTATGGTTTGTGGTTTTTGTCTCTGTCACATCTGAGACATATTAAATCCACAACTAAAACCCAATTTGGTTAGATTAAATTACCAATGTAAAACCAGTTAGAGAAATGATAGTGTGTGCGTGCATGCATGAAAAGTCCTGCAAACCTTTCCTCCACCCCCAACTTTATCCACACAAAATATAAAATCCAACACCACATTGCGTGCAAACTCCTGTCTTATTATGGACAGGTGTGTTGCTTTCTCACTCTTTCCCCTGCTGTCACTATCTCGCACCAGCTGAAGTGTCACTCACTAGAAAGGCTGCAGGCAGTGAGCAAGCTTTCACCTTCAGTTCCTTCTCTCTGCTGCTAGAACTTACTACGCAGACATTCAAGGCTTCCTCCTCTACCCCTTCCACTTCTCCTTACTGTTTCTGGTGGCTCCCTCATACCCACTCTGTTCGTCAGTGCAACACACTGAGGCTGCAATGGGGGCAGACTGGCAGTACTGCTGCTTTCTGGCCTGGACCAGAAGCCTTTTCCACCCGCAGGAGACACTCATGGTGTGAGGCAGGGTCACAATGCAATATAGACAAATTCAGAGATCAAAGGACTGAAGTGAAGGATGAAGAAACAGGACCAATAGAGAAAGAAGGGTGGCATGGGAGGGAAGGGAAATGGCAGGTGGTGGACAAAGACAAAAACAGAGGGGAGATTGGAATTCAGAGAGAGAAATGAGACACTGAAGGAATAAATTAGGGAATGATGGTCTTGTGGCTCATGCACAGGACAGAGTTCATTCCCAGAGCTCCCACTGCTGTGTGACCTTGATCACATCACCTCTTACTGCTTTAGTTTACCCCTCTGTAAAGTGAAGACAATACTGAGGAAGCCCAGAGTTAGGTAGGAGCACATTAAGTAGGGGCTGGTCCCCACTACGGCTTAACGTCGACTTTTGCGACATTAAATCAATATAAACCTGTACCCGTCCTCACACGGACACCATTTGCATCAATTTAAAGGGCCCTCAAAATCGACTTCTGTACTCCTCCCTAACGAGAGGGGTAGCGCTGAAATCGACCTCTCTGGGTCGATTGTGGACTAGTGAGGACCCATGGGACGTTACTGGCCTCCAGAGGCTGTCCCACAATGCTCCATTCTGACCGCTCTGGACTGCCTCACTGCTCCACTGTGACCGCTCTGGACAGCGCTCTCAACTCGCTGCTCTGGCCAGGTAGACAGGAAAAGACCCGGGAACATTTGAATCGCATTTCCTGTTTGGTCAGCGTGGCCAGCTCACCTGCACAGCTCAGTCGCCATTCAGAGCAATCAGCAGCACAAGCCGCCATGCAGAGCTCAGCATCACAAGACACCATGCAGAGCTCAGCAGCACAGGAGACCAGCCAGAGGAAAAGAGCTCCAGCATGGTCCAATCATGAAGTGTTGGATCTCATCGCTATCTGGGGAGAGGAATCCGTGATGTTGGAACTCCGCAACAACAAACGGAATGCCAACACGTTTGCCAGAGACTCCAAGGCCATGCTGGAAAGAGGCCACAACAGGGACGCGCAACAGTGCCGCGTGAAAATTAAGGAGCTGAGGCAAGCGTTCCAGAAAGCCAAAGAGGCAAACGGACGCTCGGGGGCACTCCGCGGACATGCCGGTTCTACAATGAACTGAATCAGATAATGGGGGGCGCCCCCACCACCATCGCACCGGTCTACGTGGACTCCACCGATGGGATAATTGTCAGGCCTGAGGAGGATTCCGATGAGGAGGACGATGCGGAGGAGGAAAATATCACAGAGCACCAGGAGGGAAGCGAGGAATTAGCAGACAGCCAGGAACTGTTTATCACCCTGGAGCCAGTACCCTTCCAAGCCTGCCAAGGGGGTACCCCAGCCCGCGAAGGATCCTCTGGTGAGTGTTTTGGTTTTTTTAAGGGATTACATGACTCATGATTTTTAAAGGAAGCATTTATTAATGATTAACTTGCCCTAAGGACTTGGCATGCATTCATTGCTGGTCCCTTTTCACTCAAACAGTTTGTCAATATACTCTGGTATTGAGCGGAATTCCTCTATGGATATTTCCATGAAGCTATCCAGGAGGTAGCGATGAATCTTCCGCAACAGATTTCTCGGGAGAGCCGCTTTGTCTGGCCCCCCGTGATAGGAGACCATCCCACGCCACGAAAGTAGTAAATAGTCTGGGATCATTGAGCAGCACAACATTGCGGCGAATGGACCAGGACTTTGTAATGATTCCAATAACATGCATTCTCTAGCTCTCTGAGAAATTCTAAGCAGAGTGATGTCATTCATGGTTGCAAATACGGACTGCAATTAGTTTGGGAAACAGCGAGCGAGACAGCCCGTAGCGAGAGCAGGCAGGGTTTTTCAGCCTGCAATCGTGCACCCCCGCCCTTCCCCCGGCAAGGTGCCCCCCCCTCCCCCCACAGCCAGCCAGTAGCGAGAGCAGGCATGGATTTTGATGAGTCTGCAAGCATTTGCTGCCACTGAAGACCCCCAGCCAGCCTGTAGCGAGAGATTTTTGGGATTTGGGGCTGCTTCCCCAGCCAGCCTTCCTTAGCAAGAGATTTTTGGTTTTGTTTTGCAGTTCGTGGTTCACTGGGAGCCACGCGTTGGGGGGAAGAGGGATCCACATGGCGGGGGGAGGGAGGTGGGGTTACTCTGGAATATTCCGAGTATGGCTTAAGCTTACCATGGCCGGCTGCATGGTGATTTCAGTAACGGTGTTGTGTTGAGACTGTATGTGAGATGCTTCTGTGACTTTTGTGTGAGGCATCCAGTCACTTTTAGGTGCGGAATATGATCTTGTACAGAACTCATATCAGGCCGTTGAATACTGTGGTTCCCCATAGCATAGTACTCCCATTGTGATCCGAGAATGTATCTGTCTCATAACCTTGTACCTTTTTTTGCCCACAACAGCTGCACGGTTATCTTAGAATCCACCCTCCTGCTCCTCTTGCCGGCTATCACAGATACGAAAGCGTAAAAAGAAAACGTGTGATGACATGTTTAATGAACTACTCCAGAACTCCCACGCTAAGGCCATGCGGCAGACTGAATGGAGGGCAAAATTGCTACAGTCAAGACAGGAATCAAGAGCTGCAGCAGAAAAGCGCGAAGAACAATGAGTGGAGCATGAAGAACGACGGCTGGAGCGTGAAGAAAGGCGACAGGAATGCGAAGAAAGGCGGATGGATGCTTTGCTCCGGATAATGGAGGACCAAAGCGAGATGCTCCGGTGTCTGGTGGAGCTTCAGCAGGACCAAAGATCACCTGTACAGCCTCTGTCTAACCACCTCTCCCCCTCCCCAAGTCCCATAGCTTCCCCACCCAAACGCGGGGTGAGAACCCAGGGTGGGAAGCTCAGAGGACCGACCCACTCTACCCCACAAGCCAGCACAAGCAGCAGCAGGATGAGTTTATCTAAACACTTTTAAAAGCTGCTGTGTCTTGGCCACCCTCCCCCCCTCTAATCCCTTCCTCCCCCCCCACTCCTCCACCACTGCGACTGCTGGTTTTCTTCCTCACCCCCCCCCCCCCCGTATTTGTGATGAACCAATAAAGAAACCGTGATTTTTAAAACAGTGAATTTATTTCCTCTGCAAGCATCGGGAGGGGGGAGGGAAAGAGGGTGAAAGGACGGCAGGCTTAGGGCTGAGCAGAGCAAGGAACCGAGTTGTCAAATGCCATCTTGGGCACTCAGAAAACTGGTTTTCAAGGCATCCCTGAGGTGCAGCACCTCATGGTGCGCTCTTCTATTTTCCCTGCTGTTTGGCTGCTGGTAAGCCGCGGACAGGAAATTTGCCTCTGCCTCCCAGCCCGCCATAAACGTTTCCCCCTTGCTCTCACAGAGATTGTGGAGCACAGAGCAAGCAGCAATAACCATGGGGATATTTCTCTCGCTGATGTCTGAGCGAATCAGTAACGAATGCCATCTCCCCTTCTGACGGCCAAATGCACACTCTACTGCCATTCTGCACTTGCTCAGCCTGTAGTTGAACAGCTCCTGACCCCTGTCCAGGGCTCCTGTGTAGGGCTTCATAAGCCAGGGCATTAGGGGGTAGGCTGGGTCCCCAATGATAACGATCGGCATTTCCACACACACACCCCCACGGAAATGTTCTGGTCGGGGAAGAAAGTGCCTTGCTGCAGCTGTCTAAAAACCCTAGAGTTCCTGAACACTCGAGCGTCATGAAGCTTTCCCGGCCACCCCACGTACAGGTCGGTGAAACGTCCCTTGTGGTCAACCACTGCTTGCATGACCATAGAATAATATCCCTTCCGGTTTCTGTACTCTGCGGCGTCGTTTTCCGGTGCCAGGATAGGGATACGAGTCCCATCTATAGCCCCACCACAGTTAGGGAATCCCATGGCGGCAAAGCCATCTATTGTACCTTGCAGGTTTCCAAGATTTATAACCCTGGGTAGCAGCTGCTCGACGATTGCCCTGCTTACTTGCATCACAGCAGACCCCACTGTAGATTTACCCACCCCAAACTGATTCGCGACTGACCGGTAGCTGTCTGGCGTTGCAAGCTTCCAGAGGGCTATCGCCACTCGCTTCTCAACTGTGAGGGCTGCTCTCATTTTGGTATTCTTGCACTGGAGGGCCGGGGAAAGCAAGTCACAAAGTTCCATGAACGTGCCCTTACGCATGCAAAAGTTTCTGAGCCACTGGGAGTCATCCCAGACCCGCAGCACTATGTGATCCCACCAGTCAGTGCTTGTTTCCCTGGCCCAGAATCGGCGTTCCATGGCATGAGCCTGCCCCATTGCCACCAAATTTGCCAGATTGTCGGTCACCCTACTTCCAAAAATATCAGTGTCCCTGTCCCTGCTGTGCACATCCAGGTCCATCTCCTCATCACTGTCGTCAGGTTCCAGAAAGCGCAGTTGTCTCCGGATAGCCTTCCCCTGCAGACGATGCAGCATAAAATCCACAACAACGCGCGAGGTCTTCACAATGGCCAGTACTTCAGCGGTGGCATCAGCGGGCTCCATGCTTGCAGTGCTATGGCATTAGCGCAGCGCGGAGAAAGGGCACGAATAATGGGATGCGTACCCACAGTGCACCACTCAAAATGGTGTCGGCAGAGCAAAAAAAGGGCGCGAAATTATGAAATGCCTACCCATAGTGCAGCACTCGAAATGGTGCCTGCTGGGGACTCCGGGAACTGTGGGATAGCGACCCACAGTGCAACGCTTGCTATGTCGACGCTTGCCACAGTTGTGCCGACAGACACTGCCGACTTGCTGTGCTTTGTGGGGACACACAAAATCGACTATATACAGTCTGCTTTAAAAAAATTGACTTAAGGGAAATCGACCTACTGCTGTAGTGAAGACATACCCTGAGAGGACTAATTCAAACCCTTCAGTACAAAACATTTTGGGCTCTGTTCAGGGAAAAAAATTTCATTTCATAATCAAACTCCTTCCCTCCCAGCCCCTCGTCACCCTCCCGAATACAATTGCTCTCAGGAGGTCAAAAGTGGCTTGTAGGCCATAGCCTGGTCAACACTGAGATCGGGGAAGATAGGGCCAATAAAACAAAAAAGTTACTCAAGAGGCTACTTACAGCTTGGCAGCTGTGCAGAGAAAATCTGAAAGAGCAGTCCTTTCTTTATGTTTTTACATTTTCTTTCCTAACTTATCTAGCAGCTAAGTCTCCTAATTTGGTAGCAAACGTCTCATTGTGTTTGTTTCTTTGATTATAATCCAAACGAACTGCTGTCATGCAAGGAACTGTATCATAGCACAGTAGAGCCACCATCTGCATATTTCTGAGGCGATGCAACCTGCATCCCAGATGTCTTCTATGTGTGCACTGTAACAGAAGATTACACAAGCAGAAAAAGGCAAAGGATTAGGGGCTGGCCAGCAAACAAGAATTCTGTTTCATGAAAAAAATTGAGGTTTTGAAATTTGTTTTTGTTCTGCACTGAAACAAAAACAAGGCCTTCTGACAGTCTCCATGAAAAAAACATGAGAGGGAGAGAAACCCCAGATTTAGAGCAGGGACCTAATCCTGGGTCCTCCACACTGTACATGAGTGCCATTAAAGCTAGTATTTATTTTAGCTTTCTCTGCTTTTGAACAGAAATTCCATCCTAGACCTAAAAACCTTTCCCAGCTAAAGTTTCAGTGACACAGACACATCTCCACAAAATAGTTTTAGTTTCAATGAATTGGCATTTTCTGATGGAAAAACCTTCAATCAAAAAATTCTTGACCAGCTCTACAAAGGATAGTTACTTTGGATTCACAGTCACAATGCACACACAGCTGGCATCAATATCAGGATGTGGGTTGATTTCAGGCCAGGGCACTGTCTACTACAGGGAACACCCACCCACCCGTCCTCACACTTTCCTTCTTTTAGCTGTGAAGAGCCTCTATACAGATACTGAAAGGTAACTGAAGAGAATCTTCTTATCCCAGGGGATGGAAATATAGAAATTCCAAAGAACCCAAGACAAACCAAAAGAAAATGGCATCCAAAGAGATAAAAAGTTCCAGCTGCTTGCTGACCACATGAGAAATCCAGAACAGCTCCAAAGCCGCCAAAACAACTGTTCAAAGGAGTGTGCCAAGCATCCAGATGCTGCTGCTGGCAGAGCAAACATATCTTCTACAGTCCAATAGCATATGGGCTTGGAGGCAGATATCCAAGAGCTAAAGTGTCAGGGAAGAAGTGGCAGCTCATCACCCAATCTGTATCCTTTCCTATAAATAGGCATTTAGAAATCATTTTTAAAAGCTTTAAACTCTTTTGGAATTGGCAATTTTTAAATATAAAATACATTTTTAATATAAAATAAAAAGATGTTTGAACTCGTGGTTTCATTGCAATTGATAAGGGTCTGCATGGCAAAGATTAGTCAGACCAATGCCTGCAAAACTTCACTCGTGCCAGCAGGCCCACTGAAGTGAGCTGATCTTTTTCAAAAAATAATTATTTCGATGTGCTGGTGACCCAGGAATGAGTTTTCCCCTTGTCCTCTCTGACTGTTGGAGCCTTCAGTGCCTTGAGAAACGAACTCAAAAACAGGATCCCATCCCAGGGTTAGTTATGAGCTTTGCATCCATCTGCCTTCGCTCTAAACAGTTTTCTGTGCTCTGCCTGTTCCCAATATGCTTCTTTCAATAACTCACAGTAGGCTCCAAAAGGGAGCAGGTAAAATTTAAGCAGAGTAATGCCACAAAGTATCAAGAGAGAGAAGGAACTCCTAATGCAATTATATATTAATTAACTAAAGACTGCTAAGAACTTTAGAGACTTTTAATATGACAAGTCTCCACCCCAAAGAGGTCAGATTTTCTTCCCTGGGGCAACACGATATGAGGTGCAATGGAATTATACTAACAGATGGTTTCACTTAGCGAAGTATAGCTGTAATTTATAATCAGTAATATAATTGTGTTGAGTCAGAGCATCATTCAGAGGCAGGAACTAAGGTCTGAGAGAGTTTCTGGAGGGAAAACCCTAGGCATAGCCAAGCATGGGGAGGAAGTTCAGGCTAAGGTTTATATTTTCATATCTCATATTTGAATTGCAGTACAGTAAACCCTCGATTTAACGGACCTCGATTTAACGGACCTCGATTTAACGGACCTCGATTTAACGGACTTCGGATGCAACGGACAAAATTTTTGAGCAAGTCTGATGCATCAAAAATCCATTTCTCGCAGGCTGGCTGCCGGCTCCCGGCTGCCGCCCGGGTCACAGCAGCAGGCGGGCTGGCTGCTGGCTCCCGCCCGGGTCCAGGCAGCGGGTGGGCTGGTTGCCAGCTTCCGGCTGCTGCCCGGGTCCAGGCAGTGGGTGGGCTGGCTGCCGGCTCCCAAGTCCCGCCAGTGGGCGGGCTGGCTGCTGGCTCCCACCCGGCTCCCGCCTGTGGATGGGCTGCCATCTCCCACCTGGCTCCCGCCTGCGGGCAGGCTGGCTGACGGTTCCTGGCTGCCGCCCGGGTCCCAGCATCCAGGACCTGGGCGGGCTGGCTGCCGGGTCCTGGCTGCCGCCCGGGTCCCAGCAACGGGCGGGCTGCGGAGCTGCCGCTCCGACCCTGTGGCGGGCGGGCTGCTGCTCCGACTGCTCTTTTTTTATTATTATTAAATAACGGACTTTTTGATTTAACGGACACCCCCTCACCCGAATTAGTCCATTAAATGGAGGTTTTACTGTACCAGTAAAGCCAAATCTCAGGACAGAGATAATGTAGCAAGAAGGTCCAGTGATCATCTTACCTAATGGTCACATCATGGCCTTACTATGTCTGCCAACCTAGTCACCCCAGAGGGGGCCTCTGCTATGGCCTCAATCATCCTCATGCGTTCCGACTGTTCCTCCAGAGGTGTGTCATTACAAGGGAGAAGCGGGCAACACAAGTTAAGAACCAGACCCAGCCACTCCACTAGGTCCCAATTCAAGGCCCTATTAGTTTGTCAAAGCATCCAGCCCAGTTACTTAGCTACTCCAAATTATGTTTCCCCTGAATCACTTCCTATCTGTCTGGACCGCCTCAATTTGGGGCACAGTTGCTGACTTAGCAGACTCTCCTTGGTCTCGTAGTGGCCTGCCCAATCAATCTCTTCAAGGGCTTTCAGTTCATAAAGAGTAGGAATCCAAATCCCTGTTGCTTGAACATGAAGATGTTGCCACTCCGGACAGCTCTTAGCATTGCTTCCTAGTGCTACATACAGCTCATTCCTCCCTTTTCCTGTCAGTATCTTTTTAAACTGTTTCTTCACTGACAACATAGAATCATAGAATATCAGGGATGGAAGGACCTCAGGAGATCATCTAGTCCAACCCTCCACTCAATGCAGGCAGGACCAATCCTCAATTAAATCATCCAACAAATTTTTGCCCCAAATCCCTAAATGGCCCCCTGAAGGAGTAAACTCACAACCCTGGGTTTAGCAGGCCAAGGCTCAAACCACTGAGTTATGCCTCCCACCTCATGCCTTGCACCTGTTGAGGTGCAGGGCCTCCCTTGCCCAGTACTGCTCTACTCCCTCCATGGTTTAGCGTGGGGCCTGCAGACCCCACCACAGATATATCTGGACTATACACAAGAGTTTCTAACTGTATTAGGAGCAGGATGGGCATTCTTTCTGCTTACACCACACAGAAAGGGATACAATCAGTGCATTTTTCTTTGTAAACTCATCTGCCAACAAATCCCTCTCATTTGGATTTATTCGTAAAACATTCCAGATCCCAAAGCAGCTTCCAACAGCCACTTTTTAAATCAACTCATGTCAGAGAAAGATTTCCTCCTATGCCCCTTCACAAAAGAAAAAAAAACGATACCTTGTGAAGGCGCAGGATAGATTAGACTCAGCCATAGGACAGTAACAGCTTTTCTATAAATAAATATGTCACAAAATTAAAATGACATCTGCTATTTTTGCCAGATTAGAAGTTAGAAGCAGGAGTTTTTTATCCCACAGAAAAAAAAAAGGTTTCCAGCTTCAAAATGAGGCTGAACAATCTAGCCTTGGAAGGGCTCAAGATATTGGTCCTTCAAAATAATGGTTTCAGAAGTTTTCATGGCTTTCACTGAGCCCTTAGTGGACTCATGGGATCAAAGCTACCTGCCTCTACCTGGAAGGATATGAAAAATAGTCCCAATACAATTTTAAAATTCTCTAAGATATTCCTAAAAATAGTTTGTGACCTATGGGACACATACATTACAGGGAAACATTTTATAATAATTTTTACTCTCATTTATAATGTCTTGCATGAGTCCTTCATGTCCTTTACACATAAGCAATGCAGCTATCTCAAGGTAATGCAGCTAATATCTTTTACCCTGCCATCTTGTATTTCATTTTTTTCCTCTCACACTTGAGAAACACAAAGAAGTTTTTAAAATACGCTAAATGAGGAACTAAGATGAAACAGGAAATGGGTGTTCTGAAACTTTTAATAATAGAAACAAATATGCCGACATCTAAGCAAGGTCCAAAGCAAAAAAACCCCCAAAAAACAAAACAAAAAAGAGGGCCAGAGAAGCCTAAAATATTATTATTATATAGATATAGATATAAATAAATTCAACTGTACATAAGATGTTCAGATTCCATCTAGGGGTCAAGACTTAAATGAGGTGTCATTGGAGGTGCCATGAAACTTCTAAAGCCCAATGAAGGTGAAGGGTAGGTATTAATGCAAATTAAAAGCACACAGTGTAACCTCTGAAGTACAAAGAGTATACCAAAGATTTCTGAATGAACCCTACTCTCAGGAGGAAATATCTACAGAAACAGACGAGAGACAATTAGAAGTTGTTATGAACTGGTATATGTCTGTATATCATCATCAGTCTGCAAACTCCATTCTGTTTTGTGACCATTTTGATAATAAACTGCCATGGGCTCTTCACTTTTGCACTGTAGCCTTCATCTTGGGTTAGGATACCTAGTAGATGTTAAGATAAATCCTTATACCTAGCAGAGGATCTAACAATGGGAAAGCCATCAAGAGTCCTCAGTCTTGAGGATCCTTCATTCAAAAGGGTCTACCCTAGAACAATAGTCCAGGGGAAATATTTTTCCCAATTCAGACCCCCGGATAGGAAGCTGGAGTTAAGCAATGATTACCTGACAGGAGATTTTGAATCTAGTTGGAGTATCATCTAACTGAAGGGCCAGAACTCTATTTAAGGGATGGATCTTGTGAGAAAAAGTGCTCTCTCTCCAGTCAGCCGTTGGGGGCCAACAGGAAGACTGAGCCGGAGGACTCTGAAAAGACACAAACCAAAACCCCAAAACATTGGAGTGGTGAGGACTTTAGAGAGGGATTTTGCATGCATAGTTGTTATTTTCCCCTGTAGTTATAACTCTTATGCTCTGTCTATGAATACAGTGTGTCCAGTTTAGAAGTTCCTTTTGCATAATCTCTGTGTTCCCTTGTTTAACTGTCACATGATCCTCAAAGGATTAAACAGTAAACCAGAGTACCTACAAGCATGGAGCTGTCGGGAGGGTGTGTTTAAACTACTGGAGGCTTAGGTAAGATGGACCGGGGGTCCAATATCCCAGGAAAGGATGTGATGTCAAAGAGTATGTCAAAGAGGCAGACTAAGACAGTATCTGGATAGTGTTCAGACGCAGTAGGCTTAAAGGCACATGGGATCCAACGGTTTAGTCCGTTGCTTCAGCTAGTGTCTAACCATAAGGGGAGCTCGACCAGGGCTGTAACAGAAGTAAAAATGATTTTGAAATGTCTTAATATTCCAGATAGTCACAATTATTCATGAGTGTATGCTTTTGGCTGGAATCCTAATTGTCATATATGACATGAGGTAGATGATTTCAATGAGCACGAGTTCATCATCTTAAACCCTTCTGCAAACATAGGCTCAATAATATACATATGTTCCTAACCAGATGATAGGAAAATGTACATAAAAAGCGAATCACTAAAACACACAGATGTCCTGAGCCTCTTCCAATAAATAAGCAGTCTGATGATGTTTCCCAGATTTTGACTACTTTTTTTTAGTCCTATGTTCTGTTACAAGTAGCCATTTGCTATATGTTAAATGATGTCACCTCATGTTATATCATGTTAAATAAGTACATTTTTTTCACATTGGTACATCTGCTTTCAGTTCGAAGGCTGAAAGTCCAGTCTGATGTTTTGGCAGACAAAAATGAAGCCAATCCCAGGACAAACAGGTTATTTTTCTCAATCCACACTACTTCACAATGTATGTTTCACTTCCCTACCTGTATGTTTCTGTTCAATATCTTTGATACCATCCAAAGATTGAACAAAAGAAAACAGAATGAAGATATTACCAGATACTATTTATTTTTTACAATTAAGGCAGAATTTGTTTAATTTCAAGGAGTATCAGGAGTATAAGGTTTATTAATCAGTTTGTCATTAATACTGGCTTAAAAGTAATGGGAGCTTTACTGTTTAAATATTTAAGCCAACTATGTTCTTTTTAACAGTGAGCCTTCGGATTACATTTTGATATGTTTCACTGCCAAATTATCAACATTTGTTTTCTATATTACATCTGCTAAGTACTCACAGGACCAAATCAATAATTATGTATGGAAATTGTGCACATGAAACAATTTGCATTTGCAATTAAATATTTGCATATGTACACATATTTTCGTGAGCAACACAGAGGTATACTTTTGAACAAGATTAAGATTCCAACTAAACTATGTAATTTTCACCAGCTGAGGATCTGGCTCTATGTATTCAAAGGAAGACAGGGCAAACTGATGTGATACCTGTACATTTGCTATTAATCCATTTTACTTTTGTGCTTGAAAACAAGAATCACAAGTTGCTCTAAATCAGCAACAAGTGGTTGGGCTAGACCAGGGGTCTCCAAACTACGGCCCGCGGGCCGGATGCGGCCCGCGAGGCCCTCTCATCCGGCCCGTGGAGATCTTTTTGTCTACGGCAAGGGTCGGGAACCAGCCACGGGGCCGGGACGCACCGCGTGCTCCGCTGCCGCCGCCGGCCAGGACGCGCCGCGTGCTCCGCTGCCGCCGCCAGCCGCAGGGCCGGGACGCGCCGCATGCTCCGCTGCCGCCGCCAGCCAGGACGCACCACGTGCTCCGCTGCCGCCGCCGGCCGGGACACGCCGCGTGCTCCGCTGCCGCCGGCCGGGACGGGACGCGCCGCCGGCCAGGGACGGCTCAGAGCTGGGGCCGGGACGCGCCGCACCGCCACCCAGTTACAGGCGGCGAAACAAGGAGCCACCCACTGCCAGGCGGCAAAACGGTCTGTGGGGAGAGACCGGGTTGAGCGGGTCAGTTGGGGGGGGGGGGTTGGAGGAAAGGAGGTTTTTGGGGGAGAGACCTGGCTGGGTGGGTCAGTTGGGGGTTGGAGGAAAGGAGGTTTGGGGGGGGAGAGACCTGGCTGGGTGGGTCATTTGGGGGGGGGTTGGAGGAAAGGAGGTTTTGGGGGGAGAGACCTGGCTGGGTGGGTCAGTTGGGGGTTGGAGGAAAGGAGGTTTGGGGGGGGGAGAGACCTGGCTGGGTGGGTCATTTGGGGGGGGTTGGAGGAAAGGAGGTTTTGGGGGGAGAGACCTGGCTGGGTGGGTCAGTTGGGGGCTGGAGGAAAGGAGGTTTTGGGGGGAGAGACCTGGCTGGGTGGGTCAGTTGGGGGTTGGAGGAAAGGAGGTTTTGGGGGGAGAGACCTGGCTGGGTGGGTCAGTTGGGGGGTTGATGTGTAGTGTTCATGTGTAGTGAACAGGTGTTCATGTGTAGTGTTCATGTGTAGTGAACAGGTGTTCATGTGCAGTGTTCATGTGTAGTGTTCATGTGTAGTGAACAGGTGTTCATGTGTAGTGTATCAATGTGTTATTAAATAATAACTGAATAAAATAATATTAAATAAATAATTAAAAACAACATCCATGTTTTGATTCTTTTTTATTTGGACCTCGAGTGTGTTGTCGGCCCCCGAACTGCTATTTGATAGTTAATGCGGCCCTCGGGCTGAAAAGTTTGGAGACCCCTGGGCTAGACACAGGAATCACTTAGTGAAATTATGTCTCTGGTCCCTTCTGATTTCAAATTCTATTATTTTGTCGTAGAACACAGATGAACTGGAAAAACTAGGGAAGGTTTTACTGTGCATATATGTTGGAAAAATGATAAATGGCCTAAAAATTTGAAATACTTGCTACTGGAGCAATAAAATTCTTATTTTATATGTTCACTTTAGTTTTCAGTAGTCTCATAACAGCAGATCGCAGCCAGGACGGGTACTGGCATAAATCTGTTAATTTATAAAACAGTTTATTTAGTTGTTAAGGACTTGATGTCTCCATTGTGCTTTTGGTATGTATTGTTGACATGAATTGTAAAAATAGCTTTATTTTCTTTGGCTATAAACTCTTTGTATAATGAAGACCAAGCTACAGATAATGTCACAGCTCAATTTCCTCTCACTACTACCTCAATGTTAAATACCCAAAAAGATGTGATGAAACAAATGAAAACTATCAGATATTTTAAATGAATAAATGAAACTGGAAGGAGAGGGGAGACAAGGGAGATGGAATTCCAGCATGGGCACTGCTTTCACCACACATTCTGGCAAAACCTTTCACTGGTTTCCATATTCCGGTAGTCCCTGTAGGAACTGCCCCCCATTACTTTCAAACAGCCATAAACAAATACTGCCTGCCGCTTACGTTTTTTGTTCTCATTATAAGCTCAGCTATTCAGAAAGCCTGCCCACTGCAGTCCAAAATACAGCTTTAATAAAATCCACTCTTAGGAAAAAATATTACTTTCTAGGGAATATATAGCCATAGCACATACAAAGACTTAACACATCAGCAGAGAAACTATCCGACCTGTTGAATTCCAGCAGGTCAGCTGTTCATTAAAAATGGCTCTTGCTAGTGATAGTCTTTGAGATAGTGGATGGAAAATAGAGTACTCCCCTCATCTCCCACACAGAAGAACTCTTGACTGAAGCAAGAACGCCATAACCTGTTACTGGATTATCAATTGTCTGAGATGAGAGTTGCCTGTTTCATTGGAGACAGCCCAAGTGCTACCAGAGTGTTGAAGGGACAGAAACTACACACCAGAAAGATCAACATGGGAAGCTTCAAAAAAATTCAGACTGAAGATGGGGATAATCTGCAAACCACAAAATAATCCAGTTTGCTACCTCATGTAGCTGCTAGCTCTGCAATACCAGCACAGAAGTACAAGCTAGCAGAGATTTGTTTTCACATCTAATGTCAGCAGATATTCCTGTGAATACAGACTTAGGGACCACGTTTGCTGAGTAAGAAAATGTCATCTTTGTAGTCCTTTTTGGAACCACCCTATAAAAATCCACTGTTCTCACTACACGCTTGCTTTCTCCTCCTGCCCTTCTCAACTCCAGCATTATGATTGAGCCCAGTATTCTCAACAACATCTAGAGTTAAATATTAATACATTACCCCATGTGACATTAGTATGGCTATATTGCCCTGGACACACCCGATCCCGTCTGATCTCTGAAGCTAAGCAGGGTTGGGCCTAGCTAGTACCTGGATGGGAGACCTCCTAGGAATACTAGGTGCTGTAGGCTAACACCTGGCAGTAGGTATAAAATGCCTCCAATGACAGGTGGAGCGACGCATCGGTTGGAGTATACCCCGGTCGTATCACTGATCCTGTCCAGGCTCTGAATGGAGGCGGATATGCTGACCAAAGCGGACCCTGCCATAGTGCGGGACTAATGCTAAGAAAAAACCCCATGTGATGTTAAAATGTTACTATACAAACCATCCTTGCTATTAGTGTTATATAATTACAATGGATTTTGTACAAAGTATGACACATGGCAAGAAAGAATTAAGCAGCTTGTAGCAGTGATGAACTAAAGTACAGGTTCAGATCAAGTCTCTAGTCTGGAGTACATCCATAGCTTGGATTGGTCATTCACTCCTTTGTTCAAAGCTTCAGTGTAGCAAAGTTCCTCCAGAGATAGAAGCAGGACTGAAGACAAAATGGAGAGGTTTCGAGGGCCTTTTATATTCTCTCTCTTGTGGGCAGAAACCCCTTTGTTCTCCTGTGCAAAATCACAGCAACAAAATGGAGTTTCTAGCCACTTGGGCAAGTTACATGTTCATGCATGACTCAGTTTGCAGGCAGCAGCCATTGCTCACATGCTACTTGCACATCCCAGGAAGACTTTTCATGTGGATTGGAGTCTACCAAGGTCCATTGTCAGTTAAGTGTTTCTTGATTGGGCACATAATTGCAAAATCAAGAAGCTGACCAAATGCTTCACTAATGCGACTTAGAATCAAACACATTGAGATACAAGTACATAGCCAAAATTCCAACTACAAAAATGATACACACATAAGGATATCATATTCATAACCAGCAAATCATAATCTTTTCATAGACAACTCACACAACAGCTTTCGTACAAGATTTGCTGCAAATATATAACAGTGTTTGCACCAATGACCTCTACAGTAACAGTTTATGTCAATAACATCACAGAAGCAACAAAATAAAAATATTGTAGGGTCATTTAAAAAACAAACAAACAGTCAGCAGCAAAGCATGGGGTTTATTTAATATTCAGAAAATGGAAGAATCCCTAGTACATAACAAAATTACAGTTTAAAGGCAGGTCAAATATCAGGTTTTCAGGCACTGTTTGGCAGTGTCCTTTTAATTCGATCAATTTAGGATCCTATAATAATGCATTTTTCTGCTTGTCTATTTAGACTGTAGGCTCTTTGAGGCAGGGACTGCTGTAGCCTAAAGTTACCTGATCTGGGAGGATGTCCAAAAAACTCTGCCTATTGCCTACATCTATGCTCCTCTTAAAGATCTAGCTTTCCCTGTGACAGGGTCTCAATTAGTTAATAAAAGCCGATTCCTGTAGCACACGAGTCTTGAGAAAGTCAAATATACCCAATAGTGTGTGGTATACACAACAACCACCACCTTTTGAGATGAGATAAAAATATTTACAGCTTTCATATTTCATCTCCCATTAAATTGGGTATTTTACTTAGAAACCAAAAACATTGAGAAGTATAATATTTGTGAAGTAGTAAAAAATACTGCTGTGTTTGGAAGCACTCTAACCACAGAGTGGTTTAAAGATTAATTACAATTGTACTGAGAACATTTTTCACCTCTCTTATTGTTCAACCAAAAATATCCTCTTCAATGATTAACGGCCTTTAAAAAATTAGTTGTTTATTTATGAGAGACATTTGTGTACATGAAGTCATTACATTTGTTATCCCTTCTTGGAATTTCTTTGCTTTGATCCTATTTCTCATAGCATTATTACCATCCAAGTTAGTAATAACTTAGAGAGGGAATGAGACTTGACTTGAGGTTTTTCTAGGTCACCACCAGGAACTAAGCTTAATAAATTGTAATACAATATTGCTAATTAGATACATTTAAGGGATTAATCACCTCTACATGCATTATTTTCAATGATGTGACAAAAACAGAAGAATGCATAGTATAACTGAAGGATCATGTAAGACCTGCTTTCCAGGATGAGTGTATATAGGCAGAGATTTCAATGGCAACTAGGAATGTAGATTTCCTCCATTTATGGCATATTACTATAAGGATAAAAGAAAAGGGAAACATTTTGGAAGGAAAATAAACCCTCAAGCTAAGTTTAGGTAACCTCTAACTTCACTTTTCCTTTGGGCAGGTTATTCCCTCTGCCAGGTTTCTTGCTCCTTCCTCTGAAACATGGTGCTGATCACTGTCAGAGCCAATATTCTGGACTAGATGGAACACGGGTCTAATCTACCTACTGTGACACTGAGCCAGAAAAGGTGAAGCAGTCAGCAGGCTAAAGTGACCAATTTCAACCTTTAAGAACATACTAGAGAAGTATTGAAATGATAAGCGGGGCCATTTCTTGTAGACAATTATCAAAGCCATGTTAAATGGTTGATAGTTCTGTACTCTTAGAGAATTATAAGTAAATACTAATTGTGTTTGCCTGTGTTTACCTAAATCTTGTTAGATATTAACAATGTGATCTAATCATCTTGTGGATGCTAAATTTCGTCTGTTACTATGTTCTACTGCTTCAGAGATCAAAAGGGGATACTAGTAATTAGGTGAAACGTGTGGCATAATAACATCATTGTCTTTATTTCTCTCTGAAATTTGTAGTAAAATTACCTGTGAACCTTTGAATGGTGTATTCCCTTATGCTAATCAATACAACTAATTACCTGGGTATACGAATTGGCTTCAAAGCAACAATGTATATTACCTACTCTTCATCAAAAGAAAGCCCACTGTGTTACTTGTGTCAAGCGCCTATTGTAGCCTGCCAGAGATCTACAAAAGAATTCTAGGGCCTGATCCTGTCATCTCAAGGCTGCTTGAACCTTGTCAGAGGAGATTTAAGTCCCAAGACTGAGGTCTCCAGCTCTAGTGTGGATTACCCTGCTACTTTTAATGGAAGAATTTAAACAATTCTGCACATGGACTACCCATTTGGACTATAACTTAATGAACTGATTCTGGAAGGACTTTTTACAACTCAGCATCTCACCATCTCTGCTATGAAACTGACCTAAGAACTTCATGCATATCTGTATGTATAATGATCGTTTAACCACAGTATTCTCTCTTCTCTTTTTTAATAAATCTTAGATTAGTTCATAAGAATTGGCTGTAAGCATGTATTTGGATAAAATTTGAAATAATTTATTGACCAGGTGGGCAATGTATCCTTAGGATTGGAAGAACTTTATATATAGTAAATAAGATTTTAATTAATCCTTACCATATTTGACTTGGCTGTCTCGTTGGGAGCTGTATTGCTTTTGTGGGAGCTGTATTTTTGGCTTCTGGAGAACCAGAGAGGTATTTTAGAAGCTGTTTTGTTGCTGGCTTGGTGAATCTAATTATTAGAATAAATCACCAGTTTGGGGATCATCTATCCCAGGGATTGTCAACCTTTGGCACACAGCCACCGCTTTCCACAACCCACATTTGCCTGGATCAGAACCACTGCCAGTGGGAGCTACAATCGGCCAAACCTGCGGAGGTGGCAGGTAAACAAAAGGGCCCAACCCTCCAGGGGGCTTACCCTGGCAGGTCGTGTGCCAAAGGTTGACAGTCCCTGATCTACTCCACTCTTTGCAGTTTGCCCTGATTGCGCAATTTCAGTGAGGTCTCTCCAGTGACCGCGGTCATGGCCATAATTTAGACTACGAAGTTACATATTTTGAATCACTAGAAGTAATTTTCCCACTGGAAATCTGGTAATGTTTTGGTTTCCTGTGTTATAACACTTCCTCTTATAGCCGTATTAATTCACAAGTTACAGGGCTTTAAAACCTGTAATTACTCTAGGACTGTGTTTTGCCTATTCTGCACCTCAAGCCACCATAATTTTTCAGCCCTGGGAGTGTAATTCCCCATTGGAAGAAAAAGTAACATTTTTCCCAAACAAAGGGTAAAAAGGATTTTTTCAGTAATTAAACAGTCTTTGTTTTTTTTTTAAAAAAAAGTGTCATTTGACAGATAAGAAATATCCACTGGTTTCTTTCACTGCAAGTGTATCCTGTAGCATTTGCTGTAAATATTTACGCACACTTGGCCATAAAAATTAGGGAGAAGGTAAAAAATGTACTAGATAGTTATTTAACATATTGTTACTTCTTTTAGTCCAAGTGATTAGCCAAAAATTCAAAGTCTTGCTGGTTGTTCCAGTCAGGAGAAATGTGGTCAGATACTTTTAATACAAATATGTTTATTTGTAAGGAATGTATAAAGTCCTGTTTCCCTGAACACTAAAAGAATCAAACAACAGAAGCCAGTTTCCTTGTTTAAAACCCCAAACCTCTTTTAATCAGCACCTCTCAAAAGCCTGTGTCTGTCGTGTCCCTTACACACACACACACACACACACACACACACACACACAAAGCGTTTTGTCCACATAGTTCTAATTCCAGGAAGACTTGCATATGCTTTTTATTTTAGGTTGGAGTTGTTATAATGTAGCTGGGCTGTTTCTTACAACTATCTTAAATGAAAGGTGGCAGTTATACCCAACAGCTTGAATGAAATTTTGCCCAATCCACATCAATGTTTTGTGAATCTTTGGTGTTCCTCAAATTCTTATGAAATGTCTGATTTTTGAAAGGAGCAATTATTTTGTTTTATATTTATTATTTCTTTGTTAATTTGTGTAATAATATGCCTCTTTTACTGCCCCTATTTGTCTTTTTTTTTTGGTTGTACCGATTTTATATGTAATTTACCATGGTAAAAGAAAGGCAAGTAAATATCCAAAGTGAGGTTTGCTAGGTTTTTAGTGTGATCTGCATTTTGTCTCTAGAAATGCTTTGGAAAACTTCAAATAATTGAAGAATGACTCATTAAAGAATCAACTTCTTCCTTCTCTTCAGTCCCATGATAAAGTTTAATTACTGTGACCATTTCAAAATTCAGCAACTGCTGTCTCCTCTACGTTCATGTGGGAGAAAAGTCAAGATTCAAAGACACTTTAGAAAGGAATATTAAACATACAGAACAATTTTTTAAAAACATGGAAAAAGAGGGGAACTGTTGTTCCTTTCAATGTCCTACAGTTCCAAATGTATGTTCTTGTTGTGAAATTATGTTTCCTTAAATCATTTATAACCTAAAGCAGTACTATTATCTCTTCCAATCAGGGGAATGGGTCCTATGATCAACCCCCAAAAATCCTGGGCATAATGGAGAATCAAGACCTAAAAATGTAATCATAGGATCCATTCCTCTGTTTGGAAGAGATTGGCCCCTCCAAAAGCAGAGATTCTTCGGCCAAGGCTGAGATAGAGCAGATCCACGTCTTGAGTTTGGAGTTGTCTTACAATCCATGCCAAATGTAACAATGTTTTAACTCCAAACAAAATCTAATAATAGTTTCTGATCTTAATTTTTAAACACATTTTTGAAACCTTACTAGGTTTGAAAGATTTATCTACAGAACCTAATCATTGACCACAAGTCTGTACAAATAAATTCTTCTGCCACTTGCACCAAAATGGATTTAGCAGGTACTATCCCAAGAAAAAAATCACTCTGCAGCTCTGTAAAGAGTAACAATAATGTTCAAAAGGTCCTAACTATTAACTACCAGCAGCCTTGTTTGTATATATAGGAAGAAATCAATAAATGGCCTCTGAAAAAGGCAAGTTAGCCCCCTCCCCCCCCCCCGCACACACACATACCGCTATTTTCTATTGTTTAACACACACACATACAAGAATTTTGCTGAACTGTGTATATAGGATTTTTGAAAGCACTCAGCATTGAAATCAAAGGTAAAAATCCCTTTGACTTCAATAGGGAGCACTAAATGTTTTTAAAAACCCCACCTGGGCATCAGAGCTTATGGTTCACCTTGATAGTGGGTGGATATAACTTGACTCTAACTAAGACCACGTCTACACTACCCGCTGGATTGGCGGGGAGTGATTGATCTATCAGGAATCGATTTATCATGTCTAGTGTAGATGCAATAAATCAATCTCTGAGCGCTCTCCCCGTGACTCTGGAACTTCACCACCACGGGAGGGGTTCGTGGAGTTGACGGGAGAGCGGCAGCGGTCAACTCAATGCCGTGAAGATGCCCCAGTAAGTCGACCTAAATACCTCGACTTCAGCTACGCTATTCACGTAGCTGAAGTTGCGTATCTTAGGTTCCCCTCCACTTCCCCCACAGTGTAGGCCCGGCCTAAAAGTGACAAAAAGAATTCCTGAGTAAAATGTCTCGACCCAAGAGTCTGATTCTGATCTCACTAGTGGAACTCCATTGTCAACAGTTTACACATGTATAGGTAATCAGAATTAGACTCCAAATTGTTTTTTAGCATCTGAACTGAGAATTCTTAACAAAAAAAAATAATTTAGCACCAAGTTAACTCAGTAATTGATGGACAAATATACCAGCACAAGGCCATTGTTAGGTCCTCCTTATATAAATAGCTACAACATGAGATCCTGATGGACCAACCTATTAGAATCCAGTAAACATTCCTCAATAGATTTCTATTAATATTTAAATAGATTACATTTGAGGGCTAAATTTAGTGTCATGTACTTAAAGGGACACTATCAGTGCAGTAGTTTGTTATTTCAGAGATAAAAGCGTATTTATACACTTCCAGCATCACATCATGAAGGCTATTTAAATTTCAGTATCATTTCACTATTTTAGGCTACGTCTGCAGATATGGAATATCATTCAGTTTAACAATTGGCATTTCAAGATAATTGTTTGTGGACTGGGTGAAACATCATTGAAGCTGATGTGCCAAGCTAGGGCTATGTTTATAATGGCAACTTAAACAAAACTTATCTTTCAGAGGTGTTAAAGAAACACACACACACACACACACACACACCCCAAAAGACAAAAGTTTTGCTGACAACAAGCACCAGTGCATACACTACACTGTCAACAGGAGCGCTCCCCTGCGGACAAAGCTAATGCCACCCATTGGAGGTGGAAGATTTTTGTCAGCAGGAGAGCTGACAAACAGTGGCTATGCTGTACGCCTTTTAGCACCATGAGTGTAAAAGCTGTGTAGTGTAGACATAGTCTAGAACCCAACAGTTATATACATCACATGGGTTCAGGATGGTGAAACTGTATTTGCATAGAATAAAATGTTGAAAGAAATCAAATATGATGTTCTGTTGGGGCATCCAAATGAATGGAATACAAGGCTTCCAAAACTTTTTAGATCGATAAATAAACTAGTATATTTTTCAGGTCTACAAATTGTTTAGTAAAGAAACCCACACACTCATTCACTCCCCTAAGCAGTTAGGTTTTTTAGGTTTTGCTCAACCAGGCACAGGGATACTTCATAGTCCGAGCAGAACAGAGCATTTTAGGATGAAAATTGCCATATAGCAACTTGGTTGTTACTAGAGTTGGCTGGAAATTTTCTGACAAGGTTTCTAACCCATGAAAAATGCAGTGTTTGGAAATTTAAACATTTTGTAGAAGTGTGTGGATTTCAACAAAATTTCATTTAGAGAAAAAAACTGATATGGAGCATGGTTTCACTTAACTGTGGATAAGTCAGTCACAGAGAGATGATCTTGGAGATGGCCCAGAACAGTTACATAGAGGGCTCTGAATATTAAAATGGAGACAACAATTGGACTGCATTTGAATGGAAGACCATTCAAAGAGCAGAGCATCAGAACGATATGCCCACAGCTACGTGAGATGCCGAGAAGGCAGTTGCAGTGGTCTATACCTCTTGGAGCTGTTTCAGGATGTGACCTTGATTCCTAGATAAGAGCTGGAAACCGAAACTGGAATCCTGAATTCCTGGATTACTATAACTAGACCAACTTCTGATACAATTAAGCACAGTCTATTGGAAGTGGGTACTTTTCACAGCTGCAGATATTTGGGCATCCAAATATACTGAGGAGTGTAATTTAAGGCAGAAATTATACAGTTTGACTAAAGAAACACAACCAGAAGAGTTGAGACTATTTCAAACTCATAGAGTGAAGATGTTCACTTGTTTGGCACCAGTGGCCAAGTGAGCTCCCATCCTCTGCAACATGTACTTGGCAAAGGGGTTATCAATTTTTCTTCTAGAAGCAAACTTCTCTACTGTTAGTGCCACTTCCAGATAAGATTACTATGATGTCTGTATGAAGCTACAGTAGACTCCCGATTATCCGGGCGCGGGTTAACCAGGCTGCGGATTAACCGGGATGTCTAAAGGGGTCGGTAGGGGAAGCCCCAAAGCGGCGGCGGGCTCAACCTTAGCCTGCCGCTGCTCTGGGGCTTCTCCCACTGGCTCCTTACGAGCTGGGGTCTCAGCCTGCTCCCAGCCTGGGTGTAGGAAACCCAGGCTGGCAGCGGGCGGAGACCCCGGCTGGCAGGAGCCTGGGGGGAAAATCCAAAGCGGCAGCAGGTTGAGTGCTGAACCCGCCGCCGCTTTGGGCTCTCTCCCCAGGCTCCAGCCACCTGCCCCACTCAGCTCCCGCTGACAGCCTGGGTGCAGGGAACCCAGGCTGACAGCGGGAGCTGACTGGGGCAGGAGGCAGGACCCCGGCTGGCAAGGGGCCAGTGGGGTTCCCCCGCTGGCCCCTTGCCAGCTGGGGTCTCAGCCTGCAGTCAGCCTGGATGTAGGAAGCCCAGGCTGGCAGCGGGAGCTGAGACCCCGGCTAGCAGGAGCCTGCAGGGAAACTCTAAAGCAGCAGCAGGCTCAGAGCTTGGCCGCTGCCGCCGCTTCTCAGCCCACTGCTGCTTTAGACTTTCCCCGCAGGCTCCTGTCAGCGGCGGGGGGGGGGGGGGGGTCTCAGCTCCCGCTGCCAGCCTGGGCTTCCTACACCCAGGCTGGCAGCGGGATCTGACTGGGGCAGGCAGCAGGACCCCGGCTGGCAGGAGCCTGGGGAGAGAGCCCAAAGCAGGGGCGGGCGGAGCAGTCAGCCTGCCGCCGCTTTGGGGTTTCCCCCGGTGGATCCCTTGCCAGCCAGGGTCTCAACTTGCTGACAGCCTGGGTATCCCTAGCGGAAGCTGACTGGGGCAGGTGGTGGGACCACCACCATCCCCCCCCCCCCCCCCGACCCCAGGGCGGCTGGCAGAAAGCCGCCCCCCCCCCCCCCCGGACGCTTGATTATCCGGGATTTTATTAACCGGGATTAAGGTTTTCCCGATCATCCCGGATAATCGGGAGTCTACTGTATAGCCAAAGACCATTTAGAAACTAGCTAGTGCAAGAAGTGTGTCAGCTCACTTGCCTAATAGTGCTTCTCACAAGAAGCACTTTACACCTGGTCCAACACAGCCGAATTCTGTTCTTCTTGACAGCGCACTGAAAAATCCATTCTCTTAGACCTTCAGAAAGGAGAGATGGGTTAGGGAGGATATAAGTGCCTTTCAAGGAGGCAGAATTTATTAGCTCTGAGGGAGGAGGTGGACAAAGAAGAGTTTGTTATTGATATTGGTTTGTTTTGCAGGTGTATTTTATAAGTGTATAAACATTTTTAATTTCAAGATTAATCCAATATCTTGTTTTTTTCACCAACACCTTAGCCTGTACTGAGAAACAGGACATATAGATAGCATGAGGCAGTAGTGCTGCATTTTAACAACTAATCCCTCTGCAAAGAAGGAACAATTGCATTCTGCATTGGGAGAAGCTTATAGATGCATTTTGAGGGTTGTCCCAAGAAAAATGATCTGCAGTAGTTTAGTAAGTTAAAAAATAAAAGCTAAGATTTTCAACATTTATGCTGTGGATGTTTTTGTACTGCACTCTACTTTTATAGAAATTAGTCTAATCAATGTTCCTGTTGTACACTAGCACAATGTTGTATTGCATGAGTTTCCAGTCCTACAGGCAAATTTTGTATCCAAAATAAAATAGTTCTAACTGAAATTTGGAAAGAGAATTCAAGTTCACAGGAGAATCTAGACCCTGTTTTAAATAAAAGAAAGTACATCTAAATTTTCACCCTAAACTACACAAAACTATTCCTTTAAGTAAGTTTCACTTGTCAAATGCAATAGCAAGTATAAACAAAAACACACATTGTCTCTATTTGCTGCATATTGATAGTTTTAATTGTAAAAATGTAAAATCTTATGCTGTTCAACAGAAAATTATTAACTTTTCACACTTTGAAAACATCTACTCTGTTGTTCTCCTTGCTAATTCAGGAAAGTCAAGTGGTGTGCTACCTGCAAACTGAACTGTTTGGCTTTGTTTTTAAATACTGGTGCTGTGGCTTAGCCCTCCAAACAAAACAAAACAAAATTCTTCTGCCCTTCAGGGGCTTCTCTTCAGCCCACCCTCTGTGTCCTGTTTTCAGCACCTTTCTGTGCTATCTTGGAGAGTGTTTCCCCTGCTCCTGTAAATAGCACTCACCCCCCAGGCTGGTTCCCCCTGAGGATGTAGCCACTCACCAATCCTGGCTCAGGGCCTCCCACCAGAGCCTACCCACTCCCTGTGGTTCCACTCACCAGACTGATCTCTCTCAGCCCTTCTATGAAGCCTTGGTGGCCATTAAGCTTTCACCTGCCATGCTTGGTTCTACCCTCTGAGGCTAGGAGGCAGATAATTAATTATGGCACAGGTGGGATTGGTTCAATATCCCTTTATAGGGGGTCAGTTACCAGTCACCTAACCAGCCTCTGGCAAATCAATCTAAACAGTGATGATTTCTTTTACCTGTGAGGAATAGTCTCTTTCCTGTCTCCAGGTTGCCACAGAAAAGTAATTAAATTTTTTTGAAAGCTATCTGGTGTGATTACAACTGTTCAACAGTACAAAATGGCTGACCAGGACACTCAAAATACAAATAATTGCCTCTCTTTTGATCAATGGACAGATGAAACTTAACAAATCATTCAGATAACTATAAATTAAGATTTTTAGAAGGCCAATGACCAGACTGTGGCACATTTCCCTACACACTTTCAGAATTTGCAGTATCTAACAGACACCTAGCAGCCACTAGCCAGAGGACTAAATCCGACTTGCCTATCTCTCAGAACCCACTTCCAGCTGCTGGGAATGGAGTGAGTGCCAGGATTCTTCTCAAGGCTCTTCCCCATATCCTGTTGGGAGGCTTCATCTTTTATGTCAGTCTGTCTAGTGGGTGGGATAAGTATGAAGCTCTCTTAACCCTATCTGGCTGCAGGGAAGAAAAAAGACCTCTATCGCTACACCCCAGTCTGTGAGCCTCCTAACTCATGTGGGACAATGGGACTCCACTACTGTACTTGGGCCTTTCATTTTTCTGGCGCTCCTCCCCCATGAATACTTCAGTATTAGGCTAGCAGATTTATTTGGGCATAAGCTTTCGTGGGTAAAAAAACCCACTTCTTCAGATGCATGGAGTGAAAATTACAGAGGACGGCATTATATACTGACACATGAAGAGAAAGGAGTTACCTCGTAAGTGGGGAGCCACAAAAGCTTATGCCCAAATAAATCTGTTAATCTTTAAGGGGCTACCGGACTCCTTGTTGTTTTTGTAGATACAGACTAAGACAGCTACCCCCTGATACTCAGTACTACCTTTCACTTCTGCTTCTGCCCTCTAAGAGGGGACAACAAAGTTAAAAGTGACAAGATTTTTTGACTGCTGTCATCGGGCTCTAAATAGCAGCAGGGAATTTCAGGGTAATTCTTCTGCTGCTTGGCAAAGATATGAGCAGTAGAAGACCCTGGAGTTGTCTGACTGCAGAAATAAGAAGACGGTACTGTCTTGGTTCACACTTGGATTATCATTGCAATCAAAAGGGCTAGAAACTTTTGTTTTTAAATGAACACCTAAAATTCTGCCAAAAAGTGGTGGTGTAACCTCTTCGCTCTTTAGGGGAAAGCATGCAATCAAATCTTTTTCTTAATCTTGGTGACATTTTTCCAAATAACAGACTGAAAAACATCAAAATAATGTTGATTAATAATGGAACAATGTGAAAAGAAAGAATCCTCCTATTTTGTGCAGCAGCAGTGAAGATAACCAGATCTAATCTAAGGATATTTAAGCACTGCTATAAGCAATATATGACTCATAACATGCCTGTCATCGAAAACTGTTTAAAATACAGCCTGGGTTAAATAAACAAAGACTGATCATGACTGTAAGCAGCAGTATTCAGCTGGGTTAAGTTGCTGCATGGCCAAAGGTCTTGTTGGATGAATATTCAAACAATGCATTTAGCCCCATGACCTTGGACTCTGTTAAAGAAAATTCCATGAGACCTCAGGGGTCTGATCTTCCATGACCTCCCTGGAAGGGAAGTTTGAGAACAATTTTTTGAAAGAACAATATGAATATACCAGGCCTGCACAACTCGGAAAGCAGCGAGGGCCATATTACTGCAAAAAAACCAGCTGCGGGGCAAAAAGCCTGCCCTCGCCTCACCCCCATCTGCTTCCCCCCACACCCCCACTTGGCTTGCCCCATCCCTACTCACCCTGCGCGGGCCACACACTGAGCCCATGCGGGCTGCATGTGGCCCGCGGGCCGCATGTTGCGCAGGACTGGAATGGACAGTAAGGGAAGCTGAAAAGTTTTAAAATTAGAAGAAAAGTTTTAAAATTATTAAAACTGGAAAACATCGAGGGAGAAACTTCAATAAACATGAAATCACAGTATGTTTGAGGGGGAGAGAGAGAAACAATTACAGAATCAAAATAAAGCCCATTATGTGTGCCCCATTAGGAAAACTTGTTAACCCTAGATGTAAAATGCCATGCAGATGACAGACTCATGCTGCAGTAACCTAAATGGAGATCAATGTATATTACAAAATGTGTATACTACTCTTTAGGATATATGTTTTACAGCGGGGCTTGGGAAAAAATTAAACTCAGTTGTGTTCCTAAAATAAAAGGTGCTACAGAAATGCAAGACGAGAACAGGCACAATTTCCTTCACTGCTACAAAGCTCAAACTGTGACAAGTCTTAGTTAAGAACAATGACAGAAACACATGTTACGAGTGCTTGAAGTAGATCTCCCTTGCTAGTGTTTCTCTGTACTAGAAGTCTCCTTGATACTGCACTTACCTTTTTCTTATAACCATGGATACAATCTTTGCAAACACAGTACTGGGAATCTGGTGACCGACCACAAGAACAGTTCATTGACCAGTTTTTTCAGTATGAAGATTTTGGATCTCAGAGGAAATCTAGACAAACTTATAGAGCAGGGGTTGACAACCTTTCAGAAGTGGTCTGCAGAGTCTTCATTTATTCACTCTAATTTACGGCTGTGTGTGCCAATAATCTATTTTAATGTTTTTAGAAGGCCCCTTTCTAGAAGTATATAATATTTAACTAAAGTATTGTTGTATGTAAAGTAAATAAGATTTTTAAAATGTTTAAGAAGCTTCATTTAAAATTCAATTAAAATGCAGAGCCCCTCAGACCAATGGCCAGGACTCAGGCAGCATGAGTGCCACAGAAAATCAGCTTGCGTGCCACCTTTGGCATGCATGCCATAGGTTGGCTACCCTTGTTATACAGAGTGATGAGGAGCCACCTGTGGTCATATTCATATTAATGATCAGAGGAAGTCTAATACAGAAAAAAGGGAGAAACTGAGGTTGAGAACACAGAAAGCTAAATGACTTCTTTGCATCAGGTCTTTGCCACAGGGAAAGTTGGCAAGGAGAACAATGACAAAATTATTCTTTTTAAATAATAAAGATAGTATACAAGCAGACTCCTTGAACAAGTATGTAATATTGGGTAGTACTCTGCACTTAACATCCTACAGCTGGCCTGTAACAGCTGATTTGGGCTCATGGGGCTCAGGCTAAGAGGCTGTTTAACTGCAGTGTAGACATTCAGACTCAGGCTGGCGTTCAGGCTCTAGGACCCTGTGAGGTGTGAGAGTCCCAGAGATCAGGCTGCAGCCTTAGCCAGAACACCTATACTGTTAAACAGCTCCTCAGTCGGAGCCCCACGAGCCAGAGACAGCTGGCACAACCAGCCATGGGTTTTTAATTGCAGTGTAGACATACCCTTAAAGAACAGGACCAGACGGTATGCAATCAGGAGTTCTGAAAAATGTAGGAATAAGTGACTGAGCTGCAAACACAGATATGATTAAAACAAAACTACGGTATTGGAGCACTGGAGCTCAGTAAGCACCGGTTAGATCTTGGAAATAAAAGGCCAGTGTAAGACCTCCTTACGTATCTGGAGAATTGGCTAGAGCCAATTCATAACTGAATAATAAAGCAACCAAATGAATGCGATACAAAGTGGACACACTAACACAGCAGTAATAGAAAATCATGCTTCTAATTTACTAGAATTCCTTCTTAGGTTTTTGAACAGCACCCTTCACTTCAGTACGTAGGCACTTCCCAGGTAAATTGTATCTGCATAGTGGGGTCCTTCCCACTCTATACTTAACTAAAGGGTACTGGCAGACCCCCCTTCCTGAAGACGCAAAGGAGAAGACTGCTTTCTCCACTCCAGAGGGACTGTTTCAATATACAGTCCTTCCATTCAGTCTACATGGGGCCCCAGCTACCTTTCAGCGCCTTATGGATAAGCTATTGCGCCCCCATGCAAGTTATGCTACCTGGATGATGTGGTTATTCATACCTCAGACTGGGAAACCCACCTGGAGAAGGTAGAAGCTGTCCTAGATACCCTAAGGCGTGCTGGTCTTACTGCAAACCCTGCTAAGTGTCCCATAGGACTAACGGAGGCTAGGTATCTGGGCTACATTGTAGGACGAGGCGTAGTGAAGCCTCAACTCAACAAACTAGAGGCCATCCAAAACTGGCCTCGACCGGTTCGCAAGAAACAAGTCCGGGCATTTCTGGGGGTAGTGGGGTACTATCAACGCTTTATTCCCCATTTTGCCACTAGGGAAAGTGCCCTGACTGAGCTCATAAAAGCTCAGGGACATGAGATGGTACGATGGACAGACACAGCAGAGAGGGCATTTACAGATCTGTGGACAGCCCTTTGCAGTTACCCTGTACTTGTAGCCCCAGACTTCACTAAGGAGTTCATTTTATAGACAGACGCATCCAAAGTAGGACTAGGGGCTGTCCTATCCCAGATGGTCAGGGAAGAAGAACATCCAATCCTTTATCTCAGTAGAAAACTCCTCCCAACGGAACAGAAGTATGCTGTGGTTGAGAGGGAATGCCTTGCTGTTAAGTGGGCCATGGAAACACTGAGATACTACCTGCTAGGAAGACAGTTTACCCTCGTGACTGATCATGCCCCTCTTCAGTGGATGCAGCGGAACAAGGAGAAAAATGCAAAAGGTGAGAAGATGATTTTTATCCCTCCAACCCTTCCAGTTCTGCATACAGCACAGAGCCAGAAGTCGTCATGGCAATGCAGTTGGCTTATCACGGGTGCACTGTATGTCGACCCAAATTGCCCAACTCCTTGGTGTTGAGCAGGGGGGAGGGATATGTGATGGAGTCAGACCAGAAGGGTATAGGAGAGTGCTGGAAGGGAAGTATATCAGCCTCAGGATGAACAGGTCCCTGTTCCCTGGATAGCCAAGCAAAGGCTACTCCAGGCTAATCAAGACACCTGAAGCCAATTAAGAAGCTTCTAGAAAGGAGCAGAAACAGCTAGCCTGATTGGAACACCTGAAGCCAATCAGGGGCTGGCTGAAACCAGTTAAAAACCCTCCCAGTTAGTCAGGTGGGTGTGGATGTCAGGAGTGGTGGAAGGAAGTTGTGCTGTTGGTGAGACTGAGTGATAGACAACATATATGCAAGGAAGGAGACTGAGGTAAAGGTGAAGTGGAGTGTGAAGAAGCAGGGACAGCTGTGGGGAAGTAGCCCAGGGAATTGTATTGTGTTTGGTGGCTAAAAAGTCAGCCATCTTAACTAATACCATTAGGGTCCCTGGGCTGGAGCCTGGAGTAGAGGGTGGGCCCAGGCTCCTCCCTTTCTACCTCCCCTAACTAATCACTGAAATTGGTAGACAACAGAGACTGTGCCAGGAAGAATAGTTTCTCCTCACTGGCTTATGATGAAAATGGCTCAATAGGCTGTGACCTGGTCTCTAAAGAGAGAAGGGGGGTCACAGTGAGACTCTGAGGCTAGCACAAACCGCCTGGAAGCACGGAACCCACGGGGACAAGGCCAAAGCTTTGCCACAATATGTACTTAAAAGTGGTCGAGCAATGGCTCAGGTGGCTCCCCTGTGACTTATGCTAGAAGTGCTTAAACTCCAAGTTAGTCCATGTCTCCCTGGGAGATCACTCCATAACCAGTGAGTTAAGAACACTGTTTCCAGCTCTCGGTACAAAGTGTATTTTATCCTAGAGAAGTGAAGCTGTATTAGAGATTCATTGATGAAAGTGTGGCCAAAAATATAGCTTGGTCCTAATTCACTGGTGGTTTCAAACTGGTGCTGGAAACCAATTGAGAGCCTAGCAGGAAACTGAAGACAAGGAATAATGTGCATATTATATCTGATCTACCCTAATAGTTGTCTCTGTGCTTCCCTGGAATACTGTGTGTCACCAGTTTAATATGTTCTGAACCACCATATTAGAACAGAAGCCAGTGATCACAACCAGGCTGAAAGTATCATGTTCTGAAGGGGAGTGGGAAGGAAGACACTAGAAGGAAGCTAGTTTAAACTAAGCACTTGCTGAATGCCCCCTCCTAGCCTGGCTAATGCAGACATTTAAGCAGATACTGCTGAAGTAGGTGGAATTTTAATGATTTCATTTGCAATTCACCAGTAACAAAGCCAAACAAAACAAAAGTAATTGCAAGAGATACCACATGCCCTTTCAATTACCTATATTTACACACTAATGTATATAAATTAACAAAGTAATGCAATTGGTTCATGGCCAGTCATTACATCTTCAGGATTTCCAACAGAACATTCACACATATGAACTAAGCAGGAAAAAAAGGCAAAGAATGAGAAAGTCCTCTTACTGCTAGCATTTTGACTATTATTAATTATATCAAATGTAATTTTAAAGCTACATTAAGAGAACACTAATGTTACATGATTAAGCACTCTAAAGTCAGGATATGCTGTTGAAGTTAGATGTTCAACCTTCATGCTGATCTCAATCATTATGAGTCAATCTTTAATTACATGGTCACATTGAATTTGTCAAATAAAAGATTATACTTTTTACCTACAACTTTAAATATTTAGGTATAGCATCTTGTACTAGTGGAATACAGAGTATTACAGAGACAACTAGAATCTATGAAAGGCATTTGCAAAAGGTACGTAGTAAAACCAGTGACAAAGGGTCCTGTGGCACTTTAAAGACTAACTAAAGTTGTCATGAGTGTAAAGTGCCTTGGAGTTGCTGTTTTACCTGTTAGGGATTAACTGAACAGGAGAGGAGGGTGACGTAAGAGCTCCTGTTCCTCGAGACACAGGGGGAGAATTTAGTTTCAGTTTAGTTCGTCCCCAGGCTTTTGGGCTGACTCCACCTTTTTCCAGCTATGGAAACTCATCTCTTCCTTTTTCTTCATGTATTCATAAGTTAGATGAACAGTAAGTGGAACTATTGATTGCATATGCTTTGTATTTGATCTCTGGTGTCCTTACCCTGTAGAATTTATCAGAGAGAGAGAGAGAAATCCCCGGGGGGAGGAGGCTAAGTTATGCAAGGAAACTCAGGTTAGAAAGCTTTATACCTGTGAAGTTGTATTAGTTGTATGCTTTTTCTTTTCTTTAATAAACCTTTTTTTTTGTATAAGAAGTGTCTGATAATTCTAATAAAGGGATCCTAGCTTAGGATCGGGCAGCTCATGGTTAGTGAGGTCTGTGTGTTTAAATCTCTCTCCTTGGTAGTAACGAGATAGCGGGGGGGGGAGAGGGGAAGGAGTTGTGGCTCAAAGCCTGAGTTCTTTTCTCTCTCAAGTGGCTTAAGGGGGGGGGGGGCGTCAAGGTGCCCCACCCCACAGTCTTGGGGTAATCACTGAGTGGTGGCAGCTGGGTCCCAATCCCCATTCTGGAGGAGTTTGGGTTTTGGGGGGGAAAAAGATTTAACTTAGGCTGGAAAAGTAGCTTACAGTTAAGGGTCTGCAGCATAAGAGACCCCCCACTTTTACCCTAGAGTTTAGAGTGAGGGGAAGATTCTCTTACAAAAGTATTGAAGCATAAGCTTTCGTGGGCTAATACCCACTTCGTAAAACCAGTTACCCAACATTTTTTGCATATTGAATCTTCACTAGTACTGTCACAATCATTAACATACATAGCCAACTAACTCTGCAGCTAAATTACCTTCATAGTGAATGCTTTAATTAACCAATTTGTGCCCAAGGAAGGCTGAACTGTGGTCAAAGAGGATTATAATTCCTATTTTATAGTACTATTGCATCAGAAGTTTTGAAGCCAGCCTAATAAACCTAAGTTAATGACTTTGAGAGAAAATTCGCACTTTGAGCCTCCTTGAATGTGCAGTCAGTAGTGAGTTTCCATTTTTATACATCTTTCATACATACCACTGAGCTGCCAAAACTCAACTGTGAGACACAGTGTGTAACAAAGTCTGCCAAATGAGGGACATACAAAAAAGTATTCATGCAAGAAACTCAAAATTATGTGGGATTCACTCCTTGAGTTTAAGTAATTTTTATAACCTCAGTTACAAGGACCTTTATTTCTGATGCAAATAATTTTCAACATTAAAAGTGAGAGGACACCACATTTATGCAGAAAACAGATAGACTAAAATGGGTGATGTCTCTTGAAATGAGGGACAATTGAGAGAGATGCTTCCAGACAAATAAGATTAAAAGGCAAAAATTTAGCACTTAAAGATGGTGTTTTTATGTGAATTTTTGATAGTCCCATAGACTTTCAGTCTATGAGGTCCAGGAAGGTATTACTATATTCACTCATTATCATAATTCTGTCATCCAGATTATATTCGGTTTTTCCCTCTACAGTTGCTATTTTCAAACAGTTAACTAAAGATAAGAATAATTTCAGTTATGTGAAATTATTCTTATCTTTAGTTAACTGTTTGAAAACAACAACTGTAGAGGGAAAAACAGAATATAATCTGTTTTTATATAAAAGTTATGGAAGGGGACAAAAAGATGGTCCCTGCCCCAGTGATCTCACAATCTTGTTTTATAGAATCCCACAGGGTTTATACTCGTTATAGAATTTGCTACACAAAACACAAAGAAAACACAATCCTTGCTCTTAGAACCTGCAGTTGAAGATCCCATTCCTGCAAACACTTCAGTGCATGCTTAGCTTTATTCATGGGAGGAATGTTATGCACATGTTGAAGAGTTTGCAGGATCGGAGTCTAAATAAAGACAAGTCTTAACAGATGGATAAAAGAAAAGGGATTGGAATAGTGAAAGAAGGACAAGACTTACAAGATTTGTGTGGCTGCTTAAAGAGTAATGTAACTATCTCACTAAGTTTGTAAACTGTGATTTTGGCAAGGGATTGTTTTGTTTAAGCTAAAGTTTATTTATATTATAAAAACTTAAAATACTTTTGTGGACACATACTAGTATTGGAATGGGTGGGAGAGGAAAGGGGGATGGGTAAAGGCTGTAGGGAGCTGATGGGAGATAGGAATAAATGTAGGAAAAGGATAGGGCAGAATAAGAGTGTTGCGGTCAGGGAGATGAAATGTGCAGTGGTAAGAGAAGGCAGGATGAAGATAATATAATCACATGTAGTATAAAAATGACAGAGTATCCAGATTCCAAATTTTAGGACTAAGTGGACTAATTCCATAAGGCTGCAAAAGGTCCCTCTGAATCTTGGAAGTAGAAGAGGAGGAGCAGAAATACCCTGACTTACTCTTACATGCCCAGCTGTACCTCGTGCTGCCTGTTGCAAAGAAAGAGCCTTGAGGGTCTGAAGCAATCAACTGGGAACTCAGCCACCAAAAAATAAAATAGAAGAGCAAAGAAGGGGAATGTGGTGGTTGTGAAGGGGAATTCTGAGTCAAACAACCAGGCCAGACTCTACCTACTACTCGTATGTTACTAGGGTGGTCAGGTGCCCGGTTTTTGATCAGAAAGTCTGGGTGAAAAGGGGACTTGACAGTGTCCAGTCAGATCTACTGACCGGACACCCAATGTCCCGTTACTGACACCAGATCATCACCTGTGCCAGCCCCTACTCAGCCGGGGCTGCCTTCTACTTGCATTGGGCAGATGCAGCTCCCAGCCCTGGCTCTGCAGGTGAATCATTCCTGCCCCAAGCAGAGGGGAGGTGCGGGGAGAGGGGAAAAGCAGCAAGCAACAGAGGGTAGGGGGAAGAGGAGTGAACAGTGGTCCGGGCCTTGGGGGAAGGGATGAGGCAGTGACAGATGACCACGCACACACAATATACTAGGACTTTGGGTGGAATCTCAGCCCCTCCCCACCCTGACCTGCCAGGGTGAATCCAAAACCTGAAGAGATGGTTCAATGAGGGGGCAGCCACAGTTACTCATGGAGGTCTGAGAGCCCCGGACACCATGGGGGAGGCAGCTCTGCTCAGCATCCAGACCTGGCTCCTCAGAACAGGGAGAGACCCTGCCATGAGCCCCCGAGTCCCTGCAGACACACACCCCAGTGCTACCTCTGGCAGATTTTGCCCTTTGGGACCTCGGTGGCAGCAAGCGACTGACATCGGTATGCAGTGGTACAACCACGTGCTGCAAGTGGAATTGCACACCAGGTGTTTTTGCACCTTGGTTTCATTATTTCTGTGGGTGTGACAGAACCCATGCACACCCACTAAAGCTGCCCCTGGACTTACACTCTTAGCAGCAAGCTGTTCTCTCACGCCTCTAACTCTTTTTACTTGCTTTCCCCAAAGCCTGGTCACCACTTCAGTCTTCCAAGGATTCCGTTTGAACATACTCACTCTCATCTGCGTCCAGTCACATCCAGTGTGACACTGTGGCTCAAACCAGACCAGTGAGGGGTTATGCATCACTTTTCCTGCAACTCTGGGTGCCAGCTTGGCTCACAGCCCTAACACCAACAGCCAGCATACAAGTATGCAGGTCACCTCTTTGTTTTCCACCATCCAGTTTGCAGAGTGACCCCAACACCTTTCCATTCTCAAAATTCCCCAAAGCCATCTGCCAATGTGACAATCTGCTGAGGTTCCAAGAACTGCACATTACTGTGTTACCCTGCTCAGCCTGAGCAGATGAGAGTTTTGCTATTGCTAAGCTGTGTGGCAGTTCCTTGACACACTGGTTGTCTACTTTGCCAGCAAACTCTTCAGGACTCTGTTACCTGCAAGGCATAGCTTAGACTGGCAAACAGTGAACCCCAACTCCTGGGTTCCCCAGAGACATCTCTGTGCAGTGTCCAGCCCTCTCCTGTAGCATTCATGAAGTTATTAAGTTTGTTGCTCCTTTAAAGAGACAAATACACTACAGATCATTAATTTAACTGAAGTCTGACAAACACTCATTTAAATCACAGCACTGATTTGGCTTACAGTAAAAGTAAAACAAGTTTATTTAACAAAGGGAGATATACTTGGCAAGACTTAATCCTAAGGAATGAGGATAGAAATGATTACAAAACAACCAAAAATAAAAACACACTTCTAACAATAAAACTTAGTCTCCACAAATTACAATCTTTGCCTGCGCAGGTTTCTCACCTATAGTCAGTTCCTAGAGACTTCAGCCCCCTTAGTAAAGGGCCCAACAGTCTGTGATTTCAAGAGCTCTGGCCTCTTGAATACCCTTTAAGATGTATTCTTTGAAAAATAAGCCTAGACAAAGTTTTTGTCTCCTGTTGGGGTGTAGATGTCATGACATCTTGTTTCCCGCTTGTTAACTTGATAGCTTTGTTTACCTTGCATGATAGAGTACTTACATTGTTTTTGCCCGACCCCAGGCTGTTCAGAAAAGTAAATACACATTCTTTTGTCTAGGTCAGACTGGGCTTATGCATTGCTTGCCAAACACATTTTAAGAACATAATCCTATCACATATTTATAACTCTTAGTACACAGCCCTTACATACCTACACAAGAATATTAAATGATCAATGAGTTATTAATTTTCCAATGATGGGCATTGCATGTCACCTTTTGGGTCTATATCACGGCAATAGTATATTAGGTCTCACGAGAGTTGTTAACACAGAGCAGTGATGCACTAATGGCCAACCAAACAATCTCTGCGTAAAATAATAAATGGACACAAATCAGACATCAGGAATGGGAATTTACAAAAGCCAGTAGACCAGTATCTCCCTAGACCGTATAGCTAAGATGAAAGGAAAGGAGGGGGAGGGGAACAAAACAGGAAATAAACAGCTAAGCAAAGTAATCTTAAGGCTGAGGAATATAGATGTCCAATGATCCTGGATTAAGATTTTGCTTTAATGTGGGCAAGCTCTTTTGTCAGATCAATTGCATACACTATGTTGGAAGCCACACTTAACTTATTTTATAGAACTTTTCCACAAGAATGCAGACTTTCTGAGATCATTACTAAAGAGGGGGAAAGGCATGGAAAACCCTGTTGTCTACAAAACATACTTTGGAAGTTCATAACAAAACAGTGATAAATCATGAACAGCGCTAGTTTTAAATAGAACTGTGGAAGCACATACTTCAGCAAGTCAATTTGGTTCTTATTCTCTAGGGTGTGCGAGCCATATCTTCCAAATTCTGTTTAGTTTAACTTTAGCTATTCCCAGTTACCTAACTGTCCCCATTAGCTTGTAAATGTCAAGGTCAATCTGAGGTTAAAGTTCATTGCTCTGTAATATAAAATAGACACCTCTATGCATTGTCACACTTTTTCACTCTTTATACCTGCTGAAATTCTCAGTTCAAATCTCAGCTGAAAAGATCTTTTCTCCCTTTCATAGACCTTTGAATTTATTTTCCTCCACCCTGTACTGTTTCACTCCAATTTTATTTTTTGCCTCTGTAAAACATTTTGGATGATGCTTAGAATGAAAGTTATACAGAATGAAGCTGCCATTATACACCCAGAGTATAGTTATGTTGGGTGTTTAGGAACACTCTCTCCAAAAAAATACTTCATACCTCTTGAAAAAAGGTTCTCTACTGAATCTAGTACAAGGTCCCGGCCCACGTTTTCAAAGTTTGTAATGAGCTGAGGCTTGACTACCGCAGTGCTTCTTTTCCATCTCCTCAAGTTCAAAAATATGGGGACCAACAGGCTGGATGTATCAGTGCATAGCATCATAATATTTGTACAGGATCCCAGACACTTTGTGTTGCCAGCTATAAGAATTAATGACTAATGAAAGTACAATACACATCTTCATGATTTTGTATTAAAACTATAGACAAAGCACTTGCTGATGTTTTGCTCCTTGTGTCATGTTATCTTAGGGAATATACAATATTACAAAACATTAGCTAACATAGTCACATTCAGGAAAAAAATAAGTAAAACCAAGGATCAAAGTGATTGGTTGCCTTAGCAAAACAGGATGACAGGGGAAAGGGAAAAAAAATTTCCTATTTTTGATGGGGAAGAAATTTGTAGAGGAAAAGTTACTTAAACTCTAAATACAATATCTGTGTAGAAATGTGGTTATCATAATTCCATTCTTATTTACTTATCTGGTGTTGTTATGAAAAGTATATTATAATACAGACCCATACCTACTGGTTATACACAAGGCTGAAAACTGCATCTCTTCCTCCTCTCTGAAAACTACTTTTAGGCCCAGTTTGCTACTATTTTAACCAAGTGTGTAACCAGTTGATGGCATGTTTAATTCTGTTACATTGGAGGCTATTGGTGGCTGCATGTCTGATCTATGAGTGATCACAGACCTCGTTGAAGCTTATAGGTGCACTAGTCACCTTTCAATGAAGCTAAATGAGGGAGAAAATAAGTGTCCCTTTGTTTAGAGACAGTTGAAACAACAGAAGGCCCCACGTAAGTCACTGGACCCTATGGGAAGATCAGAACTGGAACTAAATTAGAGTTAATAAGAAGGGTTTCCCGGGGTAAGTGCAAACACAGGGGTTAGGGCACTGATTGATGAAGTTGTCTATGTGCCCATAGGCGCAGATTCCATAGGTGCTTCCCCAAGCAGGGATGGAGCATCCACAGGAAAGCTGAAAGTTGGCGTGATGGGTGTGGGGTGGAGGGGTGTGAAGTAGACAGGAGAAAGCCAGAGAACAGAGAGCATGGCCCTTGAAGGAAACCAAGAGATTCTTTGGGGCATGAGATTAGTTGGAAAGCAGGCTTGGATTTCTGAACAAGGAAACCATCACCTGATGTTTGATTCTTATTGTGTTCAGGGAAACAGTACTTTGTGTATATTCTTTGTAAATCAACAGGACTGCACCAAAGAAACATCCAACACACATAAATTTCTCCTTTTAACAGAAACAACCCAGCAAGGCTCCAAATATTGGCTAACCACTCAGACCAATGGGCAGCAATACACAGTAAGCAATCTTCAAGTTTGCCATCTGAGGCTGGCAAATGGTTGCATGCCTGTAAATAGTTCAAAACTCTTCCCCCCCCCCCCCCCTTGTCCTTGTGCAATGTAGATGGGATTTCCCAGCAAGTCATGGGCAACCAGATCTCATAGTCAGAGCCAAAGTTCACAGTCATGAGACAGGAGTCAAGAGTTGGCTGGGTCAGGATACCAGAAGGTAAGAAGCAGGAGACAAACTGGAGATCAGAACCATGAGTTGGGAACCTAAGTCAGGCTGATCAGGATACCAGAGAGTCAGAGATGGGACACAAAGAGGTTGGGAACCACAAGGCAGATGCTATGAATCAAGCCAAGGAAGCAGGAATAGGAGCCTCTAGTCTAACCACACCCATGAAATCCATTTGGACAGGTTTCCTTCCTCCTACCTGTGTGAGTGCATTATGAGGACATCACCAAGTGCAGGTGCAGGTCTGTGCCTGTTCTCCAGGTACCCTACCCCATGCTGAGAAGGTGAGAGAGAGCTGCCTAAATATTCCCATAATGTACTGGTACAAAGCCTGGTTAAGCAGCATGTTAGACCTTACCAGCACTTGCTGTGGCATGCAGGGTACATGACACTCCACATGGCAGTGAAAGGCATCAGCAAGAGGAGAAGCAGAGGGAAAGGCTCAGGCAGTGGGGAGCTGCCAGAGCCTTCCTCTCGCCAGAGCCTTTCCCAGCTGCCAGAGCCTTTCCCTGCACTAAGGAATGGCTCCAGCAGCTCCCTGGGGCAGAGAAAGACTCTGGGAGTTGGGAGCTGCCAGAGATTTTCCCTGCTGCCTTCCCCCTGCCAGAGCCGTTCCTTGCTGTTGGAGTCTTTCACTGCGATCGATCGGGAAAGGCTCTGGCAGCGCAACACTACACTGCTAAAAATAGCTGAGTAGACATGGGAGGCACTGCTTGGGTGTCTAGAGAGCCATGTGGATTATATGCCCTAAGGGTCTAGTGCAGGGGTGGGCAAACATTTTGGCCCAAGAGACACATCTGGCTGGAGAAATTTGCATGCAGGGCCATGGATGTAGGGTTGGGGCAGAGGGGCTTGGGGTGAGGGAGTGCGGGGAGTGGGAGGGTGGGGTGTGCAGGAAGGGGCTCAGGGCAAGGGGTTGGGGTGCAGGAGGGAGTATGGAGTGCGGGAGGGGGCTCAGGGCAAGGGGCTGGGTTGCAGGAGAGGTATGGCAGGAGGTTGGGGTGTGGGAAGGTGCAATGTGCAGCAGGGGGCTCAGAGCAGTGGGTTGGGATGCAGGAAGCCTGTGGGAGGGGATTCAGGGAAGGGGGTTGGGGGCTCAAGACAGGGGGTTGGGGTGCAGGAGAAGTTTGGGGTGGGGGCTCTGGCCCGGCACCGCTTACCCTGGAGCAGCTCTGGGGTGCCAGTGGCATGCAACGGGGCTCAAGCAGGCCGTTCACAGCCAGGGCCGGCGACAGGAATTTTGGGGCCCAGTATGCTGATCGTTTGTGGCCCCCCACCCCGGTCTCCCGCCGCCCGCGGGGCTCCCCTCGTCGCCCGTGGAGCCCCCCCCCCCCGCCAGTCTCCCACTGCCCGCGGTGCTCCACCCCCCCCCCCCGGTCTCCCGCCGCCCGCAGCCCCCCGCCACCCGGGAGCATCTGCTGTGCTCGCTGCTGCTGCTAATGCCGCTGGGCGGGGAGGAGGGAGCCTGGCAGCCCCCTCCCCAGGCAGAGGCAGGACACGCCCTGCTCCAGTCACACCCCCCTCCCCCCGCATGCACTCTCCCCCTCTGGCGGTGCAGAGCTGCCACGCGCTGGGGCTCCGCGTGGCCCGGCCGGGAGAAGCAAAGGGGGGCGGGGGGAGACTGCTGGGGGCCAGGGGAGGGGGCTGACTAGCACTGCAGCGGCTGCCCGGAGGCGCACCTTGCTGTGCAGGCCCGGCAACAAGGGGGTACAGCTGCGTACCGGGCCCCCCTTAAGTCCGGGGCCCGGTACAGCTGTACCCGTTGTACCACCCTGTCACCGGTCCTGTTCACAGCCAATGGGAGCTGCGGGGAGCAGTGCCTGCAGGCAAGGGCAATGCATGGAGCCCTCTGCCCTCCCCTCAGGGGCAGCAGGGACATGGTGCCGGCCACTTTCGGGAGCGGCGCAGAGCCTGCGGCACCACAGTTGTGGCAAACTCATGGGCCAGACCCAAAGCCCTGATAGGTCAGATCCAACCCGCGGACCGTAGTTTTCCCACCACTGTTCTAGCGTGTCTGTACCCTACTCCCCTAAGCAGCATCTCATGGTCTACACCGGTATTTATATCCACGCTAGGTGTGTATGCAGTGTCTATAGCAGGGATCGGCAACCTTGGCATGCGGCCCCCCAGGGTAAGTACCCTTGGCGGGCCCGGCCAGTTTGTTTACCTGCCGCATCTACAGGTTCAGCTGATCACGGTTCCCACTGGCCGCGGTTCACCGTTCCAGTCCAATGGGGGCTGCAGGAAACGGCACAGTGCTGGTCACCCTTCCCGCAGGCCCCATTGGACCAGAATGGCGAACAGCGGCCAGTGGGAGCCGCGATCGGCCGAACCTGCGCATGTGCCAGGTAAACAAACTGGCCGGGCCCACCAAGGGTGCTGACCCGGCGCGGGGAGTGGGGGGGAGGGGGGGGGACCGTGTGCCAAGGTTGCCGATCTCTGGTCCATAGTGTACACAGCAACATAAGTGTAGACATAACCTAAGATGCAAACACACAAACACAATCAAACCATGTTTCTTGTCAGATTTTAAAAATAAATAATAAATAATAATAATAATAATCACAAAATTAACCTGTAACGATCGCACAGTTGTACCATAGTGTTCAGTAGAACAGGGTCTTTCTTTGTGTCATAAGAATGTCAACCCCAATACACACACACACACATTAAAACAACCAAATGTACTTAACTTCCAAACAGGATGTTATTATGAGAGTTAAGTCTTTCCATACATACATGCTTTCAAAAGAAATTACATTCATTAGATTATGGTCCAAAGCTTGGCCAGAATTCATTTAAAACAATTTTTTTTAAAGCAGCTTTTCTTCATGGTGTAGGAAAGAACAAAAACATGTCACCAAAAATATTATGAAATTACTGAAAATTTGTTAATCTTCAAGCACCCATACACAATTTGATTTTCCTCTTGATCTTTAAACTTTCATATATCCTGTGAGCATCAGCTTTTCCCAGTCCTTAAAGTCACTGTAAAACTGATTGCATCTCTTCTAAAAACAAGAGAAGGTGAGAAATCTTGGATAGCATATCCAAAAAAGTCTATTGTGAATAAGCTCTTATGAGAACACAAATCTGAAAGATTTATTCGATAAATTAGAAGTACTACCTCCTACGGGAAACAAAAGACGTAACAGAATGAGAAACATTTCCTGTAAGAGAAATATTTTTAGCTCTTTCAGAGAGCGAGAAAGACAGGCAAATAAAATCTGAGGAGAACACTGCCGACTCATTTCTCATCAAATTACACTCAAAAAGGGGCAACTAAATTGAAGTAATCTTTTAGAGACAAAGAAGGCCAGTGCTGCAGACCACTGTTTAATACAATAATGGCTGAACACACACAGATAACTAGAAATTAAAAACTGAAAATAGCATAGGAAAAGTGGTTTGCAATATTTCAATCTCTCTCTTTTACAGCAATGTTTATGAAGGGTCAGTCAGTGTGACATCACTGTGGACCACATTCAACAAATCAGTTGCATGTTTTGGAGTTGCATGAGCTTTGTATGCAAATTCAAGATTATATTGTTTTAAATCAAATTTAACACATTTACCAACATGTACTTTACAGTTTTGGCACATATTCTCAGCTTCTGTACGAATGTGCTTTAATGAGTTGTTCACTTAAATCCTCATACACTGAGCTGACATTCAAGTGTACCCCCTTGTAACAGCCTAGGAAATTTATGTAAAACTTAATAGACAAGGTGGGTGAAGTAATATCTTTTATTGGACCAACTTCTGTTAGAGAGAGATACACACTTTCCAGCTCCACAGAGCTTCCCCAGACCTGAAAAAGAGCTCTGTGGATCTTGAAAATCTGTCTCTTTCACCAACAGAAGTTGGTCCAATAGACAAACTAGGTGAAGTAATATTTTCCTGAAACCAACACAGCTACAATCCTTAAAACATATGTAAAACTTACACATTTTGATTGATTTGATTATTTACTCCCTGTATCATGTACATTGAACAGTCCATTTGCTAAAACGTGATGCTAACACATGTAATCCTATCTTGACAGATGTTACAGGAACATCAAGACTCACTAACATTTGACTGGGTCTACCTTCACCATACAACGAGTTGGCTACACAAGGTAGTAGAGCTAAAATAAACTATTTTTTTCATTCTTAATTTCAGGTGTGTGATAACCAAGAAACAGATCACCTGATGGGGGACCCTGATTACCTGAAGGGGGTTGTAGGCTGGCCAGGAGGATCACATGGAGAGAACTAGGAGAAACTAGTCTCAGGGTCTAGTCCACAGGACTGTACTTTCCCAGGGTTGAGGGGTCTCAGACATGAGTCAGCACCTTGAGCATGTGCCTATAGATGCAGAACCAGAGATACATAGACAGATTTCCTAGCGGTTCTCAAACTTCCTGAGACTGCGACCCTGCTTTCTTCTCCGGTGGTGCGGCGCGGCCCTCGTATGTCTGCCAAAAAGCCGCCAAATTGAATACTTCTGCATTCAGTGACTATTTTCGGCGGACTTGCCGAGCGCTTCTGAGAGCGCTCGGTATGTCTGCTGAAAAGCCACTGAATGCGGAACTAATCAATTTGGCGGCCTTTCGGCGGCGGCAGGAGCTCGCAACCCCCCTGGGAGCGCTCGGCGACCCCCCGGGGGGGTCGCGACCCCCAATTTGAGAAACCCTGTCCTAGACTGTCACAAGGGCGTACACTTGAATGGAACATACACCTACCTTGCAGTAGATGCTGTAGATCAGGGGTCTGCAACCGCCTGCCCCGCTCAATCCGCCGCCGGTCTGCGGGTCCCTTCACCCAGGCCAGCAGCAGGCTGAGTGGGCTGGCAGCTGGGACCACAGAGTGGCAGCGGCCTGAGCGGCTCAGCTGCTGCCAGCCTTGGGCTCTGGTCACTGGCTCCTGCTAGCTGGGGTCTCAGCCACCAGCCCCGCTCAGCCCGCTGCCGGCCTGGGGTTTCCTTCACCGAGGCCGGCAGCAAGCTGAGTGGGGCCAGGTGGATGGTGGCTGGCAGTAGCATGCCATGGCACACAAGCCATAGGTTTCCGACCCCGATATAGACTTATAGAGAGACCTTCTAAAAAATGTTAAAATGCATTACTGGCATGCGAAGCCTTAAATTAGAGTGAATAAATGAAGACTCAGCACACCACTTCTGAAAAGTTGCCAACCACTGTTGTAGATAATGCAAGGAAAAGTTAAAGTCAAATGAAACAGCAGGTCAGGTATTTGCATTAATCATTGTTAAAGGAGAAAAAAATAGAAGAAAACCAATAATAATGGCTTTAAACTCCTGGTTCAGCTCCTAAACTCCTGGTTCAGTCCAAAAAGAATGTAATTCAGGAAGTGCACAAGTTACATTTCAAAATAGAAGCTCTGTTCCAACTACAACACACATCATTTATGTTCTAGGATATAATACTACACATTAAAGGGATCCCGGAAAAGTAAAACAAAAAAAATGTGGGCTTGTGCTTTTTTTCCACCAACTTTTTAATAATTGAGGAAAAACTGAAAAAAATGTGACAAGTGTTTGGTTTTTGCAGTTTTTTTTGTTTGTTTTTTTTACAATGGAAATTCAGGTCTTCCACACTGTGGCAACTGCAGAATGATTAATACTGTGGACACCACAAGAGACTGGAAGTTGAGGAGCTGGGGAAAGTCTCTTCAAATTGTTTAAATGTATTCATTGTTAATGTAACTCGCTGGTGAGCACAGACGGGGACTCTGTGGGTCTGGAGCACCCACACACAAAAATTGTGGATGCTCAGCACACACCAGCAGCCCCCTGGATCAGCTCCTCCCCCTTCCCCCTGCCCTCCCACCCACTGGTGGGGCCTGCCACAATCAGCTGTTCAGCAGCATGCAGGAGGTGCCGAGGGGGGAACGATGAAGAGCAGGGGCAGGAAGAGGCATGGTGATCTGGAGGGATAGTTGGAGTAGGGGTGGAGCGCACCCCAGGAACTGGGGAAGTCAGCACCTCTGCTGGGGAGCATGTAGTATGTTTCAGATTCCCTTCTGTGGTGACCTACAGAGGATATAAATTGCTACAGCAGCCACATAGGAAGCACTGCCTTTTCAGCTCTAACTGTGCTTGTAGCTCTAGAGATCCCCATGTGGCTACCAAGAGGGAGGATATCACATTAACACCTTTCTAATTCTAATGCCTGATGAAAACTTTGGAGAAAGAATGCCTTTGCTACAGATTCCATAACCCATCTTTGATTTTTCAAAATAAGAAAGCTGCAGAACATTTAAGACACAAACATATACCTTTCAGGCTTTCTTTATAAATGATCAAAGAATACAAAACAAGAATACTCCAGGCTCCTCTTTTTGCAGATCTATATATATAAAAGTCAAATGGTGTATGCGTGCGTGCATGTATGTATGGGTGTATGCTTACTCCTTCCACAACGTTTGAGCTAGAGACTTGAAATTTGGTACAGTTAGAGGCCTTAGGGTCCTAATCAGGATAAGAGTCGAAAATTTTTCAAATCTCACCTCTGACGCCCCCCAGGGGTGAAATTCTTTAAAGACCAATCACATCAGCTGGGCAGCTGCTGTTCTCTGTGACATAGTTATGATGTCATAATACCCCCTCCAACAGACACCTCACTTGCTCAGCTCTCTGCCCCTCCCCCCTCCAACGGACCCCGGAATCCCTCAGCTCTCTGCCCCCTCCCCCCTCCAATGGACCCCGGAATCCCTCAGCTCTCTGCCCCCTCCCCACCTCCAACGGACCCGAGTTGGGTTTGGTCGGAGGGTAAGTGAGGTAGGGGTGTCGGGTTTGGTCGGGGGGGTGAGGTGGGGGTGTCGGGTTTGGTTGGGGGGTAAGTGAGCCAGGGGTGTTGGGTTTGGTCTGGGGGGGTGGGAAGGTGTCGGGGTGGGTGAGGGGTGAGGTGTGGGGGTTGGGGTTGGTCAGGGGCTGTTGGGTTTGGTGGGGGGTAAGGTGGGGGTGTTGGGTTTGGTTGGGGAGGTGAGGGAGGGGGGTCAGGGTTGGTCGAGGGGTAAGTGAGGTGTGGGTGTCGGGTTTGTCTGTGGTGGTAGGTAGGTGTGTCGGGTTTGGTTGGGGGGGGAAGTGAGGTGGATGTGTCAGGTTTGGTCTACGGGGGATGAGGTGTGGGTGTTGGTCAGGGGGTGTTGGGGTTGGTAGGGGGGAGACATGGGGGTGTCGGGTTTGGTCGGGGGGGTGAAAATGTGAGTCGGGGTTGGTAAGTGAGGGGGGGGGTGTCGGGTTTGGTCGGGGGGGTGAGGTGCAAACTTATATTCACGTGAATAGCCCTTACTCACATGAGCTGTCCCATTGACTTCAGAGATACTATCCACATGAGGCCCCAAGGAAATGTACACCTGTATCATAAAAGTACCCCTCAATTCAATTACCAATAGCATTAAGTTCTAGAATGCTTTCTGATGAAGTATGATTTGCTCTTTTTCTATCCTGATACTTCTGTGCCCCATCCCAGTCAATGTAGTTTCTTAACTCCTGAGCACTAAGCTTAAAAATACCATTTGCTTACCCAGCAAGGTGAGTAAGAAATGCTAGCAAGTGAGAGGGCAGATAGGGGCTGCTGTCATCAATGTCTGGAGCACTGATTACAAGAATTAAGCTTATAAATATATTACATATATATACACACACACATATACACACACACACACTAGTGTAAAAGCCCATGGACACAGGCCAACGGTAACGGCTCGCGGCCCCCCACTCGCTCAGCCCTCTCCCCCCCTCAAGACCCCCCCACTCACTCAGCCCCCCTCCAAGGCCCCCCCCCCGCTCGCTCAGCCCCCCCCACCCCAAGGGCCCCCCCAGTCGCTCAGCCCCCTCTTCCCTTCCCCCCACTCCAAGGCCCCCCCTCGCTCAGCCTCCCTCCCCTCTCCCCACTCCAAGGGTCCCCCCCCCCCGCTCTCTCAGCCTCCCCTCCCCTCCAGGGCACCCCCCGCTCACTCAGCCCCGCCTTGCCTCCCCCCCCTCCAAGGGCCCCCCAGTCGCTCAGCCCCCCTTCCCTCCCCCCACTCCAAGGCCCCCCCTCACTCCGCCTCCCTCCCCTCCCCCCCACTCCAAGCCCCCCCGCTCACTCAGCTCTCTCCCTCTCCCCCGCTCCAACGGCCCCTCAACCCCTCGTCATGTGCCCGACAGCCCAGCCCGCTCCCTCCCATCCCCCCAGCAGCATGGGGAAGGTGGCCCGCTCCGACTAGAATGGGCGCAGCTGGCCGTGCCGTGCCCGGGCACCTCCGCCCCGCCGGCCCAGCGCCCCCTTCCCGCGCCCCACCCGGCGAGAGTCCCCTGCCTGCGCCTCCTGCGCCCAGCCACCCTCCAGCCCGAGCCCCCTGATCCAGACCCTACTTCCCTCTCAGCGGTGTACACGCGGCGGCCATGTTGTGCTGCCGAACTACATCTCCCAGCATGCCGTTCGTCCGGGCCATCTCTACTGCGCATGACAGCTTCACACAAACTTCCTTAGCCTTTTATTATATACGATATCCTCCATGTACAGTTTTAGCCTATGGCAGAGTTTTTAGCAGCTGAGTAAACTCTTATCCATTAGAACTTCCTTTTATCATCTGACATAACTATAGATGTGCTATAAGAGACATGATCATTTAGATTTTGTACCTTTTAAAGTTACAGTATTATAAATAAATTACCTCATGTTCACCCATTCAGATCATTCTACTCTGACACGTCAACCAGCTTATTTTGCCACTGTGATGGTGTTGCACTGTAAAAGCAGAATTCTTTATTTCCCAGCCTAGGGATAAGGCTTTAATTAATAAAGAATGGATATGAAATAATAGAAGCTTTACTAATGTATTCACTGGGAAGACTGCTTGCATACATTTTTTACAGCTACAGATTACAGTTATTGACATTGTTTAATTATTGCTGACTATATGGGTGAGTTATTAATGTTTGCACAGCACTTGCCAATATAAAGTGCTCTATAACTGCCAAGTATTACTATTGTATGGGAAGAATTTTCACATAACTCTGCCATCTTATTCACTTCAGTTGTCATATTAAAACTCCACGCCAACATGCTTATTAGATACAACATATCATATCTCTACATTTCCTGCATTGATCCGTAGCAAATGCTATGGCTACGATTGAAAGAAACTTTCATTCCAAGCCATGCAAGGGGCTTCACATAGACTGACCCTTGAACTCTCAGAGCTGTAGTAAGCCTCAGAAGAGTCTGCTCAGGGGGCCAGACGTATTTAAAAGGACTGGGGCCTACACTTGTATTTTGAACTTCAGAAAGCTTCCTCATCTCTTCCTTTGCACTGAAATTTTCATGCATATTGTCTCAGCTTTAAGGTGAATTACATTTTTAAAAGCATATAAAGTGTATCATTAAACACATGTGTATCTGTTTCTATAAAAATCTGCCCTTGCCAAATGACTTCCTCAAAGTGTAAGGGATTACTACTTATTAACATACTCATTTTCTTAACCTTATAAAATGATTGTTATAAATACAGAGTATTCACATTTCATGGAATAAAATAAAAACCTGGAAAAGAGCAGCATTGTAATGAACACCATATGAAACCATATTGAGTTTAAATTCACCTAAGGGTCCCATGTTGTAAAATTCCACATGGTAAAGAGCTGTAAGATAACTAATGAAGGAAAAAAGGTTTATTTATTTAACAATGCTAGATACACACCACCACTGTCAATCCCCCTTGCTCTTTAGTTTGTAGACTGAGGAACACATCCAGTGCTATACAGTTTCATCATACATTGCCTCCATCCTGCAAAGAACTCCATACAGACATCCCTTCAGCCATGCACACTGATTTCACTCAGGATTAGTGGGGATGCAAGGATCTACCTACGTAGAGCTCCTTGCAGGATGTAGGACCATGGGCTGCCTAAAGCCTGGACTAGATTAAGCAATCATCAAAAGAAAACCACACACCTTAATTATCCTAGAAAGTGTTATTTACCAGTTCTGAACTCATCATGACAGAGCACATGCATTCCTACCCTTAATTTATGCTGACATTAAAGTCCAGATCACCTTGTCCAGTGTTTCACCATGTGTGTTTCTTTGCTACTGTAGTACCATACATTTTCTTTGACATCTACTTAATATAACTTCTAAATGATTTAAAATATGTTTACATCTAGAAAATTCTGAATAACTTCCCATCAAAACTTTCAATGTTTCTATTTTCCGAACCATGCATAAAATCTCCAGTCTCCTTTACATCCAAGTGCACAGATTTTTGTCACCATACAGCATTGATAGATGTTGAGAGCTTTTATGTTTAGTGTTATACTTAGCTTTTACAATTATCTTCTCTTCCTCTTTCATGATAGTTTTCGCTTCATTTTGAACCACAACTCATACTCATATTAAGCATTTTACTTAAGAATTCTACATCAGTACTGGAATGATGGATGAGATGTCATTAACTGCTATAGAAATGGTTATAGATAATGGAAGAACAGGTAGCATCTTTTATTGGACCAATTTCTGTTGGTGACAGAGACAAGTTTTCCATCTTACACAAACCTCTTCTTCAGGAGTGGGAAATGTACCTTATATCTCTACTCTACCTTATTGTCCTTATGGAAGAAGATTACCTTCTAAACTGGAACCTTCTAATTGGAACTTGAATGCATCAAAAATATTAAACACAAATAGTTAACAAAATAAAAACTATGTACCAAAAATAGAAGGGAGAACTTGTGCCACATCTAAACTTAAGTACTTTATATCTTCAATTACAATCAACTAACAATGTCACATTATTTTAATAGCCTTGTCAACCAGCTATGATAACTACAGCACATAAGACATCAACTAAACCAATAAATATTTGCGTTGTTAAACTAGATTTGTTTTGGAATGCAGTGGCTCCTCATGTGGCTCAAACACATCTATATGGTCGGATAGACTGAGATCACTGGGTGTGCGCATTAAAAATAATGTGCCTATCTTGTTAGAAGCCATTACATATTCAAGTTTATGAGGTGTTAGAGTGGGAGGGGAGAGTTTTACATGCCCAATACAACTATATATGGAATTAATCTTAGAAACATCAAATACAAAAGTTTATCCTTCCAACAAAACAGATCAAGGAGTTTAACTTTAAAACCCTATATATCCTTTAAAGAAATATCTGTGGGAAAAAAGTGTTGTGTTTTTCTGAACGGTGCACAACACTTATAGCTACAGTTATCCATAAACATTTATAATCTACTGTGTGTGTGTGTGTGTGTGTGTGTGTGTGTGTGTGTGTGTGTGTGTGTGTGTGTGTGTGTGTGTGCCCGCCTGCGTGCTTGGTTCTTGTCTGTTTCTACTACAAACACGAAGAATAAAAGAATTACTAGGAACAGACTTCAGATGTTTTGACTGATCACAGATTTCAATTCTTAACGAGCATACCACAAGACTCATTTACACGTGGTCGTCCCCCGTCCCCCACCCAGCTTCCCCGGACTCAGCCCAGGCTGGAAACCCACCGTACAGCCACTGAAAACTCTCCTCCCAAGTGTTCTAGGTGCACTCTGCCGGCCAAACCTGTCAAGTGCTCTCCCATCCTCCCTGTCAGATCAAGGAAGGCACCTGCTACACTCAGCCATGGGATTCTCCACATTCACCCAACTCCTCCTGCGACCTCTAACAACAGCAGCGACAGAAGCCAAACGCCCCTAGGATCTGACTCACCCAAACTAGGAGCTCGTGGATAATAATTCAGCCACCTGGGACGAGAGAGATGAGCAGGGAGCCTTTCCCGAGACCTCACCCCCGTAGGACCGAGGGAGCCTGTCCTAGGGCAGAAGGGACCTGAGGAAGTTGGGGATCCCCGGGAGCCCCATCCCGAAGGGATGATCCATCCTGCCCCCTCTCTCGGCCCAGCTGATGGGGGGGGGGGGCTCTCGCGCGGAAGGGGAGTCCTACCTCGGATTTCCACACGATGTAGGAGGAGGGGTGGGTGCTGGGCGCCTGCTGCCCCTTCCTCTGCTGGAGCCACTTCCTCGGGGAGAAGATGCTGTTGGCGCCGGCGGGGGCGCTGAGGGCGGAGGCGGAGGGGGCGCGGGGCAGGAAGGGCAGCTCCCAGGCCGTGTGCCTCTTGCCCCGGGGGCTCGACTCGTACTCGAAGTGGAAGCTGCCCGAGGGGGACTTCTCCAGCGGGGTGCTGGGCGTGGAGAGCGAGCCGCAGAGCGGGCCGCCCGCCGGGCGCAGCAGGGCGCGGGAGGAGAAGGCGGCCAGGCACTCCGCCGAGGGGCCGCCCGCCGCCCGTGCCCGCGGCGCCCTGGCCGGGCCCTCCCCCTCCTCCCGGCTGTAGCCGCCGATGATGGCTGGGTCCAGGCTGCGGGTCTGGCGGAGCCTCCGCTTGGAGAGGCTCTTGGAGGAGGCGGCGGCCGGGGAGGAGCAGGAGAAGACGCTGTTGAGCAGGCTCTGGGCGGACATGGTGGCGGAGCGCTGCGGGGAATGGGTGGGGAGAGGTCCGGGGGTAGGAGCCTGGGGGGGGGGGGTCCTCCCCTCTCAGCCCGCCCCGCGGAGCGAGCCGCCGGCGACTCCCGGGCCCGGAGCGGGGCGGTCAGCGGGGGCCCACGCCGCGCGGGGCTGCTGCAGCTGTGGAGCCGGCGGGGGCCGGTCCCGGCGCGGCCAGCGGGAGGCTCATGCTGGCCGCAGGGCGCCCTGTGTGCGCTGGGGCTTCGCAGCAGCCGCGGTCACTGCGCCCGGGGAGGGAGGGGGGAGCGGGGTTAGCAAAGGGGAGGGAAAGAGGCAGCCGCCGCGGGAGCTTTTATCGCCGCGCTCTGGAGCCTGCCGGAGTCACTCCCCCCGCGGGATCGGCCCAGTCCCCTCCGTACGCGGCGGGAGGGGAGGGGAGGGCAGCCGAGGGTCCTGCCTCCCCCCGGCGCCCGCTCCCCGCAGCCCCGACCGCCTGATTGCAGCCTGGGGGACGCAACGGGGTGGGGGAGAGCCCAAGGCGGCTGCAACTTCCCCCGGCATGTGACCACCCGGGAAGTACATGGCCCCATGAAGAGGACCCTTCCCCCGTCGCTGCCTGCCTGAGCGGGGTTACTAGAGGGCCACTCGCCCTGGGGGCAAATGCCCCTCCCGGGGTGGTGTTTCGGTGGTTGTAGTCCCTTGCCCGCTATCCCACAGTTATTGGGTTTCATGGCAGGATGTTTACGCGTCGGAGCAGTGCTTGAGCCGACCCAGGATTTCATTACACGTGTTTTCCCTCTGCGGGATAACCACAGCTCGCGTCCTGCCTTCGATTGTTACGTGCAAGATGGTCATTGCTCCTAAGAGCCAGGGACTCACACAACGGCGAGACCAGGGCTGACAGAGCAGCAGGTGCTCTGCAAACTTGCACGCCGGCCACAGCCCCACAGCTGTTCCTGCCGGGGGTCCCGGGAGCGGGGTCCGCCCAGAGCCCCGGGGGGATGCCCACGGACTGGCGCAGAATGACGTTTGCGGTGTTGGATTTGTCACTTATCTTCGGCTGAACCTGCTGCTACCTAGGGAGGGTAAAATGAAGTATCTGTAAAGAACACTCGATTTAAACGTATTTCCCAGTATTGTGCTAGATTTTTATTATTTTTTTTTTGTATAGTGGAAAGTGCATTTGCTTCCAAAAGGTTTTGGTGGATGTTCAAAAACTTTTCATTTGGCCTTATTGTCTCAAATGGCTGGTTGGATAAAGCCCAGTAAATCATCCATATCAAATCACTGGGCACATTCCCATCTGATTATAATCTGTCATGAATACTACAGAGCATAATTTTGCAGAATACATCGGATATCTACCATTGATTCCCCTTGCTTATATAACTCCATTTCCATTATAGTGCTGTTTCTTCAGCCTGCTGTTTTCAGAGAAAGCCAAGGGCCTCAGGGAATGGCTACAGTAATAGGCAAAGTGCCTTCCATTTATATGGGTCAACTGGTGTAAATTAGTGTAAATCCTCTGTTTCCCCCTCCCCCCCCCCCACCCGTATCCAGAGGATTCTTCTATTTGGTTTAACCAATAAGAAAACCTACTCTATTGAGTTCAGACTCTGCTTCCTCTCTCTGACACTGTATAATAACAGCACTTAGAAGAGGCATCTGACAAGAGTCCATGGGGATTGCATGGTTAACGGTAGTAAGACTGGAATACTTGTAGCACCTTAGAGACTAGTTTATTTCATCATAAGCTTTCGTGAGCTATAGCTCACTTCATCCAAGGCATTATTATAGTAATAAAAAATAAAGACATATATGTGTTTTTCCACCTGGTTAATAGAAGCAAAAAAGGCCAGGTTCAATATATCTAGGTTCACTCTTGACAAATAACTAATCCAAACAAATAACTAACCCCACCCAAAACCCTAGGAAAACCAAACACTCCCTTCACAGGCAGGACTTCCCCACTCCCAAACACACACCCAGACTGTATACAAACAAGGGTGTCGTTATTAAGGGAAAGAGAACGCAGTCATTAGCTTGGAAGACCACAGCAACATAACTTAAATTGCTAGATACATACACGTATGCAAATCTATATATATAAAAGTCAAATGGTGTATGTGTGTATGTACGTGCACTTACTCCTTCCACACCGTTTGAGCTAGAGACTTGAAATTTGGTACAGTTAGAGGTCTTAGGGTCCTAATCAGGGTAAGAGTCGAACATTTTTCAAATCTCACCTCTGACGCGCCCCAGGGGTGAAATTCTTTAAAGGCCAATCACATCAGCTGGGCAGCTGCTGTTCTCTGTGACATAGTTATGATGTCATAATAAATCCCCTCCAACGGACCCCGCACTCGCTAAGCTCTCTGCCCCTACCCCCTCCAATGGACCCCGCACTCGCTCAGCTCTCTGCCCCCTCCCACCTCCAACGGACCCCGCACTCGCTCAGCTCTCTGCCCCCTCCAACGGACCCCAGACTCGCTCAGCTCTCTGCCCCCTCCAACGGACCCCGCACTCACTCAGCACTCTGCCCCCTCCCCACCTCCGACGGACCCGAGTTGGGTTTGTCAGAGGGTAAATGAGGTAGGGGTGTCGGGTTTGGTCGGGGGGTGAGGTGGGGGTGTCGGGTTTCGTCCGGGGGTGAGGTGGGGGTGTCGGGTTTGGTCAGGGGGGTAAGTGAGCCGGGGGTGTTGGGTTTGGTCTGGGGGGGTGGGAAGGTGAGGGGTGAGGTGTGGAGGTTGGGGTTGGTCAGGGGGTGTTGGGTTTGGTGGGGGGGTAAGGTGGGGGTGTTGGGTTTGTTTGGGGGGGTGAGGAGGGGGGTCGGGGTTGGTCGAGAGGTAAGTGAGATGTGGGTGTCGGGTTTGTTTGTGGTTGTAGGTAGGGGTGTCGGGTTTGGTCTACGGGGGGTGAGGTGTGGGTGTTGGTCAGGGGGTGTTGGTAGGGGGTAACGTGGGGGTGTTGGGTTTGGGTGGGGGGGTGAAAATGTGAGTCGGGGTTGGTCGAGGGGTAAGTGAGGTGGGGGTGTCGGGTTTGGTCAGGGGGGCGATGTGGGGTGTCAGGTTTGCTCTCTGCCCCCATCCAACGGACCCCGCACTCGCTCAGCTCTCTGCCCCCTCCCCGCCTCTGACTGACCCGAGCAACGTCGGGTGTTTTCGCTAGTACAGAGTAAAATACACTTCCCCTTCCACCAATCCATTTAATGCCCATCCCACCCACTAGTGAGAATGTTTCACAGGTATTAAAAGTGTCTGGACCATACCACCTCACTCATCCACAAAACCCCACTCATAGCTGAGATCAGGGATTAGTAGGAGAGAGTCTGAATATTTGGGTATGTCTTCACTACAGCAGTAGTTCGATTTCCTTTATGTCGATGTTGTGAACGCGACGGTATACAGTCGATGTTGTGTGTCTTCACTAGGCACAGCTAAGCACAGTAAGTCGACAGTGTCTGTCTGCAAAACTTTTGCAAGCGTCGACATGACGAGCGTTGCACTCTGGGTACCTATCCCACAGTTCCCTGTTCCCCCAGCAGGCACCATTTCGAGTGCTGCACTATGGGTAGGCATTTCCAAATTTCGCGCCCTTTTTCCGCGCCGCCCACCCCCATTCCGAGCGGTGCACTGTAGGTAGGCATCCCATAATTCGCGCCCTTTCTCCGCCGTGCTAACGCCATAGCATTGCAAGCATGGAGCCCGCTGACACCACGGCTGCAGTAATGGCCGTTGTGAGGACCTCGATCACGGTTGCTGAGTTCCTGCTGCACCGTCTGCAGAGGAGGAATGCGATCTGGGGAGAACTGCGCTTTCCGGAACCCGACGACAGTGAGGAGGAGATGGACGAGGACAGCGGGGACGACAGGGACACTGACGTGCACAGCGGGGACGACAGGGACACTGACGTGCACAGCGGGGACGACAGGGACACTGCCGTTTTTGCAAGTAGGGCGACTGACAATCTGTCAAAAATGGTGGCAATGGGGCAGGCTCATGCCATCGAACGCCGATTCTGGGCCAGGGAAACAAGCACAGACTGGTGGGACCGCATAGTGCTGCAGGTCTGGGATGACTCCCAGTGGCTCAGAAACTTCCGCATGCGAAAGGGCACGTTCCTGGAACTTTGTGACTTGCTGTCCCCGGCCCTCCGGCGCAGGAATACCAAAATGAGAGCGGCCCTTACAGTGGAGAAGCGAGTGGCGATAGCCCTCTGGAAGCTTGCAACGCCAGACAGCTACCGGTCAGTGGCGAATCAGTTTGGGGTGGGTAGGTCTACAGTGGGCTTTGCTGTGATGCAAGTAAGCAGGGCAATCGTCGAGCAGCTGCTACACCGGGTTATAAACCTCGGAAACCTGCAAGCCACAATAGATGGCTTTGCCGCCATAGGATTCCCTAACTGTGGTGGGGCTATAGATGGGACTCATATCCCTATCCTGGCACCGGACCACGAGGCCGCCGAGTACAGAAACCAGAAGGGATATTACTCAATGGTCATGCAAGCAGTGGTTGACCACAAGGGACGTTTCACCGACCTGTACGTGGGGTGGCCGGGAAAGCTTCATGACGCTCGAGTGTTCAGGAACTCTAGGGTTTTTAGACAGCTGCAGCAAGGCACTTTCTTCCCCGACCAGAAAATTTCCATGGGAGGGGGGGGGGTCGAAATGCCAATCGTGATCATTGGGGACCCAGCCTACCCCCTAATGCCCTGGCTTATGAAGCCCTACACAGGAGCCCTGGACAGGGGTCAGGAGCTGTTCAACTACAGGCTGAGCAAGTGCAGAATGGCCGTGGAGTGTGCATTTGGCCGCTTGAAAGGGAGATGGCGTTCCTTACTGATTCACTCAGACATCCGCGAGAGAAATATCCCCATTGTTATAGCTGCTTGCTCTGTGCTCCACAATATCTGTGAGAGCAAGGGGGAAACGTTTATGGCGGGCTGGGAGGCAGAGGCAAATTTACTTTCTGCTACTTATGAGCAGCCACACAGCAGGGAAAGTAGAAGAGCACACCGTGAGGCCCTGCGCCTCAGGGACGCCTTGAAAGACAGTTTTATTAGTGCCCGAGATGGCGTTTGAGAATCTGCTCCCTTGCTGTGCTCTAAGCCTGCTGCCCTTGAACCCTCTTTCCCTCCCCCCTCCCCATGCTTTCCCTCCCCCTTCCTCCCTCCCCATGCTTTCCCTCCCCCATCCCCATGCTTGCAGAGGAAATAAGATCACTGTTTGAAAAATCATGGTTCCTTTATTGGTTAATCGGAAATACAAATACAGGGGATCACTGTCCTGGTATCCTGCAGGGAAACCGGCAGTCACAGTGGGGGAGGAGCGGGCAAAGGGGGGGGTGGGAAGGGGGGAGAGGAGGGGTGGGCAAGACACAGCAGCTTTTAAAAGTTTTCCGAGAACGTCAGCCTGCTGCTGCTGCTGCTTCTGCTGGCTTGTGGGGTATAGTGGAGCGGCCCACGTAGCTTGCCCCCCCGTGTTCTCACCCCGCGTCTGGGTGGGGAAGCTATGGGAGTTGGGGAGGGGGGGAGGTGGTTACACAGGGGCTGCAGAGGTGGTCTTTGGTCATGCTGCAGCTCCACCAGAGATCGCAGCATGTCGCTCTGGTCCTCCATTATGCGGAGGAAAGCATCCATGCGTCTTTCCTCACGCTGTTCCCTCTTTTCTGCAGCGGCTCTCCATTCCTGCCTCTCTCGATTCCTTGCCTCTCTCTCTCGATTCCTTTCCTCTCTCTCTATTCCTTTCCTCTCTGTCTCGATCCCTTGCCTGTATCATTCTTTCCCTCCAGTCCGTCTGGCGGGCTGCCTCAGCGCGCGAGTTCTCCACGAGTTCAGTGAACATCTCATCGCGCGTTCGCGTTTTCTTTTTACGCTTTCTTTTCTGCGTTTCAGGGCGGTAGGAGGAGGCCGGGGTATTCTGAGATACTTGTTCATCTGTGGGCGAGTGTGGGAAAAGAAAGTTTGAAAGTTATGAGACAGATACATTCAAGGTTAGGAGGCAGATGCAGTCTCGGACGGTACACAATGGGAGTACTATGCCATTTGCAACCTCAGTATTCAGAGGTCTGATATGATTTCTGTACAAAGTCATGTTCTACACCTAATAAAAGTGACTGAGAAGCTCACAGAAAAGTCAGAGCATCTCACACACATATGCGTTCCTCAGCCCAAGACGGCTTCTGAAATCACCGTGCAGCCGGCCATGGTAAGTTAAAAGTGGCGCTTGCATACTGTAGAGTAACCCCGCCCCCTTCCCCCCACCGCATGGCTGGCTCCCACTGAAACCACAAACTGCAAAGCAAATGCCAAAAAATCTCTCGCTGAGGGCTAAGGTCTTTTTGGGGCTCTTCAGACCGCATGCAGACTGCTCAGATTCCCTGCTAGCTACCGCTACGGGCTGGGGAGGGGGGTTGGGTGCGCGTTGGATCTGAAGTGGAAGAAACCGCGTGCAGACTGCTCAGATTCCCTGCTAGCTACCGCTACGGGCTGGGGGGGGGGGGGGAGCGGTCAGCGTTCGTGGGGGGGGGGGGGCGGTTGGTCGGTCCTCAGCAGAAAAGAGTACTTTGCAGCTGGGAATCTTTATCTCCCTACTAATTGCAGTCCGTATCTCAAACAGGCAACCCTGAATGACATCACTTTGCTGAGAATTTCTCGGAGAGATAGGGAGCGCATGCTCCTTGAGTCCATGCAAAGTCCTGGTCCATACGCCGCAATGCTAGCCTGCTCAATGATACCAGACAACTTACTACTTTCGTGACGTGGGTTGGTGTCCTATCACGGGGGACCACATAAGGCGGCTCTCCCCAGAAATCTGCTGCGCTGGATTCATCGCTACCTCCTGGATAGCTTCCTTGAAATGTCCGCGGAGGACTTCTGGTCAATCCCGGAGTATATTGACAAACTCTTTGAGTAGAAATTGACCAGCAATGAAAGCACGCTAAGTCCTTAGGGCAAGTTACTCATTAATAAATGCTTCCTTTACAAAAATCACGCGTCATGTAATCACTTAAAAAAGAAACACTTACCCCCCTGGGAGGCTTGGGAGGGTACTGGCTCCAGGGTGACAAACAGCTCCTGGCTCTCTGGGTACACAGGTTCTCCGCTGGGCTCCTGCTGCTCCGTGAGATTTTCCTCTTCATGCTCGTCCTCCTCGGAATCAGTCTCCTCCCTGACGATGATCCCATCGGTGGAGTCCACGCACACCGGCGCGATGGTGGTGGGGGCGCCCCCCATTATCGCATTTAGTTCATTGTAGAACCTGCATGTCCGTGGCGCGCCCCCTGATCGTCCGTTTGCCTCCTTGGCTTTCTGGAACGATTGCCGCAGCTCCTTAATTTTCACACGGCACTGTGTGGTGTCCCTGTTGTGGCCCCTTTCTAGCATAGCCTTGGAGACCCTTCCATAGGTGTTGGCATTCCGTTTGTTGTTTCGTAGTTCCAACATCACGGATTCCTCTCCCCAGATAGCGATGAGACCCAGCACCTCACGAGTGGACCATGCTGGAGCTCTTCTCCTCTGGCTGGTCTCCAGGGTAGATGAGCTCTGCATGGAGTCTTGTGATGCTGAGCTCTGCATGGCGGCTAGTGCTGCTGATAGCTCTGAATGGCGACTGAGCAGTTCAGGTGAGCTGGCCACGCTGACCAAACAGGAAATGGCATTCAAATGTTCCCGGGTCTTATCTACCTGGCCAGAGCAGCGAGTTCAGAGTGCAGTGCAGAGCGGTCACAGTGGAGCAGTAGCGAGGCAGTCCAGAGCGGTCAGAATGGAGCATTGTGGGACAGCCTCTGGAGGCTATTAATGTCGGGTTCCGTCTTCACTAGCCCACGGTCGAGCTTGGAATGTCGAGATTAGCCTTATGTCTCTGGTTAGGCTGGAGTGCCAAGATCGATCTTTAAGGCCCTTTACATCGACGTTAAGGGCATGTATGTGAAGACAGGTACACGTTTACTTCGACCTAACGTTGTTAACATCGATTTAAAGTGGTAGTGAAGACATGCCCTTTCTCTCTAGTCCTAAGAAAGCTGCTTGTCTGGAACCTCAACTACCTACCCCATCTTAGTGATTTAGCTTTATTAAGGTGCTGGAAAATCAGGACCTCATGGTAGTGCACTCAGTTCTTTTGCTGTTCTCTACATCTTCTCTCAACATTGTAATCAGCCTGCATTGCCTCTACCTCTGCATTGCCTCTCCCCAAAAGAGGGGAGACAAGAGCACTTAGGACCTCAGAGTAGAATCTCAACTGCTTGAAAATTAGCTCTTTGCCCTCTCAAGCTTTTCTGGGAGCCCACATCCTATGAAGTCTAAGTTCATGTCTAACTATGCTGTATAATTATGGTGACTAGAGGAATTTTTTCTTTTTCAGCAAGAGAGGGAGTAGAGAGTTTTTTCCCCTCTGAAACTTTTGGCCATTAGATCTACAGAGAGAAGAGGCATATTCAGCCATCTACCTTCAAATTACAGCTTCTCTCTACACTATGTTTTTCAAGTGCTTTGTCCAGATTTTTTTAATTGTAAGATGTAGCTTCTCCCACTTCTCATGAGAGACTGTTCCACTGCTTAATTATTGTCTATGATAGGGACCCCCTAGTTAACACTGCAGTTAAGCAATGCTGCCTTCCATGCCTTCCTCATTCACACCTCGTTCATTCAGCAGGGCAATTGATTACAAAGTGGGGGGAAGATCTTAATTCTACTCCTAAGGAACAGACATTTTTCTTTTACCTTAATTATACTATTTTAGGGGCTATAACATATTACCAAGGTTCAATACAGAGTTTTTAAGACAAGGTTATATGAAAAGGCATAATTCAAAGTCATATTTTAGGAGCTATAACATATTATCAAGGTTCAACACAAAGTCATATAAAAGTTATACAAAAAATGCATAATGCAGAGATTTATCCACATTGTCCCCCTTTCGACCTCTCAAGAACAATTCTTGAGTGGTCACCATCTAAATCTTTTGTATTTGTTTTAAAGCAATGTATTGGGACATGATTTTAGCCTGTGGTTTTGATTTGGAATACATCTGTTTTATCCAGCAACACATGCAGAGCATTAGAACCAACATAACAATCAGGATTACTAATAAAACAGTGATGGGATGAAAAATTATATTTAGAACTGCTGACCAGGTGGGCTGCTTCTGCAACACTCTGCCCCTTGATCTATGATCATTACATTAGTTGTACTTGTAGAGGGCACAGGTGACCTGTTGCAAACAAACCAAACAATCATAACTAGGTGAATATAACTAAAACCATTACAATTGACTAAGTACCATATATAACAAACACAAGTGCCAGTAATCATAATAATTGGGAATACAATAAAACCATCACCATTACAAAGAGAAATCCAAGACCTGGAAAACAGGGCCCTAAAATCACGGGCCTAGGTCCTGTAGGTTACGGGGGGCCCATAAACTACCCTTCAGGGCCTGGGAAAGTAGAATCAGGTGCAATGAGGAAATCAACAACAAAATTATTATTAGAGATCCTAACAAAAAATAAATAAACCTGATGCATTGGGGACCAAAGTATTTTGGATAAAGGTGTATGTAATGGGTGATTTGGTTAGAGATGGGGGAAGTAGAGAGAGAAAAAGACATTTGCCCTGTCTATTGTAATATCCCCTCTCTCTCTGGATCCAATGCTAGCACAAGACACCCATGAGAAATAGACACAGAACATGTAACACAGAACACAGACTTTGTTGCGACACTATGACCATGGTATTTTATAACTCTTCAGCTGGTACCAGCTCTCCCGGTGTTCTGGTTCAGAGGCTGAAAGATAGAAACTTAGAAACAAATTAGCAGAGTGCTCCCACCGCAGCAGACCCTGCTCGGACCCAGTACAAGATTTAGATGGTGACCACTCAAGAATTGTTCTTCAGAAGTCAAAAGGGGGACAATGTAGATAAATCTCTGCATTATGCATCTCTTTATAACTTGTATATGACTTTGTGTTGTGCCTTTTCATATAACCTTGTATTAGAAACTTTGTATTGAACCTTGGTAATATGTTACGACCCCTAAGATAGTATAATTAAGGTAAAAGAAAAATTTATTTTTGCTAGGAGTAGAATAAGATCTTTCCCCCACTTTGTAATCAATTGCTCTGCTGAATCAACGCAGTGTGAATGAAGAAGGCAGGCACCTCCAGACAGCTGCAAGGGTTGAAGAGGGGATGGGAGCCAGACCAAAGACAATCACACTTGTCAAGTGGGCTGACTAAGGAAGAACAGACAAATTGAGGGCCTCGGGGGTTAGCAGCCAGCGCCTTCTTTTGGGAACACTCTCTTTGGGTGTTGGGACAACACCCAGAGAAAAGCAGCACAAAGGATCAATGGACACAGTCCCAGATTTGGAATCTGGGACAGATTTGCATGAGAGGGAAGCTGCTATAAAAGTGAGGTGTCTTGCAGAGGACCCCAGGTCTCGTCTTGTAAACATCAGAGCATCGATTTGGATCAGCAGAAGCCCGGCTCCACCCCTCCCCCATCTAACTCACCTGGCCAGTGAAGTTAAGGGGAGCAACTCGGTAACAACAGCAAGACGGAATCTGTTTGTGTGTGTGTGATGTGAGTGCATGAGTGTGATATATATCATATTCATAGTGTTGATTACTACATGTATTACTAATAAATGTGGCGTTTTGCCTTATTCTTCCTGAAAAGATCGTGTGCGGTACTTTAAGTACAACATTCCTTCCAACCGTGATATTCTATGATTCTATAACTCTGGATCACCAGTCACCACTCTGGAAACCAGTTGTTTAGCAACTCACAAATAGATCATCAGACTCATAGGCCATGTCTACTCTACAAAATAATGTTGATGTAACTTATGTTGGCATACTGCCACCACAGTTATTAAATCACTTGTGTGTGTTCACACTTAACTCCTTTTGTTAGCAGTGCGCATTCTCACCAGGAGCAATTGTATCGATTGTATTGTCAGCGGGGCCAGATTATGACATACTGAGGCCCTAAACTATGTCAAGAGTAAGAGATCCCATACCATAAAAAACAATTAATTTATTATTTTCACCGAAAGGACACTGAATATATAAACACAAAAGCTTTATATTTGCATATATACAAAAGCGAAGTTGTAAAAATAGAATAACAATCTAAAAGATATCTTGCAATATGCTTATTTTGATTATAAAATAATTTCAAATTAACATATTTTTCCATAAGTAACAAAGAGTCCTGTGGCACCTTAAAGACTAACTAAAGTATTGAAGCATAAGCTTTCGTGGGCTAATGTGGGTATTAGCCCACGAAAGCTTATGCTTCAATACTTTAGTTAGTCTTTAAGGTGCCACAGGACTCTTTGTTACCTCTGCTATTCCAGACTAACACGGCTACCTCTCTGATTCTTGATATTTTTCCATGATTTCTTAATTAGTAGATATGAAAACTTTATTTCTACAGCAACAAAAAAGAAGTTACAGTTACACAGACCAGTTTAGTTAATGGAAGCAGTACAATCTGCAGTATATCTGTTTGCACATCACATTAATTTTAACACTAAAATTGAAAAAAAAATTCTTTCATGATTTTTGGAGAGCAAAGTCATTGATGATGTCCTCAAATGATAAGCTACAGAGTTTGTCACTTTCGATGCACAGAATGCTTAGGGCAGATAGCTTTTCTTGCAGCATTTTCTAAGCAAACATCTCTCTCTGAGTTCACTTTTCTATCCTCTGCCCAAGGGCCACTGATTAAACTTGAGTAAACACCTCGGACACACGTAATGACAACAAGCTACATGCATGAAAAAGAAAGAAAGAATTTACCCAAAAAAACACACCTGGTAATCTCTAGATAGGCATTGACAAAGTGAGAAAAACTAGCCTATATTCAAGCATATATAATGAATATTATAGGCTTTAAGAGTCTATCAATCATACGTGATGTCGCACTCCATATGTTTTATGGAAATATGTTTATAAGTGTGAATATAATGTAACTGGAATATGCTTTATGCAAAAGGTCTCTTGTAAAGTATCATTACAAAGCTTATAATCTACTGAGTACATTCATCCTGTTTGTATCAGTGTATCATTCTCCTACGTGCTGACTCTCTGGGTGTTTAGGGGCTGGACCACCCATGGGGGAAAATTGGTGGGTGCTCTGCACCCACCGATAGCTCCCCGTCCCACCCCTGCCCCTGCCCCAGCTCACCTCTGCTCCACCTCCGCCTCCTCCCCTGAGCGCACCGCTGCATCCTGCTTCCCCATCCCTCCCAGCGCTTGGGCCATGAAACAGCTGTTTTGTGTGGCTGGGAGGGCGGGGGAGGAGTGGGAATGTGGTGCACTCAGGGGAGGATGCGGGGCCGAGGCAGGGATTTAGGGAAGTGGTCCAATAGGGGCAGGGAATGGGGGAGTTGGGGCGGGGACTTTGGGGAAAGGGTTGGAATTGAGGTGGGGAAGGGGTGGAGTTGGGGCAGAGTTGGGGGGGCATGAGCACCACCGGCACTGGGGAAAGTTGATGCCTATGATCGTTCTTGTAGCTGAAGCTGGAGACACGAAGTATTACTCCAAAGTCCTATTGTAACTACCCTGTTTCCCCGAAAGTAAGACATCCCCGAAAATAAGACGTACTTCCAGTTTTGCCTCTCGCTGTAATATAATGTAATGTAATTTTGGGAGCAAAAATTAATATAAGACACTGTCTTATTTTCGGGGAAACACGGTATGTAAAGTGTGTGTCATTAATGGTGGTTTAGAATCTCGATGGCTCCCATTAACCAAGATTATTGGTTATAAATGTCTCTGTTTACTTGTAAGTCTTACTGTGTTCGCGTGAGACAGGCCGGAAAGAATGGAGGCATGGGGTCTCACAGGACATGTGACCATGTCACCTCACACTTTTCCCGGTTTAATTGGCAGTGAGATTATGTATTTATTTAAACACATTATGAAGGCATGGTTAGAATTTTACACGTACACTTCCTTAGAAGACTGATAGACTTACTCATAGAAATACTAAGGTTACTAGTGCAATTATTGTTTTTTCTCAGCTCTGGCCTCCCGCCTGTCAATAATGAACGATTAGTGAAGAGTAAGGGTAGGATAAGGGTATTTGTGTAGCCAGATGTGTATATTTGAATGAAAATGTCATTATTTAGAGATAATCTTCTTTTTCCCATATCTCCTTTATAAACCAACTTTGATAAAATTTGAAATGGAGTCAGTTTTTGGTTTTTTTTAGAGGCCCCTCATATAGCGAGGCCCTAAACTGCAGTTTAGTTAGTTTATGCCTTAATCCAGCCCTGATTGTCCACATGGAGCACTTGAGATGGCCAGTAAGAACTGATAAAAGCAACACGGTGTCTACATTGCTATTGCATCAACTTAATTATGTCAACCATGACTCTATGCTGCTCAGGGAGGTTGCATTACTAAGGCCTTGGTTACACTTGCACTTTATAGCGCTATAAAGTGGCCGGGAGCGCTATAACCTCCTACCTGTTCACACTGGCGAGGCACGTAGAGCGCTATAAGTCTGAGTTTATAGTGCTCCTGGTAATCCACCTCCGCACGGGGAATAAGGGCTGTAGCGCTCCCGCTGTAGTGCTACGGCACAAATGTGGACACCCAATGCACGTTAATTAGCCTCCAGCCTGGCCCATAATTCCCGTTTGAGCCACTCAGGTCATCACTTTCAAACTCTTTTCTCCTGTCCTCAGGTGACCACACGTCAGACCTGCCCTTTAAATTTCCAGGAAAATTTGAAAATCCCCTTCCTGTTTGCTCCAGCCAGGCGTGGAGTGCTCTTCAGGGAATCTTTTGCAGGTGACCGTTTTGCTTTGCCATGACTCCACGTGTCATGCCTCCTCACAATAGACATCTCCAGTGTGGAGCAATAGCGAGGTGCTGGACCTCATCAGTTGTTGGGGGGAAGAGGCTGTCCAGTCTCAGCTGCGGTCTAGTCACAGGAATGACGATCCATATGGCCAGATACCACGGGCCATGACAGAAAGAGCAGGACACTCTGCAGTGCTGGGTAAAAGTAAAGGAGCTTAGGAATGCGTATTGCAAAGCCCGCGAGGCAAACGGCTGCTCCGGGGCAGCCCCGGCAACTTGCAGATTTTACAAGGAGCCGGATGTGATACTTGGTGATGATCCAATGTGCACTCCATCGACCACCAAGGACACTTCCCAGCCCACCAGTGAAGGGTGGGGGTAAGAGGAGGACAAAGAGCAGGTGGACGGAGAGGAGGAAGTTGAGGAGGAGGAGGAGGCGGCGGCAGCAGCTGCGGCAGTGACCATGGGCACGGAGGAGTCCCAGGAGACATGCAGCCAGGAGCTCTTCTCAAGCCTGGAGGGCAACCAGCCACAGCGTCCAGCGGTTTTGGGGGACAGGGCAGCAGCAGCGGATTGCGCAGGTACAGATACTTTTCTATTGGGAAAGCAGGCAGCTTGGGCGAGGGTGGAAAGGGATGCTTGCTGCATGCTTGCCTACATGTGGAATAGTGCATTGATGTAGTCTTATCACATCACAGTAATCGTCATCCGTGATTTCTTCAAAGGTCTTAATAAGAGTGCTTGCAATGTGCCTGCGCAGGTTTCTCGGGAGAGCAAGCGTGGCCCCTGTCCCGGTCATGGTCACTAGTCTATGAGGGGTGTGGGGAACATCGCTGCACAGAGGCAAGCTGCATATGGCCCTTGGCAGAAGCCGCATCTCATTAGAATGCCCTCCCTTTCTTGCTCTGTCACCCGCAGCAGCGAGATATCTTCCAGTACGAACACCCACAGAGAATGTTGGGATAGTGCTCAGAGTACGGTTCCCGCAAAATGCCCTGCGCTCCCCCCAAGCCATAGGACAGCACGGCAGGGAAACAATCATTCCCCCTGCATCCGGAGACAACTCACCATGGCAGGGGCTTCATTGTTGTCTGGGTGCTGTCTGTGGGACAGACAAACTGTACAGGCAAACGGGGAATGCGGGGGAATCATCGCTCTGTCTGTTGTGTACAAGGGAATCCTCTGTTTATACTTTTCCCTTTTTTTTTCACTGTCTAGGTTCGACCTTGAATATGGCATCACTCTTATCACCAGCTGACAGGCTGAGGCGGCTGAGGAAGAGGCCATGAAAGAGCAAAGAGGATCTAGTACAGTAAGTAATGTGACAGTCTGTTAATCGAGAATCGAATTGCACAGCAGTGGCGGGAGAATGAGAGCAAGCAGAGGGAGAATGAGAGCAAGTTGAGGGAGAAGGCGCACCAGGAGAACGAGAGGTACCGGCGGGAAACCACTGATAAGCTGTTTTCATTGTTTTCATTACTGTAGCTGCAAGTAGAGACTCTGCAGCAGATCGCCGCCATTCAGGAGGAGGAGCAGCACCATGCTCGCCACCCCCATTATCATTTGCCCCCAAACCCTTCCCCTCCTGGCCCTCTGTTCCCTCCGGGCCACTATCAACAGCTATCTGGTTATTACCACCCACAGCTGCCTCCAACCCCCCCTGTCTTCACTGACCAACCCCAAACCCAGGACCCTTATCCACTGCACTCAACCCCTAATAACATGCATTATCACCCTCCGGAAATGGGGTTCGGAGGACACAGCAACCCGGAGGGCATTGGAGAGTATGAGATCCGGAGATACTCCAATCTCTGACTGACCCCATCCCACCCCAATCACACACACCCCACCTTCCCCACACATTCTTCATAACCTTTAATTTCAGCAGCTGAAGTAGCTGTTCAATAAATGAATTGTCTTCTTAATTTCTTTATTCAGTGTACATAGTTTATTAATGGCTACAGAAAACCAAATGCCTTATCCTATTAAAAGAATGCACCCTCCCTCCCTCTGCACTTCCCATTAGAACTGGCTTTCAGCCTCAAAATGCTCCCTCAAGGCATCCCTCATCCTTGCAGCCTCGCGCTGGGCCCCTCTAAGAGCCCTGCTCTCTGGCTGTGCATATGTGGCCTTCAGGTGTTGAACCTCCGAGGACCATGCCTGAGTGAAGCCTTCACCCTTCCGCTCACAAAGATTATGTAGGGCACAGAATGCAGAAATAACTGCAGAGATACTTCCCTCTGCCAAGTCTAGCTTCCCATAAAGATAATGCCAGTGTGCTTTGAGATGCCCAAAAGCACACTCCACAGTCATTCGACAGTGGCTCAGCCTGTAGTTGAACCTTTCCTGGCTGCTGTCCAGGCTCCCCGTGTAGGGTTTCATGAGCCAGGGCATTAAAGGGTAAGCAGGGTTGCCAAGAATCACAGTGGACATTTCGACTTCCCCCATGGGGATCCTCTGGTCTGGGAAAAAAAGTCCCGGCTTCCAGCTTCTTGAACAGGCTAGTGTTGCGGAAGATGCGTGTGTCATGCACCTTTCCCGACCAGCCTGCGTTAATGTCAGTAAGACGCCCATGGTGATCCACAAGTGCCTGGAGAACCATGGAGAAGTACCCCTTTCAGTTAATGTACTCATTTGCTAGGTGGTCGGGCGCCAGAATAGGTATATGGGTCCCATCGATCGCCCCTCCACAGTTAGGGAAACCCATTTGTTCAAAGCCAGCCACGATGTCATGCACGTCACCAAGAGTCACGATTTTTCATAGCAGGAGGCGATTAATGTCCCTGCACACTTGCATCAACACGACTCCAATGGTCAAATTTCCCACCCCAAAGTGGTTGGCCACTGATCGGTAGCTCTCTGGGGTGTCCAGCTTCCAGATTGCTATAGCCACCCGCTTCTCCACCGGGAGGGCAGCTCTCAATCTGGTGTCCTTGCGCCACAGGGTGGGGGCGAGTTCAGCACACAGTCCCATGAAAGTGGCTTTTCTCATGCGAAAGTTTTGCAGCCACTGCTCATCGTCCCACACTTGCATGACGATGCGATCCCACCAGTCAGTGCTCGTTTCCCGTGCCCAGAAGCGGCGTTCCATGGCCGTGAGCATGTCCGTTAATGAGACAAGCAGTTTCGTGTCAAATGCGTTCATCGGCTCGATCTCGTCTTCAGAGCCATCACTGTCACCTTGCACATCAAGGATTAACTCCACAGTGCTGAGAGTTGTGCTGGGGACAGTCGTCAGCATGTTTCTCAGTAGTTCCAGATCCATTATGGCACATGAAAATGGACGACGGAGCGCACCTTGCTGAAACCATTGAAAGATGGTGCCAGAGGTGGATGGAAACACAGGCATTGCTGGGATGTGACGCGAAGCGTCACGGGGAGTTGGAACAGGATGCAGAATGCCCCACAAGTGAAGTCCCCTTTCCCACAAGGCATTGTGCCAGATCAGGAAGAGGTGCTCTGTGGGATATTTGCCCTAATGCGCTGCTCCTAATGCCGCCTGAAGCGCCGCAAATGTGGCCATGCCGTAGCACTGGTGGTCTAAGTGTGGACACGCTATATAGCAATACCTATTGCTGGATACGGGGACAGCTATAACTGAAAGCACTATAATCCTGTAAGTGTAACCATGCCCTAAATCAGTGTAGAGAGGCACTTACATTGGCCGGAGTCAAATTTATGTGCTGAACTCACCCCCGCCCTGTGGCACAAGGACATCCTAAACCTGTAGGGCACACCAGGCCATAATTGTAACCAGTGTTTTAAACTCAGCTCAGTAAGCAAGATTCAAACACAATTAGCTACCACAAAGCTGAACGTGATTTGTCCTGATCTGTTAACTGCTACATCATGTCCAGCATTTTATCATCACAAATGTTCACAACCATTTTCAGATGGCACCGTTTTTTAAGAGAGACCAACCCTGAGACTTCAATTGACATGCATGCCTCTCTGCAATCAAATCCAAACTGCACTGCATATATCCTTTATTGTCTTCAATCGGAAACAGGAATCTTGCATGTGTCACATCCAGACTCCTTGTATCCTTCATTAGCCACTCTTTATTTCAGTTATATCCACGTAGCTGAAGTTGCATATCTTAGGTCGACTCTACCTCCCCAGTGTAGACCTGGCCTTAGACAATGGACATATGAAGCATGTGGAAAGAGACACACTCAAATAAATACGATACAGTCTGTGTCATTTTTTAAAAAGACTATAAATGAAGTAAATGCCAAGTGTCCACATTTCCCCCCCACAACCTAACCATTGTTAGGTAGCTGATGTCTGATAGGTTTCATGACAGATGTGGGTTTTGAGTCAGAGATTTGAAGGAAGACATGGTGGGGATTACAAAAGGGGTTACATGAGTAAAGAGCAGTGTACAAAAAGATGCATGGAGGTTTGTGTGAGAAGTTGAGAAACAAGCAGATAAGGTTGGTATTGTCAGAACAGAGGGTCTGGAGGAAACACAGTAAAGCCCAATGTGAACAGTTTTAGTGTATGTCTTTGCTGCTGCTTATAGCTTTCTCAAGAAACAGTAATATGACACTAATTGCTGGTTATGCTGATAATATGGCATAATTGCTGGTTATGTTGCTGCCCACTGGGTTTTCAATGGCAGCCTAGGACTATGTCTACACTACAAAGCCTATGAGTGCATATCCCCTATTGTAGACACAACGTATGCCAACCGCTGGAGGCGTTCTGCTGGTGTAGGAACACCACGTCCCTGAACAACATTAGCTATGCCAGCAGAAGATCTCGTATGTCTACACGGGGGGTGGGGGTGGGGGGTGTTGTTGGCATAACTAGGAGGCTAGGGAGTGTGGTTTTTCACACCCCCTGACCAACATGACTATGCCACTATAAATGTAGAGGAAGTCTAGATCTAGAGTCTTTAGTAAATTATTACACAGCACAGGTAATGGAGCTCCAATTCACATTTGGAAGGTTATCTTCACATTTGTAAAGTGAAAGCTTAAATTCTTCAAGAACTATTACTTGGGTCCCCTACTCCAGAAGGAATGTTTACTGTTTGCCCTATCTTAATCTTAATGTCTGAACTCATCCTGTTCCTATCTTGTTCAATAATTGACCAGTCACTCTAAGTTTGAAGATACTTCCTTCAAGTTTTAAAAAGTATACATTTTAAAAAAAATAGTAGAATTAATATGGATTACTAAAGTAATAGGATCACAGAGAGAGAAATTCTGAGGAATGAATGAAGTTGATTGTTATGATTTCTTCCTTTCCACTCATCAGTTTCATTCTGAATCAGCTTCAGTCCTCACAAATGAAGTTTTGCCCTGGACCATGCTGCGGACAGACCTAAGAAACCACCGTTCTCCTGCTTAACTAAAGATACATTTTCTCAAGGCCCTTTGGCTACCATAATTCCAGCCTGCATGCGCCAGTGGATCCCAGAATTTGTCAATTGTTATTTTTTTAAGTCAAAGCCATATTTGAGTTCTATCAGCACAAAATGATATCTTAAACCAGTTAATTACTATTTTTTAAAACTCATATGCCCCAGTCAGCCAAACCTAACATATAATGTATTACTTTAAAAATGTATTACTTAAAACTGTCAGACCTGAAAAATCTTTACTTTAAAAATCATGTGTGTTGGCACATGAATGACATTTTCAAAGGAATCAGAGAGGTAGCCGTGTTAGTCTGAAATAGCAGAGGTAACAAAGTCCTGTGGCACCTTAAAGACTAACTATAAAGTTTTGAAGCATAAGCTTTCGTGGGCTAATACCCACTTCGTCGGATGCAAGCAGTGGAAGTGTCCAGAGGCAGGTATAGATAAATAGTCAGGAATCAGGTAGGAGGTAACAAGGTTAGTCCAATCAGGCTGAACCAGCTTGTTATCTCCAATCAGGTTACCTCCTACCTGATTCCTGACTATTTATCTATACCATTTTCAAAGGAAGTTAACCAAATATGAATGAGAAAAGATCTAGGCTAAAGCTAAGACAACCTCAATCTCCGGAAATGTTTCAAGAGTCAATATAAAAACTGTATAGATCCTACTACACTCTCTGTTGTGCTCAGGCAAGTTTTAGAGGACTTATTGTGCTGTACAAAACTTTCAACAAATTCTGAAAAGACTAATGCCCCAGTTTGATTAATTCAGAGTTAGTAAGAGGTTGAGCTTTTGGGTTTTTTTTAAAAGGTTACTTGTTTAAAAACTCATTGATAGAAATGCACCTACTTATGCCAGATTGAACACAGATCCTCCTGCTAATGTGAATCACACCTTGCTAAACTTAAGTTAAAAGTGAATTGGAAAGAAAAAGAAAAAGGATTTGCATCCTTTCATTACTGCTGTATGATGTATCAAAATGGGCTCGAGCATAATTAAAAATAGGTAGTTAACTTATTTTTGCCTTCTTCTTTCTTACATTAGAAACTCCAAGTCTTGAATAATGGGTTTTGTCAGAGGACCAATTGGAGGACTGGAGATTTTAAATATGTGATGTCACAATAGGCTGATACCTAAGATGTAGCTTTCCTAGTCCTCAGTTGAAGAAGGAAGGGTTGCTAAGTCTATAACAGAGGCCTTATCTACATCATGGGGTAAGTGGTACCATACACCACCAGCATAGAGGTGTTTTTACCACCATATTTGTAGATAAATCTCAGCATTTTTGTGCAACTTTTATATGACTTTTGTGTTAATTTTTCATATAACCATGTGTTAGAAACCCTGTGTTCAACTTGTCGTATAACTGTTAAACTTTTCATATAACTTTGTGTTAGAAACTCTGTGTTGAACTTTTGGTAATATGTTATAAACCCTAAGGTAGTACAATTAAGATAGAAGAAAAATGTCTTTTTTTGCTAGGAGTAGAATAAGATCTTCCCCCCACCTTTGTAATCAATTGCCTGTTAAATGAACGCAGTGTGAATGAGCAAGTCTTGGAAGGCGGCACCTTCAGAGAGCTGCAACCCTTGGAGAGGGGATGGGAGCCAGACACAAGGACAATCAAATGTATCAAGGGGGCTGACTAAAGAAGAGGAGACATACTGAGGGCCCCCGGGGGTTAGCAGCCAGTTCTTCTGGGAACACCCTCTCTGCAGCATTGGGACAACACCCAGAGACACAAAGAATGAACTGACACAGACCTAGATTTGGAATCTGGGACAGATTTGCAGAGGAGAGAAGCTGCTATAAAAGTGAGCCGTCTTGCAGAGGACTCCGGGTCTCGTCTGGTCAACATCGGAGCATCGATCCGGATCCGCAGAAGCCCGTCTCCACCCCTACCCCATCTAACTCACCTGGCCAGTGCAGTTAAGAGGAGCAACTCCTTGGTAACAACAGCAAGACCGAGTGTGTTTGTTTGTGTGTGTGTGTGAGTGCATGAGTGTGCTATATATATATATATCATATGCATATGATAGTATTGATTATTGCATGTATTATTAATAAATGTGGCGTTTTGCCTTATCCCCCCCCTGAAAAGATCCTGTACAGTACTTTAAGTACAACATTTTGTCTAATCCTGTTCAGAGCTGCCACTCAACAGGGGTGTGCTCTGAAAGCAAGACTGCAGCATTCTGTTACAGTTGGCAAGTGAGTGAACATAATGTCCATGCAGGGTAGTAACCATATCCCAGATCCTCAAAGGTGCTTAGGCTCCTCACTCCCATTGAAATCAATGGGAGTTACATGTCTAAATACCTTTGAGCATCCAGGCTCAAATACCTTTCAGTTTTGTTAATGGCTTCAACAGGAGGAGGACTGGGCCATCCCAATACTAAAAGGCTTGGACATGATTGGAACTGAAGCTAATTGTAGGACCCTGGATCCCTCCATTGTCCTTGCATTTATGGCTTGGTTACACTTGCAGCTTTATAGTGCTTTCAGTTATACCCGCCTTCGGATACAGCTCCAGGAAAAGCACTCCAGTGTGTCCACACTTACAGCTGCACTGGTGTGGCCACATTTGCGGCACTTGCAGCGGCACTGGGAATGGTGCATTATGGGCAGCTATCCCAGCATTCAGCTGGCTGCAACGTGCTTTTCAAATGAGAGGGGTGGGGTGGAGTGTGTTGTGTGTATGTGGAGGGAGACAGCGAGAGGATTTTTGGAGTGCTGAGAGTGTGTCAGCATGCTATCTTGTCTCCCGTAGCTCCCCTGGGCCATCAAGCAGGCTAGGCAGAACTGACACCAACTTGTCTGGAATGTCACCCAGAAGCATAGCATAAGTTTGAGATACAGACAGTACAGAACCAATATTCATAACTTCAACTACATAAATGATACACACACATAGACAGCATAATCATAACCAGCAAACCATAATCTGGTCTAAGACACCTTATATGACAAGCTTTATATAAGATTTAGTGCCACTACAGGATCTTGGTTGCAACAATGATCTATATGGTCCCAGATTATGTTAATAACGTCACAGGGATAAATAAGGAACTGGAATGATTCTGGGACCCCACATAATATTTTTATTACAGATTAGGTATAGCCTTTCAGTAATCTGCTTTACACTCCAAATCAGACACTCACAACATATTACATTATTCAGCCAAGAGGTTCAGATGACTGTGATGAACATATAACTCCAACAGGAAATGAAGTCTTACTAACCAAAGAAAACACCCAGATGAAACTGCAAATACAAACTCATAACAATGTTTCTCTCAAATGCTGTTTACTTTGATGTGTTACCTGAATTACCGGCAGCACATGCCAAACTTGTGGGAAAAAAACTCATTGTTGCTTTTGCAGATCCATGGCTGCCCCTCTGATACTAGACAGAAATTGGGGTTGGTTTTGGCTTAATTGGCTTGTGAGCTGCTAGTGGCTAGTTTTGGGCTTGTAGATTTTTGCTTGTTTGATTTGTAGCTTGTTGCTTTTTTTTTTTATCAGATCCCAGAAAGCAGGGGCAAGGGGGGGGGGGGCGTGAGCAAGCGGGGAAGAAAGTTAGGGATGCAGTTGGCCCACTACAGTCCGAGACTGCACACCGGGGTGGGGGTGACTAGTTACCAGGGTTGTCCTGAGCTGCAATATAGGCAGCTGCATATGGCACCTAAAATTTAGGGCACCACTGGGTCTTAGGCTATGGCTAGACTAGAGATTATAGCGCGCTTTTTTGTAGCACTTCCCAATTTAGCGCAATAGGTATCGCGCTAGAGCCTGTGCAGATTGAAACCCTGTAGCGCTAAAGAACGGATACATTTGTAGCGCTTCTGGTGGCAGTGACAGTAGCGGGATAGGGCAGGTATCCCAGCATTCAGCTGGGTGCAACGTGCTTTGAAAAGGAGGGGGGTGAGGGGGAACTGGGAAGTTGTTCACAGGGAGAGAAGATCAGGCTGTCAGTGAGTTTTCCTTAGCGAAAGCTGACAGGCTCTGTATTTAAGACACACAGCTCCGTCCGCAAGCATTTTCACTGGTTATTTGCTGTGTGAGTTGTTAAAGAGAAACTGCAAAGGTACTTCCGCTTTTTTCATCTCCTCTACAATACAACACTTCACGTCATTTGCCTTAAATGGCGTGTTGAGTGTCTTTAATGGCTTGTTGATGGCCTTAAATGGCTTGTTGATGGCTTTACATGGCTCGGAGGCATGCAAGAGATCCCATGGGTGTGCACATTCCCAACCTTGCGCTACAACGGTAGCGCTAAAAGCCTTCTCCCTCTCGAAAATGAGGTTTAACACTAGCGCTTCAAACACTGAGTAAATGCGCAAAATGTGCCTTTCAAGTGTGTAGGGTCAGATAATTATAGTGCTAATGGAGGGTTTTAGCGCTGCAAAGCACCAGTCTAACCATACCCTTAGTGTGTCCACCTTTCTGTCTTTCCTATCCCTGTTCTAACCCTTCCTGCAGGCTCCCAGAGCTGGCTGCTGCAGCCTGGTAAGCCTTCCTCAGAAGGGGATCTAGAAACTTAAAGAGAAAAAGCCTCCAGCTTGCCAGACCTATTAGCACAACATTTAAACGGTTAAAGACCCATTCAAGAGGTAATAAAGCCATTTAACAGGCATTTGCCAAATCCCAGGTATATACTGTCAGTTTCTGAATTTACTGAGGGTATGGTTAGACTGGCGCTTTGCGGGGCAAAAACCCTCCAGTAGCGCTATAATTTTCATAGCGAACACACTTCAAAGGGAGATTTTGCTAAATGACTACCTGTTTAAAGCACAAGTATTAAACCTACTTTCCCAGAGTGATAAGCCTTTTTGCGCTAACGTTATAGCGCAAGGGTGGGAATGTGGACACCCATGGGATCTCTTGCATGCCTCCAAGCCATGTAAAGCCATCGGCAAGCCATTGAAGGCCATCAGCAAGCCATTAAAGACAATCAACTTGCCATGTAAGGCAAATGACATGAGGTATTGTTTTATAAAAGCGGAAGTAGCTTTGCAGTTTCTCTCTAACAACTCACACAGCAAATAATCAGTGAAAATGCTTGCGGACGGAGCTGTGTGTCTGAAATAGACAGACTGTCAGTTTTCGCTAACGAAAACTAACTGACAGCCAGATCTCGTCTCCCTGTGAACAACTTCCCAGTTCCCCCTCGCCCCCCCCCCACTTTGCAAAGCACGTTGCACCCAGCTGAATGCTGGGATACCTGCCCTATACCGCAACTGCTACTGCTGCCAGAAGTGCAACAAATGTATCCATTATTTTGCGCTGCAAGGTTTCAATCTATACAGTCTCTAGCGCAATACCTATTGCGCTACATTGGGAAGCGCTACAAATAAACGCGCTATAATCTTCAGTCTAACCATACCCTGAGAAAAACAATTGTGCATTACTGTAATATTTACTCAGAACATGTCAGTCTACAGGACTTTAATTTAAAATTTGCTTTAAAAATATTTCATTAATTAGTTGGTGAAAATTATAAAATCACATCTCTAAAAAATCCTTGTATAGATTTTTAGATGTGCAATCACCTTTAGCCTTAAATGCTTGGATCTTCAGACATATAGTTTTTAAAATAAATCCTTCAAAAGACCACCCTTATCTAAAATATACATTTTAACTACTATAGTATAAAAACTAGCTTCCAAAGTCTTTCTGTCCTTTCTGTTCATCCCATTCTCCCTTCAACCCCGCTCCACTGCCTCCCCCCACATTGAAGAGAACCCTTAAAGGGACAACACCCCTTTCCTTCCAGATAGCTGGACAAGAGTTTCCCTTTCTTTACTTCTGACTATCTGATGAGCTAGTTTTAAGAGAACCCTTCAGCAAAATCAGTACCTTAGTAAGATATAAAATTCTTTGTTATGCCTAAAATCTTTGGAAACATATTTTTTAAAGTTGGTGAAATTTCATAAACATTCTATTGTTATTGAGATCACACAATGTAAATTAGTGTTCCCCTTTACTAAAAGCAATGAACATTGTTATGAATGCACTAAACCTCTGTGACTGATCAATTAAAAATAATGTCTTTGTTTCAGTGAGTTAAATATATAGTAATCTGGAATTATTACTTTATGAAGGCTTAAGAGTACATTTAAAATATAAAATCAGTTTAGAAATACTGATTAAGAAAATGTAAAACAGAGAAGAACTGCATCATGTATTCCAAGTTTTTGCAAAAAAAAGTCTGGTCAACTTCAGGGCATATCAAAAAACCTGTGACTGACATTTTTTATTCCCAAATTTAGTGCTTTTAATTAGGTACCTTCTGCATGTTCATTCTGCATGAGGGATAAGATACAGGGGGTCTCTGCAGGGAACTCTCCGCTACCATGAGGTGGGCCAGGCTTCTAGTTATCCTTTGCTGTCTCGTCTCTCCCACACACACCTCCTCCCGCCGGTGCTTGGGCTGCCATCAGGCATAGGGGCATTTTTGGTTTCTTGTGAAAGTTGGAATGCTTATTTACCACATGAAAGTTGGCAACTGTGGCACACATACTTGTGTATCACACACATGAAACTGTTTAGTTTTAAGCCACCATGTCATGAGGTGAATAGTCCCCTCTCAGGATCTGCTGCCACAGCCCTTCCCTTTAAACTGCCAACTTTGTCTCAATAGAACAGAGCTGCCTGTCACTAAGGTCCCATGTAAACCTGGTCCTAGTTTTTAGCTACCATGTTTCACAACTGCATTAGTTATAACAGAATTTACTGGAGAGCGTGGCAGGAGGAGACAGACTGTTACAGCCAGGTTTTGAAAAGATATATTAGCCTTTGTACACACATAGCTGGCACCGGCCATGTCTCTCCTGACTAACCAAACCATGCTTTTGCCCAAATTAGCCACAACTATAAACTATGTTACCACAGAGCTGCTTTGTGTGCCTGCTGGGACCTTAGCTTGTGACATGTTTTGGGATGCACAAGTCTGCTCATAGCTATATTGCGTTTAAATGGAGTTCAGCTAGCACGTGCTTCCCTAAGTGGGGTCTTAGAAACAGTCCCTGACGGCAACAACAGCCATGGGGACCCGCTTACAGCCAGTGCAGCCCAGCTCCCTGTGTCCTGGGTTACAGACAGTGATGGGCGTGAGGCTGCAGTCCACACACAGGGCAACTGCATTGAGCTGTTGGACCCTGGGGACACAGATGGAAGATTTATGGCACCTTCGGGACTAACCAATTTATTTGGGCATAAGCTTCCGTGGGCCAAGACCGACTTCATATGCATCTGATGAAGTGACTTCTAGCTCACAAAAGCTTATGCCCAAATAAATGGGTTAGTCTCTGAGGTGCCACAAGGACGACGACTCCTTTTTGCAGCTACAGACTAACACGGCTACTACGCTGAGATTGGGGGAAGGGGGTTCCTGGGGGTGTGGGTGTAAAACTGGGGGAGGAGGAAGGAGAATCGCAGATCGGGTGGAAGGGGGCGGCGGCGAGTCCCTGTCACGGGGCGGGGCCGGCCCGGCGGGGCCCTTGTTCCGGGGCGCGGAGGCGGAACTCGCTGGCCTGGGCGGCTGTAGGGCCCTGGAAGCACCGACCCGCCCCACCCCGCCGGCCCTGCGCGGGGTCGTGGGCTGGCTCCTGCCGCCCCGTCCCAGCGCTGGGGCCGGAGCCGCCGCCGCGCCGATGCCACGTGGGAGGCGGAGGAGCCGCCGCCGGCGCCGGCTTGGCGCCCCGGGGCCCCCCTTGGTGCCGGCGCCGCTGCTGGCCGGGCGCCGGGAGGCGGGGGGCTCCCGGGAGCGGGCGGGGGCCGGCCTGCCCCGCTGGGCCGCGCGGGAGGAGGCGCTCGGCGGCGCCCCGGGCGAGCTGGGCCTAGCGCGGCTGCTGCCTGGGAGCGCGGCGGGGCCCGCCGGGGTCTCGCACCCCTGGGCCGCCCCCACCCCGCTGCTGGCCCCGCTGCTGGCCCCGCCGGCCCCCCGGGCGCAGGGCGGCGGCCTGCCCGCGGCGCTGGGCCTCTTCCGGGAGCTGGCCGGGCTGGCGCGGGAGCCGGGGCCCGGGGGCAGCAGGGCGGGGGCGGCGCCGCGGCTGAGGACCGTGTACGTGAACCCCCGGTGGCTGGAGCGGCAGGCGGCCTTGGCAGCGGCCCCGGAAGGCCTGCTCGGGCCGCAGGGCCCGGAGGCTGCCAGCGCCCCCCCGGGGCCTCCGCCCGCCGCCCAGGGGGAGCCCTGCACGGAGGCGGCGAGTCCCTACGTGGGGCTGCGGCGGCCCTTGGGCTACCAGCTGGCCAAGGCCACCAAGGAGCGGATCTGGAGGGGGGAGTTCATTGATCTGTTCTCCTTGCTCCACACAGAGCTGGCCCCGGAGCACGAGCCTGGCCAGGGGCTGGGGGACACGCTGGACCAGTGGGTCTCCGCCTTCCTGGTGTACGCCAGTGTGCTGTGCGAGAAGCACCCCCAGAGGTGTGGGGCCATGTTCAAATACCTGGATGTCATCCGCAAATTCCACGCCACCTACGGCGGCACGTCCTGGCTACACTACGACGAGGACTTCAGGCGGCTGGCGGCCAAGGACTCCACCGTGGCCTGGGGGGATGTGGACTTGGATCTGTGGATGAAGTGGATGGCCCCGTTGAAGCCATCGTCAACCAGGCGGCTGCAGGCTGCGGGTGACCAGCAGGCTCCACCACGGCCTCAAAATCCCAGGACAGATGATAAAAGTCAGGTGTGCCGGGATTGCAACAGTGGCACGTGCGCCCACACTGTGTGCACATTAAAGCAGAAATGTACAAGGTGCCAGGGGCATCAGGGTGCTGCCCATGCATGCTGTGCATCCAAAGGGGAAGAGGAAGGAGGGCACATTGAAAGACCACAGAAAGCAGAAGAGCAGCAATGCTCAGAATGTCAATCGAGTTGAGACAGGGTCTCACTCCCAATAGTCTAGAAATTTTCAAACATACAGATTATTTGGCTAAAAAAAGTCAACTATGGATTCTTAGTTGACTGATGCACCATGTTTTAGGGTGTAAACAAAGTGCCAGCAGGTTAGAACAGAACACTTATTACAAAATGTGTTCCCTACTTGTATTATTTTTTTTTGGATGTGCTACTACGCAACATAAATTAATTATTGATACTTTTATAATGTTAAGGCCCCCCAACAATTTATTTTTCCTCATTGTAAAGAGTATGTTGCTTCCCAAGAAATCGTGGGTGGGTGGAAAAGGAAACCAGGAGAATTGACCTCTTCTCTAATTGTCTTAAATATGTTCCTAATGGTAGTTATTCATATACAAAACGATGTGCATGAGATTTTGCTGTTGTCATTTTGGGAGGATTTGGCATCTGCAGGTGGGATGAAAGATAAAAACTGGATAAGGCTGCATGTCAATGCAAGTGAGATAAACCAGAGTTTTGGTGGGCACGGTTTGCACCATTACTGACTAATAAAGGATTCAGGTCAAACTCCGAATTCAACAGATTAAATCCACAAGAGTTTTAGCCTGCCTTGTGCAAAAGCACCAGAAGAAGGCCTTGTCTATATTATGGAGTTATTATTACAGTTAGTGTAATTGGAATGGTGCAACCCCTAAGGTACATCTGATAGAGCTTATTTCATTTGAAGAAGGGAGGAGCTCTTCCACCAGTACATATAGCAGCCTTGTCTGTGAACATGAGAGGTTGCACCTGTCCAGTTATAATAATGACTATAATGAAAGTAATTCCCCAGTATATACAAGGGCAAAAACTGAATATTGAGTCTCGGATCAAATATATGCTACTTAAAAGGCTTTGTTAATGCATTCGCTATTCTTATTTTTTAAAAATTGTTTTGAGGACCCTATGAGGACTTTTATAGTGACGGGCACAGGACTGTTAAAGGATTGGACTGTACTAGCATGATCTGGAAATACTTGCAATTCTCCTAGAAAAGTTTATGTATTTAATCAGTCACACAAAGTCCTGTGTTTTGTACCATATCAACACTGGTTTGTCTGTGCCAACTGCAATAACAGTGGAAAAGAGTACCATAGAATGTGCACCAAATAACAAATATTATAATAGCTCCCAGTGCAGCTATTATGGCATTTGTACATTTTTGTAGTGATAATGCTCTATGCTTATGCAATTTGTTCTGACATCTCTCTTTAGACTTCTCATTTCTGAAATGTAGCAGATCAGGTTTTACTTCACTGCAGATCTTACCATGTGAGTACTCAACATACTAGACATATTTTTCATCCTGTTAGAGATTGGATTTGCAGTTTATAATCTTAATCAAACTCTTAATTCTGTTATAGGTTATTCTAATTATTAATACTGGGTCTGGAACAGCTGTTGTATTAAGCACCAGAGGGCTTGATCCTCTTCCTCTTGAAGTCAGTGGCAAAACTCCCTCTGATTGCAACAGGAATAGGATTGGGCTCAAATTTGCAGTGTTTTCCTAAGAATTTGAGGAAGCTGTCAGAACTTACTAGCATATACAAAAGTGTTAAATGTGTGTGGGAGGGTTTTCTTAAATGGGTTCAGATAAAAAGTTTTGTATTTTACAGTAAGGGCATGTCTAAAATAAAAATTGTATCCACCTTAACTATAATGGTGGTTAACTCTACCAGTGTAGTTTAAAGCACTATATCTGCCCCTAGCATGGGTGCAGTTGTATTGGTATAAAAGAGCTTATACCAGTGTAGTTTCCCATATGGAAGTAATCTCTTATACAGCTATAACTGCATCCACACTGGAGCACATACAGGTATAACTATTTCAGTTAAAAAAAAAATAGTATTGCTAACTTAAATAGCTATCCCAGGATATCTGTGTTAGACCAGACCTAAAAAGTGTGAGGTTTCCATGGCATGGTACTGATGGATGCACAAATATGTGGTGGGGTTGCTTTCCTTACGGGTGACCTGCAAAGAAAAAAACATTTATTTTCCTGAGCTATTTATTGCTCCTTTATGATGTATAAAGATGGTCTCCAAGAAATAAAAGTTGTGTTGTCTGTTCATGCTGGAAGACTATAGAACTAAATGGAATAGTAACATCTCATTAAGCTTAAATCTTTTTCATTCTTGAATCCAAGAAGGGGATGCTGTCTTCACACAGGGAGCTTCTCTCCCAGCTGTTTGTTTGAATATTTCTTTTCCTTTTTTTTGTTTGTTTCATAAAAACAAAACAATAAAAAAAATCAGTTTTAAGCAGTGTGACTAAACATTCTTTCCTTTTACAATAAAGGTTGTGAAAACTACCTCTTAGATTTCAGTCTCTTATAATGCTTTCTCTCCCCTCCCTCCCCCGCTTCCTGTTGTATAGAATGTTGATCACAGCGTGAACAAAATCAAGACTTCATATTTCTAATGTAAAAATTAGAAGAACTTGAAAAAACAAACAAACCTGAAACACTAGGGGCACTCTTTACTTCATAAAGAAGCAATCAAGAAACATTTTTTAAGGGCTGGCATGAGAAATGATATTTTCGTTTTGGACTTGATAGTTGGCATCATTGCTTCATTTGAGAAACTCTTGAAAAGTTTTATGTCTAGATTAATTTTAGGTAATTCTCAATTTTTTTATACCACATTCAAGGAGAAAGCTAGTTGGAAGGGCAGTCCAACTAAATTGGTGAGTTACGTACTATAACTGACTAACTCTAAATTTTAAAATGTGTGTGCATTTGTTAAATACAGAATTTTTTATAGGTACCAACAGCCTGACTCCATTGTTGTCTAAGTGGAGCTCAGGTATTGTAATGCATCCATTTACCTCTGCTTTTGCTGCATTGCATGCTCTGCTAAAGAAGACACAGGAGACTCATTTTACCCAACCTGCAGTTGTTACAATGGACTGCAATCAAGCCAGTTTATTGGACAGTAGGAATACTTGCAGTGCAGGTTTGGCACAGACTATCCAAAGAGGGCAAAGATTCAGGAGGGTGCATAAGTTGAACTGCCTTTGAATGAAGTCTGAAACAACTTCCAGAAGGGGAACCCTACTCTAAAATACTACATACAAAATATTCACTCTGTTATATTTTCTAATTACCGGATTGTCCCTTCTCATTCAAGCAAACTATTTTGTGCTTTTCTGGGTCTTTAAAAGATCACACCTGAAAATTTCAAAATCTATGTATTACACTTATTTAAAAAAGATTTCAAATATTTGTCTTTATAAACTCTGCTATTTCATGAATATCTGCAACAACATGTACTGAGTTGAAATAATCTACATTCAATAGTTCAGCAGCTGTTGACAGTTGTTTTATAAGATTCATGCATTTCCTCTCTTTCCTCTGGGGGGGAAAAAGCATTAACTTCCATTGGCACCTTCAAAACACCCATAGGGCAGTCATACATACCTAGCTTCTTCACCATTCATAGAGATGACAGTTATTCTTCCACACATCCTGATAGCATATCTAGCATTGTAAATACTGTACTAGGTTCTGAATGGTTTTTGTATGGTGCCAATGAATGTTAGTTTAGATGGATCGTAGTGTTCTCCCCCCTCCCCTCCAATGTTCTGTTTTCTCTCCCCCTCATCTCATACCCTAGGCTGTATGATCAAGGTGATAGTATTAGATATCAGAAAATCAACCATTATCTGTTCTATTTTCTCATTCTTGGTTGTCACAATATTATGCACTAACTTGAAGTGTTTGTAAATTCATATTTAAAATGTTTGCGATTTCATCTAAATTTTTTTTTATAAAAATGTCATGCTTAACATTTAGCCTTAGACTCCTTTTTTTGTTCTCCCTTGCGCTGCCATAGCCCCTTTAATTGCCTTCTTGCTTCCATGTCTTTTTACCTGGTCTTGCATTGTGCCTCTTGGCGCCTTTGTTCATTGTGATGGTGCAGCAGAACCTTTTTGTGCATAGAAGGAAATTTTACATCATCTACATTTTCATCTACAGAAATTATTTTGGACATGGAGCTATTTGTTTCCTTGGTAGTGTGTTTTTCAAGGACTTCCTGAGTGCAGTAACTGTTCTGGGGACAGATTCTCAGCTTGGGTAAAAGCACCTAATTCCATTGACATTAGTGGAGCTGTGATAGTTTATACCACCTGCTGATCTACCTCCTGTAGTCCAGAAGTTGATCCCAGCACCACTGTATCACAGGTTACAGTGGTGCTGGGATAATTCAAAGTATTACTGCCTCAAGAACAGCATGAAAGTCCCAAAACAGGGCCTCCACAAATACTCCAGTCGTCTGGGGACTACCTCGTACTATAAAATGCAATTGGTAATTTTATAGCTCAGGCTGAAAAGGCTTGTTTTAATTAAATGCATTGTCCAGGTGCTGAGGATTGCCATAATTCAATACCGTATTTTTCTGTTCTTTACCTTTTCTTCCCATTTGTGTTAACAAGATTGCTGAGTAGAGGAATTTTATTTCCCACCCCTTACTACTGCTGCAGGCACTGATTGTGAAATTGTTAACATTGATGCCATTGTGATGGGATCCCTTGAGTGCAGCCTGGGAATGTGGGACTGTGCCCCCTTAACTCTCCCGCCCGGGCTGTCTCTCACAAGGCCTTGCAAGTGACCAGCAGCAAACCCCTCCAGGTGCTGTCATCACTCAGTCCAACAGCAGATGGAGCCCCACATGCTCTATTGCATGAATGCTCCTAGAGCCCCTCCTGAATCACACAGAGAAAGGCATAAGAGCCAAAAAAACCCACCCTAGCTCCCAGCACGGTACCCGAGGAATATACTGTCTTGCATGGTTCAGGACAAGCAGTGCAAATGTATTAATTGGTTCACCACTTCATCAATGGAAAGTGGATATACCCCAGTCTTTGCAAAATCTGAGCAGATTTGTCATGTGCTTCATACAAACTAACTGGTAGAGATAAACAGTTACATTTATCTATATATATAAAAGTCAAGTGGTGTATGTATGTGTGTATGTATGTATGTACGTATGACTGCGAACTCCTCCCGCACCGTTTGAGCCAGAGACTTGAAATTTGGTACAGTGAGGGGTCTTGGGGTCTAGATGCTGGTAAGGGTTGAAAAATTTTCGGATCTCACCTCTGACGCCCCCCCAGGGGTGAAAGTCTTTCAGGGCCAATCACATCGGCTGGGCGGTTAGGTGGTGGTGATGTCATAATACCCCTCTCCAACAGACACCTCACTCGCTCAGCTCACCCCTCCCTCCTCCAACGGAACCCCGGAGATCCCTTAGTTCTCTGCCCCTCCCCCCTCCCAACGGAACCCCGGAGATCCCTCAGTTCTCTGCCCCTCCCCCCTCCCAACGGAACCCCGGAGATCCCTCAGTTCTCTGCCCCTCCCACCTCAACCCCGGACTCCATCAGCTCTGTGCCCCCCCCCCTCCACCTGCAAAGGTTCCCGGAATCCCTCGGCTCTGGGTCCCCTCCCCGCCCGCGAAGGATCTGAGTTGGGTTTGGTGGGACAGTAAGTGAGGTGGGGGTGTCGGGTTCGGTCAGGGGGTGAGGTGGGGGTGTTGGGTTTGCTTGGGGGGGTGAGGTGGGGGTGTCAGGTTTGGTCGGGGGGTAAGTGAGCCGGGGGGTGTCGGGGTTGGTCTGGGGGGGTGGGAAGGTGTCGGGGGGGGGGTGAGGGGTGAGGTTTGGGTGTTGGGTTTGGTCTGGGGGGGGAAGGTGTTGGGGGGGTGCCCAGACCAAACCCGACACCCCCCCCGGCTCACTTACCCCCCGACCAAACCCAACACCACCACCTCACCCCCCCACCAACTGCAACACCCCCTGACCAACCCCAACACCCACACCTCACCCCTCACCCCCCTGACACCTTCCCACCCCCCCAAGCAAACCCGCCACCGCCACCTCACCCACCCCGATACCTTCCCACCCCCCCAGACCAAACCCGACACCCCCTGGCTCACTTACCCCCCGACTGAACCTGACACCCCCACCTCACCCCCCCACACCAATCGCAACATCCCCAGACCAAACCTGACACCCCCCGGTTCACTTACCCCCCCGACCGAACCCGACACTCCCACCTCACCCCCACAAGCAAACCCGACACCCCCACCTCACCCCCCCACCAACCGCAACACCCCCTGACCAACCCCAACACCCACACCTCACCCCTCACCCACCCCAACACCTTCCCACCCCCCCAGACCAAACCCGACACCCTCCCGGCTCACTTACCCCCGACCGAACCCGACACCCCCACCTCAACCCCCCACCAACCGCAACACCCCCTGACCAACCGCAACACCCACACCTCACCCCTCACCCACCCCGACACCTTCCCACCCCCCCAGACCAAACCCAACACCCCCTGGCTCACTTACCCCCCGACCGAACCCGACACCCCCACCTCACCCCCCCACCAACCGCAACACCCCCTGACCAACCCCAACACCCACACCTCACCCCTCACCCACCCCGACCCCCCCCCCCGGCTCACGGTGCACTGTGTAGCACACAGATTATTAAATACACTGTTCGGTCGGGGGGTGAGGTGGGGGTGTCGGGTTCGGTCGGGGGGTAAGGTGGGGGTGTTGGGTTTGCTTGGGGGGGGGTCAGGTGGGGTTATCGGGTTTGGTCGGGGGGTAAGTGAGCCGGGGGGTGTTGGGGTTGGTCAGGGGGGGTGGGAAGGTGTCAGGGTGGGTGAGGGGTGGGTGTTGGGGTTGGTCAGGGGGTGTCAACTGTCTGCCCCCTCCCCACCTCCGACTGACCCGAGCAACGCCGGGCACTTATGCTAGTTAGCTATAAAAGATAGATTTTAAGTAATAGGCAAAAAGTCAGTTAGTTACCAAAATAAAATATAAGCACACAGCCTAAACTCTCAACCCTCTCAGACTGGGCAGCAACTACATTAAGCAGTTTTTCTCACCCCACTGGATATTGCAGTCCTTAATATACAGATTGGTCCCTTAAATCTCAGAAAGTCTCCTCTGTTGGAGGCTTCAGTTTTCTCAGTGTCTTTGTTGCTTACAGCATAGATGGGGGCAGGAGCAAAAGCCAAGCATGTGGCCACTGTGTCCGTTTTATACCCTCAGTCCATGTGCTTTTAAAACACAAGTTCAGGCATGTCTGGGTGGGCATTGCTGAGTTTCCAGGCAAGGTTGAGCAATTCCCCTGGTGTGGCCTCATGAAGGTGAGTCATTGAATTGTATGTGTAGGTCCCTTGCTGGATAATGGCTGTTGATGGGTTGTTTCACACCCTTCCCGGGTGTTGGTTACTTTTCTTGTTGCCTCTGGGGAGCTAATATCTGTCAGAATCCCCAACTTACAGAATGTTTTAATGACAACCATACAACATAATTCTCATGTTATATGCATTAATGATACGGATAGAGAAATGACTTTCAGCAGATCATAACCTTTTCCCTGATACCTTACAAAGCATGCTTTATATGCAAGATCACAATCCTTTATAAATGAGGAATATGGGGGTTACAAGGTGCTCCTCCAAGATACAGAATGTCATCACTATCATCAGTGGCACTTTTCTTCTCTGGAGAAGCACTGTGTAAGAACCGCACAGGTGTTCCTCCAGGGATCATGGAAAACATAGCCTTACTACTGCCTCTGAACTTAAGTGTTTCCAATATGTTTTGACAAGGTCCCTCACCAAAGGCTCTTACGTAAATTAAGCTGCCATGGGATAAGAGGGAAGATCTTCTCATGGATTGAAAACTGGTTAAAAGACAGGGAAAAAAGGGTAGGAATAAATGGAACTTTTTCGGAATGGAGAGGGGTAACTAGTGGTGTTCCCCAAGGGTCAGTCCTGGGACCAATCCTATTCAACTTATTTATAAATGATTTGGAGGAAGGGGTAAACAGTGATGTGGCAAAGTTTGCAGATGATACTAAACTGTTCAAAGTAGTAAGGACCAAAGCAGACTGTGAAGAACTTCAAAAAGATCTCACTAAACTAAGTGATTGGGCAACAAAATGGCAAATGAAATTTAATGTGGATAAATGTAAAGTAATGCACATTGGAAAAAATAACCCCAACTATACATACAATATGATGGGGGCTAATTTAGCTACAACCAATCAGGAAAAAGACCTGGGAGTCATTGTGGATAGTTCTCTGAAGGCATCCACGCAGTGTGCAGCGGCAGTCAAAAAAGCAAACAGGATGTTAGGAATCATTAAAAAAGGGATAGAGAATAAGTCGGAGAATATCTTATTGCCCTTATACAAATCCATGGTGCGCCCACATCTTGAATATTGCGTACAAATGTGGTCTCCTCATCTCAAAAAGGATATACTGGCACTAGAAAAGGTTCAGAGAAGGGCAACTAAAATGATTAGGGGTTTGGAACGGGTCCCATATGAAGAGAGATTAAAGAGGCTAGGACTTTTTAGCTTGGAAAAGAGGAGACTAAGGGGGGATATGATAGAGGTATATAAAATTATGAGTGGTGTGGAGGAAGTAAATAAGGAAAAGTTATTTACTTATTCCCAAAATAGAAGAACTAGGGGCCACTCAATGAAATTGGCGTGCAGCAGGTTTAAAACAAATAAAAGGAAGTTCTTCTTCACACAGCGCACAGTCAACCTGTGGAACTCCTTACCTGAGGAGGCTGTGAAGGCTAGGACTATAACAGGGTTTAAAAGAGAGCTGGATAAATTCATGGAGGCTAAGTCCATAAATGGCTATTAGCCGGGATGGGTAATGAATGGTGTCCCTAGCCTCTGTCTGTCAGAGGGGGGTGATGGATGGCAGGAGAGAGATCGCTCGATCATACCTGTTAGGTTCACTCACTCCGGGGCACCTGGCATTGGCCACTGTCGGTAGACAGGATGCTGGGCTAGATGGACCTTTGGTCTGACCCAGTATGGCCATTCTTATGTTCGTATGTTTTTCCCTGAACTTGCGTAACTCAGTCCTCACAGCTTCCTACCATCTTCAACAGTTAGTTACTTAAATTGCTTACCTTGATGAGTCTAGTCAACTATTCTTTGTTGGACAGGCAGGTAATGACAGACACTTCTAGGCTTAGGCTATATTTAACAGCTATAGAGTGTTTGGGGTTAAACACTTCATAGACAGCTTCAGGGAAAGCACTCCAGTGTGTCCACGCTGACAGCCGCAAGCGCTCTGTTGTGGCCACATTCGCAGCACCTGAAGCGGCATTGGGAGCAATGCATTATGGGCGGGTATCCCATTCTGGTACTATGGCTTGTGGGAAGGGGCGTGGGTTGCGGGGCATTATGGATCCTGTCCCAATGCCCTGTGATGCATCGCTTCCCATCCCAGCAATCCCTGTGTTTCCATCCACCTTTGGCACCATCTTTCAATGGTTTCTGGGTGGCGCGCTCTGTCTTCCCTTCGGCCTGCGGGAGTGGAGCCCGAACTGCTGAGGAACATACTAATGAGTCTCGCCAGCACGTCTCGTTTGCCAGTCCAGTTACTTCTAAAGAGTCAAAGTGACAGTGAGGAGTCCGATGCTGAAGTCGAATCGCGTAATGCTTACGACACCAAATTGGTTGTCTCATTCACGGATATGCTCTCGACCGTGGAACGCCACTTTTGGGCTCAGGAAACAAGCACCGAGGGGTGGGATCACATTGTTATGCAAGTCTGGGATGACGAGCAGTGTCTGCAGAACTTTCACGTTCATCGGACTGTCCGGAAGCTGGCAACTCCAAACAGCTACCGATTGGTTGCTAACCAGTTCGGAGTGGGAAAGTGACCGTTGGAATCATTTTGATGCAAGTTTGCAGGGCCATTAATCGCATCCTGCTCAGACTCCAGGTAACGTGCATGACATTTTGGCTAGCTTTGAACAAATGGGTTTCCCTAATTGCAAAGGGGTGATAGATGAGATGCATATTCCTATTCTGGCACCAGACCATCTAGCCTCTGAGTACGTTAACCGAAAGGGGTACTTCTCCATAGTTCTCCGGGTGCTTGTGGATCACTGGGGCATTTCACTGACATTAACACAGGCTGACTCGGAAGGGTGCGTGATGCACGCATCTTTTGGAACACTAGCCTGTTCAAGAAGCTGCAAGCTGGGACCTTTTCCCCAGACCACAGGATCACGGTTAGGGAAGTCGAATTGCCCATTGTGATCCTTGGCGACCCCTCTTACCCTTTAATGCCGTGGCTCATGAAATCCTACACAGGAAGACTGGACAGCAGCCAGGAACGGTTCAACTACAGGCTGAGCTGGTGCCGAATGACTGTGGAGTGTGCTTTTGGCCGTTTGAAGGGGCGCTGACGCTGTCTTTATGGGAACCTCAACTTGGCTGAGGACAGCATCCCTGGAGTTATATCCACATGCTGTGCCCTACATAATATTTGTGAGGAGAAGGGTGAAAGATTCACTCAGGCATGGGCCTCCGAGGTTCAGCACCTGGAGGCAGAATTTGCGCAGCTGGGACTGCACGGCTTCCTCCCCCAAACACTGATGAGGTCCAGCACCTCGCTATTGCTCCATGCTGGGGATCTCTGGGCGTGTGGAGGCATGGTCAGCTTGAACGATCATCTGGAAAGATGCACTGAGAGCGCTGCACGCCTGGCTGAGCAAACAGGAAGGAGATTTTCAAATTTCCCAGGGAATTTAAAGGGTGGGTCTGAGACTTGGTCACCTGAGGACAGGGCAGAAGAGTTCGAAAGTTATGACAAGAGTGGTCAGAACACGAATTGTGCGACAGTCTGGAGGCCAATCAGGGCACATTCGGTGTCCACATTGGCGCCGTTGTGCTACAACGGGAGCGCAACAAACATTCCTCCTGCCGAGGTGGAGTACCAGGAGCGCTCCAGCTGCGGAGTCAGAGCGCTCTACATGCCCTGCCAATGTGGACGGGTGCTCCTGGTGCCTTTATGGTGCTATAACGTGCCAGTGTAGCCAAGCCCCTAGTAACTCTCATTCTGTCCATGGGAGTGACTGGCCTTTCCCCTTATGAACACTGAAGTCACCATGCCTTTGGTTAGTAATCATCTCCTGATGGAATCTCTAGTTGGAAATACTTTAAAATGCTTGGGACCTGAGTTTGCATTAACTGACTTGCTTGAGAGAATCAACACCATTACAGTGTTATGGGATGAGTCGAGCAGGCCCAAGGGTATATACTGCTTGAGATAACTCCAAATAGTTGTTCTGATTTCTAGCAAGATAGAGAACTTGTTTTCACAGATGTGCTTTTCAGGGTCCTGGTTTGACATTGATTGTTGTTGCAAGGGCAAATTAAAAACACTGAAAATAGAAAAAGTGCCAGATGCAACATGACTCTGACAATGCCAAGCCTCTTGTGTCTCTTCTGCAGCATACGCCAGAGGAGAATTAAAACAGCCAAAGGGGGTTTTCTTTGAGCTAGCTGACAGTGTCAACTGGCTAAAAGAGAGAGGTTACAGTAAAGGCAGCATCTATTTAATGGAGTTTCTTCACCTTCAGTAACTTTCTACCCAAAGTATTTGAAATTAATTTTGAGCATTTGAAAAATGAAATATTGACATTATCTTGACCTGACTGATAAGGTGACTTGTCTTATCCTCTCTTTAGCTGAATGAGCTGTATCTGGAGAAATCTCTGCTCACCAAACACTTGACTCTAGCAAAGTGATAACCTTTGAGCTCTGATATGTGGGGGTGGGGAGAGGACCATATATGATATAGATGTGGCTACTACTGCTGCTCTGAAAGTGCTCTTCCTTTCTTTCACATTGGCACACTTGGCTTGTTTTGTGTCAGGCCAACAGTTCAGGTGTCAGCTGAAAAGGTGCCAAGTCTAAGCTTTGCTATCCTTGCTTTTGCACAAGCAGCACTTTGAGAGAGTTCAACTGGGAGTCGTGTTTTATAGTGCTCTTCTTTTCTGTAAGGGATCTAGACCTTGCATCATATGATTTTGCCAGTCAGGGTAGATAAGTATATAGGGCTAGATTCTATTCCTCCTCGCACAAGTAAGTGTTTACTGACTAAGGTCCAAATCTGTAAAGTAAAGCATCTCAAAACCTGCAAAGCATTAGTCAAGCCAAATAAAACATCCATCTTTAGTGTATGCACTGGCATCAGACTGATCTCCTTTTGAGGCATAACACATTTCCATTTGGTATTCTTTTTTTCCCCTGGAAAATACTGTTTATCACACAACTAATAGCTTCTTGCTCTCCTGCACGTTAGTGGGCATTTAGTAAAGGCACAGGTGAGATTTTTAAAAATGGGATTTCTTTAATAATTAAAACTGAATATTTTTTTAAATTGGGCTGTTTTCTAGTTTTGATCTTTGTTAAATGAACACTTTCTGCGGCTCATGCCCCAGCACAGTATTGCCATGGTAGGGTTTCTAGCATAGCAGGTGAATGTTTACCTCCAAACAGAATCTCTTCCTATTTTTTCCCAGTTGCAAACAGTTTTAGCCATAGACTGCCTTCTACTTAATTCAAGCACTGTTTAATTTGATTCTCAATTTTAATTCCATTTAGAGGCTCTGGAATGAAATAGTGTATTTAAAAATAAGACTTCTGCCTTGTTTAGGTGAATTACTTTAAACTTAGTAGTGGTAGATAATTCAGTCACGATGTAGAAAATAGAATCAGAGAGGTAGCTGTGTTAGTCTGGAATAGCAGAAGTAACAAAGAGTCTTGTGGCACCTTAAAGACTAACTAAAGTATTGAAGCATAAGCTTTCGTGGGCTAATACCTTCATGTCTTTTGCCATTTCACAAAACATACCAAAATTCTAGAGATTCAATATGTAAGAATGACCTGTGTGGTAATAAATACAACTAGAAGTTGTGGTACTGATGTTTGTTGAGGGGCATACTTGCCCCCCATATCATCCGCTGCTGCCTGAGTGTGGTACTGAAGGCATTCCCTGCTTTAGTGTCCTTCCCCAAAGTAGAACTCTGGTTTCCACCCACAGTTGATCAGCAGTGGCTCCCGCTGCCGGCTCTGCAAAAAAACCGCTGATCCCCTTCCACCCATCCCACAGCCCTGCTGAACAACAGCTGGTGGCCTGCAGGCCCACATGGGCCCCATAAACAGTTGACTGGTGCTGGAGGGGCATGCCCCGTCGCCCAATTCCACCCCCTTCCCCAAGGTCCCATTCCCACCTCTTCTCCTCTCAGGAACAGCACATGTGCTGGAGAGCTCCATTCTTCCCTCTCCCTTCTATCGGGAGGAGAGACACTTTGTTATGCTAAACTAGATCATTTGAAAGTGGATGACCAAATAGATCATAGACAGTTTCTAAGAGTGGGAATCATCTGAGTACTCTCTTGCTGCACATCATCCTAGTATCCTAGAAAGACTTTCCACTGCCAGAAAAAATGTTTATTGCATTTTAAAACAGGATACATCTTTCTAACTGTATGTGTTCACGTTGGTATCCATTAGTTTTCTACATACTAAATATAAACCCTTCTTACCTGGGTAGCAAAAGTCATTGTATCCTGCTGAGACAATAATGTAACTTCTCTTTGCCACTGTTAGATCTCATAATGCACTGTAATTCAAAATAAATACTCAGTGTTTTTATTGTGCAGAATTGAATAGATAATTTTTGTGTTATGAAAACATATCAACATGTTAAATAGATCATAGTTATAGGCAAAAAAATTAGCTGGAACTTGCTGCAGTTTTGAGTAGTGAGAATTCTATCTGAGAATAGCCATCTCCTCTGGGAAAAAGACAGGAAAGGATAGATGACATAAATAAAATAATCGGAAGGAAAGCATGAGTTATCAGGAACCCAAAGTGGAATGCAACTGTTTATCTTAGAATGTGTTCATGCAGTAGACATACATCTCAAATCTAGAGAGAGCATACACACAATCTTCTTCTTTTCATCAAGTACCTTTATGCCATTATCTAACTAAAACAGTTAACATTTGTATTTTCAGACAGCACAAATACTTTAATAGGATGATATATTTTGTACTGTATAACTAATGGGAGATAAACTGTAGTGATATATTTAGGTGGTTAAATTTGATGGATTGCTAATTTTGATCCTTTCCACACCCTGCCTTAAATTACATGCTGACTAGCTGGTTATTTTGTTGTCTAGTGGAAAATAAACAAACTTGGTAATTTTGCTGTTTGATTTATTATCTAATTTAATAAACTCACTGTTATAGTTGATCAATACATGGACAGCTTCTGATACTGTTGAAAGAGATCTGAGTGTAAGTGAAGAAGAGTTAGATATTTAGGACCAGATCCTGGTCCATGAAAAGTCTCCTTTTTGTTGTTCAGAGGTTGGCTGAGGATTAATTTAGGGCTTGTCTACACTTACAGCACTACACTCGTGCAGCTGTGCCGCTGTACACTTAGTGAAGATGCTGCCTACACCAATGGGAGAGCTTCTGCCATTGATATAGGCACTCTACCTCCCTGAGAGGTAGCTACATCAAAGAGAGCAGCTCTCCTGTTGTCACAGCATGGTCTACACAGGGAATGAGATTGGTATAACTGCATTGCTCGGGGGGGTGGATTTTCCACTCCCCGGAGCAGCTTAGTTATACCAACATAAATTTGTAGTATAGACCAAAGCTGTAGTATAGACCAGTGTGGGAGACATCTTGGTTAGGGTGAGTCATTGTAGCTGGCTATACACAGTTCTCTCATGGTTCCTTTTCAACATGAGCGTTATCGTAGAGTGAAGAGCACATGACTAGAGCATAATCTAATGATCAGTTTTGGTATAAAGGCCCAGTTTCAAGCTAGCAAAATTTAGAACAGCCCTAAGGCTCAGGGTGGGGGCAGAAATTTTGCATGTCATTGTTTCCCAGGTGTGCTGAGCTCAGCTAAAGTATACCTGTAGCTTTCTGTAGACTTTTGCGTCTTAGAACCACACAGTGAGGGAGGAGGAGAGATATGCTACAAAGGTGGTGTCTAGAGACCTTACACTTTTGATGGCCAAAAGGAGGTGCAGTGACTACTCCTGACATGCTTTGGGGGAAGGTATTCAGCAGCAGCCCTTGTACAGTTTTGGAAAAAGCATGGCATGCACTTCCTAAGCACAGCTCTCTAGTTGTAAACTGCCACATGAGGTGGGTGGAGACATTGCCACATACCTACACTATCAAAGCAAGTCCCCTCTGGGATAGCACTGCTATCACTGCAACTCCCTCACCCCAACTCCACATCCAAAGACGGGAGTGCAGGTATTATACAGCAAGGGGGGCACACACTTTTTTAACTTCTCTAGGCTGAGCTTATTCCAGTTACCAGGGGCTTCTTCCATCCAAACTTACTAGCTCCCTTTGTTGCACCTCCTGTCCCCATCTATTTCAGGGGCTTGCTGCAATCCCACCAACTCCTTCCTTCATGCTAAGGGCTCATAGTACCTTCCTTATCCCTCTTTTCCAACATCAATATGGTTCTGCCCACTGATACCTTGAACATTCGCTGAAATTTTGGAATTGATCAGATGCGTCATTCAAAAGTAATCATATTACGAACAGACAGACCACAGAGAGAAATGCCACCAAGCTGAATGTAGGACCTCATTTTTCTCAGACAAGTATTAGGGCTGGATGAAAAACTGGACAACATTTTGGCAAAGAACATTGAACTTTTTTTGGTTAAAATTCCAGAGTTTGGACATTTTCAACCAGACCAACATATGGTAGCTGCTCCCTGCACAAGAGGGGCAGCCATAATTTAGCTCTTGGACCTGGGCTTCACAGAAATCTCAAAGGTAAGGTGAATAACAGGAGTGAAGACAGTCAGGTGAAGCTAAGGGTATTTAATATTGTAGCCAGTCTTTGTTTCCTCAGCCAGGACTAACAAATCCTTAAATAAGGTCCTTTCCCAGCTCTGACTGCGTGCTACAATTGCTGAGAACCATCCCAATTTTGCCAACCTACGCACACTCTTATGCTTTACAGACCTCGGCTTGAAGGCTAACTGGCCCTTGTGGCCAAGGGGGAAAAAAAGGATTCCCTTTTTGAGCAAATCAATTGTGCTCCATTACTGTGGTTGCTGATGAGTAATATAAGGCATGCCTTCTTCCAACAGCTGTGCTCTTTCTTCTACAGTGCTGAAGATTGACACAATGGCCTTGTCGACCCTTGAGAAATTTGGCATGTGATATTGCTGTTTGATCCCTTAGCCTGCTTGTAACACCACAGACCCACATGCAAATGTGCTTTCAGTGGTGCACAGTGTCAGGATCACACCTTTGGATTCAATTTGCTTTGAGCAAAGCTAGTCCCCACGTGGTCCTTCACCAGACTAATCTCTGCCAGTACAGTGACTGTGTACAGGGGAATGAATTATTGTCACAATAATCCCACTTGCACAAACAGTTCTCCCATTACCTATCCATAGTGCATTGGTCACTGCTTAGCTGTATTGCCAAAGAGCTTCAGACATGGATCAGGACCCCACAGTGCTAGGCAATGTACAAACATAGAACAAAAAGTCAGCCCTGACTCAAAGAGTTTACAATCTAATCTTAGATAGCCTTGTCTTCTGTATGCATTTCACCACAGAGGGCCAGCGCTTGCTGGAACCCACTTACTTGTACAAATAACGCTTGCAAACATTTGCCTGATATTTTATCAGCATCAGTTTCTTCCACAATAAATTTCTCATGAATCTGTAGGAACTTATCCATGTCTCAGAGGAATACTTCCTCTGAGTTTATTGCCAGGAACATGTGTGTGGGCACTGGTGACTGTATGGAATGATGAGGTAATGCAATCTCATCTGAACTCTCTCATATGGAACACCCTGGTCTACATAAGCACCTTGATAAGCAGGGCCCCACTTGGTCTGGCAAGAACAACAACAAGAACAAAAGAAGCATACAGCAACTTTGTGAAGGGCTTTATTTTTTGGTTTAAATGAATGTAATCAGATCCAAATCTCTGAAGTACATCACTGTTCAGGGCTGGTCTTCACTAGGTGGGAGATCGGCTATAGATATGGAAATTCAGCTACTTGAATATCGCATTGGGTCAGGTCCTTGGTATGTAGGTCCATTGCCTGAGTATCTGGCCTGTTGACTTTAGGAACTAATGCAATAAACAGCACCTTTCTCCTCCTCATCAGGGTCAAGCATCTGCAGGTGTGGAGAGGGAAACCCTCAAGGTCTCAATGACAGCACCTACAGATAAAACAGACTGATGTATCATTTGTACAGTCACAATGGAAAGTGCAAAGTAAATTTCAGCACCTCCCTCTTTTGTTCCCATATGAGTTTTGAATAAGACATGTTGATTGACACTTCAGTAAAACACCACTCCCCAGACCCCGTGATAGTGAGTATGGCCTGCCAGGGATAAGGTGGGAGTGGTAATGAAGGGGGAATTGTTCAGCTGTTTAAATCACTAACATTTCAGTCCCTGTTTCCATGGATATGAACAGGGCAATGGCACTGAGTCCTGGCACTGTTTTCCAGAGGTGGTGGTGATTTTAGCTGATATCTCACTCCTGAGGGTCACAAAGGCACAAAGTACACAACTGCTGCTGGCATCTTGAACCACTTGGGACTGTATGTCACTAGCCTGTTCAAGGCAATGGTGCCTGCTGAAGTAATTTCAGAGTGGCATGGGAAAGGGTTAGAAGAAATAAGACAGGTGTCCCCTTTCAAGACTTGGATTAGGGTAGGGCTAGTGGTAGGTGGCAGATGTCAGGTGTGAGGCCACATCATGTAATGCTGTCTAGATGCTTGGCAGTCCTACTGCCCATAGCCGGCCAGGTACAGGCTGACTTAAATGGGCCCATAGGGTTGTCCATGGTATGCTAAGTGCCACAGAGTGGTCCAGAATTGGGAGTGTGCAAAGCTGGCTTAATGCTGCTGTAGTTCTGTCCCTCATCCCTGGGTTGTGAGGTCAAGTGTTGTGGTTCTAACTTCACTCTTTGGGTGCATCTATATTAGAGAGAAAAAAAAAAGGTATGTTCTTACCTCATGTTAGCTAACACATATGGTAGCTAACATGAGGTGGTGGTTCGTCCTTCGATTCAACGAGGACCACTCAGTCATCCGTGCATTGCTGGGGCTGATTTTGTCTGTGTGTGCACAGATGGCTGATGAGGCCGATCCTTGCACGAAAGGTCCGATGACAGATAGGACAGGAGATGAGGAGGACATCTCCAGCAGGGTTTCTGGCACGGGCTTTTCTGGCTTGCCTCTTTTGTTCTGCTGCAGCCGTCCTTTTGGCCTCACATGATTCGGCACCTTTATATACGGAAGAGCGCCATGCAGTCCAATTCATTGCGCTCTGTTCCCAAGAGTCAGGATTGATGTCAAATGCTTTGAGGGCGACTTTAAGAGTGTCTTTGAAGCACTTCTTCTGACCCCCATGAGACCGCTGTCCTTGTTGGAACTCGCCATAAAAAAGTCGCTTTGGTAGCCGATGGTCTGACATATGGACTATATGCCCTGCCCTGCATCAAGATGGTAAAGATGCTGGGCAGGTTTGCTTGGGCGAGTACTTCAGTGTCTGGGATCTTGTCCTGCCACTTGATGTTGAGGATTTTCCTGAGGCTTGTTGTGTGGAAGTGGTTCAGCTTCTTGGCATGGTGCTGATACACAGTCCAGGTTTTGCTGGCGTAGAGCAGTGTGGGAAGAACAACCACCCTGTATACCTTCAGCTTGGTCTGGGTGGTGATGCCTCTTCTATTCCAGACGTTGGTGTTTAATCTGCCAAAAGTTGCACTGGCTCTAGCGAGCCTGATATTCACCTCATCATCTATGGTGGCATTTGGGGACAGTGTGCTGCCAAGGTTTGTGAATCTGTTCACTGCATTGAGTCTCTGGCCGTTAATAGTGATATTGGGCTCAACATAGGGCTTCCCTGGGGACGGCTGATGCAAAACTTCAGTCTTCTTTATACTGATGATTAGACCGAAGTTTGCGCAGGCATTGGAAAACTTGTCTATGCTGCGTTGCATATCAGCTTCTGAGTTAGCATTGAGAGCACAGTCATCAGCAAACAGAAAGTCTCGAATAATGTCTGTCATGACCTTGGTTTTCGCCTGAAGCTTCCTTAGGTTGAACAGCTTACCATCAGTGCGGTACCTGATGCCAATTCCAACGTCTCCGTCTCTGAAAGCATCGGTCAACATAGCGGAGAATATAATGCTGAAGAGTGTAGGTGCCAGGACACAACCCTGCTTCACACCGTTTGTAACAGGAAACGGTGCAGATGACTCGCCGTTATCCTGGACTCGTGCCTGCATGCCTTCATGGAACTGCTGGACCATAGAGATGAACTTCCTTGGGCATCCGTACTTGGCCATGATCTTCCACAGGCCCTCTCTACAAACAGTATCGAAATCCTTGGTCAGGTCAACATAGGTGGAAAACAGGTTGCACCTCTGCTCCTGACACTTCTCTTGCAGTTGTCTCGCAGCAAACACCATGTCAATGGTCCCACGCTCTTTCCAAAATCCGCACTGACTTTCTGGCAGAAGTCCCTGGTCCAGATGTGCTGTTAGGCGGTTCAGCAGGATCCTGGTGAGTATCTTGCCTGCGATGGAGAGTAGGGATATACCTCTGTGGTTATCACAGAGCTGCCAGTTCCCTTTCCTCTTGTACAGGTGTACGATGAAAGCATCTTTGAACTCCTGCAGGATCGTCTCCTGTTGCCACATAAGTAGGAACAGTTGATGGAGTCTTTCAGTCAAGGCAGTGCCGCCTTCCTTATAAATCTCAGCTGGAATGGAGTCTGCGCCTGGAGCTTTGCCACTGGAGAGGAGATGGATCGCTTTCTGCGTCTCTAATAAAGTAGGCGGGTCATCCAGTGCCTCGTTGATGGGCACTTGCGGGAGACGATCAATGGCTTCATCATTGATGGACGAGGGACGGTTCAGAACGCTGTCGAAGTGTTCAGCCCACCTTACACGAATCTTATCCTTATCAGTAATCAAAGTGTTTCCGTCAGCGCTAAGGAGAGGTCATGATCCTGAGGATGTAGGTCCATACACTTCTTTCAGGGCATCATAGAAATTCTTCATGTCATGCCTGTCAGCATAGCCTTGAATCTCGTCAGCTTTTCTGATAAGCCAAGTGTCTTGCATCTGACAGAGTTTTTGCTGTATGGATCTCTGACTATTGCTGAACGCATCTTTCTTTGATGTAGACTTGGGATTGTTAAGGTAGGCTTGATGGGTGAGGTGCTTTTCTTCCAGTAGCTGCTTGATCTCATTGCAGTTCTCATCAAACCAGTCTTTATGCTTTCTGGTTGAGGGCCCCAGGATCTCTGTAGCTGTGCTGTAGACCAGCCCTCTGAGTGTCGCTCAGTCGACATCCACATTCAGGCTGTCAAGAGGGGTGGATTCCAGACGTTCTTCCAATGCATCCACAAAGGACTGTTTAGTGCTTGTGATCTTCAACTTGGCAATATTCAGCCGTTTGGGAGCCTTCTTTTCTTGTGGGCGTCTTTTAGGTTGAATACGGATGTTAAGCTTGGTGAGGATGAGGCGGTGGTCTGTCCAGCAGTCAGCACCACACATGGCCTTGGTCACCCGGACATCCTGCCTATCCCTCTTCCTGATGATAACATAGTCGATCAGGTGCCAGTGTTTGGAGCGAGGGTGTTTCCATGAAGTCCGGTTACGGGTAGGGAGGCGGAAGATTGTATTTGTGATGAGCAGCTCGTGCTCTGCACAGGTCTGGAGCAAGAGAAGACCATTGCTGTTACAGTTACCGACTCCATGTTTTCCAAGGACTCCATCCCAGGCCAGGGCCGGCGACAGGGTGGTACAACGGGTAGAGCTGTACCGGGCCCCGGACTTCAGGGGGGCCCCCCTGAAGTCCGGGGACCGGTACAGCTCTACCCTTAGTTATCCACGCTGGCCGCTCTTTCCGCGGCTGTGTCCGGCGCCGCGGTCCGCCGCTTCCTGAGCCCTTCATGCCGGTGGCTTCAGATGAGTGGCCAGGCACGCCGCTCCCGCTCCCGATGCACCCCGGCTGCATGCGACTCCCCCGCCCACGTGAAAAAGCCGGGCCAGCCCTTGGCGCGGGGGGGGGGGAGGGGGCTCCATCCAGCGCCTCCCCCGCCCCGGCGGCTGCAGAGCATGGCGGGGCACGCTGCTCCGCGGGGGCGGGAGACCTGCGGGGAGAGGGGGTGGCGGGGGGGGGCCCAAACGCTGAGGGGGGCCCAAACGCTGAGGGGGGGCCCCAAACGCTCACAGTAGGGGGCCCCAAAATTTCTGTCGCCGGCCCTGTCCCAGGCAGTGTGGTCAGAGCCGACTCTTGCGTTAAAGTCACCAAGAATGATGAGCTTGTCCACCTTTAGAGCATTGGCGATGACTGAATGGAGTTCCTCATAGAACTTGACCTTTACTTCATCTGGGTTGGTCATGGTTGGAGCATAGGCACTGACAATGGTAAGGTGCTTCTTACCAGACAAAAGAGGGAGTTTCATGATCATGAGCCTGTCGTTTACCCCCATTACCCCCTTTGGAAGTCCTGCCAACTTGCTAATAAGAGCGGTCTTCACTGCAAAGCCAACACCTGCCTCACGACGCTCGTTGCTTTCTCTGCCGCTCCAAAAGAAGGTATAACCAGAGCCCCTTTCGCATAGTTCACCTTCCCCTGCTAGCCGAGTCTCACTCCGGGCTGCAATGTCAATGTTATATCTGGTAAGTTCCTTTCCAATTAGGGTTGTTCTCCTCTGAGGTCTGTCCGCACCGTCTCTGTCCAGTAATGTGCGCACGTTCCATGTGCCCAATATGAGAGGAACAATCCTCAATTTTTTATTTGAGGTAAAATCCTAGAGAAGACAAGGTAGTTTGTAGTTTTCACATGTGTTAGCTCTGGTTGAGGTAACTGTTATGGGGACGCTTTTATGTGAGTAAAAGAATATTCTCAGGACAACAAAACATAGCTGCAGAAAAGAGCCTGTAAAAAGAGGAAAAAGTTGTTAATTCCCATAAATCTTATTTTCTAAACTGCCTGTTTAGTATGCCTAACTTGCAGTGTATGAGGTAATTGAGGACAGTGTTATGCTACTGCTGAATGGATTAAGTAGCCAGACCACCTAGAGGAAAATGAAGGCAATAACAGCCTTTACTGACTATGTGAAAGGGAGATTGAATGTAGTATGTGCCCGAGTAGTCGGATTCTAATATATAAACTGTATTGTTAAATCTATTCACTTAAATGTGGGTTATTGCTGATTACGTACTCTATGTATTATGACTTTTAAAAACTAACCATATATTTCTGGGTAATCTAAGCACTATACCCAGATTTACAGACACTCTTTTCCCAGCCTATGTGTATCATTTTATCATTTAGCCGTGTGTTACTGTTCTACCAAACTTCAGTTTAATTTGCCATTCATTTTACTTTTTATCAGCAGAGAATGTTAGCTCACTCTAGCCTAATCAACTGCTACTTTCTCTACTTCAGGTTAGTGCCATCTTGGTGAACACTTTCAGACAAAATCCACATTCTGCATCCTGTTATAATTAAGGCCAGTTGGCAGCCTTCATTGTGAAGAAGTAGGGAATAAGACCATATTGAGGAGGAAATTGCAGTATGACCTAACAATGGTTTGGTTGTAGCTATGGTAACCAAGAGGACAGAAGAAGGAAGCTCCCCTCACTTTACCCATTTATAGATGAGCAGGCTTCAATGTCTACAGTTCTGAAGACCAAACCTTTAAATCCTCAAAGCAGTTAATAAAAGAAACCCTAATAAATCATAATACCCCCTGTTATTTCCTATGTTAAAAACAAAGTTAAAAGTTTTCTTAAATCACACTAAGCAGATTTATCAATAAACATGTTAGAGATGAGGGTATGAAATGATCAAAGTGTTTGGCTGGCCTCAGGCCATTCTCAGTGTTTGAAATCACACATCAGGTTATGTGGCTGTGAGGTGTTGGTTGGCTTTGGTAATTTATTGGTAAGTGTTCAGAGACTGGTGGTATTTCAGTTCAGTTTCCAACTTTTAAATCATCACAGAAATCATACATTTGCCCCTCATTTGGTTTTCCTAGGCCAGAGGTGGGCAAACTACAACCTGCGGAGTACATCCAGACCGTGGGGCCATCCTGCCTGCCCTTGAGCTCCTGGTAGGGGTGACTCCCGGCCCCTCCCCTGCTGTCCCTTCTTCCCCGTAGCCTCAGCTTACTGCGCTGCTAGTGCTCTGGCCCACTGCTCATTCTGGGGAGTGTGGCAGGTGGACTGTGAGCTCCTGCTGCTTTGAGTGGCATGGTAAGAGGTTGGGGAGAGGGTGGGTTGGATAAGGGCTATGGCGTTCTGGGGGACAGTCAGGGAACAGGGGACAGTTAATGGGGCAGGGCGGTCAGGGGACGGGGAACAAGGGTGTTTGGATGGAGGTGAGTTTCGGAGGGGCCTGTCGGGGAGGGTGTATGGATAGAAGTCGGGACAGGGAGCAGGGGGGTTGGATGGGTTGGTGGTTCTGAGGGGGGTAGTAAGGGGTCAGGAATTGGGAGGAGGCAGATAAGGGGCAGGGGCCAGGCTGTTTGGGGAGGCACAACCTTCCCTACCCTGCCCCCATACACTTTTGCAACCCCTGATGTGGCTCTCAAGCCAAAAAGTTTGCCCACCCCTGCTCTAGCTACTGGCAAACTTCAGTCTTCTTTTCAAGCATGTTCCTGCCCTGCTAATGTAAGTGAAGCAGTGCCAGGTTTTGTAAATATCCTTTTCAAAAGTGTGACAGAGGTCAGATCTGACAGCTATAAGAGAGTGATGGAAGCCAGATATATCAGTCCTAGAAAGTCCTTTTCCCCCTATGAACTGATAAGAGGTTACTTTAGGTTAATTGGAGACACCTGAGTCCACTTAAGGACTCCCATGACCTCCCAACCCATACTCCTCTTCTGAGAGGAAGTGGGGATGAGAAACAAGCTGTAACCAAGGTCAGCTCCAGGTATCAGTGCAGTGGCAGTCAGGCAGCCTTTGGCGGCACGCCTGTGGGAGATATGCTGGTCCCGCAAATTCGGCGGCATTTCAGTGGTGGGTATGCCAAAGCCGAGGGACCAGTGAACCTCCTCAAGAAACCAGCACCTTTTCCAAGTATTTTTCTCAACATGGATGCTAGGATGAATGCTTCAGCATTCTTTGTTCAGCAAGAAAAGCTATAGCTTTTGAATAGTATTCACAAGGTACCTTTGTGGCTCCAATGAGGTACTGGGGTTTATTCTAGCAGTACCTGAAAAGATCAGAGACCAAGACCAGCACAGAGTTATTGCTGCAACAGTCATGCCAACCTCAACCTCTGGCATAGCTGCATATGGGCATTTTTAAATGATGATGTTCACTAGATGGAGTGCTGCTTTTGGGTTAGGGTCACAACCAGAAACTGTAGACCAAATGTTTTGAGAGCCAGGATGAACATTAGTATCTGCATAACTACTGACTGAGGAAGAGACATTGACAATTGTCCTTAGAACTGGCTGTCTTGCATAGTTCCTAGTCTTGTAGGGCACTAGTATGGAGCTGGAGAGCCCAAATATTATGCAAAAATAATCACTTGCATGAACGTTTGTAAATAGTGAATAAAACACTATATTTGAAGTATTCATTCTGTTCTATTATCAACAATTATTATGTATTTGGAGTATATCTTCAGTGCAGCTGGTTGCATAGTTACAGGACTCTGTACAGGGTAGTCAGTGCACAGTGCTTAACTGTTTGAAATGAATCTGGAAAATTTCCCAGGGTATGCATTTGCCTTGTTCCTTCATCTCCGATGATGAGAATGAACAGGGAGGCACTCAGGACAATAAACGACAGTGCTGAACTATTTTATTTCTGGAGAATAATTGTCTCCTGCATATACATGTACGTACCTCTACCACCAATCGGGCATATTCTGAATCAAGCATCTGTATGCCAGATATACACAGATGAGTTTGAGTTGCTGGTAAACTATCTGTAGAACACACCACAAGCTAGGTGTTTGACTTGGGGTGAATTAGGAGACGAGGTTACTGAGAGGGAGTGGGAGGAATGGGGGGAAAGAAAGTTCACAGCTCAGTTAAGAAATCTTTGAGTGAAAATTCTTTTCACTGCTCTTATCTCCCTCTTCTCAACTTCCTGTGTTTTCCCCCCAGATTTAACATAAAAGTTGTGCCAAATGGTAATGACAACACTTGGTTACAATCCCAGACAGTCATTTTTCAAGCAATTTTTCTTGTTTTTAGTTTCACCAGTCATCTCATACTTATATTTTAAAGGTTGATTACTTTGGAGTATTTTGATGGATCAGGTATTTAAATTCTTGCACATTTTTAGAGATCTATACAGATCATATTTACAGATAGAAATATGATTTAAAGTGGAAGTTGTCCCTTTAAACTTCCTAGCCAGATTTTATGCTGATTTATGCTAACCCACTGATTTGAATGGGATTGCAGGGGCTTGTAAATCAATGCAAGCTTAGTGGTTATAGTTGAACTTTCTCTTTCTCATTCATAGCCATTAATATAAGCATAATAAAAGCACAGGTAAAAGGACTGAGCTCTACAGGGACATTATTCAGTGCTTCTCTCCACTATGTTGGGCAAAACTCCATTTTCTCTATTCTGTTCTATTGCCAATTTTTTATTCTTTCCCATGGTCCAAGCAGGATCCCTGCTGCCTTTAGTTTAACTGGTCCATTAAATGAAACCGTGTGAAAGCCTTCCTGAAAATCTAGATCAGCCATGTTGTATTCATTTCCCATTACTCAATTCATCTGTAAATTACTCCTAAATATACATATGCATTTAAAATCAAGGAGATTAGTTCAATTGACTCTATTTAATTTTCATATTTTCACTAATATTAAGGCATTAGGCCCTGATTAAGTAAAGCACTTAAGCAGATACTAAACTTTCAGGATGTGCTTAAGTGCTTTGCTGAATGGGGATAGAGTTAAGCACATGTTTAACTTTTAAAAAGTTAACTTAAACTTGCTCAAGTGCTTTGCTGAGTTCTTGGGGCCTTATCTTTCATCACAGCAACTCTTGGAAGTCTATGAAGCTGTCTTCAAAAGAAATCTTATCACTTTCTGTTTACAGGGTGCATTATCCTTCTTAGTAGTAGTTGCAAATGGTCAAACAAATGCTTTGCAAAGTGTTTCCTTTTATTAAGCTTAGGGCTTGGCTACACTTGTAAGTTAGGGTGCACTAAAGCCACCTCTTGTGCTTTAATTCATTCCCCATCCACACTGGTAAGGCACGTAGAGAGCTCTGACTCCTTGGCTAGAGTGCTCCTGGTACTCCATCTCTGTCTGATGCGTATTGGCTGAGACGCCCATCATCAGTGTAAACGAGGTGTTGCATTACTGCGCTCTGATTGACCTCCAGAAATATCCCATAATCCCCTTAAGACAAGTGGTCACGCTTGTCATTGTTTTGAACTGGCTATGGGAATGCGGATATGCCCTTTCAAAGTTTCATTTCTGACATCTGGCATGCTTATCTGCTCCGAGACAAAGCACACATTACTTAGGAATGAGTGAGTAGGGGGGAGAAGGGGTTTCTGAACTTACAAGACAGCGTGCTCACACACTCTCAGCACCCCAAAAACCCATTCTCTGTCCCCCCCACACACATACACACAAAACACTCCTTGTCACACTCCACCCCACCCCCCGCATTTGAGAAGCACGTTGCAGCCACCTGAATGCTAGGATAGCTGCCCATAATGCACCACTCCAAATGCCGCTGCAAGTGCCACAAATGTGGCCACGCCAGTGTGCTTGTAGCTGTCAGCGTGGACAGACTGCAGCGCTTTCCCTACTGCGTTCTCCAAAGGCTGGTTTAACTCAAAGTGCTCTACATCTGCAAGTGTAGCCATGCCCTAAGGAGTAATAGTAGTAATCTTAGGGTATGTTTTGCACAGCTATTGGGGATCAATTTATCATATCTCATCAAGACGCGATAAATCAATCCCCAAAGGTGCTCCTGTCGACTCCAGAACTCCAGCTCACCAAAAGGCGCAAGCAGAGTTGACGGGGGAGCCCGCTGCCGCCGTGAGGACACCAGCTAATTCTACCTAAGGTGTGTGACTTCAGCTATGTTATTCACGTAGCTGAATTTGCATATCTTAAATCAGCACTCCCTCCCCCCCCGCCCCTTGGCTACTGTGGACCAAGCCTTACATTGGTTTCAGGCTCCACACTAGAGAGGATTCAGAGATTTAACCAAATCAGTTTCTACACCTGTTTAGTTAAATTGGTACACAAATTGAGTGTATACAAGGCTTTCGAGTAGGGATGTGAAACTCATTTGGAGGAGAGGACAAGAGGCCACATTTAAATGTGATCTAGGGAGTGAGATGTACAGTAGACTCTCGATTATCCAGGATGATAGGGAAAAAATTAATCCTGGTTAATAAAATCCTGGATAATCCCGATCCATAGGAAATATGGGGGGGGGTGGGGGGGGGTTTAGTTCACCAGGCACCCTGCACCAGAGGGAGCGGGTGTTGGTTCACTGGTTGCCCAGAGCCCTGGTGAGTTGTTTTTTGTTTGTGCTTGGGGCGGCAACAAAGCCAGAGCCGGTCCTGTGAGTTACACATATTATTTTTTGACATCCTGGTTAACCCAATCCTGGATTATCGAGAGTCTACTGTCATTTCTGGACTTCATAGTTCCCTCACTCCACAGTAAATCTCCCACTCATATCAATACATTTGCTATGAGATTAAGGGGACAATATAGTCTTTAGTTAACTGCATAACTCTTATTTATTATTTTTTCAACAACATTTCATTCAGTATCACTCTTTAAAATAAAATAAAATCTCACTTTTAGGCCACTGCTGCTTCTGCCTTTTGTTCCTTTCCCTTTTTGTTTTTTTTTTAATAGGGGTACCGGGGTGAGGTGGTATGGGAGAATGAAGAAAGGAAGTTGGGAGAAGAAAAGGAGCAGTTTGAGGAGAAAATGTCACATTTTGAAACTCTCCCTTCCCCCGCCAAGTGCCAAGCCACAAAGTGCGGACCTCAGGGGCGTAGCCAGGTTTCAGCAGCAGGGGGAGCGACCAACAACAAAAAAAAACACCTTGAAAAAACAAAGGCGCCACTTCAAAAAAAAAAAAAAAAAAAAAAAAAGGGTGCCAAGCCCCAGAATCACCTTCACATTGTGGGGTTCTATAGTCTAGGAGGATGAAGTAGGTATTAAGATATTAATGACTCTTTATCTGAAATAACTTGCTCCAGTTTCTCCCACAGCTTTGGATGGAGTTGAAGAAAAAGTGGAGTCACCAATTGTATTAAGCCTATGATGTGGCCTACAAATGCTGCTCTTCATTTAAGACCTTTATTTTTATCTATTCTGGTAATTGAGGTTGTGGCCTGCCCTATAAGAAATTCCAGCGGAAACTGCGGCTAGCTAACTTTCCCATGAAAGGATACGGATACAGCCTGCCAATCAAGAATAGACAGTCAAGCAGTAAATTTTTGAAAACAAAAGTAATATTTATTTAAAAATGGGTGGTTACAGATTAATCTTTAATTCCTGGAGACTCCAGGCCAATCCTGGAGGGCTGGTAACCCTAGCACAGTGGTGGAGATTTACCAGCCCTCAACACTTCTCTGCACCCTGCTCTGTCCCTTCCAAAACCATTAAACCAGAATCCCTTGGGGTCCCAGTGGAGGGGCTTTCTGTGGATTTGTGGGGAGGAGGGTATATGTCATGGAAGTGGTGCTTCCATTCCAAGCTTGGATCCATGGACACAGGATCCCTTCGGCACTTATGTGATGGGGACTACAGGTTGATGGCCTTTGTTATTTCAAAACCAAATGTTTACTGACCAATTAAAGGAACATTTTCCCATTCATAACTAAGTGCAGGCCAAGTTTCAGTGTTTAAAACCAAAATTAGTCTGGGGTTTGTGGATTGCCACGGACTCGCAGGGGCGAGGAAAAATTGCAGGCCTGTTATTTACCAGGTTGCACGTGGCAATAAACTATATAGGTAAGAGACGCAAGGGGAGTGTGGGTCAGGACGTGAGCTGCAGATGCACACACACACACACACACACACAAGTAAAATTAATCAATTTAAAGTTTTACTGGGGATAATTACAAGGGGTTTTTTGATTAACTAATAAGAGTTAATGAAACTTAAAACACACAATGACTAAAATACCTACTAACAATATTTACAAACAAAGATGCAGCATTTAGTAATAATTGATACTTCCAAATACAAACCAACGCATAACACGACCGGTAAACGTATAAGCTCTATTTGAAAACATGTGAGCTGAGAGAGAGGCTTCGAGTTGATCAGGCTTGGTTACGTGGGGTACACGGGATACACGATTACACGGGATTCGTTTTCCTCTCTCTGTCTGCACATGGCAGGCAGAAACATAAGTACCAACTATGACATCACAAAAGTGTCATAGGGGACGGGGCCCAAAATCTGTTTGTGTTCGCTTCTGATTGGCACAAGCAAAGTTTATACCAAGTAGGGGAGCAGGTGCCTCAAAGTCTGGCTTCGCCCCCAAAGGTGAGGAAATGCACATTGTTATAGAATGCATGCGAAACTGAATGACAAAAGAAGAGGCCAGGGCAATACCGGTATAAGCAAGTGTTTGGGAGTGGGGGGAGGTGGGGAATCTGAAAACAGACAAACAAAAGAGTTTTTTTTTAATGTTTAGACAACTCAGAAGAGGCCTAACAGCCGTTTGTGAAACTTTCCAAAAGAAAAAATAAAAATCACTTAATCATGTATGGGCAAAGTCAAGCATACTAAATGTCAGAACCTTTTTGAGAAAATTATAAGCCACTGAAAATGGGGATTTAGAATGAGAGTGTCATCTCAACCTTAACTATAACATTGCTTCTCCAATGCTATAATAAAAATAGGTGAAGTTAAAGAATAGTTTTCTCAGTGTCAGCTTTTGCCCTTTCAATTTGTGTAGAAGTGATTCAGAGTTAATCACGTCATGTGAGAAGAAAGATTGTCAAGAGTACTGCTTGAAAAGATATCTTCATTACATCTGACATTGTAAGGGATTTTTCGATTAGGTTTACTTTGATAGACCTGTTGAGTCTGAACTATTGATTAAGCTTAATCTTATCCCAGACTTGATGTCTGTCTGAACTTTTAATCAAAGCTCTGACCTGCAAACTACTCACGACACCCCCCCTCCCCTTAAGTAGCCATCTCCCGTTTATCTTTTGGATTTTACATTTTAACCTGTTTTATCCTGTAGAATCTTGATTGATTATGCATGACCATTATGATCTGTAATGGTCATGTGATTTACAGATCATGACCATTATGATCTGTAAATCACTTTGTTTACTTCTGTGTATAAATATTGATGCTCACCCCTAGTAAATTTGCCACACTACTCTGAAGCTTTAAGCTAAGGATAGTATGAGCCCGTTGATCAATGAATTAATGTCTGTGTAAGTGGTCTCTGACAGTTTGTGGGCCCAAACCAACTCCGCACAAATCTCGGGTGCTGGAGAGGTGAGTAGGGACTTGCTTTTTACCTAACAGACCTGTTACATAGCCTTCCCAGAGATTGCACAAGTCAAGGACCAACTGTATTGGAGACATCCAAACTTTCTTTTAAAAATTCTAAAGCAGGGCTGGACAAACTATGGCCCATGGGCCCATCCAGCCTGCGGGCTTATCCTGCCTAGAGCTCCAGACTGGGGAGGCTGCTGTCGGCCCCACCCATCCCTTCCCTCCTCCCCTGGAACCTCAGTGCACCGCTTGATAACAACTTATTACTGCTTATCAGTTAGCTTCTCTTTGTGGACTAGCACTAGAAGGGGAGAGGGCACATTGCCTGTGGGTTTCACAGATATTTGCTGACAGCAGAGGAATGGTGAGACTTGGGAATCTTGAGTTCTATTGGCTCTGGTGTGCTCTGCTGAGTAGACTCTTCTGTCCTTTTCACTCAGGCTTTACCCCTTCAGCCCAGACCCTTCCGCCTTGTCCTGTCTCTTCTCCTTGTTCCAGTCTCTTTTTCCTTGCCTATCCAGGCTCCACTCCTCATGTTTCTCATCCTAGGCCCAGTTTCCTTGTCCAGCCAATCCTAATCTCCCTCTTCAGATTTTCCTGTCTGAGTCCCCAATCTTCCTCCCTCCCCATTCCCAGTTTCCCCCTCTCCCCACTCACTTTTCCTTCCCAGCTAGTTCCAGTTCGCCCCTCCTGACTCCTCATATGACCCCAACTGGCTCCCAGTCCCAGGCTCCATCCCAGGCTCCTCATCCAATCTCATCTTCCCCCTTGTAGCGGGGCGGCACGGCTCCCGGCGGACCGCACTCGAGACGGCCCCTGGCTGGGGCCGGAGGGAGCCGCGCTAGCGCCGCATGAGCCCCGCCCCCGGAAGTCTGGGAACTGGAGAGGGGGGATTCGGCTCCCGGCGGACCACGAGCCACGCGGTTTCTGGCCGGGGCCGGACGCAGCCGCGGCAGCGCCGGGTCAGCCCCGCCCCCGGAGGTCAGGGGGCGGACCCGGAACTACAAAGGAGCGGCCGCCAGGCTCTGTAAGGCGGCCGACACCAGCGAAGGGAGCCGCTCCAGTGGTGACTCCCCGCCGAGACCCGCCTGACCCGCAGCCTCCCCATTACTGGGAGAGGCTGCCAACCCTACCCCTCGGGCATTACCCAGAGGAGCCGCTGGACCCTCATGTGAAGGACTGGCTGAGGAGCTGCCGCAGGACCCCCGCTAGGACCCTCCGCCGACCTTGCCTTCTGGCCACTACCCGGCGGAGGGGCCACCGTCGCCATCAACACCGCAGACGGCTTACTACCCTGAGGAGCCCCCGGCCGAGCACGCCTGCGGCCCCGAGGACCTGCCCGACCTGCCACCGGACAGCGACCCAGAGGAGCCGATGACCCTAGGCTCCGGGGAGGACCCCGCAACAGCCCAGGTACCCAGGGAACGGGGATCTGGAAGTAGCCCGGGGGAGGAGCCGATGTCAGTGTGTTTCGGCCAGGATCCCCACTGACAGCAGCAAAGCTCTTGCTGCCAGGGCCCCGGGCTGGGGCGCAGAGGAAGTGGGTGGGCCTGCGCCCCCCCCTGCCACCCCCTCTCCTAGTGGGTGGCAGTCTCCCCTTCCCCACCGCTGGACCTGCGGTCCTGAACTCTTGATTGGCCCACCAGAGGGCCTGGGCCCAAACCCCGAGGACTCGTGATTGGCCCACCCAAGGGCCCGGGCCCACACCTGGGACTCGTGAGTGGCCCACCCGAGGGCCCAAGCCCCGGACCCCGAGACTCTTAATAGACCCACCCGAGGGCCAAAGCCCCGGGCGACTGTGACTCCCGCCCCTCGAGCGGCGGGGGTTAGGACGCGCGACCCCGCTAATTCCCCTCAGGGTCGCCAACCGCGCAGCGAAGCAAGGGATCCCCGCCAGACCGGCGGAAGGGGGCCGCGCCCCGCCGACGCAACCCTTACACCCCTATGTGCCAACCCTGGACCTTTGTCACAGTTCATTTTTCCAGCCAGTTCCAGTTCTTTCCCCGGACCTCAGCCCCTTGTCAGATACATCTCCCTCGCCTCCCAATCCTCCTTCGTACCCATACTGTTTTCTAGTCTGTCTTTTTGGCTAGCCTGTAGCAATTTCCACCCTACTCTCAGGTCTTCACCCAATCTCAGTGTCCTGTCTTCACCCCCAGTCAGTTGGCTACCAGTCTTTTCCCCACCCCACTTCGCTCACTAACTTCCAGTCTCCTCTGGGTCTCAGTCTTCTTGTCCACCCAATCCCAGTCTTCCCCCAATTTTGAGTCACAATTTTTCTCCCCCAGTGTCCCAGTCTCACCAGACTGCTTGTCCCAGCCTACTTTTTTCCATCTCGCTCTGGTCTGGGTTTTGACTCTTCTGCACTCAAGTCAGATAGCTTCCTCCTCCATGCAGCCTGGATCCCAGCAAGGCGGTTATTGAGAACACAGGAGACACAGGAGAACCTTGTTCTCAGTTCCAGTGTCCTGCCTCACCCTGGGAAACAGCAATTACAGGGAAAGTCCTATTAGCCCTGGGCTGGAGCATGCTCAGTCAGTCAGTGTGGAATGTGCATGAGTAGTCCAGTCAGAACCAGGAGCTGTAAGAGGTTCGACAGGGCAGATTACAGATGGAATCTTCAGACATTTTAGCTGCTCAAATGAAGACGTCTCTACAGAATATGGGTAGACTGCAATTTTTTCAAATCTATGGGGAGCCATCGTGACCCCCACTTGGTTCATCAGGTCGCATGGATCCCCCACACTCCCCAAGTCACATTCCATGGGGTCGGCCCGGTTTGGGCACTGGGCAGCTAGGTGTCCCATCTCCCCACAAGAGTAGCAGCGTCTCCCGGCTGAGGACAGCCCCTCAGTTTTCGGGCTGTTCGGCCCTACCCCCCAAGTCCCGTTCCCCTGGTCCCCAAGCCTGTCCAAGCTCTCAGGCTGTCCCCCAGCCTCCTCTTCTTCCTCCCTATAGCGGCTTGGGGTCTTTGCAATCCGGGGCTTTTGTCCGGAGGCCGGCCTTCTAGTTGACCGCAGCCCCTCTGTGGTAGTTCGTGACAACTCCTGGGAGGCAAGGTGTCTCTCTACGAGGGCTACCAGCTCATCGTAGGAGGGGGGATCGTTCTTTCGGACCCACCCCCTTAGCTTGGGTGGTAACCCCCGCATATACCTGTCCAATACCAGGATCTCTACCATCTTCTCCGGGCTGTGGGTCTGGGCAAGGTGGATCAGGTCGAACAGCTGAGTCCTCGGGGTCTTGCTGACCTCGTACCTCCACTCATGAAACCGCTGGGCCCACAGGGCTGGCGTTACTCCCGCTCTGGCCAGGATCTCGGCCTTCAGCTGGGGGTAGTCCACAGCGGCCTCAGGTGCTAGGTCGAAATAGGCCTTATGGGCCTCCCCGCACAGAAAAGGGCCCAGGATGCTTGCCCACTGTCCTCGGGGCCAAGCCTCACACTGGGCCGTCCTCTCAAAGGCGAGCAGGTAGGCCTCGGTGTTGTCGCCTGCCGTCATCTTCTGCAGGAAATGGCTGGCCCGTAGTGGCCGGTCGTCAGGCCCCCCACGGCCCAAGGTGCTCAGGGCTTTCACCTGCCGCATCACCTCCTGCAACGTGGCTCGGTCCTGGGCTGCCTGAGTTATCAGCAACTGGTTGGTCTCTTGCTGCACTCGGACAGCTTCCTGCTGGGCCGCAGTGGCCTGGACCAGGGCCTTCACCACCTCTTCCATCTTCCCTCTGAGTATGGGGGAGGGGCTGGCCACCGAGTCTATTCACTTCTGATCCCACCTCTGACACCACGTGTGACAAGGTGGCTTCTCGACTCCCCTGACTCAAGTCCTTTGGGGTTCTGGCACGGCACTGGTGCCCTGACCAGGCTGCACCAGACCCCGTTTTTCCGCTGCTCCTTAGCAGCCCACTCTCTGTCTCTCTCTCTCTCAGGGTCAGGCTCCTGCAGGCTAGGAAAGCTAGGTTCCCCCTGGGAGGGACCCTTTGTTCTCTTCCCCTGCTTGCCAGCAGCCTCTCCGTCTCTGCTTCCTCCAACTCACTCCTCACACTCCTCTGCTTTCACCAAACTCACTCCTCTAATTCCTACTGCCTCCAAACTCACTCCTCAAACTCCCACACCCCTCTCTGGGGAGGAGTCTCTTTAAAGGGCTCTGACAGCCTCCTTAACTGGCCTCAGCTGGCCATGCTTCTGGCTGTGGCAGCCTTGCTCAGCTGGACCCAATTTCCCTGTAGTAACCCTTCTAATTACATGCCTTTCTGGCAGCTGTCTGCCCTGGGTCTACCACAGATATTAAATAGTATCAGTCATGTAATATTTTTGAAAATCTGTACAATGGATTATTGTCAAAGGCAAGGTTTTTATGAGTTCTGCTTCGATTCTCACTGTGGAGTCTGATACTCCTCTGATAGCTTGATGCCTCTGTCCAGTTCCTTCCAGTGACCTAACTGAGAGGGGAGATAAGTATTGAAAGCATGAGCTATTATACTAGTGGGAAGATTTGCATTATTGGAATGTTAAAATAACTGGTTATAACCTATATATGAAGGATTAAGAGGGCGAAAGGAGAGGGGGAATGGGACTCTGTCGAAAAAGGTATATCTGTTTCTGAGTCACTGATGAAGCAAATGATCTTGATTTCTTATGGATCAAATCTCTAACAAGTAAAGCACAAGGTGAGGTAGTAGTTGATGTCTGCTACAGACCATTAAATTACACCGGAGAACAGGATGAGCAGATCCATAAGCACTTATCATTAAAGACTAGGGAAAAAAACTTTGTAATATTGGGGGACTTCATTCTGAGCAATATGCCAGAGGTCTTCCAGTACTACATTGTGCCTGGAATTACCATGGACAATTCTGCCATTCCCATCTAGTAGTGGAACAACACCTTCGTTAGAATTCCTTTGCTCCTGATGTACTTATAGAAGTCTTTATTGTCTTTAATTCGGCAGGCCATGGAGGTCTCCTTTTGTCCTTTGACTTCCCTTATCAATTTTTTACAATTCCTATCTTCTAATTTATATTCATTGCTATCATTCTCCCACTTTTTTTCCCCATCTGTTATACATTGCATTTATTTTTTTTCAGCTGCTTTCACTTCCCTATTAAGACAAACTGTTTTTGTTTGTTTGGTTTGGTTTGGTTTTTTTAACCATTGTAGTCTTCTTTCTTGATTATAGGATTGTGGCTTCTTGGGCATCTAGTAAATTGTTCTTAAACCATTCCCAATTATCCTCACTTCTTTTTTGTTTAAATTCTATTTCTCAGTGGATTTGGTTCATGATTGTTTCTGGTTTGTGAATTGGCCCCTTTAAAGCACCAAGTATTTATATTACTGTTTGGCACTTTATTACGTTTGCACATAACAGACATAATCACGCAATGGTCATTTCACCCCTAGCAACCACTAATTTTAGTTCTGTGATCAATTTTTCTTGATCTGTCTCCGGGAAAAGGAGGCAGTGGCGGAATCCTGCTGGGGAAGAAGCAGATGTAAGAGAAGTTTTGCAGGGGCCAGGAAATGGAGCCCCGAAGCAGATGACAAGAGGCAAAGCATAAAAAGTTATTAGTTTGGAAATTTATTTATTGAACTTTCATTTGGACCTTTCTGTTGCCCTGGAAGGGGCATGGATTTTATGTGACTTGGTTGGAGAGCTGAGCCACAAAAGACACAGTGAGAGACAGTCGGCTTGTAATAGGCATGGGAGCTGAGTATAATGGCAACCCCGCACTGACACAAGGGGGCATTATGGTGGTAAGCTGAACCTATGTTAAATCAATTAAAAACTAGCTTAGTGATAGGTCTCAAAATGTGATTGTAAATGGGGAATCATTAAGTGGGTGTGTTTCTAATGAGGTCCTCCAGGGATTGGTTCATGGCCCCTCATGGTTCATGAGCCATTTAACATTTTTAGAAACGACCTGCAAAAAAAATATAAAATCATGATGACAAATATAGATGAAACACTCCAAAACAGTGTGGAACGATGCAAGTTCATTTTCATTATCTGAGTCAGATGCCACCAGCAGAAAGTTGATTTTCTTTTTTGATGGTTCGGGTTCTGTAGTTTCTGCATCAGAGTGTTGCTCTTTTAAGACTTCTGAAAACATGCTCCACACCTCAGCCCTCTCAGATTTTGGAAGGCACTTCAGATTCTTAAACCTTGGGTTAAGTGCTGTAGCCATCTTAAAAATCTCACACTGGTATCTGCTTTGCATTTTGTTAAATCTACAGTGAAAGTGGTCTTAAAATGAACAACATGTGCTGGATCATCATCTGAGACTACTATAACAAGAAATATATGGCAGAATGTGGGTAAAACAGAGCAGGGAACATACAATTCTCCCTCAAGGAGTTCAGTCACAAATTTAATTAATGCATTATTTTTTTAACGAGAATCATCAGCATGGAGGCATGGTCAAAGCATGAAGGGGCATATAAATGTTTAGCATATCTGTCACATAAATATCTTGCAATGCCGACTACAAAAGGACCCTGTAAGTGCCTGTTCTCACTTTCTGGTCACATTGTAAATAAGAAGCGGGCAGCATTATCTCCTGTAAATGTAAACAAACTTGTTTGTTTGAGTGACTGATTGAACAAGAAGTAGGACTGAGTGGACTTGTAGGCTCTAAAGTTTTACATTTCACTAAGTTTTACATTACAAGTTTTGTTTTTGAGGGCAGTTACATAACAAAAAAAAATCTACATTTGTAAATTGCACTTTCACGACAAAGAGATTGCACTACAGTACTTGTATGAGGTGAACTGAAAAATACTATCTTTTATCATTTTTACAGTGCAAATATTTGTAATAAAAATTATGTACACTTTCATTTCAATTACAAGAGAGATTACATTATATTTGAAAATGTAGAAAAGCATCCAAAATATTTAAGAAATTTCAATTGGCATTCTATTGCTTAACTGTGCTATTAAACCTGTGATTAGTCATGATTAATTTTTAAAATTATGATTATTTTTCTGAGCTAATCACATGAATTAATTGCAATTAATGGACAGCCCTACTTCATTTATAAATATGTTCTTTAAGCCATCGCCTCACACATTCGTTTTCTCTTTGTGGGGTATTTTAGTGCTGTATCTAGACCTAGAGGGACAAACATTCAACTCAGACTTATGTTATGCAGAGTAAAACTAGCCACATAGTGAGGGGGGAAGCTTTGCAAGGTTGGCATCCATGTTTCTTGTTAGGTTCATGAAGGGATTAGATACTGATACACTCAGCAATCCACCTTGTGCACACACAAACATATACCTTTGTTTTCATGTATCTCAGATGATTTTGACTTTTCTAACCATGGGGATCTCAGTGAGGGGTAAACATTTTTCCAGATGATTGAGAGACAGATCACAAATTACTGACTGGAATATGAGCACTTTCCTAGTTCAGGATAAAAAACACTTTCAGGATGAGGTTAACAATAAAATGTATGCTACAGGGAAACAGTGCTTCAGAGTGAGGAATGAGCAAATGAACGATTGGGGTTTTTATGAAGTGTTTACTACTTACAGTGCAATGTGTTACTATCAGATCAATTGAGGTAATATGATGTGCAACTGTGCAAGTTATGGGGAGACTGCTGCAGAAGCTTCACAATTGCAAATTGAAACACATACATATAATAAATTCCTAATGTGAAGATTTCAATAACATTAATTTGGTTACGTTTCACATGAGTAGAATTTTCAGTTGTTGGATAGAGTGTTAAATGTATAATTGAATGTAAACTATATACACTGTTAACAAAGAGTCCTGTGGCACCTTAAAGACTAACTATAAAGTATAGAAGCATAAGCTTTCGTGGGCTAATACCCACTTCGTCGGATGCAAGCGGGTATTAGCCCACGAAAGCTTATGCTTCTATACTTTAGTTAATCTTTAAGGTGCCACAGGACTCTTTTTGTTACCTCTGCTATTCCAGACTAACACGGCTACCTCTCTGATTCTATTATATACACTGTGTCTCTAAATTCTGGAAATTTAATTTTGTGTTTTTTTGGATGTTTTTGTGTTTATATAGTCTTAAGTTTGCTCAGGTTTTCTTTATAGAGTTATGTGTAAGACTATTGCCTTTGGTCATATGTATATTTCATGAAAGTTTATTTGAATTTATAATCTTCGGGGTGTGGATTCTTCTACGATGATCTTCACATAACAAGTGTAAGTGGGATAATTAGATTGTCCTCAAGAACAGATGCTGATTTTTTGAATTTTGGACATTACAGATGAAAATCACTAAATTGCCTCACAACTGCGGATACAATAGCGAAGTTAGCACTAGCGTCACATGTTGGCTGGCCTTGTAAGGGGAGCTAGGTTCAGCCAGTGGGATGAGAAGTCCCTTCCCCCATCTCCTGCTCAGCGGAGTGAGGTCTGGACGAAGGGCTGAGGACGGTGTGTGAGGGGAGACCCACAAAGGCAGCGTGAGGTAGCTGGTGGCTCTGCAGGAGCCTGTGCGGGGACTCCCGGGAAAGGCAGCCCGGGAGGGGCTGGGAGCGAAGGGGGAAGAGGAGCCCAACGGGGCCGCCCCCTCCCACGGATGGCGACTGGCACGTTAGATGCAAAAAGAGCCCCCCGAGCCCTTCGCACCACACGGCGAGCGCGCAGCTCCAGCACCCAGGGGAGCTACAGCCCCGCCCCCGCGGGGCCCCGCCCCTCCCGCATCAGGGGCCCCGGCCGGGGGCGGTGGGGCGGGGCGACCGCAGGCCCCACCCCCTCAGGGGGCGGGGTTTTCTCCACTCTGCGCCATGACGAACAAATGACCGCGCGGGGAATGAGATTGAAGTTCCAGCGAGGCGAGCGCGTTCTCTGCTTCGAGCCCGACCCCACCAAGGCCCAAGTGCTCTATGATGCCAAGGTGACCCACCGGCCAAGCGCGGGCGCGCGCGCGCCGCTCCCCTCAGCCCCGCCCCCCTCCCCTCCCCTCCGCCTCGCGCCCAGCCCGCAGTCGGCGGAAGTGGCTTCTCCGCCCGGGCGCGCGGGGGGCGGGTGTGTGACGGAGAGAGTCAGGCCCCGCCCCTCCGCTTCCCTCCCCCCCCCCTGGCTGGACCACGGGGCGCCTGGTCCCTCCCCCCCCCCATTTCCCGCTGTCTCCAGCCGGGCGACCCGCCCCCCCCCCCCCCCCCCCCCCAGCCTCGGGCCGGCTCCGCTCTCAAGTCCGCCCCGCCCCCGGCGCGGGGCTGCGTCACCGCGGGGCCCGGCGGCTGCCGCTACCCGACCCCGCCAGGGGGCAGCAGCCCCCGCTGCTTTCGGGCCGCCGACGGCCGGGCCCCGCCCCTTTCCCCGGCGCGCGGGAGTCAGCGGCCCCGGTCCGGCTCCTCCGGGCCTGAGGCTGCCGGCGAAGCGCTTCGCCCCGCTCCGGGCGGGGTCCCTGGCGCGGTTCACCCCCCCCCCCCCCGCCGCGGAGGTGCTGGGCGGGGGCCGCTCTGGGGCGGGGGGGCCCGTGGTCATCAAAGCTGGGAGCGGGGAGCCCCCCCCTCCTACCGGGCCCTCCACGTGCTAGAAACAGGCGCGGTGTGAACGGGCCCGGGCCAGACCCAGGCCCGCCCGGCTCAACGGCTTGTGCGCGGCCGCGCGGTCTCCGCTGTAGCGTTCAGTCCTGTGCGCCTCTGATGGGCCCCGCGCTCTCAGGGAGCCCCGGTAAAACCCTACTCGGTTGCGACTTCAGGTCCAGGGTTGCATTAAGCAGAGGGGGTGAAGTGGCAGGGTTGATGAATTACCTAGTGGTGGCTAAGTGGTTAATTTCGAAGCGTTCTGACTTGAACAGACAGGTGTAGAGGTTTTAGGAAAAGAAATGTAATTTTGGTTTTGGGCATTAACTAAATAACATTGAAATGCACTTTAAATGACAGGCGAGTCGCGTCTTAGGCACATTTAACACACGTGATTTCAGCTCTACGCGGTCGTCAAAAAGAAAAAGGGAAAAATTAAAATGTAAAAGGTATCTGTAAGATTAAACTCAATGGGTTCTGGTTATACGTGAGTCCCACTTTACGTGGTAACCGTGGAATGGAATCCTCGCGTAAGACGCGACATGCCTGTAAATCTTAACTCAGGCTGTATAATGGTGCAGATTGTTGTCTTTCCAGTTTCAGGGACTTCAGCAACTCTGATTCTCCCCCCCCCCCCCCCCCCCCATCACACCCAATGGATAGTTTGAAACCTCTTAAGTCCAGTTTTCTGTGTTAGAGGACTTAGCAGTTTCTCTCTTAGAAGATGCTCTTTTAGTTGCTATAAGAACATCCAGGCTTGTATGGCTGACCTGTTCCCTTTAGTGTTCCACTGGGAATAGTTGCCTGTAGGAGTTCCTTAAAGTGGATGTTGTGGAGTTGTATATTATTTTATTAATGCTCTCAAATGTGTCTGCAAAAGATATAGAAAAACAAAAACAGGTGGATACAAATTAATGTTGACCCCAAACAGAATGTTTTGGTTCAGTTCCACAAACCAAAATATTTCAGTGTAACTGAATATTTAGTTTTGATTTTCCAGTGGAAAACAAAAAAAATTGAGTAACATTGAAATTGTGGAAGCTGCATTTTGTGCCAAAACCCTTCCCTCTCCCCCCCCCTCCCCCACCAAAAACACCCCAAGCCAAAATTTCCAGGCCATCTCTAGGTAATATGATTGACTTGATTATTGTGAGCGTTGTGGAAGAGATGAGGTTTCTAAAGGGATTTTCCTAAGAAGCACTATATAACACCTGATATGTCTGGTGTGTATGTCGAGTGTATATTTAAGTCTATGTGAGACACAATTGTCCAGATTAGATTTTAAGTTATTTGGCAAAATTTAAGACAATCCTTCAATCTTCTAGATTGTTATTTAGTTATTTGGGAGATATCAAAGTGAAAGTACTTTGAAGTCAGGTCTGTTTATATGAGTAGGTGGAATTTCAGAACTGTGAAGGGCTGTATTAGTTTTTTAGTATCAAGAATGTTTCCATTCTCAAAATCTCCTGCTAGCTCATTTGAAGTTCAATTCAGGCATTCACAAAGCATTGTTCTCTTAATTCTGCTGTTTGGCTGTATATGCTGTTCAGGAGAAGAGTGTTCAATAGTTTTAACTAAGCATTTTTCTGTATCATGATGTTACTGGTTAGTCTTCTGTATTGAGGGTCGCAGAAGCAACCCATGAAGGGCATAAGACTGCTAATTATCCAAAAGTGATACCTCTGCTAATCCACACGGTTCCATCCCTGTTCTTCAGAGCACATTTTGAGATGGATCAGAAATGAGGGCAGTGCCTATTAGTAGTCTCTTCAGTGTTTAGATCTCCGGTCAGTACACAAACATTGTCTCTCATCTTTGCTGTTCTTAGTAGTTCTGTGGGCTCAGGAGAAGGTGCATGATTTCCTACAGTATGGATGTTCAAAGGCAATTCATTAGGTTTCCATTTACTCATAAGTATCCATTCCTTTCCCACAAACCTGTTCCCTAAACATTCATTTCTATAGAAAGTGCACTGTAATCTTTATATTAAGCCATATTCTTTGTTTTCTTTTTCAGATTGTTGATATTGTTGTTGGAAAAGATGAGAAGGGCAGAAAGATTCCAGAATATCTGATCCATTTTAATGGTTGGAACAGAAGGTGAGAATATATAGTGCACCATTTTATTTAAAACTTTTTGTACAGTAAAACCTTGATATAACGGACTAATTCGGGTGAGGGGGTGTCCGTTAAAGCTGAAAGTCCGTTATTTAATAATAAAAAAAAAACCCAGCTGTCGGAGCAGCAGCCTGCCCGAATTAGTCCGTTATATTGAGGTTTTACTGTACTTTTAACTATCATGTTAAACTATCACGGCAGCCGGGAGCCGGGAGTCAGCCCGCCCGGGTCCCAGCAGCCGGGACCCGGGCGGCAGCCAGGACCCGGCAGCCAGTCCGCCTGGGTCCCAGCTGCTGGGACTCGGGCGGGAGCAGCCAGCCCGCCCGCTGCTGGGACCCGGGCGGCAGCCGGGACCCGGCAGCGAGCCCTCCTGCTGCTGGGACCCGGGCGGCAGCCGGGACCCGGCAGCGAGCCCTCCTGCTGCTGGGACCCGGGCGGCAGCCGGGACCCGGCAGCGAGCCCTCCTGCTGCTGGGACCCGGGCGGCAGCCGGGACCCGGGAGCCAGCCAGCCCGCCCGCCCGCAGGCGGGACCCGGGAGCTGCCAGCCCGCCCACAGGCGGGACCCGGCAGCCAGCCAGCCCGCCCGCAGGCGGGAGCCGGCAGCCAGCCCAACCGCAGGCGGGAGCCGGGCGGGAGCCGGCAGCCAGCCCGCCC